>JAJTWQ010000002.1:4122500-6522500 GCA_029007595.1 Solanum commersonii | reverse complement strand
GATGAGCATTAATACTCCAGTTGAGTCTTCCCTGCCATCTCCAGTGATCCTATTGTCAGGCCTCGATAACCCTTTTGAGTTTTCCCACCTGAGACTCCTAACGAAAGTGCTCTACAGGCATAGCCTATCAAGGGGACCCTTTCATCTCAGCCTCCTGTACTTTTGTTTCCATTGCATTGAGGACACTACTTTATTTTTTTTGTTGGATGAGGGCCTTTGAGCCAATATTCCCCATTTTAATTTTATTTTGTTATTTTGAGTTTTGAATAATTGTAGTACTTTCCTTTTATTTATATTATAGTGCTCTTTTTGTTAAAGTGTCTCTCTTGTTTCTATTTCGTTCTCTATTGATTTTTCAATCCCCCGTGAGTTTAAAATGGTGAAATGCTTTAAGTTTTCATTGCTAACAAATTGAGGACCGATTGTGTTCAATATCGATGTCTTGAATAGTACTCATGATGAGCACGGTGTATAATGTTGGTGTTGCAAGAATGAAATTGATGTGGTTGCACCTTTGAGCGGTCTCTTTGAATATTTTGTTAACTAGTTGTGTTTTGATGTGAGCCTTGCAATGAATATCGCACATACAGTTTGATATTTTCGTAATGTGCTAAATGAGTGTATTCTGAAGTGCCATGTGGGGTGAGGTCTTACTTGAAAACATGTATGTGGAGTTGGAGAATTTGCCTTGTTAGTCCAATTATTTGAATCTTGGTAAATGTGAGATATGATCTTGGGCAACAATTCAAAGAGGGAACCCAATTGTCCATAATCCTTTGTGACTACCTTGTGAGGGTGTGCATTCATTTTGGCACCATTTGAGCCTAACCTATTTGTTGACAAAAACAAAAAAGAAGGTTCTTGAACCATATTATCCCTACCTTCTCACCAAAAATCTCTTTTAAAGCATTGTTATATTTGAATAGCCAACTTAGTCCAAACGTCTAAGTTAGGGTATGGAATGGAAGGAATGAAAGTCAAGTGAAAGCCAAAAAAAGATTAAATGAGACTCAGCTTTGAAACCTATTACAAAACGAAGGAACCCCTCATAAAAAATCATTGTCACGGAAATGCTTTTAAAAAAATGAAAATGAAAAAGAGAAGTAGATGAAATAAAGAGGATTCTAAATAAATTGAGTGACAAGTCATTTGAGTTCTCAAATGAAAAATAAGGAATAGAACTTGAGAAGAGGTGATGATAATTACAACAATGCTTTGAAAAGGTAAAGTAACCAATCCAAATTGACCATGCCTTAAATCCCAGCCCTATTACAAGCCTAAAAGACCCTTGAGATCTTGCATGCACTAGGTTATGTGATGATTGGAAAATATGGACAAACCTATGGGACAAAGCTTGAATGTGTTTCTATTTTGAGAGAGTGAGAGTTACACTGATTCTTTACGCCTTTGTTGATTTTCTTTATGAGAGCATGTAATTGTTCTTGATATGAGGGATTCTGAATGCATTTGTTCAAACATGTTCTTGAATTAGACAAGAAGCTAAAGTGAGCTTGAGCTTGTGTTGAGGCCAACTAGTCATCACTTGAAGCCTTTTGATCATGATTGAGGGTATCATGTTGTTGAGAGAAGTCTTGTTATGGCACTTACATGTTAGCTCTCATTGAGTTCTCATGTAGACACCCATATTGAGTTTATTTTGTTCTTGATTTATTTGAGGACAACCAAAATTTTAAGTTGTGGTGTTGATGAGTGGTAGATTTGCATTCATTTAAGGTCTATTTAGCTCAATAATTAGTATCCTCAATGCCTAATTATGTCCTATTTTGAAAAATTGTTTGTCATATGTAACTATGAAGGCAATTGGTGAAGGAAAGGATTGATGTTTGAAAGAACAACCAAAAATGCAAAAAGAAGTGTAAACTATACATTTTTTATCGCTTAACAAGAAGAGTGGATCATTAATTTAGCACGACCTCACCACAAAATGACAAAACATGACACTTGCTTCTATCAAATCATGTTGACGAACTGCAGTAGAGAAGACGATGCACACAATGAGAAAGGAGGCCATAATGAACATCGCCCAAAATGACTATGTGATTTGTAAAGATGGAATGCTTGAAAGATGAACTAAGGTGGTACTTAGCGATTCACCAAACCTAAAAAGTTAACTCAATTGAGTTTTTCAACTGAGGTTCGAATACCTAATGCCTTAAGCATCAAAAGGTGAGCTGAGGAGCAAGAGGCGATAACCAAACGAGCTTGGAGAACCCAACTGATGGCACCAATTAAGTCGCGTATTGGATTTTGGGCCTAATTTTGGGAAATTCTAAATATCCAAAAGTACAGAGAAATTACAAATGAAATGACATAAGAAAAGAATATCGTATCAGAGTGTATGAGAGTTTAGAGAGAGAACACTTTATGTAATGCCCCGGAAAATAGTAGGTTAAACTAGAGCCTAAATGTAAGGATTAAAAATTGTAAAAATGACTCCCCGTATATTAGTAGACGATCTAGAGTTGAAATTAGGGTTACAAGGGTCAAGGCAAAGGGGCAAGTGCTAAGGAAAAAGGACCAAAACAAGGCCAAGGCTGCCCCAAACTTGGGCACATTGCCTCAACTACCACGGCCATCACCACGGCTAGTGGTTTTTACCACAGCTCATGGGAGTCTCATGGAGTTTCCTTGGCCAAGGAGGATAATCCCCCAAGTGGCCTAGCCACTGCCTCAAGGTCCTAAGAGGGACCACGACCAGTGGTCTTGACCACGGCTCATGGAGCCTATGGTGAAGATGCCATGGGCATTTGAGATAGGAGCCCCAAGTAGCATAGCTACTGCCTCAAGGACCACGAGAGGGACCACGGCTCACGGAGCCCCTCGTGGGAATGCTTTGGGCTTGTAAGCTTATAGCACCAAATGCCTAGCTACTGCCCTAAACTTCACGAGTGGGACCACATATTGTGGTCCTCACCATGGCTCGTGAAGGTGGATCGTGACACCTGAGTTTATTGAGTCATAATATTCTCCATATCTAAAGTAGAAATTCTAGATGTTTGGGTTGAATGTGATTCATGGTCCTTGAAGGGAAAATTATGAGGGTTTGTACGTGTTGATGAGAATTGGGTATGAACTTATGATTCACTTAGAAAGTGAAGATGCTATGACTATGAGGTAATTGTGGTATTGATGAAAACATCATTCTCCCTATACCATTACACATGACTATTGCGTGTAATGTCTATGACTATGACAATATTATTGTGTTGATTGAAAGACTATTCTCATGAACACAATATCAATATAATGTGAAAGTTCTCCTCACATATTAATGATGGTTCTAAGGTTGAAAGTCCAATCTCACCTACTTGAATCTATGAGCTATGTTATGAGTTGTGTTGAATGAAGGATAAGATACTCCTTCATGCATGTCAATTCAATTCAAAGATTAACATATAATTTTGGGAAATAATGCTTAGCACCGAGTAGATATGGAATATGAGGTAGAGGCCCTCCCATCAATTAAAAAGTCTGGGTTCTCTAAAGATAATCTCATGAGATGGAAGTTTCCCCGTCAATACAATAGGTTTGGGGTTTCTAAAAGCAATCTCCCCATCCCATAACTATATGCCCACATAGGTCTTTAGCTAGTGGATCCACCTAAAATCTAATACATGTAGTTCTACCTAATGCAAGTAGGACATCTCTTTTTAGTGTGGGACATGACACCGAATTCCATGCATCTCACATGGTCTATGTCGGTTAAGGCTATTTTCCCTACATGAAGACAATATGAATATGACAAGAACATGAACTATGCTTATGACTTCTCAAGGAGTTCTACTTAGTGTGAGTGGGAGTATGGGACTTCACTTATGCATTGCACAAGTAGACTTTGGAAAGGGGTTATGGTGTAGTTTCCTTATGCTATGAAGGTATGTGAATTTATGCACATATGATATGGATTGTTGCTAAGAGTGGCTTTCCTTGTTACAAGTGAATGAACATGAATGTTTCCTTGTCTATGAGCATTTTCTATGGATGAGGTCAAGGTATGGTATGTATGAATATGGTAGCCTAAAGGTGATACTTAGTATTAGATAGGATTATGGGATCTTGTCTATGCATTGCACAAGTAAAGCCTAGGGTTGCTTATAAATTGGTTTGACTGTGTATTTACACTATTGTGAATCATGACTTTGAAAAAAAATTATAAAGTGCATGGTTTCAACTAAAATGTCCCTTTTTGCATGATTTAAGGATTTTAGTGCATAGCTTCCATACTAAGTGCAATTTAATACTAACCCATATTTTCTACATTTTTCTTTAAGTGTAGGTCTCAGTTGTTGAGTTGTGCTTCTTTCTTGATCAAAAGCTTGGATTGACTATTCTCCACGCTTTCGGTGAGTCCTCATGGTTCAAGGACAAGAGTTGTTCATGTCTAGTTTCTTCTTACATTTTCGTTTGAGACTATGTTGTAAAGGGTTGTGACCCTAATTGAATTCTTGATTGTATTAGATGGTTAATGAGACAATGTCTAGACTTCTATTTTGATATTTTGAAAAGACTTCGATTGTAAAAGTTTTAATTCCACATCATTTCTATTACTTATGTTTATGATATGCTAAGGGATTGTATAAGACCTCTTCGAGGTCGAGTACGCCGTGTTACATCTAGGAGGTACCCCTGGGTCGTGACAAACTTGGTAATCAGAGCTCATGGGATAGAGCCGTCATGGTTGACGCATTAGTAACAGGATTGGGGATTGACTTTGCCCGCATCCTGCTGACAGAGATTCATGAGAGGGAATTCAAGACCTCCACTACTTATCCCTTTCCATGTTCTATTTTTTAGTTGTGCAGGGATTTTGAAGTGTCGATCTTGCATTGTGATAGGTTGATCCACCCTACTGGGACTTTGGATATAGGCCTCATTAGAGATGAGGCAAATATGGCAGCACCACGCCGAGAGCCCCAGGTTGAGGTACCTCCCTTGAGCACAGATCTTGCAGACACAGTGGAGTAGGCACAAGGCGGTGATCCCATTTTACCAGGCCACACCGATATTGTCCCAACCTCCTCTTCTCAGGCAGCTAGTAGGGCTCCTAGCTCATCCAGGTCCACACTACCATCAGGAGTTGTCGTTGTCCCGATGGCTAGAGTACAAAACTTAGAGGCTCAGATGGCCATGCTGATACACCACATTCAGCCTTGGATGCAAAAGTCAATAGCAGAGTCTGAGGCCAGAATTGAGAAAATTATGGTAAAGCAAACAGAGCAGCAGATCCAGGCAGTTCATAAAAACCTGGATGCATTTGAGTTGAGGGTTTTGGCCTGACTTGCCCCCGACACCGATCTTTCCTCCATCCAGACAGAGTTGGCTAGTCTCCGAGCTGATATGGATGCCATTCTTGAGATTCCTATGAATGAGCCAGAGTATGTACCAATGGTATTGTCTGAGGATACAGTTCTTAATGCCTTATTCAGGGTGGACATAGAGACACAGCCCGATCCCACCCGTACTCATGGTAAGAGGCACCGTTCTAGTAAGCCTTCTGAGATCGTTGATGATGCTCGAAATAGAAAAAGGGAGCATAAAGAGGAGGAGCAGGCTAGGAGAGCATCGATATTAGATGAGGAGTTGTGCTAGAAAAGGGCGCTTGAGGCTGATGCTGGGGCATCGAGTTCTGTGCCCGTGAGGATTGATGTGAGCATCACTGATGGTGCAGTTAGAGTGGTAGATAACACTACTGATGGTGCTGTCCGTGTTCATGCGGGTACTACTGAGGGTGACCCGAGTGTTGATTTAGCACGATATGGGAAATCGAACCCACCCGTTTGTTGATGGTTCTTCGGCGCTAAGCGCCACAGGTTTGCTTCACCCAAATCCATTCCTTTTTACTATTTTTTTTTGTGCATTGGGGACAAGTGCACCAATTTTTTTGTTGGGGGTGGGGTAAATTGATTGTGAGTGATAGAGTGAAGTCTGAGTAACCCAACTCATAATCCTCTTTTGGGGTTTTCTTGCCTGTGTCCTTTTCCCCCAAGAGACTGTTTAATTTCTGTTGAACCGGCATGTGTTAGGATCATATGTGCAGAAGCATAAAAAAGAATGAAGCATGATGGCTTATGAAAGATGATACTCGTCCAAATTTTGTGATGTGTGCTAGAATTTGTAGGCTAAGATAAGTTGAATGTGTTGGCTCTTATTATGACATGATAATGAATCAACTTGATGGCATGACTTAAGCTAAAACTTGAACTGGGTAATCTGATAATCTGATAATGAAACTATGTGCCAAGAGTGTGTAAGAATAGTTGAGTGTTTAAACAGTTTTGTGCCAATCTAGAACTTGCCCGGTTAGTCCTGCTAAGACAATTTACACTAGAGGCTAGGAAGTGATCATAGGCCCTTGTTCTGATAAGTCCACAAATTGCCTAAAAGAAGAATCCAGCCAAAAGAAATAAATGCTCCCTTTGATCCAAATGCTTTTAGCCTAAATTAGACCATTTCTTTCTAAACCCCTAACTTACCTTCCCATAATCTACTATGTTGGCCTTGGTCCCTCCTTGGACATGTGCACCTCGACTTAGGCCAAAAGTCTAAGTTGAGGGTGGCTAATGTAAAAGGTAACTTCAATCTTGGCCCCTAATCTGACATCGGGTATTGTGCACCTCAACCAATGGAAAATTCATAACTTAAGGGTGGCTATGACAGAGGAAATCGAAAGAAAATTGGGTATGAAAGAGTTTGATGTTGAAAAAGAGAAAAAGAAAAGAGAGGAAAAGATGTGACTTGTTGAAAGCTAAAGAAAAGAATAAAATGCAAGAAAAAGATGAAAGTGAAAAATAAAGATCTACAAAGTCTAAAGTCACATCCATGGTTGAAGAAAATCAGGGGAAAGAAGGTAAAATGGTATGATGTCAAAAATAGAGCAAAAAGAGGTCAAAAGCCTAGTGTAATGTCAAGGAGGGCAGAAAGTCACTAAGAAGTACCCAAATGTACCACACCTGACCCTGAGCCTACGTTACAAGCCAGGAAAGTCCTATAGTGATCCTAGAATCTAGTTTGGAGAGTCTAAGCAGTGAAAATAAGGGCAAGCCTATGGTATTGAGCACTAACTGTACTTGAAGTTACTTATGAGTGTGAGAGTGAAATGAATCTTTGTACTCAAATTCATATTCATTGTGTGAAATTAAAGGGATTTCGTTTGGAGTAAGGGCACTAGTTACATTGTCGGAAAGTTGGTACCTTGGTGATAGTAAAACAGTGTATGTTGTGTGTTGGTTGGTTGATCTTTGTCATATTTTGATCCGCACAAGTTACCTTGTTGAGTCTGAGAGAAAAGATTTGCACCCAAAAAGAGAGTTGAAGTAGAGAGCCATGTGATTGCTAGTGCTTGAATTGCTTTCTTCTATACAAGTGCCATTTAGAGTCTTAGTGTGTCGCTTGAGGACAAACAATGAATTTAAGTTGAGGGTGTTGATATACCGTGAGTTTATGGTATTTTTAATGCATTTCACTTAAGAGTTGTGTGTGTCTAGGGCCTTTTTGTATTGGTTTTTATGTGTTTTTATCATGTTTTGCAGGAAAGATGTTTAGGCACGGAAGTAAAGAGACAGCTAAAAGAAATGCAGAAAAGGGAATATACGGAGGTGATTTACGAACTGTAGGTCCATTGACGCTCTGTATATGGTGATCGTAGATCAACAGGCAAGGCATGGAAGGCAAATCAGGGAAATCTAACCAAGTGTGGAACTACGACAGCCATTGACGGTCCGTAGATTGATCTACTACGGACAGTACTGCTGATCTGTAGAATGATACTATGAGGGTTCCAGTACCTGATTTTTGAAGATTCTAAGTGTGGAGCTACAGAGAGGGATTGACGGACCGTAGATCGATTTACGATCCGTACTGATGTTCCGTTGTTTGCTTTAGAGAAGCTAATTTTTGGTAGCTGAAATATTTTCTAAGTCCTGGCTGACGGAAGGGACTCACGGACCATAGATCCATTAACGGTCCGTGAGACAGTCTCGTGGAATGAAGACGCGTGCCTGAACAAACTTTCCTTATTTTGTTTCCCTTTTAATTTAGGACTTGTTTTCTATAAATAGGGTATGTAAACCTTGTTTTTGGGGGTTAGACTTTCTTAATTTTATTCTAGTTTTTGGCTTGGGAGATTAACTTGCAAACCTAGAAATTCTTGATTTCCTAAGTTGGTTTTGAAGGTTTTGGTTTTGAAATTCTGGGTTTGTTTTTCTCAATTACGTAAGTTCATAATTCTTTCATCTAAAACAATGAATTGTGTTCATATGAGTATGGGTAACTAAACTCCACAACTAGGATTGTGGGAACCATGAGCGATTAACAAAATATGAATAGTAAATAAGCAATTCTTGAATAGTGTTTTGCATGCATTGATAATTCTTTTGTTTAAAAATCTTTTTAATTATGCGCAACGTTAAAACTCGCCTTGTTTCTACTTGCCGGACCAAGAAGGTAATCAACAAGAAAAGAATTATCAACATAGATTTAGTGTGATACTATCTAATAGTCTAGTGTTGATTGTTGCGAAGTAATAACTAAGCCAAACATCGATGTGATGTCTAATATGAGGTAAAGGTAAGGGTTAGTAAATTAGAAACACGTAGCCGAACCAAGGTGTGGGGTGAAATTCTCTAGATGCCAGACTAAAGATTTACAGATACCTAGCTTATCACTTTGCATGTAGTACACTAGGAAAGGATTGCTATTACTAGGATTACTGTGTTATGAGCTTGTGGAGAACACGTATACCCTAGTTAATTCTCTCATCTTGATAACAACCAAAATTGAGTTTTGTTTACTGATTACTAACTGAATTCTTACAATTTGTTTCACAAATCCCCCCCCCCCTTTAATTACTTGTTTTTGGAAGTAATTTGACTAAACGAATATAATAGTTGGTTAAAGTTAAGTCTAAACCATTTTCCTCGTGGGATCGACCCCAACCTACAAGTTAGGTTCTTTACTTGATAACGATCGCTTATGCTTCTTTAGGGAGGTGTAATTTGAGCGTATCAATTTATGATGAACATCCCCCAAAAACCCATGATTTCCCCCTATTACTAAATTGTGACTTCATGATCTCGGTTGATTGATTATAGAATTATGTGAATGGATTTTGTATATGTTGATTGAGTTTATTGAGTCATAATATTCTCCATATCTAAAGTAGAAATTCTAGATGTTTGGGTTGAATGTGATTCATTGTCCTTGAAGGGAAAATTATAAGGGTTTGGACATGTTGATGAGAATTGGGTATGAACTTATGATTCACTTAGAAAGTGAAAATGCTGTGATTATGAGGTAAGTGTCGTATTGATGAAAAGATCTTTCTCCCTATACCCCTGCACATGACTATTGCTTGTAATATTTATGACTATGATAATATTGTTGTGTTGATTGAAAGGCTATTCTCACGAACACAATATCAATATAATGTGAAAGTTCTCCTCATATATTAATGACGGTTCTAAGGTTGAAAGTCCATTCTCACCTACTTGAATCTATGAGTTATGTTATGAGTTGTGTTGAATGAAGGGTAAGATACTCATTCATGCATGTAAGTTCAATTCAAAGATTAAACATATAAGTTTGGGAAATAATGCTTAGCACCGAGTAGATATGGAATATGAGGTAGAGGCCCTCCCGTCAATTAAAAAGGCCAGGTTCTCAAAAGATAATCTCATGAGATGGAAGCTCCCCCGTCAATACAATAGGTTTGGGGTTTCTAGAAGCAATCTCCCTATCCCATAACTATGTGCCCACATAGGTCTTTAGCTAGTGGATCCACCTAAAAGTTAATACATGTAGTTCTACCTTAGGCAAGTAGGACATCTCTTTTCGGTGTGGGACATGACACCGAATTCCATGCAGCTCACACAGTCTATGTCGGTTAAGGCTATTTTCCCTGCATTACAAGAATATGAATATAACAAGAACATGAACTATGCCTATGACTTCTCAAGGAGTTCTACCTAGTGTGACTGGGGGTATGTGACTTCACTTATGCATTGCACAAGTAGACTTGGGTTATGGTGTAGATTCCTTATGCTATAAAGGTATGTGAATTTATGCATGTATGACATGGATTGTTGCTAAGAATGGCTTTCCTTATTACAAGTTAATGAACATGAATGTTTTCTTGTATATGAATATTTGCTATGGATGAGGTCAAGGTATGATATGTATTATTATAGTGGCCTAAAGGTGATACTTAGTATTAGATAGGATTATGGGATCTTGTCTATGCATTGCACAAGTAAAGCCTAGGGTTGCTTATAAATTGGTTTGACTATGTATTTACTCTATTGTGCATGATGAGTTTGAAAAATTTTTATAAAGTGCATGGTTTCAACTAAAATGTCCCTTTGTGCATGATTTAAGGATTTTAGTGCATGGCTTCCATACTTGGTGCAATTTTATACTAACCCATATTATCTACCATTTTCTACAACTGTAGGGGCCGGTTGTTGAGTTGTGCTTCCTTATTGATCAAAATCTTGGATTGACTATTCTCCACGCTTTTGGTGAGTCCTTATGGTTCAAGGACAAGAGTTGTTTATGTCTAGTTTCTTCTTACATTTTCATTTGAGACTATGTTGTAAAGGACTATGACTCTTATTGAATTCTCGATTGTATTAGATGGTTAATGAAACAATGTCTAGACTTATATTTTGATCTTATGTTTATGATATGCTAAGGGATTTTATAAGACCCCTTCGAGGTCGAGTATGCCGTGCTACATCTAGGGGGTACCCCTGGGTCGTGACACTTTACCTTTGAAGAAACATCTAGCATTGGGGTTTTACAACTTTGTGCTTGAAATTGGCAAATTAAAGTTTAATCTAAAGTGGGTTTACTTGTAATTTCTTAATTTCATGTTACCGTGGTTGCTTTCATGGAAGGTATAATCTCTTTACTTTTTTAATGGGTGGCTAAAACCCCAAGATCTAGGGGTGCAATTATGGAGTTGGTGTTGATTTAATGTAGTGGGTATTGTGCTATGCTCTGTTTTGTTGTTTCTCATACATAAATTGGGTCTAATTAGCATGGGTTAATTTATAGGTTAAGGTAGCAAACTTAATTCCTACTTGCAATTTCTGATTGATGCTCAAAAGAGTTTGATTGAAGTGGGTAATTAGTGTGATACTAGAAATTTAAGTTTGATGTTTTTAACTTGCTTGAAAATAGAGGTTATGGGTCGGATCTGTTTTCCATGTTCTTGAAAGAGAGAATAGATTAAGGTATTGGGTAGTTTAGGTTGGCATTTAGATGAGACCGAGAGGAGATTCTTTGCATAGATGTTTTGAGAATGAAAGATGATTAGCGTCAATGAAAATGACTTAGCCTATTCATGAATGTTCATCGCTATAGATCAACGCAATTACCCCTATGTGATTTCGATTTCCAAACCCTACAACCCTAGATTGCTTGTTAACTTTTGATTCTATCAATACTTTAGTTTAATTGTGATAATTTATAACCAAATCTTTATATTAAATTGGTGGAACTATCCACCAACTTGTTCTTACTATTGCAAATGAGCGATTTTAAAGTCCAAATTTCTTGATAGGAATTCTCCACGATATAACAATATCTGTGCGATTCGACCACGACTCTTCATTGGATTTTTTATTGACCACGACCGATATCCCTTTTAATTGGTTTTAAGTAGGGCTTTTGAGCGTTATCACCTACCATCCTTGTCATGGCCCAAGGTAGCCCCTAGGTGTAACATAGCGTATAGGACCCCGAGAGGCCCCATACTAGCCACTTAGCATTCATAATATAAGAAATAGACAAATATACTTAAAAGACAATTTTAAGGTATCAAATTGTATAAAGCAAAGAGGAAATTCTAACTTCGTCTCAATAGTCATCTAGTACATAAGAATGAATTCGGGCCTAGCATGTACATCATGTTCAAAACTGAGAATAAGGAAGAACTAAAGACAATGAAGATCCGATCCTCGAAGCATGAGGACTCACTAAAGCTTGGAATCTCGTCAATGAACTCTAGCCACGAAACTCGAAACACTGACTATTTGACCCTACATTTGGGGAAATGTAGGCAAGAGTATGCGTTAGTAAAAAATATGTACCAAGTATGATAGTCATTGATAAAACATTTGAAAACATACTTAAAAGAGATACCTTCATGAAATGCAATGACGAAGCTAAAACATGAGATAAGAGGGTTAGAAAGCATGAGTCATAAAACATGGTCAATGAACATAGTCATCATCTTAAACATGCATGAGATACTTCCTTGATGTAACCTTAGTTCATCATAACTTGCTTGTGGAAAGTAGCCTTAATCGACATATAAGACCATGAGAGCTATCATCATGGAATATGGTGTCTCCCACATTGAAAAGAGTTGTCCTACTTTCCACAGTAAGGACCATGAACTTATAGCTTATGTGGATTCACTAGCTAATGTCTATCTAGATACTCTTATGTTGGCACATAGTTTATGGGACATGGGTAATTGCCACTTGTCCACTCGGTTTTGAGCTTAGCTTCTACAGAATAGTTCCTATTCATATTCATCTTAGCTCTTAAAGGAACATGGGTAATCACCTCTTGTCCTTACATCATATGACATGAGTAATCGCCTCTTGTCTTTCTATTAGAGAGCATGGGTAATCGCCTCTTGCCTCATCATTAGAATAGCTCCTTTAACATTGGTTCATTTTAGGTGAGAAAGTCATTCAACCCTAAGAATGCTTATCATGTGAGAAAACCTTTCACAATTCATGCTTACATATGTATATGAGAAATCCTTTCAACAACACAACAATAGCAACATCATTGATACTTTAATCTCAAAGCATTCTTAAAATATTTACATAGATTTTATGAGAACATGCTTGATTTCATAAACTTCTCTTTCATAATCCAAACCCCACATTATATGCTCATAACTTTGAAAAACATGGGGATTTCATGGGTTCATGGGGGATCATCATAATAAAATGATATTTACTCAATTCATGCATAAGAGAACATAATACAATCAATTAAATTGATAATTAAGCGAACCCATAAGAAATAAGAAAACCCTAACTCAATTGACGAATTCTAACTTTGAAAATTGGAGAAGTTGGGAACTCCATAGATGAAAACTATCATACCTCAATTCCAATTGCTTAACTTAAATGGAGGAACCAGAGACTTGACTTGGAACCCTAAGTTGAACCCTTTTTCTTCAAGACTTTCTAGAGAGAGAAATATTTGAGAGGAAGACTTCTTCTTCTATTGCAAATTTGAGAGAATGACTTGAATGGTTGATTTTTGGGTTAAAATCACTTATATAGGGGGTTCTAGTTAAGGGCAAAACAACATAGTATCAAGATAAAATAATTAGGAAAAGACTCAACTAACCATGACTTACAGTTGACACGAGCCCAGATGGAGGGCTTCATGAGCCATCTAGGGTTCCACGAGTCGTCTAGGCACTCGTGGTCCCTAGAATAGTGGCTAGGCAAGTACTGACCCTTCACACGCCCACCTTCACGGTTCGTCTAGCCCATAATGACTCGTCTAGGGGCTCGTGGGAGGAAGCTGGCCTTGAGATGGGTTCTACCTCCCCTTCATAACTACCATTACGAGGCATGAGGCTCTCAACGAACCATTTAAGGGCTTGTGGAAGGGGATCCCCCTCTTGGCCAAGCACTAGAAGGTAGCCACGAGCACCACCACGAGTCATGGTGACCTTCACTGCCCGTGAAGGGCTCCATGATGGGTGCCATGGCTCAGTTTTGGGCTGGTGACCTCTCTTTGGTCCTTTTCTAGACTTTTAAATTGTGTGGTGTTACAATCATGTCCATTAGTAGCAAGCAATGGACAATGACTCATCTCTTGACCATTTTTTCCTTAACTTAAGAATCCATATGTACCAGCCAAACATTTGTCATCATGCCTTTTACCATACCTATGGCAAGTAGATATAAAAGATCCACCACTATTTACTCCTTGAGGCTTAGGGTTAAACACTCTTTCTTTGTTAAATTTATGAGTCGGAGCATTATAAGATACTTAACAGGGAAACCTTTTTCCAAAATCAAGAATGCCCATGTCCACCGAACCTAGAATAAGAAAAGTCACCATCACCAGTCCTTTCCCACTTAGACTCTCTTTCCCTTTCCTTGAGCTATTCCTCTTCAATTTGTTGGGAATGTATCATCAAATGGGAGATATCCATTTCCTTTATCAACATGGAAGTACAACACTCTTTGACATCCAAGTTGGAAACACTCAACATAAACTTACTCATCCTTAACCTATAGTCCACAACCTTAGTTGGAGCATACTTAGACAATTGAGTAAACTTAAAGCGTATTCCTTCAAACTCATATTTCTTTGTCAGAGTTTATTAACTCAAGGACTTTCTCAACTCTCATTTCGATAGGAATGAAATGATTAAGAAAAGTTCCTTTGAATTTGTCCCTATCAAGAGGACCCACATCAACCGCCCTCTCTTCCTTCCAATTGTTAAATCAAACATAAGCAATAACCTTGAGTTGATAAGCAATAAATTATGTATTTTCTATTGTAGGTAATCTATAATTCTAACTATCATATATACCTCATCAATAAACTCTTGAGGATCCTCATAAACCTTAGATCCATGGAACTCTGGAGGATTCAGTCTAGTGAAGTCCCTTATCCTTGTCACTATTGTACCCATATTTGGGTTCACGGGATCAATGGCATCTCTATTAGCTTGGGTGGTAATATCTTGAGCCAACATATGTAAAGCGTCTCGTAACTAGACATGAGTCACTTGATCTGCCAAAAGATCGAACAGAACTTGAGGAATCTCGGGCCCCATATTTTCACCCACATTCCTTCTCACATAAGCTCTTCGAGGGGCCATATCTTGAAACATATCAAACAAGATTTAGATGAAGGATCTTTATAGAAATAGACTATATGGCATGACTTTAGAGAGATGAAAGAATTGAAGTTTCCTAAACATTTTGTAGTCTCCTATTCATAAATGTGGCGCGCTTCATACTTATGAACAAGACTTTTCTCGACGCGACTTGTCAAACATTCTAGGACCTTTTCTAAAACTTGGCTCTGGTACCAAGTTTGTCAAGACACAAAGTACACCCTAGATTTGACATGGAGTATAAGAGCCCGAGAGGCCCTACACAAGCCACTTGACATAAACACATCACTACATAATAGAACAAAAAGTAGAAAATCTCATATCAATAAAAGAGTTTGGCATAAAAGAGGAAGTCTGTTGATGAGAATAAAGTGGTAGACGCTGAAGTTGTGCCTACACCAGTCCATAAACCAGCTACAGCTCCTTACGTCACCCAAAATATATGAAGTGCAATCTGCTCCAAGATCATGCATATCCCGTTAGACAACATTGTGTCTCAAGTGTTCCTAGTGATTGCTCCCCAAGCTATGAATAGATTGAAAGCACTAGGTTACATACAAAACTTGAGGATAAGATTATGTCCACTAACGGAGTAATAGGTGACTATATGGTAGTTTGAAACATAATCAAATACCTCAAGTTTGAGGAATTCACCCAAGCTCAGACACCCTATGTCCCTTCTTGGGTTGTGAGTTCTATGATTCATATACTAGGGCACTCTCAAAGAAGAGAAAATGAGTAGTTTGGAAGCCAATTGAGAAAGTTGAGGTTCAAGAGAAGATGGTCCAATGTTGTGCCGAAACAATCAATGTTGTTTTGAATTGTTGAATTAATTATATACCTCTTTATGAGGAAAGGGTGAAGCACCATCTCAGTGATTTGAGGGGTTGGTTGGCCCCCTTTCTATTAGATGCTACAGCCATATGGACTGTGCATTGGGTGAATATTGAGAAGAAAGACTTACATGTGGTTACGAGGTACTGGTTTGGATTTATTAGTATCACTTTGAATTCGTCGCAGAATAAATCAATCATCTAGTAGCCAAAACAGTCCTAATAGAGTGTATTATTACTTGAGAGAAATTATACTTGGGGAGCATCATCTATCAGGAGATGCTGATGAGAGAAATGTAGTAGTAGAACTTTTTACCCTTTTTAATGTTGATTACTCAGTTATGTGTGTTGGTTGGAGTGACGTTTATAAAGGCCAGTGATAAAAATATCACTCCGCCCCCCTCTAGTGACATCTAGAGGATAAAGGCCAACTACTTAAGGGATGCCGCATCTAGGAAAAAGCCTCCACCTGTTGATACCACTCTAGTAGTTGATTCGACTATTTTAGAGCCTGATTATATGCATCTTACTCCTTCAATAGAGCCCTCAAGTATTGCCACTCCTTCTACCTCTACATCTGTTAACCTTCTTCTATATCCCAGCCCCCCTCTTACATAGGCCGTAATTTACCGGATGGGTGACCTTTTCTATTTAGCATATATTAGATATTCTCGTCTAGAGAATGAGGTCCCTGATATGATATCTTGAGCGATTGAGATTTGCCATACTCCCCTTCGGGTCTAGATAGTGGATTAGTGGATTCTTTTGACTACATACGGACTAAGACTAGAAACCCTCACTGGTCGGGTTGATGGGTGTGACTAGGATGGAGGCGAGTCTGCGGAGGTTACAACTTTGAAGATTAACATTGATGCCTTGAGGATGGATGTGGACCATCTCAAGTCCACAAACATTTCTATGCATAGTGTATGGTACCCCTTCTTAAGATGCTAGTTTCTGAGACTCATTTATTTTCGAGAATTGATGAGATGGAAGTTATAGAGGAGTAGGTTGTTGATGAGAATGATGAGGACTCCACTCTAGAGACAGATGAGGAGGATTTCTTAGGAGATGAGCAGCTGAGAGTGGAGGCTATTACCGAGCTATAGGATTTGGAGCATTCTACTTTGCAGGCTACCATGGAGTGTTTTCTTCAAAAGACCTCAGGCATTGGTCTGAGTGGGACCCATACTTCAGACTCCATTCCTCCGCCAGATGCTCTAGGATTTGATGCCCTGGTTGACGTTGTCTTCATTAAGCCAGAGTTCTCCTCAACCATAACCTGACAGGGATCCTCATCATATCCTTACATTTCTGCATTTATGTTATTCCATGTAGAGGACACTTCTTTTGGTTTTAGTGAGGAGAGGGAACTTGCTAGTGCATGGCCCCTTTTAATTGTATTTTGTTGTTTTTTTTAGTATATTTGGGTTGTAATCTTTTATTTATCATTAGTTTATATATATATATAGAGAGAGAGAGAGAGAGAAAGTTTTATTTGTGATTGGCTTTGAATTGTGGTGATGTTATTATCTTTCTGTATTACCCCAGATTATGGTTGTGATGATTTTGAATGATTGAGAGCTTTCACACTCATTGTGAATATTTGAGTATTGATCATAATCAGTATCGATGTCGTGTATAGTGATTTTGATGAGAAATATGTTTATGTTAATGTTTCGAGGGAATTCAAAGTGCATGACTTTTGCATGATCTTTTAGCATCTCATTGTGATTAGTTGTGTATTGATTGTGAGACTTGCAATGACAATTGCACACAAGCTTAATCTTGTAGAGTTGTGCCCAATGATTGTGTTTGAAGTGCCTTGTGTAGTGAGGATTACTTGGAAGGCATGTGTGTGGATTCCAAGAATTTTCCTTGTTTATCTAATTGTTTAACTTTGGTGAATGCAATAATTGATCATACGTACAAATTTTGAGAGTGAGCCCAAATTATCATATACATGTATTGTGACTACCTTGTGAGGGTGTGGAACCATTTTGGCACTAATTGAGCCTTATCCATTTGTTGAAAAGAGTTGAAACCTCTTGACTCAAAAATATTACTTCCTTTTCACCCATAAATCTTTTTTTTTAAGTATTGGTTTGTTTGAATATCCAACTTAGGCCAAAAGTCTAAGTAGGGGTGGTGGTAAGGAAGGACAGAGATCCCGAGTGAAAAAAAAAGTGTGAGACTCATCCTAGGTTTTTGTGCCAAAAAAGATGGAACTCCTCCATAAAAAAAATTAAATTACAGATAAAAGAAAATAAAATGAAAAAGTGTTTCTCAAATTGATGACTTGATCATCTTTGTTGCGTGATGGAAAAAATAAGTTCCCGATAAGTGAATAAAAATGAATGTTGTGAATTGTTTGAGGTTGATTCTCTTTGTCAAAAGAAAGAAAGAAAACGAGAAGAGGTGAAGTTGTAAACAATAATGCTTCAAAAAATTTGAATTCAATAAGCCAAATTGACCATACATTTGCCATCAAACCCGTTATAAGCCTGAAAAAACCTTCGAGATCTTGCTTAAGCCGAGTAATGTGATGATTGAAAAATATGGGCAAACCTATGGGCTGAAAATGCATGTATTTCTCCTTGTGAGTGTGAAACTTTGTGTTGACTCCTAACTTCATTGTGATGTCCTTTCTGAGAGCATTGAATCGTCTTTTGTTGTGGGGACACTTGAATACTTTCGTTGAAGCATAATTTTACATTATGAGTAAGAATTCGTGAGCTTGAGCAAGCTAGTCATTATTTGAGGCTTCATAATGCTCAAACTACTCTCTAAAATAAATCAAAAGAGTAAGTGGTCGTAGTCAATAAAAATACCTAAGAATCGGGTCAAATCCCACAAAGAATGATATAGCGTAGAGAATTCTATCAAGAAATTTGGACTATAAACCAATTCATTTGTATCAATAAGAAAATTTGGGTGGATGATTCCTCCAATTTTACGAAAAGGGTTTTGTTATCAATAATCCCAATTAAACTAAGATTTCAGAAATTCAAATAACTAACAAGTAATTTAGGGGTGCGGGGATTGGAAATCGATATCATATAGGGGTAATTGTGTTGCTCTATAGTGATAGACATTCATGGATAGGTTGGGTCATCTTCAATGACACTAATCTTCTTTTGATTTCATAGTATTAGTTCATAGAATCTCCTTTCGGTCTCATCTATGTGCATAACTAAACAACCCAATACCGTACATTATTCTCTCTTATGATGCAAAAATAGGGCAAATAGATTTGACCCATATTCTCTAGTTCAAGCAAATTACAGATATCAAACCTAAATTGCAAGTATCGGACTAATTATCTACTACAATTGATCTCTTTCAAGCATCAATCAGAGATAAGAAATAGAATTAAAGTTTGCAACCTTAACCCATAAATTAAACCCATGCTAATCATCCCAAATCCATTGATGAACAACAACAAAACAAAGCATAACAGGTTAGGCGAGCTCGCCGAAGTTAACAGTGTAAAAAATCAAGGAACTCAAGCGCGATTGGTGGGTTCAATTCCAACTTGGTGATCCGCCAACTTAGTTTTGGCGGGCTAAGACAAGGCCGCTGAAAGTGACAGTGCAAAATCAAAGGAAACAAGCACAAGGCCGATGTCCACTCCCACGTGGCGATTCACCAAGTGGGTTTCGAGAAACTAAGACAACTACGCCGAATAGGATAGTACCCCTGCTACACATTCAAGCAAGAACGGTGAGATAGGTCTTACTCAGCGATTCACCTAACTGCCTTGGCAGGCTAAGACAATCCCACCAAACAAGCAATGTTTAGCTCAATGCTTATTTTCACGAAACAAATCACAATATGCAACAATACCCAACTTCGCTTTACTTTACAATCTACCCACATGTATTTTCTACCCTTGGGTACTCAGACTTCCCCCAATTATCATAACTTATTACTCTAATTGACTATTTTCCCTTAAAGAAGTTGTCACTCCATATATCATTGGGAAAAATCATGCAATCAGAGCGACAATGGGTTAATCAGACTTCACTCACATGAAATTCAACCAAGACCCAGTACATATAAGGACTCAATTTCAACATTTAACTAACAAAGTCAATTTTAGCAATAAGAGGAACAAATTCAAATATCCTTATGGGCACAGTTCAATACGATCTATTAAGCACTACCCAAAAAAATCAACCAACAATATACTTCAAATGACCTTTATCCCATATCTAAAAACACAATTATAAGCACAAACAATGAGATAGGAATAAAAAATAAACCTCAAGTAGGCACAAAGTACAACACAAGAGGGAATGTAGGGTTGCATCACAAAGAAAGCAATCCAAATACACTTTAAGTACTCAAAAGCACACACACAAGGCACTTTCACACTAAAATATGGTATTGAAAGCTTATGGAAGAAAAGGAGTTCAAAGATATCAAAGGGATTCTTTTTGAAAATTAAAAAACCCTTGGATTTTTTATGTTAGGCACGTTCGGCGGTCTATGACTAACATCGCCGAAGGAGCTGAATCTTGCCAAAGAGGCCTAAATGAATACGAAACCATAAGGCTTATTTGGCAAACTGATGGAGTCAGCATAGTGTACTTTGGTAGATCTCCATTTGGAGCTAAGATTGCCTAAGTTGACTATACACTCTTTAACTTTTTCCACCTCAAAATGCGAACAAGAATGAGTTCGCACAATGCCTTCGGTGGATCTCCGATATGGTTTTGGAATCACCTATTTTTTCCTTCGCAACACTTTGACTTCTTTTCAAACTGCACTCACAATACGTATTAAAGAAAGCAATAAAACAAGAGTAAAAACTTGGGTTACCTCCTAAGAAGTGTCTTATTTAATGGCGTGGTATGATATTGTTCTCAATTCCTCAACAATTATTTTTGGGTTCGGGATGGTATCACTAGGCAATGTTCCTTTTTTCCTTGGATTGAGATATGAGTTTCCAGTTGTTTGATAGAGACCAAATTAGAAGTCACCATTTGATATAAGGTAAAGAAATCATTTTTCCATTCTTTCAACTTCATGTTGGACCCTTAAACCTTGTTGAAGATCCTTGTGAGCATTTTGTTGGTTCGGTTTCCTTCCAGACCATGTGATTCTTTTGTTCGTACGATCATGAGGAGGAATATACCTACCTTTTTCAGCCTCCCTATATCTCCAATATCCACCTTTCCAATCTTTCCAAACACTATCTATTTCCTTGTTCCAACCTTGGTTCCCACCTTTCCGTTAGTAGTTTCGGTGAGAACCCCCCATTTGGTTTCCCAAATATTGTACTTCCTCATTATATAATTCCTCAAACTTGGCATCCTCTAAGCACTGTCCACTACTTATTCCAACCACATTCACAGATTTCAATCCACCTCCCATGACATGCTTTGACAAAAAATCGAGTTGAGTCATCATTTTGGCTATATTTTCATCTCGCTCAAGATCTTTCTCAATTTTTTCCTTACTCGTGCTCAATTGTAGAGAAGACACTTAGTTCTCCCTAGTATGCCATGCTCGATTTACCTTGGTCATGTCATCAAGAAACAATGATGCTACCTCATATGGTTGTCGCATTAGCCCACCTTGGGAAAGTTGATCAACTACACCTGTGGTGATTGAGTCAAGGCTACAATAGAAGTATTGCAGTAGAAAATGGTCTGGGAAACCATGTGTTAGGGATTGCAAGAGTAATTTCTGGAACCGCAACCATGTTTCACGTAGAGGTTCACCTTCAATTCTTTTGAAATTTTGGATTTGGTCCTTAAGTTTTACCATCTTCGAGGGGACAAAGAATTTCTTCAAGAAGGCTTCATCAGTTAACTCCTCTCAAGAAGTAATAGAATCATTTGACAACTCCGCAAAACACCTTGTAGCTTCACCCATCAAAGAGAAAGGGAATAACCTCAACCTTATGGATCTTGTGAGATGTTTTTAACACAAACGACTCACACACATCCAAAAATTCCGAAGGTATTTGTGGAGGTATTCATGAGCTAACCCCATAGCATTCCTCTTAGTTGAAGTAGTTGTAGCATTGTTTCGGTTACATGAAAAACTGCCCTCCTAACTATGGGGAGGTAATACGAAGTCTTTCGTGGTTTGAATAACATTCATGTGCATGTCATTCAAACAATCGATGTTTTCATTTTGACCGTAGTTACTATCATTGTCAATATCGTGGTCACTCATGATTTAGACTTGCAAATCAGCAAACAACAACACCAAGAAACAATCTACTACAACTAAGCAAATTTACAAACTAATTTCTTAAATGGAATTATCAGCCATCATTCCCTAGCAACGGCGCCATTTTTATAACGCTCAAACTACTCTATAAAACAAATCCAATGAGTAAGAGGTCATAGTAAATAAAATACCCAACTAAGAATCAAGGTTTAATCCCATAAAGAATGATATAACGGAAATAATTTTATCAAGAAATTTGAAATGTAAGTCAATCCATTTGTAGCAATAAGAATATTTGGGTGAATGATTCCACCAACTTACGAAAAAGGTATCAACTAAACTAAGATTTCAGAAATTTAAATAAGTAACAAGTAATCTAGGGGTGTGAGGATTGGAAATCAATATCATATAGGGGTAATTGTATTGCTCTATAGTGCTAGACATTCATCGATAGGTTGGGTAATCTTCAATGATACTAATCTTCTTTCGATCTCATAGCATCAATTTATAGAATCTCCTTTGAGTTTCATCTATGTGCATAATTAAATAACCCAATATCGTACACTATTCTCACTTTCGATGTGCAAATAGGGCAAATAGACGTGACCCATAATCTCTTTTTTCAAGAAGATTACAAACATCAAACCTAAATTATAAGTATTGAACTAATTACCCACTTCAATCAATCTCTTTTGAGCATCAATCGGAGATTAGAAGTAGGAATTAAGTGTGAAACCTTAGTCCATAAATTAACCTCATACTAATTATCCCAAATCCATGGATGAGAAACAACAAAATAGAGAATAACACAATACCCACTACATTAAATCAACACCCAACCCTATAATTGCACCCTTAGACTTTGGGGATTTATCCACCCATAACAAAGTGTAAAGAAATTATATCATGCATGAAAGCAGACATGGATAACATGAAATTAAATAATTACAAGCAATACCCACTTTGATTTAAACTTCAAATTGCCAATATCAAGAGTAAAGTTGAAAAACCCCAAAATTAAGAAGTGTTCTTCACAAAGTAAAGTGTTTCTCTCTAAAAGATTCAGAACTCTCTAACATTTTTTTTCTTTTTCTCTCCTTTGGGCTATTTATAATTTTCCAAAACATGGCCCAAAACTCAATGCCTAACCCATTCGACGATGGTAGTCGGGCTCACTGAGCACATTTGGCGAATCACCGAGCACATTCAGTGAATCGCCAATTATATCACGACTCAAAACATACCCTAGGTGTAACATGGCGTACACAAGTCACTTAGCATACATCATACAAGATAATAGAAATCTAGAGAGTTTAAAATAACAGTTTCAAAAACATGAGAGTTTATAAAAATATAGCGAAAGTCTAACGTAGTCTCAAAACCATCTAGTACATCAGGAGCAATCAAGACGTAACCCGTACATCACATACAATATTGAAAGTAAAGACAATATGAAATAAAGGATCAGTCCTCAAAATATGAGGACTCACCAATCTTCAATCTACTAAGTTGATCCCTAGCCACGAAGATGCGAATCAAGAGTGTCGGACCCTACATTAATGAAAGAATGTAGGCAAGAGTATGTGTTTAGTACATGGACTATACCAAGTATGATAGAAATGCATAAAAGATATGAAAACATGCTAAAAGGATTTATCATGACATGAAATGACCAAGCTAAATCATGAGGAAAAAGGGCTAGTAAACATAAATCATAAAACATGGTCAATGCAAGCTAACATCTTTAAAGTATTCATGAGATAATTATAGAAGTAACCATAGTTTATTATTGTGCGAGATTTACCTTTAATAGACATTAAGACCATATGAGCTATTAACATAGAATCTGGTGTCTACCTCACACCGAAAAGGGGGTGTCCTACTTGCCAAGGTAAGAACATGAACTTCTAGCTTATGTGGATCAACTAACTAATGTCTATCTAAGACAATCATCCTATGGGGGCACATATGTATGGGATAAGGAGATTGCTACTAGAAACTTGAACTCAAGCTACAGAAGAGCTTCTATCTCAATATCCTCTCGGTGCTAAGCACAAATCCCACGAAAAAGTCATTATCTTAACTTGTCTTATCATTAAGAGACATGGGTAATTCCCATTTGCCTAAAATCCTAACCAGAACTTCCTCTTAAGAAAAATTCTCCTTAACTCCCAAACCTTCTAAGAGAACTATAGTTGTCGGATCTCCAACACATTTCTTCAACAAGGATACATAGAAAACTGGATGAACTTATGCCAAATCATTAGGCAAATAAAGTTCATAAGCGACCTTACCAATTCGCCTCAAAATCTTATATGGCCCACATAGTGGGGACTAAGCTTCCCTTTTTTCCCAAATCTCATTACACATATCATGGGTGAAATTTTCAAGTAAGTCCAATCATTTACATCAAACTCAAGATCTCTCCTTCTAACATCGACATAGGACTTCTGTCAACTTTGAGCCATTTTCAACCTTTCTCTAATAAGCATATCTTTCTCCAAAGACTCATGTACCAATTTGAGACCTATCAAGGCAATTTCACCCACTTCAGACCAGCCTATAGGATATCTACACCTCCTATCGTATATAGCCTCAAATGGAGTGATACCAATGTTTGAGTGATAAGCATTATTATATGCAAATTCAAGCAAATGAAATTGATCATCCCAATTACCTTTGAAATGAATTACACATGCTCTCAACATATCTTCCAAAGTTTGGATTGTACACTCAACTTTCCCATTGGTTTGTGGATGAAAGATGTACTAAGGTTCACACGAGTACCAAGACCCTTTTGGAAAGATTTCCAAAATTGAGAAGTGAATTGGGAACCACGGTCGGAGATAATGGATGAGGGCACTCCAAGAAACCTAAATGTTTCCCTCAAGTACAAGTTGGCATAGTCATCGGCCGAATAAAAGACCTTGACGGGTATGAAATTAGCCAATTTCATCATTCGATTTACGATAACCCAAATCGAGTCATGATGTCACTGGTGCGAGATAACCCAATAATGAAGTCTATATTCACATCTTACCACTTCCAAGAAGGAATGCTAATATCTTAAGATAAACCTCTTGGTTTTTTATGCTTAACTTTCACTTGTTAATAATTAGGAGACTTAGCCACAATTTCTGCAATATCCTTCTTCATCTTATTCCACCAATAGATTTCCCGCAAGTCACAGTACATCTTGGTGGCTCCCTGGTAAATGGAATATCAAGAACTGTGGGCTTCTGATAAGATTTTCCCTCTCAAGTTGTCAACATTGGGAACACACAAATGAACTTGATATCGAAGCACACCATCTCTCCCTTGGGAGAAAGCCTCTATGGACTTTTTATGCACTGCTTCCTTTAATTCAAACTAAGTCGGATCAAGACCTTGCTTGGTTTACACATCAGCCACAAAAGATAATTCTGAACCATTGTGAACCATAACACCACATTTGGTAGAGTCAACTAACCGAACACCCAATCAGCCCAATCTATGAACATCTCAAACCAACTCTTTCTTATCATCTTTAATATGAGAAACACTACCAATCGATAACCGACTAAGAGCATCTGCTACCACATTTCCTTCACTGGGGTAATAGAGAGCACTCATATCATAATCCTTTAATAACTCAAGCCACCTCCTTTGGTAAAGATTTAGATCTTTTTGTTTAAACACATATTGCAAACTCTTGTGGTCGGTAAAAATATTTATAGGAACATCATATAAGTAATTGCTCCAAATCTAGAGAGCAAACACACTACCGCTAGGTTAAGATCATGGGTAGGATAATTCTTCTCACTTGAGGCATAGGTAATGACTTTCCCATTTTTAATAAGGACACATCCTAACCCAATCCTTAAGGCACCACAATAGACAACAAATCCTTCAGTTCCTTCCGGTAGGGTTAATACTGGAGCGGAAGTAAGTCTATCTTTCAATTCTTGGAAACTTTTCTCACACACTTCGGACCATATGAACTTAACCTTATTTTGGGTAAATATTGTCAATGGAGAGGAAATTCAAGAGAATCCCTCAACAAACCTTCTGTAGTAACCAGCCAAACCCAAGAAACTTCTAATAATCGAAGGGTTTAGAGGTCTAGGCCAACTCTTGACCGCATTTTTCTTCTTAGGATCTACCTCAATACCCTTACTAGAAAAAATATGACCAAGAAAACCCATAGACCTTAGCCAAAACTTTCATTTGCTAAACTTTGCAAAGAGTTGTTGGTCCTTAAGGACTTGTAACGTGTCCTCAAATGATTAGTATGCTCACCTTCACTTCTTGAATAGATCAATATATCATCAATGAACACAATCACAAACATGTCAAGGTATTGTCTAAATACCCTATTCATCAAATCCATAAATGCGGCCGGAGCATTAGTCAAACCAAATGGCATTATAAAAAACTTATAGTGACCATAACGAATTCAAAAATTTATCTTCCGAATGTCATCTTTCTTCACCCTCAATTGGTGATAACCTAACCCAAGGTCAATCTAAGAGAACTAACTTGCTCCTTGAAGTTGGTCAAACAAATCATCTATCCTTGGGAGAGGATATTTGTTCTTAACAGTTACCTTGTTCAATTACCAGTAGTCATTACACATACAGAGTGAACCATCTTTCTTTCTAACAAACAAAACTGGAGCACTATGAAGAGATACTAGATCGAATGAAACCCTTTTCCAACAAATCTTTCAGTTGCTCCTTTAACTCCATGATTTTTGTCGAAGCCATATAATAAGAAGGAATAGAAATAGGTTGCGTAACTGGGAGAAGGTCAATATCGAAGTCTATTTCCCTTCGAGAGGAACACCTAGTAAATCTTTGGGAAACACTTTCAAAAACTCGTTCACAACGGGGACTAACTCAAGAGGCTTCGAAATCCATATCCCAAACCCGAACCACATGGAATATGCAACCCTCAGAGATCATCTTTAAACCTTTAAGACAAGAACCAAACTTACTCTATGGCATAGAATTTCCCCCTTTCCACTCTAGGATAGGTTCATTTGGAAAACTGAAACTTGACTACACGGATTCTACAATCAATAGAAGCATAAGATGAATGAAACCAATCCATACCAAGGATAACATCAAAATATAGCATATCAAGCTCTAGAAAATCAACATGAGTGACTCTGACAAGGAGACGGGACACTTTCTACAGACCCGTTTAGCCACAATAGAATCACCAACTGAAGTAAAGACAGAAAAGGGATCTAACAACACATCCGGAAGAATATCAAACCTCATAACCACATATGGAATCACAAAAGACAAGGTAGCATCAGGATCAAGTAAAGCATAAACATAAAGTTGGAAGACTTTCAACATACCGGTGATCACATCGGGAGAACCCTCTTGCTCAAAACGAGTCTGCAATGCATAAAATCAGTTTTGCTTTGGAGCACTTGAACCTGAACCATTATGCAGAGCTTGCTTACTGTCTCTCCTCTAAGCCATAAACATTGGAAAATCCCTTATTTTATGACCACTCTTACCACAACTGAAGAAACCATCTATGCCGGCTAAACGCTTACCTTCGTGCTTCCTTCCACACCTAGCACAAGCAGACAATAAATATCCACCACCATTCCCTCTTTGAGGCTTAGGATTAGACACCCTATCTTTGTTAAAATTAGGAGGAGCATTGGAGGAACCTTGATTGGAAAACCTTTGTCGAAACTTAAAACGAACCTATCTCTCAGATTTTGAATGTGAAAAGTCATTGTCACCGATGTTGGTCCTCTGTGCCTCCCTAGACCTTTTCTTAAGTTTCTTCTCATTGGTAAAGCATGAACTATAAGATGAGAAATTTCCATATCATTGATAAGAATGCAATACGACATTCCTTAACCACCATTTCGGACACACTCGAAATAAACTTACTGATTCTTTCCCTAGGATCAGCAACCATAGTAGGAGCATATCAATACAATTGTGTGAACTTCAAAGCATATTCATTCACACTCATATTTCCTTGACAAAGGTTGATGAATTCAAGCATTTTTGCCTCCCTTGTCTTAAGAGGGAAGAACCTATCACGGAAACCAACTTTGAACTTTTTCCAATCAAGAGGACCCATATCTTCCATCCTCTCTTCTTTCCATTGGTTGAAACATATTTGAGAAACACCCTTAAGTTGATAGGCGGCATATTCTACCTTTTCCACCGGCGTCACTCTCATGACCATCAACACCTTATATATACCTCATCAATAAACTCTGGAGGATCTTCCTCAACTTTGGAACCATGAAACACCAGAGGATTCATTCTAGTGTCGTCATACCCGCATTTTGGATCACGGGGGAAACAATCTCCCTATTGTGTTGAGCCATCAAGGCTTGAGCAAATACTTGAAAATCAGCCCTAAATTCTACATTAGTCACTTGTTCAGCCAATGGGTCGACCGGGACTTTGGGAGCTTGAGGATCTTCTCATTCAAAATTATCTCCCATATTCCTTCTAATCTATGCCCTTTGAGTGTCCATATCCTGTAGAGCATCGGTTAAGGATTAGGAGAGAGACATTATAGAGTTAAACTTTATTGCATGATTCTAGAGTAATGAAATATGTGGAGTTTCCTAAACATCTTATAGGCTCTTATTCATAAATGTGGAGCGCTTCACACTCATGAACAAGACTCTATTAGACGTGGCTTATGAGACTTTCTAGGACCTTTCTAAATCATGTGCTCTGAATACTAAGTTTGTCACGACCCAAAGCATGCCTAGGTGTAACATGGCGTATAAGACCCCGAGAGGCCCTACACAAGCCACTTAGCATACATCATACAAGATAATAGAAATCAAGAGAGTTTAAAAAGAGAGTTTCAAAAACATAAGATTTTATGAAAATGTAGTGGAAGTTTAACATAGTCTCAAAGCCATCTAGTACATCAATAGCGATCGGGACGTAACCCATACATCACATACAATACTGAAAATAAAGACAATATAAAATAAAGGCTTGGTCCTAGGAACATGAGGACTCACCAATCTTCAATCTACTAAGGTGGTTCACAACCACGAAGATGTGAATCAGGAGCTAGACAATACATTAATGAAAGAATGTAGGCAACAGTATGTGTTAGTATATGGAATGTACCAAGTATGAGAGCAATGCATAAAAGATATGAAATCATGCTAAAAGGACTTTTCGTGATATGCAATGACCAAGATAAATCATGAGGAAAAAGGGTTTGAAAACATAAATCATAAAACATAGTCAATGTAAGCTAACATCTTTAAAATATTCGTGAGATAATTCTAGAAGTAACCTTAGTTCATTATTGTGGGAGATATGCCTTTAACCAACATTAAGACCATGTGAGCTGTTAACATGAAATTCGATGTCTACCCCACACAGATCCTGCTTGCCAAGGTAAGACCGTGAACTTCTAACTTATGTGGATCCATTAGCTAATGTCTATATAAGACAATCATCCTATGGGGGAACCTTGGTATGAGATAAGGATATTGCTACTACAAACCCGACCTCAAGCTATAGGAGAGCTTCCATCTCAATATCCTCCTGATGCTAAGCGTAAATCTCACGAAATATTCATTATCTTAACTTGTCTTATCATAAAGAGGAATAGGTAATTGCCACTTTCCTTATCACCCATGTATGGCACATCAAGTAGCCAATCCAAGCTAAGTTTCATTAGAATAGCTCCTAAATCTTGATTCAAAGTTTAGTTCAGAAAACCTTTCAACCTTAAGAATCATTTATATGATAAAAACCTTTCACAATAATAACAACAACAACATTGA
This sequence comes from Solanum commersonii, assembly GCA_029007595.1. Classification (NCBI taxonomy): domain Eukaryota; kingdom Viridiplantae; phylum Streptophyta; class Magnoliopsida; order Solanales; family Solanaceae; genus Solanum; species Solanum commersonii. The sequence goes on along the minus strand of JAJTWQ010000002.1, from coordinate 6,492,787 downwards.
TGATTTACTCTAAAAGAACCTTAAATCATTTTTCATCAACTTCATAAAGAACATGCATATCTTCATAAATTCATCTTTCATAGTTCAAAACTCACATAATATCATCAAAGTCTAGAATCATGGGTCATGCATGAGTTCATGGGGGGTATAACTTAAAACATGCTATTTCTTCAATTCATGCATAAATAGATATAAATCAATAAATAATACCATAATTGAAAGAACCCATGAGATTGAGTAAAAATCATAACTTCTATTGGAGATTCTACTTTGTGAAAATAGGAGAATTTTAGGAACCCTATGGAGGAAAGGACTCCATAGGTGAATACTATCATACCTTGATGCAAAGAGCTTACAATCAATGGTGAAATTAGAGACTTGACTTGAAACGCTAGTCTTCTTCTTCAAGCTATAGAGATAGAAATATTTGGGAGAATAAACTTGTTCTTCTATTAGGAATTGGAGAGAATGAAGTGAATTAGGAGATTTTGGGGGTTAAAATGTTTATATGGGTCTCTAATAGAAGGTAGAACGACATAGTATTGGGTTAGAATAATTAGGAAAAGACCCAAAAGCCCTTCATAAAAATAATTTTTGACCTCACCAATGGCCCGACCTATGGTCCGTTAGTCACACCACTAACCGTTCTAGTCGGTCGTGGGTGAGATCAGAGACCACCAAATCTTGGACCCCCATCAGCAAGGCCCATGCACAGTCCATGGTTCCACCTTCAGGTTGTGCACCTCCATCGTGGGTCCTGACTTTTGATTCTAAAATTTCTCTCTAAGTCTGGGACTCACGTACGAGACCTACTTACGACTAGTGCATTAGGTGACGGACCACCTGGAAAACCGTATCAAAGTTCAAAAACTTTTACAATTTTGGACAATTGGGAATGGCCAACCACGGGCTTACCTATGAACCATGTGTCAAACCACAGACCGTTGGTGTCTCTGTTGGTGGTGGCACCAGATCTAGGAAATTTGTAGTTTTCATCTTTTCAAATTTGAAGTGTTAAAAATTACTCCTTATCTCGCCTTTCTACTGCTTTAGGCTTTAGGTATTTGAACCTCAGTCAGTGAGCTTGTTCTAGTTTGCCTTTCACATTTGACGGATCGCTGAGTACCACAATTGTTCGCATTTCAAGCCTCATTTTTTCTCCAAATATTGTCACCTTTGGTGATGGTCAACAAGTTTGTCTCTTGCATTCAGCAAGTCATCATTCTTCTGTGAGTTCACCAACCTACCTCAGTTAATTCAAGTGTTGGGAACTATCAATTTAGGCAAGGTCATGCTCATTGGGTGATCCGCCCTTCTTGTTAGGCGATCAACAATGTAGAGTTTATTCTTCTTTTCATGTTTTTGGTCATTCTTTCAAACAATCATCATTTCCTTGTCCCTTAGCCTTCACAACTGCAAATCATCAAAATATTATTAGAATAGGACATAATTAGGCATTGAGGACACTAATTGTTGAACTAAATTGGCCTAAAATAAGTGCTCATCAAGGCTTTTTAACAATAATTGAGAATTGCCTAAACTTGATAGTAGCCTTGTGGTAACACTTGCATGTTGGCTCGCAAGAAGCACTATTGTAGACACCCTTGTTGACCTAATTGAATTCTTGATGTACTTAAGAAAAAGTAAAAGTTTAAGTTAGATGTTTTGACGAGTCGGAGATTTTGACTCATTTGAGGCCTTTTAGTGAAACAAATAGCATCATCAATGCCTTTTTATGTCCATATATGATGATCAATTATTTTTTTATAGTTGAGAGGCTTAAGGGCAAGGAAAGGAAAAAATCATGAAAAAGGCCAAAAACATGGAAAAGAACAAAAATATGAAGTTGATGCTTGCCAAAGGTACTTGGCGACTCACCAAACGTGTTGGACCTCACCAAAAATGACAAAGTCTTCTACTGAAAAGCTCAAGGAAAGTCAATGAGAAGAAGGACCAAATGGCGATCCGCCAAACTTTGTCGGCAAGATGAATATTGTTCGCTGAAATTGATAGAATAGTTTGGATAATTTGAAAGTCAAAAAGGCGAGCATATGTGATGATCAACGATTTGTCAAACGTGAATGGTGAGCACCATCGATCTCGCAAACTTTCTCAACTACTTGAAGCCATGAAAAGATGAGGACAAAAACAAGTCGGCAACTCGCCAAGTGAGTCAGCATCTCGTCGAGTGAGTCAGTGACTAGCCGAGTGAGTTACTAACTCGTCAAGTGAGTTAGCGAGCCCGACTAACCTCGTCGATTGAGTCGTGCACTGACATTTAGATGAGGTTTAGGTAAAATATAAATAGCCAAGAAGAAAGAGTACAACATAAAATTTGCATCTTATATCTTGGATTTTACATCTTACATTTTTTGAAATTAGAGTAGAATAGAACTTTCCAATATCTTGAGTGCCAAGCAAGCTTGTAATCCATATTTTGGGTGGAATTCGAAAGTGGGTCTCTAGATTTAAAGTTGTATACCAACAATTCAGTGGCTGGTAATATTTTTGGTATAATTTATTTTAATTCTAGCATGATTGGCTAAAACCCCGCTTTAGTCGCGCACTGAAATTTGGGTGAGTTCTCGAGAAAGATAAATAGTCAAGAAGAAAAAGTACAAAAGAAAATTTGCTTTACATCTAGGATGTTACATCTTACACTTGAATAGAACTTTCCAATAACTTGAATGTCAAGCAAGCTTGTAATCCATCTTTTGGGTGGAATTAGGAAGTGGGTCTCTAGATTTGAAGTTGTAAGCCAACAATTCAATTGATGAAAATATTTTCAGTATAATATTTTTAATTCTAGCATGATTGCCTAAAACTCCAATTCTAGGGGTTTTCAAATGAAGTTGAATTTTGATTAAATTGGTGAAATTTGGTGTGTTGCTCTGTTTTACTTTAGTTTCCATGGATTCAAGTTGATTTTCATATGTTAATTTATGAATTGAGGTTATAAACTTGATTCTACTTTAGATCTTCATGTTTTTCTTGAGAAAGTTACATGAAGAGGGTAATTAACTTGATGCTTGCATATTAGATTTGAATTCCTTAGACAAAAGTATTTTGAGGTTTCATTTCTAAATGCAAGATTTGAGAGATAGAGAGAGAGAGGTAATGAGTTGTTTAGTAGATTGTGGATGAGAGGGTCTGAGAAGAGTTCCTATGATAAGCATGTTGTGATTGAGAAATGCAATGTGTGCTTGAGATTAACCTAGCATGTATGGGTGATTAATGTTATTGAGAAATCACATTAAGCAACTATTTGAAATCGATACTCACTTCTGCACACTCCTAGATTGTTACTATGATTGCTTGCTAAACACTTGTTTTAGTTTAATTTGTCAAAATTGGTTACTAAATCATCTCAATTTGATATTTGGAATTCATCCACTCTTGTACCATACTTCTATAATAGATTATAGCACAATTTTACTGCGTAATTGAATTCCTTCATATACCACTCCATGTGGGATTCGACCCCGACCTCATACATTGGGTAATTATGCTTAAGTTCACCTTGTTATCATGTTTTACGTCTTCATGCATTTCCTCATAGTTAGTAAATTCATCGTACTAATGCATATTTTTGACTATTTTATTTCATAAGATATGGTCTGACACTCATCTTCCCTAACATGGTTAGATTGGGATTGCTCAAATATTGATTACTTTGATTGGTGAGTCCTTATGGTTTCAAGGACAAGGCAATTGATATTTTATTGCTTTTATTGTCATTTCAGTTTCAGACTTGTATGCGGCGTATGGGTTACGTCCCAACCACTCATATGATGTTAGAAAGGTTATGTTAGAGTTTAGATTTCTACATTTATGTTCTAGTCTTGTACTATTTTATATTTCCTATATGATCTAGACTTTACTTCTGAGACTTCGATTATTTTGTGCTTGATAGTATATTGTATCTTATTACGTAATCCTTATGTCAAGTGGTATGTTTAGGGCCTCTCTAAGTCCTATTGTCCATGTCACACATTGGAATACTCTGGGTCATGACATATGCCTAGTACATGATATCCCTCGATTGGATTGGATATCACTCCTGGTTCATACTAACGGTTAGCTCGAGTACCACACCTGATACATTGGTTATTTGTTTGTGGGTTCCATGAGTGAACAAGCTAGATTGACTTGTTTTGTTATGGTTGTTCATGTTTATTGTGCATATCCACTTAGGGTGAGGATTGAGAGTCCGGGCTATGTTCATAATTATGGTTATAATTGTATATTATCAATTTTACTAAGTTGTGGTTGTATGTTCATATTTTGTATGTTGGAACTAGTCGATGATCTTAGCAATACATTGTGAATTTTGTGTACTGATACTCACTTTCTTTTTCTTTGTTGAGTACAGGGCACATTTTGATTGTTACATAGCGACCTCAATTGTGATTTCAACATTTTTTGAATTCAAGGGTTAGCTACTTCTTCCAAGCTATTGTGGATTATTTTATCTTCTATGGTCTATTTTCAGATTTAGAATATTTATGTTCTGGGATTGCATCCCTGCGTTCTAGACTACATAGATGTTTTGATACATGACCTTCAATTTCTAGGGAGTTAGTTTCGTGAATATTTGGGGACAATGATTTTAAATTATGCAAACTTATTTTGGTATTGAAAACTAATTGTTTTTTATTATTTAATGAATTGTGTGTTAGTAGACAGTTAGTTCTCCCACCTGGGATTAGTGTAGGTGTCACTTGCGGCGGATTGATATCGTAACACATATAATTTGTATAAGTGATAAAATTTAGGACTACTTTTAGATACGCCATATCCTATGAACTGTAGTATATAGTTAAAAGTGTTGAAATCTTGTGAGTATTTATGTTGTATGGATAAACAAAGGGAGGAATAGTGAGTTCTCTTATTTAATTCCCCTTGAAGATTGAAAGATAATTTGTTGTTCCCCATTTATTAAGATTGGGTATCAATTGTTGCTTATGATTCTGTAAATAATGTTAATATTTTTTAATAGCATATTTTTCTTAGTGTCTTGGATAGGAATAACCATGACACTGTGTGATAATTCATTGTTCTATATAACATCATCACTATATTAGCATATTTTGTTCTTAATCTGACGTCAGAGATAATTTCTTATGTCCGCAGTACGTTCTCTATTATACTTCTTTCCTTTATAAAATCAACTTAGTACGGAGAAATAACATTCTCTAATTTATTGACTTGCCTTTAATGTATCAATTTAGAAAATATTTTTTATTCATAAAATTACTCAAGACTAATTGAGCTCATATCAGAGAAGGTATTGACTAGACCCTTCTTGATATCATAATCAAGTTAGTATGAGTAATGAATCTTGTTAGTTCAGCTCCAAAAAAAGATCTTTATCATATCATGATTCTTATCAAACTTGTAAAGCAATATGTCACCCAACACTTTCACCATTCAACTTAAATACCACATTTTTCACCTCCTCATATGTTCCCGGTTCTTCAATATTATTGTTCTATTCTTCATAAATCATATCTGGTATTTGATCCAATAATTCAAAATTATTTAGATCAGGGTTTTTGGTGAACTACTTTTTTGAAGAATTTGACAACCTCTTTAGCCATTTCAAACTATTTCTCCTCCTTTAAATATTTGCATGTAAGAACCTAGTATTTCTATTTCCTTCTTGAAATCATTGTATACCAGTCTTTTTCTTGCAAGAATTATTCCTACAAGTATAAATACTTATTCAAATCAGTTTGGACTCTATGAAGTCTTTCATGTTGTCTGGGGATGGTTGTCTCAAGTTGAATCTCATGTATCATAATAACACCTTCGATGCTTTTATTTATTGGAATATATTTCTAAAAGCGGAGTTACTCCATTGAGCCAATGTTGCTTTGATCTTTGGATTAATTACTTAGATGAGTCTCTTTTAATCAATAATTGTTGCTTTTAAATATACTCTTTAATTATTACCATCCATTGCAATATATTGCAATACCATTTATTTTATTAAATTTATCTCTCTTTGTCGCTTTTCTCTATCTCGCTCTTTCTCCCTTTCTTTCCGTTGCTCTTTCTCCCTTTCTTTCTTTCTGAGCTCTCCACTTTCTTTCCTAAAGTAGTCAGTGATTTGTACATTGAATAAAACTTATATTAATAATTAATTAGACAAGTAATCTAATCGTAATAAATAAAAAGACATAATAAACTGCACAATGAATTTAACTTTAATTAAAAATGTATTACACACATATTAAAGTTGAATTAGAAGAGAGTTAAACATGAATGCAAAATGTAGCGAATGAAAGAGCATTTTATGATCTGTAAACAAAATAAAACTTGTATCAATATTGAATTAAACAAGTAATCTAATCGTAACAAATCAACAAATAAACAGCAAAATGAACTAAACTTGTATTAGAAGTGTATTACACAAATATTAAAATTGAATTAGAAGAGAGAATTAAGCATGAATAAAAAATATAATTAATGAAAGACCAGATAGTGATCTATAGAGTGAATTAAACTTTTATCATTAATGAATTAAACAAGTAATCCAATAGTAACAAACAACTAATAAAAATGAATTAAATGTGTATTACACAATGTTAAAGTTGAATTAGAAGAGAGAATTAAGAATGAATGAAAATGTAACTAACGAAAGACAAGACAATGATCTACAAACTGAATTAAACTTGTATTATTCAAGAATAAAACATGTATTATATGTGTCTTGTAAACTATTTTGATTTGTATCACTAAGAAAAAGAGTGATATTTGCAATGTGTATTACAAATGTATTATGCTTATATTATAAAATGTATTATAAGTGTGTTACCTAACTTTTTTGGTTGATATCACTAAAAAAGGGAGTGCAGTTTGCAACATGTATTATAAATGTATTGGTCATTATTTTATTACAAATTTAATACAATAATGAAACATATCTAATACAACTTTAATACAATCGCGATACATTTCTCTAAACTTCATCTCGAGTTTCAATCTAATATTTCTCCTAACATCAATTCTAAACATGACCAAACCCTCTTAAAATCGAGACTTGAACTCCAAATAATTCTTTCCATTATTTGTAGGAACAATCTATCCGAACCAATCACAAATTCATCAAACTCAAATAATGAATTCAAAGTTTAAGGCTTTATAATGCCCATCAATGGTGAAATCTTCTTGTTGTAATTTTAGAGATTTGAAATTTATGTTGAGCACATGATTTGTATAAATTTTCGGTCTTTTTGTTCCTCTTCTCATCGTGTTTTGGATGAAAATCGTGAAATATGAGCAAAAATTAATTTGAGGATAGTTCTTTAAATGAAAAATCAAAAGAAGAAGAGGAGGAGGAGAAAAGATCATGAGTTTGAGAGAAAATGACATGGAAAGAGGAAAAGATGGGACATATAGAGACAGATATGGGGCCTTTTTGAAATTACCATACAATTTTTAATTCCAAAAATTGCTATATTTAGTTAAGAAAAATAATATTGTTAGAGATGATAAATATTTTCTTAATAAATCATATATATATATATATATATATGATTTACCTTGATCTTTTTCTTATATAGAAATGTGTATAGGAATTGTTTATAAAATTAATCGTCATGTTTGTCCTCACTATCTAGAAAATTCTCATTCTTAGTCCGAACTTTAAGAAATATAAAATGTTTCTTAATAACGAATTTTTTTTCAAATTATCCTATCAATAATTGGGCATGATCAAATCCAATTTTGATCAATTAAGTAATGTTAGTATAAGAATATCTACTCTGAAGTAGTTGGTTGCCCAAACATCTATCCAACCTTTTAAATATGTAATCTTCATTGTTTTGTCCATTCCACCATGTGAATTCACTTCCTATGATACCTCAAATAAATTCAATTTTTTTTTTTTTAAATGCATATAATATAAAGAACGAGTTTCAATCATCCATGTACCAAAACAATAACAAATCCATCTTATAATTATGGTGATCGTCATTGTTAACCACCATTGTTTTCAAGCCTTTCCAACAAAACTCATCTATTTTTATGTTTTTCAACCATTATGAATTTATCGCTTCAACTGAAGTAAAACAAATTCAATTTAAATCCAAAATCAATTGATGAAAAATATCTAGTAATCTCAAACTCCAAATAAGAGGAGAAGCAACATGTTTGAAGTTACATAATATTAGATATCATTTAAAAATAAATAAGTGAATATAGATTAAACAAAGGCGACCAAGTTGGGTGCCTCCCAAAACATTCACCTAAATGTAACCTAAAGCCATCAATATTGTGATGGTAAAGATTCTTGATGAAGTACCTATAAAGATGACACCTATATCAAACTCAACCCTAAAAGTTAGTTTATGAGAAGAAGATTGCTCAAATCCATGTAAGCAAACAATCAATCCATTCCCCAACTAATGTTGGACTTTGACCCACTCTAACACCACCACCCCTCTTCACACCTAGATCCAACTGGAGTGTGAACCATGGCATTAAAGTGGGTCGAAATCTCACATTAGTTGAAAAATGAGTTGGTGGCCTGCTTATATGAATTTGTACAATCATTCCCTCATGAGCTAACTTTTAAAGTTAAGTTAGATCAATGTATCATATATTTACATTATAGCAAAATCAGGTTCATCCCCATTTGAGCTTCCGATCTACACTTCAATTGGACATAGATGTGAAGGAGGTGTTAGAGTAGGTCAAAGTCCTACATTAATTTGAGAATCAACTAGTGATCTACTTATATGAACTTAGACAATCCTCTTCTCATAAGCTAGTTTTTAGGGTAGAATTAGACCCAAGTGTCATATTTTTATGGTATGAAGGTGAAAAGAGAGGAGTTTGAATAAAACGACGAAAGGAAGAATAGGCCAGGAAACAGATAATTAAATTAATATAACAGTGTAACCGAATCTTTTTTGCCTTTTTTTTTTCTTCAGATAAACTCGATATGCTTAGAAGATTAATTATTTCTCGAAGTCATATGATATGTAAGATTTACAGATCTCTGTGAAATCTTCCTTGCAGTTGTTAACTTTTCTGCTCATTAAGTCACTCTACTACTCTCCCTTGCCTTGGTTTCCACAAGTACTTGCTTCTCCACGGATGCGCTTCTGTAGATGCTCCAAGCTAGCCTCTCGCTGCATTGAAGATGTTCTGTCAATCGTGTTGGCCTCAATTGCTTCTGTTGCGGAGTTCTGATGTACATTTCCTATAGGAGGGATATCTAACATACCGTTTTGCATTCTAGAATCATGGTTGGGCATATGACCATTTTCAGGTGCTGGATAGTAGTGACGTTTCAGGTCATCATGTTCAGGAACAGCAGCGTCTGCTGATGAGTCGAAAAGACTACCAGTGAAAGATGGCATCATTATTGTCGATATCTCAGACATAGCTTGGAATAGAGGATTCAACCCAGTAACTCTTTTAACAGTTTCTTCAGCCATCTTCACCTGCACATCAGTAAATGAAGGAATATTTTATGGGTTTCTAACCACAAGACTTCAACAATGAGGAAAGAGTGGAACAGAAGGATGATAGCACAAATAACTAAAATTCTTTCTCCCCAAGTAAAATCGTAACATATGAGATCTATCTACTACAGGTTCTCTTATTTAGTAGCAGGAAAAGAGAAACTAACAGAGGGATGGAGGATTCTTCTGAGCCACTTTTCTTCTATATTAGGTTTCCCAAAGTAGGTTAAGCTTGTGTCCAGGTATAATTTAAATACAGCCAGGTAGACTTTGATTAAGAAGCACATTGGCCATTTCAGCATCTAAAAACATGGAATGACAAACAAAGAGGAGTAGCAAAAATATAACAGGAATTTTGAATTCGTTTAACTTCTGATCAATTGATAAAATTAACCATACCATGAAGGCATCCTTGTCTACTATATTAACCTCACTTTTCTCCCACAAAAACAAAAAGAATTTTGTTGAACCTGCTTTCTCCAAACACTGGAAGTAGCCTTACCTTTGCTCTCAATGTCTCAACATCTGCTTTCAATACTCTATTGTCAACTGCTGCTTCATTGTATTTCTGGCTTATGTCAGTCAAGCGTTTCAATAAAGAGGAGTTTTCTACTCTTACTTGAGAGACCTACCATGAACAATTTTTCATTAAACAAATAGTTGAAAGTATATATTAACTGAAATCATGACCGAGAAACATACCTGTGTCTCTAGTTCTGTCAGATGGGCCTGTTTTCTTCTTCTCGAGCGTCTAGCTGATTCTCTATTGGATAGCATTCTGTCAATGAGGTGGTACAAAATATTAGGATAATAACCAGTAATACTCGCCAAAAATGCAACATACCAACAATAAGCTTAATCTCTTGGATGCCCAATGAATTTGTTACCATCGACATGATTTTATTTATAAAATTATTACTAAACAAAATCAAGTCCAATCAACTTATATTCACAAGTCCACCTCTAACCATATCATATTCTGAGGACTTCAAATATTCATTCTGCCTAAAACAGACTAGTAATCTTGTCATAAATGACACCTTCATCATCGAAGCTCTTTCCTTCAGAAGCAAATCAGAAAGATCCATTTGTCCAGAGGCACCAGCAATTGGTAGTTTGATTTCTGTTTTCTCTGAGATGGATAGAACCAGTCCTTCAAACCAAAATCATCCTCATTGAACTTTGAGCTTTTAGGCCTTTGGCAAGGCCAAAATATCTCTGTATCCCTTTAACTCAAAGTCTTCCATTTGAACTGTAGACTCAGGTACTTATGGACCCAGTGCATGGCATTTCTATACAATAACTGAGGATGCAACGATAAGGACAATTTACCAATCAGAAAAATAGTGAAAGACAATGTGACAATGTTACCACATCATCTGAGGATGCAAATGACAAGAACAACTTGCCTAGCAGAAAAATGTAAAGGTAAATGTAACAACACCGCGATATCTTACCTTCATCTCATTCACTATATAAAGCAATTCACTGGTAATAACATGTCTTGAATTGAAGTTATTGCAAGTGTATCATACAAAATTTATTTTCACACAGTAACATCAGGCTCTTCAATGCCTCATAAATTAACTATTTATTTTAACAGATAAATAATGATTATATTGATAGAGAAAATATCTAGCACTAAGTTGGTGCTAGCGCTTACAAAATCAGGACTCCTACAGAACAAAAAGAAGGATTCTTACTATACAAGTTCCTATACACAACTTCAACAACTCTAGTCTCCAACAATTTATATTTTGGAGATGGTAAAATTATTGGTAACTAAATATATTAATTAGAAAGCTCAAAGCATACTGGCATATTAACCAAAATATATAAATCACTTGTTAGGTATAGAAAGAAATCAGCCAAGAGGAGAAAATCAAAAGATTTTGGATAATTCTGATTACTCATAGTGCTATAGTAAGACAAAATCACCTAATGTACTTGACAATATTATAAATTTATACATTTATAGTGTATCGCATTTAATATATAGAAAGTTAGGAAAATAAGTCAAATCTCCAAATCAAGAGGTTGAGGTCTGACCTCAATCGCAGAATATGCGTCAAGACACATTATAACTACACATTGCATGGGTCAATACGCATTATGCCTAGTAGAGAATATAATCTCATTCGTTCCCCTAACTTACTTTTATCAGTGTCAGTGACAGCCAAGTAGAGATTGTAGAGTGCTTTCATCGTTGGTGTTCTTTCCGATGTCTAGGCATTTCACTGCTCCACCAGGAAGTCCCTCTACTCCTAGTACTCCAGCTTGGTAGTTTCCACCACCTGTTAGGGGTTGAGCACCAAGGTTTGCCAGTGAACTTAAATTCCACTTGTAGACACTTCAACACTCGATCATTCCAAATAACGCTTACATGTATTACCATAACTACTGGCACAAAGTTAGCCAATGCTTATTTCTAGATACCGTCATTGCCTCTTCTCCGGGAAAAGAAGTTCACGGCCCTTGGGCCCTCTACCTTCACACGACATTGCTCTGTAAGGCTTTTACCCATTGCAGAAAATTCCTCAATGTTGCCTCCCATAGGAGTCTGGGATGTCCGAACTAATGAGCGCTTCAAGCAGCATCGAGTGATCCCCCTCTCTGCCACTGATACCCTAGGAATTACATATTGTGCCAGTTTTCTTCACTTCCCCACCCTACAACCAGATATTTTTCTTGGCACTAGTTGAATTACTTGAAACCCTAAGAAAGAATTTGATCATCTCTCGCTTTGCTTTACTAGTAAAGCAAAGATTTCTCTCCAATATAAAACACAAAAAGAATTTTCTTCATGTATCTATCTATCTACACTACCTTAAAAGCATGAACTCTCTAACTTGAATGTTAAATTATTATTATACCCCCAACTAAAAACACTCAATTTAGTATATCTTCTATTTTATTTTTATTTATTTATTTATATAATATAAAAAGCAGACAACCTCTTCACATTGAAGAATTGTGACTATTCTGATAAGTTGTGACTTTTCCGAAGGGTTGTGACTTTTTCGATAATTTGTGACTTTTCCAAAGAGTGGTCACTTTTCTATCTATCTATCTATACTACCTTAAAAGCATGAACTCTCTAACTTGAATGTTAAATTATTATTATACCTCCAACTAAAAACACTCAATTTAGTATATCTTCTATTTTATTTTTATTTATTTATTTATATATATAATATTAAAAACAGACAACCTCTTCACATTGAAGGATTGTGACTATTCTGACAAGCTGTGACTTTTCCGAAGGGTTGTGACTTTTTCGATAAGTTGTGACTTTTCCAAAGAGTGGTCGCTTTTCTAAAGGATTGTGACTTTTCTGAAAGATTGTGACTTTTTAAATAAGGCACATTAAGCATACTAGCATTTGATGGTTATAAATAGAGGGATTTCCTCTCATTTTTAAACTACAAATTTTCCAAGTTTTTCACGCTTCTTCTTCCTAGAAAACCTCAAGCGTGATTTGTAGTCATTGAGTGAATTCAAATTTGAGCGAAGAATGAGATGTCACACAAGTAAGGTTTGGTGAACAAATTGTACCAATCATAATCTCTAAGCACACTAGGCTGCAAGCATGGTTACAAAGATTAGCATTGAGAAGATGATGAGTTGTTATTTAATTTCATGTATTCAAAGTTGTTAAGTTTTTTTCTCTCCAATTTTCGATATGTTTTTCAAGAAAATGCTAATAATTTCTTTTCCAAATTGTAATGTTTACATAATTTATGGACTAGTTATAACATTAGCACTTTTATTTGCAAATTCTTTTGTTTAATCATAGCTTAAAAATATGAAGGAAAAAAAACATTTGTTCTTTATTACTTTCTATGCTTAAAATATTTTGAATTATTTGTGGGTTCACTCAAATGTGGATTCTACTTATTCATTATTCTGATCCAATGATATTAAGAGAAGGTACTAAAAGCAAGTTTTCTCCTCCCCAAATTCAGATTTCATTTCTAGAAAATAAAGGATATTCATAATTTGAAAACAATTTTCGGAAGTTAGTGCTTTTGCAATGAATAATAAATATCAGTCCAATAAGCAAATCATTCATTAATTTGTACTTGTATTTTCCTCTAAAGATTTTCATCACATGCATACTTCAATATTATATCATTTTAAAAGATTAATACTAATTAGCAGAGATACACGTGCAATGCACGTGTTCAAAAACTACTAAATACAAATATATCAAGTATACGCATTGTTAAATATTTTATACAAAAGTGAAGCACCAAAAGGATTTTCCTAATTTGTTATATTTACCTAGGTAGTACGGAAGTACTAATTAGAAAGTTGGATAGAGTTGTTCCCTTAAAATCTAATATCCAATTATTAGTATTAACTGGTAGAATATTTGAAAAAAAGAGTAGGCTATGACCAAGAGAAAATCTAAAACGAAGTTGCAAACTGTATTACCTCCTCACACGTTTCACATCAGTTGGATCCGTTGATTGAGTTGTTTCTGCTTCTCCTTCAGCTTCATCATCATCTGATTGCTCTCCGGATGAACCGCTTGTTGTGGACCTTACCTGGATACCAGGTTTCTTCTGCACTGCAGGCAATGGAGGTATTCCAATTGGCTCACCAGCATCCTTATCTTGAACTTTTGCCAATTCTTGCCCAGATCCTGCCAAAAAAGAAAAGGAAACTGAAGAATGACATACAACCTCGTTCAACATAAATCAAACAGTTACATGTATCGGCTCTTTCCCTAGAATTAAATGGATATCTATGTTCATTAATCATCTTATTTATTTTCTGCGCTTGTGCTTTGGTGCTGATGAGATGCTTGTATCCTTAGATAAAGAACCCTTGAATTGGACTTCTGGTCCTTTAATTATTGCAAAGTTCAAATTTTGTTTTTGTTATATTTAATTAAATATATTTGAATTTTAATTTTAATTATATTGCTATGTGCTTTTGGTCCCTCCCGCCGCTGTTGGAATTCACAGATCTATTGGGTTCTTATTGGATGAACCATAATTTGAGGAAAATATAACGTTTGGCTCATTTTCCGTTATATTTGGAGGAAAATAAGTTTTATTTTAACAACTTTATATGTACAATACAAGAATATAACACTCACTCAACAATCACATAACAAATGATAGTTAAGTGAATCTATTAATAGAGGGATCAAAAGTGCATGTTTCAATTAGTTGAACTTAATTATGCCAACCAAAATAAGAGAGTATCAAAAATGGGACCCCAAAGGCACAATATTTCCTAAGAACTAGGTCATATGAACCCATAAGTAGCTAAGCACAAAGCGGAACAGAAAACAACCTCATTAGCTAAGAGCCAAGTGAAACGTTCCACTTTGTGTGGCACTTTGGCTTCCAAATGTGCTTCCAAGACCACTTAATAATTTGAGCTCTACTTTGGTTTGTCAGCTAGCATCCCTCTTTCACTTCATCTATGCATATGCTATGTCCATTCCACATAAACAATTCTCTCCTCACTCTATTCCTAGAAAGTTCTCCAAAAACTTGTACAATTTAGCAACTGTGAATTCCCCAATCATTTAAATGTCTTTCCAGGACCAAATCCCAGCTTTGTTCTGTCCACATTTCAGCAGCTGTTTTAGTTGATGTTGAGCCAAAGGAAAGATGTCAGGACATAAGCCTTGTAAACTATCAAGACCTATCCATTTATCTAACCAAAACAGAGTCGTGTGTTGCAATTGTGTACCTTGATAGTAGATTGTGACTTTTAAGGAATGGCAATCCAGAAGTCCAGAAGAACCTAATGTATCTCCAAAGACCAACACCCTAAGGGGTAGTGACTTCTTTAGTTACCCAATTGTCCAGCTCCCCATACTTGTTTTTTATGACATTTCTACTATATTAGAAGCATGGGTAAAGCTGTTGGTGTCGTCCATCTAAGGTAATTGAAAAGTCAGCTAAGGTACCACTTTTCCATTTTTCTTATTCTTATATCTAAAAAAATCTTCCACCACTTATTCTGTTCCATAGCCAAAGATACTGCCAACCACTGACCGCCGACTGCCGACTGCCGACCATCGACAATTCTAGGTTTCTTTTACTTTCTCAGCTTGGCTATTTTTCTTCTCAATTTTGATTTAATTTGATTTGCAGGAATTAGTTGTTCTTGTGGAGCTCGATTTTAAAATCTCCCCCAGAGAAGAAGCCTAGGGCTAAAAATAAGCTCCTAAAGGACTCACATTGTTGTTGTCTTCTTCTCTTGGCTATTTTTCTTCTCAATTTTGATTTAATTTGATTTGCAGGAATTAGTTAGTTGTTCTTGTGGAGCTCGATTTTGAAATCTCCCCCAGAGAAGAAGCCTAGGGCTAAAAATAAGCTCCTAAAGGACTCACGTTGTTGTTGTCTTCTTCTCAGATTGCTCTACTCGGGTTTTTGTTTCGCCTTTCTGGTTAGCTGTTTCTTCCAATTATTGGAGCTTAAGTTGTTTTGGTAGTAAATATTGTAGATCATGAATATTGGTAGTTTTGACTTAGATAACACCTTCAAATATTCTTCAACTTTTGGAGCCTAAGTTGTTCCCTTTAGCTGATATTATGGTCTACAGAAATTCGTACTTTTAACGTATTAGTTACGTTAAAATTCTTTCTTTAGGATAACGAAATATAGTTGTGCTTGCACCAAGTCCTTCAATTTTCTTTAGCTCTGAACAATTATTATATTTTTCTAGATTTTGTTCATCAAATACCTACACTGATGGACATTGGTGGAGCTAGGATTTTTAACAAGGGGGTTCAAAATCTAAAGAAGTAAACCCACGAACTAATCGAAAGGGATTCGACATCTACTATATTTACATAAAAAATAATTTTAGCCATGTATAAATAGTAATACTTTCTGCCGAAGGGGGCTCAGATGAACCCCTGACAGTATGGTGGCCACCCCTGCTGATGGAGATGGAGTCTTGTACTATTATTAGGAACTTCTATACAACATACAATATATTCCAATTATGAAGAACATATAACAAAAAACATAGTACACATAGCATATCGAACTCTAATTGTTGCAATTACACATAATCACAAATACCTGAAACTTAGTATCTCTACACTAATAGCTTGAACTAAATATACTATAGTATATAGTACTAGAAACAGCATAGGCCATGTCATCCTTGCTAAAACCTTTGCAGATCATATAAAGGATAAAAGGGAAAGAAATGAACTCTAAATAAGAACTGCTTTGCCCAAAATTCACTGTTACAACAAAATATAACAAGATGAGGTAATTACATATACCATTCTTTCGCGCAAGTGTCATACCCCAACAAATGAAAGTTAATTGTGGTTGAAGGGGCAAATGATTTCGTAATTTCTCTCCCCCGCTAGCTAACATAAAAAGAGATTTTGGACATTGTTTAATAGAAATCCATATTAACTTGTTGTGACCTTAGCTCATAGAAATGTCTTAGTTACTTACTATTCAGCTTTGTTGGTAAAATCATGAATTTCCTACTAAAAGAAATTTACAATGCTTACACTCCATTTCTCCAAGCTTCCTTGACTGTATATTAACTTAACAGTATAAAGAATTATCTCAAATCAAGATTATTTTCATCTGTTTATGTTAATAATTACTTCACATGCTTCAGTTGTGCACCCTCTTTACTTAATTAAATGATAGGTAATTTGTGTACTTCTATTCGATTGTTTAAGTTGCTGCCACATTACTAAAATCTCACATTTGATTTCCCAAAAAGTTTTTGCAGCAACGTAAACCTCATCTTGCTATCTTTTTGCCCATGCACTGCCTTCTATGAAAAGCTGGGCAAAAAGATCCATGCCACCCAATGCTTTAACAAGGTACGTCACAATCAACCATACTTCATTCATACTATGCCGCCTATCTACAACTTAAAAACACTTCTCTTTTCAACTACAGGGTATCTTGTCAACTACAGCATCACACCAAGATGACTACCGCCGCCATCTATTTTGCCACTTTTGTACAAATATGTAAATACATAAATAGCATTCTGTAAATGCGTATAAGCAGTGCAATGTGTAAACAACATGTGTATATATTGCTAATCTTTTACCAATTGTTAACCTAGCAATATTTGTGATAGTTATCGCCTAATATATAGTGGGTCCGGCGCGCACGGGCAACCATGTCTAGTTACACCATAAAGCTTGAGCCTCTTGTCGGTATCTCCATAGCCATTTCACCTTAAGAGCTTTGCTTTGCTTTGGTTCTTGAGGTTCTTGATGCATAATGCACCTTGACTCTTACTTTTGACAATTTTCTTTCATTTGAGCAGGTGGTAGCCTTTCTTCTCTTTGTTGCCTTGCCACAAAAAATTTCTCCTCATTTTATCCAACCTTAAACCATCATCTAAGGTATATGGAATAGGGACAACATGTAAGTTGGTATATGTGCCTCAGAACATTTTCTCTCTCTCTTTCTATCAACCATCTATGTGGTACTTTTCCCTATTCACAACAGGCACTATAGTTAAAAAGTGGGTTTTTCAAATTTCCTTTGAGATGTGCAGTCGCACACTTGGGAAAACCGCACATCACCTATTTCCCTTAAATTGGTTTATTTTCTTATTTTGGCCTTTGTTTCGGCTTGGAGTCTTTCTTAAATGGGGCCTAATGAGGTATTTACTATATATGGCCATTTACTAGTAATTTAGTTACATTATGGTTGAATTTAGACTTGGGAGATTTAAAAAACTTCTGTGTATCTTGAAGAACTTCTTAAATTACCATTAAAATAGAGTCAATCCTTTGAGTCCTTTAATCTATGGGTTTTAGCTAGTATTTAATGGAGGTGATAAATTTCATGCGCTAACATCTGCCTAAATTAACCAAGACAGGGTTATTGATCATCTCGATTTCTCTTCCACCCATTCCATTTTTTTTCTCTTCTACTATTGTTTGAGGTTCTCTTTATTTATTGTAATTGTGCGTAACCCGGCTGTTATAACTTTGGAACAACCAAATCTACATCAAACAAGTTTAAAACCATACCGCAGATTATTTATACTTGTTGGAATGCAAGAAAAATGATAAGGAGATTCTGGAAAGTTGCCCAAAAGTGCCATCTGTTACACAAGTTAAAACACCCTCCTCCGCAAGTTATCTTGTGTTAAGCACGCTTCTCGGTAGCACTATGTAGTAAGAGTGACCATGAATCTTCCATCATTTCTTGCTTGCTTATCTAGTTCAGCAATAATTTTCCATAGACCACTTACAGATCATTGAGTCACTCTTCATATTTCCACGTGACAATTCATCCTAAATTGCAGGGTCTACTTTTGTCCCTGAACTATGCAATTGTATCTTCATTGGTCACACCAATGCAGAAATTTCCCTGCCAAAACCTGATAGTTCTTCCATTCCTCACTTTTTCCACTTAATTAGGTTATGAAAGACATCCCTGCAACTGTTGAACGTCACCATAAGAAGCAGTAATGTATTTTGTGCTCTATTGACCTTCCATCTCATATATTGTCCATATTAGCTTCTCAATTATCTTTCTTGACCAGAAATGAACCTCCCATTTGAGTGGAAGACTTCCGTTCAGTAGTTTCAGAATTTTTACCCCTAAAACTCCATTCTGCTTCTGACTACCAGTTCACTAGGTGATATTGCTTAATTCGACATTGTCATGAATGGAAGCTTCTTCTTAGTTGTTTTTTCAAAAAAAAAAAAAAACTGGAAGCCTTTTCTCAGTTTGTTTAATTGCTTTCAAAACTTGTAGGCATTTGTATCATACCACAGTCCTCTCTACAGGAAGAAGAAAGTCTCTAGTGTGCCATTTATTTGGAATATATTGTTATGCTGATGCAAGTCTTGATTCATGTTAATCATACTTCCTCAAACCCTAATCTTTATTGATAATGGGCCTCAAACCCTGTAGTTTTCATTGTATTCCATAGGAAATACCAACTTACATGGTCATAATCTCTCTCCCGGTTCAGTTTGCAAATCATTCCTTCTCTGCCCTTTCAACCTGCATGAATCCAAGCACCCATTTGCAACTAAAAATTTATTATTTGTTTTCTGGCATGAAGACATTTTGTGTAACTGTTATTAGTTTATTACCCTCCCCATCGATTTCTTGTATCTTTCATGTAGAACTTCTCCAAGATAGTGTACCAGCTACTTACAAGGTTAACATGTCTAAAATCCTTGAAAACATTTGGATATTTTCTTGACAATGAGTGCATTCAGACTTTTTCTAGAAAAGCCTTCCAAAAATAAGTGTTTGAATGTGGCCATCATATCATGCTTCAAACTAATTTAGCACCTCTAGACAAAGGATACATTTTAGCCTCTTGCATTACTTTTTATCGCCAATTATACCTCCTCTAGGTCAAACCTCTATAACCATTCACTATCTTTTGTAGAGACGATACTATTTTCTTGAAACATCCATAGAATTTTCAGGATCTTCAGAGATTTACAACCTATCGATGTTGTGTTGCATCTTTGATTTATCTTGTCGCTTCGCAGAAGATTCGGCATTTACATCCCTCTTTCTTGACCATAAACATTTTGACCTCTGTATCCGATCTCCTAGTATCTTCTAGTTTTCGATCTCCTCAAGAAAATTGACTTATCTTCAATTCTCAAAACATTAATGTTCGTTCTTTAATATTATTTTGACATCCCACAATTTATTTGCCAAAATTACATCATGCTTGTCCTCAACATTGTAGGAGCTCCACCAATCTTTTAGTTGGACCACAAAACCTTCAACATTCAACCATAAATTTTCCAATGTAAACCATGAATTTATCTTCATCTATCCAACCTACATCAATAGAGGGTCATTACATGACTTTGGAAAGCTCCCTTTGCTTTAGCTATTTGAAAGAGTTGTCCCATTCTGTTGCAACCAGAAGTTGGTCAAATCTAAAATCAGATTGGTCCAATGTTCCTCTGAACCAAGTGAAGTTACCTCCATGGTAGATTTAACAATTCCATAATGTTGGGTCTATCATTTTCTTGAATTTCAAGGTTCTCTGGTGATGTGAAATAGATACGAAACCTGAGAATGTTAACTTGCAGAAAAGAACAAGGCAGTGGCATGGCCATTCCCATGATGTAATACAAAAAAAAAATTGTCCAATCCACGGAACTGCTGAAGTTATTCGTGTTTGCAGAAAAGAACGTGTTCATATGACTCATATGCAAGCAACAGTAACTATAACTAGCTATTAAAACCAAAACACTCATATCAAACAGCAAAAAAACTATCTTACAAGCATTTTGTAGCTCTTTGGACATCCACCATGTATTTTAAGTGATATATGGTTTACTACTAAATATCTATAGACTGCATTGTGTGAGACATAACACCAACACTAGAAACATTATGCGTAGTATAGTAAAAAGCACACAGTGACACCAGCATCTGAAAACCAAACCGATTCATAAATGAAAAGAAAAAACCAACAGAAAAAGGTATATTTGGTTTAATTGGTAAGACTAACCTTTTGGAGGAAGCTGAGATCCAGAGAGTGATCCATTAGCTGCCAGTGATCCTTTTTTGGGTGGCAAAGAAGCCGAATCTTGAGATTTTACACAGCTTGCCTAGGGATAAAATTGGAATTGATTAAATCCTAAATGTGGACAAAACCCAAAAAGGAAGAAAAGAAAAAGAAAGGAATTCCCTTGCAGTTTCCAAATCACTTAGAGATTGCGTCCAATTATTCAATTTAATTAAAAGAAAAAGGAGTTCTCTGGCTTGCAGGTTTCCAAAATCACCGCAAATTGAAAAGAAGAGAACCTATCCAATTAAAATCAATAAGAAATATAACATACACGATTCAAAGCGAAGGCGGCACATGCCAAATCCAGGCGTCTTTTGAGGAAAGCCTGATGTTCATCGGAATCAATCGGAGGTTCAGAGCCAAACGATGACATAGGCTTCGATTGATCAGGAATTAAATTATGATTAAGCTTGATCTGCTGGGAAGAAGACGAGGAAGTAGTGTCAGCTGCTGCAGCCTCCTGAAGGAAACGCTGAAAAGCCCACTCCGACGAGCTCCTGTTCATCATTTTAGAAGACGAAGTGGCGGAAGAAGAATCCAAGTCATGAGATAACCTCATCGGTGGCGGCGATGACCATAATTGATCGGCAATCTCATCCACCGAAAACACAGTATCCATTCTCTCTCTCCCTTGGTTAGAGAGAGATGAGACTTTGAGACAAAGAGTTGTTGAATTGCTAAATCTGAATTGTGATTATCATGTCTATGCTGCATCCCATACAAATAACTATGGGACACATTTTCAATTTCGAAAATGGTCATTTTTACCCTTTATTAGAAATATATAACTCATATTTGTCCTTTGTCTTTAACCTTTTATTTAATATTCCAAAAATGGTCTAAATTGTTTCTAAACTATGTGAAACTGACTACTTATATCCTTTGTTATATTTTAGGATAAACAATATTTTCGTTGTTATTTCAAGAGACCACAAATACTCATAAGAGCTAACTATCAAATTTTTTAATAATGTGGCAAACTACATGGGACTAATCCCTCAGCCTAAAAGTTGTCGACTAAAATTTCCACTAAATTATGAATCATTAATCTCCACAAATACCCTCAAGGTATATACGTCTACTTAACAAGTTCTTCAAAAGAAGCTAAATTCACAAAAAAAAAAGGGAAATCCTTATGTCATAAATGGAAGAGTACAACGGAAATCAAATGACAGTCATAGACAAATATTTCTTCATTAGAGCTCAAACAGACATTCTTTTAGACTACATAAATATAATACTTCAATTGAACCCCTCAACATCATAAATCATCATTGCAATTTGATTGAATACCAAGTATTAAAATAACCCTAAACATTATTAAATTAGAAGAACTATATTGGGAGAGAAAAAAATTATATGCTAGAAATAAAAGTCATGTAAGTTAGAAATCGGGTTAGATCGCAGCAATAACTAATAGTTCATTAGTCAGAAAATAACTTTTCTAAGCCTTCATAAGCTCGGCATGTATCCACCACAATCACATGATAATGAATATAGTGTAGTGCAATGCAATGCAACATAATAAGAACAAAACCAACTATAGTCACAAACAATCTTACATGCCCCTACCTCAGATCACCAATCGTAGCAGCTACAACAAAAACTGTCAAGATCCAAAAATCGAACGTGATGGTACCTGGCTTACCCCACCAAGACAAGGCAATGTAGTAAAATCTCAATAAGGTAAATGTGGAAGTAATAATGGAATAAAGGATTAAACATCACATGGACATGCGAAAATCATGATATAAGGCAATACCCCCGAAACTTGATGTCACGTGTACAAGCTTTTAAGTGTTACAATAGATTAAAAAGAAATATATATCTCTGAATGTCTCCATTTCTAGAATAGAACAAGGGCATAATAAAAGAGTAAGTGACGTCTACTAAGATGACAAGTAGCTACCTCACGAACTTTAAAAGCAAGCCTTAGATGAAGATGAAAAGGGGTAATCAGGAAGATCTGAGCCCGTAACCTACACACAAGTGTAAAAAGCAAGTAAGTGAGTAACAAACAACAATGATACTCAACAAGCAATCCTAACTAACCCTAAGTAAAGCAATATTGAACACAAGTACTCCAACACACAATTTAAACCTTCACATACTACAATCTTCTTAAGAACCAAACCAACCAAGCCTAAAAATTCACATATAAGATAACAACACCATATATATACTCATCGTAATCACATATGAGAGTTTTCATAGCATCAATATCACACTTCTCATCCAAATATCCATTAACATATCAACTTACTCATAAATGTCAAAAATGATAATGAAGTGCAAATGCAATTTAAATGTAATATAACGTGATACATGTATGTCTTGTTGATACACACACATTGCACAAGCATCACGAGACATGTGGAGGGCATATCTGCCCATTGCTCAAAGCACACATGTTGGATATCAGTCCTGGACTCATGGGGGACGTATCAATCCATGCATCTGCCAAAACCATTTCTTATCGGTACAATCTCAATCGCTAGAATAATTTTCGATCGGTACAACCTCAATTGCTGAAACCATTTTCGATCGGCATATACATTTGTTGGAATCATTTCACATCGGCATATCAAGAATTCAAATTTCATTACAGTGTTTCAAAACTAATGAAAATAAATATGCTCACATGAATAATGAGAAGATAATAAATTCCATATTAGTACACAATTCACACCCACACAATCATGGCACACCATCAATAGTGAGTCAATATAACCGTTCAAATCATTCATGGCACACCATACATTAATATATCAATGAATTTCCTTTTTACCCCCACAATATTATCACTAAAATTCAATTAACCTTTAATAATGAACAAGAATTACGAAATCTTTCAATAATTCTCATTACTCTCAATCACATAATAAAGCATACAAGGTTCAATACACTTAACGAAGGGTCAAAGAGGCCCACTTGCCTAAAAAGAGAAAGCAATCAACTCGGTACTTGATCCTTCCATTTACTATGAGTCTCCGATTCCACACAATCTAGTCAAAAAAAGAATCCCAAATAAATCATAAACAATACCACCCATAAAGCTAATTTGGAAATCAAGTCCAAATCGACCAAAAGAGTCATTCCGGTTATTCTGAAATTTGTATAAAAATAAAAAATGCCCACGGATTTTGGAATTCACAAGTGAAATCGTGAAAAAAAATCAAGTTGAATTCAAGCTTAAAGCCTCAATTTACCATGAACTCAATTTCAAGAAAAAAAAAACCAAACTTGAATTTGAAAACAAGATTTTTGATGTTAAAATTATGAAATCATAAGTGTGTAATGAAGGAAGAGAGTTAAAATCACTTACAAAATCAATTATTCTCGAAACCCCTTTTTAAAATCGCATCCCTAGAGCCCTAAAGGTCCAAAAATGGAGAAATAAGGAAGAAACCCCGATATTAGAATTTTCAATAACTGCGAGGAAAAAGCTTCTCGCAGACGTGGTTCCTCCTCCACGAAAAAGGAGGTAGTTCTCCAGGACCCTTTTTGTATGCGATTTCCCCTTCCAATAACTATGGGGATCCACTAGTCTGACCTATCGTGAACGCGAATAGGCCCTCTATGAATGTGAAGGTCAATAGTCAGCCTTCCGCGAATGCCTCTAAAGCCTCGCATTCACGGAGGCTCTAGACAAATGTACCGTTCGCGAATGCGGATAATGTTCCACAAACGCAAAGGAGGACACTAGATACCATAACTCATCAAAACCAAAGTCACCAAAATTCATCGAATAGACCTTCGAGATTCATTCAGAATCACAGTTACATAAACTAGATACGCTACCCAACTAAACTCGACGTTCCAAACCAAATGGAACTGTAGAAACATGGGTTTGAGGTCTTCTTGATATGAAACCCATTAAAGTTACACTAAACTAACTTTTGCTCAAAATACCAAGCTTCCATTGGAACCTCTGAAAATTCAACCAAGAACTCTCCAAGACCTAAAATCATCCCCTGAATCTGCTGGTGTCATTGGAAATCAAATTTGAGTGTGGCGACTCAGTAGTAGTAAAGGTAACCAGACACGATAAAAGTGAATGAATATAAAAAAGGAAGTTTCCTAACAATCTTCATAGTCTCTGGAAGATAAGCAACGGACATCTCTGATCCTCAAAACTCTACTACACCTGACTTGTACACCATGAGACCTATGAACTTGGCTTTGGTACCATTTTTCCTGACCCAAAAATCGGGCATGATGTCACATGTCTTACCCCACCAAGACAAGTCAACCTAATGAAACCTCAATAAGGTAAATGTGGAAGTAATAATGGAATACATGATAAAACATAACATATAATGTGAAAATCATGATATAATTCAATACCTCAAAAACTTGGTGTCACGTGTACAAGCTTCTAAGTGTTACAATATATTCAAAAGAAAGACAAATTTGGATGTCTTTGTTTCTAGAATAGAACAAGGACATAATATAAGAGTAAGTGGCATCTGCCGAGATGATAAATAACTACCTCACAAACTCCAAAAGCAAGCCTCAGACAAAGATAAAAAGGGGTTATAAAGACCATCTTGGCTCGTAACCTACACAAGTGTAGAAAGCAAGGGAGTGAATACCAAAAACAATGGAACTCAACAAACAATCCTAACAAACCCTAATCAAAACAATATTGAACATAAGTACTCCAACACTCCATCTGAACCTCCACATACTACAACTTTCATAGGAACCTAACCAACCCAACCTAACAATTCACATATAAGAGAACACTGTGATATAAATACGTATCATAATCATACATCATAGTCTCTATAGCATCAACATCACACTTCACATCAAAATATCCACGAACATATCAACTCACTCATAAATGTCAAGAATGCTAATCAAGTGTAAATGTTGTTATAATAGGAATAACAATAGGAATAATATATACAATCCTACTTAGAATAGAAATAGGAATAGAAAGAATATATACAATCCTACTTGGTTAAGGATTGTAGTTCTTATAAATAGGGTCTTTATGTAATAATGTAGACACAACAATTTAATAATATTTTTCTCCTATATTTCTTACATAGTATTAGAGCCACTACTATCTTGGTAAACAATTAGAGAGCTTTCCTTGCCGACAGGTAAGTGTTATCCATATATGTCACCCTCTGGCCAACAATTATGTTAGCAAAAGTTGGATCACCATGTATCTTTTCGATGACTATTTTTCATATCTAATTTGTGTAGTATCGTGCCATTATTTCATTAACTGCATTCTTAATATCTAATTTGCATAGGACTGTGTCTTCTTTGTGGCGACTACTTTTTCATATTTAATTTATGTAGCACCTGCTCATCTTTCCAGTGACCACTTTTTCATAAATGATTTGTAGCATGTGACATATTTCCGATGACTACTTTTTCATACTTAATTTATGTAGCACCGTGCCATCTTTTCAGTGACTATTTTTTATATTTTGATTGGTGTAGCACCATGCATCTCTCCGACTACTTTTCATATTTAATTTGCATAGTACCATGAACTTTTTCTAAACTCTCATATTTGAGTTGCATAACTAATGAGTCCACAAATTGGACTCATTTAGGGCTATATTTTTATAGAATTAGTGTCCTCAAATGCATATTTCATCTCAATATCTGATAAAAATCCTTAAGTTTCAAGTATTTGTAGTTTGAGGGAAAGCATGGACACTATCTAGAAAAAAAGGAACAAAGGCAGCTGAAAGAACGAAGAAATGAAGATCTGAGAATCTCCAAACCCATTCGACGAGTCGCAAAAAGATCTTATCCTCGCCTTTTGTTCCAGTGTGTTGAGCCCCGAAGGAAAGGATAAAATGGGCGGTGAAAAGGAGCAGTCAGCGTATCTCCGAGCAGTTTTGCAAAACTGTACTATGTCTCCCAATGATCCAAACATGACGATGCTGAAGGATAGAGAAAGACGAAGATGAAATCTACCAAAGGGCTGATCGTCAAGTTGATCGGCGATCTTGACTAACGGCGTCGAATGATCCGCTGCAACACAGATTTTTGAAAAATATAAATACTAGTTGAAGTTTTATAGCTTAGTATCAGAGGAGAATTAGGATTATCAAGTTTTATTATTAAGTTTTAATATCAAACTTAGAATATTCTCTCTAAGCTTGGAGAGGGTTTTGAAGAACTTGAAGATTCGAAGGGTTTCAACTCCAATATTTTGGACTTGGGTCTTGTGGATTATTTACTGTTGACATGTTTTAAGACTTAATCTTGCATACCCATTGATGGCAACTGAGATTGGTATACATTTTTACCCCTTTTGCATGTCTAGTTAAAACCCTAATTCTTAGGGTGTGATTTTGTGAATATGGGTTAGATTATTTGTTGGGTCTTGCTTGTTGATGGTTTAATTGTTGTGTAAATGTGACTTCGTTTAGTAGTTATGGATGAACTTAATGAAATTGTAGTTGCAAATACGATTTCACCTTTGTGTTTTTGCCTTGATCAAAAGAGAGGTCGTAAAACTAAGACTACTAAATTGATGGCCGGTGGGAGTGGGTCGACATGAGGTTCAACTCGAGGAGTGAATCCTAGTCCTTCTCCCACACACTCAGCTCAAGAGAGTGAATAGGCTAAGGCGGAGGTTGTTCTTCATGCGGCAAGTGGATGTCCGAGAGGAACCCATTTGATTCGGGGTAAGTTGCTCGAGAGAGAATTTACCCCCATTATAGTCTAGCCTAGTCACAAATATTCAACAGACTTATTATCAAAAGTATATACCCAATGGTTTAGTTTGTCCCGTATTCCTATCACATCCTAAGGATCTCATCTCCTTGATTAATACTCTTTGCATTTTTTCTGATTTTTCTCTTTACTTGTTTACAAAACCCCCCATTGATAACTGACACTCGTGTCAAACTCTTTAATTTGACATGTCTTCCGTCGATAAAGTCTTTAGCTACGGTTAGCTTTAGCACTTTCGTGCCTAATCATTAATTTTCAAAAACCGCTCCCTTGGGACTCGACTCGACCCAACCCTTGGTTGGGTTACTATACTGTTGTACAATCATAGACACTTGCATTGGACATTGTGTCTTGATTACGAAAACATCAGTAACATCATTTGTCTTTTTGGTGACTCCTCAAATTTGATTTGTGTAGGGTTTTTCCATTATTCCGACCGTATCCATATTATTTCTCTTTTTCAATAGGGTTGTGCCATCAATCCAACCTTTCCAATATTATTTCTATTTCTTAGTTAGGTCGTTCCATCATTTCGACCCTATATAAAAATAAAAAAAGATGAAAAAGAGTGATCTCAAGGAAGAAGTCTATATGGAGAAACTACTTAGTTTTATTGCTTAGGAGGAGCCTAGTAGCCTTTAATGTCGATTGTGTAAGTCACTGTATAGTCTCAAACACTATTCTCAAGCTTGGTTTGGGAAGTTCAACACACTAATACAGGAATTTGGCATGACTCGTAGTGGGGCTGATCATTTTGTGTTTTATCAACATTCTTCATCAAATCCAATATTTCATGAGAAGACTCAACACTTATAGATTGACAGTCAATTGTAAAAGTTGGGTGATCAACTTGAAAATATCTCACCAATCCCCCTCATCGGTCCTCATATTAATTATATTTGTAACAAGCTAGGTACATATGACTTGTATGCACCAGCTTGACGGGGAGTCTTAAGAATAGGAGCAGGAATATAAATAATATATATAATCCTACTTAGGATAGGAATAGAGATAGAAATAATATATGGAATCCTACTTTGTAAAGAATTGTAGTGTCTATAAATCGGATCTTTGTTTTATAATGTAGACACAACAATTTCATAATATTGTTCTCCTATATTTCTCACAATTGAAATACAATACAAATGTCATATAGTGTGATGCATGCTATCCTATTGATACATACCCACTGCACAAGCATCACGATATATATATAGTATATATTTGCCTGCACCTCAAAGCACACCCACTGAATATTTGGGCAGGACCTATGAGGGATGTATGAGTCTATGCATCCGCTAGAACTATTTCCCATCAACATAACTTTAATCATCAGAACCACTTTCATCGGCATAAATATCATTCCCCGAAACCATTTTCCATTAGCATATAAAGAATTCAAATCTCATCATAGAGTTTCATAACCAATGCAAATAAGCACGTTCACATAAATAATGAGAAGATGATAAAATCCTTATCAATACACAATCCTCACTCACACAATCATGGGACATCTTCAATGGTGAGTCAATATAACCATTCAAATCATTCATGGGACATTGTACATTAATATATGAATAAATTTCCTTTTTACCCCCACAATATCATCACTATAATTCAATCAACATTTAAAAATGAACATGAATTATGAAACCCTTCACTAGTTTCCATTACTCTCAATCACAATAAGGCATACAAGGTTCAATACACTTAATGAAGGCTCAAAGAGGTCAATCAACTTGGCACTTGAGCCCTACCTTTACGAAGAGTCTCCAATTCTACACAATATAGCCAAATAAAGAATCCCAATAATAAACTATAAACAACAACATTCATACAGATAATTTTAGAAACTGGATCAAAATTGACCCAAAAAGTCATTCATGAGGGCTAAGGGTAATTCTGGAATTGGTATAAATATCAGGTGCCCACAATTTTTGGAATTCACAAGTGAATAGTGACAAAAATCAAGCTAAATTCAAGCTTAAATCCCCAATTTACCAAGAACTCAATTTCAAGAGGAAAACCCCCAAACTTGAATTTGAAAACAGGAATTTTTATTTTAAAATCGTGAAATTATAATTGGCCAGTGAAAGAATGGAGTTAAATCACTTACCCAATCAATTATTCTAGAAAACCATAGTTAAAATCTCTTCCCTAGAGCCCTCAAGTTCCAAAAATGGACAAATGGGGGGGGGGGGGGGGCAAAGAAGCCCATATTTTAGAATCTTCATTAACTGCCAAGAAAATCTCTTTGCGAATGTGGAGGCAGTTCTCCAGGACCCTTCGCGAACGCGGCTCCCCCTTTCGTGATCACAGAGATCCCACCAGCCTGACCTTTCATGAATGTGGATAGACCCTTCTCGAACACAAAGGTCAACAATTTATTCTTCCACGAGCACGGCTTGAGCCTCACATTCATGAAGGATAGACTACTCAACCCTTTGTGAATGTAGAGAAGGTCTTGCAAATGTGAAGGAGGACACCAGATACAACAACTCAGCAAAACCAAAGACACCAAAGTTCACCGAATATATGCAAAGAATTAGTTTTGAATTCCACGCACACAAACTAGATATGCTACTTAACTAAACATTGATTTCCTTATTCAATGGAACTTTTGAAATACGGAATCGAGGTCTCCTTGATCCAAAATCCATTAAAGTCACACTAAACTAATTTTCACTCATAAATACAAAACTACCCTCAGAATATCTGAAAATTCAAGTGAGACATCTTCGAGGCCTAATATCGTCTCTTGAACCCACTAGTGTCGTTGGAAATCCAATCTGAGCGTCTGAACTCTAAATGTTGACCAAAGTCAACTCTTGGTCTAAATTTACTCAAATTTCCAACTCAGGGGCTTGATTCCACATAAACTGAAAATGACAACACTGTTGACACCTGATTTTGATTCTCCATATTTAATTAATTAATCTTCTGTAAATAATAATAATAATAATAATTAACAATAATAACAAAAAAAGTATGAAAATATTTTCTAAACTTTTTCATTTAATCATTCAACAATTTTATTTCATAAATATAGTTTCTTATGTGTGTGTGTCTATATATATATATATATATATATATATATATATATATATATATATGTATGTATGTATGTATGTATGTATGTATGTATGTATATATAATATGTAAATAAATATTTTCTATTTACTTTTTCATTTTTAACTCATAAATAAATATTGTTCTTAAGAATTAAATCGATTGTTGTTTAAATATAATTTCTCTTGTCGCTAATAAATATTTTTCGTACATTATTAAAATTTAGGAAGCTTGATTAATTAATGAGTTACTAATTCATACTAATTTTATTTTAAGAATGACCAGTTTTTTCAAACAAGACGATGTTGCAAAGTAATTATATTGAATTTAATAAATTATGAATATTTAATAAATAAGGGGTTAGAATTTAAATTGGTTAATTTGAGAAAAACTTGGCAATTCATGTCTCCTTTAACCAACCAATTTGTGTGTGCCACATATGAGAGCGCATGGATTGTGCTTCTTCAACCTTAATCTCAACCTTTCGAGTTAATCTAAATGCCCTAATTAATATATATATATATATAAAGAAATTTTCTTGATCTTTCTTCTCCTTCGCCAACTATGCCTTTCTTTTCCCCAGGATCCCTCCCATCAACCTTTCACCTCCCCGCCAAAGTCCATACCAATGGTCCACCGAAAAATGACAATTTTAGTGGTCTTCAACCATGCTCCTCCACCCTCAATCAATCACAACCCCCTTCTATCAACTTTATATCCTTGCCATCACCTTTCTGATCAAGACAAACCTCAAAATCTCCACCACTGCCATTACTATGCTTGAAAAGGTGAGGACTACGAAGGACCATCAAATTTTGACTCATTTTACCCTTTCTAATAAGTTTGAGAGTGGAAGCTTTGACCCCAAAATTAGATTTAAAAAGAGGACTTTGGTTCTCATGAAGGACATCCAAGAATCAAAAGAAAAAATCCAGAACCGATAAAAAAATAATCCAGCAATAGAGAGAAGAATGGATAGAACTAATATACTTCAAGAATCATAGTTCAAGAATTTTCATCTTTTGGTCGTTCTATTTTTGCTTTGGATCCAAGTCCGGAGAAAAGTTTGTAGTTGGAATCTTTGACTATGAGCTTTAGTTTGTTGCTCTACATAAGGTTAGTAATCGCCATTGTCTTACCTTTTGTTTCCGGTTCTAGAAATAAAAATATTTTATTGTGTTGTTATCTTGTTTCTGCCCATTTGATAAAAATATTATTGTTTTGTTATCTTGTTTCTGCCCATTTGAATTCAGCTACTTTCAGTATATGTATAAAATGCCTTACAAGAATTAATGTCATTTAGAGGAATCATTAATATACCTCTCTATTATGTTTTG
Source organism: Solanum commersonii (assembly GCA_029007595.1). Taxonomy (NCBI): domain Eukaryota; kingdom Viridiplantae; phylum Streptophyta; class Magnoliopsida; order Solanales; family Solanaceae; genus Solanum; species Solanum commersonii. The sequence goes on along the minus strand of JAJTWQ010000002.1, from coordinate 6,460,659 downwards.
TTCATCCTTATAGAGATATTTGTATGAGTGGATTAATCTTAATAGCAAGATAAAGTTAAATTATTGTTCCTTGTTTGATAACTGAATTGGTATCTAATCTTCTTCACTCTTCTATTCGCAAATTATTAACACTCGCTTCAACGGTGTCAGGCCCGTAGCTCCCGTTAATGAGCCCGCTTAGGGGTCTACAGTAAGAGGTCACAGTCGAGGCAGGGGTAGATGAAGCGCAAGGGGTAGAGGCCGAAGAAGGATAGCACCTGCTAGGGGTGGAGCTCCGATTGAGAATGCTCCCAGAGATGAGATTCCTCATGCGCATCATGAAGAAATAAAGAAGAATGTAGAGGTTGAGAATGAGGAGGATGTTGGACAAGAGGAAGAGGTGTAGGATAAGACTACATGTATTCCTCCCTTAGACCCACTATTAGCTCAACAAATTATTTCTTTCATGAAAGGATTGGTTGGTCCTAGAATTCTTCCCGTAGTTAAAGCAACTCAAACTCCACCCACCAATCTACCTATTGCTATTACTGTCCCCAAGGTGGGTGGAACTGTAAGTACTAATGCCTTTTTCCATCCTTTGTTGGGTCCTGTGATGACTGATAATGAACACGAAATATTGACCAAGTTTTTGAAATTGAAGCCTTCGGTATTCCATGGTTATGAGAGAGAGGACACTTATGAGTTCATCTTAGATTGTTATGAGATGCTGCATAAGTTGGGTATTGTCCATCAACATGGAGTAGAGTTTGTGGCCTTTTAGCTTCAAGGTGAGGCTAAGTAGTGGTGGAGAGCTTATGTGGAATATAGATCATTAGCTTTACCCCTACTCACTTGGGCCCAGATTCATGCTTTGTTCTTGGAGAAGTATGTGTCCTGGACCTTGAGATATCACAAGAAAAATGAGTTCACGGCTTTGGAGCAAGGTGGTATGTTTGTGGCTGCTTATGAGGCTAAGTTCCATGCTTTTTCTAGATATGCTACGCAATTGGTGACTACTGAGGAAGAGAGGATCCGTCTATTCGTTAAGGGACTGAACTCTGAGTTACAGGTATTGTCTGTGCACATGACTTCTGCATGGAAAAGTTTTAATGTAGTAATAGATTTTGTGAAGAAAGTGGAAGGGGTGAGGCACGATGGGCAGGCTAAGGCGCTGGCTAAGAAAGCTAAGAGCATATGTAACTTTCAGGGTTCCTACAGAGGTTCAGTGAGGCCGACACTTGCAGCCCAGCCAATTAAATCTGCTATGCTTGCTTCCACATGTAATTACTCGGGAACTCCACCTCAGAATTTGATTCAGGATAGCCAGGGAGCCACACCTTCGGTGGGCAACAGGCCATATTTTGATCGTACTTGCTATAATTGTGGAGAACCTGGGCATATAAGGAGAGATTGTCCCCACCCACGCATGTTGGACCCTGCACAATAGCAAACTAGAGCAGTGGTACCCATGAGAATTGGTAATAATTGTCGAGGATGTCCACAGGGTGGGCGAGGAGGAAATCAGCAAGGTCGTGGAGGTCAGGGTAATGGTAATGCACGCAGGGGAGTAGCGAACCAGCAAGGAAGTCATCCGTCAAGATGATTGGGGTCAATTTTATGCCTTTTCGGGCAAGACCGAGGTGGAGACATCGATGCAGTGATCACATGTACTATTCTTATATGTGACCGGATGGCTAACGTCTTGTTTGATTAGGTTCGGCCTAGCTCTGTGACTGAAGTTAGGAGTTTTGTGGGGTTCTCTAGCTACTATTGTCGATTTGTAAAGAACTTTGCTTCTATTACCACACATTTGACAAGGTTGACCAAAAAGGAGGTACCTTTCGAATGTACTAAAAATGTGAAGAGAGCTTCCAAAGGCTCAAGATTCTTCTGACCACAACACCTATTTTGGCATTACTAGTGGAAGGTAAAGATTTTATTGTTTATTGTGATGCTTCACATTCAGGTTTGGGTGTTGTGCTGATGGAGAATAAGAATGTCATAGCTTATGCATCACGACAGTTGAATGTGCATGAGAGGAATTACCCAAAACACGGTTTAGAGTTTGCAGCGGTAGTGTTTGTTCTTAAGATCTGGCGGCATTATCTCTATGGTGTCAAGTGTGATGTATTTACTGATCATCGTAGTCTACAACATGTATTCACTCAAAAAAATTTGAATTTGAGACAGTGAAGGTGTATGGAGTTACTCAAGGATTATGATGTGACCATCCAGTATCATCTGGGTAAGGCTAATGTAGTGGGGAATGCGTTAAGCCGAAAGGCGGTAAGTATGGGTAGTCTAGATTGCTTGAGTGTACCTAAACGACCTTTGGCTAAGGAAATTCGAACCTTGGGATCTAAGTTCATGAAAGTTTGGCATCTCAAATAAAGGTGGGGTGTTAGCTAGCATTGAGGTAAGGGCCCCACTCATTGAGGAGATCAAGGACAAATAGTTCGAGGATGAGAATTTGAATGAGCTCAGAAAAAGGACATTGTCTGGAAAGGCATAAGATGTGACTTTAGATGTGGGGGCTGTGCTCAATTTTAAAGGAAGGATTTGTGTTCCTCGAGGAGATGACTTGATTAATAAATTGTTATCAGAATCTCATGGTTCACAATATTCTATTCGTTCGGGTGTGACCAAGATGTATCGAGATTTGAAATGACTTTATTGGTGGCCTGGAATGAAGAAAGACATAGTTGAGTTTGTGTCTAAGTGCCAAAACTGTCAACAAGTAAAGTGTGAACATCAAAGGCCTGCAGGTTTGCTTCAGAGAATGCCAATTCCGAAATGAAAGTGGGAAAGGGTAGCTATGGATTTCGTAGTTGGTATTCCTTAGACTTTGGGGAAGTTTGATTCTATTTGAGTAGTGGTTGACAGATTGACTTAGTTAGCCCATTTTATTCCATTCAGAATAGATTATAATGCTCAGCAGTTAGCTAAGGCTTATGTGAAAGAGATAGTGAGGCTGCACGGGGTGCCCCTTTCTATCATTTCAGACCGTGGTACCCAGTTCACCTCCAAGTTTTCGAGGAAATTACACGATGAATTGGGCACACAACTCAATTTTAGTACAACTTTCAATCCACAGACGGACGGGTAGTCAGAGAGGACTATTCAAATGTTGGAAGATATAATGAGGGCATGTGTGATTGACTTGGGAGGGCATTGGGATAAGTTCCTACCATTGTGTGAGTTCTCCTATAATAATAGCTATCACTCCACCATTGATATGGTACCGTTTGAGGCACTTTATGGGAGGGGATGTAGATCACCCATATGATGGTTTGAGGCTAGAGATGTGAAACCTTTGGGGGTTGACTTAGTGAATGATGCTCAGGTTAAGGTAAGAAACATCCAAGCTAAGCTCCTAGCAGCCCAAAGTCGACAAAAAAAGTATGCGGATATTTCAGGCTGGTGAACAAGTTCTTCTAAAAGTATCACCCTTGAAAGGGGTGATGAGATTTGGCAAGAAGGGCAAGCTTAGTCCTCGATACATTAGTCCATTTGAAATTCTTGAACGTGTAGGGCTAGTGGCTTATAGATTGGCTTTACCACCTAGCTTATCTGGAGTTCATCTAGTGTTTCATGTGTCCATGTTGAAGAAGTACCATGTGGACGAAGATTACATCATAAAATGGGACTTAGTGTTGTTAGACAAAGACCTCCAATATGAGGAGGAACCGATTGCAATTCTTGATCGTAATGTCCAGAAGCTGAGGACCAAAGAGATTAAGTCCATGAAAGTTCAATGGAAGCATCGTCCAGTTGAGGAAGCTACTTGGGAAACCAAGAAGGGCATGCGAGACAAGTATCCCCAATTTCTCATTGATTCAGGTACTACTTTACTTTTGCTTTAGCCTTTTTTCCTAATTTGTCACTTGGGGATGAGTGATGAGTAAATTGGTATCTATTGTAACGACTTGCTCCCATCGTTATTGAAAGGCTAACGGGGAATATTTTTTGGGTCGGAAAACTTTTTGGTAGTAACTTGAGAATTCCTAGCCTAGTCCAGATTTGGACGAAATCGGAGTCAGTGAGATATAGGGAGATCTGGTAATGAATGAGAGATCTAATTATGAATTTGATTACATGATGAGATAGCTAAGATGTTAAGAAACCGATATGACTTTACGAAATTGAATTCGGGCAAGTAGAACTCCCAAAACTGATCTTAACCGTGAACGGGTAGTTTCTGCGTGTCATGGGTTGAAGGTATATTGTGAAATAGAGGTTTGAAACTCAACTTTTGACTCTCTGTTTTCGTGTAAACCACTATGGTGGGGCAGCTGTGGCGGGATGGGGGCTGCCATAGAGGGCCAGTTGCGACTTAAGTCAGAAATAAACCCCAAAAACGTCATTATTCTGTAAACTTTGTTCATAAGAGCTAGGAGACAACCCTAGGAGATTTCTTGACAATTTTCCATGACTTTTGGTGCTAAAGGTAAGGATTCTACTCCCTAATACGTTTGTCGATCCGTAGAACTTAGAATTATGGGTGATTATCAATGGGGGAGGGTTTTGACCAAAAAACCAATGGTAGAAAAAGCCCTAAGTTAGGTATTGGGATCTTGGGTTTGGCCTAGGTTTGATAATTCGATTGTAATCCGGGTAATTAGACCTTTAATTGTTGATCCTTGTGTATATTAATTGTTTGTAGACCTAGAACAAACGGAGAGAATCCGAAAAGGGAAGATCAAGTATCTTAGGAGGATTCAAGCTTGGTTTCGAGGTAGGTGATGGTTGATTTCATGTTTGTGTGATGTATGTTAGTATTTGCTTCATTGTAATGCATGTATGTATGAGAATGTTACACTATTGATCACATCTAATGCAAATGAGTATGAATGAATGATTGTATGCCATGAATCAACACTTGATTGTATGATTATGAGAATGCACATTGTGATTGTGGCTTGTTGAATGGATAGGGTGTTATGTTCCAACACACTAACTAGAATCAGATGTCACGTACCGACATACATATTAGAACGGGTGCCACGTTCCGACACACTAACTTGGATCGGGTGTCACGATCCATCATACTAACAATTTGGGTATGAGTTCTATGAGAGGACTATTGACTCGTCATATGTGTGTATTATTAAGAACGTGGAATGCTACATTGCTCCTGAAAAGATAACTGATATTGTATATGTTCGGTATATGCGTGTTTACTTTGTTGTGACTGCTTGTATATGTTTCACTTACTAAAATAGCCGCGTGATCCTACCAGTACAAGGTGGTTGTGTGCTGCAACTGCACTTTCTCTTTCTTTGTTGAGTGCAGGGCATCTTTAGGTAGCTACTGACAGACCTCGTTTAGGAGATCATTGAGCAAGATCAGATTCAAGGGTAAGCCAATTCTTTCAGGCTGCCATGGATCCTCTATGTTTTAGTCCACTCTTTTCGGACTCAGACTTTCTAGTTAGACTTACTCGTATGTTTAGTTGGGTTGTACCCATTTTATTTAGACTTGTTGAACTTTAGATGTTTTGGTACATTGACTTTCAGATTTTAGGGGTATTTTCCTCAATGTTTTAGTAACATTTTGTTAAACTTTTGGAGTTTATGGGAACTCCACTTTATTTCTGCATTTAAACATCCTTCTGTATCCTTAAATGTTTAGTTCTTGGGTTAGCTGATTAATATTAACAGTTCCCCCATCGGAGGGTTAGTATGGGTGTCAATCATGACGGTCTGGGTCGTGACACAAATGGTACTAAAAGGGTTAATATTAGAAAAATGGTTAAAATTCATAAATTGACTAAGAGGGTTGATATAAAGAATAGCTAAAGAAGAACATCAAATTTTAAAATAAGAGTTCAAAAATAAAATAATACGAGTCTATTAATTATTTTTCTACCTTTATTTCAAGTCTTAATGTCTTTTTTATATACTCATAAGATATTAAAAAGGTTAATTTGTACTTCTATTTTAAAAATATTTTATCATGAATAAATTAAAGGACATTTTATACGGGACAAATTCTATGTGTCATCACACATGGTTTGCGGTAAGCTCATCACACAAGGCATCGACACCAAAGTCAAACCAGACTCTATACTTTCGGTAGTGCGCAATGTTCATCACAATAGACTCAATTTGATACTTGGCTAGTCACAACGATATGCAAATAATTCACATATTGACAATGAAACTTCACTTGGCCTCATCGTAGCCCCACATTCATTTTTGTTCGATTATGAGCACTTTTCAAGTCATCATTATCGATCAAAACTGATACTCAAATTTGCATAAGAACAACCACATTCAATACAAACAAGGGAGGTGACATAAAGCAGAAGATGAGGAGATTCGTTCAGTTCACTAACCAATTTCCACCCATGCTTTAACTTTTGATGGAGAGTTTCACTACATTCCAGGGTATTGGGATTGGGATGAAGATATACTTAGTAGGAGTCGCCAGAATTTGAAGGAGGCAAAAAATATATAATGATGTGTATGGTTTACTTTTTACTTATGATTGTAAGACTAACATCATGCAAGCCTTTTGCAAAGCTTGGTGTCCTATTACAAACACATTGCTCACTTCTGTTGAAGAACTATCCATATCACTGTGGGACTTACACATGATTGGTGGTCTACCCATATCAGATTGTCTATATGAAGAGGTTGTGCTGAATGTTGAAGAACTCACAAGCAGATTTGAAAATGGAAAAAGTTTCCTCCCTCAATCTTTTGAGCATTTATTTGACACCTTTTATCAGCTACAAAGAGGAAATAATGATAATCCGTATGTTTCTGTGAAAATTGGGTAGAATTTTTGTGTAAGAAAGATACAAAGTACGGACAACCCCCGCCTAGGAAGAAAAAGAAATATGTCTGTCTTAGATCATCTCACAATCTAATTGGGGTATTTGATGAGTGTCTTAAGTGGTCTTTTGATAAAGATGCCTTGTTCGATAAGTTACAAGTTAAGAGTCATTAGATAGACGAAACATACATGGAAACATTTTTGTCTTGTTAGTTGTGTATACTTGTTCTACCTACTAAGTAAGGTGGCTTTATTCGTCTGGGTGTCTTCAGAAATGCATGTCATTTGGCATGTGGTCAAAGAGTTAGCCTTGCGATTCAAGTTTTAGCCAGCATTTACGAATGTCTTAACATAATTTCGAGATGCTTGCGACTTGATCTTATCCATAATTGTTTCCCAACCCATTATGTGTATGGTTGGTTGACCATTAACTTTAATACCCATTATCCATTAATTGGTGGACCATTTGATCCCCTTATTAATACCTTTTCGGGTGAAGGAACTGCAAGGTATTTTGGAAAAGAGGATGCAAGAAAGTGTGTACATTTTGATTGTATCCAGATGAAGCATCCATAAAAGACATTGTCTCATATCCAGTCGTGGTATCAATCATAAGCTCAGGGATTGAAAGAGGAAATTTATCCTTAGGGCATGCATTATTAAGTTCCCTAAAATCAACACAAACTTGGATTTGGCCATTCTTCTTTCTTAAAGGCACAATGCTTGAAATCCATATAGGATATTTGACTTCACGAATGAAACTTGCTTCAATGAGCTTGTTTACTTCAGTTTCAATCAAAGGAACTAGTTCAAAGCTAAATCGACAGTGAGCTTGCTTAACATGACGAACACCTCATTTCATAGCAAGATGATGAACTGCAACTCTAGGATCGAATCCCGCCATCTCTTTGTAGCTCCAAGAAAATACGTCTCTAAACTCCATAAGCAACTCATTGTATTACCTTTCTTCATCATAATTCAATGAGGCACTTACATATGTGGGCCTCATATTGTTATCAACCCCAAGGTTCACTTCCTTTAAGGTATCAATAATAATTTTTATCCCTTCCTCGAGTTCAGGGGGTGCATGTTTTGCGTCCTCATCTTCTTGAGAAACACCATCATTGAAGGATATGTGATGACATGTATGAACATCAACAAATTTGTCCTCAATCTCTGTATGAGGTAAAGCACTTTCCTTGTCACAAATTATGATGTGATGTGATGATCCTACACTTTCTTCATCTTCATTCCACTCCTTAGTGTGAACTACGATATGCATTCTTTCTCTTATGACCTCCCCACATGAAACCACAAGTTTTTCTTCCTGCCTCATTCTAGATGAAATCAAATTGGGACAATTCTTGAGTGGACCGTGCTCTTGAGAATGAACGTGTCCTCCCATTCATTATTGGTCCCAAATGATCAAACACTGAAATTTCTTGAGTTGACTTGGCAAGTCGATCAAATACAAAAATATTAGATGTTGGGATAGTAAGTCAATCGAACACAAAAGGCTTTTCGTTAGACATTACTGGTTCTTCTATCATAGTAATTTAGTTGATGCTCATCCTTCTAGTAGAGATTCAGACTAGTGATGATTCTTTTTAATCCAATTCTCTATGTGATTATTTGATAAGGTACCCTATTTCTATCAACATCCTTTGAGTAGGATTCAGGCCATGATTTTCCTTTACAACAACTCCATGCGGAAGCTTCCCTAATTTAAAGATTTCATCAGGAATATATCCTACTTTCACCAATAATTTATAAGCATTGGGTCAAAACCTTCAATTGTACGCTTCTAAGGAAGTGCTTCATATGAATCATGGTTTGATGGTTTGACAAATCCTCTCCACTTTTGAAGGTTATTTGATTGCATAAATTTGGTTGATAGGAGATGTTAATCCTTTACTTTGTAACTCAGAAGGTTAGACTTTGACCTTATTTGCCTTTGGGATGTAGTGAAGAATAGGAGACACTCTCTTACTTGAAGATGTCTCGCTCGTCTTGGGTACTCTGCTCTTATTCAAAAGTTGTTGATCTTTTTCCAACATAACCTCTGCCTTTTCAGTTGCTACATCAACCATCTTTGCTATATCATCCTTTCTGATTGGTATCAAGTTATCAACTTTGGCTTCCTTTGAGACATGATTCTTTAAGTAGAACTTTGCACCTACAAAGTGTACTTCCATCTCGGTGAAATGTTCATCATCATCAACTACTTTTTTTTAAATCCTATCTTCAAAGTATTTAAAATGGTGATGATATGTAGATGGCACTAGTTTATTCTCGTGGATCCATGGCCTTCCTATCAATATATTATACAAGGTCTTTTAGTCAATAACATGCATCCATGCAATCAAACACATATCTTCGATTGTTATATCAATTTTGAACACACCAATGGCTCTTTGTCGCCCTTGGTTGAACCCCTAAATCATTAGATGACTTTCAGATAGTTCATTCATCGGGATTCCGAATTCTTTCAAAGTCCGAATAGGAAGTATATTGACCTTGGAACCATTATCCACCATAATCCTATTTACTTTATGCCCACACACAAAACCTACCATATATAAAGGACTATTATATAATGTTTCACCCTATAAAAAAATCATTGTGACTGAATGACAACTTTCACAAGTATTCACTTCTACTGAGAGAGACTTGATGGGATTTTCATGCGGCCTTGGAGTCACAGTGAGAAATCTTTGTGTGGAATCATCTTGACAAGAGTTCACCCAATGTCACCGGAGAACGTTTTTTTTGATAGTGATTCTCCACAACTCTTGATTTCATCACATTCTTCTTTACTCCTTGTGTTTTGAAGTTTCTTCATATTTTCTCTTTATCACATCCTCACTTGGATCTATTCGTGAGTTTGCTTTGCAGCATCTTCGTCGTGTCACCAAATTCCATTCTTCATCATCAACACAATCATATTGATTTCCTGCTAAAGAGTTTCCTCTCACTATTGCCTCCTCCATCAATGGAATAAAGAATGATACACTAACATCGATTGGTTAAAGGTTACCAAATTTAATCATCATTGGTGGTGATGTGGTTAGGACATACTAATAGTTATGTACTTCAACAAAGTTTCAAAGAACTGTGGAAACTTGATTTGAATTTTCCTTCTTATCTTCAAGTAATATCTTTCCGTCACGGGCAGAGTCCATCATATTTTCCTTAAAGATGAAGAACTTTTCAATAGGATAACCCATCAAACGATTTTATTTGCAGTAATTTGGATTATTAATCCTTCCAGCTTCGTCTGGGCGGTTTATTTTAGGTAACTCAAAGAGTTTCAACGCAAGAATCTCTTCAAAATTTGTTGGAACATCTGAGTCCATGAATGGATACTCCCTCACTTGCATTTCCTTCAAAGATAACTTTCTATCGACGTTGTTTTGAAAAGTCGTGGTCTTCATAATTCTATTGTTGCTTAGCTTTCCAACGATTTTCAAAGGTGCGGCTATAACATTCATTGATTCTTTGTTTTTAGACTTGGGTGTAATCTTTCCCCCTTTGTTCACCTCCACTTTGTCTTTTCCCCTACGAGGCTCATAAATATGTGGTTCTTCATTTCTGTTTGAGGACACGCTTAACTCCATATCATGAGCACGTGTGGATAGTTTCTCAAACGACTTGGGCTTGATATCCTGTAAGATGTAATGAAGTCCCCAATGCATTCCTTGAATGCACATTTCTATTGCAGGGGTTTCACTAAGCCTATCTTTGCAATTGAGGCTCACGTTCCGCCATCGATTGATGAACTCAATGAAATGTTCAAACTTCCATTGACATGTATTTGTAAGTTCAACTATGCACACAGTGCGCCTCGTGCTATAGAAATGATTGAGAAATTCATGTTCAAGTTGTTCCCAATCATCAATGGAACCAGCCTCGAGATCGGTATACCAGTCGAAGGCATTTCCTTGCAATGAGTGCCCAATCTCTTTAAACAGATAATCTTCATAAGTTCAAGGATTATTGCTATTTTCAACAAATGAGCAATGCGTTTCTTTGGATTTCCCTTGCCATCAAATTGTTGAAATTGCAGTCATCTTCAAAACATTGATTCTTGAAATGTATGGCTTGGTATATGTAAATGATGGCTTTGAAGAGACATCATATTTATCTTTGATAGATCCCATTATCATGTCTTTCAGTTGATGAATGGGAATTCCCCCTTCAGCTGGTACTTGCATTTCATCATTAACATGTGTTTGCTTTGTAGATGATTCTCCTTCTTCTTACTCCATGGGGCATTTTCCAGGTGCATGGCTTGAGACCCCCTCCATAACATTTTCAACTCTCTCCCTCAGCTTAACAATTTAATTATCCTGATCTTGGACATACTTTATTAGGCCTTTAATTGCCTTTGTCGAACTCTCCAATTGTTCTTCAACAGTTGATGTATTAGTCACAATTACTTGGATTTCCATTACGGATGATGGAATATAGCATGAATTTTCTGTCAGACTGAAATCTAATTAGAACAAGTTACATTGAGTGACTGGGGCAGTTCTGGTGATCAAAGCATCGTGTTTATCTCGAATAGTACGATCCTTGTTACTAAGTGGCCTGAGATGGTCCAATGTCTTTTCAACAATCTTAGCTATATTCTCTCCTTCTACTAGTTCATTCAGAAAGAATCTTGCCCCCTTTAAAGATGGAAGACCCAAGATAGGAACTGATGCGGATGACACTTGAAGTGTTTGTTTTCCTAGCAAGTTTTCTTTGTTCCTAGTGATGGGTCCTAAACATTCCATAGTAGCATCCTTTATATTCTCTACTACCGAGGAAAACTTTGAATTGACAGTCTTAGCGACAATAGATTTGGAATTGAACTTCTTAGATGCAATTTTAATGTTCTTAAAATTTGAGTATCAATGTAAAGAGATGAGAGGTAGAGATGTCCCACTGGGCGTTCAAAAATTTGTAAACAACAAATTTTTGAGCTGAGAAAAATTAATAATCAAGACAGGAAAATCAAAGTAACAAAGTGTAATATTTGATTTTAAAATGCAGTGCGTCTTTCAATCTCTATAAAAATCTTTTGATTCTTTAAAATTATATGAAATATGTTGGACTTGAATTTGATTTAGAGTCAAGGTCTTGAAAATCTAGGTCTTGAATCTTTAGTTTTCGAACATGGAATTGAATTATTCGTCACGAACACTTCTATGGATATGACTAATAATAAGTAAGAACAAGTAACTTGATCTTGAATGTTAATATTTGCGTTTGTTCTTAATCTTGATTTTGAACTTTGAACTTGATTGCTTGAACTTGCAGCTTGTAGAGAATTTGCAGCCTTTGATCCACAAGCTCTCTTCTTGCTTCTTGTTCTTTTTTTTTCCACCCCTCTAAGAATAATGAGGACCCCTATTTATAGTTGTAGGGAGTGGTATACCTATGTGATTTGATTGGTCGGTTTGAACTGACCAATCACATTTCTCTGATAAAAGCTTTGATTTTATTAGTCATAACATTTCACCTATACACGTGGCATTATTCTAGTGGCTTATTTAATTTGACTTGGATTGCCACATTACTTTGACACGTGGCATGGTTCTAGTGGTGTATTTAATTTGACTTGGTTTGCCACATAAATTTAACACGTGTCATAATTTTAATGGCTTATTTAATTTGACTTGGATTGTCACATAACTTTGACACAGGGCATAACTCTAGTGGCTTATTTAATTTGACATCGATTGCCACATAACTCTTAAATGTGTCATGATTTCAATGGCCCATTTAATTTGACTTGGACTGCCATATAACTTGAACTATTTTCTTAAATATAATATAGTCCAAATTAATTTATGGATTTAAATTCGATAAAATCTTAATGCATACAGTTATATTAGGGGTTTCTACATCTATAAATAACCCATGAGAATAATTATTAGGAGATATACTTTGTAAGAAAAATATATTGTATAGGGCAAAGTCAATACTTTTTAAGGTTATTTTCATGTTTTTCATTTCTTAGACCTTAGTAGTTAATGACCCTTGTTCTGGGGCTGTGGCTATGGGTAATTATTGAACATCGATTTCTTTGAATTAATGTTGGTTATTGTTTATATTACTTTTGTATTCTTGTTGTAGTATGTAATGCTTGATCACCATAGAGATAATAAATATGTTTTCTAATCTTAGACTCGGGAGACGACGAGGTAGATAGACCAAAGAATACAAAGAGCTTGATCGCTCTTGCATATCACTTGTTCAGATTCGTGCTCAGGATTGACACTCAGACGAACATCGAGCTTGGTTACTAAACATGATGTAATATTAATGCTCGTAAATTGAGTATGTCTATCCTCTCTCAATGAAGTAGTTAGACAGTAAATTGGAGTAGGCGATTAGAGGTCCGAATAATATAATCATAAAATAAATCGTGTAAATGAGTAATTTGATAGCCATAGCTAATTTAATACATAAGATGTGATACATGAAACCTTAAGCATGTGACAGCCCCGAAAGTTTCTAAATATTGTAAGTAATTTCATTATTTCATTATTTCATTCTTGCATTCTTCGTATTTAAATATAAATCAAACACTTCTTTGGGTTAGATAATCTAGCTCTTTTAGAGCGACTATATTATTTATGCAGCCGCGTGCACCTGTGTGTGAAATTGGGAGCAACACTCATCCTCATATCGGTGTTTAATACTATATATATATTCTCATGCTCAAATGTATAAAACTTATTCTTTCTCTAGTTTGAGATAATTGCTCAAACTATCCTCTTAAAAGAGGTAACTACTTTGAAATATATATGAACTCATAAATTCATTTACAAATCATAGTTTTTGTTTTCTCAATTTAATCAAATGATACATGTGTTACTGCTCAGTTCCCTTAAACTTTACTCAAACTCTTTTTTACTTTCTCAAAAAAATAGTTTTAAAAAATTGTTTATTGTGATCTGATAATTGATGACTCAGTAACTCATACTACATAAACATTGCTGACATATCTAGATATCATAATGCTCACAGATTGATTGCATACTAGTTTGTCATACTAATCATGAATCATAGTTCTCTTCTCAGGGTAAAATTATCAAAAATATTTGCTTTAAAAGATTCTAAAAAATTATAACTCAAAATAGGATTAATGCCAAAAATTAGACATGAACAACAACTCAAGGATCTCAATGCATAATAATATATATAACAACTCATGATCAAGGATTTATAACTTAGAATCAATAACATAACTCATTTCAAGACTTCTCAAAACTTTTACTGACTAAATTGAGATGTAGGGCATGTGATCAAACCTAGTTCACCACTATGAATAACCTTAAATACATTAATTATGGATTCCGAAGAAAAAGTTTGGAAGATGAACCCTAGCCTTGGTGTTTCTTGAAGTTCTTGAGCGTACACTGTTTTTTAGAATGAGAGGGTTGAAATAATTAGAACTTTGACTTTGGATTTTCAAAGAAATTAATAGTCATGGGTTGGGGGTTTTTGGATGAGGAAAAGGCATGCACACCCCTCCTAAACCGTGAAAAGAAGTGAAAACTAAAATAATTTTGAAGTAATGTGCGCGCTCGCGAAGCGGAAGCTTAGTTTGCGTGGTGAACGTCCACTTCACGTGCCGTTTCACGGAGATTACATAGTTCCCAGAAAAATGGGTATAACTTTTAACACATAACTTGGATTGACGAACGGTCAAAACTAGTTGAAAGAAAATGTCAAAAATATTCGTAAGGAAGGAGGAGAGGCCTATGATTGATTGAAGTGTATCCTTGAATGAACTTACAAGAAAAACTTAATCATTAGAGAACTTCTCACTTGACTTTGTGCTAAAGGTACATAATGACCTTAACTAAAATCCAAAGCACTTCTCATACTTAGGAATGGACCTTAACATATATGAAAATGTACTATATCACCCAACCCAAGTTGATACACTTACGATAATCAATTTGGATCCTAAGAGTAGAATATTTGGGGTGTTACAAGTTGCTTCCCTACTCCTTTAGCTAGAAATTTGGTGACCCAGTCTACTTCCTAAAGTTGTGTCATTTCTAAGGTCCTTTATTGAAACAAAACATATTTATATTGGTTTTAGTTCCTTCTCTACCAAGATTCATTAAAAAAACTAATTAATAATCCAGATTTGGTATTTGTACTCCTCAAAATACCCTAAAACCCTCCTAATCCACCTTTACCATGGTTACCTTATTAGTATGAGATTTCGACTCGTTTAGGTATTTTTTTTCATAGTTTTATTATCCTCGGTGTCAAATTTATGCTCTTAATTGATTTTAAAGTGTTAATTTGCAGCAATGAAGGTGAAGGAGCAAGGCAAGAACATTACCGGGAAAAGAGGAGAGAAAGGGCTGAAAAAGATGAAGAAAGGCATTCCTAGTGATTGCCAACATTACTCGGTGAATCGCTGAGTGGTTCTTGAGCTTGCCAAAAGTTCCAGCGTGCCAGCCATGTGGAAAAATAAACTTGGCGATGTACATGGACAGTTGGCGAACCATCGAATGGATCGGCAACCTTGATTCTAATCGCTTAAATTCACAAAACCCTCAGATTAATGAGCCAAGACAGACTGACGATGGAATAGAGCCATTAGCGCATCGCGTACATGGTCGGCGATGCTCGACTAACCTCGCCTAGTGGTCTTGAAGGTCAAAACTTGAGAAAGTATAAATTAAATTTCAAAAAGGCAGAAAAGAATCCTGACATTTTTCCTATGTAGTTTTTCTCGTTGTTGAACTTAGAAATTTGGTCTGGAACATTGTTTTACTTAGTTTTAGAAGTTTTCTAACAGATTTTGAGTTGAGTTTTCAATATTGAGCATTTTGTATCATTGTAAAGACATGGATTGCAATAACCAGATTATGGAGAACGTAATTGGTATTAATTTCTTCTCTTTTATCATGTGTGGCGAAAACCCCATTCTTGGAGGTGTCATCACGTGGTTATTTTTTCTGATTACCTTATGTTTATTGTTGGTTACTTATTTAAATGCTTCTTTAAAGTGGGTTTGATTGATATCTGTGTATTAACCCGTGAATTCTAGTTTCAAATGCAGTTCTAATTTAGTGTTGTGGGCTTGGTTGAGAAAGATGTTTTCGTACTAAGGCTATCGATTGATAATTGTAGTGATTGGGTTGTTTTAGGTTCAGCTCGAGAGAATGAATCTTATCTAGATTCACTCTATTTAGATCGAGAGAGTAGATAAATTAAGGTATTGGGTTGTTTATAATGTTATGCTTGTTAAGGTTCGAAAACACTCGCTTGAATTATAATAGTTGTTCAGGAGAAAGCTATTGCATATATGGTCTAGCCAACTCTCTTTGATTAAACAATTGTTAGTAAATTCCAACTACTCATATAGTGAAATTAGCCTTTAATCGATCACATCCCCAAGTCTCTTTTATCTATTTGATTACTCTTGTGTTTTTCAAAGTTGTTAATCGACAATTCTTAACCCTCCATCTTATACTTGTTGTAAACCCTTAGATTTAATTGAATGATTTTGATAATTTCTATTCCTATCATTGTTTAAGACATATTTAAAACTTTGTAACTGAATTCTAGCTTTAATCACTACTTGTGGGATTGACCCCAACTCTTCGTTGGGCTTATACTAGATTGTGATCGCCTAAACTTAGTATTGAATGAGGTGTAGTAGGGCGTTTATAAAAAATGGAGCTTCTGTCGGGTAGTGGTGTTTAGAATTCTATTATTGAAGTATAGATTGTGATCTTTTTGTGTTGTTTGTTGAAAATCGACTTACCTTGTTTTGTGCTTGTGGTTGGCTGTTTGTGAACAAAGGATGGGATGAGTGTGAACTGAAGTAACGGCAGCCAACTAGGCCATTAAGATGACATCAAAAATTTGAATGATGTCGATGAACCAATTCAATTGGGTGCCGTAAGTGTTATACGCTTACCATATGTAGAGGGAAATGATGTCTTCTATGCGACTAGCAAGATGTTGCAACTCTTGCAAATGAAATGATTATTCAGAGGGCTAGCTCATGAGGATCCCCATGATCATATTTGGAATTTTGTGGATGTATGTTGTCAATTCTCATTTAGAAACATCTCACAAGAATTAGTCTGTCTCTGGTTGTTACCTTTTCTATGGGGGGAAGCGGCCAAATGGTTAGTTGATCTATCGAGGGATTCCATTACCACTTGGGATGAACTTACTAAGGCGTTCTACATAAAGTTGTTTCCTCTTTCGAGGATGATGTCCTTGGGAGATAATATTCAGTACTTTAAACGTTTAGAAGGTTAGCCAATCCATGAGACGTGGCTGAGATTTCAAAAGTTGTTACTTTAATTTCCAACTCACGGGCATCCAAACAACATGCTGTTACAACACTTCTCCTGGAGTCTAGACTCGGTGAACAAAGGTGTTTCTGATCAACTTGTTTGAGGAGTTATTATGCAACAACCATTTGAAATAACATCTAATCTCCTCGATGGTATGACTAAGATAAACCGGATTTGGTACACTCGGGAGGATCAGGTGTCTCCTTTGACTTTTAGGATGACAAAGGAGAAGATAGAAAAAGACCAAGAGCAGGACCGAAACATGGCCAAAATGATGACCCAATTTTATCTTTTGTCAAAAAATGTAATGGGTAGTGATTCAAAAGCCGTAAATGTTATTCATGTTAGTGGGGAAGCCCCGAGGATGCACATTTTGATACTTTATATAATGTGGAAGTGAGTTTTCTTGCTAATCAAGGAGAAGTTTTCCCTACGAACTATCCAAGGCTAGGTGGGAATCAAGGTTGTAATAGAGAGTGTGATGATGGTTAGATGAACTGTGACAGGGAATTGTGTGACCGTGGGACTAATTAGAAGGAATGGGATGGTGACAAGGAAAGATATGTTCCTCACCATGAGCTTCAAAAGCCAAAAGATCAAAGGGCTTACCGGAAGTACTTTCACAGTTAATATATGCTTGCACACATTCTTACTAAAGTGAAAGGGTCGGACAAGATGCTTAAAGAAATGAAAGAGGACGTCTCCACGCTAAATAAGACCGGTACCTCTCAATTTGCATCCTTAATCAGCTCGAAACACAAATAGGTCAAATCTCATCTCATTTGAACACAAGGCCAAAAAGGGGTCTACAAAGTGATACCTTGGCCAACCCAAAAAATAAACCTTGAAAGCGTATCCACGTTGTACCACGATGTAAATAGAGATCTTCTTGGGAGGCAACACAATTTTTTAAGTTCTAAATATCGTTGTTTGAATAACCGTTGTTGAATGTGCAAGTTGAAAATTTGAAATTTTGGGAAAATGGGCTGTTAGGCGAGCCAAAGGCCCAATCGGTGATTCGTCGAACCAGTCGTTGAGCCTGACTTTGATTGTCATTTGAACCACGTAGCTTGCTAGAGGTTTTGTAGAAGTTGGCGAACTAAAGTGACACTTGGCACATCACCGAGTTGGTCAACGACGTAAGTCATGGTCGCCGACTTAAAGCGTACTGAAGTGTCTAAAAGTCCTAACAGTTTTAAATTCAAAGATCTCCCTCACTTTCTTACTTTTCGACTTCCAACTTTCATAACCGCATATTTTATTACTCTCTTAATATTTTACTTAATTTTTGTTTTGGATCAATACTTCGGGAAGGATTTTTGGATTCATTGCTTGCATAGCTTTTCAAATTCTCTGCGTATAAGGTTGGTTTTCCAAACCACGCTTTTACATTTAAGTGAAATCAAATGCATGATCATCGTGTGGTTGTTTTCTCTGTATTATCTTATTTTGTTGACTGTGTGGCATTAATTTTTTCTTGTATTTAGTTTAAATTGATGTTAATTTTCCGTAAAGTCTGAAATCCCATATTTTGCATGTTAAATCAATTGGGTTGTGTTGAATTCTTGTGGGTCTAGTGCGGGTGAAGTCTGAGTAACCTCGAATTGTGTCAATTGTCTGATTCTTCCCAATGATAGAGTTGTTGACGTCATTCTTAGGGATGAATGACGTCAATTAGACATTTTTTGCAAAATCAGGAAAAGTCTGAGTACCCCGTGGGTATGAGTAGTATGGGTCTAAACCCAATTGCATGGAATAGTGGTTAATTTTGTTTTCATAGGTTGTGGGTTAGATTTTGAAGGTCGAGATGAAAATATGGCTGGTTGGACTCTTCAGCAACCTAGGTCGAGCTGGTCGAGGGATTTGATGGTTCACCTAAAACTCCCTAAATTGCATTTTAATTATCCATGTTTGAGGCTTGAATTCTATAACTTTTTGAGATATGCATCAGCTCGTCAAGTTCACTCGGCGACTCACTGAAAGTTCCTTTTGATCACCCTTCTACTCCCCAAAATATCTGAAATTGTTCTGTAACATTCGGCGAGCTACTTATAGTCCACCAAATAGTGTCGGCGATCCTCTGAATGGCCCTGAACATCTCCAACCTGTGCTTACTTTTGAATGGTTTTACTTTGGAAATTTCAACGGGCCCGACTTAGCTCGCCAAAGGTGTTCAGCGACTTGCCGAATCACTTGGCAAGTCTTTCTGTGCAATTTTCAAACATTTAATATTTTTTCGAATTGCATTTACCGATTATGGTTTAGATAGCATAAATGGCTAGAACTAATGTGGAAGGAAGCAATCAACCGCCTCGAAAGTTGGCTAGAGGGATAGTTATCAATGAGAAGGTTGCATCCTCCAGAGCCCAGTTTCCAAACTTCCTTCAAAAGGGGGAAAGGGCAAGGGCAAAGGCCCTGTACAACCGACACTAGCGGAGGGAAGCTCTGAAAGTGAGGGTATATACGTCATTCACCTCACTATTTCTGAGGGTGACAGCCACTCTAAGGGCACTTATCCGGCTTCCGTCTTTGATCGAGAAGACAGTCAGATCCTAAGGATAGGAGAGAGGAGCTATGTTCCAAGTCTATGAATCATCAGTCTAGGATCTCGATGCCTCCAACACTTCCTCTTCCAGCCCTAGCTCAAGCAGTATTATAGGCCTTCCGCTAGTCTAGGTTTCTTCAACCCAGTCACTCAACAGACTAAAGGCTGAGGGTTTAAGGAGTATTCTAGAAGATAAGCGGTTGTCTCCCAATAGTGTGGTAGACCGGTACGAAGAAGTGTTGAACACCCTGAAGCTCCACAAGTTTGAAATTTCACTAAACCCAAAGGACATTATATGCCAACAAGGGTCTGAGAGTTCTATTCGGCATGCGTTTAATTGGTGCTGAAGGGAAAGAAAAAGGCAAGTTCTTTTAAACCGGTTAACTATGGATGGTTCACAGGAAGAAGGTGAAGTGCAGTAGCTCGAATATAAATGAGGTACTCAGGTATACTCTGAACTATATGCACTATTATATAGAAAAAACCAGAAGAAAACTTTTGATGATTTGAAGGATTTGTTAGTGCCAATGATTTACGACACCATGCCACGGTGGATTGAGGCTAGTGTTCCTATTGAGAAGAAGGATCTGAACGTAGCAGGTAGATATTGGTTCAGTTTAATTAGCAACACTATTATTCCATCATGGAATGAGTCGATCCTCCAACAGCGGCAGGTTGCATGTCTTGGTTCATGAGAAACTTAACTTAGTCTAATCGTTGAGCAAGAGATGGCCATGAGGCCCAAGTAGAGTAAGACCTCTCTTTCATTTTTGGTGCTGATCACCGACTTGTGCAGGAGGGCTCATTTCTCCATAATTAAGAAAAGGGATGTGGAAGTGACTCTTACTTCTTCTAATGACATCCGATGGATAGAGGCTGAGTACATGTGAGATGAGACCAATAGGAGGTGAGTTGAATTGATAGATACATCTCCGGTAGTTGATGTTGACATGCTACCGCCTAAGGCAATACTTTCTCCCAAGGCTAGTGAGACTACATGTAAATCTGGCCCATATACTTTTGCACACCTCCTAGTTTATCTATTGTACCCCTTCCCTCTATTGCTGCCACTGCTTCCCGACCCCCTATCACCTATGCCATGATATATAAGATAGGCCATCTGGCTCAATCTGTCGATGTGCGTGCCTCATTGGTTTAGGCCGTTGTGCTTGGGATATTAGATCAGGCGTTTGCTGCATCTTTGGACCTGATTAGGGTTGAGATGAGAGAGCATCAGGAGTTGATTTGTGGAAACTGACCTACACTAGATGCCCTAGTTGTGAGGGTAGAGGCTTCTGAGTAGGTTCGGGTTGATTTCGCTGATGTGACGTCCTTGAAGGCCGATGTTGCTAGTTTAAGAAGAGACGTGGACGAGCTAAAGTCCACAGATTTGTCGATGTTGTTCGGCACAGTTGAGATTCCCGAGGTCCCGAGTGAAGGTGTCACAATTAGTTCAGAGATTCCTTCTTCTGCTACGACCGACAATATTGCTAGAGAGGACACAACTATTGAGTCTGAGGTTGAGAATAATGAAGAGGAGCTTGATGTTAGAGATGTAGCTTTGTATGATGACTTGGTGGATCTTGAGGGAGCCAAAGTTGAGATACCTTTGGTGGTGTCACTCAAAGATACTCAAAGATACTTTGATGATAGCCTCCAATGGAGCAAAGGATGTTGTACCACCAGGCACTGACTCCCATGATGATGGAGTCACAAAGATGCAGAGTACACCCAGGGCTAAGCCTGGCAAGAGGATTTTTTATCTCCTTTCCTATTTTTATCTTGTTTTGTTTCAATACTTCTTTGCATTTGAGGACAACTACTAGACTAGTTTTGCGGGGTGAGGTATTTCTATACCTACCTCTTTTGCGTTGTTTTGTGGATATTTGTAGTTTTGTTTTGTGAATGTTGGTTTGTATCTTTTATTTTTATATATATGGTTTTGATACATTGTACTTGTCCTTTGATTTGAATAGCATAAGGTTTTCAACCTATTTTAAAAATTACAATCTCTTAATGTGTTTGATTGTTGTTGTTCTCTTCCATTTTCAGTGTCGGGTTTGATTAATACCGATGACTAGCCGACTATTGGATTGATCTCTTGTGATGATCATTGTGCGCTAGCTTAAAAGTTTAAAGTCTTGTTTGATTATTGTGTCGAATGGAATAAGAGGTAAGGTTGTCTTGAATTATGTGCTTGATGATACCTAGAACATGCCCAGTTAGTCCAATTGATTGATTGAAACAAGCGATTGAAATGATCTTAGTCACAATTTGTGAACCAAAATTGGATATTATACCTTTCGGTGGCCACCTTGTGAGAGTGTGAACCTAGCTTGACACGTTTTGAGCCTACCCTTTTCTTTGGAAGAAACTTGAAAAACTTTGGCCTCTTTATCCCATCACCTATAACCTTCATGAAGTATTGGTTCGTTTGAATAGACAACTTAGGCCAAAAGCCTATGTTGGGGGTGTGGTGAAAAAGAATGAAAATCAAAGAATATTAAGAATCCGCCTTTGAAGGATCATGATGAAAAAGATGGAACCCCTTTATATAAGAAAAGTAGAGAAGAAAAAGAAATGGAAAAGACTGCAAAAGAGAAAAGTCTGTGAAATAAAGCTTGTGAAAGGAGCAAAAGAAATGGGGTATCCAATGAGTCATGCTTAAATAAGTAATAGGGTGAATTGTGAACAATGTTGAAGGGTGAAAGAGAATGAGAAAAAGTGAATTGCATGCCATACTTCATGAAGGTAGAAGTCACTAACCCAAAATGATCACATCTTTACACTCAGCCCCTTTATGAGCCTTCAAACACCATTGTGGTCTTGAGTGAGCTAAAAATAATGTTGATTGGAAAATAAGGGTAAGCCTATGGGTAGAGTCATGCATGTGTTCATCTTTGGGAGTGTGAGAGTTGTGTTTGATTCCAAAATTAAAAATTGTTCATGAATCTTTGTGTGAACTTGGAATCATTCTTGGTGTGAAGGCATTCGATTGCTTATGTTGAGCTTGAACTTGCATTTGAAGAAAGCATTGTGAACTTGAGTACATTTGATAATGGTTAGTCACAATTTGAAACTTAGAGTGCACAATAAAACATTGCATGCGATATTTGAACCTCTTGTGAGTATTTGTGTTGAGTCTTGAGCAGCACTGTTTGTAGACATCTTTGTTAAACAGATTGATCTTTAGTTTATCTTGAGCACAAGCAAACCTTTATGTTGGAAGTGTTAATGACTCTGAGATTTTGACTCATTTAGGGCTTTGTTTTCATAGTTTTATTGTCTGTAGTGCCTAATTAATCCTCTAAATTGATGTTAATGTGTTTATTTTCAGTAATAAAGGCAAAGGAGCAAGGAAAGGACATTATCAGGGAAAAAGGGGTGAAAAGCTTAAGAAGTTGGAGAAATGCATTTTCGGTGATCACCAAGACCACTCGGCAAACCACTGACGAGTGGCTCTTTAGCTCGCAAAAAGTTCCAGCATGCCTACCCTGTGGAAAAACCAACTTGCGCGATGGACATGGACATTTGCTGTACGACCGAATGGACCCGCGACCTCGATCCTGATCGCCTAAAGTCATGAAGCATGAGGTTAAAGAGCCAAGGCAGATCTGCGATGGAATGGAGCCATTAGCTCATTGTCGACATGGTCGGCGATGCTCGACTAACCTCATCTAGTGCTCCTAAAGGTCAAAATTTTAGAAAGTATAAATTGAATTTCAAAAACACAGAAAAGAATCCAGTCATTTCTCTGTGTAATTTTTCTCGTTGTTGAATGTGAAACTTTGGTCTGTAATATTGTTTTACTTGGTTTTAGGAGTTTATAGATGTTGAGTTGGGTTTTCAATATTCAGCATTTTGGATCATAGTAAAGATATGAATTTCAATACCCAGATTATGGAGAACGTAATTGGTATTGATTTCTTCCTTTTTGTGATGTGTGGCTTAAATCCCCATTCTTGGGGGTGTTATCACGTGATTATTTTTTCTAATTAGCTTATGGGTATTGTTGTTTACTGATTTAAATGATACTTTCAAGTGGGTTTGTTGATAACTGTGTATTAACCTATGAATTGTAGTAGCAAATGCAGTTCTAATTTAGTGTTCTGGACTTGCTTGGGAAAGAGGTTTTAGAACTAAGGTTATCGATTGATAATTGTAGTGATTGACTTGTTTTGCGTTCAGCTAGAGAGAGTGAATCTTAACTCGATCCTTCCTATCTAGCTCGAGAGAGTAGATAAATTAAGGTATTGGGCTGTTTATAGTGTTATGCTTGTCGAGGTTCGCGATAACTCGCTTGAATTGTAATTGTTGTTCGAGAGAAAGCTATTGCATCTATGGTCTAGCCTACTCACTAAGATTCGGCAATTGTTAGTAAATTATAATTACCCATATAGCGAAATTACCCTTTAATCGATTACATCCCCAAGTCTCTCTTATCTATTAGATTACTCCTCTATTTTTCTTAGTTGTTAATTTACAATTCATAACCCCCCCTCATCTGACACTTGTTGTCCACCCTTAGATTTAATTGAATGATTTCAATAATTTTTATTTCTACAATTGTTTAAAATACATATAAAATTTTGTAACTGAATTCTAGCTTGTATCACTCTCTGTGGGATAGACCCCAACTCTTCGTTGGGTTTATATTAGATTGCGATCGCCTACACCTAGTATTGGATTTTGTGTAGTTGAGAGTTTATCATTACCTAGGGTTAATCCATTTGTATTCAACATGTAGTCCTCATTTATCCCAAGCGACAAACGAAATATCCCAAACACTAAGTCTTTCACAATATGAAATTTGAAAATGCTAAAATATCACTTCAAGATTTAGTGTCATAAGTACAAGAGCTTCTAAAATACGATGCAGGTTTGAAAGCAAATGACATGTCTTGACGTAAGAAATATCTCATCTAAATACTAAAACAACAAAATAAATAATTAAAATAAAGGGAGATGTGTATATATATGATAGTTTAAAAGAAGTAACTACAAAAGTGTATAATTGTTACCAAATTTGCAATGACTTAATTGAAGTAGACTGTTAAAATAACTATAACACAAAAAATTGTCTTCATAGCAAATTATAGATGGAATAATATTAACTATACAACTATTTCTATGTAATCTACATTTTAATTTTTTTTGTCTAGAAGGAATGAATTTTTTTTAACTTTTACAAATACTGATATAACATTTTAACAATCCCATCAACATTAAGAAATTGCAATGCATAAGAAATTATTAGTATTGCACTAAGAAGGTGTTGTAAAAATCTAACACCTCACAACTTTACTCTTAGAATCTGAATTGTTTGTTTCAAGTAAATGAGCTGAACCGAGTGACGTACTACTTGATCATGTGTTTTAAGGTCCATTACCAAGTGTGTCAAGGGTATCATAAGTGATTTATGGTCATAAGGGACATGTAACACTAAGTCAAATTCAAAGTCTTTTTATCAGCTATGTTTTTCGCGTTAGTTTATGCAAGAGTCAACATCAAGTGACCATATCCTTTAGCATATAAACAACTAGGTGAATGACAACCTATCAAATTAAAGATCTATGAGTCTACTTTCAAGAGCCACAAAGTTAGCATCAATTGAAGTATGAAGTAAAAAGTTATGCCCTTTTTACCTGACAATGTCTTGCCAAGCGCTGGCTGTGCGATCGAGGCAATTTCCAAAACGGTGCGCGCCAGAGTAGTGTCTACTACATTCCTACGTAGTTGGCAGCGTGCTTGAGGCTTTTTTTGCACGGGAGGGCGGGCGCCTAAGGCTTTAATGACCCTCCAAAAAAACGTGATTCACCTCCATAGTTCATAAAATTACCTAGAAAGAAAAGTTTTTAAGAAATTACCTTCCTCCAAGGATCATCCATCATCCATTTAAAATTTAACCACAAAACCTCTTAATTTCTTAATCTTAACACGAATTAATGATTCTTACACATGAAATTCATAAAATTTTCAAGAAAGCTCTTCAAAAACTCATCTCCAAGGTTCAAGAAAGGTTTTGTAGGTCTTCTTCTTCAAATATCATTCTTTTTTTCGGTAATTGGAGCGATTAAGGTATGTAAGACTTTCAATGTTGAATTCCTTTCATCATCATATCCAAGATTTATCAATGTTCGTGAATTAAATTCCATAATTAGGGTTATCAAACCCACTCTCGAGTTCACCAATAATGTTGACCCAAATTCCATGGTTTATATTTTTTTTTTATTATTCAAGATTAAAGATTCTTGACCTATTTACTTCCTTTTTATACTTAGTAAGGTTTTACATTTCTATCCTTGTGAGTTGTTGACATGACATTATTATGATTTCATGAAGCTTATATTTCGAAGCATAATTTTAGAGTCTTTATGCTATTAAGAAAGTTACAAATACTTATGAGCTATGCAAGTTAGATAAATCTCTCATGATTTAAGTTACATACATGACTTTGAAAGATAGATTTTAGAAAGATTTGGGCTTTGACTCACAGATTGAGCTTGGTCTCACCCTATATTAAGACGGACATATAGTTTATCAAACTATGAGCATATTGTACAAGTATATTATTTTGGGAGTTGTATTGAGCATTGATATGGGGTAAGAGTTCAGAAACCAAAAATCCCATAAACTATGTAGCCATAATAAATAGGATAGTACCATAAGACTGGCGACTCCTCACTTGTGTTAGGAAGGCTTTTTAGTGGACCCATCAGTATAGTTGCGTTTTACAATTTTGCAAGGTATAGAGCGGCTCTGGCAACGTGGGTAAGACGTTGTATCATAACGAGGCTCATAGTGATTGTTATCAGCTAGAGAAACTCCCAGTAAAGTAAAAAACATTTATATGTATATTCCAGTTTAGTTCAAAATTTAATATTACTTCAGAATTTGCTATTACTGCATAATATTTGTGAAGTTTAAATGATTTTATCACATATTTATGCTATAGTTCAGCTGAGTTATATTTTAGTCTTTCAGTCGAGTTATTGTTTCACTCAGCCTTATTACATACTCGTACATTCAATGTATTGATGTCATTCGACCTACATTTTCTTATGATGCAGATACATGTGTTCGGGATCACCACAGATGCATCATTCGTATTACCCAACTTTTTACCGGGTTTTGGTGAAGCATCCTTTCTTTCAGAGTACTGGGGTCATTTATTTGCTTTAATAGGTTTAGTTAATGTTGTCGTGGGTCTTTCCCGATGCCTATCTAAGACAGTAGAGGCTTCATATATAGACAATGTTAGAGGGTCTCTTGGTATTTATCTTCATATATTTTTTTAAACTATTACTGCTTACATTCAGTATTCTCAAACAGTTAAGACAATAGTTGACTTAAATGTTTCCCTTTCAGTTATTTAAGACTAAAAATGATTGAGTAAGTCTTCCACTAAGTAGTTAGTCGGGCCAAGGGTTTTCTTGGGGATCACCAGTGGTACTTAGGTGCCAACCATGTGTAGGGTGTAGGCTCAAGATGTGACAAACATGGTATCAGAGCAAACAGTTTAAGTTTCTTAGGGTGTCTATAAAGTCGTATCTAGTAGAGACCTTTTTATTGGTATGAAGTGCGCCACATCGATGATAGGGAGGCTACATGATATTAGGAATTGTCTCATTTTTGTCATACTCCCGTTCGTGAGATAGAGTTTAACTCTATATATGTTTAATCGAACTTGTGCTTACGTGTTTATTTACATATCATGCCTTCATGAAGAGATGTTCGCGGAAGTCATGCTAGGAGGAATGTTAATCCTAAAGGTCAAGAAGCTCCCAATGCACCAAAAGTGTAACCCCCTTAGGGATATCTCACCAATTTAGAGTTTTGAAATGCTATGGAGATGCTGACTCAGGTTGTGGAAAATCAGGTTGGCCATCAAAGAGTGGGTCATTAGGTTGTGACTGATACTCCCACAGTACGAGAGTTCTTATGGATGAATCCCCTGGAGTTTATAGGTTCAAAGCTTAGCGAGGATCAAGAAAACATTGTGTCTAAGCTTCAGAAGGTGTTTAATGTTATGCATATTGTTGATGCGGAGCGAGTTGAGTTGGTTGCGTATCAACTCAAGGGTGTTTCCAGGATATGGTACGAATAGTGGAAAAAGACTAGGGGAGAAGGTGCAGTTCGGACAGACAAACAGACATACATGCCTCACTTTTCGAATGTTTCATTATCATATATAAATGATGAATTTTTAGACTTGCATGTCAAGTTACTGAGCTATCTAGTTTACTTTAGTATGTTACAAATTTCATATATATAGTTGGGAGTAGGCTTTAGACCAAGTTGTAATAGGGTCAGTCACCCTTAAGTCCCAGAACTATGTGCCCCCGTAGGTGATAGGTCCCATCTATAGGCATCAATTTAGTAATCACGCCAGACATGCCTCTATTCTTCTGGCAGGGTATATTGGGTCCTCTCGATGGGGCGTATACATCGGACTCCACATTTAGCTCATGTGGTTTTATATAGGTTATTAGTAGGTCCCACAGTCAGATTCTATTGCATTGACCATATTATTAGTTACAATTCGATCTCTGTCTCAGCATGTTATAAACTCGGTCATTGCATTATGTTAGTTCATGTTCAGCGATTTTAGTATAGTATCATGCCTATCTTATGTCATTGTTTAGTTATATGCTTTGTTCAGTTATATATATTGTTAAGCTTTATTTTATCCTACATGCTCAGTACCTTTCAAGTACTAACGCATGCTCTGCGCTACATCTTCTCGTGACGTAGGTTCAAGTCCTCAACTTTTAGATCATGCATAGATTGGTTCCCGATCTTCAGCTGAGCAATATCATTGGTGTGTCTTCATTCTTCGAGGATGACAAATGTGTTTCTTTTCTATATTTTAGTTTTAGTTTCAGTTCTTTGTAGATTTAGTTGGGGCATGACCCAGTATTTCTAGTCAGTTAGAGGCTTATTTCAAATATTGTTAGATTCAACTTTAGCATTTGAGTTTGACCTTTCAGTTGTGGTTAACTCTTAGTTTTTATATATTAAGATAGTAATAGGTATTCCCCATCATTTCAGTTTATCTTATGATTAAGCTTCCACACAGTATTTTCTTACTTCAGTTTATTTAGTATGCTTATGACATGCCAGCAGGGTTAGCTTGGAGTCACTCGTGATCCTAGGTCCCGTGTTCACGTCTAGGGGGTAGCCTCGAGGTGTGACACTACCCCACACCGAAAAAGGGTTGTCCTACTTTCCAAAGGTAGAACCATACTCTTAGGTTAGGTCGATTCACTAGCTAAATAAACTATGACGGCACGTAGTTATGAGATAAGTAGATTGTTACTAGAAACCCACATTCAACTAAGGTATAAGGTCCCCATTTCATGAGATACATACTTTGGTAA
The DNA here is from genome assembly GCA_029007595.1 of Solanum commersonii. Taxonomy (NCBI): domain Eukaryota; kingdom Viridiplantae; phylum Streptophyta; class Magnoliopsida; order Solanales; family Solanaceae; genus Solanum; species Solanum commersonii. The sequence continues at coordinate 6,431,644 of JAJTWQ010000002.1, read as the reverse complement.
CTTGAACATAAATAAGCTAGAAGGAACCCATTTGGAAAGCCAAAATCAACTAGTGTTAAAGCTTTCATTGGGAAGCCGGACTCAACTATCGTATAAGCTTCCATCTCATAGTCATATCCACTCGGTGCTAAGAATTAATTCACACAGATTACATATTAAGTCTTCACTAAGTTAATATTCATGGAAGAATGTCTTGGCATTCAATGCAACATAATTCATACTATAACTCACAAATTCAATAGGTAAGAATAACCTTTCAACCTTAAAATCATCATATTGTGAGAAAACCTTTCATATCATATCATATTCATACATTAGCGTGCATATGAGGATAATCTCCAACAACACTACAACCCGGACTCAACTATCGTATAAGCTTCCATCTCATATTCATATCCACTCGGTGCTAAGCATTAATTCCCATAGATTACATATTAAGTCTTGACTTAAGTTCATATTCATGGAAGAATATCTTGACACTCAATCCAGCATAACTCATACTATAACTCATAGGTTTAATAGGTAAGAATAGCCTTTAAACCTTAGAATCATCATATTGTGAGAAAACCATTCACATAATTTCATATTCATACATAAGCGTGCACATGAGGATAACCTCCAACAACATAACAACTAGATCATAATTATATTCACTTTACTCTCAAAGTGTTCTTAAGGCATATACATAACCCTCATAATCATGCATAATTCTCATACTTTACCCTTTAAGGACCATATATCATATTCAATCAACACATCTAGAATTACTATATTAGACATGGATAATAACATGATTCAACTAATTCAATTACTACAAGCATAATCTCATAATATTCATCTTTCTACAATTCACCCACATCACAAGGTCATAAATTGGGAATAAAGGGATTTCATGGATTGTTAGATGAATTACTATATTAGACATGGATAATAACATGATTTAACTAATTCAATTACTACAAGCATAATCTCATAATATTCATCTTTCTACAATTCACCCACATCACAAGGTCATAAATTGGGAATATAGGGATTTCATGGATTGTTAGACGATTTCATCATAAAACTATACCAAATCATCAATTTAATCATAATATAAAGTAATTAAATAAATAGAATCATATTTGAAAGGAATCTATAACTTGTAGTCAGACCCTAGCTTTTGGGAAATTTCTTTCTTTTAAATCGGGGTTTTGAAGGGACTCCATGGATGATAGCTATCCATGGATGAAGGAATACCATACCTTATATATGAATTCCAATGAAATTGAGTAGAAAACCTTGCTCCTTCAATCCTAGTTTCACCTTCCTTCTTCTTCTTCTTCCTTTAGTTCTAAAGAGAATTTTTGGAGAGGGTTGGGTGTTTCTTTTGGGATTTCGAATTATGAGGCAGATGACTTAATTTGGTGGCTTAAAAACCTTATATATTCAGTCTAATTTAATGTAAAATAATGTCACTTAATATTAATGAAAACCAGAAAACACCATAATACCCCTAAGTGTAACGTCCAAATGGTAGTTTTAGGCCTCACCCACGACCCCACGACCATAGTCCGTGCATGGACCCATGTGGCATGCTGGTGAACCGTGGGCGGTGGTTTAGAGGCCAATTTTTTCAGGCTTGACCCACGCCCCTTACCAACGAGGCGTGGGTGCCCTCCGTGGGTCACTGCCCAGGTAACCTCTAAGGGTCTTCCTCAAGGACCCATGGTTGGTCCTTGGGGGTCGTTCCTTGACTTTCTAAAATGAAACCCTATATTTTTAGGTTACGGGGAGGTACATTTATGACTCTAACCCTCATGTTAGGCTCTAGTTTAACCTACTAGTTTCCGAAAAGTTACAATATCCCCCTCTTGGGAACATTCGTACTTGAATGATGATCTAGACACTTTACATAATTAAATACTAAAAACTAGCAGCCCATCATGCGTGAAACATAAATATAATGCACAATTCAAAGGAGGAAACTTCAACTCCATCTAAAACATAATCAATGCAACAGAAGGAAGTAAGAACTACATCTAGCAACCCATTATGCATGAAAGTCAACATTTTTCATAGTCATAGGAGGAACTACCTTCTCCAACTAAAAACATCCTCAACACACTATCATGGAGCCAATATGCATTTACTCCTAAAATCATACTAAAGAATGTTCATCAACTCATCTCATGAAGTCAAATAGGGAACTCATACTCAATGCATAACAAATTGAGGAAAATCAATAATGAAAACTCATTTTCTTACTAAACATGAATTTCTCATGAACAGGCATAACACAAGGAAATCATGGAAACATACTTATAACACACATGACTTCCAAGACACTAAAACTTAAGAGGAACCACTTACCTTAAGCTTCAATAGGAGTAGAAGGAAAGAGATGAGGATATCAGGACTTCATATCGGCCTCGGTCTCCCAAGTAGCACCCTCAACTAAATCATTCCTCCATAAACCTTCCCGGAGACAACTACCTTGTTTCTCAATCTCTTGACTTATCAGTCTAGAATCTGAACCGACACCTCTTCATAAGTAAGATTCGCCTTAATCTCTAAACTCTCGAAGGGGACTATGGTTGAGGGATCCCCAATATATTTCTTCAACATTAAAGAATGGACACCGGATGCACCAATGCCAACTCATTTGTCAAGTCTAACTCATATGAAACTTTTCCCACATGCCTCAAAATCTCATAAGGACCCACAAACCGAGGACTAAGTTTCCCCTTCTTTCCAGCCCTCATAACACCCTTCACGGGCGAGACTTTCAAATAAATTCAATCATGGACATCAAATTCTCAATCTCTTCTCCTAACATTGGCATACGACTTTTGCGGACTTTGGGTCATTTCCAACCTCTCTCTAATTACCCGAATCTTCTCAATGGCCTCATACACCACATTCGGGCCTAGGCGAGAAACTTCCCCTACTTCAAATAATCCTTTAGAAGACTTACATCTCCTAACATAGAGAGCATCAAAGGGGGCCATCTCAGTACTCGAATGGTAACTGTTATTATAGGCAAACTCAACTAACGGCATATGGTCATCCCAATTGCCTTTAAAATCTATCATGCCTGCCCTCAACATGTCCTCTAAAGTCTTAATGGTGCGGTGTGCTTGACCATCCATTTAAGGGTGAAAAGTTGTACCAAGCTTCACCTGAGTACCTAGCCTCTTTTGGAAGGACTTCCAAAACTTTGAAATAAATTGGGTACCTCGATCTGAAATGATAGACAAGGGAACTCCATGTAACCTTACTATCTCCTTCAAATACAATTTAGCATATTCTTCACCAAGTAGGACTCCTTGACGGGAATAAAATGATTTGACTTAGTCATTTGGTCCACTATTACCCATATCAAGTTATGTTGCCACCTAGTACATGGCAAGCCTACAATAAAATCCATGTTCACATCTTCCCACTTCCAAGTAGGAATGACAATATTCTTTGACAAGCCTCTCAACCTTTGGTGGTCAACCCTAACTTGTTGACAATTAGGACATTTGGCCACACATTCTGTGATGTACTTTTTCATCCCATTCACCAATAGACTTCCCATAGGTCACGTCACATCTTGGTGGCTCTCGGGTTAATAAAATATCAAGAACTATGGGCTTTTTCTAAAATTTGCTCTCTCAAGCCGTCAACATTCAGAATACATAACCTACCTTGATACCTCAATACCCATCTCCCCATTAGGAGAAAGCCTCAACGGACTTTTTGAGTACCGACTCTTTCAACACAACTAAGATAGAATCAAGGCTTTGCTTAGACTTCACATCCATCAAAAAGGATGATTCAGACCCATTATGAACCATGACTCTACCCTTGTCACAATCCACTAGTTGAACACCTAGTCGGGACAACCTATGAACCTCACAAACCAACTCTTTCTTCTCATCATCTAACATGAGCCACACTACGCATCGACAACCTACTAAGAGCATCTGCTACCACATTAGCCTTGTCGGGATTATAAAGGACACTCATATCATAATCCTTTATTGAGTTAAACTACCTTCGTTGTCGAAGACTCAAGTCCTTCTGATAAACACATATTGAAGACTTTTGTGATTGGTGAAAACATCCACATGGACCCGATACAAATAGTGCCTCCATATTTTCAAGGCAAATACAATTGCCGCTAATTCAAGATCATGGGTAGGATAATTCATCTCATGGACTTTAAGTTGCCTTGAAGCATAGACAATAACTTTACCATTTTGCATAAGAACACATCACAACCCAACTCTAGAGGCTTCACAATACAACAAAAAACCATTTGTACCCTCCGGTAAGGTCAACACGCAGGCAGAAGTATGTTTATCTTTCAATTCATGGAAGGTTTTCTCACAAGCCTCCGACCGCTCAAACTTTGCCTTCTTTTAGTCAAAGTCATCAACGGAGAAGCAATGGAGGAAAACTCCTCAACAAACCTCATATATTAACCGGCCAAACCCAAAAAACTTCTAATGTCGGAAAGAGTTAGAGGTCTAGGCCAACTATTGACCGCATCTGTCTTCTTTGGATACCTCAATACCCTTGCGTGACAAATATGACAAAGGAAAACTACGAACCTTAACCAAAATTCACACTTGCTAAACTTTGCAAAAAGTTGTTAGTCCTTAAGAACTTGCATCACAATTATCAAATGGTCCATATGTTCATTTTAAATCCTTGAATAGATCAAGATATCATCGATAAACACGATCACAAACATGTCTAGGTATTGCCTAAACACTCTATTCATCAAATCCATAAATGTCGCCAGTGCATTTGTCAACCCAAATGACATAAGCACAAATTCATAGTGACCATACCTGGTCCTATAAGCCGTCTTAGGAATATCAACCCCTCTCTCCCTCAATTGGTGATAACCCGAATGAAGATCAATCTTAGAGAAATAGCTAGCCCCTTGAAGTTGGTCAAACAAATAATCAATTCTTGGAAGAGGATATTCATTCTTGATGGTCACTTTATTCAATTGGTGATAATCGATCCACATTCTAAGAAACCCATCCTTCTTTCTAACAAACAATACCAGAGCACCCCATTGAGAGATACTTGGTCGGATAAAACCCTTATCTAGAAAATTCTATAATTGCTCTTTCAACTCAGCCGGAGCCATTCTATAAGGAGGAATGTAGATAGGTAGCGTATCCGGTAAAAGGTCAATACACAAAATGATTTCCCACTTGGGAGGAATACCAGTTAAGTCATATCGAAAAACTTCCAGAAACTCATTCACTACCGGAACCAACTGTAGAGAAGAGGTTCCAGATTCAATATCCCTCACCCTAACAAAATGGTAAGTACACCCTTTGGAGATCATCTTCCTAGCTTTAAGGCAAGAGACAAATTGACCTCTAGGCATAGAATTTCCCCCCTTCCACTCTAAGATAGGCTCATTTGTAAATTGGAATCTAACCGCCTGAGTCCTACAATCGATAGAGGCATAACATGCATGCAACCAATCCATACGCAAAATCAGATCAAAGTCTAACATGTCTAACTCCATCAAATCCACCAAAGTAACTCTATGGGACAAGGCAATGGGACAAGTTCTATAAACTCTCTTAGCCACCACAGAGTCACCAACTGGGTAGAGACCGAAAAATGTTCTACTAACACTTCGGGGAGTATTTCAAACTTCATGGCCATAAAAGGTGTCACAAATGACAAAGTAGCACCAGGATCGAACAAGGCATATACATCAATAGAAAATACTTTTACCATATCGGTCCCCATATCCGAGGAGCTCTCTCGGTCACCTTGGGATTGAAGAGCATAAAAGTGGTTTTGCTTTTGAGCATTATAGTTGGAACCGCTTGGAGGAGCTTGTTTATCTTCCCTTCCCTTAACCTTGAGCATTGGATAGTCTTTTATCTTGTGGCCACCCTTCCCACAAATAAAACACCCATCGTTGCTACAACTTCTCTATTGGCTTGAGCCGTCACGACTTGAGCCAACATTTAGATAGTCGACCTAAACTATGCATGGGCCACATTCTCAACCACAGGATCAACCAGAGCTTCGTTAGCTTGAGGAGCTTGATTAGCTTGAGCAACTTCCTCATTCACATTGTTGATTAGACGTTTCAAAGGCACTTCATCCAATTCTAAGCGTCAACAATCGTTAATCAGTATATAACCCAACTAAATGAGTTGGGGTCGAATCCCACAAGGAGTGGTACGTGTTTGAGAGTCAATTGGGAAGTACAAATGTGATAAAGTCAGTCATAGGAATAAAATTTATCGAATAAAAACGTTATTCAAATTAGGGGGTGACACGAATTTCAAATAGGAGGTTTTGGTTTTGATTATCAACTACAAAAAATGGCAATCAATACGAAATAACAATAATGAGATGGGTTCTTAGGATGTGATTCGATTATAGGCTAATATAGACAAATAGGTAATTGCAACTATTACAAAATAGCTAGTTATTAGTGTGTAAGTTAGGCTATAGAGGAGGTAAACTTTCTCTTAGACAATTTACCTAGAATCAAGTTGATTTCTCTCGAACATTAATAACCATAAAAAAAAGACCAGCCCACACCTTAGTGTATTCACTCTCTCGAGCGGAATGTGTGGGATTGAATTTAGGATTCACTATCTTGACTTGAACCCAGGTCAACCCAATACCTACAGACCATCAATCAATGAATTTAGTTTTAAAACTGACTCACGAGCAAGCCAAAACCACAACTGTAAACATGCATTTGCAACAACTATTCTTAAATTAAACCACAATTAAAGATTGAACTCACTATTAAATAGAATTTACACTATCAATTAGAAATACCCATGTAATGACTCAAAAAATGAATAGGTGAAACTAGAGCCTAACTAGTGTGTGTTAGAGTTTGTTGTGAGGTTATGAGATGCTAAATGATGTCTCGAGCTATGGTTGAGGAGTTTAGGGGTTAAAAGTAAAGATATGAACCCCCAAAGACCAACCAAGGGTCCTTGAGGGGGATCCTAAAGACTAAACCCCAAGACCCCGAAGAAACCAAAAATTGCCCAAAATGTGATGACCTACGGATGGGGACTTACGCCCCGTAGGTCCATCCACGCCCCGTGTATGGCCTCCGTTGGTCAAGGACCCTTTTAGTGACCCCTAGACTTAAACCATGGACCAGCAGGATGGGGTGTCAAACCACCTATGGTCCGTAGGTTAGGGGTTGTAGGTCACACCAGTTTTTGCCAACTTTCGGCCAAGTTGAAGGGTGGTTTGGTAAATTGCAAATTAATTTATTTTAGTTGGTGGACGGTTATAATTTGTTTATTAATGTATTTTAAGTGTTTTAAAAGTATTAAACTCTTTTTTACACCTCATTATTTCCCAACTCTCAAAATAGAAACCCACCTCTCCAAAGGTTCTCTCTCTAGAAACTCCATTGAAGAGCAAGTTAAAGGTCAAGTCTAGAGGTCAAGGAGAAACTTTATTCATCAATTTCATGTGGAATTATTCCTCAAAAGGTGTGGTAGTCTTCATCCTTGACTTAGTTTCTTTCAAGGAGCAAATTTCGTAGATGTTTTCAAGTCTCCAAATTTCCCCAAAAACCCTAGTTTTCAATATATGCATGAGTTCCATTCCAAATCATTTTCAAAATATTTTATAAGATGATTTAAGATGCAATTGTTAAATTAATGGTTAATTAAGATGATTTCTCCTATGAACCCATATTTACCCCCAAAATCCTAAATTGAAAGTATGTGAATTAGGTTGATTAATCGTGAATGGATTTTGAATTGTTTATATTTACATTGAATTAGTTATTGAATCATGTTTATTCTCTTATCTATTGTAGTATCTTAGATTTTTGGTTTGTGATTTATGTATAGCCTTGGAAGGCAATTTCATGAAAGATCTATGTATGATTATGATGTGAAGTATATGTGTGTGATCTCAATGAAAGTGTTATGATCATGTTTAGAATGTAATTGTGTTATGATTGAAAGAATATTGTTAATTAACACTCATGAATGATGATGATAGAATATGAAGGGTTTCTATAAGCTAATGTTATATTTTGAATTGGTAGGCTTATGCATCCTATTCTTGTATAAATGAAAGTAATATGGATTGTGGTATCTTGAATAGGTAGGCTAAGGCATCCTTTTCTCGTATTGATGAATGTGACCTTGAATGTAAGATCATGTCTTGATTTGGTAGGCTTAGGCATCCTGTTCTTGCATAATGAATGTGTCTTGACTTAATGAATATGAATCGATAGGCTAATGGAATTTCTTTCATAAATGATTTATGAATGTGTGTTGACTTGATAAATATGAATTGATAGGCCAATGGCATTCATTTCATAATTGAATGATGAAGTATTCTAGGCCATATCTTGAACTGGTAGACCTAGTGTTGATGGCCCTTTATGATGAGTCTAGAAACTAAAGTGATGATAAGCCTTGAATCGGTAGACCTAATTTTGGTGGCCCTTTCATGTATGAAATGTTGAATCTTGTATCGGTGAACCAATGTTTATGGCACCCTACTTCGAAAGGTAATGAGTTTTCCTTAGTATACCTTGAATCGGTTGACCTAATTGGTGGTGAACCTTTCTTGTGTAATGTACTTTGGGTCGGTAGTCCTAATGTTGGTGGCCCTCTCAAGTATAATAATGTTAATGAAAATAAAATACTTTACGGGAATGGAGGCTAAGCACCGGGTGGATATGGTAAGATGGAAACTCTACCAATGTTAGGATAGGATTCCAATGAACATCTTCCTATCCCATAACTATGTGCCCACATAGGCAATTAGCTAGTGGTTTTTACCTTTGCTAAAATGTTAGCAGTCCTACCTTAGGCAATTAGACCACCTCTTTACGGTGTGAGGCTATATGACATCAGATTCCATAGTTTCCTCTCATGGTCTATGTCGGTTAATGCCTATTCCCATCATGTAAGATGTACATTATGGTTTCTTGAGAAGTTCTATGAAGTGTGGGTGGTAGTATGGGATGCTACCCATGCATCGCACGAGTAGGTTTTGAGAGGGCCATAGTGAGTTCTCTAATGTCTTAATGACTAATGAATGAAAGTGTTCTAATTTAAGCTAATGAAGAATGTTGTCTTATATGTAATGAAGCATGCAATACTTCGATTGTATTATAAGTTACTTCCTTGTAATGACTTATGAAATGTTTATGTCTCTTATGTATGGGTATTATTTAAAGATGGAAAGGATGAATGGTAAGTTTACTTTTTGTGGCCTTAATGTGGTATCTAGTGTGGATGGTGCTATGGGATGCTATACCTACATTGCACAAGGTATGGCTTGGGGTTTACTTGAGGTGAAAGTTTAATGTAATGCAATGTCTTATATGGTCGATTATGTTTTAATGTGAAGAAATGACTTGTATGTTGGTTATGTATCTTTAGTATGCCTCTTATACTTACGTTCATGAAGTTTTATCAAATTGTTATAAAAGCATGACTTTCAAATAGAATGTCCATTTTCAACATGGTTTTTGTGTGGTTATCATACTTAGTACTTAATTGTGTTAAACCATATTTCTTCTATTTTTACTTCAAGTGTAGGGTCCGACAAGTGAGTTGCTTTCTCTCTAGTTAAAGGGCTTGGATTGAGATTCTTCCAAGGCTAAGTGGTATGTCCTCATAGATCGAGGACAAGTGCTTTTGATATTTCATTTCTTTCATGTAAGAGACATTTCTTAAACTTTCTATTGTAAAGGGTCGTCATCCTACTTTTGTTTTCAAGTTATTATTTAGATGGCCATGTGAGACAATAGACTTCTGTTGTTTTAATTGATTTTCAATTGTATGGATTTAAATAAGTTTTAATTCTGTACCATTTTCCTTTTATCAAATGTTATGAATGCTATGAGGCTTGTATGTGGCTTTTGAGAGTCTTGTACGTCGTGTGTCTTCTAAGGTGTAGACTCGGGTCATGACAAACATGGTCTTAGAGTACAAGATTTTTCAAAATGGTTTCAATGATTGATGTCTCACAAGTCATGTCTAGTAGAGTCTTGTTCATCGGTGCAAGTCACGCCACATTTATGAGTGAGAGGCTATTGGATGTTAGAAAGCTACACTTCTTTCATTATTTTTGAGGTCGTGACTTAGAGTGTAGCTCTATAAGTGTCCTTTTCTTAACCCTTCTCTTGTGTTTATAGGATATGACTAAAAGGGTGAACCCAACAAGGATGGAAGAGGAGATTGCGAATGAGGGAGTTCCTCCCCAAGGTCCGCAAGGTGACCAAGTTCATCTAGGCAATCAAGTTCTGGTGGATCCCTCGGCCATGACCAATGAGGACGATTGGTCGGCTCTTTTGATGATGGCTCAATCCTTAACTACTCAAGCCCAAGCTATGACAGCCCAAGCTAATAAGGGTGTTGAAGCTTATATGAATCCTTTAGTGAGATGGCTTCTATGTTGAGAGACTTTGTGAGGATGAATCCTCTGATATTCCTAGGTTCTAAGGTGGGAGAGGATCCCCAAGAGTTGTTGGATGAGGTGTATAAGGTAGTTAATACTATGGAGGTGACTTCTTTAGAGAAAGTGGAACTCGCCACTTACCAATTGAAGGATTTTGCCCAAATTTGGTTCTCTCAATGGAAGAGTAATAGCCGGTAAGAGCGAGGCGTATAGATTGGGAATTGTTCAAGGAAGCATTCCTTGGTAGATTCTTTCCCCGTGAGAAGAGGGAGGTTATGATGGAGGAGTTTATCAATCTTAGACAAGGTAACATGAATGTTTAAGAGTACTTTTTGAAATTACACAATTGTCTAAGTATGCCCCATCTTTGGTGTCAAACCCTAGGGATGAGATGAGTTGATTTACCACGGGAGTAACCAACGTAGTTGAGTAAGAGTGCCATATGGCAATTCTCCATGATGATATGAACATTTCTAGCCTTCTAGTGTATGCACAATCTATCAAGGATACCATACTTAAGAGGAAGAATAGTGAGTTGAAGTAGTCTAGGAACGATGAGCAAGGTCAATCAAGGTTTAAAAAGAGAGCTCCAAACCAAGATTCTTCAAGCACTCCTAGGGTTAACCAAGAGCAAGGTGGTGGGTCTTAATTTTCTAAACCTACTTGCACCACTTGTGGAAAGAAGCATTTTAGGAAGTGCCTAGCCGGTACTAGTGGGTGCTATGGTTGTGGAAAAAAGATCAGCAAGTGAGAAATTTTCTTACTCTTACGGGCAAAGGAAACGAGTCCAAACAAGCTTCTCATAATGGCCCGGATCTTGATGCTCCTAAGAAAGATCATTTCTATTTGCTTCAAGCTAACAAGGACAAAAGAGATAATTCGGATGAAGGCACCGGTATGTGATAGTTCCTTATAGTTGTGAATGTTTTGTTGAGGTTCCTATGTTGTTTTTCATGTTAGCCTTAGTTGGGTTTATTCCTAAGTGGGGGATAATATGTTTAACAGTAAGGTTGTTGAGAGTTCTAATATCCTTGTCTCTTTACTTCTATTTCTATTCAAGCTTGAGACCATGAGTTCCTTGTAGCCTGTTTCATGTTTTTGAGTATGTGTGATTATGTGTTTCCATGGTCTCCATATGATATGCGTGTTCTTGATGAATTCATGCTTAAATGAGAAAAAAGTGTGTTTATGATTAAGTTCCTAATGTTGGTATGCATTTAGTATGAGTTAACTATATGCTTAATGAGGTAAATTGTTGAACATGTCTAGATGTTATTTTAAGAGAAATTGCATAATATGCTTAATGATGTTATGATGAGCATGATTTGCGTTTGAGTAGGAAATTCCCCCAATGAACTGAGAAATGTTGAAGTTATGATGCCTAATGAGTTTCTAGATGTAGTTCCTACTTTCTTGTGTTGCATTGAGTATGTTTGAGATGGAGTTGATGTTTCCTCCAAGTTTTGTGCATAGTTTATAATGTTGATTTCAAGATGGGTAGCTATTATTGAGCCGTTAAACCCTTAATGTGTTTAAAGTGTCATTTGAGGATGAATGTTCCCAAGTGGGGAATAATGTAACGACCCGAAAAACGAATAGGTGAAACTAGAGCCTAACTAGAGTGTTTGAGTTTGTTATGAGGTTATGAGTTTCTAAATGATGTCTTGAGCTATGGTTGAGGGGTTTATGGGTTAAACGTCAAGGTACGACGCCCCAAAGACCAACCAAGGTTCCTTGAGGGGGACCCTAAAGCCTAACCCCTAAGACCCCAAAGAAACCAAAAACTCCCCAAAATGTGATGACCTACAGATAGGGACCTACGCCCCGTAGGTCCATCCACATCCCGTGGATAGCCTCCATAGGTCAAGTCCCCTTTTAGTGACCCCTAGATTTAAACCATGGACCAGTAGGACGGGGTGTCAAACCACCTATGGTCCTAGGTTAGGGGTTGTAGGTCAGACCTGTTTCTGCCAACTTTCGGTCAAGTTGAAGGGTGGTTTGGTAAATTGCTAATTAAGTTAGTTTAGTTGGTGGACATTTATAATTTGTTTATTAATGTATTTTAAGTGTTTTAAAAGTATTAAACTCTTTTTTACACCTCATTATTTCCCAACTCTCAAAATAGAGACCCACATCTCCAAAGGTTCTCTCTCTAAAAACTCCATTGAAGAGCAAGTTCAAGGCCAAGTCTCTGGGTCAAGGAGCAGATTTCTTCTTCTATTTCGTGTGGAATTCTTCCCTAAAAGGTATGATAGTCTTCCTCCTTGACTTAGTTTCTTTCAAGGATCCAATTTCTAAGATGTTTTCAAGTCTCCAAATTTCCCCAAATACCCTAGTTTTCAATCTATGCATGGGTTCCATTCCCAATCATTTTCAAAATATTTTATACGATGATTTAAGATTGAATTGTTGAATTAGTGGTGAATTAAGATGATTTCTCCTATGAACCCATGTTTACCCCCAAAATCCTAAATTGGAAGTATGTGAACTGGGTTGATTGATCATGAATGGATGTTGAATTGTTTATGTTTACATTGAATTAGTTATTGAATCATGTTAATTCTCTTATCTATTGTAGTATCTTAGATTTTTGGTTTGTTATTTATGTATAGCCTTGGAAGGCAATTTCACAAAGGATCTATGTATAATTATGATGTGAAGTATATGTGTATGATATCAATGAAAGTGTTATGATCATATTTATAATGTAATTGTGTTATGATTGAAAGCATATTCTTAATTAACACTCATGAATGCTGATGATAGAATGTGAAGGGTTTCTATAAGCTAAGGTTATATCTTGAATTGGTTGGCTTATTCAGCCTATTCTTGTATAAGTGAAAGTAATACGGATTGTGGTATCTTGAATTGGTAGGCTAAGGCATCCTTTTCTTGTATTGATGAATGTGACCTTGAATGTAAGATCATGTCTAGAATTGGTAGGATTAGGCATCCTCTTCTTACGGAATGAATGTGTCTTGACTTAATGAATATGAATTGATAGGCTTATTACATTCCTTTCTTAAACGACTTATGAATGTGTCTTGAGTTGATAAATATGAATTGATAGGCCAATGGCATTCCTTTCATAAATGAGTGATGAAGTATTCTGGGCTATGTCTCGAACTGGTAGACCTTGTGTTGGTGGGCCTTTAAGATGAGTCAAGAAACTAATGTGATGATAAGCCTTGAATCGGTAGACCTAATGTTGGTGGACCTTTAATGTGTGAAATGTTAAACCTTGTATCGGTAGACCCAATGCTTATGGCACCTTACTTGGGAAGTTAATGAGTTTTCCTTAATGTACCTTGAATTGGTAGACCTAATTGGTGGTGAACCTTTCTTGTGTAATGTACTTTGGGTCAGTAGTCCTAATGTTGGTGGCCCTCTTAAGTACAATAATGTTAATGAAAATGAAATACTTTACGGGAATGGAGGCTAAGCACCGGGTGGATATGGTAAGATGGAAACTCTATCAATGTTAGGATAGGATTCCAATGAACTTCTTCTTATCCCATAAATATGTGCCCACATAGGCTATTAGCTAGTGGTTTGTACCTACGCTAAAATGTTACCAGTCCTACCTTAGGCAATTAGACCACCTCTTTATGGTGTGGGGCTATATGACATCAAATTCCATGGTTTCCTCTCGTGAACTATGTCAGCTAATACCTATTCCCATTATGTGAGATGTGCATTATGGTTTCTTGAGAATTTCTATGAAGTGTGGGTGGTAGTATGGGATGCTATCCATGCATCGCATGAGTAGGCTTTTAGAGGGCCATTGTGAGTTCTCTAATGTCTTAATGACTAATGAAGGAAAGTGATCTAATTGAAGCTAATGAAGAATGTTGCCTTATATGTAATGAAGCATGCAATACTTCAATTGTATTATAAGTTACTTCCTTGTCATGAATTATGAAAAGTTTATGTCTCTTATGTATGGGTATTGTGTAAAGATGGAAAATTTGAATGGTAAGTTTACTTTTTGTGGCTTTAATGTGGTATCTAGTGTGGATGGTGCTATGGGACGCTATTCATACATTGCACAAGGTATGGCTTGGGGTTACTTAAGGTGAAAGCTTAATGTAATGCAATGTCTAATATGGTTGATTATGTTTTAATGTGAAAAAATGACTTGTATGTTGGTTATGTATCTTTCTTATGCCTCTTATACTTATGTTCATGAAGTTTTATCAAGTTGGCATAAAAGAATGACTTTCAAATAGAATATCTTTTAAGCATGGTTTTTGCGTGGCTATCATACTTAGCACTTAATTGCGCTAACCCATATTACTTCTATTTTTACTTCAAGTGTAGGGTCCGGCAAGTGAATTGCTTTCTCTCTAGTTAAAGGGCTTGGATTGAGATTATTCCAAGGCTAAGTGGTATATCCTCATAGATCGAGGACAAGTACTTTTGATGTTCCATTTCTTTCATGTAATAGACATTTGTTAGACTTTTTATGGTAAAGGGTCGTGACCCTGATTTTGTTTTCAAGATATTGTTTAGATGGCTAAGTGAGACAATAGACTTCTGTTGTTTAAATTGATTTTCTATTGTATGGATTTAATTAAGTTTTAATTCTGTAGCATTTCCCTTATATCAAATGTTATGAATGCTATGAGGCTTATATGTGGCTTTTGAGAGTTTTGTACGTAGTGTATCTTCTGGGGTGTAGACTCGGGTCGTGACAAATTTGGTATCAGAGTACACGATTTTGGAAATGGTTTTTATGATTGATGTTTCCCAAGTCAACGTCTAGTACAGTCTTGTTCATCGGTGGGAGTCATGCCACATCTATGAGCGAGGGTCTATTGGATGTTAGGAAGCTACACTTCTTTCATTATTCTTGAAGTCGTGCCTTAGAGTTTAGGTCTATAAGTGTCATTTTCCTAACCCTTCTCTTGTGTTTATAGGATATGAATAGAAGGGCGAACCCAAGAAAGATGGAAGAGGAGATTGTGAATGAGGGAGTTCCTCTCCAAGGTCCGCAAGGTGACCAAGTTCCTCTAGGAAATCAAGTTCTGGTGGATCCCCCGGCTATGACCAATGAGGAAGTTAGGTCGGCTCTTTTGATGTTGGCTCAATCCGTAACTGCTCAAGCCCAAGCTATGACGGCCCAAGCTAATAAGGGTGTTGAAGCTTGTGTGAATCCTTTGGTGAGATGGCTTCTATGTTGAGAAACTTTGTGAGGATGAATCCTATGATGTTCCTAGGTTCTAAGGTGGGAGAGGATCCCCAAGAGTTTTTGGATGAGGAGTATAAGGTAGTCAATACTATTGGGGTGAGTTCTATAGAGAAAGCGGAACTAGCCACTTATCAATTGAAGGATGTTGCCCAAATTTGGTTCTCTCAATGGAAGAGTAATAGGCAGTAAGAGCAAGACATGTAGATTGGGAATTGTTTAAGGAAACACTCCTTGGTAGGTTCTTTCCCTGTGAGAAGAGGGATGCTAAGATGGAGGAGTTTATCAATCTTAGGCAAGGTAACATGAATGTTCAAGAGTACTCTTCGAAATTTACCCAATTGGCTAAGTATGCCCCATCTTTGGTGTCAAACCCTAGGGATGAGATGAGTCGATTTGCCACGGGAGTATCCAACGTTGTTGAGTAAGAGTGCTGTACGGTAATTCTCCATGATGATATGAACATTTCTAGACTTATGGTGTATGCTCAATCTATCTAGGATTCGAAACTTAAAAGGAAGAATAGTGAGTTGAATAGGTCTAGGAATGATTAGCATGGTCAACCATGGTTTAAAAAGAGAGCTCCAAACCAAGATTCTTCAAGCACTCCTAGGGTTAACTAAGAGAAAGGCGGTGGGACTTAATTTTCTAAACCTAGTTGCACCACTTGTGGAAAGAAGCATTTTGGGAAGTGCCTAGTCAGTACTAGTGGGTGCTATGGTTGTGGAAAGAATGATCAGAAAGTGAGAAATTGTCCGACTCTGATCGCCAAAGGAAATGAGGCCAAACAAGCTTCTCTTAATGACCCAGATCTTGATGCTCCCAAGAAAAATTGCTTCTATTTGCTTCAAGCTAACAAGAAAAAAGGAGCAAATCTGGATGAAGGCACCGGTATGTGATAGTTCCTTATAGTTGTGAATGTTTTGTTGAGGTTCCTATGCTGTTTTTCATGTTAGCCTTAGTTGGGTTTACTCCTAAGTGGAGGATAGTATGTTTAATTGTAAGGTTGGTGAGACTTCTGATATCCTTGTCTCTTTCCTTCTATTCTTACTCAAGCTTGAGACCATGAGTTCCTTGTAGCCTGTTTCATGTTTTTGAGTCATGTGTGATTATGTGTTTCAATGGTCTCCTTATGATATGCATGTTCTTGATGAATTCATGCTTAAATGAGAAAAAATGTGTTTATGATTAAGTTCCTAATGTTGGAATGCATTTAGTATGAGTTGCCTATATGCTTCATGAGGTAAATTACTGAACATGCCTAAATGTGCTTTTAAGAGAAAATGCATAACGTGCTTAATGATGTTATGATGAGCATGATTTGTGTTTGAGAAGGAAATTCTCCCAATTAAATGAGAAATGTTGAAGTTATGATGTATAATGAGTTTCTATATGTGGTTCCTACTTTCTTGTGTTGCATTGAGTATGTTTGACATGGAGTTGATGTTTCCTCCAAGTTTTTTGCATTGTTTATAATGTTGAATTCATGATGAGCAGCTAGTCTTGAGTTTTTAATCCCTTAATGTGTTTAAAGTGTCATTCGAGGATGAATGTTCCCAAGTGGGGGATAATGTAATGACCCAGAAAATGAATAGGTGAAACTTGAACCTAACTTGAGTTTTTGAGTTTGTTGTGAGGTTATGAGTTTCTAAATGATGTCTTGAGCTATGGTTGAGAGGTTTATGGGTTATATGTCAAGGTACGATGCCCCAAAGACCAACCAAGGGTCCTTGAGGGGGACACTAAAGCCTAACCCCCAAGACCCCAAAGAAATCAAAAACTCCCCAAAATGTGATGACCTACGGATAGGGAGGCCCCGTAGGTCCATCCACATTCCGTGGATGGCCTCTGTAGGTCAAGGCCCCTTTTAGTGGCAACTAGACTTAAACCATGGACAAGAAGGATGGGGCATCAGACCAGGTTAGGGGTTGTAGGCAACACCAGTTTCTGTCAACTTTCGGCCAAGTTGAAGGGTGGTTTGGTAAATTGCTAATTAAGTTAGATTAGTTGGTGGACAGTTATAATTGGTTTATTAATTTTTTTTATGTGTTTTAAAAGTATTAAACTCCTTTTTAGACTTCATTATTTCCCAACTCTCAAAATAGAAACCCACCTCTCCAAAAGTTCTCTCTCTTAGAAACTCCATTAAAGAGAAAGTTCAAAGTCAAGTCTATGGGTCAAGGAGCAGCTTTATTCTTAAAACTAGTGTGGAATTGTTCCCTTAAAGGTATGGTAGTCTTCATCCTTGACTTAGTTTCTTTCAAGGAGCCAATTTCAAATATGTTTTCAAGTCTCCAAATTTCCCCAAAAACCCTAGTTTTCAATCTATGGATGGCTTCAACTCCAAATCGTTTTCAAAAGATTTTATATGTTGATTTAAGATGGAATTTATGAATTAATGGTGAATTAAGATGATTTCTCCTATGAACCCATGTTTTCCCCTAAAATCTTAAATTGGAAGTATGTGAATTGGGTTGATTGATCATGAATGCATGTTGAATTGTTTATGTTTACATTGAATTAGTTATTGGATCATGTTAATTCCCTTATCTATTGTAGTACCTTAGATGTTTTGGTTGTGATTAATGTATAGCCTTGGAAGTCAATTTCATGAAGGATTTATGTATGATTATGATGTGAAGTATATGTGTGTGATCTCAATGAAAGTGTTATGCTGATGTTTATTATGTAACTTTGTTATGATTGAAGACATATTCTTAATTAACACTCATGAATGATAATGATTGAATGTGAAGGGTTTCTATATGGTAATGTTATATCTTTAATTGGTAGGCTTATGCATCCTATTCTTGTATAAATGAAAGTAATATGGATTGTGGTATCTTGAACTGGTAGGCTAAGGAATCATTTTCTTGTATTGATGAATGTTTCCTTGAATTTAATATCATGCCTTGAATTAGTAGTCTTAGGCATCCTCTTCTTGCATAATGAATGTGTGTTGACTTAATGAATATGAATCGATAGGCTTATCACATTTCTTTCATAAATGACTTATGAATGTGTATTGACTTGATGAATATGAATCGATAGCCCAATGGCATTCCTTTCATAAATGAATGATGAAGTATTCTAGGATATGTCTTGAACCGGTAGACCTAGTGTTGGTGGCCCTTCATGGTGAGTCTAGAAACTAATGTGATGATAAGCCTTGAATCGATAGACCTAATGTTAGTGGCCCTTTCATGTGTGAAATGATGAACCTTGTATCGGTAGACCCAATGTTTATGGCACCCTACTTGAAAAATTAATGAGTTATCCTTAAGGTACCTTTAATCGGTAGACCTAATTGGTGTTGACCCTTTCTTGTGTAATGTATTTTGGGTCGATAGGCCTAATGTGGGTGGCCCTCTCAAGTACAATAATGTTAATGAAAATGAAATACTTTAAGGGAATGGAGGCTAAGCACCGAATCGATATTGCATGATGGAAACTCTAGCAATGTTAGGTTAGGGTTCCAATGAACATCTTTCTATCCCATAACTATTTGCTCACATAAGATTTTAGCTAGTGGTTTCTATCTGCACTAAAATGTTACCGGTCCTACTTTAGGCATGTAGACCACCACTATACAATGTGGGGATATATGACACCGGATTCTATAGTTTGCTCTCATGGTCTATGTCGATTAATGCCTATTCCTATCATGTGGTAGCCAAGTAGGCCACCAAGTTGATGCCAGAAATTTCAATGACGTCAATGACCGGAACTTCAATGACCCAGTCCAAATGGGTGGTGTTGGGGCCATTAGTTTGCCTCTGGCTGAAGGAAATGTTGTTTTACACATTACAAGCACCATGCTTCAGCTCCTTCAACTGAAGGGTTTATTCGGTAGTTTGGCTCATAAGGATCTCCATGAGCATATCAAGAATTTTATTGATGTTTGTGGACCATTCTCATTCAAGAACATATCGCAAGAATCAGTCTGATTGAGGTTGTTCCCATTTTCTCTGATGGGAGAGGCAAGGAAGTGGTTGGTTGAGTTGCCAAGATATTCCATCACTTCTTGGATGGAGTTGATTATACTATTCCAAGTGAGATTTTTCCCTCTGCAAAAATGATGAAGCTTAGGGATAGTATTCAAATTTTCAACCCCAAACTCTAAATTTGTAGTTAAACTCGAATGTTCATGGTAAATATGTATTGTTGTCTATTGGGCTTGTGTTTGAATCATATTTAATGCTTTGGATTCACTATTTTGTATTTAAAAGTGTGCCTAATTGTTTAAAATGATCAATCCCCATGTTTAATGCGTTATAAATCGACTTTAATCTGTTGGGTTATGGTTATTTTATGTTTGGTCTAGTTGGGTGAAGTTTGATTAACCCTAATTGATCCAAATGATGTAATTTTCCAAATGATAGAGCGGGTGACATCATTCTTAAGGGAAAAAGTCATCAAATAGACAATTTTGGCCAAATCGGGGGAAGTCTGAATA
This sequence comes from Solanum commersonii, assembly GCA_029007595.1. Taxonomy (NCBI): domain Eukaryota; kingdom Viridiplantae; phylum Streptophyta; class Magnoliopsida; order Solanales; family Solanaceae; genus Solanum; species Solanum commersonii. The sequence continues at coordinate 6,411,578 of JAJTWQ010000002.1, read as the reverse complement.
CCCCGGAGGCTTGGGTCATGTGGGTCTTTTATGAATTTCTTTGTATGTTAGTTTATTTTGATTTTGGGGGCTGCGGGCTTGATTTTGGTATATGGGGTTGAAATTTGGCACGTTGGGTAGTTTGACGAGCTTGGTCGAGCTCGCCGAACGGTTCGACAGTTCGCCAGTGTCCCCCTTTGATCGCCTATTGCTTAAATTGGCTATTTGCATTTTTTAATTTTTGGTGGGATGCCTAAGCTCACCGAGTTCACTCGTTGAATCGTCGAAAGGTCCTTTGATCTCCTTTTTTATGCCTTGAACCCCTAAAATAGACTATAATATTCACCGTGCTAGTCTGAGCTTGCTGAGTAGTGTTGGCGATCCGTCGAAGGGCTCTGAATATAACTGATTTTCTTGATTTTTGGAAATTCTATCAGGCTTGTCCTTTCGGCGAGCCCGATCTAGCTCGCTAAATTGACTCGAGTCGGTTAGTCGTTCTGCAACTTGAATTCTGAAATTTTTCTTGAACTACTTCAAACTTTTTTCGATGTGTTTTACAGATATGGCTAGGACCAATTAGGATGAAAGTGGCATGCTTTCCCGCAAACAAGCATAGGGCATTGTAATAAATGAGAGAGCGGTTGCTTCCAACAAAAATGGAAAGAAAGCACCCTCCGAAGTGAGGCAAGGGCAAGGGAAAAACACCCGTAGCTGAGAGACCAGAGCATAACTCTGGCAGTGATGGGGAGTATTTTGATTCTCAAGCTACATTCTCCGAGCCTGAGGATGACGAACTAATACAGACCCGCAGAGCAGAGATTTGTGCAAGAGTTCGCCAACATTCGCCTAGGATCCCGAAGTTTACCCCCTATTGCTGATACAGTGCCAACTCCAGCACAAACAGTGGTTCCAGCACCACTAGTCCAGGGTCCTCCTCCCTGGTTACTTAATCGGTTAAAGGTCGAGGGATTGAGGACTATCCTGTAGGAGAAAAGGTTGTCCACGGATGGTGTGGTGGACAGGTACTCTCTTGTGTGGGACACACTCAAGTTCCATAGGGTTGATGTTTTTACCAGGCCCCGTGGCCCAAAAATTCCCACCTGGGTCAGAGAGTTCTACACAACATATGGTGATTTAGTACCCCAGGGAAAGAAGAAGGCCAGTGCCTTCAGACCGGTGGAGTTCGTGGTAGTCCGGGGTAAGACAGTGAGATGCGGCAGTAATGATATCAATGTTTCACTTGACAAGGCGACAGGGTTTGAGCATGTCTACCAGAGCATGACCATAGCACAAACCCTAGATGACTTAAAGGGATGGTAACTCCCCTCATCTCTGACACCACCTCGAGGTGGATTGAAGTCGGAGCCCCCATAGAAGGACTTAAATGTCACAACTCGATATTGGTTTGTGTTCATTAGCAGCTCCATCATGCTTTCACAGAATGATTCCATCTTCCGCCACCCAAAGGAGGCATGTCTCGGGTCGATCATAGCTAGGAAGAGGCTAAACTTGGAGATGATTATAGAGTAAGAGATGGTCGTGATGGCCAAAAGCACCAGACTTCCCTTATTTTCCCAGCGCTTATTACAGAGTTTTGTCGGTGAGGTGGCGTTCCTTGTGATGAGAAGAGACACACTGAGGTCACACCCACATCATCCACCGATATCCGGTGCATAGAGGCCATGTAGACACGGGATGAGGTGGATAGAAGAAGAGAAGCTCCACTCGATACATCCTCGGAGGTTGATGTTGAGTCTATACTTGTAGAGGCATCTTTGCCTACTCCAACCTCCGGGCCTTTAGGTACATCTGCTTTCACACCTTCCCAGACCCCAAGTTATTCCGTTACTTCCCAGCCTCCTAGGATTACTCAGGTCATACTCCTCAAGATTTGTCACCTAGCCCCTTTTGCTGATGTGCGAGCTTCCCGGCTAGAGGCCGTGGTGCCCTGGATCATTGAACGAGCTATTTCAGCTGCTTTGACACCCCTCTGGACATTGATTGATGCTCTCACATTCAGATTAGAGACTTTTGAGAGAGGATATGGGGTTACTACAGAGGTTAAGGTTTTGAAAGCCGATGTATCTGAGTTATGGAAGGATGTGGACCATCTAAAGTCCACAGACTTCACTTCATTATTTGTGTCAGCTGAGATTCCTGGTGTTGCGGGTGTAGATGTCCCGGGCAGCTGTGATATGCCTCCGGCTACCACCGAAGATGAGACTATGGAGGATGTGGCTACTTTTGAGTAAGAGGCAGAGATAGATGAGGAGCAACTTGATGCTCAGGAGGCGACCATCTATGAGGACTTGCCTGATTTAGAGGAGACGATAGTACAGTCAGTCATTTAGACATAACTGAGAGAGACTTCCATGGAAGGTTCTAGTGGAGCTGGTGTTGCTATTACCCCGAGCACTGCTGCCCAAGACCAGAGTGTGACCCCGGGTATTCTTGCCTTGACAGACGAAGTGACTAAATAAACAATATAGTTTTTTCCTCCCTCTTTGTTGTTTTTATTGATTTTTATGTTTTAGTTGCATTTGAGGACAACTACTTTACTTTTGTGGGTGGGCTAAGGTATTTCCATAACTACATCTTCTGATTATAGTTATTTGTATATATTGGGTTATGTGATCGATATTGGTTTTTTGATTGTGTTTTGATGTCATCTTGTGGATATTTGAGCTTGGGGCTCCTTGTTTTGAATGGAAATGGTTTTTGACCTATTTTTAATATTTTGTGCCACTTTGTTTATGTGTGATTATGGCTATTCTTGTGCAAATTTGAGTATCGGTTATGATTAATACCGATGATTTGAATAGTGGTCTTAATTAGACGAAATAAATGCGCGGCTACAATATGGCCAAATGAAGTTGCATAGACAATGTGTGAAATTTTTGTATCTTGTTGTGACTAGATAATTATCGAATGAAGCCTCTTGTGATGAACATTGCACACTAGCTCAAATGAATCTCGTTTGATATTGGTTCCAATGCCTTGTGTGATGAGCTTACCTTGAATATTATGTGTGATGACAACTAGAATTTACCCTGATGGTCTACTTGACTAAGTGATGCAAGCTTTTGAAATGATCTTAGGCAACAATTTTGATTAGTGAAACAAATTGACATGATACGTCTTTTTGTGGCCAACCTTGTGTGATGGTGTGAACCTTTCTTGAACCCCTTTGAGCCTTATCCTTTTGTTGGAAGAAACTTGAAGAATTGTGACTCCTCTTTATCCATTCACCCATAACTCTCATGAAGTGTGATTTTTTTGAATGGCTAACTTAGGCCAAAAGCCTAAGGTTGGGGTGTAGTGAAAAGAGAAGGTAGATCAAGAAGTGTGAAAAATTCCCCTTAGAACAATAGTTTTAAAAAAGATAGAACCCCTCCATATAAAGAAAAAGAGAGAAAAGAAGAAAAGAAAAAGAAAAATAAATGAAAAAGTTGTGAAATAAAGTAGTTGAAGTTGCAAAAGAAATGGGGTATCCAGTAATTCATTTGACAGTGAATAATGGGTAAATTATGAGCCTGATCAAAATGTTGAAGAAATGGAAGAAAGTGATGTTTAGACCACATTTCATGATGGTAGTAGCCACTGAGCCTAAATGACCAACCTTTACACTCATCCTCGTTACAAGGCTTGAAAAGACCTTTGTGATCATGAGTAAGTTGAAACGAATGTTGATTGGAAAATTAGGGTAAAAGTATGGGTGAAATTATGAATATGTTCATATTTGTGAGTTTGAGAGTCATAGGTGATTCTGGAACTATAAATTGTTGAAGAACTTTGGGTGAATAGGGAATCATCTTTTTTGTGAGGGCATTTGAGTACCTTTGTTGAGCTTGAACTTGCATTTGAAGCAAGTATTGTGAACTTAGCATCGTTGATAATGGTGAGTCACAATTTGAATCATTCAGTGCACAATTAGCCATTGCATGAGTAAGTTGAGTCTTGTTATGTACATTCATGTTGAGTCTTTTGTAGCAATGTTTGAGATATCCTTTTTGAACTGCTGAACCTAAGCTTCACTTGTAAACAAGCAAAAGTTTAAGTTGGGGGTGTTGATGAGTCCAAGATTTGGACTCATTTAGGGCTTTATTTAGATAGTTTTAAAGTCCTCAAATGCTTAATTTGTGCCATAAACTGATGTTAAATCCTTGATTTTTAGGTATATGGATTGAGGAACAAAAAAAGGACACTAACATGCAAAAAGGAACAAAACAAACTGAATAATTGAAGAAAGGAAAGCCTGGTGATCGCCAAGAGCATTTGGCGAATCACCGAATGGCAAGTTCTACCACCTAAAGTTCCAGTGTGCCAGCCCTGAGGGAAGAAACCAAGTTGGTGACAAAAAAGAGCAGTCAGTGCAACGCCGAGTAGTTTCGTGAAGCCAAGATAGATTGCCCAATATTAAATACCTTGAGGATGTTGAATGCCAGGTCTAAAAGGCGATGGAAGAGGTCAAGGGGGGCTCGCCGAGTGGTTCGGTAAGCCTGAATAACTTCGCCAAATGACCATTCGTAGATTATTTTTGGTGACTATCAATTAGATTTTGAACATTTAGTTAAGTATCTGTCTTCTATTTGGAACACTCAGAATCATAAGTTTAATCAATAATCGTGGTTTAATTTAAGAATTGTAGTTGCAAATGCAGTTATATATTTGTGTTCTTGACTTGCTCAACACAGAGGTTTTAGAACTAAGATTATTGATTGATGGTTTATGGGTATTGGGTTGATTTGGGTTTAGCTCGAGAGATTGAATTCTAAACCCAATCCCACACATTTAGCTCAAAAGAGTGAATGAATTAAGGTGTCGTTTGTTCTTCATTGTCATGCTTGTTGATGTTCTAAAGAAATCACCTAGTTCGGGGTAGTTGTTCGAGAAAGAAGTATCTCCCTTATAGTATATCCTACTCACTGATATTTAGCTATTTACTAGTAGTTGCAATTACCCACATGCCTATATTTTCCTATTATTGATCACATCTCGAGAATATGTCTCCCTATTGTTAGTTCATTGTTTTTCTGACTGTTTGTAGTTGATAATTAATAAAAAAAACCCAATTGACATCCGTGTCACCCCTTTACTTGAGTGATGTCTTTTTCGATAAATTTATTCCTATGGCTGATTAGACCACGTTTGCACTTCCTATTTGAATATAAAACACGTACCACTCCTTGTGGGATTCAACCCTAACTCATTTAGTTGGGTTTTATATTGATTTACAATCATTGACACCTAGAATGGGATGAGGTGTGTTTGAAACGTTAAATCACATGACCCAATTGGTTCGATCGTGACAAAAAGTGTAATGAAACCACGACACATTAGTTAGCATCTTCACTGACCTTTCCACCAAAAATACCCTTCATCTAAAGAAGGTCTACACCTCATACTTGTAATATGAAATGAAACATTCCCTACAATGGGTGGTTGGTTAACCTCCCCTAGAAAGGCTGGGATAGCATCCCCTGGGAGGATGCTTTTCCGTTATATCTATAGAGAATTTCACTTAGTAGAAACAATAACTATCATAACAAACTTTTATTCTAAAATGATATACCTCTCGCACCATGGAATACATAGACCTAACCAAACCAAAGCCTACCACAGACAACCTAGTGTTAACTATATTAGTTTGAAACCACCAATAACAGATGACTTTTCCTTTGAGAAAACTAGTGAATTTGAATAGGTGGGGTTATTAGGAATAATATAGGGGAATGTGTTATAATATTCATGGAAAATATGTACCATGGAAACCACAATTACGACAGAACTATATGGCCTAAAAAAGGCCTATCGACTGCATTTGATCATAACCTTACTCCCATGGAATTGATATAGACTGTAGAGGTATTATACATTTTCTTACTACCAATATTCCTTCTCTTTCGAATGTTTTGAATTACTACAGGTATCTTTTACAGAAGTTGGTGAACCCCCAATACACCATAAATTCATTGAGAAGAACAAGGTGGCAGATGCTTTGGCTAAAGAAGGATCAAACTTAAAGTGGACTAACTCCTATGTTTCTTGGATAATTCCTTCTTTGTTTGTATTAACAGAATTAAAACGCGGACAAGAAAGGAACCTCTTTTTTGTAGCGCAAACGGCCATAATCATCATCAGATAGATATAACATATATTATATTAACCCTCCTTCCCCTTTATAAAATATTACAAGAAGTAAGCTCTGCCACTGTAATGTATTGACGCATAACTAGTTGTTATAATATGAATACCAAAATAATAACTTTGTAATTGACTTGCCTAGTTTTTATATGAATGTTTGATGTAAAGAAACACAATTTGAGTAAAAATCATTTGCATACCTAATTTCACTTTCACTTTTTTCTAGTATAAATAGGAGTTTGGCATTGGGATATTGGCATAACCTTGTTTCATCCTCCTCTAATATTTTTTGGGCAATCTTTTGTGTTTTGGGATTTTTGTTTTAGAAATTTTTTTGATCTTACGAAGCCAATATGAATTCATACATAAATTAAGTTGTTCCTTTCTTGATGTTTTGAAGTTCTTTTATTTTATTTCTCTCATGTTACTTAATGTTGTTCCTTTTGTTTACCTACAACTTGTTTCATATGTTTAAATTGCTTTTTTGGGACTCATATTAGGCTAACGTAAAAAACAATGTCAAAAATTTTAGTTTCCAAACTTTTATTCACAATCCTTTTTGTTTTTATTGAATCTAAATAAATTATTTGAACACATGTTTTTTTTAATACAAATAACACTTTGAGGTTTTCCCTAACCTATAACTATATTGGATTTGCCCCTAAGTGAGGCCTTTGAGAAATGCCTCTATGGCATGCTCAGAAATAAAGGTGACTAACTCGGTAAGCCACACTGAGGAAAAAAGGCGAAGTCAGAGTTTGAATGTAATGAGTTTAAGTGTAGATTTCTATCATTAAATTCATTTTATCCTCTCTGTATCTGCTTTAATTGAATTCAACACCTATATCTTGAGTTTTACATTCCAAAGGTTGGCGTCCTAAGTTGCCTTATAGTTGGTTATCGTTCTCTAGCCAATTTTAAAGTATTTGGGATATACTATGGATAATTCTAGTTTAGTTAAAAATAATTGTTTTTCTTAAAAAAAATGCGCATATTTCTTCATTTGCAACAATTTTCTCTTTTTTTATTAGTAGGATTTTTCATAATTTTTAATTTAAGATGAAGAATATATGGATTTTAGTTCTACTCTCAACTTTTATTAAATATTAGTAATTTTAGTTCTCTGTTCCTATTCAATCAGCTCTTGTATCATTCAATTAAATAGACTTTTTACTAGATTGGAAAAAACTATCATTCTATAGTGAATAATTGATGAAGGCCTAGAACTTCCTACACAAATCATTGATAATTTTAAAAAATTTCTATTGTTGATCTTCAAAATTCTTTAGCTAACCTTTGAATATTTCATAGTCTTCATCATTTATCTAAATTATGAAGATTAAGAACATTAAAATCCTACTTGTAATTGTCCTAAAGGCACTTTTGGAACATAGGCTAGCATAGACTAGTGCTCTAATATTGGTAAAAGTAATTTCAAATTAGTTAGCTAAATATACATTGTTATAAAAAACTTTTTACAAAATCACTTCTAACAATTTTATTTTTTTCAATTGATCGAATAGAGTGTTATTTTGTTACCTTTTTTGTTTCAATTTATTTGATAATATTTTTCCCTTTTAACAAATTTTCATACTTAATAATATTTAAATTTTAATCATTATGAAATTTTTATACCCACACATATTTTTTTAGACAATTTATTACAAAGATTTTTTATCAATTCATTAAACAACATCAATCCCTTTTCATCTTCCCTTAGAGAAAATTGTTCCTTTGTTGCAAGACTATTTTCTACAACAATTGTTTAATTATAATGATCCATCAGTTAAATGTGGAGTGTTAAATGTTTCTACTTCACCTCTTCATATGGCACTAATCCCCCCCCCTCCCCCCCCCCCCCCCCGCCAAATTAAAAGGATTTCAATTCATCATGATGTTTGTTTCTTTTTTGTTTTGCTGTAACAGTTTTTTTTTTTGTTCAATTCAAACATTAATAATGTGTTGTCTTGTTAGGTGTTAATAATCATGCAATATCTTTGTGTTATCAATAAATTGGTTGCTATGATAGTGGATTTATAGGAATGATTTTATGATGTGCCTATTTATAGATGTCATTTGTGTTAGCGGAAACAAATCCCTTAAAGAATTTATGGAAGAAGAAACTTCATCATGTGGCTGATACAAGATCTCAATCCACGTTTAAGTGCCTAAGAGTAGATGATATCCGCAATCCTAAAAATTGTGGTCCATTTACGGATGGAAGTTTCATAAAATAATTTGTGTCCATTTGCGAATAGTATGAACTTGTAAGCGATGAAATGGTGATTGAGCATTTGATGAAGTTTCTTCTTCTGTAAATTCTTCGTGGGACTTCTTTTCAATATCACAAACAACATAATAAGTAGGCACAACATAAAACATTCATATAAACTCAGAATAATAGCGAACAATTTTACGATAACACAAATATATTACATGATTATTAACACCTACCAAGACAAGGCATTAGTAATGTTTGAATTAACTGTTACAACAAATTAAAAAAAGGATGCAAAAATCATGACGAATTGAAATCCTTTTAATTTGGGGGGGGGGGGGATTAGTGCCATAGGAAGAAGCAAAGTAGAAGAATTTAACACTAAACATTAAACTTATGAATCTTTATGATAAACACTTTCTATAGAAAATAGTCTTGCAACAAAAGGAAAAACTTTCTATAAGGGAAGAAGAAAAGGGGTTGTTGCGGTTTGAAGAATTGAAAACAAATCTATGAAATTAATTCTCTAAAAGTACTTGTGTGGATATAAGTATCTCATTGTGATTAAAATTAAACTATTATTATGAAAATTTGTTAAAGAAAGAAAAAATTATCAATGAAAGAAATCTAAAATTAAACTCATTACATCAAAATTCTGACTCTTCATTTATTCCTCAGTGTGCCTTACAAAGTTAGTCAGCTTTATTTCTCAACATGCCTTAGAGACGTTTCTCAAAAGCCTCACTTAGGGGAAAATCCAATGTATGTACAGGTTGCGAAAAATGATCTTTATTTCTCAGCATGCCTTAGAGGCGTTCCTCAAAGGCCTCACTCATGGATAAATCCAATGTAGTTACAGGTTGGGAAAAAATTCAAAGCATTATTTTTATTAAAACATATATGTACAAATAATTTATTTAGAATCCATAAAAAGAAAAATAATTGTAAATTAAAGCTAACTAACTAAAATTCTTGACTTTGTTTCTAACGTTAGCCAGAGAGGAGTCCCAAAAAAGACATTTAAACAAATGAAACAAGTTGTAGGTAAACAAAAGGAACAACATTAAGTAATAAGAGGTAGATAAAATTAAAGAAATTTAAAATACAAAAAAGAAGAAACAACTTACTTTAAGTATGAATTCAAGTATTCGCTTCGTAAGATCCAAAATATTTCTTAAATCGAAATCACAAAACATAAAAGATTGCCCAAAAATATTAAAGGAAGATGGAACAAGGGTATGTCAATAGCCCAATAACATACTCATATTTATAATACAAAAAAGTGAAAGTCAAATTAGGTATGCAAATAATTTTTTATTCAAATTGTGTTTCTTTACATCCAATTTTCATATCGAAACAAGGAAAGCCAATTATAAAGTTACTCATAATAACAATGAAGGTAAATAAGTTATGCAATTATATTGATTTTTATTCAAATTGGATTTCTTTACATTATTAAGTTTCCAAGTAAGTCAATTAAAAAATCACACATAATAAAATTTAAGGATATATTAGGTATGCAATTGATTATTATTCAAATAGGATTTCTTTACATTAATAAATTTCCATATTAAACAAGGTTGGTCAATTACAAAATTACACACGATAAAAATGAAGGTAAAATAAGGTATGTGATAACACTCAACTACACTTCATCTAATTCTAAGTGTAAGAGGTCGCTTACAAGTATAAAGCCAACTAAGAGTTGGGGGTCAATCCCAGAGGGAGTGATACAATAAATAATTCAATTACGAAGTAGAATGGTGTTCTAATTGTTTGTATATGTAGACATTTTTTAAATAGTAAAGTAAATGACAAGGGTTTGATAATTAATGTTAAAGGGGGGGATTTGGGTGAACAATTAACAACTACAAATAACCGGGAGTAAACAAGTAGTGAGAGTTTCTGGGGAGTGTTATAAATAGAATGCCAATTTCGCTAAATGGGTGATTATTATTTACTAAAAGTCGTTGAACCTCAGTGAATAGGTTAGGCTTTAGGTGAAATATCCATTTCTCAATCAACTATCACGAATCAAGCATGTTCTTTCGAACGTCAACAAGAAAAACACATATTAGTAGCCTAATACCTTAATCAATCTACTTTTCAAGCTAGATTTGTAGGATTGCATTTAGACCCACTTTCTTAAGCTAAATCTGCAACAATACAATTACTACAATCATCAACAAATAGTTTTAACTCTCATACTTCTTTCTCAAGCAAGTTTAGGATACTAAACTTGAATTGCATTTGCAACTACAAGTACTCAATTAAAACACAAACTATTAATTGAACCCACTTCAAATCAACAATAAAATCAGTAAATATTAACTCCCATAAGTTAATCGAAATATTCAACTACATAATTACACCCTCAAGAATGAGGGTTTTAGCTAAAGATAATAAAGAACAAGAACTCATTACCAACTATGTTTTCCATGAGATTGGGCAACAACCCACAAGTCTCCAAATGCTCAAATTGAAGTAAAAAATCAAACAAACCCTAAATCTCTACTAAAATGTGTATGAAAAAAAACCCACAACTTGACAATGAGGGAACTCCGTTTCTCATTTTAAAAATCACATTTATACGTTCCCAAAATTTCAGCATCATAGTCACTCGATGATGTATGTCGGGCTTCGCCGACCTTGTTGGCGATGCGCCTAGTGACCCCTTTTATCGCCTTCTTGGCTTGTCTTTTCACCAGTTGCTATGTAAAATTCAGCAGGGTAGATCGGGCTCACAGACCTAGTCGGCGACGCGCCAAGTGCTCTGCTTCTCACCTTTTTAACATGGTCTGGCACCACTTTGTGCCACCACTATCTGTAAAATTTGGCGAGCTACATTAGCTTCACCAAACACTTTTGGCCACTTACCAAAATACTTCTTCTATCGCCATGTTGGTCTTGTCCATGGGCTGACCTGCTGAAACTTTATGCGAGCTGATTGTCCACTCGGCGACTCGCTGAGTGGCATTTGCGAGACCAACTTTGCTTTTCTTCAATTATTTTCAGCTTTTTCTCTCCTGTTTGACTTATAATTACCTTGCCATGCTCTTTTGTCTTCATTGCTGCAAATTAACATCTGAACATCACTTATGAGCATAAAATAGGCATTGAGGACAGTAAATCTTTTATTATTAAGCCCTAAATTAGTCCAAATCCCTTACTTATCAGTATGTAATTAATTTTTATTCATGATTTTTTAAACAAGACTTTTGCTAATTTATCATTTGACTATGTGAAGTCAAATTATAATGTGACAGATTGAAACGACCACAAAAAAATGTCCGAAAATGTGCTTCGGAAACACCTATAAGTGTAATTTCTACATATCTCAAAATTTGTGCATGATTTCGGAAATTTGACTTCATATTCTTATTCATGGGGTCAAATTGAGTGGAAAATGGGTCTAACCCAAATTTTAGAGCAACCGTATCAAAATTCGAAAGTCGCAACAAACGCGATTTGGAGGGTCAATTTTAAAGGGGCATATATCTTAGCACACAAGGAACTGGAAGGACCTCAAACTATCAAAATTGAAGCTCTTCAAGTTAGCATATTATCATGAAATGGAATTATTATGTTATGTTTATGATTTTCATGCTTCTATAATCAAATTATGAAGGTGGATATATATATGTATGTTGTTGGTGGGCTGATTTATATGGATTTTGGAATTGGTTGGACTTAATACTCTTGAAATACATGATTTTATTTACACGAACAATAGCCCACCATGTGTTTGATAAAATGCCCATTTATAGAATTCTTAGGAAATGGAAGGTCCAATGTACGTCCTATGAGTCGGATGGTTATATAATTATTGAAATGATGATGAAATGGGTACATGTATATGATTTTCTCTATATAGTGTTGTGAGTTGACCAAGCCTAGCTCGAGGGGTTCTAGGCCCGGGTAACCGTATTGAGGGATTGGTACCTTGGTTGCCTAGTACAGGGGGTAGTAGGCCCATATAACCATATCGAGGGGTTTGTACCTTGGTTGCCTAGTACGGGGGGTAGTAGGCCCGTATAACCATATCGAGGGGTTTGTACCTTGGTCCCTAGCTGGGGGTTAGTAGGCCTCGGTAACCATATTGAGGGATTTGTACCTCTTTCGCCTCTCCAAGGGGGTGGTAGGCCTTGGAAATACTATATTGATGGTCACTCGCTACACATGTACTACACCCTACTGAATATGATTTTTATGTAAGTATTATTATACATATCATCTCATTAATATGCTATTTATCGGGTATGATTATGCATTTTACCTATGATGTTCATCTATTATTGCATTGCATTGCGTCCCATATACTTAGTACATTCAAACGTACTAATGCATACTCTATGCCTACATGATGTCACCATGTAGGGACCAGAGCACCGCTTGACCATCCTCCTCCGCGTGGCTAATACGATTTTCTATCGAGCTTATTGGTGAGTCCTCCATTCTGGGGACGTTGCTTATAATCTCTTGCTATGTATAAGACTTTTCCTTTTTAATTATGTATTGACTATGAGGGTGAGCCGGTAGTTTGTCTTGGCCCCCGCTAAGTATCCATGTTTAGAGGTGGTGTTGGACAAGTTGTGTATTATGTTTGAGCTTGACTCATCTATGGTATTTATGTATTATTCTCTTTTCTCTTGCTCCCTTAGTCCCGATTTCCCCTTGACTATGCTTATCGCTTATGGTCATTTTAATTGCTTCCGCGACCAAGGATGTGTAATGATATGCTATGAGGCTTGTTTGAGGTTCCTTCGGGTTCCCTATTCGTCGGTCACGTCTAGGCCCTAGGCTTGGGTCGTGACAAACTTGGTATCAGAGCACTAGATTGATAAATCCTCGGAGTTCAACACACCGCGTTGATTAGAGTCCGATTCATGGTTGTGTTGTGCACTACAACTATGAATAGGAGGCTATGAGATATTTTAGGAAATGTTTCCCTTCTTCATGTTCTAAGTCGAGCTGTAGAGTTGAATTAAGTTTTTCCCTAACGGTTGTTCTTTGCTATGCTAGACTCATGCCTAATACAAAAGGAAGATGAGCCCGTGCACCCGATGAACAACCGACCAATGGGGATCTTCGGGATGCCCTTACTTTATTTGCACAAGCTATGGCTAATCAAGCCAACCACGGGGCCCAAACCCCTCAGGCTCCTACCCCAGCATCTCAGGTGAGAGACTTCGTGCGGATGAATCCCTAGAATTCTATGGGTCTAAGTTAGATAAAGACCCTCAAGAGTTCATTGATGAAGTTCACAAGATATTAGCTATCATGGGTGTGAGGTCAGAAAATAAGGCAGAGTTGGCGGCCTACCAACTAAAAGGGGTGGCCTAAATATGGTACAACCAATGGAAGGAAGAGAAGGGGGCAAACTATGTGGTGCGTTGGGAAGAGTTCAAAACGGCTTTCCTTAATCGATTCTTTCCTCTTGAGCTTAGGGAAGCCAAATTGGTGGAGTTCATGAATTTAAAACTAGGGTCTATGAGTGTGAGGGAGTATGCCCTCAAGTTTAACCAACTTTCAAGATATGCTCCACACTTGGTTGCCGACTCACGGTCTAGAATGAACAAATTCGTGATGGGTGTGTCCGACATAGTGAGTGAAGAATGCCGGTCCGCAATGTTGATTAGTGACATGGACTTGTCCCACTTGATGGTCTATGCCGAGCAAATTGAGGAGGAGAAGTTGAGGAAAAGGAGGGGTCATGAGGCTAAGAGGGCCCGTTTTGAGGGAAACTTCCAAAGTCGAAAGGGAGGACGGTTTTATCAAGGCCAAGGGTCTTCTCATGCGCCCCATAGGGGGTTTGCCAATGACGTTCCAAGGGCCCAAGGTGTTGGTGGTATGGGTCCTATTGATGTATGTCCGAAGTGTGTAAAGGCCATGGTGGCCCGTGCTTGAGAAATATCGGTGCTTGCTACAGTTGTGGGGAAATGGGGCACAAGGCAATAGATTGTCCTCAGAATCGCAACAAGGGTAAGGAGGTTCGTCCACAAGGTGTCAATGCGGTTCCTTTGGGGAGAGGGGGCCGACAAGATGGTGCCCTAAGACACAATCGATTTTATGCTTTGCATGGGAGGCAAGGGGTTGATGAAGTCCCCGACGTCATTTTTGGTATGTTAAAAATCTTTGACTTTGATGTATATGCATTAATTGATCCGGGTGTCTCTCTTTCTTTTGTTACCCCCTTTTGTTGCCAAAAAGTTTCATGTTGAGCCCGACTTGTTGTATGAGTCATATAAGGTGTCTACTCCTATTGGTGCATATATTATTGCTAGGAAGGTCTATAGAAATTGTCCTATTTGTATCTTGCATAAAATATTGCCTTGTGATCTTGTTGAGTTGAACATGGTTGATTTTGATGTTGTTCTTGGGATGGATTGGTTGCATGCATACTATGCTTCTATTGATTGTAGAGCCCGTAGGGTCAAGTTTCAATTTCCAAGTGAACCCATTCTTGAGTGGGAGATCCAAAATGTGGTAGTCAAAGATAGGTTCATCTCTTGCATTAAAGCCCATAAGTTGATCTTTAAGGGGTGTCTCTATCACCTTGTGAGGGTTAGGGATATGGAGTCCAAAACCCTTCTTATAGAGTCAGTTTTGGTCGTAAACGAATTCCTTGATGTCTTTCCTAATAACCTTCCCGGTGTTCCTCCCGAAAGGGAAATAGATTTTGGCATAGACCTCCTCCCCGATACTCAACCCATTTTTATCCCCCCTTACCGTATGGCCCCAGCGGAGTTAAAGGAGTTAAAGGAACAATTGAGGGACTTGTTGGAAAAAGGTTTTACTAGGCCTAGCCAATCACCATGGGGTGCACCGGTGTTGTTTGTGAAGAAGAAAGATGGGTCCCTTAGGATGTGTATTGATTACTGGCAACTCAATAGGGTCACCGTCAAGAATAAATATCCTCTTCCTAGGATTGATGACTTGTTCGACCAATTGTAAGGGCTAGCCAATTCTGTAAGATTGATCTTCGATTCGGGTATCATCAAGTGAAGGTGAGGGAGTGTGACATTCCCAAGACAGTCTTCCGGACTAGGTATGGGCATTATGAATTTGTGGTCATGTCCTTGGGGTTGACCAATGCACCGGCTATCTTTATAGACCTAATGAATATGGTATTTAAACCCTACCTTGATTCCTTGGTTGTGGTCTTCATTGATGATATTTTAATCTATTCGCATAGTGAGGAAGAACATATAGGTCACTTAAGTGTTGTGTTGCAAAGATTGAGAGAGGAGAAGTTGTATGCCAAGTATGAAAAGTGTGAATTTTGGTTAAGGGAGGTTGCCTTCCTAGGTCATGTGGTGTCGGGGGATGGTATTAAGTTGGACCCTAAGAAGACTGATGTGATTAGAAATTGGCCTAGGCCATTGACCCCGTCAGATATTAGGAGCTTCTTGGGCTTAGCGGGTTACTACCGGAGATTTATGAATGAGTTTTTTTCTATTGCTTCTCCCATGACTAAGTTGACACAAAAGAAGGCTAAGTTTGAGTGGATCGACGAGTGCGAAAGGAGTTTTCAAACCTTGAAAGATAAACTTGTGTCCGCTCCTATATTGTCACTACCAGATGGGCTTGAGGGATTTGTTGTGTATTGTGATACTTCTAGAGTTGGCTTGGGTTGTGTTCTAATGCAAAATGGTAAGGTGATAGCCTATGCTTCTACACAACTCAAAGTTCATGAAAAGAACTATCCTACACATGATCTTGAATTAGCCGCGGTGGTGTTTGCTTTAAAGATTTGGCGTCATTACTTGTATGGGGTACATGTTGATGTGTTCACCGATCATAAGAGCCTCCAATATGTCTTCACCCAAAGAGATCTCAACTTGAGACAAAGAAGGTGGCTAGAATTTCTTAAAGATTATGATATGAGTGTGCATTATCATCCCGGTAAAGCTAATATGGTGGTGGATACTTTGAGTAGGGTGTTTATGGGTAGCCTAGCTCATGTTGATATTGGTGATAGGGAAATGGCTAGGGAGGTGCATCGGTTGGCTAGGTTGGGGGTTAGGTTGGAAGAGGTTGGTAATGGTGGTGTGGTCGTTGTTGATGGTGCTAGGTCTTCCTTGGTTGATGAGGTGATAGCAAAACAAGATCTTGACTCTTCCTTGTTAGAATTGAAGGCGTTGGTGAAAGAAGGCAATGTGGAAGTTTTCTTCCAAGGGGGAGATGGTGCCCTTAGGTACCAAGGTAGGTTGTGTGTGCCTTGTGTTGATGGTTTGAGGGAGAAAATTCTTGAGGAGGCTTATAATTCCTCCTACTCCATCCACCCCGGTTCCACCAAAATGTATGGAGATTTGAGGGATGTGCATTGGTGGGGAGGCATGAAGAAGGACATTGCCAAATTCGTTTCCGATTGTCATAGTTGTCAACAAGTCAAGGCCGAACATCAAAGGCCGGGTGGCCTAACCCAAGACATAGAGTATCTTACTTGGAAGTGGGAAGAAATTAATATGGATTTTGTAGTTGGTTTACCCAAGACTAGAAAAGGTTTTGATTCTATTTGGGTGGTGGTTGATAGGATGACGAAATCGGCTCATTTTTTATCGGTAAAGACAACATATGGGGCGGAAGATTATGCAAGATTATATATTCATGACTTGATAAGGTTGCATGGGATTCCTCTATGCATCATATCGGATTGTGGTACTCAATTTACTTCACACTTTTGGAAGTCCTTCCAAAGAGGTCTAGGTACGAGAGTTAAGCTTACTACGGCCTTTCACCCGCAAACGGATGGACAAGCCGAAAGGACTATCCAAACACTTGAGGATATGCTTAGGGCTGTGTATTGGAGCTGAAGGGTAGTTGGGATGATCATCTTCCATTGATTGAGTTTGCCTATAACAATAGTTATCATTCTAGCATCGGTATGGCTCCTTTTGAGGCTCTCTATGGGAGGCGTTGTAGATCACCGGTTGGGTGGTTTTAGGTTGGTGAGGTGGCCTTGTTAGGACCAGATCTAGTTATGGAGACTCTTGAGAAGGTTAGGATGATTAGAGAAAGGTTGAAGACGGCCCAAAGTCGCCAAAAGTCCTATGTCGATGTGAGGAGAAGGGCTCTTGAATTCCGAGTTGGTGATTGGGTCTATTTGAAGGTGTCACCCATGAAGGGTGTGGTTCATTTTGGTAAGAAGGGCAAGTTGAGCCCAAGATACGTGGGTCCTTATAAGGTGATGAGGAGAATTGGCAAGGTAGCTTATGAGTTGGAATTGCCTAGCGAAATGGATTTGGTTCATCCGGTATTTCATGTGTCTATGTTGAGGAAGTGTATGAGTGATCCGAATGCCATTGTGCTTCTTGATGTTGTGGGTGTTGTTGAAGATAATTTGACCTATGAAGAGGTTTCGGTCCAGATTTTAGATAGACAAGTGAAGGGGTTGAGAAACAAAGATGTGGCTTCCGTTAAAGTCCTTTGGAGAAATCAACAAGTTGAAAGTGCTACTTGGGAGGCCAAAGCGGACATGCAAAGGTGATATCCTTATCTTTTCCACTCCACTCAAGCCTAAGGTATTGATCTAAGCCCTTTATAAAATCTCAGATCTTAAGTTCAGCCCCCATGTCATTGCATACATTCATGTTTAAGTTGACAAGTTCATTGTGGTTTTACAACTATGTTGAGGTTTTTGAAATGAGGTGTAAGTGCATTGTTGCATCCTTATGTGGGCTGAAATTGCCATGGTTGTGTCTCTCATGTACGTTTCTTTGACATTGGGGGACGAATGTTCCCAAGGGGGAGATATTAAAACCACCCCCAAAAAATGCCCGAAAATGTGCTTCGAAAACACCTTTAAGTGTAATTTCCATATATATCAAAATCTGTGCATGATTTCAGAAATTCGACTTCATATTCTTATTCATGGGGTCAAATTGAGTGGGAAATGGGTCTAACCCAAATTTTAGAGCAACCGTATTAAAATTCGAAAGTCGCAAAAAATGCGATTTGGAGGGTCAACTTTAAAGGGGCATATATCTTAGCACACAAGGAACTCGAAGGACCTCAAACTATCAAAGTTAAAGCTCTTTGAGTTAGCTTTCCAACACACTTGGTTTCACCTTATTCCGAGTTAGGATGAAGGAGTTATGACCATTTTCGTAAAACCTGTCTGTGCAGATTTGCAATTTCCAGTGAGCAGTTTTTTTTTAAGCCTCATTTTTGAGTCTAAGTGTTGGGACGTTTTTATAAAAATAGGACATGTCCCATACTTAGTCATTTTTAACTTCAAAACACTCAAAAACACTTTCTAAGACCTCTCCAAAATTCCACCAAGATCCTCAACCAAATTCAAAGATCTCAAGCTCTAATTTCAGATTCAAGACTCAATCTCAAGCTTCAATTCTCCATTCCAATCTTCATCAAGGATTCTCCAAAGTTGAGGTATGTGGGTTTGATTGTGGAAACCTTCCTTTCCACAAGTCCAACCATTTATCCTCTATTACTACTTCAAGTTTATGGGTCCTTATTGTTATTTATGAACTCTTGAGAATGGAATTACTACTACACACCCTATTATGGTCTATTTTGCTTATTATCATGAAATGAAATTATTATGTTATGTTTATGATTTTCATGCTTCTATGATCAAATTATGAAGGTGGATATATATATGTATGTTGTTGGTGGGCTGATTTATATGGATTTTGGAATTGGTTGGACTTAATACTCTTGAAATACATGATTTTATTTACATGAACAATAGCCCACCATGTGTTTGATAAAATGCCCATTTATAGAATTCTTAGGAAATGAAAGGTCCAATGTACGTCCTATGAGTCGGATGGTTATATAATTATTGAAATGATGATGAAATGGGTACATGTATATGATTTTCTCTATATAGTGTTGTGAGTTGACCAAGCCTAGCTCGAGGGGTTGTAGGGCCGGGTAACCGTATCGAGGGGTTGGTACCTTGGTTGCCTAGTACGGGGGGTAGTAGGCCCGTATAACCATATCGAGGGGTTTGTACCTTGGTTGCCTAGTACGGGGGGTAGTAGGCCCGTATAACCATATCGAGGGGTTTGTACCTTGGTTGCCTAGTACGGGGGGTAGTAGGCCCGTATAACCATATCGAGGGGTTTGTACCTTGGTCCCTAGCTCGGGGGTTGGTAGGCCTGGGTAACCACATTGAGGGGTTTGTACCTCTTTCGTCTCTCCAAGGGGGTGGTAGGCCTTGGAAATACTATATTGATGGTCACTCACTACACATGTGCTACGCCCTACTGAATATGATTTTTATGTAAGTATCATTATACATATCATCTCATTAATATGCTATCTATCGGGTATGATTATGCATTTTGCCTATGATGTCCATCTATTGTTGCATTGCATTGCATCCTATATACTTAGTACATTCAAACGTAGTATGCATGCTCTATGCCTACATGATGTCACCATGTAGGGACCAGAGCACCGCTTGACCATCCTTCTCCGCGTGGCTAATACGATTTTCTATCGAGCTTATTGGTGAGTCCTCCATTCCGGGGACGTTGCTTATAATCTCTTACTATGTATAAGACTTTTCCTTTTTAATTATGTATTGACTATGAGGGTGAGCCAGTAGTTTGCTTGGCTCCCGCTAAGTATCCATGTTTAGAGGTGGTGTTGGACAAGTTGTGTATTATGTTTGAGCTTGACTCATTTATGATATTTATGTATTATTCTCTTTCCTCTTGCTCCCTTAGTCCCGATTTCCCCTTGACTATGCTTATCGCTTATGGTCATTTTAATTGCTTTCGCGACCAAGGATGTGTAATGATATGCTATGAGGCTTGTTTGGGGTTCCTTCGAATTCCCCATTCGCGGGTCACGTCTAGCCCCTAGGCTTGGGTCGTGACACAGATCCACATACAAAAGTCCTAACTAGAGATGCAGTTGAGAGATCATCAAATAAATTATCATGACTATAACTCTACCTAGCAGATCAGAGATTCAAAGAGCTTGGTTCAAGAAGATCAAACAAATGTTTGAACGACGGTTCAATATTGTCAATAAACTGAATCCATTCTTGTGATGAAAACAATGGTCATGAACAAGGATAAAGTATTAAGACATTTTAACGAGTTGATAAAACTTAAAGATTTTTAATGGTTTCTATGTTTGGCATATTTGACCAAAAATGTATCTACACAATCACACAATTTGAAATTAACTGTGTGAGTGTGAAACGTGAGTCGCTTCAAAACATATGATTGAAAAAGCACATTATCGATATACTAATGAAACAAGAAAGTATTCATGGTTTAAACGAAGACAACAATGAGAACCATATATGGTAAACGATTAATAGTGTTGCATTTTGTTGTATTGGATTACACCAAAGATCAATGATCCAAAGATACAAAATCTACCTATTGATCGAGTATATTAGATAGATATTCACTATGGAAAGTTAAAACGGAAACCTGCTTATCATTATGTAATTAATCCTTGCTTGTAAATTACAAATTTGTTCGTTTATTTTTTGTTAAAGTTATTCTACAATGATGCAGGGGATTGTTTGGGTTTTAAAAGGCGTGATTAGAAATTAAAGAGTTGTGGAACTTTCGAAGAGTTGTGATTTTTCTTAAGATTTGTGACTTTTCTTAAGGGTTGTGACTTTACAAAAAAAATGTGACCTTTTTTTATAAGCAACAGTAAGCATATGTTCACACTGCCTTTTTTGTGTATAAAGAGAGGGGTTTTATCTCATTTTTCAACAACAAATTTTTTGAACTTCTTATTCTAAACAAACAAATGGAGCTAGTTTACTTTACTTCCTTTGTGTGGTTCGTTTGAACCATGAGTTTAGGTACCAAGATCGTTCTATCCTGGGAGGATACATTGCATTAACCTAACATACGTGAGGAGAATAATTTTCTTAAGGACACATTGTACATTCATTGGAATCAATTTTCTTCTATTCGATATCCTTTCTATTTGGTTCCAAGTTATATTTTCTTTACTCGTATTAACTTTCTGGTTTTGAAAATATACTGTAAAGTTTGTTTTTTTTATTACAAAGTTCTATAAAGTTATTCTTCTAAATACTTCATAAATATTGATAAATGACAAAAGGTCCAAACTAACCATATGGGTCCATACAATCCATTTATGTCATGACCCAAAAACCGGGTATGATGACACCTGCCTTATTCCACCAAGATAGATTAGTGTAAATAACCCTCAAAAAGGGTAAATGCGGAAGTAAGAAAGAAATTAAGAACTCAGATCTCATAACAAAGCAAAACTATCCCCCAAAAGCTATTATCACCTGTACAAGCCACTAAGTAATACAATGGATTCAAAAGTAATACAAGTTTGAAAGTCTACATAACTAGAATAGTGGAAAGACATAATCAAGAGTATGCGATGTCTGCCAAGATAAATAGCAGCCACCTCACGTACTCTAAAGGTTTCATGACCCAAACCTAGACGTAATGACACTTGTCTATTCCCACCAAGACAAGTCAACCTCAACCCAATAAAAAAGAAAGAAATACGAAAAGATAAAGCAAGAATAGGAAAAGTTTAGGCTCAAATGGTGCCAAGCTAGGTTCACACTCTCACAAGGTGGTCACAAAAAGATATAATAGTAATTTGGTTTACTCTCTGAAATTTGTGCCTAAGATCATTTCTTTCATTCACCAATGTTAGTCAATAGGATCAATGTGGCAAGTTCTAGGTATCACCAAGCACATATTTCAAGGAATTCTCACCACACACATGATTCAACACAATAATAGATCAAGACTTTACAAATTGAGCTCCCGTGCAATGATCCTCACAAGACTCATTTCAACAATCGGCTAGTCACAAAGAAATGCTAAGAGTTCACACATTACTTATGTAGCGCAAATTTACCTCATTGGATTTGGACAAACATATCGTTCAAATAAGAGAACTACTCAATTCATCGGTGTTAATCGCAACTGATACTCTAATATGCGAGAGAACCATCTCAACATTCACGATCAACATTCACAAACAACAAAACACCCCCAACTTAAACTATTTAGTGCCCTAATGCAAATATAACTAATGAAACTAGCAAACTGAAGAGTAATGATCACTAAATGAAAAGATTAGAGTAGGAGAACCTTTTCACTTTACATCTAGTCGGCGAGAAATTATTAGATACACCAAACCATTCTGCGAGTCACCAAGCTGAAGTTAGCTCACCAAAATTTACTAAAAGATGGCCCTCCATTTTGACAAAAAAAGTGAGCTAATTTGGTCTCGCCGACTAGTTTCACGGTGCACCAAAAAGTCGTGCATCTTCACTAAATCTAGCCTTACTATGGGAGGTACACTTGTGCAATCAGGAGGCATGATAGGTGATTCGCCGAATAGGTCAGTCCATTGCCCATTTGCCATTATGTCAAAAATGAGGATTTCAACCTACACATTAAAAAAATGTTATTGAAAAATGACTAAAACTTGGGTTTCCTCCCAAGTAGCACCTTATTTAATGTCATGGCACGACGTGTTAATTCTCTCAAGCATCTTTCAAAGACACCACTTCAATTACCGAGATAGCAAGACATTCTCCAAAAAAAGCTTCCAGCTTTGCCCATTTACTTTGATTGTCGATCATTCTTTTCTTTCAACTTCAATTTTGCAATTTGCGAACACTCGAGTGACCTTGAATGGGCCTGACCACTTTGATTTGAGTTTACCCAGGAAGAGTCTCAAACGAGAGTTATAAATCAAAACAAGATCGCCAACTTTAAACTCTCATTGAAGGATTTTGGCATCATTCCACTTCTTAATTTTCTCCTTGTGAAGGGCCGAACACTCATAGGATTTCAACTAAAACTCCCCCAACTCATGGATATGATTGACTCTACCTTTTGAAGTGTCCCCTCCCAACTCAAGTTTAACGCTTTCAATGCCCATAATGCCTAGTGTTCAAGCTTGATTGGTAGGTGATAGAACTTTCCAAATACCAATTGGTACGGTGACATGTCAATAGGAGTTTTGAAAGCATTGCGGTACGCCTAGAGAGCATCATCCAATTTTCCAAACCAATCAGTCCAATTTGACTAGACTGCTTTCACCAGAATTCCCTTGATTTTTTCAATTTGATAATTCAAGTGTCACGCCCCGAGCATACACCCTGGGCAGAACTGGCACTCGATAACCATTGCTAAACCCAAGTGAACTTTTGGCCTTGAATACTTACTCAGCGGAAGGCATAAACACAAGAAGAACAATCTCAAATAATGAACTCATGAATAACTTATAATGTTTTTAAAGGAAGCATTCAACTAGCCAAGATGGTAACTCAAGTCTCAAATCATAAGCCAATAACAAAGTAGGGACAAATGAACTAACTAACTAACTGCCTATCTATGAAACCTCTAAAACTAAGATGGATGTCAGGACAAGCCTCATGACATCCAAATAAACTAAAATATTGAAAGCAATAAAAAGGGATCCTCCAAAAGAAAGGAGGATCAACAACAAAATCTAGAGCTCAACTAGAATCAACGATGCGCTGGATGTTGATCCCGATTACCTGTATCTGCATCATAAAAAGATGCAGGGAAAATGGCATCTGTACATTGAATGTACGGGCATGCTAGGGAAATACTAAAATAAGACATAAGCTTGAAAGGTCTGAAAGAAGAAACCTGGTCTCAACTCACTTAACTAAACTGAACTCATTTTAATATAAAGCATTAATGCTAATGCAATATAACGAAAAGCTTTTAAAACATGAATAGCAACTCCGTGTATTGAAAAATACAATAGTGAATCTATTTTTATTCAAAGATACAATGTGAACTCTGTTTGTATATGAAAATACAAATAAATTATGTATGTAAGAATTCAAAATACTTCTGTGGGAGTTTCTTTAACCGACAACCATCACTTAAGAGCTATTGTGATCATACAACATTTTGCCTCACACTGTCAGGGCTGTCCTATACCTTGCCTAGGGTATATAACATGTTTGCTAAGTTGATCCACTAGTCTATGCTAAAAAGCACTAAGGAATCATCTAAAAAGTATGACCCTTTTCTATTTATTGGGGCTACATGATTTATGGGGGCTAGGAGTTGTCTGAACTCTCCCTCATATCAGTGCTCAATAAATCCCAAAATATAATACTAGCTCTTATGTTTAAAATCATACTTCTTTCTATCATTTGAGATAATTGCTCAAAACTTAGCTCAAAGGCTCCTCTTGGAAATTACAGTTTCCTCTTGTTAATTGTGAAAGCATTTACTCTTCACTAAAAACTAGATCAAAGGATCTTTGGAAATCAAAGTTTCCTTTCCTGTTTAAATGTGAAAACATTTTTACTTTTTGGGAATACATAGTCCTGATATAATCTTTGGATTAAATGAACTTCAACTTTTACTCCTTACTCTTTACTTAACTTGAAATTTAAGTCTCAAAACGAAGTTAAAACGTTTGTAAAAGACATTTGGAAAACTCTATGAACTTCTCTTGACTTTACTCTTAACTTTCCTTGAATTGATTTATGGATTAAAGGTTCATGATCTCTTGTTATTGATGATTTCATGTTGTTTAGGCGTACCTTAGAGGTTAGAAATCAACTAGGAAACATAGATACGTTTCAAGGGAACTAGTACAGAAAGAAGTGGGAAAGAGTGGAGAACCTGGGGTCCATGGAGCTCTGAGTGGCGCGGGGGGCTAGAGCTTAAACTTTAGAACCTTGGTTGGGGCGCTATGAGTGGGGCGGCGGCCCATGCCCTTGCCCATAAAATACCCAATTTTTCTTACTTGTTTTTCAACTCTAAACCCTCCAATTTCATTTGGTTCTTTCCCCAAATACTTAGATTCAACTTCATAACCAAAATATGGAAGAATCTACTCAAAATGACATCTAATTTCATGAATATAAATCAAGAACTTGTTAACAACTTCAACAATTAAGAACTCCATAGAAACTTCAAACAAATCCATCAAGAAATCAATTTCTATACTTTCAAGAACATAATTTCGCTGAATAAAATCATGATTGGTGCATGGGTGAACTAACCCAACACTGTGTGATCTCAGATACCTCATAGGGATCAACCCTTGGTGAAATCGTCAAGCAAACCCTTAAGAATGATGAACTTTGGCTCATTCTCTTTTTTTCTACTCTTGCGTTCTTTCACTAAAAACCCTAGTGTGAAATTTTGAGTGCATAAACTGACTAAATTTAGTTTAGACCCCTAAGTGATTACAAAAAAATGAAATAATTTAATTGGGTAGTGAAAAGACCGTAATATCCTTCTAAAATCCTGTTTTTGATTTTCCTTATATAGACAACCTAACTTCAAATGGGCATATCTCCCTTTTACAAACTTGAAATCGCACAAATAAATAGACAACCTAACTCATCCTAAAGTTATGAGTTATGGTCGTTTCAAGTTGACCCAAAACACATACTTAACTTAAGTTTGTTAAATTTCTAGATTTTTCATTCTTTCCAAAAATGACTCTTTCTAATTCTTGCTCTTTCTAGTTGCGAGGTGTTACAATATCTCCCCCTTGGGAACAATTGTCCTCAAATGAGATCACTTATAGATGGCTAAGGGCATAATATCTAACATTCAATTCGAACACCCAATAAGAAAAATGCAAATACAACATGCCAACTTAAAATAAATTCCAAGAAAAGAATTAGTACCTTAATTTGGAACTTCTCCGGCTTTGAGGAGATGTGTGTATCACTTCTTCATATCGTCCTCATCTTTGCAAGTATCTTCCTTAACAAAGAAATTTTTCCAAAGAACTTTGACTGATGCTACTTCCTTGGTTCTCAACTTGCGAACCTGGCAGTCTAGAATCTGAACAGGAATTTTCTCATATGATAAGCTATCCTCGATACCAATATCTTCAGTAATTAGGATAAGTGAAGGATCTCCCATGCACTTCTTCAACATAGATATATAAAAAACCGGATGAACCGCTGCTAACTCTTGTGGTAGCTCCAACTCATAAGCTGCATTGCCAATCATCTTGGATATTATGTAAGGACCAATACACCGGGGACTAAGCTTCCCCTTCTTACCAAATCTCATAACGCCCTTAATGGGTGAAACTTTGAAGTAGATCCAATCATTTACTTTGAACTCTAACTCTCTTCTCCTAACATTAGTGTAGGAATTTTGATGACTTTCCGTTGTTTTCAATCTTTCTCAAATAAGCTTTACCTTCTCCATAAATTGATGAACTAGGTCTGGTCCTATCATCCCAACTTCACCAACATCAAACCATCCAATAGGAGATCTAGATCTTCTCCCATAAAGAGCATCATAAGCAACCATTTGGATGCTATAGTGGTTACTATTGTTGTAAGTAAACTCTATAAGAGGTAGGTGATTAACCCAATTACCCTTGAAATCAATCACAAAAGCCCTGAACATATATTCTAAAGTATGAATAGTGCACTCTTCTTGACTGTCTGCCTTATGATGAAAAGTAGTACTTAGGTTCACCTTTGAACCCAAGCTTTCTAGAATGACTTCCAAAACTGTGCAGTAAATTGCGCACCTCTGTCTAAAATAATGGAGACCAGAACTCCATGAAGCCTTACAACCTCTTGAATGTACAACTTGGCATAGTCCTCTGCTGAATGGGTAGTATTTAATGGCAAAAAGTGGGTTTATTTTGTCATACTATCAACAATCACCCAAATAGAATCATGTTTCCTGCAAAACCGTAGTAAACCTGTAATGAAATCCATATTGATAATCTCCCACTTCCATTCTGGAAGTTTTATTTTCTGAGCCATATCACCGGGCCTTTGGTGCTCTACTTTAACTTGTTGACAATTCAGACACTTAGCAACAAGCTCTGCAATGCCCTTCTTCATACTACTCCACTAATAAACTTCTCTCAAGTCACGATACATCTTTGTGGAACCTAGATGAATAGAATATCTAGAGCTATGAGCTTCCTCCATAATCATCTCTTGGAGTTCATCCACCCTTGGTACACACAATCTACCTTGACACCTCAATATACCATCTCCCCATTGTTCAAAATCCATTACTTTTTTCTTATGAACATTTTCTTAAATTCAATCAAAATAGCATCTTGGTCTTTCTTTTCTTTCACTTCTGACACTAATGGTGATTTAGCCCATTCATTACCACTAATCCTCCTTCTGTGGAATCCATGAGGCGAACTCCCAGTCGTGTAAGTCTATGCATATCTTTTACTAGTTCTTCCTTCTCTACCTCAACATGGGTAGTACTATTCATAAACAACCTACTCAAGGCATCAACAACAACATTAGTCTTACATGGGTGATAGAGAATACTTATGTCATAATCCTTGAGCAACTCTAACCACCTCCTTTGTTTGAGATTAAGCTCTTTCTTGTGATCGGTGAACACATCCACATGAACACCATAAAGATAGTGACACCACATTTTCAAAGAAAATGCTACAACAACCAATTCTAGATCATGGGTTGGGTAATTCTTTTCATGAACTTTCAAGTGTCTGGAGGCATAAGCTATAACTTTGCCATTCTACATTAACACAAAAACCGAAACCATCTCTAGACGCATCACAATACAAAACAAAGCCTTGCGTACCTTCTGGTAAGGTCAATACTGGGGCAGTAGTCAACCTCTTTTTCAATTCTTGAATGCTTTTCTCACAAGCTTTTGACCATTAAAACTTAAACTATTTTTTTAGTCAACTTGGTCAAAATAGATGAGGACCCTTCTACAAACAAGCTATATATCCATCCAACCCTAAGAAACTCCTAATATCAGTTGGAGATACGGGTCTAGGCCAATTCTGCACTACCTCTATTTTCTGAGTGTCAACTCTAATTCCATCACCAAAAACAATGTGTCTTAAGAATGCCACGGACTGAAGCCAAAACCTGCACTTAGAGAACTTGGCATACAACTCCCTACCCTTTATAGTTTGGAAAACTATTCTGAGATGACTGGCATGATCTTTCTTATTCCTCGAATAGATTAGTATGTAATCAATGAATACGATAACAAACATATCAAAATAACGCTTGAATGCTCTATTCATAAGGTCCATGAACACTGCAGGAGCATTAGTTAAACCGAACGACATGACCAAAAACTAATAATAACCCTAACTATCATGACTCAACCTTACACCCTGCACCTGACACGGCGTACAAGAATCCGAAGAGCCTCATAACATTCGTAACATAAGACATAAGAAACGATGCATGAATTAAATACTTTTAACCGTACAATAAAAGTCTTTATTTAAAAGCAAGCGAAAGCGTAACTTGTCTCATTTATCCATCTAATACAACTTTGAATAAACAATAGGGTCAAAGCCCTATAAAATAGTCCGAAACATAAAAGGACATGAAAGAAACTACTAAAGACCCATACGTCCTCGAATCTTGAGGACTCACCAGAAGCTAGGAAAGAATCAATCCAAGCTTTGAACATTAGGAGAAGCACACCTCAACAATTGGAATCTACACTTTGTGAAAAATTTAGAAGAAATATGGGTTAGTAGAAAAATGCACTAAGTACGATAACCATGCAAAAATCATGCCAAAAAGGACATTTTAGTTGAAAACCATTCTATATGCCAAGTTTGAGAAACATCATGAACTATAGTATAAAAGCATATCTCACAGGTATATTCAACATGTAAATCATTATAAGACATAATAGAACCATTTCTAGGTAACCCTAAGTTAAACTTGTGAAATATAGGAATAGCATCCCATAATACCACTCATACTAAGTACCACTTTGAAGCCACCATAAACATACTTACCATTTTTCATTCTCATCTTTAGTTAATAGTCATAGACAAGGAACATTCACATTTAATAAGTCAAGTCAAGGAAAGAAACTCATAGAAACAATCAAAGTTAAGCATTCATCTTTACATTTAGCCTTCATGTCAATATTCTCAATAGCATCATTATAAGCACATTGATTTCATTAAACATTATGACATTTGAAAAACACACCATAGCCGATCAAAGACTACTTGTGTAATGTATGAATGGCATCCAATACTACCACCCACACTTCATAGAACCTCTTGAGTAACCATAGCATATAACTCACATGATGGGAATAAGCCCTAACCAAAATAGACCATGTGAGCAAATCATGGAATCCAGTGTTTATACCACACCGTAAAGGGTTGGTCTACTTGCTTAAGGTAGGACTGGTAACATTTTCTCTTAGGTTGATCCACTAACTAATATCCTATGTAGGAACATAGTTATGGAATAAGGAAGGTGTTAATAGAAAACCGGCCTAACATGGGGAGAGCTTCCACCTTACAATATCCACTCGGTACTAAGTATTAGATTCCCATAGAGTAGTTCATTCTCTTTTAACATTATTACACATGAGAGGGATTCCATTGGCCTACGGACCTAAGGTACATTATTACACATATGAAAGGGCTACCAATTCAAGCTAAGTTATTAGACACACGAAAAGGCTACCATTAGGTCTATCGATTCAAGGTACATTATTAGGATAACTCATTGAATCTTCATGAAAGGGCTACCATTTGGGCTACCGATTCAAGGTTCATCCTTATAGTAGTACATAGAATCATCATGAAAGGGCTACCATTGGTCTACTGATTCAAGACAAAGCCTTAAAATCTCACGTAAGGCTCTAGTTTCACTTACTAGTTTCCGGGTGTTACATTATCTCCCCCTTGGGAACATTCGTCTTCAAATAACATTTCTAAACCTCTTTCAAAATTAAAAACTCTAGAGTAGCAGACAATCATGCATGAAACATCTAAACAATGCAGAAAACAAGGAGGAAACATCAACTCCATCTCAATATACTCAATCCAACACAAACAAGTAGGAACTATATCTAACAACCCATTATTCATGAAAACTTCAACATTTCTCATATCATTGAAGGAATTACTTTCTCCAACTCAAAGCATGCTCATTATAACATCATGAAGCAAATTATGCAATTACTCTCAAAAACACATTTAAGCATGTTCAACAATTCATCTCATGAATCATTTAGGCAACTCATACTAAATGCACAGCAACATGAGGAATATAATTCATGAAAACATATTTTCTCATGAAACAATAGTTTCATCAAGAACATGCACAACATAAGTAGATCATGGAAACATATAAATCACACATGACTCCAAAACATGAAACAAGCCACAAGGAACTTTTTGTCTCAAGCTTGAATAGGAATAGAAGAAACATATAAGGATATCAGAACTCTAAACAACCTTCCCTTTTAAACATACAATATCCCCCGGGAGTAAACCCATCCTAAGGCTAACATGAAAATCTTACAGATAGCATAGGGACCTTAATAAAACATTTCCATCTATAAGGAGTTATCAAAATACTGGTGCCTTCATCCGAAAGGGTTCATTTGTCCTTTTTAGAATGTAGTGCATAGAAATGACCATACTTTGGAGCATTAGGATTTGGGCCACTGAGAGAATCTTTTTTGGCCTCTCTTCCTTTTGCCGAGAGTGTAGGGAAGTATTTCACTTGATGATCACTCTTTCCACAATCATAACACCCATTCGTACCGGCTAGGCACTTCCCATGGTGCTTTTTTCCACAATTGGTGCAAGTAGGTTTACGAAATGGAGACACACTACCTTTTTCGTAGTTAACCCTAGGAGTGTTGGAACAATAATTGTTAGAGGATCTTTTTTGAACCTTCGTTGAGCTTGTTCATCGGACCTAGCTCTCTTAATCTTTCTATTCTTTCTCTTAGGTTTTGACTCCCCAATTTGTTGAGCATACTCCATAAGCCTAAAGATATCCATGTTATCATGGAGCATTATCATACGACACTCTTCTTCAACTAAGTTGGACACACCCGTCACAAATCTACTCATCTCATCCCTCGAATCTGCCACCATAGATGGAACATACTTAGATAATAGGGTAAATTTCAAAGCATACTCTTGAACACTCATGCTACCTTGCCTAAGGTTAATGAATTCCTCTACCTTAGCCTCCCTCAACTCACGGGGAAAGAACCTATCAATAAATGATTTCTTAAACAC
Source organism: Solanum commersonii (assembly GCA_029007595.1). NCBI lineage: Eukaryota > Viridiplantae > Streptophyta > Magnoliopsida > Solanales > Solanaceae > Solanum > Solanum commersonii. The sequence continues at coordinate 6,380,221 of JAJTWQ010000002.1, read as the reverse complement.
CTCTCAATCAATAGGACCCTCTCCTACCGACCTATTTTTCTTCCATCGAGTAAACTAAACTTGAGCCACATCATTCAATTGGTAAGCGGCTAGCTCCGCTTTTTCTATCGAAGTCACCCCATAGCATCAACTACCTTATAAACCTCATCCACAAATTCTTGAGGATCTTCTCCCACCTTGGAACCAAGAAACAATAGAGGATTCATTCTAACAAAATCCATCAATCTAGAAGCCGTAGTGTTCACATTAGGGTTCACATGAGTTTCAACACCTCTATTGGCTTGGACCGTCATAGCTTGGTCTTGAGTGCTTACGGCTTGAGCCGTCATTAGAAAAGTTGACCTAACTTCCTTATCTGACATAACCTGAGGGTTAATCAGAGCTTGATGAGCTTGATTCTCTTGAGGAGCTTCTTCATTGACATTGTTACCCTCCATTCTTCTTGCGTTAGCCCTTTGTCTATTCTTTTCCTGAAGACAAAAGAGACGTGAACATCTCGCAATTTCAAATAACTAGGAAGAAGCTTATAATTGGAAATAGTCATTTTTTTTGGAAAAAATTAAAATCTAGAAATTTGGTTAAGTTATATAAAGTTATGTTTTTGTCAACTTCAAATGACCATAATTACTAGCTCAAGATGAGTTAGGTGTACTTCCAGATATGGTTGCAAATATATTGGAAGGATCTTTCCAACGCCGCCGAGTTTGTACAAATTCGAGTTCATATGAGTGAGTTATGCCCTTTGGAAGTTGGGCTGTTGGAATAAGGAAAGTCCAATTTGGATTTTCAAAGGGTAGTTTGGTCTTTTCCTTACTCTTTTATTCTAATTCTTTTTTTTGTAATTAATTATGGGCCTAATCTGAATTAGATAAGTCTACGCTTCTGGAAAAAGGGTTAGGGTTTTGAGAGAATAGAAGAAGAAGAGAAAGAAGAAGAATGCCAAGATCGTCGAAGTTTAACTTGTGGAATTTGTCGGGGGTGATCCCTATAAGGTATGCGAGATCACATAGCGTTGGGTTACTTCACTGACGCTCCAATTATGATTCAATTCAGCAAACTATGTTTGAGTTGAAGTAAATTCCATGAGTCTTGATGATATTTGTTCGAATTCTTGTGGGTTGAGTTGTTGGAGTTTTCTTGAGATTGATTCATGTTTTAGTTGGGTTTTTCGAGTAGAATCTGATGTATAATGGAGGTTTAAGTGATTGTAAGTGTTTGGGGAAAGAACCATTGAGGTTTAGAGGGTTTAGAGTTGAAAAATGGAGAAGAAAAATCGTCAAAAACCTGGGGAAGGGGGTGGGACATTGCGCTAGCCAATGTGCCCCAAAAGAGGCTCTAAAGTTCACCCCTTGGGGCGATGCGCCAGCCAGCGTGCCCCAGCTGCTCCTTTGAAGTTAGAGGGCTGGCGCCCCGCACCTCTCAGAGCGCCAAGGACGCAAGTTCTCCCCATTCTTCCCCCACGTTTTCGTACTAGTTCCTAAGTGATGTACGTATGTTTCCTAGTCAATTGTAACACTCTAAGGTACATCTAAACATCATGAAATCATCCATAAACATGAGATCATGAACCTTGAATCCATTATCCAATTCAAGGAAAGTTAGGATCAAAGTCAAGAGTCAAGTTAAGGGAAGTCCTTCAAAGTTTTTAAAAGTCTTTCATAAACATTTTAACTTTGTTTTAAGACTTAAAGTTCAAGTTAAGTAAAGAGTAAAGAGTCGAAGTTCATTCTTCAAAAGTATATGGGCCCAAAGAGATTTAAAATCTTTTCACATTAAAACAAGAAAGGAAACTGAGATATTCAAAGAGCCTTCGGGCTAATTTTTAGAAAAGAGAAATAGCTTTCTAAATGAAGCAAGCAGAGAAACTGAGATTTCCAAGATAGCCTTTGAGCTAAGTTTTTGAGCACTATTATCAAATCACATAAGAAGTATGTTTTTAAACCTAAAGAACTAAGTATATTTTTGGGAGTAGTATTGAGCACCGGTATGGGGATGCGAGTTCATATTAACTCAAGTCTCCATAAACCATGTAGCCATCATGGATAGAAAAGGGTCATACATTTTAGATAAATCCTTTTTGCATAGACTAATGGATCCACTTAGTGAGTTAGCTTTCTATATAACAACAAGGTATAGGATGGGCCTCGGCAATGTGAGGTAAAGCCCTGTATTATCACTATAGTTCTTAAGTGATGGTTGTCGGTTAGAGAAACTCCCACAGCAGTAGTAGCATGGTTCCTCAAGGGGTTCTGCTTAGTGTGAATGGGGGTATGAGATTTCATTCATGCATTGCACAACTACATTTTGAGAGGGAGCATGGTTTGTCTTTTTATGATATTATGATTATGAATTCAGAGCATGTTTTCAACAATTTTTCTTTGTATTACACTTATTTTAAACTGCTTTATATTGAAATCAATCTAGTTAGGTATTCAGTAGTTGAGAAGAGCCAAGGTTAGTGTTTCTTTCATAATCTCTTTCGAGCCTATGCTGTTTTAGCATTTCAACTCGCATACTCGTACATTCAATGTACTGATGCCAGGTTGCTTGCATCGGATTATGATGCAGACACAAGTAACTAGGATCGGCATCTGGCACAATCGTTGATCCAGTGAGCAGTTCAGAGTTTGTTGCTGAGCCTCTTTGCATTCCAGAAAACTCCTTTACATTGCTTTCAGTTTTAGTATTAGTTCATTAGGATGTCATGGGCCTGTCCCGACATCCATCTCAGTTGTTTAGACGCTTCATAGATAGTCAGACAGTCAGTTAGTTTATTCAGTTGTCTTTACTTTTATTCATATGTTAAAGACTTGAGTTTGCCTTAATGGCCAATTGAATGTTCCTTTATAACATTCTAGTTACTTCATAAATGTGTATTTGATGAGTTAAGTTTTCTGCTGAGTTAGTAAGCCAGACCAAGGGTTTGCTTGAGGCCATCAATGGCCTTCGAGTGTCGGCCACGTCCAGTGTGTAAGCTCGGGGCGTGACAAACATGGTATCTGAGCACAAAGTTCAAGATTCCTAGGGAGTCTATGAAGCCTTGTCTGTAGAGTCCTATTATCGGTTTGAAGCACACCACATCTATAATTAGGAGGATACACCATTTAGGAATCCTTTCACTTTTTCACACTCATTTCGTGCGTTACAGTTTATCTCTAAAAGTTTCCCTCTAATTTGTGCCTGCACGTGTTTCAAATAATCATGCCTCCATAAAAAGTAGTGAGAGGTCATCTAGCTAGGAGGAACATTGAAGAACAAGAATTACACTATACACCTGAAGTGCAATCACAAGGAGAAGTTACTAATGCTGAGTTCAGAGAAGCAATTAGAATGCTGAGTCTAGTTGTGACTAACCAGGTTGGTCAACAAAGAGGAGCTCGACAAGAAGGGGCTGACACTGCGAGGATTCGTGAGTTCTTGAGGATGAATCCCCCAAGTTTCACTGGTACGAACACTACTGAGGATCTAGAGAACTTTATTGAAGAATTGAAAAAGGTATTCGATATGATGCACATTGCTGATATTGAAAGAGTTGAGCTAGCTGAATATCAGATGAAGAATGTTGCTAGGACCTAGTTTGATTAGTGGAAAAGGGGTAGAGTTGAGGATGCATCACCTGCGAGTTGGGCCTATTTCAAGGAAGCTTTCTTGGGGTGTTTCTTTCCCTGAGAACTGAAACAGGCTAAGGTGTGAGAGTTCCTTACACTTAAGCAAGATTCTTTGAGTGTTCATGAGTATGGGTTGAAATTCACCCAACTGTCTCGCTATGTTCTTGAAATGGTTGCAGACATAAGGAATAGGATGAGCTTGTTTGTTGCCGGGTTATCTCATCTATCGAGTAATGAAGGTAGGGCTCCAATGTTGATAGGTGACATGGATATCTCGAGGTTGATGGTATATATGCAGCAGGTTGAAGAAGATAACCTAAGAGATAGAGAACAATTTAATAGTAATAGAGCCAAAACAGGGAGTGAGTCTGGGCAGCAGAGGAGTAATGGCAATCGGTCTTCTTTCCAACAGGAACTGAAGGGACCTACTCCAGCATCTGCTTGTGCGCCTACACCTAGGAACAAAGGTGAGTACAATGGTTAGAATTCCAGAGCTAAACTTGCACAGCCTCAAGATAGGGTGGCACAAAAAAGTAACTGGGCTCCTGCATGTTCTAGTTGTGGTAGAACCCACCTAGGAAAGTGTTGTCAGGGCCATACAGGTTGTTTCAACTGTGGACAAGAGGGTCACTTCATGCTAGAATGTGCAAAGAAAATGCAAGGAAAAGGTACTGGCAGAGGTACAAACTGCTTATATGCTATCAATAGTTGCTAAGAGTAAGAGGATTCACCAGATGTTGTCACTAGTATGATTCAAGTCTTTGACTTTACTGTTTATACCTTGCTAGACCCAGGAGCGAGTTTATCTTTTGTAACTCCATATATTTTGCTATGAATTTTGATGTTATTTCTGAGCAACTTAGTGAACCATTCAGTGTTTCTACACATGTTGGTGAGTCTATTCTAGCCGAGAGAGTCTATTGTGATTGTCCCATTTCCATCAATCACAAGAGTACCATGGCTGATTTAATTGAGTTAGACATGGTAGATTTTGATGTCATTCTTGGTATGAATTGGCTTCATGCCTGTTATGCCTCAGTTAATTGTAGAACTCGAGTAGTCAGGTTTTAGTTTCCAAATGAGCCAGTTTTAGAGTGGAAAAGAAGTTCAGCAGTGCCTAAGGGTCATTTCATTTCGTATCTTAAGGTAAGGAAGTTAGTTTCTAAGGGGTGTGTCAATCACTTAGTCTGAGTTAATGACTCAAGTGTCGAGGTACCTCCTACTCAGTCAGTTCCAATAGTAAAAGAGTTTCCAGAAGTCTTTCCTGATGACCTACCCGGAGTCCTTACTGAGAGAGAAATAGACTTCGACATAGACATCATTCCAGGTACTCGTCCTATATATTTTCTGCCATACAGAATGGCACCAGCTGAGTTGAAAGAGCTTAAGGAGCAGTTGAAAGTTCATGAGAAGAATTACCCAACCCATGACTTAGAGTTAGTTGCTGTAATTTTTCCTTTGAAATATTACTCCATTATCTTTATGGTGTTCATGTGGAAGTGTTCACCGATCACAAGAGTTTTCAGTATGTATATGGTCAGAAAGAGCTTAATCTCGGACAGAGAGATTGAGTAGGGTTACTCAAAGATTAAGAAAGAGTTAGCAAAAAGATGTGCATAGACTTGCAAAATTAGGAGTTCGATTAATGAATCCCACATAATGAGGAGTGGTGGTCATGAATGGAACCGAATCATCATTAGTGTTAGAAGTAAATGGAAAGCACGATGAAGATCCTTTATTGCTTGAATTAAAGGCAAGTGTTCATAAGAAAAAGTGATGGCTTTTGAATAAGGGGGAGATGGTGTATTGAGTTATCAAGGTGGATTGTGCTTTTTGGATGTTTAAACTGTATGTTTGATGTGACGCCCCTGGCTTAGTAAGAGTAATCTCATTCGATGACGAATGTTCCCAAGGGGGAGATATTGTAACATCTCACAATTTGAAATAACTAGGAGGAAGCTTATAATTGGAAATAGTCATTGTTTTTGGAAAGGATTAAAATCTGGAAATTTGTTTAAGTTACGAAAAGTTGAGTTTTGGTCAACTTCAAATGGCCATAATTCTTAGCTCAGGACGAGTTAGGTTTACTTCCAGATATGGTTGCAAATCTCTTGGAAGGATATTTCCAATGCCATCAAGTTTGTGGAAATCCGAGTTCGTATAAGTGAGTTATTCCCTTTGGAAGTTGGGCTATTGGAATAAGAAAAGTCTAATCCGGATTTTTAAAGGGTAGTTTGGTCTTTTCCTTACCCTTTTATTTTAATTCACTTTTTTTTTGTAATTAATTAGGGGACTAAGCTGAATTAGATCAGTTTACACTTTTGGAAAAAGGGTTAGGATTTTTAGAGAAGAGAAGAAGAGGAGAAGAAAAGAAGAATCGGCAAGATTGCCGAAGTTTAACTTGTGGAATTCATCGGGGGTGATCCCTACAAGGTATGTGAGATCACATAGGGTTGGGTTATTTCTCCCATGCAAAAATTATGATTCAATTCAGCAAAATAAGTTTGATTTGAAAGTAAATTCCTTGAGTCTTGATCATATTCGTTTGAATTCTTGTGGGTTGAGTTGTTGGAGTTTTGTTGAGATTTATTCATGTTTTAGTTGGGTTTTTCAAGTAGAATCTGATGTATAATGGAGGTTTAAGTGATTGTAAGTGTTTGGGGAAAGAACCATTGAGGTTTAGAGGGTTTAGAGTTGAAAAATGGAGAAGAAAAATCGTCAAAAACCTGTGGAAGGGGGTGGGGCATCGCGCCAGCCAGCGCACCCCAAAAGTGGCTCTGAAGTTCACCCCTTAGGGTGACGCGCCAGCCAGCACACCCGAGCTGGTCCTCTAAAGTTTGAGGGTTGGCGCCCCAGGACTCTTAGAGTGCCAGGGACGCCAGTTCTCTCCACTATTTCCCCACCTTCTCGTACTAGTTCCTAAGTTATGTACCTATGTTTCCTAGTTGATTGTAACACTCTAAGTTACATCTAAACATCATGAAATCATCCATAAACATGAGATCATGAACCTTGAATCCATAATCCAATTCAAGGAAAGTTAGGATATAAGTCAAGAGTCAAATTAAGGAAAGTCCTTTAAACTTTTCAAAAGTTTTTTATAAACATTTTAACTTTGTTTTAAGACTTAAAGTTCAAGTTAAGCACGGAGTAAAGAGTCGAAGTTCATTTATTCAATAGTACATGGAGACTAAGTATTCCCAAAGAGATTTAAAATATTTTCACATTTAAATAAGAACGGAAACTGAGATTTTCAAAGAGCCTTCGGGCTAGTTTTCAGAAAATAGAAATAGCTTGCAAGCAGGGAAACTGAGATTTTTAAGATAGCCTTTGAGCTAAGTTTTTGAGCACTAATCTCCAATCACATAAGAAGTATGTTTTTAAACATAAAGAACTAAGTATAATTTTGGTAGTAATATTGAGCACCGATATGGGGATGCGAGTTCATATTAACTCAAGTCTCCATAAACCATGTAGCCATCATTGGTAGAAAAGGGTCATATTTTTTGGATGAATCATTTTCGCATAGACTAATGGATCCACATAGTGAGTTAGCTTTCTATATCACGGAAAGGTATAAGATGGGCCTCTGCAGCGTGAGGTAAAGCATTGTACATCACTATAGTTCTTAAGTGATGGTTGTCAGTTAGAGAAACTCCCACAGCAGTAGTAGCGTGGTTCCTTAAGGGGTTCTGCTTAGTGTGAATGGGAGTATGGGATTTCATTCATGCATTACAGAAGTACATTTTGAGAGGGAGCATGGTTTGTCTTTTTATGATATTATGATTATGAAATGACAGCATGCTTTCAACAGTTTTTCTTTATATTACACTTTTTTTAAACTACTTTATAATGAAATCAGCTTAGTTAAGTAATCAGGAGTTGAGTAGAGCCAAGGCAAGTGTTTCTTTTATAATCTCTTTTGAGCCTATGCTGTTTTAGCATTCCAACTTGCATACTCGTACATTCAATATACTGATGCCAGTTGGCCTGCTTCGTATTATGATGCAAACACAGGTAACTAGGATGGGCATCCGGCGCATTCGTTGATCCAATGAGTAGTTCAGAGTCTATTGGTGAGCCTCGTTGCATTCCAAGGACTCCTTTACATTGATTTCAGTTTTAGTATTAGTTCATTAGGATGTCGTTGGCCTATCCCGACATCCATCTCAGTTGTTTAGAGGCTTCATAGATAGTCAGACAGTCAGTTAGTTAATTCAGTTGTCTTTACTTTTCATTCCATATGTTAAAGACTTGAGTTTGCCTTAATGGCGAGTTGAATGTTCCTTTATAATATTCTAGTTACTTCATAAATGTATAGGTGATGAGTTAAGTCTTCCGCTGAGTTAGTAAGCCAGGCCAAGGGTTCGCTTGAGGCCAACGATGGTCTTCGAGTGCCGACCATATCCGGGGTGTAGGTCGGCATGACAAGACGCATTAGGAGATGGACTTTGTATAGTTAAACTCTATGGAATGACTTAAGAGTAATGTAAGAAGTGTAGTTTCCTAACATATTATAGCCTCTCATTCATAAATATGGCACAGTTCCCACTCATGAACAAAAATCTACTAGAGGTGGTTTATGAGACATCATCCTAAAACTATCCCAAAATCTTGTGCTCTGATACCATATTTGTGACGACCCGAGCCTACACCTCATAGCATTCATAACATAAAACATAAGAAATGATGTAGAATTTTAAAACTTTTAACCATACAATTGAAGTCTTTATTTAAAAGTAAGCGGAAGTCTAACTTGTCTCATTTAGCCATCTAATACAACTTTGAATCAATAATATGGTCACAACTCTTCAACATAGTCCGAAACAGAAAATGACATGAAAGAAACTACTAAAGATTCAAACGTCCTTGAATCTTGAGAACTCACCACAATCTAGGAGGGAATCAATTGAACAATAGGAGAAGCACACCTCAACAACCGGAACCTACACTTTCTGAAAAATGTAGATTAAATATGGATTAGTACAATGATGTACTAAGGTTGATAACCATGCAAAACTCATGCCAAAAAGGACATTTTAGTTGAAAACCATGCTATATTCCAAGTTTGAGAAACATCATGAGCTTTAGTATAAAAGCATAAGTCACAAGTATATTCAACATGTAAATCATTATAAGACATAATAGAGCCATTTCTAGGTAACCCTATGTTATACTTGTGCAATGTAGGAATAACATCCCATAATATCACTCATACTAAGTACCACTTTGAGGCCACCATAAAGATAATTACCATTATTCATTCTCATCTTTAGTTAATAGTCATAGACAAGGAAAATTCACATTTAATGAGTCAAGTCAGGGAAAGCAACTCATACCAACAATCCAAGTTAAGCATTCATATTTACATTTATCCTTCATGTCAATATTCTTAATAGCATCATTATTAGCACATTCATTTCATTAAAAAATTTGACATTTGAGAAACACACCATAGCCACTCTCAAAGCCTACTCGTTCAATGCATGAATAGAATCCCATACTACCACCCACACTTCATAGAACCTCTTGAGTAACCATAGCACATAACTCACATGATGGGAATAAGCCCTAACCGACATCGACCATATGAGCAAATCATGGAATTTGGTATCTATCCCACACCATAAAGGGTTGGTCTACTTGTCGAAGGTAGGACCGGTAATATTTTAGCTTAGGTGGATCCACTAGTTAATATCCTATGTGGGCACATAGTTATAGGACAATGAAGGTGTTAATAGAAACTTGGTCTAACATGGGGAGAGCTTCCACCTTACAATATCAACTCGGTGCTAAGCATTAAATTCTCATAAGAGTAGTTCATTCTCTTTTAACATTATTACACATGAGAGGGATGCCATTGGCCTACCGACCCAAGATACATTAGAACACACATGAAAGGGCTACCATTAGGTCTACCCATTCAAGGTAAGTTACTAGACACATGATAGGGCTAACCATTAGGTCTATTGATTCAAGGTACATTATTAATTAGGATAACTCATTGAATCCTCATAAAAGGGCTACCATTTTTTCTACCAATTAAAGGTTCATCATTATAGTAGTTCATAGACTCATCATGAAAGGGCTACCATTGGTCTACCTATTCAAGACAAAACCTAGAATACTTCATTAATCATTTATGAAATAGATTCCTTTAGCCTACCGATTAAAGGTTCATTAAGTCAAAATACTTATAGTTACACAATAAGAGGATGCCCTAATCCTACCAATTCAAGGTATACCAATCAAGATCACTTTAATTACACACAAAGAGGATTCCCTAAGCTTACCAATTCAAGGTATATTATACATTGAGGAAACCTTTCAGAACATGTCATCATCATTCACAAGTGTATAATTGAGAATAACCTTTCAACAATACCACAATTGCATTACAGGCATGATCACATTACTACTAAGGTATTCAGAAGTCAGGTACACAAACATCATGATTATATTCTCACAACTTTCCCTTCAAGGACCATGAATCATAATTCACCAACACACCTAGAATTACTACAATTCTGCATGGATAATAACATGATTCAAGTAATTAAACTACTATAAGAACAATTTCATAATACTAATTTTACTACAGTTCAATCATAATAAATGATAATTAAATCATTGAAATTTTTTTAGCAAGCATCCATGATTTGGAGTGAAAACCCTAGGTTTTGGAGAATTCTCTTCTTTTAAATTAAAAGTTTGAAGCCTCCATAGAATAAAGCATTCCATGAATCAAGACTATAATACCTTAGATGAATAAATCCAACCAAAATCGTGTGAGAAAGCCCGCTCCTTCAAGCCCTAACTTGATCTTCTTCTTCTTCTTCTTCTTCTTCTTCTTCTATGTTGTTTTTAGAGTGAATTTTTTTGGGGGTAAAGTTGGTTATGTTTTGGGGTCTTGGGATTTATTAAGTATATGGGCTAATTAATGGTTTAAAAGTACTTATATAACCGTATTAAAATAATATAAAATGATTTCACACTAAAATAAATAAATTAGGAATTACCTAAAAGTCCTTACACTTGGCCGACTTTGAGGCAGCATTGCAGGCCCCATTCATGGCCCCTACCCATGGGGCGTGGATGGACCCACAAACCGTATTGGTAACTCATGGATTGGGGTCTTCAGCTCCTCACATGTGATACGGGTACGCCTAGTAGGTCATCTGTAGGTCACCCTTTTGGGCAGATTTGGGGTTAGACTTTAGGGTCCTCCTCAAGGACCCTTGGTTGGTCTTTGGGGTGTCGTACCTGACGTTTAACCCCTAAACACCTAATCCTGGTATGGGAAGCTATGTTACAACATTAACCCACACATCAAACTCTAAATTCTCACGTAAGGCTCTAGTTGCACTTACTAGTTTTTTGGGTGTTACAATAACGGGTCCTGAAAGTTGTCTTTGGAATTTAACATTCCCTTACTCTTAATTGATGGTAGCCAGATCTGAGGTCTATATTAGAGAAATAAGCGGCACCCTAAATCTGATTGAAAAGATCATCAATTCTCGGAAGAGCGTACTTATTCTTTATGGTAACGTTGTTCAACTCATGGTAATCTGTACATATTATAAGGGAACCATCATTTTTCCTCACAAACAAGACCGGATTGCCCCAAGGTGAGACACTTGGTCGAATAAAACCTTTCTCTAGGAGATCTTTCAACTTCTCCTTCAACTATTTTATCTATGGTACCACTCTATATGACGGAATAGATATAGGACGAGTATTAGGAAGAATATCTATACCAAAGTCTATTTCTCTCTGAGGAGGGACTCTAAAAGAGGATCATCTGGAAAGACTTTTGGAAACACTTTTACTCTTGAAAGTGACTGAATAAGAGGTATCTCAACACTAGATTCATTAACTCGGACTAAGTGATAGACACACCACTTGGAAACTAACTTTCTCTCCTCAAGTTACGAAATAAAATGACCCCTAGGCACGAATGAACTACTTTTCCACTCTAAGGCTGGCTCATTTGGAAACTAGAACTTCACAACTCGAGTTCTACAATCAATTGAGGCATAATAGGCATGAAGCAAATTCATACCAAGAATAACATCAAAATCTACAATGTCTAACTCGACTAAATCAACTATGGTGCTCTTGTGATTGAAGAAAATGGTACAATCACAATAGACTCTCTCTCCTAGAATAGACTCACTAACAAGTGTAGAAATACTGAAGGGCTCACTATGTTTTACAAGAAGAATATCAAAATTCATCACAATATATAGAGTTATAAAGGATAATCTCACTCCTAGATCTAGAAAAGCACAAACACCAAATTTAAAGACTTGGATCATACAAGTGAGAACATCTAGAGAATCCTCTTTCTCTTGGCGACTAGTGATAGCATAAAGACGATTTCCTCCTCTGCCTTCACCTAAAGTAGCTCCTCTAGATGCATCTCTGTGTGGTGGAGAAACTGACGAAGACTGGGCATTATTCCCCCCATTACCATTGCCCTGCTTGTTCTTTGGACACTCTCGCACAAAATGAATGTTCTGGCAACACATGGAGCAACTAGTGGAGCCATAACAACACATCCCTGAGTGGTTCCTACCACACTTAGCACATGCAAAAGGCTTAGTACCTCCTTGCGCCATACTACCTTGAGAATAGACAGGTTTAGCTCTAAAACTCTTACTATTGTACTCACATTTGATCTTTGGTGCATGTGCACTAGCATATGATCCCATTTGTTTCTATTGGAAGGAAGAAAAGTTCACATTACTCTTTTGCTTCCCGGACTCATTTCCTGATGTCTTAGCCCTTTTATTCTTAAACTCTTCTCTATCCCTCAGCTTATCCCCCTCAACTTGTTGCACATGGATCATTAACCTTGCTATGTCAATATCCCCGATAAGAAAAACTGCCTTGCCTTCCTAGCTTGACAGGCGAGACAACCTAGCAATGAATAAACTCATTATGCTCCTCATGTCAGCAACCAACTCCGGAGTAAAGCGGGAAAGTTGTGTAAACTTCAGACTCTACTCATGAACACTTAAAGAATCTTGTGTAAGACTAAGGAGCTCAATTATCTATGCCTCTCTCAGTTCTCAGGGAAAGAAACGACCCAAGAAGGACTCCTCAAAACAAGCTCAATTCATGAGTGGTGAACCCTCATCTCGGTTCTTTTTTCATTGATCTAACCAGATTCTAGCGACACCCTTCATTTGGGATGCAACTAGTTCCACGCTCATAGTATCAGCAACATGCATGAGCTTAAAAACCTTCTGAAGCTCTTCAACAAAATTTTTTAGATCCTCAGTAACACTTGAACATGTGAAGCTTGGTGGATTCATCCTAAAAAACAAATGGATCCTTGAAGTGTCCGCCACTTCCTATCGATTCCCTCTCTATTGCCCAGCTTGGTTAGTTATAACTTGGCTTAAAATCTGAATAGCTTCACTAAATTTGACATTGTTAACCTCTCCTTGGGGTTGCACTTCTTGTGCATTTGGTACCCCTTGTTCCTGTGGCTCAACATTCCTTCTAGCCGGATGACCTCTGATAGCTCTTTATGGAGGCATGATCTAAAAGACATGTGCAAGCACGAATTAGAAGAAACTTTTTAGAGATCAAAATTTAACGCACGAGATGAGTATGAAAGGAGTGAGATAATTTACTATGTGTTGCAGCCTCCTAATTATAGATGTGGCGCATTTCACATCAAGAACTAGGACTCTACAGAGACTACTTTATAGACTCCCTACGAATCTTCAACTCTATGCTCTGATACCAAGTTTGTAATGCCCCGAGCCTACACCCTGGGCAGGATTGGCACTCGAGAACCATTGCTTGCCCCAATCAATCCCTTAGTCTGGCTTACTTACTCATTGAAATACTTAAACACAAGAAGAAAATTCTTAAATAATGAACTCATGAAATAACTTAGAATGTTTATAAAGGAAACATTCAACTAGCCAAGATGGAAACTCAAGTCTCAAAACATAAGCCAATAACAAAATGGAGACAAATGAACTTACTAACTAAATGTCTATGTATCAAGCCTCTAAGCCTTCGATGGATTTCAGGACAAAGCCCACGACATCCTAATAAACTAAAATACTGAAAGCAATAAAAAGGGATCCTTCAGAAGCAAGGAGGCTCACTAACAAACACTGGAGGTCAACTAGAATCAATGATGCGGTGGATGCTGATCCTGGTTACCTGTATCTAAAAAGATGCAGGCTAAATGGCATCAGTACATTTAATGTACAAGCATGTGTGGAGAATACTAAAACAAGAAATAAGCTTGAAAGGACTGAAAGAACTAACCTGGTCTCGACTCACTCAACTTAACTGAATTTATTTCAATATAAAGTAGTAATGTTAATGCAATATAATGAAAAGCTTGTAAAACATGAATATCAACTCTGTATATTAAAAAATACAATTGTGACTCTTTTTTTATGCAAAGATACATTATGAATTCATTTTGTATATGAAAATACAAATAATCTGTGTATGTAAGAATACAAAATACTACCGTGGGAGTTTTTCTAATCGACAACCATCACTTAAGAGCTATTGTGATGATATAGCATTTCTCCTCACGCTGCTAGGGCCTTCCTATACCTTCCCAAGGGTATATAACTTGACTACTAAGTGGATCCACTAGTCTATACTAAAAAGCACTAAGGAATCATCTAAAAATTTGACCCTTTTCTACCGATGGTGGCTACATGTCTTATTGGGGCTGGTAGTTGTGTGAACTCTCTCCCATATCCGTGCTCAATACTACTCCAAAAATATAATACAAGTTCTTATGTTTAAAAACATATTTTTTTGTGTTGTTTGAGATAATTGCTTAAAACTTAGCTTAATGACTAATCTTGGAAATCAAAATTTCCTATCTTGCTTAATTGTGAAATCATTTACTCTTTACTGAAAATTAGCTTAAAGGCTCTTTTGGAAATCAAAGTTTACTTTCTTGTTTAAATGTGAAAACAATTTTACTCTTTCAGAATACATAGTCCTGATATACTATTTTGAAGAAATGAACTTCAACCTTTACTCTTTACTCTTTACTTTTTACTCTTTACTCAACTTGAAATTTAAGTCTTAAAACAAATTTAAAACATTTGTAAAAGACGTTTGGATAACACTATGAACATCTTTTGACTTGACTCTTAACTTTCCTTGAATTGAATTATGAATTCAAGGCTAATGATCTCATGTTATTCATGATTTCATCTTGTTTAGACGTACCTTAGAGTGTAGAAATCAACTAGAAAACATAAGGTACATTTCAAGGGAACTAGTACGGACTGAAGTGGGAGAGAGTAGAGAATCTGGCGTCCCTGGTGCTCTGAGTGGCTCGAGGTGCCAGAGCTTAAACTACCGAACCTGGGTTGGGGTGCTCTTGATGTCACGGCACGCCAGAGCCCAAACTTCAGACATTGAAGTGGTTGCTGGTGTTTCAACTCTAAACCCTCTAGTTTCACTTGGTTCTATCCCCAAACACTTAGATCGACTACATAACCAAAATATGCAAGAATCTACTCAAAACGACATCTAATTTCATGAATCTAAATCAAGAACTTCTCAATAACTTCAACAATCAAGAACCCAATAGAAACTTCAAAAAAATCCATCAAGAACTCAATTTCTATGCTTTCAAGAACATAATTTCGCTGAATAAAATCATGATTGGAGCGTAGGTGAACTAACCCAATGCAAAGTTATCTCACATACCTCATACGGATCAATCCTTGGCAAATCCTCAAGCAAAACCTCAAGAACGATGAACTTTGGCTCTTTCTACTCTTTTCTCCTCTTGCTTTCTTTCTCTAAAAACCCTAGCCTGAAATCTTTGAGAGCGTAAACTAACAAAAATCCGTTTAGAGCTCTAAGTATTTACTCAAACCGAAATAATTTTATTGGGTAGTGAAAAGACCATAATACCCTTCTAAAATCTGGTTTTGATTTTCCTTATCTAGACAACCCAACTTCAAATGGGCATATCTCGCTCATATCAAATCGTGCAAACTCAGCGGTGTTGGAAAGATAATTCAAAGATATTTCCTACGGTATCTTATAGAACACCTAACTCATCCTGAGCTAGGAGTTATTGTTGTTTGAAGTTGTCCTAAATATTTAACCTAATTTTGTCAAATTTCCATATTTTTAATTCATTCCAAAAATGACTCTTTCTAATGCTAGCTCTTTCTAGTTGCGGGGTTCTACATCAAGTTGGTCACTTGTCTATAGACGATAAGGGGTTTCAACTTTATGCTTAACTCCATATTTTCTCAACAACGAAGTAAACAATCAATTGCAAAAACGAGACCCTTTATCACTGATTATTGCACGTGGAGTACCAAACCTTGTTAAAATATATCACTTCAAGAATCGCACAACACTCTTCCCTTGATTGTTTGGCAAAGCTACAACCTCTACCCATTTATAAACATAATCAACCGCCACCAAGGTATACTTATATCCGAAAGAGCTCACAATCGGTCCCATGAATTTGATTCCCCAGATGTCAGAAACCTCTACCTCTATAATAGGATGAAGAGGTAGTTCATGTCTTCTCGAAACTCCTCCTTACTTTTGGCATTGAATGCATTTATTAATGAGGGAATGAGCATCTTGAAGTACATTGGTGGCTGTGCACACCCTTCTATGATGTCCACCAACTGGTAATGCATTACAGGCATTGAGAATTGTATTTGCCTCTATTTCCAGTACGCACCTTCTAATTATGTGGTATGCACATTCTCTAAATAGGTATGGCTCATCAAGAAGTATATCTTTACATCGAACAAGAATTTCTTTTGTTAATAAAAATTCAGTCCCTCGAACATAATCCCACAAACTACATAGTTTGCGAAGTCAGCGTACCAAGGTGATTCACCATGGGTTACTCTCATAACTACTTTGTCGGGAAGCACATCCTCAATGTCCCCCTCACTGGGATCAACAATATTGGTTTCGAGACGGGACAAGTGATCCACCACTTGGTTCTCACACCCTTTTCGATGCTAGACCTCTAAATCAAACTCTTGCAACAACAACACCCATCAAATAAGTCTCGGCTTTGCATTTTTCTTAGCCATCAAATATTGTATTGCAGCATGATCCCTGTGCACCACCACTTTAGTATCCAACATGTACGATCTAAATTTCTCAAAAGTATATACACCACTGTTAGAAATTCTTGTTCAATGACTGTATAATTTTTTTGAGCTACATTAAAGGCTTTACTCGCATAATAAACCGGGTTAAATAACTTGCTTTTTTGTTGACCAAGAATAACTCCAAAAGCAACACCACTAGAAGAACATATGAATTTAAATGGAATACTCCAATCGGTGGCAACAATGATCGGAGTGGACACCCATTTTTCTTTTAAGCACAAAAATGCTTTTAGGCAAGCTTCATCAAAGTTGAAAGTGGATTTTTTTCTAGTAACTTGCAAAGGGGTGAGCTACCTTGGAAAATCCTTTATAAATTGCCTGTAGAAACCTACATGGCCTAGAAAACTCTGAACCCCTTTTACCAAAATAGGAGGGGGCTAGTTTAGAAATGACTTTGACTTTAGCTTGATCCACTTGCATTCCTTCTCTTGAATTTTTATGCCCCAAAAAACCCTATTTGACCATGAAATGACACATCTCTCAATATATAACAAGGTTGGTTTCAATGCATCTTTATAGTACCTTCCCAAGGTGTTGAAGACATTTTTCAAAAGAATCACCAATAACTGAAAAATCATCCATAAAGACTTCCATCGAGTCTTCAATCATATCGGCAAAAATAGAAAGCATACATCGTTGTAATGTTGCCGGGTATTGCACAACCCAAAAGGCATTCTCTTGAAAGGAAATGTTCCATAGGGACATGTAAAAGTTGTTTTCTCTTGATATGCCGGTGCAAGAGAAATCGTGTTATACCCAAAATAACCATCAAAAAAGCAATACCATCCACTCCATGCAAGC
Organism: Solanum commersonii; assembly: GCA_029007595.1. Classification (NCBI taxonomy): domain Eukaryota; kingdom Viridiplantae; phylum Streptophyta; class Magnoliopsida; order Solanales; family Solanaceae; genus Solanum; species Solanum commersonii. The sequence goes on along the minus strand of JAJTWQ010000002.1, from coordinate 6,362,649 downwards.
CTATCAAGCATTTGGTCCATAAATGGCATAAGAAAATGATCTTTTTCAATCCATGTATTCAATTTTCGGTAGTCCATGCATACACGCCACCCGGTAACCGGTCTCATAGGTACAAGTGCCCTATTTTCATTTGGAACTACTTTGATACGTCCTATATTTGGTACACATTGCACCGGACTCACCCATTTGCTATTTGCAATGTGGTATACCATACCTGCATCGAACCACTTGATGATTTCTTTCTTCACCACTTCTTGCATCATTAGGTTTAGCCTCCTTTGGTGTTCGACTCTTAGTTTACATTCACTATCCAATTGGATTTTGTGACTAGTAATTTCAGGGGAATCCCAACAATATCACCAGTTGTCCATTTAATGTATCGTTTCAACACATTGACAAGTAATTATACTTTCCATTCAAGAATATCTGTGGTAATGATGACGGGCAAGTTTTGGTTTTCTCCCAACAAATATGTACTGAAGGTGAGATGGGAGCACCTTCATATCAAGCTTCGATGTCTCTTTGGTGGATGCTTTAGCGGGGGGACTTTCTCCATTTTTCAAATCAATGTGAAGCTTCATTGGATTTTTTGAATGAGAAGCTAAGCTAGATAGAGTAGCCACAACCTAATCATAATCCTAAATTTCTTTCTCATCATAATATAAAAGGACAGAAACTTAGGGCTCACCCACATAAAACACTTCACTCACACTAGCATCGGCTTCATCAATCACATCGATGATTGAGACCACATAATTGTCACAAAGTTGCTTCATTGATTTGCACACATTAAAAGTAACCTTCTCATTATTTACCCAAAATTTAAACTCACCACTTTGGACATCAACAAGGGATCTACTGGTAGTGAAGAATGGTCTACCCAAAATAATAGGTACCTCGACATCAATATCGTTGTCCAAAATAACAAAGTCGGCCAAGAATATGAACCTATCCAGTTTCACAAAAATATCATAAGGTATGCTAATGGGGTGTTTAATAGGTCGATTAACCACTAGAAGACGCATTGTTGTAGACTTAGGTTTGCCCAAACCATGTTGTTTGAAAATGGCACACGACATTAAGTTAATAATTGCCTCCAAATAACACAGCGCTTTGGCAAATTGAAGCATCCCAATAGTGCATAGAATAGTAAATTCCCCCGGATCAACATTTTTTACAACCACATTGCTTTTCATGATGGCACTACAACTATGAGACACCTCCATATTTTCAAGATCCATACTCCTCTTCAGGTGACCAATTCATTCATGAACTTTGCATAGCCCAACATTTCCAAAAATGCTTCCACTACAGGAAGATTTATAGATAGAGATTTGTAAACATATAGGAACTTTTGAAACTTTGCATCCTCATCCCTTTTTTTTGTCTTTGAGGGAATGGTGGGTTTACTTTGGGCAATGGTTTTGTAGGTTTCAAAGAAGAAGCACCCCTCTCATTTGTTGTTTGCAATTACTCGGTGATTAGTTTTCTTGGAGTTTCATCAATCTCCTTGGATATGTCATTTTCTGATTCTTGGTTGGACTCCTCAACATCAGTGGAATCATTTCCGTCCTTACTGGTGTTTGCTTCATCATTCACTTTTAATCACCACCTAATGGTTTTCTACTTCGAGTCAACACCACGAAGCATTTATCATGATTAATCTTTGAATTTACCATCATATCATTTGGAAAACTCTTATTTGATTTGTACTCTAATTGGGCTATAAATTGACTCATTTGACATTCAAGTTGCTTGATGGAATCTGAGTGAGAGTTTACCTTCTTATTCAAGGATGATAAATGTGCCTTCATTTCTTTAAGCATATCTTTAGTTCCCTTTACCTTTCAAATGAGAGACAAGAAATCATCTACCTGAAAACTCCCAGAACTTTCCCTATATCTTGAATTATTACCCGTGTGCATGTAATAAGCACATCGTCATCTTCTCTCCTTCAAGATTTATTTTGGTCAGCCCAATCTCGATTGTAACCTCTACATAAATCCTCACTAAATATGTTCTAACCTTGATTTTCTCGCGGCCTTCAAGAGCTCTAACAAAAACCCTACACTAGTGTCAACATTTGTTGCACCTCTTTGTTTACAAATGTCACTTCAGCTAGATACAAAGCTTCGTACCCATTTCCCATGATATGCTTTTTCAATAGGTCCATTTGGGTCATCACTTTAGCCATGTGTTCATCTTGCTCTTGCTTTTTTTCCATTTTTTCCTTTGTCATCCATAATTTTAAAGAAGACACATGATCTTCCCTAGTGTACCAAGCTCGATAAATTTTTGTCATCTCATCAAGAAGGGTAGATACTATGTCAAACTGTTGTTGCATGATTTCTCCTCAAACGAGCTGGTCTGCCACACCTTTATTGACTGAATCGAGGCTCTAGTAGAAATATTGTAACAACACATTGTTTGGTAGCCCGTGAGTTGGACATTTAAGCAACAACTTTTGGAACCTCAACCATGTCTTATGAAGAGGTTCACCATCCACTCACTTGAAGTTCTGAATATTATCCCTCAACTTCACCATCTTCTGGGTAGGGAAAAACAATACATAAAACACACCAGTGAGCTCCTCACAAGAAGTTATTGATTCCCTTGGTAAATCGGCCAACCAATTTGTCACCTCCCCCATTAGAGAAAGGGGAAACAAATGAAGTAGGAATGAATCTTGAGTGATATTATTGAAAGAAAATGGCCTACACACATCCACAAAGTTTCAAATGTGGTCATGAGGGTCCTCATAAACAAGTCCAAAGAGATCCTCCATTTACAACAGCCGCAAAAGAGTGCTAGACACATGAAATAACCATTGCCCACAATTATAGGCAATCGAATAACACACCTACTTCCCAACTGATCATCATGGACATCATGCAAATTACCAATATCATGATTGTTCCCAAGATGACTGGTATTGCTCCCATTAACACTCATCTCTTCACCTGTTTAAGAGCATCCAACACAGAACAAAAATAAGTTGATTGAACTACCACAAAATAGTTCACAACTAAACTTCACCAAAAGAATTCTAAATACTACTTTGCAGTAGTGGCGCCATGTTTTGATAACTCTCAACTACACTTCATCTGATTCTATGTGTAGGCGGTCGCTAACAAGTATAAACCCACCTACGAGTTGGGGTTGATCCCATAGGAAGTGATACGCTAAAAAATTCAATTATGAAGTAGAATGGTGTTCTAATCGTTTCAAGATGTAGACATTTTCGCAACAAAAAAGTAAATGACAAGGGTTTTACAATTAATGTCAAATGGGGGGATTTGGGTGAACAATTAACAGCTACAAATAACCGGGAGTAAACATGTAGAGAATGTTTCTTAGAAGTGTGATAAATTTAATTAAAATTTCTCTAAATGGGTGATTATTGTTTACTAAAATTCATTCAACTTCAATGGGTAGGTTAGGCTTTAGGTGCAATACCCATTTCTCTATCAACTATCAGGAATCAAGGGAGTTCTTTCGAACCTCGGCAAGCAAAACATATATTAGCAGCCCAATACCTTAATCAATCTACTTTTTCAAGCTAGATTTGTGGGATTGAATTTAGAACCACTTTCTTAAGATAAGTCTACAACAACACAATCACTACAATCCTCAACTAATAGTTTTAATTCTAATACTTCTTTCTCAAGCAACCTAGAGTACTAAACTAGAATTGCATTTGCAACTACAATTTCTTAATTAAAACACAAACTATTAATTGAACCCACTTCAAATCAATAATAAAATCTGTAAAAATTAACACCCATAAGATAATTGAAACATTCAACAACATAATCACACCCCCAAGAATGAGAGGTTTAGAAATACATAATAAAGAACAAGAAATCGTTACCAACTATGTTTTCCATTAGATTGGGCAACAATCCACAAGTCTTCAAATGCTTAAATTGAAGATTAAAATCAAACAAACACTAAAATTCTACGCAAAAAGTGTAATAAGAATATTTAGAATGTTGAAGATCAAAACCCCCGAATTGGACAATGTGGGAACTCCTTTTCTTCTTCTAAAAATTACATATATACGTTCCCAAAGTTTCAGTATCACAGTCACTCGGTGAAGTAAGTTGGGCTTTGCTGACCTGGTTGGCGATACATCAGAGTGCCCCCTTTCATTGTCTTCTTGTCTTGTATTTTCACGAGTTGTTTTGTAAAATTCGGCAAAGTATGTCAGTAACGCACCGAGTGCTCCTCTTCTTGCTTTCTTAACATGGCCTGGCACCACCTCTATGTGTAAAATTTGTTGTGCTACATTGGCTTCGCCAAACACTTTTGGTGACTAGCCGAAATAATTCTTCTATCGCAAGTTGGTCTTATCCGACATGTTAAAGGTCCACTTGACGACATGTTGAGGGGCTTTGTTCAGTACCAGCTTTGCCTTCCTTAAACTTTTTTTAGATTTTTGGCTCCCTTTTACTTGTAATACCCTTGCCTTGCTCTTTTGCCTTCATTGCTTCGAATTATTATTTTAACATCAGTTATGAGAGTAAATTAGGCATTGAGGACACTAAATCTTTGAATATTAACCCCTAAATGATTAGAAATCCCCTACTCATTTGTATGCAATTGATTTTTATTCAAGTATTTCTGGAAAAGTCTTTTACTAATTTATCATTTGACTATGTGAAGTCAAATGGTAATGTTTCAGATCCACATAAAAAAAGTCCTAACTAGAGATGGAATTGAGAGATAATCATAGAAATCATCATGACGGTAACTCTACCTAGCAGATTGGAGAACCCAAAATCATGGTTCAAGAAGATCAAACAAATTTGTGACTGATAGTTTGGCATTGTCAATAACCTCAATTCATTCTTGTGATGAAAATAATTTTCAGGAACAACGATAAAACATTGTGACATATTAAAAAGTTGATAAAACTTAACATTTTCCAATGGTTTCTATGTTTAGCAAATTTGACCAAAAAGTGTATCTACATAATAACACGGTTACAAATCACATATGTGAGTGTGAAGTGTATGTCGCTTCAAAACATATGATTATAAAAACACATTCACTATATATTCATGAAATGAGAAAGTATTCATGGTTTAAATGAACACAACAGTGAAAACCATATATGGTAAAGGATTAATTATGTTGTATGTGGTTGTCTTGGTATACACCATAACTCAACGATTCAAAGATAACAAATCTACCAATCGATCCAGTATCTTCGACATATGTTCACTATGGAAAGTTAAAATGAAAACTTGCTTATCAAGATGTAATTAATCCTTTCTTGTGTAGTACATACTTGTCCATTTATTTTTTGTTAATGTCATTCTACAATCATGCAGGGGATTGTTGAGTTTTAAAAGGCGTGAATAGTAAATGAAGAGTTGTGACTCTTTTGTAGAGGTTTGATTTTTCTTAAGATTTATGACTTTTCTAAAGGGTTATGACTTTTTCAAAAAATTGTGACTTTTCCATAGGGTTGTGACCTTTTTGATAAGGCATAGTAAGCATTTGTTCACACTACGCTTTGTTGTCTAAAAATAGAGTGGTTTTCCCTCATTTTTCAATAATGAATTTTCTGAACTTTTTATTTTGAATAAAGAAATGGGGATTGTTTACTTTACTTCCTTTGAGTGGTTCGTTTGCACCATGATTTTAGGTACCAATACACCGATAAGAAAGATCATTCTATCTTGGGAGTATACAATCCATTAACCTGAGGTACTTGAGGAGAACAATTTTCTTAAGGACGCATTATATTTTCTTTACTCGTATTAACTTTCTGGTTTTGAAAATATACTTTAAAATTTGAAGTTTATTACAAAGTTCTTCAAAGTTATTGTTCAAAATACTTTAGAAATATGAATAAATAGGAAAATGTCCAATATAACCATATGGGTCCTTACAATCCATATATGTCATGACCAAAAAACCGGATGTGATGACACTTGCCTCATTCGTCTAAGACAGATAAGTGTAAATAACCCTCGAAAAGGGTAAATGCGGAAGTAAGAAAGAGATTTAGAACTCAGATCTAATAACATAACAAAACTATCCCCAAAACCTTGTGTCATGTGTACAAGCCACTAAGTAATTAAACAGATTCAAAAGAAATACAAGTTTGAATGTCTACAATCCCATAATTGTAAAAAGACATAATCAAGAGTATGCGATGTCTGCCATGATGCCTAGCAGCCAACTCACAAACGCTAAGGGTTTCACGACACAACAAAAAAGATAGAAATGTAAAAAGACAAACCAAGAACAAGATAAAGCAGAAAAAAATATTCTTTCTATTAAAGCCCCCAAAATCTGGTTGTCACGCCTATAAGCCACAACATTGCATAAAGTGTGGAATTTAAGAAATAAACACAAGTGTCATTCATTGTTTTTCAAATAGAATGAAGCTTTTGGGATTAAGGAATAGAGGGCCCACTAGGATTACAAATGGCTACCTCTCAAGTCTTCCAATGGGCCTCAGAACGTGAGAAGAAGAACAATTACGCTAAACGAGCTCGGTAACTACACAAGTGTAGAAGAAAAGAGTAAGTACCAGCAACACACTACCCAACAAGCAACTTAATAAACAAAACCTCTAGCTAGAAATCAAATACCCCTTACACTCCAACCGAACTTCATCAAACTACAACCTATACAGAAATCAACGCAACCTAATAGTTCTACAATCCACGGATCATAAGGCCAAAATTCCACAGTGCAATAGTCACAATTCCACCATCAAATGAATCAAACAAATCAATTTTAATGTCAAGTAGTTTAGTCACAAAGAACAAGTGCATCGATCACAATTAGCAACCAAGTCACACATAAGCCTCAAATGCATCAAGTCACAATAATCAATCTATCGCCATAACCATTTATCATCATCTTTATAAGCACTTCCAATAAATTACCTCGGCATAACAACATTCATCGGCATAGGTCTCGGCATAATAGCACTTGCTGAAAAAGATCTCGGGATAATAAATCAACATAAGTCTCAACACGTTATTCAACAATCAATGCACACAAGCAAGATCACATCAAAGTAAAGAGATAACAAATCATACATTTCAAGTCAACATTCATGCTTTCAAGCATTTCATCAATCAATCAACAAGGTTCACAATAAGGCAATTTGTATCATGATTTTCATCACATAGCCTTTTTCAATTCAACCCTATTTTATACAATAAAATTGATAATGTGGGGAAATTAATCATTCACCTCAGCCCCATTAATCCCAACACAGAAGTAATGAAGAAAGTACACAAATTCTACAAAAAATAGAGGGTCTAGGGGATCACTTACATTAAATCACACAATTAATCACTCAAAGAGTAGAGTCTTACCCTTCCAAATAATATTTGTAACATCTCACTATTTGAAAGAACTAGAAGGACCTAGAGTTAGAAAGAGTCCTTTAGGAAAGAATGAAAAAAATTTGGAAAATTGTTTAAGTTATGTTAAGTTTGAGTGTTTGGTCAACTTCAAACGATCATAACTCCTAGCTCAGGATGATTTAGGTGAGCTGCCAGATACCGTAGGAAATGTATTTGAATTATCTTTACAACGCCACTGAATTTTCCCAATTCCAAGTTTGTATGAGTGAGATATGTCCATTTGAAGTTGGGTTGTCTAGATAAGGAAAGTCAAAAATGGATTTTTAAAGGGGTGTTTTGGTCTTTTCAATACCCAATTATTTTATTTTTTTTATTAATTACTTAGGGGTATAAACTTAATTTGTTCAGTTAACGCTTTTGAAATTTGTGTTAGGGTTTTGAGAGAAGAGAAAAGAGAAGGGAAAGCAAGGAATCATCAAGTTGTTGAAGTTACGGTCATGTATTTCGTCAAGGGGTGTTCCCTACGAGTTATGTGAGATCACATAACATTGGGTTAGTTCACCCACATTCCAATCATAATTCCACTCAGAGTAATTGTATTTTTGAAAGAAAATATTTTAAGTTCTTGATGAAATTTGTTTAGGTTCTTGTGGGTTCTTGTTGTTGAAGTTTCTTGAGATTGATTCATGAAATAAGGTGGTGTTTTGAGTAGAATCTTACATATTTTGTTGATATAGTCGACTCTAAGTGTTTGGCGAAAGAACCAATTGTGTTTAGAATTGAAAAAAGAGCAAGAAAATTTGTCAAAAATCAGGAGAGGGGGTAGGGCACCGCGCCTCTCAGAGCATCCCAAAGAGATTTCTAAAGTTTGGGCCTTAGGGAGCCGCGCCAGCTAGAGCACCCCACCCCAGCTTCTGAAGTTTCCCTCCTGGCGCCATGCGCCTCTGAGAGTGCCAAAGACGCCAGTTCTTCAACCTTTTCCTACTTCTCTCCTTACTAGTTCCCTAGCAATGTACCTATATTTTCTAGGCAATTTCTCTACTCTAAGGTATGTCTAAACATCATGAAATCATCCATAAACACGATATCATGAAACTTGAATCCATAATTTAATTCAAGGAAAGTTAAGAGTCAAGTTAAGGGAAGTTCATATAGTGTTCCTAAAGTCTTTTACAAATGTTTTAACTTTATTTTAAGACTTGAGCTTTGAGTGGAGTAAACAGTAAGAGTAAAGTTCATTTCTTAAAAATATTATACAGGAACTAAGTATTCCCAAGCATTGAAATGTTTTCACATTTAAATAGGAGAAGAAACACTGATTTCCAAGAGAGCCTTTGAACTAGTTTTTGAGTAATTATCTTAAATCACAGAAAGAGATTTTTTTTCTAACATATATGAGCTGAATTTATTTTGGGATTAGTATTGAGAACCGATATGGGGATGAGTTTATAATATTTCAAGTCACCATAAACCATGTAGCCATCGTGGGTAAGAAAGGGTCATACTTTTTAGATGATTCCTTAGTGCTTTTTATCATAGACTAGTAGATCCACTTAGTTGAGAAAATCTATATCACGACAAGGTATAGGACACTTCTAGCAGCATGGGCGATAAGTTGTATTATCACTTAGGCTTATAGTGGTTGTTGTCGGTTAGAGAAACTCCCACATTATTATATTAATTTGTATGTAAACTGAGTTGCTATTGTATTTAATACATTGAGTTATCATCTACTATTTAAATGCTTTGTATAAACTACACCCTTGTTGTTGTTTTTACTTTGCATTTTAGTTGAGTATTCATGAGTTGAGTAAAGCTAAGGTAAGTGTTCTTTTCATATTCCTTTCAAGCTTATGTCATGTTTAGTTTTCCCCTTGCATACTCATACATTCAATGTACTAATTCCATTTGGCCTGCATCATTTTATGATGCATATAGAAGTAACCAGGATCAGCATCCAACTCCTCGTTGATCCAGTTGAGGACTCAGAGTCAGTTGGTGAGCCTCCTTGCTTTCCAGAGGACCCTTTTTTCATTGTTTTAGTATTTTTGTTGTGAGGATGATCGGGGTCTCATCCCAACATGCCTCTTTGTTTTAGAGGCTTCATAGATGAATAGTTATAGTACTTTAGTCTTTCTATTTTTAGTGGTTGATGTTAATACTTGAGTTTCCATTTTGGATTATTTAATATTTCTTTAAGATATTGCATGAGTTGTCCTTTGATACTAATTCTTGTTATCTAAGTCTTCCGCTTTAAGTTAAGCTAGGCCAAGGGTTCCCTTGCGGCCATCAATGGTTCTCGAGTACCAATCCCACCTAGGGTGTAGGCTCAGTGTATGACAAACTAGGTATCAGAGCACATATTTATTGAGTTCTAGGGAGACTATGAAGTCGTGTCTGTGGAGTCCTAGTTATCAGTGTGAAGTGCGCCAAATCTATAATTAGGAAGATGCAACATTTAGGAATTTCCTTCGCTTCTTTCATATTCATTTCGTGCGATAGAGTTCATCTCTACAAAGACTCTCTATAACTCGTACTTGTGCATGTCTTTCATTTGATCATGCCTCCACAAAGAGCTATCATATGTCATTTTGCTAGGCGTAATATTGAAGAACAAGTGGTACCTAGTGCACCTGAATTGGAACCCCAAGGAGGTCACTAAAGCTAAGTTTCAGAAAGCAATTTGAATGCTAAGTTAAGCTGTGACCAACCAAGTTGGGCAACAAAGAGGGGCTCGATAAGAAAAAGTCGATACTTCGAGGATCCACGTGATTTTGATGATCATTCCTCCAAGCTTCACTGGTTCAAGCACTACTGAAGTCTGTAAAGTTTGTTGAGGAACTGCAAAAGGTATTTAAGGTTATGCACGTCATCGATGCTTTGCGAGTAGATCTAGCTGCATATCAGTTGAAGAATGTTGTTAGGACTTGATTTGACTAGTAGAAGAAGAATAGGGCTGAGGATGCACCAATTTTGTGTTGGGCCATGTTTGAGGAGGCTTTCACTACATAAAAAATTATCATTAGCAGCAATTAATTAATGACAATAACTTAATTACCACTAAATAAATATATTTAGCGGCAATTAGCATGCTTTGTATATGTCCATAAAGCCTTTAGTAACATTAGTTGTAGTGGCACATAACTAATGCTGGTAAAGACTTTAGCACTCCTTATTAGTGTCCCTATTTATTGCCGCTAAAAGTTGTTTTAATTGTACTATTTCTTGGGCATTTATTTCCCCAAGAACTGAGAGAAGCCAAGGTATGGGAATTCCTCACCCTTAAGTAGGATTCGCAAAGTGTCCATGAGAAGAGTTTGAAGTTCACCCAACTTTCCTAATATGCTTAGGAGATGGTTGTGGATATGAGGTGTAGGATGATACTATTTGTTGCTGGGTTGTCCCGTCTGTCAAGCATAGAAGGAAAGACAACCATGTTAATAAGGGGCATGGATATAGCAAGGTTGATGGTTTATGTGTAGCAGGTTGAGGAAGAGAAGCTGACGGATAGGGAAGAGTTTAGGAAAAAAAAAGCTAAGACAGAAAATAAGTCCGTGCAGCAAAGGAGTAATGTGAACCATTCCTCTTTTCAACAAAAGCTAAAGGGACGTACTCAATCATTTGCTAGTTCACCTGCACCCATAAACAAAGGTGAGTACAATAATCAGAATTCACAACACATCAGAGCTAGACCTTCCTAATCTAAGGGTAGTGTTGCAAAAAGAAATAATCGGTCTCCTGCATGTGCTATGTGTGGTAGGAACCACCAAGGGTAGTGTCGCGATGGCTCCACATGTTATTTCATGTGTGGATAAGAGGGTCACTTCATGAAATAGTGCCCTAAAAATCGGCAAGGTAATGGGAATCAGGGTAATAGAGCCCAATCTTCATCAATTACTCCACCATATAGGGTTACCACTAGAGGAGCTACTTCCAGTACATGTGGAGGAGCAAACCGTCTTTATGCGATCCCTAGTCGTCAAGAGCAATAAAATTCTCCGGATGTTGTCACTGGTATGATCAAAGTCTTTATTCTTGATGTTTATGCTTTGTTAGACCCAAAAGCGAGTTTTTCTTTTGTGACTCTGTATGTTGCAATGAAATTTGATGTTCTTCTTGAGAAACTTTGTGAGCCCCTTTGTGTTTCTACACCTATTGGGGAGTCTATTCTATTTGAGCGAGTCTATCGTGATTGTGTCATTTCCATCAATTACAAGAACACCATGGTATATTTAACTGAGTTAGACATGGTATATTTTGATTTCATTCTAGGTATGGATTGTCTTCATGCCTGTTATGCTTCCATTGAATGTATAACTCGAGTTGTTACGTTCCAAATTCCTAATAAGCCAGTTATAGAGTGGAGTAGCAGTGCCTAAGGGTCAAATTTCTTGCTTCTCGATATCCAATTTATATGATTTATTTTCTATTGTGAGTATTGTATTTTTGCATTTGATTTTTTAACACATTGTTGAAATTTTTTATTTTGTATTTTGTCTTGTGTTTTCTAGTACATTTTTTAAATTTTGCTTAATTTTTCTATCTTCTTGAAAGTCTAACTTTATAGAAAAACTGGAATTCTATTTTCTATAAAATTCTTCCTTTTTTACACTATTTTATATTTGCTATTTTTTCAATGTTTATATTCTTGGTTTATTGTTTATTTCTTCCGTTTTTCGTCATTTATGGGTCAAAATCTATAGTCTTTGTTTGTTATTTCTCTCTAGTCTCTCCTCCTTGACATTTTAGTATTAATATTTATTATTGCTTATTTTATTGTATGCATTTGATTAATTTAGTGTATACCCTAAATTATTTCATGTTTTTATCTTGTTTGTAGTTTTGTTAATGTGTCTTAGACTTTCCGCTTGATTACCAATTTTAGTAACTACCTGTATTCTTTATATCTTCTCTAGTTACATCTGTCTAGTGGGTTTTGGGAATGATGGTGGACTTGGGTCATGTCTTCGGTAGAGGCCGAGGGCGAGGGAAAATGGTGGAACGTGGGTTAAGAGTTCTCCTAAATTAAGAGTAGGGATATTATCAGGGAAGTCCATAGAGTTTGTAAATATTCTGAAGAAAAGGACAATAAATATAACTTGTGTACATGATATCAGATGGGAAAATACCAAGGCATGGGAGGGATGGGCTTAAGTTGTGGTACTCATGAGTATCAAGAGATAGAAAATAAATAGGTATTTTAGTTGATGGGGATTTTTGAGAGCCTGTGGTGGAGGTTAGGAGAATCAATGATCGGATGTTGACGATTAAGTTACTCGTTGGTGGATTTATTTGAACATTATTAGTGCTTATTTGCCTCAAGTGGGCTTTAACAATGAGGTTAAAGTGCTTTATTGGGTGGATTTGGATGAGGTAGTGAGAGGTATACCAAACACAAAGAAGATTTTCATCGGTGGAGACATTAGTGATCAAATTGGGGAAGCTTCTAGTGATTTTGATGATGTTCATGGAGGCTTTTGTTTTACGGAGCGAAATAGAGGTGGAGTATTGCTTCTCAATTTTTCTAAGTATTTTTAGTTTGTTACTGCTAACTCGTACTTTCTGAAATGGCAGTACCACTTTGAAACCTTTCGTAGCACGGTAGCTATGACATAGATTACTTGCTTTTTAGGAAAAGTGATTGAAGACTTTGCAAGGATTGCATGGTTATTCCGAGTGATAATATAACAACCCTATACAAGCTTTTTGTGATGGATTTGGAGATTTAGAGGCATAGAAGGAAGAAGACCTTATACGACAGAATGAGGTTTAAATTGGATGGCTTCACCCCAGCTCTTTCTCAAGTGATGGGGGATAATTTTATTGGTGTGGGGTCTATAGTAAATAGCAGTGATGTGAAAAACATGTGGGATAAGGAATATAGTTGCATTAGGGGAGTAGCTTTAGAGGTGCTAAGGGTATCGCGGGGTAACTTTTGTGGTCATCAAGGATATTAGTTGGGGGGGGGGTGGATGGAAAACTCAAAGCAAAGTGGAAACCATGAACGTTGCATATACAAAGTTTGTGGAGTGCATGGACGAGGAAGAGAAGTGAAACCTTAAAGAGATTTGTAAGACAATAAAGGCAGAAGCAAAGTTAGTAGTTACGACTACTAAGACGACAACTTTCAAATGCTTGTATGTTGAACTAGGGCAAAAAGGTAGGGATAAGAAGTTGTATAGGCTCGCGAAAGCGAGAGAAAGAAAGGCTCGTGACTTCGACCAAGTGAAGCTTTTGAATATGAGGACGGGAAGGTGTTGGTGTAAGAGGCCTCTATTAAGCAAATATTGAAAGCATACTTCCTCAAGAGAGATCAGGAACGATGAGATTCCTATTCTTAAAGAGCAGAGACAAGGTAGGTATGGAATGGTTGATTGAGTTCTTTAATGAAAATTTTAATATGGCAAAAATTCCTGATGAATGTAGTACAATTTTTCCATTTTACAATAAAAAGAGAAATATAAAAAAACTATAGCAATTACAGGGGTATCAAACTTCTAAACGACACTATGAAGGTTCGAGTGTGTTGGTGGAAATAATGGTTAGGAAAGAGGATACTTATTCTTCAGAGTAACCTTATTTCACTGACATTAATCTAATACACATTCTAAGGGAACCATCCTTCTTTTTCACAAATAAGACTGGAGACCCCAAGGTGAGACACTTGATTGAATAAAACTTTTCTCAAGAAGATATTTCAACTATTCTTTTAACTCTTTCAAATCTGATGGAGCCATTCTATATGATGTAATAGAGATAGGATGAGTATCTGGATGAATATCTATACCGAAGTCTTTTTCTCTCTTAGTAGGCACTTCTGGGAAGATCGTCTAGAAAGACCTCTGGAAACTCACTAACAATTGAACTGACTGAATAGGTGATGTCTCAACACTAAAGTCATTAAATCGGACTAAGTGATAGATGCACCCCTTGGAAACTAACTTTCTGACCTTAAGGTACGAAATAAAATGACCCTTAGGTACTGCTGAACTACTCCATTCTATAACTGGCTATTTGGAAACTGAAACATAACTACTCGAGTCCTATAATCAACTGAGGCATAACATGCATGAAGCCTTCCCATACCTAGAATAACATAAATTATACCATATCTAACTCAACTAAGTCAATAATGGTGTCCGTGTGATTGATGAAAATGGTACAACAATAATAAATCTTTCAGCTAGAATAGATTCACCAGCATATGTAGAAACACTAAAGGGCTCAAGAAGTTCCTCAGGAAGAATATCAAAATACAAGGAAATATAAAGAGTCACAAAAGATAGACTCGCTCCTAAATCTAACAAAAGCATAAACATCAAAAGTAAACACTTTGATCATACCAGTGACAACATCTGGAGAATTCTCTCACTCTTAGCGACTAGTGATAGCATAAAGATGGTTTGCCACTCCGCCTGTCCCTGAAGTAGCTCCTCTAGGTGTAGCTTTGTCTGGTGGAGAAACCGCAGAAGATTTGGCTCTATTTCCCCTATTTCCACCACCCTGTCTATTCTTAGGGCACTCTTTCATGAAGGGACCCTCTTGATTACACTTGTAGCAACAAGTGGAGCCATCACAACACACCCCTGAGTGGGTTCTACCAAACTTAGCACATGCATAAGTCTTATTTCCTCCTTCTGCCACACTACCTTGAGAATGTGGAGGTTTGGCTCTAATGTTTTGTGAATTCTGATTATTGAATTACATCTATTTCTTGTTGTAGGTGCACTAACAAATGATGGAGCAGGTCTTTTTTACTTATGTTGGAAAGATGACTGGTTTTCATTACTCTTCTGTTGTCTCGACTCATTCCTTGGCTTAGCCTTCTTGTTTCAGGACTCTTCTCTATCCCTGAGCTTATCTTTCTCAAGTTGTTGTATGTGGATCATCAACCTTTCTATGTCCATATCCCATATTAGCATAGCTGTCTTGGCCTCCTTACTACAGATGAGACAACCCAACAATAAACAACCTCATTCTTCTCCTCATGTCAGCGACTATCTTCGTTGCATAACAGGAAATTTGGATGAACTTAAGGTTATATTCATACACACTCATAGATTTCTGCTTAAGAGTGGGGAATTCTCTTACCTTTGCCTCTCTTAGCTCATGGGGGAAAGAAACGACCCTTGAAGGCACTCTCGAACACAATACAACTCACAATTAGTGCACCCTCAGCTCTACCCTTCTTCCATTGGTCAAACCAGATTTAGCAACACCCTTCAGTTGGTATGCAGCTAGTTCCACTCGCTTAGCATCAGCAACATGCATAGCCTCAAATACTTTCAGCAATTCTTCCACAATATTTTTCTGATTCTCAGTGACACTTGAACCGGTGAAATCTAAAGGATTTATCCTTAAGAACTCATGAATCCTTGATGTATCAGCCACATCCTCTCAATTTCCTCTTTGTTGCCCGCCATGGTTGGTCACAGCTTGGTTGAACATATAATAACTTCACACAAGTCAACATTAGTGACCTCTCCTTGGGGTTGCACTTCTGGTGCATTAGCCTTGATCCTCAATGTTTCTCCTAGCAGGACGACCTCAGACCACTATTCATGGAGGCATGATCTGAAAGATACGTGCAAGCACAAGTTAGAAATAATCTTTTATAGAGTTGAACTATATCACACAAGAAGAGTATGAAAGAAGTGAGATAGTTCCTAAATGTCATAGACTCCTAATTATAGATGTGGCACACTTCACACTGATAACTAGGACTCTACAGGCATGGCTTCATAGACACCCTAGGAATCTTGAAGTCTATGGTCTAATATCAAGTTTGTCACGCCCCGAGCCTACACCCTAGACGAAACTGGCACTCAAGAACCATTTCTGGCCCTAAGCAAACCCTTGGCCTAGCTAGACTCTCATTGGAAGAATTTAAGCATTAATAAAAGGAATCGAATGCAAACTTTAGTCAACTATCTCAAAGTAAACTTAGAATGATTTATAAATAAACATTCAACTAGACAAAGTGGCAACTCAAGTCTCAACATGAACAACTGAAAATGAAAAGACTCATGAACTAGTCTCTATCTATCTATGAAGCCTCTATAAACTGAGATGACGGCAGGACCAGACCCACGACATCCTCATAAAACTAGAGTGAATAAAGTAAACAAGGGATCTTCTGGAAAGCAATGGGGCTAAATAACAACTCTGAAGCTCTACTGGATAAATAAAGTGTTGGATGATGATCATAGTAACCTATATCTACATTATAAAACCATGTAGGCCAAATGGCGTTAGTACATGGAATGTACGAGCATGAGAGGGGAAATCTAAAATAAGACATAAGCTTGAACTGGAATTGAAAGAAACACTTGCCTCGTCTCAACTCTATTAAACTCATTTCAATATAAAGTAGTAAATAAAGATGTAGTATAAAGAAAATATTTAAATAGTAGATAACAACTCAATGTATTAGAAAAAACAATATAGACTCTGGTTTTACAGATGATGATATAATATAAGTTTGTGGGAGTTTCTCTAACGGACAACTATCACATGAGTTATGTGATAATATAATGTCTAGCCCACATTGCTAGAACACTCCTATACTTTCCACGGTATAAAACCTACTACTGAGTCTATGCTAAAAATCATTAAGGAATCATCTAAAAGGTAAGACCCTTACTACCCACGTTGACTATGTGGTTTATGAAGACTTTTAAGTTATCTGAACTCGTCCCTATATCGGTGCTCAATACTACTTCAAAAATGTATGTAGCGACTCGAGAGCACCCCCTAGCCATTACCGGTGTATTCGACCTCTCATAGGTCTTATACAAGCCCTTAGCATTCGTCATAACATTTATCATAGAAAAATAGCAGAAAATTTAAAACTTTTTCATAATATAACACAAGACTTAAACAGTCACCTCATTTAAACCTCTAATACAAAATAGGAGTACTACGTCTCAAGGTAGCCATCTTAAAACACGACTACAACACAAGAGGGACACAACCGTTATAATACAAAAGAAACTACTATCTAGTACATTGAACTTAAGGAAACTCTTTAACATAATGGTCCTTGAATCTTTAAGGAAGTACCTGAACATAGAAATAGTAAGCCAAGCTCATCACTTCTAAGAAAGGCCCTTTAGCCACCACCACTTACACTTGGTGTAAAAAAAGATAAAGAAGAATGATGTTAGTACAAAAATACACTCAGTATGATAACCATGCAAACACGTTCTTTTAAAAGAGACATTTAGTTGGAAACCATGCATCATGCCTTTTTAGAGATACTTCAAGAACATTTAGTACAATAGGCACAATATAAACCACATACATAATCATACACATGGAAACAATTCATAATAGCACATAGAGCCACTTATAACATTTTAGGCATATTCAATGCATACAATACATTACCTTTCTCTTTATCTTAACTCCTTTCCTCAAGCAACCCTTAGGGAATACTTGGTGCAATGTATCACCTGAAGGTTACCAAGGGTGAACTTACATATAGCCTTCATCAATCCAACCACATATATTTGTAGAGTCATAAGCACACCATAAGACATAGTCTTCGCATAGGAACCATCACCTCAGACAACCCCCAAGTCACACTAGTGCAAAGTGCAAGTAGCATCCCATAATAATACTCACACCAAGTGTTCCTAGGAAGCCACCATAGACTAGGCACATCATATTCAAAAAGTCATAACATCTTCATCTAACCTTAAACATAAGACCAACATACTTCATAACATCATATAAGGACTCATTCATTTACTACATTATTAGTCGTAACCCATTTAGTTCATATCATACGTAAACCACCCTCACAACCCCTTCACAAGTTCACTTGTGCAATGTACGCATGGAGTCCCATACCCCAACATATACTAAGCAAACCCATTAAGAAGTCATAAGTATAATTCACATGCATAATCATACTTCATGTCATCACATAAGTAAATTCAACCTTAACATGCTTTCATATTAACATACATAAACCATAGTCTTCATTACATAAAGAGCCTAATCATAACCTCCCATAGAGTACACTTATGCAATGCATAAGTAAGGTCCATAGTCCTATCTACACTAAGTAACTCTTCAAGAAATCATGACTAGAGTTCATATTCTTATCTTAGTTAATTTCTTAAGTTTTGGGAGACATTGCCATAACTGGCATAGACCATGTGAGCTACATGGAATTCGGTGTTCTACTCCCACACCGAAAAGAGAGGGTACTACTTGCCAAAGTTGGACCTACATACATAATAGCTATCTAGTGGATCCACTAAGCTAATACCTACGGGGGCACGTAGTTACGGAACAAGGAGATTGCTACTAGAAAACCTTGACTTACTAAGCCTGGAGGTTTCCATCTCATGAGACAAAATCTATCTTGGGAACCTGGACTTGCTAAACATGATGGTTCTCTTATGGGAAACCGGACTTCACTACACCAATTTAGGCATAAGGCTGTACTAAATCTGGACAACGCTTGTAAAGTGTTGTCTAAAATATTTTTAGCAACGCTTTTAAAGCATAGCCTTAGTTTTGGTCTTTTGACTACGATATTATTGTCAACACTTATAAAATGTACTGTTTAATAGTATAGGCTACACTTTATAAGTGTTCCCAAATCATTACATAATTAGCAACACTTATTTACACATATGATTACACTTTTGAAGTGTGCTATTTTTATAATTCTAAAAGAAACACTTGATAAGTATGGACTTATATTTATCTTAAAATTTTCACCAAAATATTGTATTACCTCCCATATATTCAACTCTCCCCCCAATTTCTAATTGGCCAAAGAAAAACACTCTATACAAACGTAAATACATTTTTCACCAAAGAAAAATTTGTGTTGCTCTTTGCATAAAGAACTACTCAAAAATTAAACCATAAACCCTAGTTTCTCTCCTTCTCAATTTCACCCAAAAATTCTCCAATTTCCTTATCAATGGCATGTGGCGATTTCCCTAATCCTTCTTCACCTTTGTCCTAGAGACGAGAGAAAGAATTCGAAGGATTTTGAATTTAGAGGAATCGGAGAATCTACGAGCAGTGGCGATGAAGATAGAATTAGTCACACGGTGAATATGTCTGCCTTCATCTCGTCAGGGCTTGTCAAGGTAACAGACTGTGCTAGAGTTATTTTTTTCCTCAACGCCAAATGTTTCGTACAAAAAATAAAGGTTTACTTTGTGGGTGGGGGTTCTAGCTTAAGAGTTATATGGCTGTATTGAAAGTTGAGTTTATGATGTCGGTTGTTGTTTTGGTCCCTTCTTTTAATAGTACCTCTACCCTGGTTTATTTAAACCCCTGTCTTTTGAGATATATGAAAATCATTTTAAGCTTGTGGATGCTTTCATGGACGTGGAATTATTGAGATGCTACATTAATCCTAGATTGCTAATAACACACTTGGTTTTTGCCACTTTGAATTTTCTCTGAACAAAAGAAACAAAAGATCAGAAATTTGTTGTGAGGCTTCTAGATTTGTGTTCAAATTAAAATTTCACCTATTAAAATTGGCATTTCCCACATTCAAGATATGCACATTACTTATTTAATTTTCCGAACATGTGACACAAGTCTGCAAGTTAAGTTTTGCCCTAATTATTTTTGTACTTTTGTACCTTGTGGTCCATGGAGCATGAAAAAAATCTTAAGAATGAATTGATTGTCATGTTTTTATTTGAATTTATCTGATATGTGATTTATCTAATGGCATACTAATGAAAGTGCCTTCTCTTGTTTGGGCAAAATCCTTTCAGGGAACATATTTGCATCATAAGAAAATCAAGGTTGCCCAGGGTATCAAGATAATCACCTAGGTATTATTCACTACTTGTAAACCTGTGAGCTCATTTTTGGTCAGTCTTAGGATCAAGCTTAGGAAGTCTATTGGGTAGGAAACTTTATGCAGAGAGTTAGAAGTGGATTTTATTTTTACTGATCTGTTGTTAGAAAATGTATGTATTTTGAATCTTAGATTAGTTTGTTGTTAAAATCAGATGATGCTATGTTTGAGTTCCTGATTTCATTATAATTAAAAATAATTAGCAGTTGTTTTTCTAGGATCAATTAAGTAGAGTAGGGTGTCATATACAGGATATAAATTTTGAGTCCTGATTACTGTTGGAAGTCAAATAACTTTTTGTAAAGATTTGGAGGAAGCTTCGTAATTGCACGAAAAATAATAAGTAGAGGAGTTATCTCTTTGCACGTACATCTCTTTCCTTTTTCTATTTTTTCTTGTCAGGAAACCAACCAATGCACTTGATGTCTCATGTTCAACATATATGGTGAAATTTGTGTAGAGCATTGGAAGGTTATTCTAATTTGGGCACATATAGTCCCTTCTTTTCTTTTTGTTCTATTCATGATGTCCTTGAGCATATCAATTCTGTTCAGAATTTCTGATTTCCTAAGTCAGATATTTTTTGATACCTTTGAGAAAAAATTTGTTGGAATAGCTATACAAATACCGTCCTATTTTGTCTTGGAATAGTTGTAAGAAATCCAATGGTTGTTCTTGTGTAGTTTGTTACTTCAGTGAAATTTGACTTGGAAGTTCAACTAGCGAGCCATAACCTTTCAATCCACTACATGGGTGTATTGACATTTTCTTCTACTGATGTGTGCTGCTTTCACTATTTACTATATGGCTATTGATTTAGTGGTGGTTTTCCATGAATAAGTAAGACTGAGAGCTTTCTCCTTCCCCCCCTTGGTTCATTCTATTCTTGTTCAGGGCTTTGAGCATGCGATTGGTAGCACTAGTCTATATGTTGTGGGGCCTGATGATGATGTGGAAGACATCAAAGAAGTAGCTATGAAAGATATGAAGTCAGTGGTGAGCAGGATCGATAAAAGTGAAGAGGGAGTATATGTTCAAGCAACTGCACTTGGATCATTAGAAGCTTTGCTGGAAGTTTTGAAGACCTCAGGAGTAAGCATACCTGCCAGTGGGATTGGCATAGGTCCCGTGCATAAAAAGGATGTAATAAAATCTAGTGTTATGCTTGAGAATAAGAAAGAGTATGCAACCATGTTGGCCTTGGATGTTAAAGTGACAGAGGGAGCTCGGGAACTTTCAGATAAACTTGGTGTCAAAGTTTTTATGGCTGATATTATATATCACTTATTTGATCAGTTTAAAGCCTACATTGACACTATCAAGGATGAAAAAAAGAAGGAAGTTGCTGAAGAAGCAGTCTTCCCCTGTGTGCTCAAGATCATTCCAAATTGTGTCTTCAACAAAAAGGATCCAATTGTTCTGGAGTTGATGTTCTTGAGGGCATTTTCAGGGTATTAACTTTTCTTGTCTATTGTCTCATATTCATTGATCTCATCCACCAGCTTAATTTAAAAAAAAGGAAAAATTAAAGATAATGGAATCTCTACATTTCATTCGGGAAAACTAGCTTTTGTGTACATCAGCAATACAAATAAGAATAGATAATCAATATTTAATGGGTTGTGCTGATATTATCAGATTTTTTCTAATTTCATGCTTCCATTAGGTTGGGGTAAGGGTTCTTGATTACTCACATTGATTTCTCATTAAATGTGTAACTTCTTTATGTATAACCTTGTTTGAGACAACTCGTCTAACATAAATAAACTTACGGAC
The DNA here is from genome assembly GCA_029007595.1 of Solanum commersonii. NCBI lineage: Eukaryota > Viridiplantae > Streptophyta > Magnoliopsida > Solanales > Solanaceae > Solanum > Solanum commersonii. The sequence continues at coordinate 6,340,689 of JAJTWQ010000002.1, read as the reverse complement.
ACTAATAATTTTTTTTTGGTTGATAAGGTAAGTTGTTATCAAGAAGATGCCATGGATACAAAATTAGATATGCTAGCTCCTATACAGGATGCTATGAAAGGGTCGGGGAGCTAGCCAAACACCAATAAAGGAATAACCATGTTAAAGGCCAGTCTTAAGTAAGGGAACTCACAAAATCTGTAAAAACAACTTTAGCAAGTGGTTTAGAGTTGACACTACATCAAAACATTTTGTTGTTTCAACTTTCTAAAGGCTCTAGATCTCAACAACATCCATTTGAGGCCGTCTTTTTATGGTTTTACATTGGTGATATATAAGCATATATGGTTGTGTTTTTATTTGAGTAGAAAGATTGAGGAGCTTGAATTGAAGAAGAAGCAATAAGAAACCAAAGCTATAGAAACTTCAAGGAAAGCTATTCCATCAATGGTATTTATTTCCAAAAGACAAAAGTTTGTCATTTGACTGGTTTCCAAATTAATACTTAACCCGTTTGGTAATTATACTTCATGTTCTGTTTTTGTGGCAGGAAAAGTGCAAGAAACAATTAATGATAGCCAATTCAGATTTCATGGAAAAAAATGGAGGTATTCTAATTAATCAACCTATATGTATGTTATTGCCTTCATGTGGAATTATATGCAACACACACTTCCATAGTTTATATTATGTTGTAACTCACATTTGAGATATCGAACTCAATCATTTCTAATGTCTCTAATCTAATCCATCAAAAATGCACTATTCCCCTCTATGGTTCTCTGAGTTGTTATTTTTGGTTAGGGTGAAATGGAAAGGGGGCTTAATTATGTTTGATTAGGGAGGAAGTAGAGAGATTCATGGTACTGTAGGATATTCATGTTACTGTAGGAGTTGTGATATTTTTAGTAATAGTAATTTCTGTTGACTGTTAAATGTTAATTGGATGATGAATATAGGATAAGTTTCTGAACCTAGTGTCTAAACTAGAAGAAAAAGATAAGGCGATCACAACATTTATGTTGTCGGTTGAATAATTTGTTGAAGTTAAGAGAAAGAACGTGGAACAAGGAAGTGAGAAATAGGGAGTGCATGCAGTAGATGTAATAATGGAGAGTTCAAATGATCAGAGCAAGGAGCTAACAACAATTAACCCCAGAAAAGTAAAAAATACTCCCCTCACAGCTGAGGGAAAAGCTGCCAAGATACAAAGGCTTAAGAGTGGCTTCAGACTGTGCAAACCCTAGGGTAGTTTGCTTTGGCTAAACATGGTCTGCAAGAGTAGTGGTTGAATATGTCCCCTCAGGTTATGGTCCAGGTTGAAGATCTTCTTATGGTCTAAACAGCACCCTCAGTCTCTTCTTCTACTGCCATAACTCCTCCTACATTGCTGCTTTACACTAATAATTTTCATAACAACAACCTAGCATCCCCCGTCAAGCCTGTCCCTGAAAGACGAACAATCACTGCTACTTTCTCCACCATATCTAGTGAAAATTGCTCTAAAATTGGGGATAACATGATGAACTACTCAACTGGAAACAAGACAACTACTTTCATCAAATTAAATGATGTCCCTCATAATGTTGGTGAAGGATTTCTCCAAGCCCCAATATCAAGACAAACTATAACCACAACAACTACCGTCACACCTTATGTGAGTATCATGCATCCTATCTGCAGATCTCTCTCATTCTACACTCAATCTAATTAACTATTTATGTTCTTCATAATTGAATGCCACTTTAATTCTCTGTGTATGTTATTGAAGGCATTCTCCTCTCTGGTGAAGGGAGTTAAGATGAGTAAAGCACAGTAACCTTTAGGGGATGTCAAGGTTAGCATCAGCAGGAAGGAGTACGGTCATCAACAAGAAAGCAAATATTGTTCTTCTTCTGCCACATCCTTGCCCCAGGGAGCTGCAAGTTGGTTAGTTCTGGCTACTCCAAGAAACACTGCCTCAGATGAGTCCATCATTTAGGGGAACTAAATAGATTACTAGTAGTAGTAACAAAGACTATTAGGTCTTTTTTTCTAAGCATAAGTTGAAGATATCTTTTTTTTTCCCTCAATCGAATTGCTTTTCTAGTGGATGTTTGCTTACCTTCTAATGGTATCGATAGGAATCTATATCACACGATAATTGTATATTTAATTCTCAGTATATTCGTGTTCCCTATCCCACGTAATAGAAAAATTGGTCTAATGTTTTTTTCTTTTCGTAGTTGAATTATATGACTAATTTTATCATAAACTATGGTTGCTGCTGAGCCTATGGAAACTCATTTTTGTTGTACTCCATGTGATAAAACTTATGGATTGAGAACATTTGCAAGATGCGTGGAACATATTGAAGCTACCATAAGCAGGTAACCAATTTACTGTATATTAAGTCTGCTTGGTTGCTTGATCCGCCCTCTCCATTTTATCTTTAATTGAAACTTGATTTAGTAGCGAAAGAAAATATTAAACTAATTGTATTTCTGTTACTTGTTCCTTCGGAAAACATCTGTGAAAGACTCCTCTAGCATGAGGGCTGAACTCAAAGGCAGGTGAGTTATTACCTTCTCAACCTCTTTAACTCAGAGAAGAAATGCGACATTTATTCACTCAATTTATTCTCCTGACACTCTCCTTCCAACCCTCCAGTAACTTCAACAGCCTCATCCAAACAATTAACAAGGGGGTTCTGGGGTAGGGGAGTAGTAGAGTCAATACGTGTGATCCTTTTGCTTTGATTTTCAATTTTTTTCTTTTTTTTCCTTGTTGGAATTATTTGACAATTTGTTGGCTGTGGAAGGTAAGTCAGTGGTTGACTTATTATTAATTTGTGTCTCCATTGTATCCTTATTTTTTGAATTCTAATTTTCAACTCCTTCTTGATTGTTTGGTTGATCCTTCATAGAAAGAACAATGAAATTATTAGAAGTAGGGAGTGCAGAATTAGTAGCCATACCTGTGTGATGAGTCTGCTGCTGCTACAATGTTTCCTTAGGAGATTTTGGTCTGTCTGTGCTATGTTGAACTGGCCTGTAAGCTTTCCTCTTCTAAGTCTGCCATTCTTCATCAGCTGGCTTGTTGTTATTTCTTTGTTTTTGGTGCTCCTAGTATTGTGAACTGTTTTTTCCATCCTCTTTATTTGTGTATTGCATTTGCAGGTTTCTAGAATCTTGTTTGTCTTGTTCCCCTTTGTTTTGCTCTTTATATCAGCCTCCAATTCTTTTCTTTTTTTTAAATTCGTCATCTCTTTGCTTAATAGTATAGACATGTAACAAGTGTCCTTGGTGTTTATAATACATGCAGTAATCCAGAATATGCTCATATTCAATAGTTTGCCACCTCCCTATGTTAAGATCTTCTTCATTCAACCCTATCCACACATGAAGAGGTCTCTCTTTGGTAAGATCAATTTGGAATTTGACCCTAGCAACACTTCCTCAAGTTTTTTTATATAGAAGCAATGTCCAAGTACAAAACTATGCCAATAGGACTCAGAAAGGATGACAAGATGTCCTTGTGATAGAAATGCCAAGGAAGCGCTGGTAGAGAAATCCAAATAGGGACTATAGGTGTTTCCTCCTCAGGCCTAAAAGTAGGAGTCCACTTTTGAATTGGTTGGCTTATAGTGAATTCTCTCCAAATATGCACTTCCACATCTTTTTTGTTATGAATTGGTTTATCTTATTGTGAATTTAAGCATATTAAATATATGATTTATGTCACTAATTTATAATTTTATTTTGAATGTGCAGGAAATTGCCGGTAATTGAATTGGAATTGTGGCTAGAAGTAAAACTCGATCTATTGTAGTGAACAATGAAGAGTTTTTGTAGTACTATTGTCATATATGTTTGAATGCATTTGGTTATGTGGAATTTATTGATAGTAGATATCTTTAAGCAATCACTTTCTAAGTATTGGTTGTATAAGACATGTTTCTCAAAGTTTATTTGAAATATATAGCTTCGATTTAATTATTAGTTAATTTTGTACTTTAGGTCAGTTGTATATTTAATTATGTGATTATTGAATGTATGCAAATAAAAATTATTATTCTTAAAAATAGAAAATTGTGGCTGCAAAATTCTATACAACATTGCCATACTTCAAAAGTGTTGTTGTAGGACTCCAATGTTATCTTGTACATAAGAAAAGTTACACTTATAAGTGTTACTCTAGATGAGATATAAAAGGCAACACTTTTTATGTGTGACCAATAACAAAGCAAAGGCAATGCTTTTAAGTGTAGTATAATTAAAAAAAAGTGTCGCTAATGCATCAGTACAAAGCGTGCCCTTATACCTCTTTGGCTACGCTTTATAAGTGTAGCTGTGATGGCGACATTTAAAAAGTGTTGCCTAATGTCGAAGGTTACGCTTCTTTAGGCCACCCGCTAAAAAGCGATGCTTAAAGTCCAAAAGTGTAGCCTTTTATCAAAGGCCACACTTTTTGCTAGGTTAGACTACACTTTACTAGGGTGGCCGTAGGCCTAAAATGGTGTAGTGCTTGCTAAACATAAAGCCCCCACTCTCATTTTTCATGTTCACTCGGTGCTAAGCTCCAACTCCCTTTTTAAACATCGTTAAGCCTTTATTTAATAGTAGTTCATAAAATAGGATTTAGGGACTTAATCCCTCATATCATATAGTTCAAAGGTTTCTAAGATGAGAATTACCATTCATCATAGAACATACATTATGTGAGAATGACCTCTCACATAGTCATACCATATTCATAACATAGTCTAGTTTAGAGTAGAATTGAGGAAACCTTTTAAGAGACTCACTTTCACTAGATTATCATAAACCTTATTCATTCATTCATGTGTGTGTACATATGTGAGAAAGCCTTTCACATAAAAACCTTTATACAACACATATTCATACCTTGCTAATCATACACTTTGCATGCATAATAAGATGTAAGGGTTCATATAAGAGTTAACCTTTCAATTGACACCATAACACATCATATTCATAGCTATACATGTAGAGTGTGTGTGTGCATATTGGTTCTCATAGTGACATAATAGCAACAACAGTGATATTGAGTGCATTTCCCTTCAAGGGATCATAACACATTCACAATGTCCCCAAATCATAAGCAATTGACATATAAAGCTTTTAGGGATTCTAGACCAAACACCCACACTTCATCATAGGAGACAAGGACACATTAAACATTGAATAGGTACTCCTAACATGTATATGATCACACATTCATATAGGGGTCATATAGGTAGGGGTCATTTCACAATAGTACTTAACATAATCAATCATGTAGACCACACCTTATCCCTAACATTATCATTCACATTATACTCCTCATCATCAACACACTTTAAACATTATGCAAACATTGAGGATTTCATACATAACCTTCATAGCACAACTTCATAAATATATGCATCATAATCATCAATTCACTTCACTTCTATTGCCTTCAAGGCCATGATCTAAACATGCATAGATAGACAAGAAGTAAACACCACCATCATAAGTGGGTCAAACCACACAACATCAATTCTCATACTATTGACTAGAAGTTAGGTCAACTTACCAATTCTTCAAGCCATGACCATCATGGATCAATCCTCAATAATTCATAATCAATTGACATAGTATAGGAATCAACAATGTAATACAATAACATAAACATAATATAAGTTCATAATTCTCTACTCATCAATATACCAACTATTCAACTTGAATAGAGATCATATTCACAAAGATCCATGTCATAGGCCAATTTTCGAGAATTTGGGGATCAGGGGTTCTTCAAGAATTCCTTTGAAAATTATCTTAAAAACCTTAATTCCACATTAATTCATCACTATAATGATTTAGAAAATAGTTTGACAAAGGAACCCATGTTTAGATTGAAAATTGGCAATTTTGGTCTTTTGAATCACTTTTGAAAATCTTTGATAGAACTCCTTGAATGAGAGGTTATTCAAGAATCAAGAATCGACATACCTTAATTATTGAAGACCCATGAAATTGAAGAAGAAATCAGTTGAAAACCCCTCATCTAGCTTGAGCTTCATCAAAGGTCTTCGATGGAGTTTTTGAGAGAATCTATTTTGAGAGGGAAGGGTCAATTTGAAGAATGGGGTCTAATTTTAGGTTTTAGGGTTTTAACCAACTTAAAATACCCTAAAATAGGTAGAATAACCATTTATAATAATTCCCTAAAGTACCCAAACTACCCCCTCAGTTAGCTGGACCTTTTAAACAAGTCAAACATGAGTTTTATTTTCGCAAATTTTGTCGGGAAACAAGTTCGTGATGTGGAGGTGTTCCCACAAGTTTCATAAATTAAATTTCAAGATGGTAGAGTCCGCGACATGTCCACGACGCGGACCAAACTTTTGGCTCTTGGTGGAGCTAGTCTGTGATGCGGACATGCTCCCTCTATGAGCTACTGCAAACTGCCTTGGCAGCTTGTTTGGCCAAGGGTTGGGGTCCTCCTCGGGGACCCTTAGGGTGGTCCTGGGTAGTCGTACCTGAACGTTTTGACCCTAAAAACATTTATTAAGACACTAGGGTCATCTCCACTGGTTTTAGACTCCAAACAACACATAAAAACATGAACAACATACTAGAGCACACCAACACGCAAAAGACTAGTTTCCGAACGTCTTGGTCGTTCCTTGACATTTTACTTCCAAACTCTTTAAAACTGACTAAAAAGGCTATTCTTCATTATTTTAACAAATTATTAATGCATAAAACCCATGTGAGGCTCTACTTTATCCTACTTCATTCTGAGGGTTGTTACAATATCCCCCACTTAGGAACATTCGTCCTCGAAAGGCACTTAAAACACTTACGAGGACTCAATGACCCAACTCGCATCTCACAATACACAACATACAACAACAACATAAGAGCACACATCAAGAAGGAACATCAACTCCACATAAAAGGCTCAAAATAACTTTGTGCAATTCAAGAAAGTAGCAACACATCTACCAACTCCTTATACATCAACTTTATTTCCCATTTCATTGGAGCAACTTCCTTCCTCAAATCATGATTCTTATTTTTTAAAAATAACAAAGAAACATAATATGCAACTATCTCATTAAAGAACATTATGTAACTTTATCATAATAAATCATTTAAGCATGCACTTCAAATCAACTCATGCAACACAAGCAAGTAGAAACTTTATTCACCGACTCATAATGCATCAACCACATAGCCCTTTCTCATGTTCATAGGAGGAACTACCTTCTCCTAATGATGACATGATATTTACCCCTTTTATATCATCATAGGGTCAAATATGCAATGGCTTTCAAATGCACACATAGACATGATCAACATTTCCACTCATGAGGCAATTAAGCAATTCATACTAGTTGCACCCTAACATTATGTTCAAAGAGGGACTACCTTCTCCTAGTCACAACATACACACATGGTATCATAAACTCATAAGCAAGCATTACACAAAGGTCAATTCATTTAGGAGAAATTATCAACTCCTAACCTAAGCATGTTCATACTCTCTTCCTCATGAAGTCAAGAGTGCATTCACCATATAAAGATGCATATTGACATGAGAAACATGAATTTTTATTACTAAAATTCCATTTTTATGTAATAAGAATCCTTCAAAACATGCATGACATATTGTCTTCTAGGACATGCAAAACATACGGAGATCATGCAACTCATAATCAAATGCAAGACTCCAAAACATGAACAAGCTACTAGGAACTCTTTGGTCTCAAGGTTGAATAAGAATAGAAGGAAAAGATAAGGATATCAACAACCTTACTACTCACTCATCATCCTCCACTTAGGGTAAACCCATCTAAGAGCACATTAAAGTAACCAAGAGAACTATCACTTACCAATTAAGCACACCCCCCTCTTGGGATCAAGTTATGCAAACTCCTTTAATCATTACCTCCTTCATCTCTAAGGTAGGAACCATTCTCCACTAAATCTTCACTATACTCCCTTAGGTGAGGATTTCAAGAATCCTAACAAAATGAGTATCTATACCACTCCATTTCATATCTATCACCCAAAGTGGTTCTCAACATGGAGAACTCAAGGAAGTTCAATGTAGAAATATTAAGGGTACTCAAAACCTTACCATCTAGGCACATTATCCCCTACTTAGGGTGAGCTTAATCAACTCTCTATCACATCTTACCCTTATCATCACCTTTGGTGTAACTTTCCACTCAACTATGCCTAGGTATTATCTAAACACCCTCTTGAATGACCATACTTAAGATCAACCTTACAAGACAACTATCCTCTTTGTAGTTGGTCAACATCTATTCTCTTGTCCTTCCCATGAACTAAGGGGTACATGCAACTCTCCAAGTTAACCTTAGAGCAAAACACTATCCCAACTCATGGAACAAAGCTCTTTTTTCCGCTCTTAGGGCAAGCCTACCCAAGAACTCTGATTCACACAAGGACAACCATGAAGTATCACTCATAAGAAAAAGCAACTTTCAACTCACACTAGTTACCACATTCCTTCAAAACTCCTCAAATCTACACCATGACTTTCTACTATCATTTCCCATCACCATAAAGCAACTCATCATCCTAAAAAAGAATTTCATTCTTACCATAATGACTCTTATCATATAAGAACTATACCACCATACAACATTTTCAATGTAATGCTCCCAACCTCATAGGTCACACATACATGATTGGCATCACAATACCATTTCCAAATCTACCTTCATATATACTCATATAGTCATCACATCATAATAAGCATTAAAACTCACCTTTTCTTCCCTCGATCCTTGCAACATCACCCCTTTCAACTAATCACATCTAGAAAACCAACGGACAAGGGAAAATAAGAGAGTGAGAGATCATATGGAATTAAGCTCTACGGCACAACACAAGAGTAATGAAGAAAGTGAAACTTCTACCGTCCTATAGCCTCTCGCTCATAGATGCGTCGTGCCTCAAACCAATGAACAACACTCTACTATACGTGGCTCATGAGACGTTGAATCCTAAGAGCATTTTCATAACCTTATGCTCTGATACGAAGTTTGTAACGACCTGAGAGCACCCCCTAGCCGTTACCGACATATTCGACCTCTCGGAGGTCTTATATAAGCCCTTAACATTCGTCATAACATTTATCATAGAAAAATAGCAGAAAATTTAAAAAAAATTCATAATATAACACAGACTTAAACAGTCACCTCATTTAAACCTTTAATACAAAATTGGAGTACTACGTCTCAAGGTAGCCATCTTAAAACACGACTACAACACAGGAGGGCCACATCCCTTACAATACAAAAGAAACTACTATCTAGTACATAGAACTTAAGGAAACTCTTTAACATACAGATCCTTGAATCTTTAAGGACACACCCGAACTTGGGAATAGTAAGCCAAGCTCCTCACTTCTAGGACGGGACCTTTAGCCAGCACTACCTACACTTGGTGTAAAAAAAGATGAAGAAAAATGATGTTAGTACAAGAATGCACTAAGTATCATAACTATGCAAAAATATCATTTTAAAAGGGACATTTAGTTGGAAACTATGCATCATGCCTTTTTAGAGAAACTTCAAGAATATTTAGTACAATAGGCATAATATAAACAACATACATCATCATACACATGGAAACCATTCATAATAGAACATAGAGCCACTTATAACATTTTAGGCACATTCAATGTATACAATACATTACCTTCCTTTTTATCTTAACTCATTTCCTCAAGCAACCCTTAGGGAATACTTGGTGCAATGTATCACCTTAAGGTTACCAAGGGTGAACTTACATATAGCCTTCATCAATCCAAGCACATATATTCATAAAGTCATAAGAACACCATAAGATATAGTCTTCACATAGGAACCATCACCTAAGACAACGCCCAAGTCACACTAGTCCAATGTCCAAGTAGCATCCGATAATACTACTCACACCAAGTGTTCCTAGGAAGCCACCATAGACTAGGCACATCATATTCAACAAGTCATATCATCTTCATCTAACATTAGACATAAGACCAACATACTTCATAACATCATATATGACTCATTCATTTATTACATCATCAGTCATAACCCGTTTATTTCATATCATAGGTAAACCACACTCACAACCCCTTCACAATCTCACTTATGCAATGTACACATGGAGTCCCATACCCCCACATATACTAAGCAAGCCCATTAAGAAGTCATAAGTGTAATTAACATGCATAATCATACTTCATGTCATGACATAAGTTAAGTCAACCTTAACATGCTTTCATATTAACATACATAGACCATAGTCTTCATTACATAAAGAGCCTAATCATAACCTCCCTTAGAGTACACCTGTGCAATGCATAAGTAGGGTCCATATTCCTACCTACACTAAGTAACTCTTCATGAAATCATGGCTAGAGTTCATATTCTAAACTTTCGGGAGGCATTGCCATAACCGATATAGACCATGTGAGCTACATGGAATCCGGTGTTCTACTCCCACACCGAAAAGAGAGGGTACTACTTGCCAAAGTAGGATGTACATACATAATAGCTATCTAGTGGATCCACTAAGCTAATACTTATGAGGGCACGTAGTTATGGAACAAGGAGATTGCTACTAGAAAACCCTGACGTATTAAGCGTGGAGGTTTCCATCTCATGAGATAACATCTATCTTGGGAACCCGGACATGCTAAACGTGAAGGTTCTCTTGTGGGAAGCCGGACTTGCTAAACGTGAAGCCCCCACTCTCATTTTTCATGTTCACTTGGTGCTAAGCGCCAACTCTCTTTTTAAACATCTTTAAGCCTTTATTTAACATTAGTTCATAAAATAGGCTTTAGGGACTTAATCCCTCATATCATATAGCTCAAAGATTTTTAAGATGAGAATGACCTTTCATCATAGAAACTACATTATGTGAGAATGACCTTTAACATAGTCATACCATATTCACAACATAGTCTAGTCTAGAGTACAATTAAGGAAACCTTTCAAGAGACTCACTTGCACTAGATTCTCATAAACCTTATTCATTCATTCATGTGTGTGTGTACATATGTGAGAAATCCTTTCACATAAAAACCTTTATACAACACATATTCATACCTTGCTAATCATACACTTTGCATGCATAATAAGATGTAAGGGTGCATATAAAAGTTGACCTTTCAACTGACACCATAACACATCATATTCATGGCTATATATGTAGAGTGTGTGTGTACATATTGGTTCTCATAATGACATAATAGCAACAACATTGATATTGAGTCCATTTCCCTTCAAGGGATCACAACACATTCATAATGTCCCCAAATCATAAGCAATTCACATATAAAGCCTTTAGGGATTCTAGACCACACACCCACACTTCATCATAGGAGACAAGGACACATTAAACGTTGAATAGGTACTCCTAAAATGTATATGATCACACATTCATATATGGGTCATATGGGTAGGGGTCATTCCACAATAGTACTTAACATAATCAATCATGTAGACCACACCTTATCCCCACCATTATCATTCACGTTATACTCCTCATCATCAACACACTTTAAACATCATGCTAGCATTGAGGATTTCATACATAACCTTCATAGCACAACTTCATAAATATATACATCATAATCATCAATTCACTTCACATTAGCCTTCAAGGCCATGATCTCAACATGCATAGATAGATAAGAAGTAAACACCGCCACCATAAGTGAGTCATACCACACAATATTAACTCTCATACTATTGACTAGAAGTTAGGTCAACTTACCAATTCTCCAAGCCATGATCACCATGGATCAATCCTCAACAATTCATAATCAATTGACATAGACAGAAATAGGAATCATAAATGTAATTCAATAACATAATCATAATCAAAGTACAATTCTATAAACAAAGGGATAAATCCATAACTTTGCCCATAAGGTCATAATTATCTACTCATCAATATACCAACAATTCAACATGAATAAGTATAGATAATCATAGGAAACATCAATACAATCTAATCTAAACATAATTTCACCAATAGAGATCATATTCACAAGACCCACATCATATGACAATTTTCAAGAATGTGGGGATCATAGGTTCTTCAAGAATTCCTTTGAAAATTATCTTAAAAACCGTAATTCAACATTAATTCATCACTAGAATGATTTAGAAAATAGTTTGACAAAGGAACCCATGTTTAGATTGAAAATTGGCAATTTTTGTCTTTGAATCACTTTTGAAAATCCTTGATAGAACTCCTTGAATGAGAGGTTATTCAAGAATCAAGAGTCACCATACCTTAATTATTTAAGACCCTTGACATTGAAGAAGAAATCAGTTGAAAACCCATCATCTAGCTTGAGCTTCATCAAGGTCTTCAATGGAATTTTTGAGAGAATCTATTTTGAGAAGGAAGGGTCAATTTGAAGAATAGGGTCTAATTTTAGGTTTTGGGGTTTTAACCAACTTAAAATACCCTATAGTAGGTAGAATAACCATTGATAATAATTCCCCAAAGTACCCAAACTACCCCTATAGTACGTTTTTCCACAAGTTTCATAAATTAAATTTTGAGACAGTAGAGTCTGCGACGCGGACCAAACTTTTGGCCCTTGGTGGAGCAATTCCGCGACGCGGACATGCGTCCTCCATGAGCAACTTCAAGCTGCCTTGGCAGCTTGTTTGGCCAAGGGTTGGGGTCCTCCTCGGGGACCTTTAGGTTGGTTCCAGGGAGTCGTACCTGATTGTTTTAACCCTAAACACATTTATTAAGACATTAGGGTCACCTCCACTGATTTTAGACTCCAGACAACACATAAAAACATGAACAACATACTAGAACACACCAACACGCAAAAGACTAGTTTCCAAACGTCTTAGTAGTCCCTTGAAGTTTGACTTCCAAACTCTTTAAAACAGACTAAAAAGGCTATTATTCATTATTTTAACAAGTTACTAATGCATAAAACCCATGTGAGGCTCTAGTTTATCCTACTTCATTTTGAGGGTCGTTAGTAAGTGGCGCAGGGCACCAGAGATTGAACTATAGAAGGATGGTTGGGGTAAACTTAGTGGTGCAGTGCCCCAAAGGACATTGTACAAACTCTTCGTTCTATTGCACTAAGTGGCGAGGTGCACCAGACCCCTGCCCAAAAAACCCGATGATTTTTCTTACTAGTTTTTTTACCCTAATCCAACTAGAATCGAATGGTTTCTTCCCCAATCACTTATATTCGAATACGCAACATTAGTATAGAAGAATCTACTAAAAAATATCCTTAAAACCCATATGATTTTCTCAAGAACTCATCAAAACCTCAACAATCAAGATTATGAAAGAAACTTGAATAAAACTCATCTAGAACTCAAATCCTTAAATTTAAAGAACTATATTACTCTATATTAAACATGATTGGCAAGTGGGTGAATGAACCTAACACTATACAAACTCACATACCTCTTAGGGATCAAACAACCCTTGGCGAAATCCACAACAAAATCCTAGAGAACTTGACGAACGCTTGACTTTTCTCCTTTTCTCCTCTTCTTGTACTTCTCTATAAAATCTAGCGTATTTTAGGATTTGTAAAACTGAAAAAAATGAGTTTAGACCCCTAGATATTAGCAATTTCAGTTTTAAGTTGAATGGGTAAGTAAAAGACCAACATACCGCTCTTAAATCTTGGTAGCTTTCCTTAACTAGACAACTCAACTTCAAACAGGCATATCTTTCTCATATGAGCTAGAAAATTAGCTAACTCGGTGGCATCAGAAAAAGGATTCCAAGACCTTTCATTTGATATCTTATGGGCCAACTAACTCATATTGTACTGAAAGTTATGGTCGTTTGAAGTTGACCCAAAACTCATACTTAGCATAACTTGCCAAAATATCAGATTTTTACTCTTTACAAAATAGTTCTTTCTAATTCTAGTTCTTCCAAATACTAAGGTGTTATGGTTAACAAGGATATTAGTGGGGGATGGAAAACTTCAAGAAAAGTGGAAACCAAGAAGGTTGCATATACAATGTTTGTGGAGTGCATGGACTAGGAAGAGAAGTGAAACCTTAAAGAGATTTATAATACAAAAAGGCAGAAGCTAAGGTAGTAGTTACGACAGAATTAAAATTCTTGTATGATGAACTAGGGGACAAAGGTAGGGATAATCAGTTGTATAGGCTCATGAAAATGAGAAAAAGAAAGGCTTGCGACTTGCATCAAGTGAAGTGCATCAAATATGAGAAAGGGAAGGTGTTCTTGAAAGAGACCTCTATTAAGAAGAGATCAAAAGCATACTACCACAAAAGCTTAACTAAATAATAGGACAAAGACATTATTAGGTGAATTGTCATACTCTCAAATACTTTGTAACATGGGGTTCTCTAGTTGTTCTATAGTTTAGGAGGTTAAACATGGTATTTGTAAGATGATCAAGAGAAGAGAGTATTTAACCATTTTTTATATCACCCATGATCTTATACAATGGAACCATTTTACTCCACCTTTATTTGTCTATTATTTTTGTTATCTTAAAAATAATATTAAACCTAGTCAATAATTTTATGTATGCCTTGTCTTTCTTCTTTCAAAATTCCACCACATCCCCTAGTTATCCTACTAAAAATGTATATAACCTCCACTGCCCTAAAACAAGTACCCAAAGTCCCAAACTCTTTCTGTGTGCACTAACTAACCTAAGACAATGTCTTTGTCCCTTACTTCATTTAAGAGTTTGTGGAAGTATATTTGCCATATTTTTTTAACGGAGGTCTCTTCCACCAACACCTTTTCTTCCTAATGCTTCATGCACATTTCAATTCGTAAGATTTTATCTCTCATTTGATTGATCCTTCAAAATTTCCTATCCCCATATTTGGCCTCTAGCTCAACATACAAGAATTCGAAAGAAAATGGTTTTGAATTAGTAACTGCTAACTTGGCTTGTGTGTTTATCATCTTATAAGTTTTTTTAAGTGTCAGCTTCTTTTTCTCATCGACACAATCCACCAAATTTTTAGAGACAAACTTTTTTGCTACAACTTTTCCCTAGACTTTTCTGTTGCACCACCTATCTCATCGATGACCATCAAAGTTACCCCTCAATACACTTAGCTCCTTTGTAGATGCTTCCCTAGTTAAATTGGTATTTTCATTTCACTTTTTTTTCACATCCTCGCAACTAACCCATGACTTTATACCAATTAACTTCTCCTACATATTTGTAGAAAGAGTAGGGTCAAGTCACCCAATTCAATCCTCAGTCAATCATATACGGTTTTCTCCTCCTTTTCCTCTTAATCTCAGCATCCATCACCGAAAGATAGTCTTGTCTAGTAAGATTCTCACTTAGAATAACCTTTCTATCCTTACAAAGTCCTATATCACCCTTTCTAAGAAGAAAGTTATCTATCTAATCCTTACAAAGTCCTATATCACCCTTTCTAAGAAGCAAGTTATCTATCTAAGTATTTGTGACACATTTGAAATGGGAAAACTTACCTCGAAAGGTAAAGAGTTAATTTTTGGCTACGACTACAGATCTGCAAGATCATCTAAGGTAAGCCTCTTGGGTCATAGGTGGAACTCGTAGGAACTGAGTTATGTTTTTGGAAAATTAAAGTCCTGGTAAATTTATATACGGTTGACCACGATGAGTCATGGGATTTTCTACGAGGCATAGGAAGTGTTCGTAGATGTGATCGAGACATGGTGAAATTTTGGACTCAAAGTTGAGGTCTACATATAGGGTCTACGGACCGCTGAAAGGTCGATAGTCCATCGTAAAGGTTTCGTGGGAACTGGGTTAAATATTGGGTTTTTAGTACTTGAATCTACGGTTGACCAGTATGGACAATAGAGTCCTCTGGCATGTTTTCATTAGGGTAGTTTGGTGTGTTTCTATCAACCTAACCTCTAAACTATGTAATTTTGAACCTATAACAACCCCTTTAACTAAATTAACCATTTAAAAATGCCTCATTTTATGATATACACTCAAATCCCCAAATTCCCTCCAAGTTCATCCCCTCTAGTTCTCCCTCAAGCTCCAAGGTGAAAGCTAGGGTTTCAAGGTGACAATCTCAATCTCTTTCTTAGGCTTTGATTATCATATTTTTTGGGAATCCCAAATGGATTAATCTCCAATTCAATTAGGGTTTATGTCAATCTCCATGGGTCATTGTGATTATGATTAAATTGATATTATTCTATCTTATTATGAATCATTTACCCTAATTACATGATTTGAAATTGAATTCATATAGACCCATGATTTATGCTTTGATTTCATCTATGAAGTAGGAACTACGATCATGAATTTATAAGGGATTTAATGAATATTTTATTACATTATAAATGGGTTGTAAAAATTTGTCACCAACTTGAAAGGAAATCATGATTTTCGATTCTTAGGAAGGTAAGTGTCTATTATGAAAAAGTTTATGAAATCATGGTTTTCAAAGGACCTACTCTTATATGTTTTTATGACTTTGTGTACTACATTGGTATGAATTGGTATTTTGATTATTGTATTTCTCAATGTTATGCTTTAATAATTGACTTTGTCTACTCCGTTGGGATTTTACATAGCACCGAGAGGACTTTGAGGTTGAGTCTCAAATAGGGTACTTTCTAGTAGAAATCTCTATTTCCAAACTATGTGCCCACGTAGGTTGTCTTAAATGACTTAGCTAGTGGATCCACATAGCCTAAATGATTGATATTGAGTTCTACCTTCGCAATTGGACTCCCTCTTTTAGGTGTGAGGATTACCCAAAATTTCATGTCATATCTCGCATGGTTTATTGTCAGATAAAGCTAATATCCCACAAAAGAACTATGATTTTTCCTTAAATCTTTCATTATACCTTTTTGTTAACGCATGACCTTGTCTGATTTCTATAATGATATTGTTTTCTATGAATTTAAACATATAAAATTGTCATGCATTACATATGTTAAGCCTACTATAATATCATATCTAGATTTTGCATTTTCCCACACTTAATACATTTTGTGCACTGATGCATTCTTGTACCTATATTATCTCATAATATTGGGTTCGACGCTCGTTCTCCTTCTTCTCATTGCTAGTTTGGATTGCTAATAGCTATTTGGTTGGTGAGTCCTAATATTCCGAGGGCAAAACCATGAAGACCATTTATTGCTTTTATTCTTTACTCTTGAGACTTTTTATGTGGTGTATTGGTTATGTCCAAACAAATCCTATGTTGTTTTAGAAGGAATTTTCATGACATAATTATGATTCTACACTTATGTTCAAACTCTCTTTTATGATATGAGAAAAATTACTTAAACCCTATTATTGTATATTCTATTATGTTGCATGTATGTCATGTGGCTAGTGTAGGGCCTCTCGGGGTCCTATACACCATGTGACATCTAGGTTTACTTTTGGTCATGAAAGTATTAACTACTATGCTATGAAAGACAACCAATTCGATCTCCCTCTTTGAAACACACAAGTTAGAAATTATATTTCTAACTCAAAAGCTTTTCCAAAAATTAAAAATTGAAGCTCTATTACCATTCATCTCCCAAAAAACAAAGGCTTTGTGAAATCATCAAAGCTACTACAAATTCCCCCGATATGGAAATTTAAACTCATCTGCATCCTAGGCCTTGATACATACTCATTTGGTCTCTTGGACATAAACTATATTTATCTTCCTCTATTTGAGAGTCTTCACTAGCTTTATGGAATTTTCCTGTTCGTGATCCTATGTTCTATGTCCCTATACCTTGAGCTTAGGAAACTTCATTACAACAACTTTCCCTTGGCCCCGACCTCAATTGAAGAGATGACCTTAGTCCACCATCGTTAAACGAAGACACTAGGGAGATGTATGCTAGATAGGATGTAAAAGAAATAGAAATCTACTAGAGCTACTTAAACAAGCTAAAGTGTAGGACTAATTTACTATACTAAAATTGATGAAAATCAAGAAATAATCTAATGAATGAACAAAAGAAATCAACCCACAAGATTTATGCAATATATGACACTATAGATTAAGAGACAGTGAGATATGCAATAGTATACTAACACAAGACATCACCAATTAGACAAGAAAGATATATTTGTACACTAGCACAGAAACTTTTGACTATAGCACGATCTATCAGTTTAATGAAATGTAACCATTCCTAAATGCCATGTAGCCTCTTGATTATATGTGTGGTGCACAACACACCCATAAACAAGACTCCACTAGGCACGACTTGTGGACCCCATAGGCTACGACCTGCTCTGATACCAAGTTAGTCACACCCCAAAATAAGGGGCGCAATTGGCACTATATATCTTATTAGAACAAGTTACCCACTAAAACATAACAGCTAACCAACTGTGAGACAAAAATATTGGGCAGCATAATCCTAGACCCTGAAGATCATGACCTTAATGAGAATAAAAAATACAAACAATGGTAGACAAGCTGAAAAAAATAAAGATGTACTATCTAGCCGACGAGGCCACAACCGAAGACATGCCTACTTACACACACACATATATATATAAATGCCAAGACTATTGGCTGGAGGTTGAAACAAACAAAAAGAAAACACAGAATATTATGTCCACAATAGCCTCTATGAGTGATGCACTGTCAAGTCAAGGCCCTGACTATACCCAAATTGTACAACAAAAGTAAACATCGTCTCATAGTCCCCCAGGATAATATGGAGCTTACCAACTCACAACTAAGCCTGAATCCTAGTGGGTGGGTCTATTAGAGTTCCTGCATGTACCTGCTAGCATGAAACAAAAAGCAGCGTCCCTAGGAAAAGGGACGTTAGTACGAATAAAAATGTACTAGTATGTAAAATGGAAAGCAAAATCATAAATATTTACTGTAAAATTGTAATAGAGATGCCACCTGAAACTGAAACTCAAATAATCTCCATGGCTGACATTTAGTCCCCTACTACTTAAATATTCATGGTATGCTTGTATAATTGTATGTTGTGAATACATATATATGTATATATATGTGTGTTTGTGTGTGTGTGTATATATATATATATATATAGATGCAAATGCATGACATACCTAACCAAATGCTAGCAATGGTGGTACCTTCCAGTAGCGAACCAACATCATATTCGCCAACTTGTGGCCATCTGTGTCTCATACATATAAATATAGACAATAGGCCCCATACCTCCCGATTATAGCTCGGGAGTAGAATGCATAGCATCCCATGTCATGGATTTATAATACCTATAAGTTACTATTGTCATGTTGCCAATCTTGGCCCATTTGTAGTCTTGTTTTCATAACTTGATAATCACTTTCGTATAACATGTAACCATCTCATGGAACCTCATATTTTCTTCCAAAGAAGCTTGAAAAGTTAACTCAAATTTTAGTAAGATAAACTAACCTTGAAGATACTCGTAACAAGTTTAAGGTTATTTACTTAGTTCCTAACTTGGTTCCTAGATAATTTATAGAAGAATTATTTAATAAAACCAAGTGTTCTGATATTTTAACCTTTAGGTTATATTAGAGAGTTTTGAAGATCGTGGGTTACTTTAAAGATTTTTCATAATAACTTTATTGGGGAAAGAGGGTTGGTTACAAGTAATAAGGGTCTTGCGTGATATTTTATGTCACATCACCCAAAGAGGAGTAAGAATTCATACATGTGGACATATAATCAAGGAAACCACTAAAATGACGTATAGATGTCGAATACTTTATTTATCCGAATGAGTGGAATATCAAAATAATAGAATTATGAAAATAATTTAGCTGAGATCCCAATGCCTTTAACTGAAGGTCTTCTAGCAAGATAGTAGAAAAATATAACATTTAGCATTTTAGGAATTTCCCAGGAGTGTTGCTAAAATGAGGGACATAGCTTAGCCTTAACATACCTTTCCAATGAATGCTCGTAAGGCTGTAGTTTCTTCACGTATGTTATTCCTTATGTCCTAAGTTTTGAAAACACTATATATACACAGCTGGTACGCACCTATAAACAGTTCATAATTTATCTTAAATCGGCAGATTTGCCAAATGGCCTCAACTTGACGAAATGTCCGTAGAATTTCATAAAAAACAATCATAAAAGAGTCCCGAGATGATTACATTAGTTAACCAAGTGTAAACCTTGAAGAAACACCAATAACTACAAATTTATATCTTCAAAAAGTAGCTCTAAACGTGGTTAATAGAAGGGGAAAACGATTTCCATGTGTAGAGATTACATTTCTAGGCAAGGAGGCAACCTTTAATGGTAGAAATCGTCAAAAATTAACCTTCATCATGCAAGAACTTCATAGGAACCCTCTCTTAAGCTTTCTTTCTGGTTTGGAAGTGAAAAGAAATGTTTTCATGTCTTAAAACGTTGAGTAAGCCGACATACCACATTTTTTACCCAACCCAGATCGTGACCCGGATTCTGCCATGGCAGTCCATAGTAAAACCCCCCATAACTCTTTCCTACGATGTCAGTTTCATACAGGGTTTTGTGCGTTGCAAACTAGACTCATAGGCCTTAGATTTAATGGGTGATAGGCCTTCTAACTCTTTAGTTATTGGGAGAAAACATCCAAGACATTTGACCCAAAGATAAGAAAATATTATTACAGAAACTTCAATAACTTTTGCCAACCTTAGTTTCACTTATTTTATTGACTTCAAAACTTAACATACGACCCTTGTGCTATTATAATACCTCATAACACACTATTCTTAGCATGTTGTACACTCATAGGCTTATCGACAAGGTATGGGACAATTTAAACATTTCAAATGAGCAAAGTTCTACCCGAGCCATTTCTTTAACCATGCACTTTTGTCTGAGCGGTCCCTTTGACATAAAACTTTAGTTTATTTCCTTGATATTCCCACCTATTTGCAATCTTAAACTCCAATTTATGATACAAAGTCATATACACCTCATCTAACCATGTCATACTACGCCACATATATTATGCAACAATAGAAAAAAAGTACGAGATCTTACAAAAGTGTGGTAGGATCAAGAATGTATGTAGTGTCTTCTGGTGGTGGCTTTCTCGGAGCCATGTCGTCCCATAGATAATTATCCCCAATCCTCTAGATGTAATTGGAGGAGGCTAGGATGATTAGCACATCAGTTTTCCCTCGAAAGGGAGCTGTAGTGTTTTGAATCAGTTGTGTTGTCAAGACCAAAAAAGGATGTGACGTTTGTTCTTGCCTGGCCCTCAACAACATCTCTTCCATAGTAATTAAACTCATATTAATTTGATCCCTGTAAATTATAGAACCATCTAACACCACCTAGGGATGCAGAAGAATTGATTCATAATGTGAAGGGATGATATTACTACTACTGAAATTGAAACAATATCGGATCTCGATTATTCAAATCCTTTTTCTTTATTCTCATATCGTCATCCATCCAAGGTGGAGAAATGCCAGATATAAGTGGTACAAACAAACCTATTAGAGAATAAAGGTCATGGTGCATACATATTGTGAACATGATAGCCTAATTTGATGGACTACCTAGGGTCGTAACAGTACAACCAAAACAACTTTTAGCAGCATTAAATATTGACATTAATAAAGAGTGTTGATGTCTTTACTGGCATTAGTTAAGTGCCATTAGAACCAATGTCGCTAAGGGCTTTAGGGACATATACAAAGAGTGCTAATTGCTGCTAAAAATACATATTTAGTAGCAATTAATTCGCTAATGATCATTTTCGATGTAGTGTGATGATTGCACGTGTGTGGCATTGTCACTTCTTAACACATACCTCAACTTCATCCAAGGGCTTTCAAATTGTACCCTTTCTCTTTTCTTGTAAGGCTTGTAGGTAGTGTAAAATTATCGGACCCACAATGGGACACACAGATTATGAGGCTTTGTGAACCCCTCAAATTTGTCGAATAAACTTGTGTCCTAGATCACAGGGAAGTCACTCATGCACCATCTATGGAGAGTCATCTCTCCTCATGAATTGTACACTCTCCAGCACTCTTTATCCTATTAAGAGATGTTGAAGCAATTATCGGGAGAACTCAGGATGTGTCACGCCCCGAGCTACCCCCGAGATGCGGACATGGGACCTAGGACCACAAGTGATCCCAAGCTAACCCTGCTGGCATGATCATGAGCATATTAACGATAATAAACGGATGCGAAAGCTAAATCATAAATAAACTGAAGAGATGGGGAATACCCATATACTATAACTGAGATATATGAAAGCTGATGAGTTTAATACCAAGAAGTTATTAACTCAATACTAAGCTGAATCTAACTATGTCTGAAATAAGCCTCTAAACTGACTAGAAGTGCTGGGACATGCCCCAGCTAAGTCTAGAAAATCTGAAACTAAAGACTAAAAGTACTGAAAAGAAACTCATGACTATTGTCCTCAGAGAATGAGGAATCACCACTGATTCTGCTAAATTAGAGATCGGGAATCGATCTAAGCATGATCTGGATGCTGAAAACCTGAACCTACATCACAAGAAGATGTAGCGCACGTATGCGTCAGTACTTCAAAGATACTGAGCATGCATGATAGAGTAAAGCTGAAATATCACATAACTGAACAAAGCATAAAGCAATGAAATAATCTCAACATGATATAGCTACTGAAAATACTGAATACTAATCTAACTGATGCAATGACCAAATTTATAACATGCTGAGACTGAATACTGACTATACTGAAATATGGTCAATCCAATAGAGTCTGACTGAACTGTGGGAGCTACTAATAACCGACATAAAACCACATGAGCTAAATGTGGAGTCCGATGTATATGCCCCAACGAGAGGACCCAATATACCCTGCCAGAGGTATAGAGGTATGCTGGCGTGATCACGAAACTTATGTTGCCTACAGAGGGGACTTACACCTACGTGGCTAGTAGTTCTGGGACTATATGGGTATGCTGAACCCTAGTCCAAGTTGGTATTATGCTACTCCCAATGAATTAAGTGGTTAACTGGTTATGACTGAATTTCTGTAAATACTGGATAGCTCGAACTGAACATGCAAACTGAGAATGCAACAATTAATCTGATAATGATGCATTCATAAACTGAGGCATGTAAAACTGAATACTGAAATATCTGACCTAGCATGTGTAATTCAAGAACTGAAGAAATACATAGCTAGGGTTCTGAGATTCATGCGATAAACTGAGCAATAACATGATAATTTGATTTGGAACATTTAAATAATTAATTCATGATGATCTGCTGTAATTCTACAAATCCTAGGTCTGTTCATAATAATGGAATCAAGAATCTGACTGAATTCTAGGGACCTAATGGGCGAAAGGAACCCACTAGTGAAATCCCACATATTTGGTGACGAATTCCATGGAGAAATCTTTCAATTTTGGGGCTGGAACTGATGGAACCTTGCTGCGTTCTTGAACTAGTGTTCTTGACCTCTCTTCTCCTTTTAGCGTTCTAATTTTCTAAGTTTTGATTAATGATTTGACTAAGGTAACTTCTAGTTATGTTTCTAGGCTTAAACTGATTAAAATCTCATGATTTAGTTTTTAAACGACGTAGCTAAAAGGTTAAACAAAATAGGAAAAGACCAAAAGACCACTAAATTAACTGCTCTCGGAGTCATCGACGGAATGGACTTACGAGCCGTCATTCAATCGACGGCCTATCGATTGGATCCGTAGGTCGAGTCTGCCCGACAGGGCTTCACTAAAACGAGATAACTCTTTACTCGGAGGTCGTATTTTAGCAAACTTGGTGGTGTTGGAAAGATAATTCAATTATATATCATATCATAGGCAATGGGACACACAATTCATTTTGTGATAAAAGTTATGACCATCTGAAGTTGACTCAATCATAATTTTCAGCTAACTGGCTGTTGATCCTCATTTACGGTCAGACTAACGGATCGTGGATGGATTGACGGTCCGTGATGGTTAACCATCAATCGGGACTGAATCTGGGCTTTTGGGGCATCGATCCACGGACACGAACTATGGTCCGTGACCTACCTACGAACCGTAAGTCCGGCCGTGGGTCAACACTTAGCCAAATTTTCTGACTGAGTTCTGGGGAAGTTTTTTGTCACGAACCACGGACCTGCAGGACGGACCGTGATTCCATCTATGGTCCATGGATGCTGTCCATGAGTGACACCTGCAACACCATAAATCTGCAATCTGGTCTATTTTCGGATACGGGGTGTTACAGGAAGTGGGTGCCTGAGTAGAAGAGGGTTGCACCATATTTTACCCGAAGTCAGTTATTTTTCTTTCAACCACTAGTTTAGGTTGCTCACTTCCATGTGTAGAGAACAGTAGAGTGGTTGTTTGTGCGTGATTAGCCTTAGATGGCTCGTTGATAGTTATTTATTTAAACATCGAATCGATGACGGATAGTAGAAATCAAAATCAAACGAAAGGATATTAAAAAAATGTTTTTAGGCTCGCTTAATAGGAAGGTGGTCTGCCTAAAAGGTTTGGCCATCTTAGGTTAGCTCGCCAAAATAGACAATACACAATTTCAAAGAACTCAGGCACAATAGATGGAGTCAACTTAGACTCAAGGAGTCGGTGAATAGATTTCGGCGTGCTAAGAAAAGAATGCCATAAGTTAAAGTGCAAAATTTAAAATTATGTGCATAAAGGGTGATGTCCACTCCAAATGGGTGATACGCCGAATGTGTTTCAGCTGACTAAGAAAAGACCGCCGAATGGAACAATGGCAAGGTCACACATTAAAAAAAGGAAGGCAATTTAGGTCTTGTTCAGTAATTCTCTTAATTGCCTTGGCGAGCTAAGAGAAGTTTGCCAAATAGGGAACATGCAGCCCAATGCCTATTTTTTTACTTTAATCACAATACGCAACAATACCATGTTCCCAATTAACTTTACACTACCCATATCCTTTTCTACCCATGGGTACTAAATATTTCCCCTAAATATCACAAACTATTGCTCAAATTGATGATTTCCCTTAAGGAAGTAATCACTTATCTATTATTGCGCAAAATAATGCAATCAGATCAATAGTGGGAAAATCTAACTTCATCAATACAAAATTCAACCAACACCTAGAAAATATCAAGACTCAATTTCAACAATTAACTAGATTAATTAATTTTTGCAATTTTAAGCAAAGTTTTAATATCTAACTTATTGGCACATCTCAATAGAGACAATATTGCACTACCCAATAAAATCAACTAACTTCATGAATTAAATGGCCTATAGACATATAAAATCACAATTTTAACCTCAAGTATTAAAATAGAAATCAAACACCAACTTCAAAGAGAAGCAGAGAAAATAAAATGAGGGAGATTACGTTTGGGGTTGACAAAGTGCGCCAGATAACGCCAGATAAGACACTACTAATACTTGCAAAACATACCAAAGAGGGACTCATACACTACAATATGACTTTGTATTCTTCAGGAAGAAAAGAATCTCAAACATAGCAAAGGCTTTTCTTTTTGAAAATTAAAATACCCTTTTTCTTTTTTATACCAAGCATGTTCGATGGTCACGATAAACATCACTGAGTGCATTTGGTGAATCACTAAATGGAGTTGAAGTTCACTGAAAAACCTAAATGTGTACCAAACCTAAAGGTTGATTCAATGAACTCGGTGGAATTTGCATAATGTACTTTTTGTCAATCGCCATTTCAATCTGTGATCGGCCAAATTTAAAATACAATTTTTCACATTTTCTAGGTAAGAAGGGGGAAAAAATTTGAGTATTGACAATGCCTTCGGTGGATCACCATTGTTGTTTTGGCAATGCCTACTGTGTCCTTCACAACAATTTGACTTCCTTTTAACCTGCACTCACAATACAAATTATTATTGAAAGAAATAAAGAAAAGGTTAAAACTTGGGTTTCCTCCCAAGATGTTCCTTATTGAACATCGTGACCCATTTAGTTCTTCTCATCATTTATTTTTTGGATTTGGGACTGTTTAACTAGGCAATGTTCCGTGTTGACTTGGAGTGTGATTGGTAGAGATCTGACACATTTAACTCTCCAGTAGTTTGATAGACCCAAAATAAGAGGTCACTATTTGAAATAATCTCACAACCCAGGGGTACCCCTAGATGTAAAAAGGCATACAAGACCTCGAGAGGCCTCATACAAGCCTCTTAGCATTTCACGACATAAGATAACATAAATGAGCAAAAATTAAAAACAGTTTCCATAACATCAAAGTTTAATAAAACGAAGCAGAAGTCTATTACACTTGTCTCAAACCATCTAAGACATGTATATCTTTAGGACACATCCCATACAATAGTTCTCAACGTAAAAATAAAGACATAAGGACATGGTGGTCAAGCCCTGGAATGCTATGAGGACTCAACAAAACTTCTCTTCTTGCTCTACTATGAACCTAGCGATGAGAATGGAAGTCAATATCGCCGGACCCTACATTTGATAAGAATTTAGGCAAAAGTATGTGTCAGTACAAACATGTACTAAATATGATGGATAGCATAAATCATTAACATAAGCATAATGTAGGCATTAGTCAACATATGACATATTCCATAATCATAAGAGATAATCAACATAAGGCATAGGCTATCGACATAAGAAACAATAACATAGCCATAGGCATAATCAATGCATTTAGTTCAACATAATATAAAAGAAACACTTCATAAGGAACCTCAAAACATGCTTGTGTAATGCATGGATAAGACCTCATAAATCCCACGCATGCTAAGCAAACCTCTATAGGCCCTCATTCCAACACATCTTCATTCATTCTGATCTTTAACTTATCTCTATAGACATGGGGATTCACCTCCAGTCATACATTCTCAAGGAAGGCTTTTCTAGCAACAATCTAAATATTTCATTCATCATGAGATAATTCACATTGGTCTTGCTTTACTCTCAAGAAATGGGGACTCATCTTTCTATGTCTATTATAAAGGCTAATGGGTACTCACCTCTTGCCTTACATGTATATTCATACGTATTCTCATCCATAATCACTTTAGGGAAGCATAGATATTTGCCTCCATGCCCCACCATTATATGATATAGGTATTCGCCTCCACATTATTTTACAAGGATCTAGGTATTCACTTCCATGTCCAACTGGATATGATATAGCTATTGGCCTCTATATCATTTAATAAGGATCATAGGTATTCGCCTCCATGATCAACAATAAAGGCTAATGGGTAATCACCTCTTGCCTTGGTTTAGGAGTTATAGATTAAGGGTAGTCACCTCACACTACTTATCACATGATATGGGTAATCACCTCATGTTCATCATTTCTTGTTTACTAACTTAAGAATAGGAAAACTCACCTCACAACCTTCGCATATGAAGGTCTTGGGGAATCACCTCAAGCCTTATGTCTTTTTATAGTCCTTGTACTTAGATTCGTTCTAGGTGAGCAAACCTAACAACCTAGAATCATTCTATATGAGAAAACCTTTCACATCAAGTTCGTTATGTGTTCATGAGAATAGCCTTTCAATCAACACAACAACAATATCATAATCATTAACACTTCACGCTCAAATAATCTATATAGATATCATGAAAACATGCATAATGTCATACATTCATAACATGGATCATGTGGGTAAATCCTTCCACAACAATCTTATTTACAATTCAACATTTATAATATAAGCTTACTCTCAAAGCCCTCATCAATATAGTTCTGATTTAATGTTTCAAGCACACCTCATCTAATTCTAGGTGTCAATGATCATAAATCAATATAAAACCCAACTAAATGAGTTGGGGTCGAATCCCACAGGGAGTGGTATGTGTCTGAAATTCAACTGGGAAATATGAATGGGATCTAATCAGCAATAGGAATAGAAGTTAGCTATTAAAGACATAATCAAGTAAAAGGGGTGACACAAATGTCAAATGGGGTTCTTTGGTTTAAATTATCAACTTAAAACAGTTACAAAAACTAAGAAATAAAAATATAAAGACGGATTCTTGGGATGTGATTGATTATAGGCAAATATAGGCATATGGATTTGAACTATTAGTAAATGGCTTAATATTAGAGAGTAGGCTAGACTATAAGGGAGGTAGTTTTCTCTCAAACAATTACCCTGAATCAGGTGATTTCTTTCGAACATCAACTAGCAAGCAAATTAAGAACATCTCACACCTTAATCCATTCACTCTCTCTACCTCAATATGTGGGATTAGGCTTAGGATTTACTCTCTCGAGCTAAGCCCAGATCAACCCAATACCCACAAATCATCAACCAATAACTTTAGTTCTAAAACCTCTGTCGCGAGCAAGCCAAGAACACATATATATAACTGCATTTCGAACTACAATTCTTAAATTAAACCACACTTAATGATTAAATTCACTTTTAAATAGAATTTAAACTAAAAATTAGCAATACCCATAAACTATTTTAGCCCATAATCACATGATCACACCTAAAGAATTTGGGGTTTTAGCTAGACATTATAAAAAGGTAAAAATAGTTACCAAATTGATTATCCATCAACTGGGTAAGAGTGATTTTGTCTTTACAATGCTCCAATTTGATGAATCTTAAAGACCCACTTCCAATATCTTGGAAGTGAATTTTTTCAATCTTTTAAAGCTAAGGAAAAATTCTCTAAAAACTGTAAAAATTATCCAAAGACTCCAATGGATTGTCAAAAGATGCTAAACTAAATGTTCAAAAACTTACTTATATAGTCACCAAAAATATGCTACGAATAGGCATTCGGCGAAATAAGTCTGGCTCATCGATGCACTCTGTGAGCCACCCTTTTATCTCTTCCATCTCCTTTTTGCCTTGTCATTCAACATCCTTGGGATCTGTAACTTCGGGCGATCTATCACTGCATCGTGGAACTAATTGGCGATGCACCGATTGCTCCTTCTTATCGCTTAATTGGTTTCCTCCCTCAGGGTTAGCACACTGGAACTTTAGGTGGTGGAACTAGCCATTCGGTGATTCACCAAATTCTTTTGGCGATCAGCAGGCTTTCTGTTCTTCAATTCTTCAGTTTGTTTTGGTCCTTTTTGCATGCTAGTGTCCTTGCTTTGTTCCTCAATCCATATACCTGAAATCAAGGATTCTTCATCAGTTTATGGCACAAATTAAGTATTTGAGGACACTAAACCTATATAAACAAAGTCTCAAATGAGTCCAAATCTAAGACTCATCAAGTTCATCATGCAAGCTTTACTCTACCAGCTATAGAAATAATCATTTATCATACATGACTTAATCTCAAGACAACCCGATTATCAAAGCCTACAAGTCATGCCTCATTACATATACTTAATCTTAAGCAATTCACATCTATATGCTTTTATCTTAAGCAATTGATTCATACTTCATCATATTACCCCCACTCTCAAGTACAACTAATCATGATTCATCATACATGCATTAATAACATTCAATTCATGTCTATATACTTAACTATGAAGAGGTCTACAATATAGTTCATCAATTTAGAAGATTGCATGTAAGTCCTCAATTTCCCCTTTCATGGCATAAAACCCAAGTACATCGATTTCATCTACCTAGCAAAGGATTAGGAATGGGTACATGTAAAATCATATAAAAACATACAATTCCATCAATTCAATAAAAAAACAACCATAATCCAATCAATTGGATCAATACCCAAAATATTAGAAGAAACCCTAACTAGAATTGGTTAATTTTTCTTCTAAATTGGGGAAAATTTGGGAGGGGAGGGGGGAGGCTTCATGGATGAAAGGAATCACATAATGAATAAGCCATAATGTTTTCATTATATATCCTACCAAGCTTGGAGGAATGGAGACTTGACTTGACCTAGCTTGAACCCTCTTCTTCTTCTTCAACTTTATAAAGAGAGAATATTTGAGAGGGTGAATTTTGGAATTCTTTTGGAGTTTTTGAACTAATGACTTAATTGGTGAGGTTAAAGGGTTAAAATGGCTTGTCTATGTTTACAATGTCTAAGAAAAATGACCTCACCCAATACCCACTTAAAGAGGAATGTCCCAAAATGCCCTTAATTGGGCAGCCTAATACCAGGCACCACGGCAGGCTCCACAAACCGCGATCTTCACCAGTGGTCGTGGTCCTACCGTGGTCCTTGGTTCACTAGCTAGGCCACCATGTCTTGGCCTCCAAAAGTCTAAGACATCTTCACGGGCCTTCTAACGAATCGTGGTGGTGTGGTCTTATCCACTGGCTGTGAAGTCGCTCGAGAAGATGATCCTTCTTGGGTAGCCTCAAGGTAGGTACTGCCTTAGTCACCACAGACCACTCCATGAACCGTGGTCCTCACCACTGGCCATGGTGGTGGTGGTGAAGATGAGGCAGTGCTTGGCAAGTTTGGAACAGTCTTGGCCCTTGGCTTTGCCCTTGCCGATTTGCCTTGGCTCTTGCCCCTCTTTTCTTGGATCTTGTTACCCTCATGCTTAGCCCTGGTTGTCCTACTAGACTACGGGGTGTTACAGATAAGGTGGAGCAGTCATTTTTCAATTCCTTCAACACCTTTTTGTATCCTTCAACCTTGTTAAAGATCATTGTATAAACTTTCTTGATTTGGTTTTCCTTTCATATAAGCTGGCTCCTTTGGTTGTGGACGATCATGGGGAGGAATATATCTATTTTTATCAGTTTTCCAATTTTTGCATTCTTTGCAACCATTATTTGATTTCTTGTTCTAACCTTGGCTCCCACCATGTCTTTGGTAGTTTGGGTGAGAACCCATCATTTGGTTTCCCATATATTGAACTCTTCATTTTATAATGCCACAAATTTAGCATCCTTTGGGCACTTCCCACTACTTGCTCCAATTGCACCCACTGATTTTAATCCACCTCCCATTACATGATTGGATAACCAATCGATTTTACTCATCATTTTGGCCATTTTTTCATTTCACTCACACTCTTTCTCAATTTTTTCCTTACTCATGCTCAGTTGCAAGGAAATAACTTGGTCCTCTCTAGTATGCCATGCTCGGTTCCCTTTGGTCATGTCTCAAGCAACAACGATGTTACCTCATCTAATTTTTGCAATATCCCACCTTGGACAAGTTAATCAGCTACACGCTTGTTTATTAAATCAAGGCTACAATAGAAGTATTGCAGTAGCAAAAGGTCCAGAACAACATGTGTTGGACATTGCAAGAGTAACTTCTTAAACTGCAACCATGTCTCATGTATAGTTTCACCTCCAATCCTTATGAAATATTGGATTTTGTTCCTAAGTTTTACCATTTTCAAGGGGGAAAAGATTCTCTCCAAGAAGAGTTCAGTCAACTCCTCCCAATGAGTGATAGAATCATTTGGAAATTCTACCAACCACCTAGTATCTCACCACACAAAGAGATTGAGAATAACCTCAACCTTATAGACTCTTGCGATTGTTTCTAAAACACAAACGACTCACACATAACAATAAAATTCCTAAAAAAGTGTTCACGGGTATCTTCATGAGTTAAACCCCCGAACAACCCTCGGTTCACTTTGGTCATGTCTCAAGCAACAATGATGTTACCTCATATAATTGTTGCATTATCCCATCTTGGAAAAGTTAATCAGCTACATGTTTGTTGATTAAATCAAGGCTACAATAGAAGTATTGCAGCATCAAAAGGTCTAAAACAACATGTGTTGGACATTGCAAGAGTAACTTCTGGAACTGCAACTTTGTCTCATGTATAGTTTCACCTCCAATCCTTAAGAAATATTGGATTTTGTTCCTAAGTTTAACCATTTTCAAGGGGGAAAAGAATCTCTCCAAGAAGAGTTGAGTCAACTCCCCCCAATGAGTGATAGAATCATTTGGAAATTCTGTGAAAGACCTAGTAGCTTCACCACTCAAAGAGATAGGGAATAACCTCAACCCTATAGAGTCTTGTGATATGTTTTTAAAACACAAACGGCCCACACATATCAATAAAATTTCTAAAGTGTTCGCGGAGATTTTCATGAGCTAAACCCCCGAACATTCCTCTTAGTTGGAGCAATTGTAGAATTGTTTTGGTTACATGAAAATTGTCCTTCCCATTCTGAGAGGTTACCAGATGCCTTCTGTGGTTCGAATGACGTTCATGTGGATGTCATTCAAATCACCCATTTTTTCATTTGACTGTATTGACATCGTTGTAACTAACTTAGTTACTCATATTTGTAGGCTTGCAAATCATCAACCAGCAACACCAAGTAACAGTTTCACTACAACTAAGCAAATTTATAAACTAATTTATCAAATGAAATTCTCAACTATTAAACCAATCCATAGAGTAAGTGGTCTTCATCAATAAAAATGCCAAACTAATCGTCGAAGTTGAATTTCGAAGAAAATGATATAGCACGAATAATTTTATCAAGAAATTTATAATTTAAATTCATTTCATTGTAGTATTGAGAACAAGTGGATTGATGATTCCACAAAATTACTAAAAGTATTTGGCTATGAATAGTCTCAATTGAACTAAAATTTCAAATAAGTAACAAGTAATCTTGGGGTGGGAGATTGGAAATTGATATCACATAGGGATAATTATGTTGCTATATAGTGATGAACATTCATCAATTGGTTTGGTCATCTTCAATTACACTAATCTTCATTCGATCTTAAAGTATCAGTTCATAGAATCTCTTTCTGCTGTCCTATATTCTAATAAAGGAAAAACCTTAAGCCAGTCTCTCTTTCGATGCAGAAATAGGGAAAATAGATCTGACCCATAATCTCTATATTCATGAAAAACTACAAACATCAAACATAAGTTGCATGTAACGAACTAATTACCCACTCCAATCAATCTCATTTGAACATCAATCAGAGATCAGAAATAGGAATTATGTTTGCAACCTTAAACCATAAATTAACGCCATTACAATTAGCCAAAATCCATGTATAAGGAGCAACAAAAAAAAAAGCATAACATCATACCCACTACATTAAATGAACACCCAACCCCATAATTGCACTCCTAGACATTGTGGTTTTAGCTACCCATCACAAAGTGTAAATAAATTATACCTTGGATGAAAGCAGTCATGGGTAACATGTAATTAAGAAACTACAAGCAATACCCTCTTAGATTTAAACTTACACGTTCAAATTGTATTCCTAAAGTTGTATTCTTTTGGTTGATATATAAGGGGTCTAGTTAGATATCTTTTGAACTTTTGTTGTCATCAATACTATGTGGTTCTGTCAAAGTTCTAATTAGAGTCTCATTCAAAGACCACAAATATATATGTATAATTTATATATTATAGGCAAAACTTTAGTATTATCAAATAAGGATAAAATTTAATAAATAGATTATTTTTTTGATATAAAGGTTCTTAATATTAAAATTAACATTTAAGGTACTATAATCATATTTTACATTCTATGCTACCTAGTTGAAAATGATTTAAATAATGTAATTGATAGTATATAATGGTATGATTTCTTACATATTTCAAATAAGAAAGTGTTTAGTATACAAAAATTTAGTTTGTTTCATAGTTCTACATATAAGGAAAAAAGAAAATGACTATTATGTCTAGTGTGAATTCTATATTTGAATGAGAAAAGAGGCAAATAACATAGTTGAAAACCGTGCAATAGGTAGATTAATGCCTCATTTTTCCAATTGGTCTAAACTGAAGAAACCTAGGTTATATCATCATAAATTGAAAGGAGCCGCTAACCTTACAAAAATTCAATTAAAGGTTTTATTTCATCGAAATGCACAAAAGAATCATGGTGGGAGGATACTGACATAGTGATTTATCGGATTCAATCTTAATCCCTACCCCCTTAATGTTTCCAAAAGCAAAACAACTTGCGAGAAGTTGTGTAATATTTAGGCGATGGAGGTTTCTTTCAAAGTATGTTGAGGTATCACTCAATTTTGAATCCTCTTATTAAGCTCATTCTAGTGAGCAAAAATAAATAAATTATTGTCTAGATTTCGTGACTTCTAGTGCAAAAATCTTCATTACTGGATGTCTTTCCAAAAAATTCAAAATTTTAGTTTGATTTTCTATATTTTCTTGTAGAAATTTCTTAAAGATATTGATTTATTGATATATTTTACTACAAAACCTACTAATAATGAAGAATTTACTCTGGATATTTTTTTTAGAGATACATATGAATTTACTCAATTTGAATAGAAGAATACATCGTTGAAAAAATTTGTTTTAATGTATTGAAAATTGAACCCTTCCACTAATCTGAACTGGAGTGGTCTCCTTACTCTTTAATAGATACATGTATTTGATGGAGGGTGTTATGGAAAATTTGTTATTTGATTGATCAAACATGGAGAGCTTGGAAATAGATCAATTTGGGGTATTTCAACATATGGAAATCAGCAATGTCAAATTGAGAAAATTTACCATAGACAATATAAAATTAAATGAATGTGATGTATGGCTTGAAATATCAGCCCTGTCATATCCCGAGGCTACCCCCTGGACATAAACACGGGACCGAGGATCACGAGTGACCCTATGCTAACCATGCTGGCATACCATAAGCATACTCAAAGATAACTAAATCAAGAAAGTACTGTGCAGAAGCATAAATCATCATAAAGATGAAATGATGGGGAATACCCATTACTTTCTGAATAAATAATATATGAGTTTAATGACAACTGAAATATCAAACTCCAAAACTAAAATAGAATCTAACTATGTCTGAAATAAAGCCTCTAACTAACTAGAGATGTTGGGACATGCCCCTAAATAAATCTAGCAAAAATTAAAACTAAAGACCAAAAATAGAAAGATAATTATGTCAATCGTCCTCGAAGAATGAGGACTCATCGCTGATGTTGCTGCACTGGATATCAGAAATTGATCTATGCGTGTTCTGGATGCTGAGGACCTGAACCTACATCATGACAAGATGTAGCACAGAGCATGCATCAGTACTTTAGTTGAAAAGTACTAAGCATGCAAGATAGAGTAAACCTGAAAAATGTACATAATTGAACAAAACATATAACTAAGCAATGATATAAGATGAGCATGATACTATAATGAAAATACTAAACATGAACTAACTAAATGCAATGACCAAGTTTATAGCATGCTAAAACTAAATATTGAATTATGACTGATAACCTAGTCAATGCGCTAGAATCTGACTGTGGGAGCTACTAATAATAGAAATAAAACTACATGAGCTAAATGTGGAGTCTGATGTATACCCCCCATTGAGAGGACCCAATATACCCTGCCAGAGGTATAGAGGCATAACTGGCGTGATCACTAAATAAATGCCCATAGAAGGGGCTAATAACCTATGGGGGCACGTAGTTCTGGGACATGACGGTGACTGACCCTAGTCCAACTTGGTATAACACTTACTTCGAACTGAATATGTGAAATTTATAACATACTGAAGTAAACTGAATAGTTCAATAATCTGACATGCAAATCTAAAAATGCAACATCTATATCTGATAATGAAACATTCGAAAACTTAGGGATGTGATCATTCCTAGCTAATGTAATTCATGAACTAAAAGAAGTACATAACTAGCGTTCTGAGTTTATGCATTAATCTGGGCAAAAACAATACTACTACATTATAATTTGATTAGGAACATTAAAATAACTAATTCATAATAATCTACGAAAATTCTAGAAACTCTAAGTCTAGATAATATGGTGGGAATCAAGAATCTGACTAAATTCTAGTGACCTAATGGGTAAAAGGAACCCACTAGTGAAATCCCACATACCTGGTGACAAAATTCATGGAGAAATCTGTCGATTTTGGGGCTGGAACTGAAGAAACTATGTTGTGTTTTTCTTGGAAGCCTTCTCGACTCTTTCTTCTTCTTTGCTCTATGTTTTTAATGATTTTGGTGAATGATTGATTATCGTAAGTTCTAATTCATTTACTAGGCTAAAAATTACAAAAACCACATAATTTAAGGGTTAAATGACGTAGTTTAGGAGTCCAACGCATAAGGAAAACACCAAACGACCCCTGACATAAATCTGCTAAAGCCACTGAAGTAGTTTAGGCATCAAACAACGTAGTTTAAATGCCCCAAAGCATAGGGAAAGGACAAAAAGGACCCTGACATAAAGCTGACGAAATGCAACTCACGAGTGGACTGAGGGGCCGTCGTTTAAACCACTGCCCGTCACCTTGGTCATCGTTCGTGGTATACCCGATAGAGCTTCACTAAAATAAGTATAACTTTTTACTCTGAGCTTGGATTTTATCAAATTTGGTGGCGTTAGAATGAGGATTCACTTATATTTAATTTGATATGTCATGGACCACCTGAATCATTTTTTCCGAAAAGATATAGCGGTTTGAAATTGACCTAGAAGCCATTTTCATCTAAATAGATGATACCCTTACCTATGGACAGACCTACGGTCCATACTGGTCAGCCGTGGATGGGATCAGAGACCCCTTAGACTTGAACCTAACGACAATACCCCACCTATGGTCTGTGGTTTAACACACGGTCTGTGGGTGGCTTCCGTGGTTCTGACACCAGATCCTAGAAAACTGCATTTCTCCATCTTCTCGAATCTGAGGTGTTACAACAAATTTTAATAGAAGTAACAACTCCTTATAAAAGTCACATCTCTTTATAGAAGTTACAAAACTTCATTTTTCCATTCACACCTTTTAAAACCCAACATGTTGAAGGTTGACACAAATTGGAGAAAGGTTTCAAGACCTCTATTAACGAGAAAGGTACAATAGTCTCAACTTGAAAGTAACGAAGGATGGATCTTCACAAGTGAACAATTAGATATGTATGCTTGAACATTTTAGTTACAGAGATTTTTTTAATGATAAAACATTTTAGTTGAAAAATTATACTTTTGGTCCTTTATTTTAAGATAATTATACTGTTGGAATAAACTATATAGTTTGATGCAGGACAAAAATCTCTTTAATTTTTTGCCAATGAGCATTTTTCAATTCGTGGTACAATTGCAACATTTCGACATTTATTACATGACTATTGATCATTCAAAATATTTTGTGTTAACAATTGCATAAAGCATAATGTCAATTAATTTCATGAATTGTAACACATCAATAATGATTTGAGACTTATTACTTGCATAGTTTTCCATTCTTTTGTCACAATATGATTTCTTCAGTCGTGATGGCACCTTCTATAATTCACTAGTGGGTAATCAAACCCTTGACCCACAACATCAAGTAATGGATATAACGGTAGAAACAATGGGGAAGCAGCAAATTAATAATAGAAATAGAACAAAATAATGAAAGCAAGACAAAAGATATATATACAACAAATTCTTGCAAAAGTGTGGAAGTCAAAAGTTAAGAGTTGTCTAAACAAAAATAGTACAAGTCCCAAGAGTGGACCTAAATACGAAGCTTGTCTCAAAAATCAAAAGACTAGCTAAGAAAAATAGTAGCCGGTGTTCAGACCTACATCATGCATTAGATGCAGAGTGTAGTATAAGTACCAAAAACAAAAGGTACTTAGTAGGCATCACAGGCTAATTAGGCAGGAAAAGTAAATGGATCTAGACACAAACAGAGTTCAAAGTTGAATTTATAAGAAATGCACATGAGCGTACTAAAATAGAAAAGAATTAAGTACAACTAAGCTAAACGTAAGTAGACCCGTTAGTCCATAAGTTACACTTATATGCAAAATTAAGTAAAACCTAAATTGGCTCCCTTATGCCCAATAGGTACACATAATAGCTAAATCTACTAAAAAAATAATATGGTGAGTGCAGATTCGAAGAAGGTGTAGACCGGACCTCTAACCACGAATAACCTCCAAGAAACCAATAAAATCTACCCAAAGTTAAGGAGTACGGAACGCAAAACTTGAAACGTGGATGGTCTCTAAAGGAGACATAGGTTGTATCGAATTCGTAGAGGCTATAAAGTGTGATCACAAGACCTTGAATAAACGACCAACATTAATCAACTACATGAAGGATAATGAGAAGTATGACCAGAGCTAGAATATGTGACTTTAAAGGGTTCTTTAAGGATCTCATATTAAATCATCACCAAGAACCACTATGGAACGACGTCTACCCAAAGTAATCAATACCACACTTTAAGATCGAACCAACTTTAGTCCCAAGTCTCCAAGCGAAACATGAAATCTAAAATATAACATACATGGTCATAGAAATAGGAAGGATGGATTGAAGGTCATCAAATCGGAGTGAATGCCTAAGCTTCTACTTATTCTATTATACATAAGTTTTCTACAATAGACTACTAGGAGATAAACCGTTCAAATTGGCGTAGTAGTTGTAACACCCAAAAAACTTGTATGTGAACTAGAGCTTTACGTGAGAGTTTTAGAGTTTGATGTGTGGTTTAGAATTGTAGAATAGCTTCCTAAACATAGGATGAGGGGTTTAGGGTTTAAATGTCAAGGTACGACCTCCCCAAGGACCAACCAAGGGTCCTTGAGGAGGACCCTAAAGCCTGACCCAAAAGACTACCCAAAAAGGGCCACTTACGGATGGCACCTACGGCCAGTTGGTGGACCCATGATGAGTCCACCAATTGGACTCATTTAGGGCTATATTTTTAATAGAACTTGTGTTCTCAAATGCATATTTTATCTCGATATTTGATGAAAACCTTGAAGTTTTAGGTATTTGAAGTTTGAGGGAAATCATGGACACGATCGAGCAAAAAGAAGCTAAAAGAATGAAGAAATGAAGATTTGCGAATCACCGAAACCATTCGTCTAATCGCCAACAGATTACATATTTGCCTTTTGTTCCAGTGTGCTGAACCTTGAAGGAAAGGATCAAGTCGGCGGAAAAAGAGAGCAGTCGATGCATTGTCGAGAAGTTCTGCGAAGCAGTACCATGTCTCCCAATGACCCAAAACACGATGATGTTGAGGTATGGTGCAAGGCAGTGATGACCTACACCAAAGGAGGAATCGCAGAGTTGATCGGTGATTCCGACTAACCATGCCGAACGATCCACTGCAATACAAATCTGTGAAAACTATAAATACTAGTTAGAGTTGTAGTTTTAAAGTGGAACAATTATTATAATTTTCATATATAATATTAATTTTTAGTATTTTTTTTCTCTGAGTTTGAGAGGGTTTTGAAAACTTGAAGAAAAATAGTGCTTCTTCTCCAAGGATTTGGACTTGGGTCTCTTGGAGTCTTCATTCTTGGCCTGTAACAAGACTTAAATCTTCATACCTATTTGAATGCAAGCTCATTTAGGTATAAATTTCTATCGCTTGATGTGTGGCTAAAAAACCCCATTCTTAGGGTGTGATTTAGCGAATATGGGTTAAGATTGTTATTGGGTTTTGTTTGTTGATACATTAGATGTAGTTTAATGGTGATTTCGTCTAGTAGTTGTGGATAAATTTAACAAATTTGTAGTTGCAAATACAACTTTATTTATGTGTTTTTGTCTTGCTCGAGAGAGAAGTCACGAAACCAAGACTACTAGATTGATGGCCAAAAGAGTGGGTCGACATGAGGTTCAGCTCAAGAGAGTGAACCCTAGTCCCATGTCCTAACACTCAGCTCCAGAGAGTGAGTCGGTTAAGGCGTAGGCT
The DNA here is from genome assembly GCA_029007595.1 of Solanum commersonii. Lineage (NCBI taxonomy): Eukaryota > Viridiplantae > Streptophyta > Magnoliopsida > Solanales > Solanaceae > Solanum > Solanum commersonii. Next base: position 6,301,156 of record JAJTWQ010000002.1, on the reverse strand, counting down.
GGTCTTCGTGTGGCAAGTGGGTGTTCAAGAGGAACCTATTTGAAACGGGGTAAGTTTCTCCAGAGAGAACTTATTCCCACATAAAGCATAGCCTAGTCACTATTACTCTATAAATTTGCTATCGCAAGCATGTACCCAATAATATAGCTCAACCCGTATTCCCGTCACATCCCAAGGATCCCCTCTCATTACTTAGAAACCTTTTTTTATTTTGTTGTTTTTACCTTACTTGTGCCAAATCCCCCCATTGTTAATTGACACTGTTGTGTCCCCCTTTTTAATTTACAATATTTTTACTCGTTAATATCTTTAGCTACAACTAGTTAGAATTAAGTTTTTTTCTTTAAATTCTCAAAACCAGTCTGTCGGGACAATCCTAACCCTTGGTTGGGTTACTAAACTATTGTACGATGGTAGACACTTGCATCGAAAGTTGTGTCTTGATTACGCAAACATCAACCCACACCCCATGGATAGGTATCGTGGTCAAGCCCTCCATGTTAAGCTGCAGGTCATGACCTACGGACCTGCAGGATAGCCAGTAGGCCCATCCACAGACTGTAGGTCCCAGGCATAGGTCATGCCTACAATTCTGCCGGAGTATCGACCAAGGGAGGGGGGCAATTTAGGTAATTCCTTTTGAGGTTAGTTTGGAGTGAGGTCATTTTATATTGTTTATTTAGATCTATATAAGTACTTTTAAGCTTTTAAGCTTTTAACCACCTCATAACTTCATAAATCCCAACTACCCAAATCATAACCAACTTAACCCTCTCCAAAAATCTTCTCTCCAAAACTCCATAGAAGAAGAACAACAACAATAACTTAAGGCTTGCAATAGGGGATTTTTTCACATGATTTTGGTTGTATTTCTTCACCTAATGTATGTTATTCTTTATTCATGGAAATATTTCTTCCATGGAGTCCTCAAACAGTCAATTTCAAAGAAGAAAATTCTCCAAAACCTAAGGTTTTCACTCCAAGTCATGGATTCTTAATAAAAACATTTTCAATGATTTAATTATCATATATTATGATTGAATTGCTGCTTTATGGTGGTTTTATGATAAAATCTCCCATGAATGCATGAATTCCTCATAACCCTAATTTATGACTTTGTGATGTGGGTGAATTGTAGTAAGATGAATACTATGAAATTGTTCTTGTAGTAGTTTAATTACTTGAATCATGTTATTATCCATGCCTTGTTATAGTAATTCTAGGTGTGTTGGTGAATTATGATTTATTGTCCTTGAAGGGAAAAATATGAGATTTTGTATAATCATGATGTTTGTGTACATGCTTTATGAATACATTAACAGTAATTGATCTTGATTATGATTTAATTGTTGTGTTGTTGAAAGGTTATTCTCAAATATACACTTGTGCATGATGATGACATGTTCTGAAGGGTGTTCTCAATGTATAATATACCTTGAATTTGTAGGCTTAGGGCATCCTCTTCATGTGTAATTAAAAGTTATCTTGATTGATTTGTCTTGAATTGCTAGGCTAAATGCATCCTCTACTTGTGTAACTAAAAGTATCTTGACTTAATGGACCTTGAATTGGTAGACCAATGTCATCCCTTTCATAAATGATTAATGAAGTATTCTAGGCTTTGTTTTAAATCAATAGACCAATGGTATCCCTTTCATGATGAGTCCTTGAACTACTATAATGATGAACCTTGAATTGGTAGACCAAATGGTAGCCCTTTCACAAGGATTTAATGAGCTGTTCTAATGATGTGCCTTGAATCGGTAGGCATATGGCATCCCTTTCATGTGTGTAATAATGTACCTTGGGTCGGTAGGCCAGTATCATCCCTCTCATGTGTAATAATGTTAAAAGAGAATTAACTACTCTATGGGAATTTAATGCTTAGCATTGAGTGGATATTGTGAGGTGGAGGCTCTCCCCATGTTAGGCCGGGTTTTAATTAACAACCTCATTATGTCATAACTATGTGCCCACATAGGTTATTAACTAGTGGATCCACCTAAGCTAAATTACCAGTTCCACATTAGGCAAGTAGACCAACCCTTTACGGTGTGGGATTAACATCGAATTCCATGATTTTCTCACATGGTCTATGTCGGTTAGGGCTTATTCCCATCATGTGAGTTTCGTGCTATGGTTACTCAAGAGGTTCTATGAAATGTGGGTGGTATTATGGGATACCATTCATGTATTGCATGAGTAGGCTTTGAGAGTGGCTATGGTGTGTTTCTCAAATGTCATAATGTGTAATGAGATGAATGTGCTTATAATGATGCTAATGAGAATATTGACTTAAAAAGGCTAAATGTAATGATGGATGCTTAACTTGGATTGTTATTATGGGTTGTTTTCCTTGCCATGACTTATTAAATGTGAATGTTCCTTGTCTGTGTGTATTAACTAAAGATGAGAATGAAGAATGGTAAGTATGGTTATGGTGGCCTCAAATTTGTACTTAGTATGAGTGGTATTATGGGATGCCATTCATATATTGCACAAGTATAACTTAGGGTTACCTAAGAGATGGTTCTATGGTGTTATAATGATTTACATGATGAATATTCTTGTGACTTATGTTTTTATACTATAATTGTATAATGATTCTCAAACTTGTTAAATGCATGATTTTCAACTAGAATGTCCTTTTTAGCTTGATTTTTGCATAGCTATCATACTTAGTGCATTTTTGTGCTAACCCATATTTCTTCTACATTTTCACAAAGTGTAGGTTCCATTTCTTAAGGTGATTTCTTTTGGATTCAATCTTGGATCGACTATACTCCTAGCGTGTGGCGAGTCCTCAAGATTCGAGGACGTATGAGTCTTTAGTAGTTGCTTTCCTTGTCTTATTATGTTTTAGACTATGTTGAAGGGTTGTGACCCTATTGTTGATTCAAGATTGTATTAGATGGCTAAATGAGACAAGTTAAACTTCTTCTTGCTTTTATAAAAGACTTCAATTGTATGGATAAATTTTTTAAAATTATGCATCATTTCTTATGTCTTATATTATGAATGCGATGAGGCTTGTATGAGGCTCTTCATAGTCTTGTACGCCGTGTCCCGTACAGGGTGTAGGCTCGGGTCCTTACAAACATGGTATTAGAGTACAAGATTTTGGGATAATTTTAGGATGATGTCTCATAAGCCACGTCTAATAGAGTGTTGTTCATAATGTGAAGCGCGCCACATTTATGAATAAGAGGCAATAAGATGATAGGAAACTACACTTTCATTACTCCTAAGTCGTGCCATAGAGTTTAGCTCTATAAGGTCCCTCTCTTAACCCTTCTCTAGTGTCTTCAGGAAACGAATACATGAAGGGCTAACTAAAGAAGAATGGAGGATAACAATGTCAATAAGAAATCTCCTCAAGAGAATCAAGTTCCTTAAGTGAATCAAGCTCCTCAAGCTAATCAAGCTCCGGTTAACCCTCCAGATATGTCGGATGTGGAAGTTAAGTCGGATGTTTTAACATTAGCCCAAGCAATGACGACCCAAGCCAATAGAGATGTAGGGACTCATGTGACCCTTATGTGAATACCGTGCTTTCTAGATTGAAGGAATTTGTTAGAATGAATCCTCCCATGTTTCTTGGTTCCAAGGTGGGAGAGGATCCTTAAGAATTTGTGGATGAGGTTTATAAGGTATTTGATGCTATAGGGGTGACTTTACTAGAAAGAGAGAAACTAGTTGCTTACCAATTGAAGGATGTTGCTCAAGTTTGGTATACTCAATAGAAGAAAAATAACCCGGTAGGAGCGGATCCTATTGATTGGGAGGTGTTTCAAAAAGCCTTTATTGATAGGTTCTTTCCCCGTGAGTTGAGGCTAAGGTAGAAGATTCATTAACGTAAGGGAATGTAGCATGAATGTTCAAGAGTTTGTATTGAAATTTACCCTATTGTCTAAGTAACCTTAATCTATGGTGGTGGATCCTAGGGATGAGATGATTAGATTTGGGACGGGTGGGTCCGACATAGTTGAAGAGAAGTGTAGTATGGCAATGCTCCATGATAACATGAATATATCTAGGCTTATGGTGTATTCTCAACAAATTGAGGAGTCTAAACTCAAGCGAAAGAATAGAGAGATGAAGAGAGCTAGTTCCGATGAACAAGGTCAACCAAGGTTCAGAAAGAGATCTTCCAACCAAGATTCTTCAAGCACTCCTACGTCAAACTAAGAGAAAGGTAGTGGGTCTCCATTTCCTAAACCTACTTGCACCAAATGTGGAAGAAAGCACCATGGGAAGTGCCTAGCCTGTACGAATGGGTGTTATGGTTGTGGAAAAACTGATCATCAAGTGAAAGATTTCCCTACACTCTCGGCAAAAGAAATAGAGGTCAAACAAGCTTCTCTTAGTGGCCAGGATCCTAATGCTCCAAATTATGGTAGTTTCTATGCACCTCGGTCTAGAGATGACAAAGGAGGGATTCTGAAAGAAGGAACCGGTATGTTGGTAACTCCTTATAGATGTAAATGATTTATTAAGGTCCCTATGCTATTTGTAAGATTTTCATGTTAGCCTTCCTATGGGTTTATGATGAGTCCACAATTTAGACTCATTTAGGCTTTATTTGAATAGACTTAGTGTCCTCAAATGCATATTTTGTGCCAATAACTGATGTAAATCCTTGAATTTCAGGTATTTGGATTAAGGGTGAAAGCATGGACACTATTGTGGAAAAAGGAACAAGGCAGCTGAAAAAACAAAAGAAAAAAGGCCTGAGGATCGTCTAACCCATTAAGCGAGTGGCCGAATGGCCAGGGTCTCGCCTAATGTTCCAGAGTGCCAATCCCTGAAGGACAAAATCTAGTCAGCGAGAGAAAGGAGCAGTCGACGAGTCACCGAATGGTTTCGCGATGCAGTGCCATATTGCCCAAAGTTACAGAACCTGAAGATGCTGAAGGCCAAAGCAAAATGGTGATGAAATTGACCATGGAGCGGATCGCTGAGTGGATCGGCGATCCCAATTTATTCACAGCACATTTATGAAAACTATAAAATCCTTTTTAAATTCATAGTTTAGGGTAGTGTTTTAGAATCTAACAGTCAGTTTGGAACTGAGTTTTTGAAGAGAAAATATTTCCTTAGTTTTGTTGATTTGAAGATTTCCATATCTCAGAAATTTGAAGTAGGTGTTGAAGGTTCTTCATCTTAGACCTTTATAAAGCCTATATCAATCCTACCAAGTTGATCGAAACACAACTTGGTAACAATTTTTCCCTTTTTACTATGTCTAGCTAAAACCCCAATTCTTGGGGTGTGATTATGTTATTATTGGTTGATTTAACTGCTGGTATTGTTAATTGATAGTTTATTTGCTATTTAAAAGTGATTTCGTTTAGTAATTATGGTTGAATATAATGAGTTGTTTCAAAAAAAATCTTAACTTCGTGGTTTTGGCCTGCTTGAGAGAGAGATTTTAAAACCAAAATTACTGAATCGATGGTCTGTAGGTATTGAGTTGTCATGGGTTCATTGAGAGAGTGAATGCTAAACCCTTTTCCACACATTCAACTCGAGAGATTGAATGGACTAAAGCGAAGGCTATGCTTCATTGCTTTTTATTGGTGTTCGAGAGAAATCAATTTGATTCGGGTAAATTGTTTGAGAGAAAGTTTACCTCTACTAAAATCTCGCTTATTCATCGATTTGCAGTTGTTTCTATTAATTGCAATTACCCGATTGTTTACCTTAGCCCATAATCAAATCACATCCTAAGAATCTCGTCTCCATATTCGTATTTTCGTGTTGTATTTTATTTTAGTTGATAATACAAACAAACCCTCTTGATATTTTACACTTGTGTCATTTATAATTTCAACATGCTTTTATTCTTAAATGTTTTTAGCTATGATTGACTAGAGAATATTCTTACTTGCCTATTGATTCTCATTTATGAATCACTTCCTTGGGACTCGACCCCAACTCACTTAGTTGGTTTATATTACTACTCACGTTCGTTGGAACTTTGTATTGGATGAAGTGTCCTGATACGTGATATCAAAATGGCGTCGCTGCTAGGGAGTGGTGTTATTTGAGAATTGTTAGTTACGTTGAATTTTATTCTTGCTAGTTATAGTGATACTTACTTAATTTTTAGTTTTGTTTGGTGTATTTGTGTGTTGAAACGGGAAAAATGAGTGTGAATGGCAAAATTGGTGACCAAATGAACAACCCCCTTGTGATAGTTCATCTACAGATTGATAAGAGTAGTCCCGCCTGTGAAACACTTTAAGAGAAGTATGGTTATTCCTACCACATATTTTATATGACTCACTATTGTTTCTTTCCTTGTTTCAACTTGGTCTCATAACCTGTTCCATATTGATTGTTCTGAAAACATGTTTCTTGTCGAATAGGCTTGAAGCCTCTTCCTCTAGATTTGAAGTTGTTGTTCCTCTTTTCTGAGTAGTTTCTTCTTCACCTGCCCTTTTATGTAGAAAATGTTATGTTACGATTCAGTTGTGGCACCTCTTCTTTATCCTCCCTTATATCAAAACCTCTTAGAGCATTAAAATTTTTATTAAGAGTGGGATATGGTATCTTACCTAGCATGACAGTCTTCAATACTTAAGTCGTAAACACCTTAAAAATGGATTACTTAACTATTGTCATCCACAGGTTTGTGAATGGCTACAAGTCCATCATATATGCCTTTGAATTGTTTAATACATTCATCAAACATTTTTGTTCCTAACCTAACACTTTGTGGTCGTTGTTTGAGCTGATTCCTTATTTTTATTGCTTGAAAATGAGTTTCTTCCAAACAGTTGAGTTGCCACAATCAGGTACATGCTTTCTTTTTTCAAGCTTCCTGAGATCCAACACCTTAGCAATGCATCTTTCTCCTCCCAGCCATCAATGTTTCCACTATCTTCCACATCCTTCTCAACAACTAAACTTTCTCAAAAGTCTTTCTATTGGAATAACTAGTTTTAGTTGCTTCACTCTTTGTGATGAGATATGTTAGTCTCATCACTAGAATCAACTACATTCTTTGTGTCCTCCATATGAGATAGTTTCTTCGCTTAAGCTTAATGGAACAAGAGGTAATGAGGTGGCAAGTGAGGAGGTGTACAGAGTATTGGTAGAAGGCATCATTGTAGTCTGAAACATATGGTCATTTTTTTAAAGATTCAACACTTAGCGAGTGGAAGTACTGATATGTTGTAATACCATGTAAAATTCTTAGGTAAAGAATAAGAAAATCGAGGATGTATTGTTGATGAAAACTTTCGAGTACATGCTCCTTATATATGAGTGAATTCAATAGTGCTAGACTTGATACAATTAATGTGTTACTACAGTACTCATATGCAATTTACAAGAGTAATTGTTGGCTACTACTACTATAATTATAATTTACCCTACTCGACTTGATGTAGTACAAGACTTAGCAACCTAGTCGACTTTTAGTTTCCTAGTTGTAGTGATACTAAGACTCTATATCATTTAATAGTTATACACATTGATTATGCCATGGTGTTAAACCTGTTTCATATCTTCATCATCCCTTATCTTCAATAAGTGGATATAAATAAGGTATTTAGGGTTTCAAAATTCATGTATTCTTTGAGTTGTAATCATATTGTGTTTCTTTCTTTATTTATTTTTCTTTTGTATGGTCTGAGTAAATAAGGTGAAGGACATGAAGGTGATTATTATGTGGTTGTATATAGGCTGATACATATGCTTAGTATTGCATTTACTTAGGCTTATTATTTAATTATAAAGTATTTTAGATTAAAAACTATACTCTTGATTCATTCTTTGTACTTTTTTTTTTTTTTGCATTACATATGACAATTTGCAAGCCTATTTTACATTATGTGTAAACATTGATTAATAGATAGGAAACCAACAGAGGCATCTTGTTTTGGCACATCAGTTTCTTACGCATGTGTTGATCCTTTATTTTACAATAATTGTTGGATTATACAATATAGTTTGATGTCAGGAAAAAGAATGCTTTAATTCTTTCTCTGAATATTTTTTTAATTCGTGCTACATATACCTACTTTTCTACATTTATGACATGACTATCATTAAAAAAAAATTATGTTAACAAATGCATAAAACATGGTGTCAATTAATTTTATGAATTTTATTACCTCATTAATTATTTGAGACTCATTATATACATATATTTTCTATGCTTTTCAGTCCTTTCATTTATTTTTATTACTGGAAAATAAAAAAAACAAAACTGACATTTTCTTAGAAAAAATGAATGGGTGAGGAAGAAATAAAAAGAAATAATAATGAGAAAACATAAATATTGAAAGAGATGTATGGTTTCACCTAAAGGATAAATTGGACTAAACATAAAAATCCTATAAATTGGGACTTGAGGACTAATATATTTTTTAATTATTAAAAGAAAATATTATTGTTATGATCGCACGAAGAGCGGACCAATTTACTAATTAGATATAATTCAAAATTTCTTAAATCTAATTATGTACAGAAATAATAAGTTATTTATTATCTTTTCATATTTCGTAGTATTGAATTCTTTCTAGCGCGTCTTTCTTAGAGAAACAATAAATTATTTTTTTTAAAAGCATTTTCTATTGATTTTCACCCATAATTGCATTAGTTCTCTCCCTTTTATAAATTGTTTTTTAATCTTATTCAAGATTTCTATAATATTTAATAAATGCTTCATATTACTTATGACCTACCAACTGTCCCAAAAATTACCACAATTGTGTGTTGGATCCTTTTTTTATTTGTTCATCAAAGTAATATTGAATTAATGAGTCACCAAATCTTTTGATGAACCACAATGCAATCAATAAAATTTATATTAAATTGGAACATCCCCTCGTAGATAATGTCATGTCCCGAGCATACACAGTCGACGTGGTCGACACTCAAGAACCATTGTTGACCCCAAGCGAACCCTTAGCTTGGCTCAACTCTTAGTGGAAGACTTACTCAACAATAAATGAACTTCAAAATTAATTATTTAACTCCATGTCTCAAATTAGATACTCAAACTATTTTAAGCAAAATATTCACTGGCCAAAAGAGGCAACTTAAGTCTTAAACATTAAACACTAGAAATGAAAAGACTCATCAACTAGTATTGTCTATCTATGAAGCCTCTAATAACTATGATGGAAGTCGGGACAAGACCCACAACATACTAACAAAACTTAAAGATATAAATGCAATCTTTTGGAAGCAAGGAGGCTCGCCAAAGCAGGCCAAAAGGCGTCAGGAATGTACGAGCATCCAAGGAGAATTGTAAAGAACAAACATAAGCTTGAATTATTAAAAAAGGAAGAACATACTCACCTCATCTCAACTCAACTCAACTTAAGGATACTCGAAGGCACTCAAAGATACTCAAACTTGGAAACTACTCAACTCAGTTCAATATAAATGCAACAATAGAGATACATTATAAATAAAGCTTTTCAAATAGTAGATAATAACTCAATGTATACAAAAATACAATGATAACTCTTTACTCTTATTTGGGAGATTCTCTAATTAACAACCATCACTATGAGCTATGTGATGATAATCATCTCACCCACGCTGCCAGAACTGTCTTATCCCTTGCTGGAGCATAAGAAATCCTTAACTAAGTGGATCAACTAAGCTATTCTTAAAAAATAATGTTGAATCATGCAAAAAGTATGACCCTTTCTACCCACGTTGGCATACATGGTTTATGAGGACTTTGACGTGTGTGAACTCATCCCCATATTGGTGCTCGATACTACTCACAATAATATAACTCATTCTCATATTTTTTTTAAAGTGTAATCATCCTCAATCTTTGAGAATATTACTCAAAAGGGTCTCTTAAAAGAGATAGTGCTCAACAACTCCTCATGAACTAATTTGGAAATTGAAGTTTCCTCTACTTTTCAATTTAAAGACATTTACTCTTAGGATTACTTAGTCCCAAATATTCATTTTGAAGAATGAAACTCAACTCTCCCCATCCTTGTACTCAAGTATTCTAGTTTTAAAGGATTGTAAAAGAGTTCTCAAGACGACTCAAAAGAATTTTCAAACTTTACTCTTAAGTCTATCTTGAATTTGAATTATGAATTCAAAATTTGTGATTCCTGATATGAAGGGTATCATAATGATTAAATCTAATCTAGAATAGTAATATCAAGAAGGGAGTGAAGGTGCACTTTAAAATAACTCAGACATGACGAACGATGGAAAAAGGATGGGGCAGGTGACCCTTGCCACTAAGTTGCGTAGGGCGCCAACCCCTAAACTACAAAGCCAAATTTCTGGCGCACTACTGCCGCAGTACACAAGCCCCTTGCCCAGAAAACCCGATGAATTTAGCTTCTCAATTTTTGGCCCTAACTCATCTAGAATCGAATGGTTTCTTCCAAACTCTATTAGATTCATTTACCCAACTTAATTACATGAAAATCTACTTGAAAACCTCAAGAACAAAGTTCATTAGCAAGATCCTCACCTCAAGAACTCAAACAAACATCATAATTCAAGAATGAAGAACAACCCCTCAAGAAAACTCATCACTATGGAAGCTAATACACCTTTATGGATGAATTCGACAATATAAATGATGATTGACGTGTGGGTGAACAAACCCATCAATATGGAACTTACATACCTTGTTAAGATCAAATTCTTGGCGAAATCCCTTGAAGATCGCAAGAATCTCGAACGAACGCTTCAACTTCTCCCTTTTTCTCCTCTAGAATTTCTCTCTAAAACCCTAAGCGTATTTAAAAATTGTGAAAACTAATCTAAGTCAGTTTAGACCCCTAAAATATTACTAAAAATGCTTAAAGCTAATGGGGTATGGAAAAGACCAAAACACCCCTCTTTAATTTGGATAAACTTTCCTTAATCAGACAGGCTGAACTCAAATGGGCATATTTCCCTTATCCGAAATCAAAATTTTACATACTCGGTGGAGTTGGAAATAGGACTCACTAATCTTTCATTTTATACCTTATGGTCCACCTAACTCATCATGTACAGAAAGTTATGGTCATTTGAATTTGATCCAAAACTCACAATTTAAGACTAACTTGAAAAATTCTCGATTTAGCTCTTTCCAAATTGGTTCTTGCTAAAATTGTTTCTTTCTATGACTAAGGTGTTACAAATAAGGTTTGGTAATTAGAGTCATTCCAAATATGTAATTACTTATTTTAGCAGTTCATTGACCACTATGTTAAGTAAATTTATGATCTTGTCATTTCTGTTTGAAAAATTTGCATGTTGTATATATATATATTAGCCAACATGCATAACTATACCAAAAAGGAGCAATTAGAGTACTGAAGAATTCTCTATAAAATGTTGGAATAATTGTAATTGATAGTAAAGGGTACTAATATTTTCCTAAATATACAAATGAAAAATATATCACGCACTGCCTAGTTCTTTTATAGTGATCACAACCTTAAGGTAATAATGCTTCTGAATGTTGTATCTATTGAAATTGATAAACATAAAATTTGTCTTTTTTTGGAAAAAATTTCTTAAATTGGTGACATGATATATCTCCATTTATGTAAATATTTCTTGCAAATCATTATTAGCCATACGAATTGTAGTATACTGATGGTTTGTGCAGAAATTAAATCTACAACTATTATGGTGTTTGTAAAGTCCATATAATGTATTGTTGAAAAGAGAATATCGAATATATAGAATTTCTTTCTTATTTTCATCTCATGATATGAATTTGAGATAATTTTGAAATTATATTTGGTCCATGGACCAACTTTATACGTATTAAAATCAAAGATAAAACAAAATAACAAAAAATGGATCCAAATATTTCAGTCCAAAATTAAAGCAACATTAAATAGTGACCAAATGCAAAAAATACCTAGCCCAAAAGAATACAACTATATATTTGAACAAAACACACTGAAATGTCTCTATCTTTCTATTTATAGATCTGCGAAACCTTGTCGATATTGCTTCCCTCTTCACATTTTCAGTTTTGATTCAACCTCCCAAGGTGATTTCTCCCAAGTCTATTATCTTTGATACCTTCTTAAGTTATCCCATGTACCAATGTCTCATCTAATCTATCTCATAGTAAGTATCAATCCCTTATATAGATTTGAGAGTGTCTTCTTTCTTCTACTATAGATCGACTTGATTTTTCTTTTTTCAATGATGATGACAATCTAGAAGCTCAAACGATCCCCGTCATGATGAGGTTATGAAATTTGCAATTCCTCTAGAGAGTTTTTCTCGTTGATGTATTCTTTTTCTTTTATGTATGTAATAACCTAAGATAAATGTATTTTCATTGTTTTCTTTCTCTGTTCACTGCTACTCCCTATGTGTGTTTTGTATGACATTATGCATTGGTTTACCTGCATTTTCTCTACTTGTTTTTTGCATGTGCTACATTTTTTAGATATTCTATGCTTATATTCCAATTAATGGTATGTATGCTTTTTCCATGTTCAAAATTATTCTCTCCATAGTTAGGTGCTCCTCAAAATTATATATTGACATATGCTTTTATTTTCTAGAGTTGAGTTGGCAAAATAATTGCTTTTTTTCGAATATATGTTTATTTATAAGTGTTGTGTCTCTGATTGAAACATAGTTGATTGAATTATTAAAGATGAAATTTGTGTTAATATGCAATTTTTATTTTGAAAATACATCTAATATGAGAATGTATACAAAGAGTATTTTTTTTAAAATTCACCCTTAAATGTAACTTCTCAGTTAATGAAGAAGGCTTTAGTTTGATTTATTTTTGTAAGTATGAACAACTTGTAATTCTTAGTGAATACATTTATATGTACTAATTTCGCAATGTAAAGGAGAGAATTTTCATGCTTCAGTTCATAATAGGTTACTTTGTTCAGTACTAGATAATACACTTTTATATTAAAATTACAATAGCCAAAAAATTGCATATGCATTATGAGTGATAAATATAACTTTCATACTAAGAAAAGTTTGCATTTGATGTAACATGTTATTCAAATTTTGATGTCCTCTTTATATTGCAACACTGATATTATTTAACAAAGTTTAGGAGCCAGGCTAAGTTATTCGATCTGTTCAATCCCACGACAACAAGTAGCTATATTTTGTGAGATTATGTTGGGTGGGTCCTTGACCTTTATACAAGGTAAGAATTCATAACTCTCCCTAGAAACTCATATAAACTGAGATTTGTTTTGAATAATGAGGATAATTTTATTTTAATATCCTTGAATAGCTATACTTGGAAGGAAATATGTGAGTTATTTGTATTTATTTTTTTCATAACCATGTTTTTTATATTATTTCCTTTGTAGAGGTATATTTACTTTTTTTTAGCTACTAAGGATCTAAAAATAAAAATACACGTTAGGATATGACTAAAGAACACCCAACTTTAATAGTGTTATTCTAAAGGAATTAGAAGTGACAAGTGAGAAATATATGCCTCTTACACAAAGAGTTCTTAGGAAAATATCTGGATCCAATATTATAGAGATTCATATATATAGAAGTGTTAAAGAAGCACATCATTTGTTAGTAACTTTAATTTAACTTTTTCCTCACTTAGAAGTGTTCCCTATAAAAATTCACTTCTTTAAAACTCAAACTTATAAGAATGAAAATCTCCATCTATTTGAGGTAAGGTTCTTCCCCTCTTCGTCCCTCCTTGCCGATGAACTTGGATGGAAAATTCTAGATGTGTTTTTAGTAAAAACTAATGAGATAGTGATCAAGAGATGTGAGTGCATCTCGTTCCCATTGTATCAAAGAGATTTGGGGATATTCTATGCACTAAATTGTTAGAATTTTAATCTTTGTACAAAAATATTATTTTAAATGGTAAACTAGTAACTGATTTTTTGATGGGTAAATTAAAATACCTAACTTTTAGCTTTGATTGTCCTCACATTTAATGTAAAATATTAGGATATGATTCATAACAAAATATCTTTATCTGGTAAGTAAGAAACCCCTCTCCTTACGAGAAAAATCTACTAATTCAATTGTCTAGCGTAAATGATTTCAATTAAAATTAAAATGGGGCATTGTGTATCCCATTAACTATTTGCATCATATTATTTAAATTAAGACTATATAGTTGTATACTTAGAAACTCGAGTTTTATAAAAAAATTCTTCCCTTATTCTAAATCTTCATTCCTTTGTTGGTATCTAAGAAAGTAGTAAAATGTCACGCCCCGAGCCTACACCCTAAGCGGGACTGGCACTCGAGAACCATTGTTGGCCCCAAGCTAACCATTTGCCTGACTTACTTACTCAGTGGAAGACTTTAAGCATTAAGAAAAGAAGTCAAATGCAAGATGACTCAACCGTCTCAACTTAACTCACAATGTTTTAGAAATAAACATTTAACTTAGCCAAAGTGGCAACTCAAATATGAACATAAGCCAATAACAAGGTAAAGACAAATGAACTAACTGACTGTCTATCTATGAAGCCTCTAAAACTGAGATGGATGTCGGGACAAGACCACGACATCCTAATGAACTAAAATACTAAAAGCAATATAAGGGATCCTCCAAAAGCATGGAGGCTCACCAAAAAACTCTGGAGCTCACTAGAATCAACGATGCGCTGGATGCTAATCATGTTTACTTATGTCTACATCATAAGAAAATGCAGGCCAAATGGCATGAGGTAGATTGAATGTACGAGTATGCGAGGGGATTTCTAAAACAAGACATAAGCTTCAAAGGAACTGAAGAACTTACCTCGCTCAACTCAACTCAACTGGTTTCAATATAAACCAGTGTAAATAAATGCAATATAAAGAAAAGCTTTAAAACGTGTTTTCAACTCTATGTATTTAGAAATACAATAATAACTCTGTTTGTATGCAAAGATACTATATGAACTCTGTTTGTATATGAAAATGCAAATATTTTTTATGTACATAAAAATACAAAATATTGTTTTGGGAGTTTCTCTAACCGACAACCATCACTTAAGAGTTATCGTGATGATATAGCGTTTGCCCCAAGCTGCCAGGACCATCCCATACCTTGCCGGGGGATATAGAACCTGAACTACTAAGTGGATCCATTAGTCTATGCTAAAATCACTAAGGAATCATCTAAAAAATATGACCCTTTTCTACCCATGGTGGCTACATGGTTTATGGGGGAAGTGAGTTGTCTGAACTCTTCCCATATCGGTGCTCAATACTAATCCCAAAATATGATACTGGCTCTTATGTTTTAAAAAAAAACATACTTCTTTCTGTAATTTGAGATAATTGCTCAAAAACATTGCTCAAAGGCTCTTCTTAGAAATCAAAGTTTCCTCTCTTACTTAATTGTGAAAGCATTTACTCTTTAATTGAAAAACTAACTCAAAGGCTCTTTACTAAAAAACTAGCTTAAAGGCTCTTTACTGAAAAACTAGCTCATAGGCTTTTTTGGAAATCAAGGTTTCCTTTCTTCTTTAAACCTGAAAACATTTCTCTTTAGGAATAGATTGTCCTAATATACTCTTTTGAAGAAATGAAATTAAAACGTTACTGTTTACTCAACTGAAAATTCAAGTCTTAAAACAAAGTAAAAACATTTGTAAAAGACTCTTGGAAGATTCTATGAACTTCTCCTGACATGACTCTTAACTACTCTTAACTTGACTCTTAACTTCTCTTAACTTGACTCTTAACTGATCCTTGAATTGAATTATGGATTCAAAGATTGTGATTTGTGATAGGAAAGATCTCATGATGTTTAGGACTATTTTTATATAGTTAAACATGAGAAAAGATCAATAAATCATTGTCTGGAAGTAAGTCCGCGACACGGAGATGTATTTAAATATTTGGTCACAAAATAAATTTTGAGGCAAAACGGTTCGTGACCTCTCCGTGACGCGAGGAAGTTTTTTCCAATCCTGAGGAACAGGTCCGCTATGCGGACCTGGTACCCAGATTCTACCAACTTTTTCCTTCTTGGTTTTCTAACCCCAATTCACCTAAACTCGGTTCTTTTTCTCAAATTCTCTTTAGATTCAGATACCTAGCGAATGTACCCAAGAACCTAACTCAAAACAACTCTAAAATCGACCTTAAACTCTCAAGAACTCCTCAATCTCATCCCAAATTCAAGAACGAAAGTAATTCAAGAATACAACTCAAGAATATCAAAGTCTCAATTTTTTAGGACGAAAATATTACCGAAATAAACATGTTTGGTGCGTGGGTAAATGAACCCAATGCTATGTGAACTCACATACCTCGTAGGGATCACCCTTTGACGAAATCCACTATCAAACTTGAGCGATCTTGACGAATCTTTCTTCTTCTCCTCTTTTCTCCTCTTCTTTTTTCTTCTCTCAAAACCCTAACTCTTTTTGGAAAAGCATAAATTGACCAAGTTCAGTTTATACCCCAATTAAAATCCTAAAAATGAATTAAAATAATTGGGAAAGGAAATGACTAAAATACCCTTCCAAAATCCAGATTAGACTTTCATTATTTGAACAACCCAATTTCCAATGGGTATATCTCATTCATACGAACTCGGAATAGCACAAACTTGGCGGCATTGGAAATATTATTCCAAGATCTTTCCTGCGATATGTCGAAATATTCCTAACTTATCTTGAGCTAGGAGTTATGGTCGTTTGAAGTTGACCAAAAATCTAACTTAACATACTTAGCAAAAAAAAAATTCTAGATTTTTATTCTTTCCAAAAATGACTATTTTCAATTTTTAACTTCTTTCTAGTCCTTTCAATTAGGTAGATGTACATAAAACACTAGCTATATCTACATACTCTCACCATCCTTTATAACAAAAATATATTTTCAGTTTTATTTTTCATTTTTAGCATAGAAGTACAATGGAGATTTAACTTTATTTTTTTTGCTTCAGGGTTCAAGGATTAATTGTACTATCTGCCACCACACCGTACTGTTCCTACCATCTCGCCAACTCTCTGCCATAGCTACTTTCACCGGTGACTGCGACCTCTCCATCCACATCAGTTAAGGATGTTTGTTCGCGTAGTTGCTAGTTGTGCCACCACTTGTGATTGGATCTTGTCCTACTACAATGAATATTGTTGTATCTTCCATTCCCTTATTCTTTACTATCTTTTCTTTCTATTTCTACTCTATTTGAAAGTAATCTTTTGATCCAGATACAAGTGACAAGGTTCTGGTTAAAACGTGAATTGAGGCCTTTGGAGACTTCCAAAAAACCTTGTTGACTTCTGGCGAAAACAAAGTATCCGATTTGTTGTTTGTTCAACATTTGCTGCACATAAAAGGTTTTGATTGAGATCTTGCGATATTTTCATTTCCTACATAATATTGTCGACCCAACATGTACCTTTATAGTTTTCATTATATTCTATCGTTTGATCAGCTCCCATTCATAATTTTATTTCTTAGATTCAATGATTTATTTTCTACTAGTATTAACACTCATTTTCATAACCCCTACATTCAAATTTTCTCATGTTTGCTTGTATATTGGTTTTAAGATTTTTTTCCATTGTTATATGCACATTTAGATTTATTTTTTTGAGCAGCTAGTGTGCAAATATATCTTTCTTGTCTAATTATTGATCTCTTGTGTTAGTATGCAATTGCATATATCACTGTCTCTTGATCCATAGTGTCATATATTCCATATATCTTGTGGGTTGTCTTTTGTTAGTATACGGGGTGTACACATATTCTAGGGCGTATTTCTTTTGTTCGTTCGTAATACTATTTCTTGCATTTCATCAATTTTTAGTACAGTAAATTAGTCCTAGACTCTATGCTTGTTTGAGTAGTTCTATTATAATTCTATTTCTTTTACATCTTATTTAGCTTACATCTCCCTAGTGGCTTTTGTGAACGATGGTGGACTAAGGTCATGTCTTCCGTTGAGGCCGGGGGCAAGGGAAAGTAGTGGTAATTGGGTAATGAAGTTTCCTAAGCTGAAGCTATAGGTTCATGGAACATAGGATTACGAACAGAAAACTCTATAAATCTAGTGAAGACTCTAAAAAAAGGAAGATAAAAGATAGTTTAGGTCCAATACACCAAATGGGTAGGTATCAAGGCCCAGGATGTGGACGAGTTTAAATTTCCATATTTAGGTAATTTGTAGTAGATTTAATGATTTCACAAAGCCTTTGTTTTTTGGGAGATGCATGGAAGTAGAACTTCAATTGTGGATTTTGCAAAAGTTTTTGAGTTAGTAATATAATAACTAACTTGTGGGTTCCAAAGAGGGAGATCCAATTGGTTACCTTTCATAGCATGGTAGTTAATACTATCATGACGAAAAGTAACCCGTACACGTCACATGGTTTATAGGACCCTGAGAGGCCCTACAAAAGTCACTTGACATACATGCAACTTAATAGAATATAAGTAAGTCGTCTCATATTATAAAAGAGAGTTTGAACATACGTGCAGAATCATAATTATGTCGTGACAAGCCCTTGTAAAACAACATTGGATTGGTTGGGACGTAAGGCATACACCACATAAAATGTCTCAAGTGTAAAGAATAAAAGCAATAAATGTTCTTCATGGCTTTGCCCTTAGAGTACTTGGACTCACTTATCTAATAGCTATTAGCAATCCAAGATAGACATAAGCGGGAGGATAAGGAGCATCAGACCCTATATTATGAGATAATATAGCTACAAGTATGAATCAGTACATGGAATGTACTAAGTGTGGGAAAATGGGTTAAAGCATAACCAAGTAAGACGTTTAAAATCTTAGAAAACAACGTCATTATAGACATCAGACATGGTCATGCATTAATAAAAAGGTATAAGGAAATCTTTGAGGAAATATCATAGTTCTTTTGTGGGATATTAGCTTTAACTGACAATAAACCATGCAAGCTATGACATGAAATTTTGTGTTACCCTCATACCAAAAAGTGGAAGTCTAGTTGCCAAGGTAAAGTTCCATATAATTTATTTAGTCTATATTCATTTAAGACAATCAATAGGGACACATAGTTTGGAACTAGAGATTGCTACTATAAACTATCCTATTTGAGCATCAACCTTAAAGTCCTCTCGGTGCCATGTAAAATCCCAACGGAGTAAACAAAGTCAATTATTAAAGAATAACATTAGAAAAGACAATAATCAAAATATAAATTCAAGTCATAAAATTGTATAAGAGTAGCTCATTTGAAAACCATGATTTCATAAACTTTTTAATAATAGACACTTACCTTTATAAGAATCTAAAACCATTGATACTTAAGTTAAAAGAATCCTTAAATCATAACTTCTTCCTTTCATAAAATATGCATTAAATCCCATATCAATTCATGATCATAGTTCATACTTCATAGGTGAAAATCAAACATAAATCATCAGTCTATATGAAGTCAATTTAAAATCTTGTAATTAGGTTAAATCATGCAAAATAATATAGAATAACATCAATTTAATCAAAATCAAATGGACCCATGGATATTGGGTGAAATTGAATTTGAGATTGAAGTAAGGGACAAAGACATTGTCTTAGGTGAGTTAGTGCACACTAAAAGAGTTTGGAACTTTGGGTACTATAGGTATTTTCTAGTAGTGTAGTTTAAAGCGTTAATAGTAGGATGGGAAGGGGATGAGATATCGGACCCGATGAGATTTTTTGTGGATTTTTTAATAAACAAAGACAAGGCATGTATAGAATTGTTGATTAGCTTTAATATTATTTTTAAGATAACAAAAATACTTGAAAAATAAAGGTGGAGTAAAATGGTTCCATTGTATAAGCGCAAGGGTGATACAAAAAAGGGTTAAATACTCGCTATTCGCTTGATCATCTAACCAATATCATGTTTAACCTCCTAAACTGTAGAACACCTATAGTACCCTAAGTTACAAAATCTTTCAGAGTGCACCAATTAACTTTATAATGTCTTTATCCTATTATTCTATTTAGATTTTGTAGAAGTATTCTTTCGATCTTTGCTTAATAGAGGTCTCTTTCACCAACGCCTTTCCTTCCTCATATTTGATGCACTTCACTTGATCCAAGTCATGGGCCTTTCTTTCTCTCACTTTACCGAGCCTATACAACCGTTTGAAAGTTGTTGTCTTAGTAGTCGTAACTACTAACTTAGCTTTTGCCATTGTTGTCTTAAAAATCCCTTTAAGGTTCTCTTCCTCGTCCAAGCATTCCACAAACTTTGTATAAGCAACCTTTTCTGTTTCCTAATTTCTTGGAGTTTTCCATCCCCCCCCCCCCCCTCACTAATATCATTGATGACCACCAAAGTTACCCCTCGATATCCTTAGCACCTCTATAGCGACTCCTCATATGCAACTATCTGACTTATCACACATGCTTTTCACATGACCGCTATTTACTCCAGACTCCACACTAATAAACTTCTCCCCATAACCTGAGAAAGAGCTGGGATGAAGCCACTCAATGTAAACCTCATTTTGTCATATAAGGTCTTCTTCCTCCTATGCCTCTTAATCTCTATCTTCACCACAAAAAGCTTGTATAGGGTTGTTATATTATCACTCGAAAAAACAAGGTAGTCCTTGAGAAGTCTTTAATCACTGATTTTAAGGAGCAAGTAATCTAAGTAATAGCTACCGTGCTACGGAAGGTTTCCAAGTTGTTCTTCCATTTCAGAAAGTATGAGTTAGCAATAACCAACTCAAAATCTTTAGCAAAATACATAAGCAATGCTCCACCGCCATTGCACTCCCCAAAACAAAAGCCTCCATGAACATCATCAAAATCACTAGAAGCTTCCCCAATTTGACCATTAATGCCTCCACCAATAAAAATCTTCTCCGTATTTGGTATACCTTTGACTACCTCATCCAAATCCACCCATTAGAGCATTTTGACTTCATTGTTAAAACCCACTTGAGGCGAATAAGAACTAATAATGTTCAAATAAACCCACCAATGACTAGCTTAACAATCATCATCCTATAATTGATTCTCCAAACCTCCATCACTGGCTCTCAAAGGTCCCCATCAACTAAAATACCTACTCCATTTCAAACTATTGATACTCATGAGTACGACCATTTAAACCCGTCCATCCCATGCCTTGGTACCTTACCATCTAGTGTCCTGTACAAAAGTTATATTTATCGTCATTTTCTTGAGAATCTTTACAAACTCTATGGACTTCCACATTAATATCCCTACTCTTAGGTTAGGAGAACTCTTAACCCACGTACCACCACTTCCTCTTGCCCCCGACCTCTACCAAAGACATGAGCCTAGTCCACCATCATTCCTCAAATCCACTAGAGAGATGTAACAAGAAAAGATATAAATAAAATAGGAAGTTACTAAAACTACTGAATCAAGCAGAAAGTCTAATACGGATTAACAAAACTACAAACAAGTTAAAAATAAGAAATAATTCAGGGTATACATTAAATTAATTAAATGCATACAATAAAATAACAAATAATAAATATTAATTCTAAAATGACAAGGAGCAATGACTAGAGAGAAATAGCAAACAAAGAGGGTAGATTTTGACCCAGAAATCACTAACAATGGCAGAAATAAACAATAAACCAATAATATAGACATTGAGAAAATAGCAAATATAAAATAATGTAAGAAACACAGAATTTTAGAAAAAAATAGAATTCCTGGAATTTCAGTAAAGGAAGACTTTCAAGAAGATAGAAAAAGGAAGCAAAATTTCAAGAATGTAGTAGAAAACTTAAGGCAAATTAAAGAATACAAAATTTCAATAATGTGTTAGAAAATCAAATACAAAAATTAAATACTCACAATAGGAAATAAATAATATAAATTGGACATGGACAAGAAAGAAATTACACGTAATCCGAAAAAAGCCAAAAGAAACAGAAAACAATGGAAAAAATGGAAGACAACCACTGCCCGAACAACTACAAAACTATCCTCACCAGCAACCTCAAGACGATTTGAGTAAAGAGTAAGGTATTTTAGTTATGGTATTGACAAAATTTGCTCTTACTTTTGTTGGATCAGTAACAAATTTTTAATCTATATCTATATATTATATTTGATATTATATTATGTTATATTATATTATATATTATATTATATTACTATTTGATATATTATATATTATATTATATTATATTATATTACCTTAAAAGCATGAACTCCTAATTTGATGGTAAATTACTATAATATCCCTAGCTTAGGTTGTGATCTTTTTCAATGAGTTATGACTTTTATGATAAGTCGTGACCTTTTTAAAGGGTTGTGATTTTTTGATAAGTTGTGACTTTTCCAAATAGTTGTGACTTTTTCAATAAGTTGTGACTTTTCCTAAGGGTTGTGGCATCTTGGAAAGGTCATGATTTTTTAGATAAGATACAAAAAGCACTTTTTCATACTACCCTTTGTTGACTGTAAATAGAGGGGTTTCCTCTAAATTTTCAACCACATTTTTTTTAAACTTCTACTATTCTTCATCTTGTATTTTAAAATTTTTTGTGTGATTTAATGTCATTGAGTGAGTTCAAATTTTAGGGAAATATGAGGCACCACTATTTTGATGAAGTAAATTATTCTATCTTAATATTTCAATATTTTCAACGAAGAAAAGTTCATATGAATTGTAAAAACGCCAGTTGAAGTTTGTATTAGTTTAATTTTTACTGTAGTATAAATTCATTTGTTTTTGTTAACAATTTCTCTTGTGATGTAGATATATCTTTCTGAATATCTTTTTCCAAAATTATTAAACTTCTCAAGAGTTAGAGAATTGTCATGATTATTTATTTTGATGCTCAAGACAAAAGAATAACTTTATTTATCAATGCTACTTATGTGATTTATATTGTTAGGAAGTTTGCTTCTTAATAGTTATCACTATGTAAACATTGCCCTTTTGTTTTACTGATTTACCATTTCTTAATATTTCAGTATTTTCGATGAAGAAAAAATCTTATTACTTCTAATAACACCAGTTGAAGTCAATATTAGTCTAATTTTAATTATTTATTTAATAGCTAATTTTTATGAGATACATATTTTCATTAATGCAAGCATATATATATATATATATATATATATATATATATATATATATATATATATATATATATATATATGTTGGTAGGTGTTTATATATGAAATGATTGTATTATCAAGTTAACAAGATATTCTAACTTCAAAATATATTATTCTAAAATTTTCCAAGTTCTTTTTAAAAAAAAAAAAAAAAACTCACAACAAATGTTAAAATATGTGAATATATATGAATCATTTAAAGTTTATCATTAACAAAATAAAATTTATATTTAGTAATATGGAATAAACATTTTCTTTTTGTCCCTACACTAAATCAAAATGTAATACCTATAAAAACTATAGTCACATTAATCTCTTACTTATTACAAATGTTATATACATTCTTTTACACTCTTAAGTTATAATTGATTTCACGTATCATGAGACTTCATCCAATTCTAAGTGTCAACGATCATTAGTTAGTATAATAACCCAACTAAATAAGTTGGGGTCGAATCCCACAAGGAGTGGTAGAATAGATATTTATGAGTAAAAGCATAGTTCAAATTGGGGGTGACACGAATGTCAAATAACATGGGGTTTTGGTTTAAACTATCAGCTACAACAACAGCAAAAACACGAACTAAACAATAACGAGACGGGTTCTTGGAATGTGATTAGATTATAGGCTAAGGTAGACATTTGGGTGATTGCAACTGTTAGTAAATAGCTGTAAATCAGTGAATAAGCTAGACTTTAGTGGGGATAAACTTTCTCTCGAACGATTTACCTCGAATCAAGTCGGTTTCTATCGAGCATCAATAAGCATGCGCTTAAGAACAACCTACGCTTTAGTTCATTCTCTCGAGTTGAATGTGTGGAAAAGGGTTTAGGATTCACTCTCTCAAAGCCGAACACACGACAACCCAATACCCACAGACCATCAATTCAGTAATCTTGGTTTTAAAACCTCTCTCTCTCGCAAGCCAAAATCACGAAGGTAGAGTTGCATTTGCACCTACAACCCTTTAAATTAAACAACAATTACCGAATGAAATCACTTATAAACTACATTTAAACTAACAATTAGCAATACCCACAAGTTAAATCAACCCATAATCACACCCCAAGAATTGGGGTTTTAGCTAGACATCATAAAAAGATAAAGATCATTACCAAATTGTATTTCAATCAGCTCGGTAATATTAGTTTCTTCTTTGCATAGGTCCAATTTAAAGAATTCTCAAAGAACCACTCCCAATTTCTCAAAAATCAAAAATTTCAGTTCTTCAATGCTATGGAAAAGTTTAGTCTCAATACTCATAGTTCAAAACTGAAATTCTAAAAATTGATTCAAAGATTATGATAAAAGGTTTGTAAATTTAATGTTTCCAAATGTATTTATAATCGCCAAAAATATTCTATGAAGGACCATTCGGCATAGTAAGTCGGGCTCGCTAATCAGCTTGGCAATCCGCCCTTTGGCCAAGTTCACCGTCTTCTTGCTTTGGCCATCAGCATCTTCAAGTTCTGTAACTTTGGGTGATCCAACACTGCATCGCGGAACCACTCGGTGACATCTCGACTGCTCCTTTCTATCACCAAATTGATTTTCTCCTTTAGGGCTTGGCATACTGGAACTTTAGGTAAGGTATTGGCCATTTGGTGACTCACCAAAGGGACTCAGTGATCACCAGGTCTTTATTTCTTCGCTCTTTCAGCTTGCTTTGTTCCTTTTTGCAAGTTAGTGTCCATGTTTTGTTCCTTGAACCAAATACCTGGAAATCAAGGGTTTTACATCATTTATTTGCACAAAACAAGCATTTGAGGACACAAAATCTATCCAAATAAAGCCCTAAGTGAGTCCAAATCGTGGAGTCATCAATACCCCCAACTTAAACTTTTGTTTGTCCTTAAGTAAAACTCAAATTCAGCTGTTCAAAAAAGATGTCTCAAATAGTGCTACACAAGACTCAATCATGAATGCACACAAAAAGACTTAACTTACTCATGCAAGGATTATTTATGCACTCAAAAATTCAAGTTGTGACTCACCATTATCAAAGATTTTGAAGTTCACAATACTTGCTTCAAATGCAAGTTCAAGCTCAACAAAGATACTCAAATACCCTCACACAAGGAATTATTCCATATTCACACACAATGGTTCAACAATTTATAGCTCCGAAATCACAATAAACACTCACACTCACAAAGATGAAGACATGCATGAATCCACCTATAGGTTTGCCCTTATTTTCCAATCAACACTTGTTTTATCTCACTCAAGATCAAAAAGGTCTTTTCAAGACTTGTAATGGGGCTGAGTGTAAATGTATGATCATTTAGGCTCAGTGGCTGCTATCCTCATGAAATTTGGTATGAACAACACTTTCTTCCCATTTCTTCATCATTCTTATTCATGCTCAAAAGTCACCCCACTATTCACTTTCCATGAAATACCGGACACCCCATTTTTTTTTGAACTTTATTTCAAACTTTTTCATTCTTCTTCTTTTTCTCTCCTTTTTTTTTTCGTATGGAGGGGTTCCATCTTCTGCCCAACCATAGATCAATGGGGACTTCTTTGCATTTCTTGATTTACCTTCTCTTTTCACCACACCTCCAACTTAGGCTTTTGGCCTAAGTTGACTATTCAAAGCAACCACAAATCATAAGGATTATGAGTAATGGATAAATAAAGGTCATAATTTGTATCTAGTTTCTTCCAAGAAAGAGGCTAAGGCTCAAAGGGTGTTCAAGCAAAGGTCACACACTCACAAGGTAGGCGACAAAAGAGGTATATTGTCAAATTGTTTCACACTCTTCAAAGTTGCCTAAGATCATTTCAAGAAATTGAATCACTTAGTCAACCGAACCAACGGGGAAAATTCTAGGTGTCATCACACATGGTTCGCAGTAATCTCATCACATAATGCATTAGAATCACTGTCAAACAAGACTCCACAATTTCGCTAGTGTGCAATGTTCATCACAAGAAACTCAATCTGAAAATCGGTTAGTCACAATGACATGCAAAAGTTCACATATTGCCTATGCAACTTCATTTGGCCTCATCGTAGACGCACATTCACTTTTGTTCGATTGAGAGCACTATTCAAGTCATCAGTATTGATCATAAGCGATACTCAAATTTGCATAATAACAGCCACATTCAAACACAATTAAGAGGTGGCACAAATTTTTTGAAAGGTTCAAACATTATTTACATTCAAAATAAGGAGCCACAAGATCAAACATCTACAAAAATAGTGCCAAAACACAATTTTATAGTACAAAACTCAATATATAAATAGAACAACAGTTACAAAAGGTGTGCCTCACTCCACCACAAAACAAAACCAATTTGTCCTCCAATCTAAAAAAATATCCAACAGTCAAATCAAAAATAAGACAGAAATGGAGGTAGAGGGAAATCTTGTCTACACAATTGCTCTATCTGTCGGGGCATTAGTGCCCAGAGTCACCTCAAAAGTACCCACACCACTAGGGTCACCCAAGGGTGTATTTTCCAAAGAGTTCTGCACAATTGCATCTACCATGGCCTCCTCAGTCACTATAAGGCCCTCGTAAGAAGCCTCCTCGGTAACCCCAAGCATCTCCTCATCTGTCTCACCCTCAGACTCAGGATCAACTACCTTATCAGCTCGAACATCATCTGCGATGGTAGCCGAAGGAATATCAGGCTCAACTTGCACATCTGGGATCTCCACCGTCCCAAAAATGATAGACATGTCAATGGACTTTAGCTGGTCCACATCTTTCCTCAGTGCAGCTATAGCGGCCTTTAGAGTCATCACCTCCTCAGTGACTCCTTGGCCATGCTCATACACTGCTATCCTAGCCGTTAGGGTATCAATGGTAGCACTCAAGGGTGTGACAACATCAATGAGGGTTATTTGAATCATGCTCGCAATGGAGGGCTTAAGTCTGGTGGCACAAAAATTAGTAGAATGGGCTAGCTACCCTATTCGTAGCAATGCAACATAAATAAGTGGGGGCCGGGAGGCAGCAACAAAAACATCAGTATTAGATCTGGGAGGCAAGGGAGAAGCAGAGGTACTAGGCGTAACAAAAATGGTAGAACTAGATGTACCTGAATGCCCAGGGGAGGCAGTAGGCAAAGGTGCTTTTGCACGTAATGTTTGAGGATCAACAATCGGGGATGTATCAATCGAGGCTGCCATCTTATTCTTAGCCTCATCTTTTAAGTACTCTGCCTTAATCCTCTAGATGTCGGTAGAGGATGTGGGAATCACTTCGACATCCTTCTTCTCATCTCTAGGAATTGGAGCTCGTCTGCACATTTTAGTGATTAATACCAAAAAGGGGAGGGAACTCTAGAGCTGCTTGGCCCTCATCAACATCTCTTAAGCTATGATCATCCCTAGGTTCAACCTCATCTCATCATTGATGCAACCTAGATAGGTTGTCTTGTCATGGTGGAGTATGGACTCGTTCTAGGACGGCATAATGGTGATGCTGATGAAGCCAAACCAGAAACTTGCAGCTATGTTTAGATCCTTCTTCTCAAAAGGTGCTCCAATCTCAAGCCACTTAGGAGTACCGTCTTATATTAGTGGAGCCAACCACTTCTTCATGTTTTCTAGTGTCTTTTTCCTAGTTATATGTTAAAAGTCATCATCAATATCATTTGAGCACAACAGGAATGCATTGATGGCATCGCTATCGCACTTTACTCTTTTGCCCTTGACGACCACATAGTGAACCGATTGGAATTTCACTGTCGGCTTCTTCTCTTATGGTACCAGTGCTCCATAGGCAATGTATAACTCCTAAACCCAATTTGGAATCTACGAGCCATAGGGTTTAGTGAACAACTGGAACTTATGGGACCGTAGGCAGCTCATGATATCTGGATATCGGTCAATGACACCATTAGTCGACAATCTCTTCTTCTCTATGGTGGTCCTCAATCCCTCAGTCTTCAGTTTATTTATAGACCAGGGAGGAGGACCCTCTACCAGTGGTGCTAGGACAATGACCTTTGCTGGAGCTAGAAAAGGAGTAGTGGTTTGGGATGTCCTAATCCTAGACGAATCATTCCACTTCTTGGAACACATCTCTACCCTTTATGCTACTACTAACTCATCATCTATAGTCTCAGAAGTTGTACCCTAATTCTCGGGGTGCTCACCCTCACTCTCAGAAGTGGTGAGGTGAGTGGCGTAGATACTGTCACTGTTGAAGTTGGCCTCTGGTGACGCAGGTCCCTTCCATTTTCCTTTTCCTTTTCCTTTTCCCTTCCCATCTATTCTGGGAATTTTGGTAGCCTCTGCCTTGAATGCAACTGCATCCTCGTTGATCTTTATTCCCTTGGCCCGCTTGCGGTGCGGCATGTCTCTTCTGGCAACTTTTGGTCTAGAAATGTCTGAAAAAACATCATTGAAAGTGAGAAACAGTTCAAGAAAAATTATAGAAAATTAGTTGCAGACAGACTTGCCAAACCGTT
Organism: Solanum commersonii; assembly: GCA_029007595.1. NCBI lineage: Eukaryota > Viridiplantae > Streptophyta > Magnoliopsida > Solanales > Solanaceae > Solanum > Solanum commersonii. The sequence continues at coordinate 6,272,703 of JAJTWQ010000002.1, read as the reverse complement.
CGGCGAGTCGCCGAATCACATTTGCGAGAAAGATTGGGCTCATCGAAAGGATTGGCTTAAAAATTCCTCAAACAAATGGCTTGTATGTGATAGGAAGAGCCTTTCGGTGAATTTTCGATAACATTTGGCAAGCAAGGGTCTGCCCGCCAAAAGTTATAATGCATTTTAGGAGTTAGGGGCACAGAAAGGGCGATCAAGAAGGACTTTGAGTGACTCACCGAGTGCACTCGGCAAACTCAGGCTTCTCGCTAAAAGTTACAGGGCCCAACTTCTAATTAAGCATGAAATCAAAGGTAATAAGGGGGACTTCAACGAACCACCGAGTGGTTTGGCGAGCTCAACCCAACTCGCCAAATGGCCCAACGTGCCTACTTTCAACCCCAACATCCAAATTCAACCCCGCAGCCCCTGAAAATAAAATCAAATTATACACTATTTCAATTAAACTAAGAACCATTACACCCAAGGCCCCGGGATACTCAAACTTTTCTCGGTTTGGCCAAATTTGGCCATTTAATGACTTTTGCCCTTAAGAATGATGTCAACCGCTTCATCATTGGAAAAATTATGTAATTTGCCACAAATAGAGGCTACTTAGACTTTACCCTACTAGACCCAACTACATGAAAGCACAGCCCACAAATTTTAATCAATTTCAAGGCATAAAATACTCGGGAATTCAATAGTAAAGGCATTACGAGCAAGATATTCGAATTAAAAGAGGCACACAAGCATACAATTATGATCAGAGAGACCCAGCATACATCACTAAGATAAGAAATCATTACATAAGAGTAAAAATCGCTAAAACTGAATTTGGGGTTAGAAAAACCAACCTTAGCTACCAATTAAATAAGTTGAAAAGCTAGATGGCAAAGAATCCAAATCCGAACACAAACTTGATGACTAATATGTAATAAAAACACAAAAGTATAGAATACTATATTGTGGGTGTGAGTTTGGAAAGTTGAAAACTGAGGGAAAATGAAAGAGTTTGAAAGTTTAAACATATGGCCTTTAAAACCCATCTAGTTCTCGCCCATTCAGCGACAATAGTCTTGCTCGCCGACCCACTCGGTGACACGTCGAGTGGGCACTTACCGCACCAAGTTTTACAGGACCTCCAGTGAATGTGGTGATCCAAACGATGGACTATGTCGTGATCGTTGACCTGGTCAGCGATTCGCCAATTTTCTCCTGGGCTCACCAAGTTTTATTGACACAAACCCTAGTATTTTACTGAGTCTAACGACGGTCCAAGTAGGGCTCGCCGACCACTTCGATGAGTCACCGACTGGACTTTTGACCCGCCAACCTATACTTTTCGAAGACATTCCACATTTCAGCCTACAAAATCAACACACGATTATTTCTAAAACAAAAATAAAGTAATAAAACCTTGGGTTACCTCCCAAGTAGTGTCTTAATTAACATCATGGCACGACGTAAGTCCTCACTCAAACTTCATTATTGGGGTTGACCTTAGTGGCACTAGGTAACTCCTCTTGTTGTCTCGGGTAGAGATGAGGCAATACATGGCCCATGAGGGTCTCAATCAATTGGAGAGATTTGGAGTGAGAGGCAATCATATAATTTAGCATTTCGACGTTATCTCTTATCTCTTCCAGCACTCTATCATGCTCATTGTTCTTTTGGAGAATGATTGAAAACATTTTCTTGACACGTCTACCCTCATTGTCCTTAGACTTTCTCCACTCAAGAGGGGTTATGTATCTATCTTTCCTTTTGCACTGGACTTCAACCTCTAATATCTTCTTGGCCAAATCATCCAGTTGAGTTAATAGTGTGGCCAAATAGTGGTCTTCCTTTATTTCTTGGTTGGTCTCGGTCATGTGATCGAGGGGTTGGGCTACTATTGCATACGTTAGTCTAGTGAGACCACCTGGAGAAATTTGGTCAGCCACTCCTCTATTTTCCGGACCAAGGAGGGTGATCCATTTGGTCACCATTGCTACCAATTATGCTCAATTTCTCTACTCAACAAGCAATGCGTAAACCAAAACTAAAGGTAAGTAGATTCAATAATAACTAATAAGAACAAAATTTAACTTACCTAAAGAATTTTAACCAATACCACTCCTCGGTAGCGGCGCCATTTTGATTTCACGTCTCAGGACATTTCATCCAATTGTAAGTGTCAACAATCATTAGTCAGTATATTAACGCAACTAAATGGGTTGGGGTCGAATCCCATAGGGAGTGGTACGTGTTTAAGATTCATGAGTAAAGTATGAATATATTCAAGTCAATCATAGGAAAATATATTTATTAGTAAAAGCATAATTCAAATTGGGGGTGACACGAATGTCATATAACAGGGGGTTTTGGATTAAACTATCATCTAGAACAACAACAAATAACATGAACTAAACAATAACGAGACGGGTTCTTGGGATGTGATTAGATTATAGGATAAGGTAGACATGTGGGTGACTGCAACTATAAGTAAATAGTTGTAAATTAGTGAATAAGCTAGACTTTAGTGGGGATAAAATTTCTCTTGAAAAATTTACCCCGAATCAAGTCGGTTTCTCTCGAACACCAACAAACATGCACTTAAGAACAACCTACACTTTAGTCCATTCACTCTCTCGAGATGAATGTGTGGAAAAGAGTTTAGGATTCACTCTTTTGATTTGAACCCATGACAACTCAATACCCACAGATCATCAATTCAGTAATCTTGGTTTTAAAACGTCTCTCTCAAGCAAGCCAAAAATACGAAGGTAGAGGTGCATTTGCAACATTAACCCTTTAAATTAAACAATAATTACTAAATGAAATCACTTCTAAACAATATTTAAACTAACAATTAGCAATACCCACAAGCTAAATCGACCCATAATCACATAATCACACCCCAAGAATTGGGGTTTTAACTAGACATCATAAAAAGATAGAAATCGTTACCAAATTGTGTTTCCATCAACTGGTAAGATTAATTTTGTCTTTACAAAGGTCCAATTTATAGAATTCTCAAAGACCTACTTCCAATTTCTCAAAAATGGTAAACTTCAATTCTTCAAAGCTAAGGAAAAGTTTACTTTCATTACTCAGATTTCAAAACTGAAATTCTAAAAATTGATTCTAAGATTATGATAAACGGTTTGTAAGATTCATGTTTGAAAATGTATTTATAGTCTCCAAAAATATGTTGTGAAGGACCATTCGGTGTAGTAAGTCGCGCTTGGCGATCAGCTTGTCCATCAGCGCTTTGGCCAAGTTCATCGCCTTCTTGCTTTGGCCTTCAGCATATTCAAGTTCTGTAACTTTGGGCGATCCAACACTGTATCGCGGAACTACTCGATGACACACCGATTACTACATTCTATCACCAAATTGATTTTCTCCTTCATGGCTTGGCACACTGGAAGTTTAGGTGAGGTATTGGCCATTCGAAGACTCGCCAAAGGGACTCGGCGATCACTAGGCCTTCATTTCTTTGCTCCTTCATCTCTCTTTGTTCCCTTTTGCAAGTTGTCCATGCTTTGTTCCTTGATCCAAATACCTGGAAATTAAGGGTTTTACATCAGTTATTCACACAAAGCAAGCATTTGAGGAAACAAAATCTATCCAAATAAAGCCCTAAATGAGTCCAAATCGTGGACTCATCAGTAATATTATGAATTCTCATAGTTATTAGATTAATTATTTCTATCTTTCATCTTTCCTTATATTAACTTTTGATCAATAATTTTTCTTATTTTTATACCGCCCCTATATATGTGATAACACTGTGTTGTTATTTTTTCTTAGACAAATCATGCTTGGTTAAATAAATTGAAAATTGTTTAGAAGTATATAAACTATATCTTTTTTGGGTGTAAGATAAACATGTGATTATATACGTGATTTCACAAATAAAATATATTTTTAAATTTAATTTTTCATTTTTCTGTAAAACAATAGGAAACGTTTCTCAGTTAATTATGGATAGTCAGATAACTATCTTTGATTTATGTAAATAGTCAATCGAGAAGTCAATTATAGGTGCTGACAAGAAAAACATAATATATTACGTTATAAATTAATAAATAAAAAATTAATATACAAAAAATAGTTCTAAAAAATAAAATGTAGTTGATCTGCACATATTCATTTGACATCTAAACAAATTAAGTGAAATACACGTGCAAAACACATATGGTTTGATTACAAGAAAAATACACAACAAATATCATCTATAAGGTAATATAAGTGAGATACGACTAATTACATGATTGAACCTAATAAAATTGAAATAAATATAAACATTATTGAATTTAACTAATAAAATTTTTCATCTACCTTCTTCATAGGTCGTGTGAATAAGATTTATATAGGATGATTCACATTGAACATTCATAAAAGAATCTGCAATAGTATTATGCGCAAAGTTTATTATTCAAATCCTCTTAAATTTTCTGAATTGATAATCACGTGCAATGCTCGTGTCGAAAAATTAGTTATCTTAAAAGCATGAACTCTTAATTTGAATGTTAAATTACTATAATATCCCTAACTTAGGTTGTGATTTATTTCGATGAGTTGTAACTTTTATGATAAATTGTGACTTTTTTAAAGGGTTGTGATTTTTCGATGAGTGGTGACTTTTCCAAAGAATTGTGACTTTTCGAATAAGTTCTGACTTTTCCAAAGGGTTGTAACTTCTTGGAAAGGTCATGACTTTTCAAATAAGACACAAAAATACTCGTTCATACTACCCTTTGTTAACTATAAATGGAGGAGTTTCCTCTAAATTTTCCCACAATTTTTTTTAATTCTACTCCTCTTCTTCTTGCATTTTAATTTTTTTTGTGTGATTTATTGTCATTGAGTGAGTTCAAAGTTTAGGGGAATATGAGATACCACTATTTGATGAAGTAAATTGTTCTACTTTAATATTTCAGTATTTTCAATGAAGAAAAGTTCATATGATTTGTAATAACTTCATTTGAAGTTTGTATTTGTTTAATTTTTCCTGTAGTATAAATTCATTTGTTTTTGTTAACAATTTCTCTTATAATGTGGATATATGTTTCTGAATATGTTTATCCAAAATTATTAAACTTCTCAAGAGTTAGAGAATTGTCACGATTTGTTTTTTTGATGCTTAACACAAAAGAATGACTTTATTTATCAAGGCTACTTATGTGATTTATATTGTTAGGAAGGTTTGCTTCTAAATAGTTATTACTATGTAAAAATTGCCCTTTTGTTTTACTAATTTACAATTTATTAATATTTCAATATTTTTGACGAAGAAAAGTTCTTATTACTTCTAATAAAGTCGGTTGAAGTCAATATTAGTCTAATATTTATTATTTATTTAATAGCTAATTTTTATGAGATACATATTTTCATTAATGCAAGCATATCCATATATATATATACATATATATATATATATATGTTTATTTTGGTAGGTTTTTATATGTGGAACGATTGTATTATCAAGTTAACATATATTCTAACTTTAAAATATATTATTCTAAAATTTTCCAAGTTCTTTTTAAATAAATAAAAAAAACTCACAACAAATGTTAAAATATGTGAATATATATGAATCATTAAAGGTTTATCATTGATACGCTCAAATAAAGAATCCAACTTGTAGGTTGGGGTCGATCCCATGAGGAAAACAGTTCAGACTTAAAGTTAACTCAGAATTATATTAGGTTAGTCAACTTATTTTAGAGGCAAGTAATTAAAGAGGGGGGCATTTGTGTAAGAAAATAAATGGTTGTTGTTTAAGTAACAAGTGCGCAAGATTGAAACTTTGAGTTATCAATATGAGAGAGAAACTAGGGTGTATGTGTTCTCCATAAGCTCTTAATACGGTAATCCTAATTGATTGATCCTCCAAGTAGGGAATTTCACTCCGCGCCTTGGTCCAGGTACGTGTGGATACTTTACTAACCCTTACCTTTACCTCATATTAGACATCACATCAATGTATGATTTAGTTTTCACCCTCGCACCACTTGCCATTAGACTATTTAATAGTATCACACTTAATCTCTGTTGATAATTTTTTTTTTATTAACTACCTCCTTGGCCGGCAAGTAGTAACATAGCGAGTTCTAACGCATGCACTCGTTAAAAAGACTTCTAAGAGAAAGAATTCCAAATGCAAGCATCCACACTATTCAAGAATTACTTAGTTATTATTCATACACTGTTAATTACTCATGGCTCCCACAACTGTAGTTGTGGATTTATCTACTCATGCTCGCAACAACAAAACTCATGTTTCGATAATAAGAATTCATGAATTTACTTTTAGAGTAGAAGAAACCCGAAATCTCAAACTGAATTTTGAAGAAAAAATCTTACTAACCGAAATCCAGAAATCAAATTGCTAAAGTTGCTAGTTAATTCCCAAAGAAAATATCAAGAACTAAAAGTAAACAATAGTGTCTAACCCCCAAAAACGTGGTTTACATATCCTAAACAAAAAGGAAACAAAATAAGGAAACAAACTTCTAGAATACGACTTTGATTGACGACACGACCTACGGATTATCAGTCGACCTACGGTCCGTAGGTCCCCTCCCTTAGTCGACACTTAGAACTTTTCTACAAGACTTGGAACCATCATTCTCTAATCATCAAGAATGGACGAGCAGGACGGACCGTATGTGGACCTACGGTCCCTGGGTCCTCTTCCGTGGCTCCACACTTAGGAATTTCTTCAGGTACTGGAACATCAACTCTTTGAACTTCTTCGACGAATAAGCAGGATAACCCGTGGGTCAACCTATGGTCTATGGATCGTTTCGTAGTTCCACACTTGGTAGACTTCACTAATGCTTCTATCTACACCTACCCATTGACGGACCATCATAGGACCTACGATTCGTAGGTCACTTCGTGGTGGCCACTTCTATAGATTTTCAACTGTTATCTCACTCAACTACGTCCAAGCCTATTTCCTACAATTATAACAGATAAAACATTATTTTCAATACAAAATTTCCCTAGGCATACAACTCTTAAGTGAAATGCATCAAAAACACCGTAAACTCATGGTATATCAACACCCTCAACTTAAACATGCTGTTTGTCATGAAGTGACACACTAAAACTCTAAACGGCACTAGTGTAGAAATAGATGTACAAACTCAAACAATCATATGGCCATTTCAATCCATTCCATTTTCTCAGTGAAAACCTTTTCTCTTAGACTCAACAAACCAACTCATATAGATCAAAACATGACATAGATTGACCTACAAACGCCACAACATACAACATTCACAATCACCAAGGTACCAATTCTCCAATAATGTAACTAGTGTGCCCTCATTTCAAAAGAAATCCTTTTTCACTCACAAGAGATATGACTTCCATGTTTTTAGGATTCATTCAAAACTCACACTCAGAAGTGACTTCAAGTATAGTTAGTGCTCAATACCATTGGCTTGCCCTTATTTTCACTGCTTAGACTCTCCAAACTAGTTGCTAGGATCACTAGAGGACTTTCTTAGCTTGTAACGAAGGCTCAAGGTCAGGTGTGGTACATTTGGGTACATTTTAGTGACTTTCTGCCATCCTTGACATTACATTGGCTTTTAACCTCTTTTCTTAACTTATTTTTGACATCCTTTTATTTTACTTTCTTTTCCTTGACTCTTTTCAACACATATGTGAATTTCGGCTTTATTGCTCTTATTTTACAGTTTCTTCTTTTTGCTTTCATTTTATTTTTCTATATTTCTTTCAACACTTTTGTTTATCATCTTTTTGCTTCTTTTTGCAGAAAGTCACATATTAATTGTTTTCTTTTCAGTTTCCCTTTTCAACACACAACTCTTTTCGTACCCTTATTTTCTTTCAGTTTCTTTTTTCACAGCCACCCTCAACTTATGTGTTTTGCATGAGTCGAGGCGCACAATATCCGATGTCGGACCAGGGCCAAGATCAAGGTAACTTTTTGAATTAGCCACCCACAACTTAGGCTTTTGGCCTAAGTCAAGGTGCACATGTCCAAAGAGGGACCAGGGCTAAGAAAATTATTTTAGGGAAGGTGAGTTAGGTGAATCAAAAGAAATAATCTATCTTAGGCTCAAAAATTTGGATCAAAGGGAACATAGATTTAAGTTGGTTGTATCATTTTAGGCTTACGCGGACTGATTTGAACACGGGCCTATGATCACTTCCAAACTTCTAGCCTAGATATCTTAGCAGGACCAAGGGGTAAGTTCTAGATTGACACACACTCTATGAACATTAAAGCTTTTCCTAACACTCCCTTGGCACATTGTTTCATTATCAGATTATTCAATTACCAAGTTGAAGTTTTAGCTTAAGTCATAAGGTCAAATCTATTGCTATCATGTCACATTGAGATCCAACACATTCGACCTATTAAGCCTATACATCTAGCACATTTAATCATTGTTTTGGACACGAATCATTTTTTTACACTTTTCATGCCATCATGCTTTCATTTTTCTTCTGAATCCTATACATGAATTCCTACACATGCCGATTCAACAAAAATTAAAACAGTCTCTTCGAGAAAAAGAACACAGGCAGGAAAACCCAAGAGAGGATGAAGAGTTAGGTTACTCAGACTTCACCCTATCACTCACAATCCATTAACCTTACCCCCAACAAAATAAAGTTCAATTGCCCCAAATGCATAAAAAAATACAAAGTAACAAATTGGGTGAAGCAAACCTATGGAGCATATGTGCCGAAGACCACTCATGAGATGGGTGGGTCTAGTTTCCCGGAACCCGCAGGATCAACACTTGAAACGTCATCAGTAGCACTCCCATCTACCATCTCAGCACTATCAATAGTGCTATCATCTACCATCTCAGCACTATCAATAGTGCTATCATCAACTCTCACAGCACCATCAGTAGTGCTCACACCGCTAGATAGGCCAACCCCTATCTCCCTGGCCCTCTTCTCTCTAAGATCCTCATCAACTATGGATGCCCTCTGAGCCACCTTAGTCTGTTATCTCTCCTTCTTCCTCAACCTATGGTCCTTGGTATCATCAGAAGTACGACCAGAGCGGGGCTGCTTCCTAACAGCATGGGAAGTGTCTGGTGGTGGAATGGAATCATCTAATAATACATATATCACCATGGTGTTAACCCTCTATGTAAGGGAATCCTCTAGTGTAGACTCGGGAGGGACTAGGAGGGAATCTAAATCAGCACGAAGGCTGGCAAACTCTGCCTGGAAGGTGGATATATCAATGGTCGCGGCCGACCTCTCCAAGACTCGCAACTTACATGCATCCAGGCACTTATGAACTGCATGATTCTTCTGGTCCATGAGCTGCTCCATCCCAGCCTCGAACTGTTCAATCGAGCGTTGCATCCATGACCTAATGTGTTGTAGTAAGGTGGCTGTAATAGCCCGTATTATGCATATGCTTATTCTATTCTTGTGATACTTGACATAGCCTTAGAGTATAGGTGAGGGACCATGTTTCTTATATGATTAGCTTTGATTTAAACTAGCTCAGAAGGTGATGTGATGCCTTGCACGTTGGAATATGCGTACTGCAAGTTATAACTCCAATGAAACTATTTAAACTCGAGATGGGAAGGTGGTAATTGAGCTTAAATTTGAAAGTTAAGTGCTAAGTTAAAGAAAAAGAGATTAATAATTAGAGAATGGAATAAAATAGGTGGTTGCTTGCTTGACTTAACTAAGCTAGTAGGTGACAAGTAGGTTTATCACCTACTTTGACTTATTGACCAGTCTAAAGAACCAAATAAGTGCAGCACCTACTTGAGCTATATGGATCTAGTTAAAAAGGACAAGGTTTATGGATCATATTTGGGCCTATGCTAATGGACTCACTTGAGGCCCAAACTATGTTAAATAAAACAAAATGAAATTAAAGCCGAGCAGCCAAATCTGCCAAGGCCCAATATATTTAAGCCCAAGTGAAAGCTAGTAAGTGCATCACCTGGTTTGACCTTTTGAGTTGCTTGATATACATAAGCAGGTGCATCACCCACTTGACCAATTAGTTGCTGAAAATGAAGCTTTCTAGGGGATATTCTTGAAGGTGAAGAAAGATCAATATGAAGATATATTGGCTGCTATTCTTACTCATTTTAACACATATTATTGAGGATTAGCTCCAACTCTTTCTCTCTCTTTTCTCTTAAGGATTAAACAACAGCCTTAAAGTTCTTCTAGGGTTCTTGAAGAAACCCTCATCTCTGCAAGACAAGGTAAGGGAAAAAACTAATGGATTTAGCTTAATTCTTCCATGGATGATTAGGAAAACATGTTATTCATGCTCAAGTATAGGTATAAAGTCATAATATTTCCAAAAGCTACTGCTCACTTCCTTGGTTATTAAGATACTTTTCTACTCTTCTTTGGTTTAAGTGTGAAAGGAAGTTGAAGTTCTAGAGGAATTCAAGTTGTAAAGAGAAGTTGCAAAAATTGACGTAAGGTGACTGCTCCATATTCTTACTCCTTATGTATGAGTTTGAGTGAGGAATTATTGGCGTGCTGTCATAAAGAACTCAAGGGGGTGGTGAGTTCAATAATTGGTTGTATGATAAAGAACACTTAAGGTTGTTTTATGTTTATTGTTGTTGGTGTAGTTTGGGTAATCATGGAAAAGGATATATAATGTATATATTGGGCAGAGAAGGAGGGTGTGGTGATACACACTGTTTTAAGGGCTGTATGGGCTCATTATCCATCAAAGTCAGCTACTATTGTACGAGGCTCATGGTGTAATAGCAACTAATTTAAATTTATCTTGACTTATATTGTAGATTAAAACCTAAAAGGGGAGGATGAATCGTGATAGTTGTATTGATTAAAAGATAAGGTATGTAAGGCTATTCGATTTAATATTCTTTGGCATAAAATCTGATACTCTAGATTATTATCAGTAAGTGAATTTCCTAAGTTCTATTCCTAGTAAAGGAAACATAGTGGCAGCATATGATCTCCAAATAACTAACAATATTTTCCCCCTCTCCTTAGTGTATAGAATTACTTCATTATATGTTTAGTAATCTATACTTATGTAATTATCCTCCTATGTGCTGGTATAGAAATGGTATTTGCAAAAGCAAGTTTGATGAATCCTCCTCTTAGTCAGTTGAAGTCAATTGTGTCATTTAAGCTCACAATGCGTTGATGTTACATAGCTCCTTATGTCATTTTTACTGCCTTGAAGTATTCTACTACTGGTCCACAGTTCCAAATATAAAAAATGATTATGACCACTAAAACAACAATCTCAAGGATTAAAGAATCTAAGTAAAGACTTGTATAATTAAGGGTGGCAGCTCAGGGGCGGAAGCCTAGCATGGGCCGATCCCAATTGGTATAGAAGGGTGGCATCTCAGAGGTGTAAGCCTAGCATGTGCCGATCCCAATTTGTGTAATTATGAGGACCACATACCAAGGGTTAAAATGCGTAGCATGGGTCATCCTCTTCTACTACTAATTAGCTGGTCATTCGTATCACATGCCTTATAAAGATCATAACACACAAAAAGGTGATGGCAAGAATGTAACATAGATGATCCCATAAGAGTTAACAAAGGTGGTCTTCTGTTCTTATTTATGTACACATATATTGATACTTGGTTTCATTCGAACTATTATTTTATATATGTTATTGCCTTACATATTCAGTATATTTTTTTGTACTGACGTCCCTCATGGGGGATGCTGCATTTCATGCTGCAGGCATATGTACTTCAGCTAGTAGACCTCCTCGGTAGGAGAACACGACACTCAGCTACTTTTGGTGAGCTCCAGATTGATTCAGAGCTTTACTGAGTCTTTGGTAGATTCATTTTGGGTATTGTATCATAGTTAAGAATAAAGTGGAGTCTGTCCCGACCTATTCTAAGGTTTTCTATCTTTTAGATGTTTTGTAGATTTATGTTAATGGTTCAGTTGTGTATTAACAAGTTGTGGCCTCAACGGCCAAGTCTTGTATATAAGTTTTGGGTCTACTTATGTTGGTTCATATCGATGCATTCTATATGAACTTGTCACAAGATTTTCATAGTTATATGCATAGCAAGAACACGTTACATGTTGGTTTTCTTGGGCCTAGAAGGCATCGGGTGTATGTCCGTCTTAATGGGATTTGGGATGCGACAAAAGTGGTATCAGAGCTGGTCATTCTTGGGAGTCTACAAAGCCGTGTATGTGTAGAGGCTTATTTATGGATGTGTTGTGCACCACATTTATAAACAAGAGGTTATGGGACATGTAGGAGTTGTCTCATTTCTTTCATTTCTTAGATCATGCGATAGAACCAGTGTTGTAGGCGAATCATATCTAATTCCTAAATTGTTTTATTATAGCAAGGATGCCGGTTACGAGAAGGAGCAAAAGTACTGGTAAGCAAGTAGATATGGCTGCCCAAGAAGGGACCAGCCAACCACCACCTAGTCAAGAGGTACAAGGTGAGGCTCAAGATGAGTCTCCCTCACAGACTTCCCCGACCCCTCCATCTCTAGAAGATCTAAGGAGGGAAGCTGTACCTCAAGAACCCCTATTAATGCTACCGAGCAAGATTAGAGGAATGCGGTCCAATTATTAACTCATATAGTTGCTGGCCACGGCCAAAGGCAAGAAGGTCCAGTTGCAGGTACTAGTGGTGTAGATAGAGCAGCTGGCACGTGAATACGTGATTTCCTTAATTTGGAACCTTCATCATTCACGGGTCAGATCCTAATGAAGATCCACAAGACATTATAGATCAGATCCAATTCAAATTCGATGTTATTTATGTAAGTGGTAAAGAAGCGCTCGAGCTAGCAGCATATAGATTAAAGGGTGTGGTTGTATAGTGGTATGAAGCTTGGAAGCAATCTAGGGGAACAGATGCATCATCAGCTTCATGGAAAGAGTTCAAAAAGGCATTCCTTGACCACTACCTGCCATTTGAGATCTAAGAGGCCCGTGCAGATCAATTCTTAAATCTCCACAAAGGAAGTATGAGCATGAGAAAGTACACTCTCAAATTTAAATCCTTGGCTAGGTATGCTCCTAATGTAGTAGCTACTATGGGGGATAGAGTTCATTGATATGTGGATATATTAGATTCATATCTGGTTAGAGACTGTACCATTGCTTCGTTGAATAAAGATATGGATATAGCAAGGATGCAAGATTTTGCGCAAAAGTTGGAGGATCAAAGGAAAACAAGAAGGACACAAGAGTCAGAAACAGGGCATTCTAAGAGAGCTAGATCCATGGGGCAGTTTACACCATCCCAAGGTGAGTTTAGGCCTCGGTTCTTTTACAGACCACCTAGGCCATCATCTTCCTACTCTACAGCTAGTCTCCCACCTCAGTTTCAAGAGTCTAGGGGCAATGAGTTTGGGCAAAGAGGTGAAAGACAAGGTTCACGAATAGCGGGGTACCAAGAACAGGAAAGTATGAGCCAATCAATACCTCCTCGACAGTCTTGTAAATAATGTGGAATAAATCATTTAGGTGTATGTCAGTTTGGGACAAATGTTTGTTTTTGGTGTGGTACACCAGGTCATATGGTGAGAAATTGCCCTCATAAGGGTGTGGGTGGTATGGCACAACTTTCAAGATCAATTGCTACATCCTCATTATCAGCACCTTCTTTAGATAAGGCAAAGATGCCTATTGGTCGTGGGAGAGGAGCTAGGGGAGCATCCATTTCTAGTGGAGTTTAGAATCGCACATATGCTCTCGGGGATCGACAAAATTTAGAACCCTCACCGGATGTGGTTATAGGAACATTGTCCATCTTTTCACATATTGTATATGTATTAATTGATCCGGGGTCTACACTTTCATATGTTACTCCATTGATTGCAGAAAAGATCAAAAGAACACCAGAATTATTAGTGAAGCCATTTGAAGTGTCTACACCAATTGGTGAGTCTATTATAGCTAGAAGGGTTTATCGTAATTGTATTGTAAGTCTTTGTGATAGTGATACATTGGCTGACCTTATTGAGCAAGAAATGGTGGATTTTGATGTTATAATAGGTATGGATTGGTTAGCTTTTTGTTATGCCATGGTGGATTGCCGAACTAAGATGCTGCATTTCCATTTTCCAAAAGAGGCCGTCCTTGAATGGAAAGGTAATATTGGGACACCAAGAAGTAAACTTATTTCTTATCTTAAGGCAAAGAATATGATTTCCAAAGGATACATATGTCATCTAGTGAGAGTGAAAAATATAGATGCTGAGCCAACATCTCTTCAATCAATTCTAGTGGTAAATGAATTTCCCGATGTATTTCCTGAAAATCTTCCGGGTTTGCCTCCAGAACAAAAAGTATAGTTTGTTATTGATGTGATTCCAGATACTCAACCTATATCCATCCTTCTTTATAGAATGGCCCCGGCAAAATTACCAGAGTTGAAGGAGCAATTAAAAGACTTATTAGATAAAGGATTCATAAGGCCTAGTATGTCCCCATGGGGAGCACCAGTTTTATTTGTACGCAAGAAAGATGGATCGTTAAAAATGTGTATGGACTACTGGCAGTTGAATAAGGTAACATTTAAGAACAAATATCCCCTCCCTAGAATTGATGATTTGTTTGATCAGTTACAAGGTGGAAGGTGTTTTTCAAAAATCGACCTGCAGTCAGGGTATCACCAAGTGAGGCTCAAAGACAAAGATATATCCAAGATAGCTTTCCGAACACGGTATGGTCATTTTGAGTTTTTAGTCATGACATTCGGGCTAACGAATGCACTAACAGTTTTTATAGATTTGATGAATAGGGTGTTAAAGCCATTTTTTGATGTGTTCGTGATAGTATTCATAAATGACATTTTTGTGTATTCAATATCAGAAGAGGGCCATGCTAATCACCTGCAGCAGGTTGTACAATTTTTTAGTGATAGTAAGTTGTATGCAAAGTTCTCTAAATGTGAGTTTTGGTTAAAATATGTGGCATTCTTAGGTCATATTGTATCTGATGAAGGAATAAGGGCTAATAACCAGAGGACAGAAGCCGTGAAAAACTGGCCAAGACCTACAACGCCTACGGAGATCCATAGTTTCAGTGGATTAGCAGGTTATTACAGAAGGCTCGTTGAAGGATTCTCTTCCATTGTTGCACCCTTAACAAAGCTAACACACTAAGAAACCAAATCTTAGTGGAGTGATGAATGTGAAAGAAGCTTCCAAGAGCTGAGGAAAAAATTAACTTCTACACATGTATTGGAACTTCCAGAAGGAACATAAGGGTATGCAGTGTATTGTGATGCTTCGGGAGTGGGCATATGATGTGTATTAATGCAGCATGGTAAAGTAATAGCTTATGGTTCAAGGCAGCTGTGGCCACATGACAAAAATTATCCAACTCATGATCTAGAGCTAGTAATAGTTGTATTTGCTTTGAAGATATGGCGCCACTACTTAAATGGAATTCATGTTAACCTATACACTGATCACAACATTTTGCAATATATCTTTAAGCAAAAGGACTTAAATCTGAGGTAGAGAAGATGGCTGGAGCTATTAAAAGATTATGACATGGATATCTTGTATCACCCCGAGAAAGCAAATGTAGTAGCTGATGGGTTAAGTCGTAAAATAATGGCAAACACTTATGGGAAGTCTGTGGAAAGACAAGGAATAACTAAGGATCTATGTCAACTAGCTAGCGTGAGGGTTCGCCTTCTTGAATATCTAGACGAAGGGGTTATTGTGAAAAATACGGCAGAATCCTCATTAGTAGTGGAAGTGATAGAGAAGCAGTACATTGATCCTATTCTATTAAATCTTAAGGAGAATGTACAACAGTGTATGACAAAGGCATTTGAGCTGACGCAAGAGAGAGTACTTTGATGTCCGGGGTCAACAAAAATGTATCATGACTTGAAAGAAATGTATTGGTGGGGGGAAATGAAGAAGAACATTTGCAAAATTCGTGGCTCAATGTCCAAATTGTCAACAAGTAAAAGTAGAGCCCCAAAAGCCCGGAGATTATATACAGTGTATAGAACTTCCAATTTGGAAGTGGGACATGATCAACATAGATTTTGTCACTGGTTTGCCTCATTTATTTCGGAAGTTTGATTCTATATGGGTAATTGTTGATAGATTTACCAAATCAGCAAACTTCTTGCTGGTCAAGACTACTTATAGAATCGAAGAATATGCGAGGTTGTATATTAAAGAGATAGTTCGTCTACATAGAGTGCCAATCTCTACTATATCAGATCGGGGAGCTCAATTCACTGCAAATTTTTGGAAGTCATTTCAGAAGAGTTTAGGAACACAAGTGAATTTAAGTACAACCTTTCATCCTCAAATAGACGGTCAGGTAGAGCGTATAATTAAAACACTTGAGGGTATGCTACGAGCTTGTATACTGGACTTCAAATGTAGTTGGGATGATCATTTGCCATTGATCGAGTTTGCATACAACAATAGCTACCATTCAAGTATTAAAATGGCATTTTATGAAGATTTATATGGTGGAAAATGTAGATCCCGAATTGGCTGGTTCAAAAAAGGTGAAACTGCCTTATTTGGGCCAGATCTTGTTCATCAAGCTATGGAAAAAAGTCAAAGTGATACAGCAGCGGATAGATACAGATCAAAATCGACATAAATCATATGCGGATGTTAGAAAGAGAGGACTAGAATTTTCTATAGAGGATTGGGTATTCTTGAAGGTGTGACCAATGAAAGGGGTAATAAGGTTTGGTAAAAAGGGAAAGTTGAGTCCACGCTATATAGGGCCATATAAGGTTATTTGAAGAATTGGTCAAGTTACGTATGAGTTAGAGTTACCTCAGGGGATTTCAACCGTTCATATAGTGTTTCATTTCTGAATGGTTCAAAAATGCGTAGGTGACCCATCTCGTATTACTCCTACTGAAGATGTACAAGTTACGAGAGATTTCACTTATGAAGAAGTACCCATTGCTATTCTGGATTGACAAGTTAGGAAGTTAAGAAATATAGAAGTAGCTTCTATAAAAAATATTATGGAGGAACCAACAAATAGAAGAAGTTGCATGGAAAGCGGCAGAAACATTGAAATTGAAGTATCCTAATCTCTTCCAAACCGATGAGAAAGATTAAAATATTGAGTTGAGGCATTTACAAGTAAGTATTACTCTATATTTTCAATGTGATTAACAATAGTACTAACTTAGTACTTGTTTGGGCTGGATAACCGTGCTAACATTCGAGGACGAATGTTTTAAGGGGGGAAGGATTTAACAGCCCGCATTATGCATATGTTTATTCTATTGTTGTAATACTTTACATAGCCTTATAGTATAGGTGAGGGACCATGTTTCTCATATGATTAGCGTTGGTTTAAACTAGCTTGGAAGATGATATGATGTCTTGCACGTTGCAGCATGTGTACTGCAAGTTATAACTCCAATGGAAGTATTTAAACTCGAGACGGGAAAGTGGTAATTGAGCTTAAAATTGAAAGTTAAGTGCTATGTTAAAGAAAAATAGATTAATAATTAGAGAATGGAATAAAATAGGTGAGCTGCTTGCTTGACTTAACTAAGCTAGTAGGTGACAAGTAGGTGCATCACCTACTTATACTTATTGACCAGTCCAAAGAACCAAGTAGGTGCATCACCTACTTAAGCTATATGGATCTAATAAAAAAGGCCAAGGTGTATGGATCAGATTTGGGCCTATGCTAATGGACTCACTTGAGGCCCAAACTATGTTAAATAAAACAAAATCAAATTAAAGACCAACAGCAAAATCTACCAAGGCTCAATAATTTTAAGCCCAAGTAAACGCTAGTAGGTACATCACCTAGATTGACCTTTTGAGCTGCTTGATATACATAAGCAGGTGGATCACCTACTTGACCAATTAGTTGCTGAAAATGAAGCTTTCCAGTGGATATTCTTAAAGGTGAAGAAAGCTCAATATAAAGGTATATTGGCTGCTATTCTCACTCATTTTAACACACATTATTGAGGATTAGCTCCAACTCTTTCTCTCTCTTTTCTCTTAAGGATTAAACAACAGCCTTAAAGTTCTTCTAGGGTTCTTGAAGAAACCCTCATCTCTGCAAGATAAGGTAAGTGAAAATACTTATAGATTTAGCTCAATTCTTCCATGGATGATTAGGAAAACATGTTATTCATGCTCAAGTATAGGTATAAAGGCATAATATTTCCAGAAGCTACTTCCTTGGTTATTAAGATAGTTTTCTCTTCTTCTTTGGTTTAAGTGTGAAGGGAAGTTGAAGTTCTTGAGGAATTCAAGTTATAAGGAGAACTTCCAGAAATTGAGGTAAGACGACTGCTCCAGTTTCTTCCTCCTAATATATGAGTTCGAGTAAGGAATTATGGGTGCGCTGTCATAAAGAACTCAAGAGGGTGGTGAGTTCAATAATTGGTTGTATGATAAATAATACTTGAGGCTGTTTTATGTGTATTGTTGTTGGTGTAGTTTGGGTAATCTTGGAACAGGATATATAATATATGGATTGGGCAGAGAAGGAGGGTGCGGTGATACACATTGTTTTAAGGGTTGTATGGGCTCATTATTAGTCAAATTTAACTACAATTTTACGAGGCTCAAGGTATGATAGCTGCTAATTTAAATTTATCATGACTTATGTTGTAGATTAAAACCTGAAAGGGGAGGCTAAATCATGATAGTTGTATTGATCAGAAGATAAGGTATGTAAGGCTATTCTATTTAATATTCTTCGGCATGAAATCTGATATTTGAGATTAATATCAATAAGTGAATTTCCTAAGTTCTATTCCTAGTAAAGGAAGCATAGTGGCAGTGTATAATCTCCAAATAGCTAACAATATTTTCCCCCTCTCCTTAGTGTATAGAATTACTTCATTATATGTTTAGTGCTTTATACTTGTGGAATTATCCTCCTATGTGCTGGTATAGAAATGGTATTTGCAAAAGCAAGTTTGGTGAATCCTCCTCTTAGTCAGTTGAAGTCAATTATGTCATTTAAGCTCACAAGTAATGCATTGATATTACATAGCTCCTTATGTCATTGTTACTGCCGTGAAGTATTTTTTTCATCTCTTCTACCACTGGTCCGTAGTTCCACATATAAAAAATGATTATGACCACCAAAACAACAATCTCAAAGATTAAAGAATCTATGTAAAGAAATATGTATAATTAAGGGTGGCATCTCAGGGGCGGAAGCCTAGCATGGGCGGATCCCAATTGGTATAGAAGCGTGGCAGCTCAGGGGCGTAGGCCTAGCATGGGCCGATCCCAATTTGTGTAATTATAAGGACCGCATCCCAGGGGTTAAAATGCCTAACATAGGTCATCCTCTTCTACCACTGATCAGCTGGTCATTCGTATCACATGCCTTATAAAGATCATAACACATAGAAAGGTAAAGACAAGAATGTAACATACATGAACCCACAAGAGTTAACAAAGGTTGTCTTCAATTCTGATTTATGCACACATATATTGATACTTGGTTTTATTCGAACTATTATTTTATATATGTTATTACCTTACATATTTAGTACATTTTCTCGTACTGACGTCCCTCGCGGGGAATGCTGCATTTTATGCTATAGGCACATGTACTTCAGCTAGTAGACCTCCTCGGTAGGATCACACAACACCCAGCTACTGTTGGTGAGCTTCAGATTGATTCAGAGCTTTCCTGAGTCTTTGGTACATTCATTTTGGTATTATATCGTAGTTAAGAGTAAGGCGAGGTCTGTCCCGACCTACTCTACGGTTTTCTATCTTTTAGAGGCCTTGTAGACTTATGTTTATGGTTCACTTGCGTCTTAGCAAGTTGTGGCCTCAATGGCCAAGTCTTGTATATAAGTTTTGGGTCTACTTATGTTGGTTCGTATTGCTGCATCCTATATGAACTTGTCACAAGATTGCCATAGTTCTATGCATAGTAAGCACAGGTCACATGTTGGTTCTCTTGGGCCTAGAGGGCATCGGGTGCCTGTCTGTCTTAATGGGATTTAGGATGTGACAGTGGTCATATGTGTCTCCAACTTCACAACTCGAGCTAGAGGGATGGAGGAGAAATATGAGGAGTGGGTGGATCTGGAGGAGCTAGGGGCCTAACTAGAGGCTAGAGATGGTGGAGCCTGGGTGTTTGCAGTAGTGGTTGGAAGTGTGGAGTCAGCAACCTGCATCTGTGCAACGTCGATGGCAAGATCATCACCTATAGGTGGTACCTCAACCAGTGGCACTCTGCGACGGGTGGCTAGGTAAGCGTCATCCTGAACCAGGCCGATATGTAAAGTCTTGGTTGCATGAAGCAACCTGACACATTGCAAAATTGGTACATCGGAGTCCCTGTAAATCTAGAAGATGAGGCAGGGGAAAGGCAAAGTGGTGGTGGCCTTGAAGGCCCTCTCGTGGATTTATGCGATCAATGTGTGGATAAAATCTACCTCAAGTCTTGCTTACCATAGCTGCAACTATCACCACACGGTCCCATGTGATCACGTTGTCTGTCTAAGTGGGGGATAGTCTATTTCGCATCTACTGCCAAAAAATATTTGTAGCAAAATTCAGGGTAGCCATCTTAATACATAGGCTTGGAATACTGACCCAGTCTGCATGCTCTCTATCCATGGCAAGATGTCATGCCAGCCACCTAATAAGTGACTAATCCTGCTCAGCATTCCTCTGAAATGCCCCACTCTTGATGGTGCCCATGAGATAGTCTAGCTTTGCTATATTTATGGGAAGAGTTTGGTCCAGGCCATAGATGAACCTGCGTAGGGTTGTCTCAGAGATGTCTATAGGAAAACCCTAACCTGTGTAGCCTCAAGTGGAGGCTGAGCTGCGGTCTTGGCCCTCTTGGAGATGGACCCTCTAATAGTGGCGGGATAGGAATAGTAGAACTCCCTGACTATCTTCTCGATATACATGCCTGGGCCCATGCCATCCACTCACACCTGTGTCGATGGAACAAACCTTCAATGATTGAAGCGGTGTAGAGGATACCTATGAGAACCCGACGCTCCTCTGTAATCAGTCTGGCCATCTTATCATGCTCGTTCAACATACAAGCATCTTTGTAAATCTTGTACTGGCCCTCCACACACAATCTATTATGCTCTGTAGCAATGGGTGCAGGCTCAGAACTAGGGGCAATGGGATCTCGCCCTTACTCTCAGATTTGGAGGAAGAGGCAATGCTGCAGCTAAAGGTGGGGCCAGAGCCGGATGCAGACTCAGAGCCAGCCGGTGATCTGATTCGTTTGTCCCCCTCATCAAACTAGGGGGCAATGACCATGTCGGATTGCACCTGCTGCGCTCGGTTGTGTGTAGTTCATAGAGTAGTAGGGGAACTGCTGGTAGGAGGTGGAACATACTCTCCATTTGTATCCTCATTGATTAACCTAAAGGACGAAGCAACAAATTTTGATTTTCCCTTTGCGGCGTAAGTCGAAGCTTTCTTGTGGGCCATAATACATGTAAAAACTTAGTTAGTACCAAAAGAAGCAAATAAAATACTTGGGAGAGTTTTAGAACAAGAAACAAATAAAAAAGATACAAGAAACGAATAAAAAAGATATACTAAAAAAAATCTCGATAGTAGCAAAATTGTCCACCTACGGTCTGTGTGTGCAATAATGGTCCATGGGTCCCCTCCATAGGTCAGAGTACCTAAAATTCGGTCTATGATATGGGAACCACAGATGTGCAGAATGGTCTGTCGATGGAACGACAGACCGTAATCCATATCGTCGTTCGACACTTAGTGAAAATTGTGTGTGCTACTGGCCCATGGACCCGACCTACGGTTCGTAGATGGGGTCTCATGGATAAGTCTGTGCCAGGTTACAGTTGGTTCCTTCTTTCAATCCTTTTCCTTTATCAATTTTATACAACTTAGGCCTGTACATGCATTTCAACAAGTAATATGGTAGTCAATCATCCTTAGGGTTCCAATTTCACAAATTATCACACCAACACCAATGAACCCTAAGTCAAAGCTTCCAATTCGGCCTATTAACTAAAAGATTCGGTTTTAACTAACTACACCTCACATACCTTCATACCAAGGGTGTTTCTAGCATACATTTTAACATTTAAACAAAAAATTAAGAACCCAAGGTCAAGTTCCAACTCCGTGACTTCATTTTACAAACAATAAATAGTAAATTCAAAGTAAGGGTGAAATTGTTTACCTTTCAAGTAATAGAAGTGGGTGAGTGCGATTATGCAATTAACTTCTAGACCCTCTTTGCAAGCCTTTGGCACAGAACCCGAACTGTGGAATTGTTGGGGAATGAGATGGGTGATTTGGGAGAGAAATGGAGGATTTGGGATTTGGGGGATTGAATAGGGTCTTGATCTATGGGATTTAATGATTAAATGGGAGTGATTGTGGGAGAGAAGGGGTTAAAAAATGGTTGGGAGGGATTTTTGAACGTGGGGAATGAATTTAAAATGAAAGGTTTTATTTTATAAGGGGTGCGAGTAGAGTTAGGCAAACCCTAATTTTTGGACCCAAGAGACCCTGTCTATAGTCTGTGGGTCGACCTACAGAATGTAGGTCTGGTCTGTAGGTCACTCTGACACTTAAAGGTTTTAGAAAACTTACCTGGGTCTACATATGCCATCCACAGTTCGTGGGTGGACCCATGGATTGGTGATGGTGTTTGTAGACCACTACACAATTGTTTTTGTGCAGATTTTCCCTTTCGCCCCTGCACACGTAGCAACCATTAGGACTTTCTTTTTACATTTTATGGACACTTTTTAGACACAACCCCTATTCTATATCTAGCCAACATTAATAGAAAAATAAAACACCTATCTAAAGAGG
This sequence comes from Solanum commersonii, assembly GCA_029007595.1. Classification (NCBI taxonomy): domain Eukaryota; kingdom Viridiplantae; phylum Streptophyta; class Magnoliopsida; order Solanales; family Solanaceae; genus Solanum; species Solanum commersonii. Next base: position 6,249,934 of record JAJTWQ010000002.1, on the reverse strand, counting down.
TACAAAAATCAAAATAAATGAAGAAGATTCCTTTAAAGAAAAGAAAAACCTATAGTTGGCTAGATTGTATATGGTGGGTTGCCTCCCAAGTACCGCTTGATTTAACGTCGTGGCACAACTCACGCCTCTTTATCACTCATACTTCAATAAGATAGTAGGCCTTGATCACTTCTTGCACACTCTCCGATTTCCCCATGTAGAACTTTATTTTTTTCCCATTCACTTTGAAACTTGTTCTCGAGCTCAACCGCTCCATGTGCAAATAATTCATTGACTCGGAATGGCTTGGTCCACTTGGACTTGAGCTTGCTAGGAAACATTCATAGACTTAAGTTGAATAGAAGCACTAGATCACGCACAACAAATTCACGTTTTCCAATCTTTTGATCATGATAGTTCTTCATTTTCTCCTTGTACAAGGCTGAACTTTCATATGCTTTTAGGTGAAACTCATCAAGCTCATTCATGTCATTCACTCTTACGCGGCACCCTAATCAAAATTAAACTTCTTTAGCGCCCACATAGCCTTATGCTCTAGCTCTACCAGCAAATGGCACAACTTCCCATATACAAGTTTGTAGGGGCCATACTTCTGAGAGTCTTGAATGTGGTGCGATAGGCCCATAAAGCATCATCATGCCTCCTTGACCTATCTGTTCTATTGGTATTCACAATATTTGAAATGATTTGCTTTATCTCTCTGTTTGACACTTCAACTTGCCCACTAGACTGTAGATGGTTAGGAGTTGCTACATTGTGATGGACTACATATTTCTCTTGCAATGCCTTGAACAACTTATTACAAAAGTGGGAACCTCTATCGTTGATAATCGCCCTAGGTGTACAAAATCTGGAGAAGATACTCTTTTTCAGGAATGCGGTGACACTTTTCCCTTCATTGTTTGAAAGCGAAATTGCTTACACCCATTTTGACACATAATCAACCGCAACAAGAATATACTTCATCCCATGTAAACTCACAAATGGACCGATAAAGTCAAGGCCTCAAACATCAAACAACTCAATCACCAATATCAGATTCATAGGTAGCACTTGCCTCATTGAAACTCCTCCTTCTTTTTGGCGACGATCACAAGAATTGGGGAAATAATGAGCATCTTGGTGAATGGTAGAGCAGTAATACGCACACTACAAGATTTTATGTGCAGTATGAATACCACTATGATTCCCACTAATAGGCAATGAATGACATGCCTCTAGTATACTCATCATCTCAACCTCTGGAACATAGCGACGAATAATCCTATCAGAACAAATACGAAACAGGTAAGGCTCATCCCAAAATAACTTCTTCACATCATGCATAAACGTTTTCCTTTGGTGAAATTACAATTCCGATGGAACTCACTTGCCAAGTAATTAGCAAAATCCGCAAACCAAGGAATACGATCAAAAGATGCAACCAATACATATTTGTCTGGAAAAGAATCATTAATTTCAGCCCATCTTCTAGCTTGAGCATAACTTCCTCCTCTAATCTTGACAAATGATTGGCAACTTTATTTTCTATAGCATTTCTCTCTTTTACCTCAAAATCGAACTTTTGCAGCAAGAATACCCATCTAATCAACCTCGGTTTTGCATCCATTTAGCAATCAGATACCTCAATGCAGAATGGTCAGTATGTACTATGACCTTAGTACCAAGCAAGTAGGATCGAAATTTCGGGAGTGCAAAAACCACATCAAGGATTTCCAATTCAATAATTGTATAGTCCTTTTGGGCCACATTCAGTGGTTTTCTAACATAGTAAATCGGATGAAGAATCTTCTCTCGCCTTTGTCCCAATATAACACCTAGCGCCACTCCACCTGGATCACACATCACTTCAAATGATTACCCCCAATCCGGTGAAATAATGATAGGTGCGAAAACTAGCTTTTCTTTTTAACTCCCCAAATGCTTTCGGACAAGCATCATCACAATCAAACTTAGAGTCCTTTTCGAGCAGTTTGCACAACGGGTGTGCAATTTTAGAGAAATCCTTGATAAACCTCTGATAGAAACCTGCATGCCCAAGAAAACTCCTAAAACCTTTTGCAGAGATAGGTGGTGGAAGCTTTTCTATTACGTTAACTTTAGCTCTGTCAACCTCAATACCCTTCTAAGAAATCTGATGACACAAAACTATCCCCTCTTTCACCATGAAGTGGAAATTTTCCCAAATGAGCACAAGATTGCTATCTTCACACCGTTTCAGTACCTCGGCCAAATGCATCAGACAAGTGAAGATGGTATTCTCTTGGTCTTCCAGAGTAATGGAGATTGATTGTATCAGAAATAACTATAAAAAAAGGTAATACGAACCCTTACCAACAAGGCAATCCATCATCTGATCCATGAACGACATAGGGAAATAATCTTTTTTTGTCCACGCATTCAATTTCTAATAGCCCATGCATACTATCCATCTAGTCACTAACCGCATCGAAACAAGCTCATTTTTTGCATGAGGAACCACAGTAATCCCACATTTCTTTGGTACACACTGAACAAAACAGACCCAACTACTATCTACGATGGGGTATATGACTCCAGCATCCAACCATTTGATGATATGCTTTTTCAATACCTGTTGCATCTCCTTTGGTGCTCGATACTAGGCTTTCTGTCCGGCATAAGTTGGATTTTATGAGAAAAAATGCTTTGAGGATTCCCAATAATATCTGCAATAGTCCACCGAATAGCCCGCATGAACCTCTTCAACACAAAAATCAATGCCTCTGCTTGTACCTCACTTAAATCGGGCCCAATTATTACCGGTAAAGTGCCATCTTTCCCCAAGAATACATTCCTGAAATGCGATGGTAGAGCCTTAAGCTCCAAGTTTGGATTATTCATATCTAGCTCCAATTTCTTTGGTTTGGAATGAAATTCGAACATATCAAGTGCGGCAAATAATTCATCATAGTCATCAATACTATCATCCTCAAAATTCATCATTACCGCTGCCAGTGCATCAACACCCAACCTCTCTTCAATCAACACTTCAGAACCTTACTCCAAAATATCATACCCCAACCCAAGGTGAGGCAGACTATGAACACATGCTTTATAAGTGACCTATGATGAGAAAGTGAACTACTATGCAGATAGATTTACTAATGAGAAGCTACATCAACAACACATGTCGACTAGATGAACCGATCCATGTGACAAGTAAACTATGACTAGAGATGATAGCTTTACAATGTCTACAAAGCCTCTACTGGAATCCATGACTGTACGACTATGAATATACGCATAGTAGAGACTCGACAAAGCCCCGAATCGACATGGAGCTCACCAATAACCACTGAGTATCTTGTTCTTCTATTAGGGAGATCTACTAGTTGAATACCTGTACCTGTAGCATGAAATACAGCGTCTGCTATAAAAGACGTCAGTACAAAAGAATGTACTAAATATGTAAGGAATAATACAACCATATGTAAAATGATAGCTCAAGTAAAACCAAATACAAATAGATAAGGATTTGAGACCACATTTGCTTATACTTGTGGAATCGTGTATGTTACATTCTTTTCTTTAATTTTCTGTGTGTTATAATCTTTATAAGACATATGATACAAATGACCAACTGATCAGTGGTAGAAGAGGATGACCCATGCTAGGCATTTTAACCCTTGGGATGCTATCCTCATAATTCCACAAATTTGGATCGGTGCATGTTAGGCTTACGCCCCTGAGCTTCCACCCTTCTATACCAATTGGGATTGGCCTATGCTAGGCTTTCGCCCGTGAGATGCCACCCTTTATACTAATTGGGATCGACCCATGCTAGGCATGTAACCCTAGGCTGCCACCCGTAATTATACAGAATGCATCACTTAGATTGTTTAATCTTTAAGATTGTTGTTTTGATGTTCATAACTCTATTGAGATTGTTGTTTTGGTGGTCATAATCATTGTTGAGATTTGGAACAATAAACCACTAGTAGAAGACATGAAAATATGGACTTACGATAATAACAATGACATGGGAAGAAAATGTGACACCAACGTAATACTTCGTAGCTTATATGACTGATGAGTCCACAAATTGGCCTCATTTATGGCTTTATTTTGATAGAAATAGTGTCCTCAATTGCTTATTTTGTCTTAATATTTGATGAACACTCTTAAGTTTCAAGTATTTGAAGTTTTAGTGGAAGCATGGACAATTAGGTGCAAAAAGAAACAAAAAGGCTAAAAAGAACGAAGAAGTTTAAGCCTGAGCATCGCCAAGCATCTTTGGCAATTCATCAAAAAGACAAACTCCACCCTTTGTTCCAATATGCAAAGCCGTGAAGGAAGATGATCAAAACGGCGGTGAAAGGAGCATTCGGTGTTTCACCGAATAGTTCCGTGAAGCAGTACTGTATCGCCCAATGGTCCAAAACGTGAAGATGTTGAAGGCAAGAACTAAATGGCGATGAGATAGAAGAAGGGTGAGTTGCTGAGTCATTCAGTGAACTCAACTAACCTCGCCGAACTATCTGCCAGCACTAATTTCTGATGGCTATAAATACTAAACTCTATTAATTTTAGGAGTTCCGAATCATTGTTTTTATTTTTCATAATAGAATAGTACTTTTTAGATATTTTATCTCAAGTTTGGAGAGGGTTTTGTGGAAAACTTGAAGAGAGAAAGATTTCATCTTCCCCAAGTTGGAAGTGGGTCTTCTCCATTCTTTCTCCTTTTCTTAAATCAAGTTTTAATTTCTAATACCCATTTGATTTTAGTATCATTTTAGGTGTAATTTGTTATTTCTTGATGTGTGGCTAAAAACCCCCCATTCTTGGGGTATGATTTAGCAAATATGTGTTGACATTGTTGTTGGGTCTTGCTTGCTGATATGTTAGATGTATTTTAAAAAGTTGAGGTACATGTTAGAATCCATAATTTAGAAGACCACCCAAGCTTTGGTATAGAGTTGCAACGCAAAGTCCAAGGCCAAGAGGGAAAGCCTAAGCCAAAGGCCAAGGATGCCTAACCTTGGCCAAGGGTGCCTAACATTGGACAAGTACTGCCCTAGGGTTCACGACCAGTGGTATTGACCACGGTCCATGAAGAGGTCCGTGAAGACCCCTTAGCCTTGTGGGAGATGAAGCCTTGAGACTTAGCTACTGTCTAAGGAACCACGAGCCACTTCACGGCCAGTAGTCATGACCATGGCTCGTGGTCATGCCTTAGTTTTGAGGGAGTTTGGCAAGTTGAGGGGAGCCACTAGTCAAGGGACCACGGGCCATGGTGCCTTTGACGGCTCATGAACATGGGCGTGGCCCCTGGCAGTGGGCAGCCTAGTGAGGTTTAATTAGTGAATTTATTTTAAGTTCGTATTAAGTGGGGGTCATTTTATATGAGTTTTATTCACCTATTTAAGGTATTTTAAGTCATTACCCCCAATATTTAAGTCACTTTTCACAAAACCCAAATCACTCCTCTCTCAAATATTTCTCTCTACAAAGACCTCCATTGCAGAAGAAGCTAGGGCTTGAAGCTAAGGTCAAGATCAAAGGCTCCATTGTTGAAGGCTTGTGCTAGGGCTTTGATTAAGGTATGTTTAGCTTATTCATCTATGGATTCTTCCACCTATATATCCGCCCCCCTAGAAATCCCCCAATTGTAAAATCAATAAACCCAATTTTAGCTAGAGTTCTTCTTACATTATGGGTAGGGCTTGAGTATGATTCCAATCTAGTGGATAATGAGTATTTATGATTGTATTGACATTGAATTATGATATTATGATGAATTTATCTGATTTCTATGGTTAACCCTAGTTTACTTGATGATTTACATATATTGTGGGTTTATGCCATTAGAGGTGAAATTGAAGGTTCATGAATGATCTTCTTAAATCAATGTCATGTGTAGTAATTGATTAAATTTAGGATCATATAATCATGAATTGAACTAGACTTTATTGAATATGAAGGATCTTAATTGTAAAATTGAATTTGAACCTTTATGACCAATTGTGAATAAAATCACCTAGTAATGAAAGATGTGATTGAAATACTTTGAAATCTTGGTACAATGATGAGATTAAGAAATACATCTTGAGGGAAAGGCTTGTGATTGATGAGTCCACAAATTGGACTCATTTAGGGCTATATTTTGATAGATTTAGTATCCTTAAATGCATATTTTATCTCAATATCTGTTGAATACCCTTAAGTTTTAGGTATTTGTAGTTTGAGGGAATGCATGGACACTACTTAGCAAAAAGGGAATAAAGGCAGCTGAAAGAACGAAGAAGTGAAGATCTGAGAATCACCGAACCCATTTGGTGAGTCGCCAAAAGGTCTTATCCTCACCTTTTGTTCTAGTGTGTTGAGCCTTGAAGGAAAGGATCAAATTGGCGGTGAAAAGGAACAGTCGAAGTATCACCGAGTAGTTCCGCGAAGCAGTACTATGTCGCCCAATGATCCAAAACACGACGATGCTAAAGAATAGAGCAAGACGCTGATAAAATCTATCGAACGGCGGATAACCGAGTTGATCAGCGATCTGGACGAATGACGCCGAATAGTTTGTTGCAGCTTAAATTTTTGAAAACTATAAATACTCATTGAGAGTTATAGCTTAACATAAGATTTTTAATATATACTTTTTAACGTAGAGTTTTGAGTTCTAAGTTGGAGAGGGTTTTGAAGAACTTGAACATTCAAAGGGTTTGAACTCCAACAATTTGGGTTTGGGTCTTTTGGATTCTTCACTCTTGGCTGGTTTTGAGACTAAAATCTTCATACCCATTTAAATGCAAACTCATTTTGGTATGAATTTATCTCTCTTTTACATGTCGAGCTAAAACCTCAATTCTTGCGATCTGATTTTGTGAATATGGGTTAGATTAATTGTTGGGTCTTGCTTGTTGATAGTTTATTTGTTGTTTAGATGTGATTTTTTTTAGTAGTTGTGTTGAAACTTCATGAAATTGTAGTTGCAAATACGATTTTAGCTTTGTGTTTTCGGCTTGCTCGAGTGAGAGGTCGTAAAATTTAGACTACTAAATTGATGGTCGGTGTGAGTGGGTCGACATAAGGTTCAGGTCGAGAGAGTGAACCCTAGTCCTTCTCCCACACACTCATATCGAAAGAGTAAGTGGGCTAAGGCGGAGGTTGTTCTTCATGCGGCAAGTTGGTGTCCGAGAGGAACCCATTTGATTCGGGGTAAGTTGTTCGAGAGAAAGCTTACCCCGACTATAGTCTAGCCTAGTCACAAATATTCAATGAAATTACTATCAAAGGCATGTATCCAACGATCTAGCCTAACCCGTATTCCTATCACATTCCAAGAATCCTCTCCTTGATTAGTACTCTTTGCATTTTTGTTGTTTTTGCTTACTTTTCACAAAAACCCATTGATAATTGACGCTTATGTCACCCCTTAGATTTAACATGTTTATATTCGATAATGTTTTTATCTATGAGTAATTAGAACTTAATTTTATTTCTCTAATAATTCTAAAGCTCACTCTTTTGGGACTAGACGCCAACCCTTGGTTGGGTTACTATACTATTGTACGATCATAGACACTTGCATTGGAAGTTGTGTCTTAATTACGCAAACATTAAAATGGCGACGCTGCCCGGGAGTGGTGTCACTTGAGAATTCTTAGTGTAGTAAAAAATCTGTTCTTCTTAGTTGTAGTTCACTTAAGTAATTTTTAGCTTTGTTTCTATCGTTTATGTTGAAAACAGAAAACATGAGTGTTAATAGCAGCAACGAAACCTAGGTGGGACACCAAGACGCCATCAGAAATCTCAACGATGTCCAAGAGCCCAACATTAATGACCCCCATCTCATGGGAGGAATTGGGGCCATCCGTTAACCTCAAGCCGAGGGAAATACAATGTTCCACATAACGAGCACTATATTGCAACTCTTGCAACTAAAGGAACTTTTCAGTGGATTGGCTCATGAGGATCCTCACGAACATCTTCGAATCTTCGTAGATGTGTGTGGACCATTTTCTTTCAAAAACATCTCTTAGGAGGCAGTTCGATTAGGCTATTCCCTTTCTCATTGATAGGAGAGGCATGAAAGTGGCTGACAGAGTTACCTCGCGAATCCATCACTTCTTGGGAGGAATTGGTAACCGCATTTAATGTGCGATTTTTCCCTCCTTCGAAGATGATGAATCTTTGGGATAGTATCCAAAGCTTTAAGCATTTGGAGGGCCAGCCAATCTATGAGACTTGGCTGTGATTTAAAAAGTTGGTGCTACAATGCCCGACTCATGTCCTGGCTGACAATGTCTTACAACATTACTTTTGTCGAAGCCAGGATTTGGTAAACAAAGATGTCGCTGATCAACTTTCACATGCAAGCCTGATGCAGCAACCTTATGCAGTAGCAGCCCAACTCTTAGATGGCATGACTACCATCAATAGGGCATGGTACACTCGTTAAGACCAAGTGTCCCCTCTCAGATTCAAGCTATCCAAGGAGAAAATGGAAAAAGATAATGAGAGAAACCAAAACATGGCTAGGATCATGAAACAGCTTGACATTTTATCTAAAAATGTCAAGGGGGATGGTTCCCATAGTTTCAACGATGTGGGGGTCGGGTGTGCAAATCCTGAGGAGGTTAAATTTGAAGCCTTGTATAATGAGTAAGTGAACTTCCTAGCCAACCAAGGCGGTGTTTATCGTTCAAACTACCCAAGACAAGGTGGTAACCAAGGTTGGGTTAGAGATGAAGGATTGTAAATGGAGAGATTGAAATACTAATTTGAAGGATGGGGAGAAGGACATGTATGTGCCTCTCCACGAGCGCAAAAAGCTAAAGGATTCAGAGGGTGGTAGGTCTGAGGATATGCTATCTCGTTTCCTCAATAAAGTTAAAGGGTCAAAGAAGATCTTGAAAGAGATGAAAGAGGATGTGTCAACCCTTAGCCAAATTGTTACCTCCCATTTAATATGAATTAAGCAACTGGAGACCCAAATGGGTCAGATGTCGTCTCACCTAAATTTGAGATAGAAAGGGGATTTTCCTAGTGATACTATGGTTAACCCCAAAAATGAGGTTTAAAAGATGATTTGTGTCGTGCCACGATGTTAACTAAGGTGTTGTTTGGGAGGTAACCCAAAACCATTTATTGCTTTATTTTACTGTGATAAAATAATGGTGTGTTGATTGTGCAGATGGAAGTGTGGAGAGTGAAAGAAAAGAGTAAATTGGCAAGTTGTAGGTCCAGTCAGCGAATCACTGAAGGGTTTGGCGACCCCTAAGTAGACCGCCGTTAGACGCAAAACCAATTTATATTGGAGTCTATAAAACTCGGTGACCTTAGGAAATTATTGGTGAATCACCGATCATGTCGGCGATCTCGACGGAGACCGCTGTTTGGACTCCCACAATACATGGAGATTCTGTAAAGTTCAGCGAGGCAAATGACTACTTTGCGTTACGCTAAATAATTTGGCGATCAAGACTAATGTTGCCAAACGGGCAAAAACTTGACCCTTTTTCAAGTCAAAGGTTTAAATGTTTCAAACTCATTCCCCCTTTTCCCTCACTTTTTCATCTTCTCAAACTCACATCTGCATTCTAGTTTTACATTTCCTGCATTTTTGGAGTACTTTTAGTATCGAATTGTGCTACGAGTTGGATTACATTGCTTCCTAGCATCTCAATATCCATTTGATCGGCATAAAAGTTGGTACTTCAAACCGCACATTCATTTTGTCAAAATTGTACTAATTTGCAATATGTTAACAACATTTGAGGACAAATACTTTTTAATTGTGGTGGGGTGAGGCTCACCTTTTGTGTGCTATTTGTGACTCATGTTTTTGTGTATATATTTGGGCTATTTTGTTTAAATTTTTTGTTTTATACACTGTTTTGTGGAAGCTTTGAGCTTGCGGCTCCATTTGTTTTAATTGAAAATGATGTTGACCCCTTTAAACAAATTTCCCAAATTTTTCTCCATCTCTTGTGTGCACTTGAATGTGGCTATTCCTTGGCTAATTTAAGTCTCATTTTTGTTCAATATCAACAACTCAAATAGTGCTCATAATTGAATGAACACGAATGTATGGCTACAATGAGGCCAAATGAAGTTTCATAGACAATATGTGAACTTTTTGTATCTCGTTGTGATTAGCCATGTATCAAATTGATTCTATTGTGATGACCGTTGCACAATAGCAAAAGTGTGGAGTCTTGTTTGACTTTTGTGTCGATGCCTACTGCGATGAGCTTACCTGTGACCTATGCATGATGAATCCTAGAATTTGCCCTATTGGTTCGGTTAACTAAGTAAGGATATCTCTTGATATGATCTTAGGCAACATCGAAGAGTGTAAGCCAATTTGACATATACCTCTTTTGTGACCTACCTTGGGAGTGTGTGAACCTCTTTTGAACACCCCTTGAGCCTTACCTTTCTTTGGAAGAAACTTGATGAAAACTAAACCTCTCTTAATCCACTACCTATAAGCCTCTTGATTTGTGGTTGATTGAATAGCCAACTTAGGCCAAAAGCCTAAGTTGGGGGTGTGGTGAAAAGAAAAGGGAGAGTCAAGAAGTGCAAGGAAAGTCTCTTTTAACACATGGTGTTGAGAAAAATAGAACCCCTCCATATATATAAAAAAAAGAATGAAAAATAAAGTTGCGGAATAAAGTACAAAAGTAATGGGGTCCCAAACAATCCATGGAAAGGGAATAATAGGATGACTTATGACCACTAAAGAGAATGATGAAAAAAAAGGACAGTAAGTGTTGTGAGCACCACATTTCATGATGATGAAAGTCACTGAGCCTAAATAACCATACCTTTTCACTTAGCCCCATTACAAGCCTTGAAAAGACCTTTTTGATCTTGAGTGAGCTGAAACAAATGTTAATCAGAAAATACGGACAAACCTATGGGTGAAAGTATGCATCGTGTTCATCTTTGTGATTGTGAGTGTTGCATTTGATTCTGAAGCTTCAAATTGTAAACCATTGTGTGTGTGAATATGGAATCATTCCTTCTGTGAGGGCGTTTGAACACTTTGATTGAGCTTGAACTTGCATTTGAACCAAGTATTGTGAGCATGAGATTCTTTGATATTGGTGAGTCATAACTTCAATCTTTGAGTGCACATTTAATCTTTGCATAAGTAAATTGAGTCTTGTTGTGTGCATTCATGATTGAGTTTTGTGTAGCACTATTCGAAACACCCTTTTTGAATGGCTAAACTTGAGTTTGCTTGAGGACAAGCAAAAGTTTAAGTTGGGGGTTTTGATGAGTCCACAAATTGGACTCATTTAGGGCTATATTTTGATAAAATTAGTATCCTTAAATGCATATTTTATCTCAATATCTGATGAAAACCCTTATGTTTCAGGTATTTAGAGTTTGAGGGAATGCATCGACACTGCTTACCAAAAATGGAACAAAGGCAGCTGAAAAAATGAAGAAATGAAGATCTGAAGGAAAGAATCAAATTGGCGGTGAAAAGAGCCAGTCGGTGTATCGTCAAGCAATTCTGCAAAGCAGTACAATGACGCCCAAATATCCAAAACATGACGATGCTAAAGGATAAAGAAAGACGTCGATGAAACCTACCAAAGGGTAGATCGCTGAGTTGATCAGAGATCTCGACTAACGATGCCGAATGATCCGCTGCAATACAGATTTTGAAAACTATAAATGCTAGTTGAGAGTTGTAGCTAAACATCATATTTTAATATATACTTTTTAACATAGAATTTTGAGTTCTAAGTTGGAGAAGGTTTTGAAGAACTTGAAGATTCAAAGGGTTTCAACTCCAACAATTTGGTTTGGGTCTTTTGGATTCTTCACTCTTTGCTTGTTTTGTGACTAAAATCTGCATACTCATTTGAATGCAAACTCATTTTGGTATAAATTTCTCTCTCTTTTACATGTCTAGCTAAAACTCCAATTCTTGGGGTGTGATTTTGTTAATATGGGTTAGATTAATTGTTGGGTCTTGCTTGCTGATAGTTTATTTGTTGTTTAAATGTGATTTCATTTAGTAGTTGTGTTGGAACTTAATGAAATTGTAGTTGCAAATACGATTTCACCTTTGTGTTTTCGGCTTGCTCGAGAGAGAGGTCGTAAAACTAAGACTATTAAATTGATGGCCGGTGGGAGTGGGTCGACATCAGGTTCAGCATAAGAGACTGAACCCTACTCCTTCTCTCACACACTCAGCTCAAGAGAGTGAGTGGGCTAAGGTGGACGTTGTTCTTCATGCGGCAAGTGGGTGTCCGAGAGGAACCCATTTAATTCGAGGTAAGTTGTTCGAGAGAAATCTTACCCCCACTATAGTCTAGCCTCGTCACAAATATTCAACGAAATTACTATAAAAAACATGTACCCAAAGATCTAGTCTAACCTGTATTCCTATCACATCCCAAGAATCCTCTCTCCTTGATTAGTACTCCTTGCATTTTTGCTGTTTTTTCTTACTTGTCACAAACCCTCATTGATAACTGACGCTTGTGTCACCCCTTAGATTTAGCATGTTAATATTCAATAATGTTGTTAGCTATGACTAATTAGAACTTAATTTTATTTTTCTATTAGTTCTCAAGCCCACTCCCTTGGGAATCGACCCCAACCCTTGGTTAGATTACTATACTATTGTACGATCATAGACACTTGTATTAGAAGTTGTGTCCTTATTACGCAAACATTAGTGTTCATAATAGTTAGGGCTTTAGAGTGAAGCCAATATGATTAACTATTTATGCTAAGGCTTTGAGAGTAGAGTCTAAATATGAATATAAGCATGCTAGATTAAGTTTTGGTGGAGGATCTTTACCTACCTAATCTACCTAATAAAGCTTGAATATGTGAAGTGATAGTTTCACTTAAGTCATGATGTTACCAATGTCTAATGTAGAATTCTAGATATGGTTTTATGCATGAATATGATATGACATGAAAGGTTCTCTCACATAGAATGATTCAAGGTTGAAAGGTTTTCTCACCTAAAATGAATCTCAATCCTAGGACTATTAAATGTGACAAAGCTTGTGGTGATTTCCGTATATGACCTTTGCATGATAGGAATGCGGGGTGAGTTCCCTTACTCCTACTTAGTTAAACATGAGGTGATTACCCATGACATAATGTGGGGAGTGTGAGGTGATTACCCTTTTATATATGTGTGACTCCCAAGGAAATATGAGCTTACCCGTTACCCTTTAAGTTGGTCATGGAGGTAATTACCTATGATCCTTATGTGTTGATGTGGAGGCGAATACCTATATTACACATTAAAATTGATATGGAGGTGAATACCTATATTACACATTAAAATTGATATGGAGGCAAATACGTATATAACCTTACAATTGATATAGAGGCGAATACCTATATCACCTTAATAATAATATGGACACGAATACCTATATCACCTTAAAATGGACATGGAGGCGAATACCTATGATTCATTAAGTTGTATGACTTGTGGAGACTCCCCTTGTGTTTATGATTTATAAGTATGTGTGACAAGAGGTGATTACCCTTGTTTGTATGATTCCATGATATATGTGGTTTGAAGTAATTCCCCTTGTCCTTCATGAGGAAATAAACATTTATGCCTTGAGGTTACTCCCCCTTGTATTTGTGAACAGGAGCATGACTAGTTTGGATAGTAGGTCTAGATACCTCTCCACTTCATACATGACTAAGAGGGGATTACCATTGTCTTTATGATGTTAAGAAATGATGAACATGAATGATGAACCTAGAGTATCTAGCTTAGCATGGGTAGGGTTATGGGGTCTTGTCCATACATGGCACAAGCTTTCCTTAAGGTCACTCATGAGGTGTTTCTCTTATATGATGTATGATAGATAGGATTGGTCCATAGTCTTCTTCCTTGACATGATATGATTGGCTAAAGGTGATAGTTCCCTTGTCTATATGAAGTAAATTCAAGAATGTGACCAAATGAAGAGTAAGTAAGCTTATGGTGACTTCAAGGTTATGCTTGGTGTGAATGATATTATGTGATGCCCTTCATGCATTTCACAAGTGTGTTTTGAGATTACTTAAGAATTTAGTACTCATATGATATGAAACCCTAAGACTTGACCATGTATATAGGCAATTATTAAGATGACCAAAAAGGGATACTTGTCTTGGGTGGTATTATGGGATGCTATACATGATTTGCACTTGTATGCTGTTGAGGTTACTTAAGAATGGTGCTATTATGGTTTAGATGACTAAGAGTCAATTATGCTTATTATGATTATGATTTATCTCCTATGCTCATTTATTATGTCATATATTGACTTATGATTTTATGATGCTTATGTTGTAGATTATGCTATGATTATGTTATTATCTCTTACGTTGACTAACCATCTTGAGATGTTCTTATGATGTTCTGCTAGCTTTCTTACTTGGTACATTTTGTACTAACGCATATTGCCTACATTCTAATCAAAAGTAGAGTTTCAGAGATTTAGTTGTTTGAAGGCTAGGTTCCTAAGGTGCAAGAAGAGTTGAAGGATTGGTGAGTCCACATAGCTTTGAACTTCTAACATTAACAACAAACTACCATAGGCTTGCCCTTGCTTTCTACGCTTTATCTTTCAAACACCCGAAATAGGATCACTGTAGGACTTTATTTGCTTGTAACAGAGGCTCGGGGCTAGGGAATGGATATTTGGTTTCCTGAGTGACTAATCCCTTGGTTTTCCAAAGTTTCGTTTTCACATACTCTTTTCTGAATGATTTCCCTCTTTTTCTTTATTTCAGCCTGACCTAATAGCTATTATTCTCTTTTTCTTTTTCTTTTCTTCTTTTTCTGTTCTTTTCTCTTTTTTTATATGCAATTTTGATATGTTAGCTCACCGGTTGAACTTTCTTTTTCTTTTTTCTTTCAATTCAGATTGCAATCACCCTCAAATTAGGCTTTTGGCCTGAGTTGTGATATTGTACCTTCGGAGAACCAAGGATATGATATATGTTGGGTAAGAAGAAAGACTAATTTATGTCTCAAATTGTGTTCAAGTGATAAGCTTTCGATTTGGTTCTTTTATTTTTGGCTTTTTACTAGTCTAACCGAAATTGCCTACTGATCCTTTCCTATCTGGTTATTCTCAAATTCAAGGAAGACTAATTAGGCAAGTTCTAGTTTCTGCTCCTAGTGTTAGACTTTAGTCAAAACTTACACACATACTACACAGGATTGCATTTTTTTGTAGTTTGTTCGTTCACCAATTAATTGGTCAGATTAGCCATGTTCAACATATTAGTATTTAACATGTCATCTAAAGATCCTAACAGTCAAACTCAAATTTAGATCCTCAATTTTCCCAGATTAGTTGTTGCACAGCTCAACACACAAAACACCCAAAACGGTAATACATAGAGATAACCTCCATTTTTCTAACAGCTATGGCAGGTTTCTCACCACCCCCTCCCCAAATAAAAAGGACTTTGCCCTCAAAATTGATACAAAGCAATAAAACACACAGGCTATGAGGAGGGGTCATACCTACGACGCTTTAGGCACCAGTCGTCGGATCAACATTGGCTCCATTATCAATGGGTGCACTCTCAAAAATTGGGACCTGATCAGTTTGGTCCTCGCTATTCGGAGTAGGTTCTCCACTACCAGAAGCTCCAACTAAGGCTACATCTCGTTGTTGCTGTTCAAGGGCTTCTTTTTCCCGAGCTTCCCTCTTTGATGTTCTACGAGCTCTCTTTTCTTGCCTTCTTGCCTCTCTGGTTGGGTTAGTAGGAGTCTCCTCATCAAGTTCTCCAGCTTTGTGTTTTCTTTTGCCGGACTTACTTGTGAGGGGTTCTCCCCAAAGATCATCAATTGATTGAGTGGATGGTGCCTGATTTAGCATTTGCATTAAAGATTCAGAAAATATTATAGTGGGTACTTGTACCGGCTTTTCAACCAGTTTAGCAATATGAGTTCTCATCTCGGCCAGCTATGACTTGAACTCTTCAGTATCTACTGGCCCAGAAGCGTGGAATCGATCTTGGACAAGGTTCTCTAAACCATCCAATCTATCTTCTAACACAGCCAACTATTTTTGCACCTCATCTTTGATCTCTTTTTTTGCAGCTAACTCCTTCGTCTCTATCAAATGAGGCATCTGTGGGAGAATCTGGTCTACCAATGTCCTGGTTTGGCCCTCATCTGCTACCAATATCTCAAGAAAAAGCATAGGGATAGTGACAAAGGTACCTGGAGCCTGGGAGGCTGAAGCTGGAGGTGGTGGTGCCTCTGTGGAAGGTTGTGATGACTCTCTCTATTTTGGACCTCTATCTGCATGTGGGATGTCAATTGTGACATGTGGAACAACAGCTAAAGTACTCACAGCGGCAGACTTCGCGCCAAAGAGATTGTTCGCGACATCCTTAATTTTAGAAACCTTGATGAGTCTGAATGCCTCACCCGATCCGTCAACCAGGCTATTCGGAGGAATGTTCGCTCCTCGACCTAATCTCCCTATCAGACAGGAAAAGAAAGTGTGTCTCTCTCATTTAGCGCCCTATCTCTCATCTCAGTCGCTATTATTCATCCCGTATTAATCGGATAACCAACCATAAGACAGGCTACCAACGAGGCCAAAGAAGGTGACAAAGTGTTATCATTAGTTGTCAGTCGCAATTATGCTCGGACGATAACCACAAAATCTTGGATGGAAAAGACAGCGAAGCTTTAGTGGTGAGTGTTGGAGTTGTGGTGACCCAAACTGCATTTTCCCTATCTATGTCAATCTGCTTCGCAATCCAGGTTAAAGCCCTTTCTGGAGAATTCTAATCTTCTATTATAGCATTACTGGTGACCTCCTGATGTTTGCCCTCGAAAAGGCCAACTGAAGCTGGTGCAGAATATTTGAGGCGTACATTATTCTTTGAATCGAAGACTCAAAAATATCTATTGATTTGCCCCTAACTATGATTGAGTTTAGTGGACCCCATGTAATAGCCATGTCTTTTTGTCCACGTTTCGTGGTCTTTGTATCCGCAGCAAAATTCATCAATGTAGCTACCTAAGAGGAATAAAATTCTCTGGCCAGGCGGCTAGAGTATTCTCCAGGTGCATTGTCCATCTAGTCAAATTGATGGAGCTGAAATATCTGGTAGATGTCTATAGCATGATTCTTGAAGCGTCAGTCTTGTTCACAATCCCATTGTTGAAAAATTCTTTGGACCAGTTCACAGTCCTCATGGAACGGTAACAGGAAATCAAATGTGCTCTCCATGCCAGATTAGGTTCATTTGAAGTCACATGCATCACCATGGTATCATCATCGTTGATATCTTCATCATCCTCTATCATAGTCGCTTCCGCTCTTGCTCTAGTATCAACTTATGTATTCGCTATAGGTTGAGAGGTGTGTGTATCGTCCTGAGAACCAATTTTAGACTTTGCACTGCCCCCTGAGGTATTAGCTGATTGGCTACCAGCAGCAGCATCAGATTGAGTTTCCGAGTCCTCCCCGTTATAAGAACTACTACCACCCTCTTCATAATAAGTAAGAGTGTCCTGGAGGATAGCTCTTTTGGTCAATGATCTAGTGGCTCGAGGCGAGTAATTTTTAGGTGTAACATTTATTTGCACCTCAAAACCACTAGCTTCGGAGTCGTCATGACCTTCTGATTGAGAATCAGTAGGGGGAGGTTTTGTTGCATTCTTTCTTCTCGGACACATTGTACTTTAGAAAATACAAAACATATTAGTATTCAACATAGTCAAATGACGAACTATCGGCTACACAGACTTCCCCTATGTAAATTCATCGTGACACCTTGCCTTAAGAATGTCGTAACCAAATCTATCATCGAGAAGGACCACGAAAACAAAAGATGAATAAAAACTAAGTACAGAAAAAATTACAATACACCAAGTAAGCTCGACGGGAGCTCATACAAACCATGGTAAGTACCACGAACCGTGAACTCCCTCGTGGAGTTGAGACAGAAAGTGTGCAAAAAGGAGCCACATAACTTTCTACCAAAGGTTGTTCACGGAAGGCTTCACGACCCGTGGAGTTTACCATGGTTTGTGATACTGCCTATGCATTTAGTCTGAGGGATGAGTTGACTTCAAGTGTGGTCCACGATCGGTTTTACTGCCCATGGTGACTTCCATGTTCCATAAGACCTTTCGTGGTCTTACACTTGGTCAGTGTTCTATTATCTTCTTCCCTCATACAATAAAATAAGATTCTTACAACCGTAAGAACCATTTCTAGCACAGATTCAAAATTAACACACATTTACAAATCACCCTCTTTACTAAACACATAGAATCCTCACCAACTAGAACAATCACGAATTCAACTCCCTATTATCATACCCACAAACAAACATCAATTGAAAAACACCCAATTCACTTAACCCACAACCGTTCACTAACAAATATGTCAAGACAGCACCTACACCTACTCAAAGAGCCTCAATCAAAGCAGTTAGGACTAACTTCTATCAAGGAATTTTAGTTATGGTAACTTAGAAAATGAACTTACTTGCACTATAGAAACAAACACTTGTCGCCAAACAATGAGAGAACAACAATCTAGAATCTTGATTCTTGAGAAATTTAGAATTAGGGCATATATTCTGCGATGAGCTTGGAATTGATTGATGATGGAGTTGATTTTATTCTTTAAAGGACCGTTATGGGAGAGAAAAGAGTAGGAAAAACTGACCCTTTGGCATTTGAAATCAAATAAATATGTTTTAATTTTAAGTTGGGTTACGCGCGGGTCTGGTTGGGTAACTGGTGTTATTCGGCAGTTGATTATGGGCCGTGAAATTTCCCGTGAAAGGAATCACGGTCTCTGAACCAGTCTGTGACAATGACTTGGTAAAGAAACTTACATGAGGCAGATAACGGACCGTGAAGGCAATCACGGTCCGTGAAACTTTCATTGATGTTGACTTGGAACTAAAATTCGTACCTGAGGTTCACGAGAGGCTAGACAGTCCGTACAAACTTTTTCATGCAATTTCCAATAGCTTTCTTTGGTTGGTCCTCAAGTTGATGGACCGTGAAAGTGCCCGTGAAGGGCACCGCTGTCCGTGAGACTGTCCGTGAAGTTCATTCTACACCAGCTTTTGCTTTTTTTACCTATTCTCTCTTGCACAAATCAACACACAGTGACTCCATAAAAATAAAGAAAAATAAGGAAAAAGGGAAGAAATACCTAGTACAATTACATCTTGGGTTTCCTACCAAACATCGCACAATTTAATGTCACGGCGCAACGCAGGTTACTTGATTACTCAAGCTTCATCAAGTTTGCATTCCTCTACAATCTTCACATCCTCAAGAACACCCAAATATGCCTTGATTCTCTTGACATTAGCTTTGAACCTCTCGCCTTTATCATTTTCCAGTTCAATAGAACCAGATTGAAACACTTGTGTGACCTTAAAAGGTCCAGACCATTTGGATCTCAACTTGTATGGAAACAGACAAAGTTTGGAGTTGAATAGTAAAACCAAGTCACCAGGGGTGAAGCTACTTTTCTCAATATGCTTACCATGATATAGCTTCATCCTCTCCTTATAACAGTGTCGACCTCTCATAGGCTCTTAGACGGAACTCATCCATCTCATTGATCTGATCTAACTTCAAGTTTGCAGTTTAACTCCAATTGAGGTTTAGCTTCTTCAATGCCCAGAGTGCTCTATTATCAAGCTCAACCGACAAATGACATGCCTTTCCAAACACCAATTCATATAGAGACATAGCAATAGGTGTCTTGAAAGCTATTTGATATGGCCATAGAGCATCATCTAGCTTCCTTGCCCAATCTGTATTGTTGGTATTCACTGTCTTTGCCAAGATTACCTTGATTTCCATGTTGGACACCTCTACTTGTCCACTGGTCTGTGGGTGATAAGGTGTAGCAACCTTGTGTTGTTTCACCTCATACTTGTTCAGAAGCGCACTGAACACCTTGTTGCAGAACTGAGAACCACCATCACTGATAATGGGTCTGGGTGTTCCAAAGCTTGAGAAAATGTTCTTTTTCAAGAAACCAGCAACACTTTTTCCATCGTTCTCAGGTCAAGCAACATCTTCAACCCATTTGAACACATAGACAACTGCAACCAATATGTATTTCTGCCCATATAAACTTACAAAGGAGCCCAGGAAATCAATACCCCACACATCAAACAATTCCACCTCCAAAATAGGTGTCATGGGTAACTCATGGCGCCGAGAGATGGCTCCTTCCCGCTGGAACACATCACAACTCCTTACTATGTCCACTGTATCTTAATGAATTGTGGGCCAGTAGTACCCATACTGAAGTATATTATGGGCTGTTCGAGCACCACCATGATGACCACCAACTGGGGATGAGTGACAGGCCTCTAAAATATGCAACATTTCGGCTTTCGAAACACATCGCCTAATTACGTTGTCAGCACAAACCATGTATAGATATGGTTCATCCGAAAAGTACATGCCTACATCATGTAGGAACCTTTTCCTTTCCTAAAATGTCAGCCCTTTAGGCATCACATCAAAGAACTAGAAAATTAGTATAGTCAACAAACCAAGGAAAAAGGTCAAGAGTAGCAGCTAATACCTACTAAGCCGGGAATGTATCATCTATCTAAAACTCAATTTCATTCTTCTTTGCAGCCTCCAACCTAGACAGGTGATCAGCTACCTCGTTCTCACAACCTCTCCTATCCTTCACTTCAAAGTCAAACTCTTGGAGAAGCAACACCTATCGGATCAGCCTAAGTTTGTCATCTTTCTTTGCCATGAGATATCTCAAGATAGCATGGTATGTATGAACTATAACGTTAGTGCCAAGCATATAAGCTCTGAACTTTTCAAACGCATACACTACATCCAATGGTTCCTGCTCAATAACTGTGTAGTTTTGTTGTGCCCCATTTAGCAACTTACTAGAATAGTAAATCGGATGGAACATCTTGTTGTGCTTCTATCCCAACACACCTCCTAGCGCAGCCCCGCTAGTATCACACATCATATCAAATGGCTCTGCCCAGTCTGGGCCAATAATCACTGGTACTGAAATCAACTTCTCTTTTAGGCACTCGAAAGCTTTGAGACATGCCTCACCAAAGAAAGATTTCACCTCCTTCTCCAAAAGCTTGCACATAGGGTATGCAATTTTGGAGAAGTCCTTGATGAAACGCCTATAGAATCCGGCATGACCTAGGAAGCTTAGAACACCCTTCACACAGATCGGCGGAGGTAACTTTTCAATCACTTTAATCTTGGCCTTGTCGACCTCGATCCCTTTCTATGATACTTGTGTCCAAGAATGCATTCCTTTACTATGAAATGACACTTCTTCCAATTTAGCACCAAATTGGCCTCTTCATATCTCTGTAAAGCCCTGCTAAGATTCAACAAACAATCATCGAAAGTATCACCTACTACAGAGAAATCATTCGTAAATACCTATAAAATGTCTTCCACCATGTCAGATAAAATGGACATCATACACCTTTGGAATGTTGCTGGTGCATTACAAATTCCAAATGGCATGCGTTTAAACGCAAAGGTGCCATAAGGATATGTGAAGGTGGTGTTTTCCTCATCTTCAGGAGCAATTGATATCTGGTTGTAGCCAGAGTATCCATCTAAGAAACAATACCACCCTTTACCTGCCAACCTATCAATCATCTGGTCTATGGAAGGCATGGGGAAATGATCCCTCAAAGTCCACTTTTTGAGCTTCCTGTAGTCCATACACACACACCATCTAGTGACTGGTCTTTATGGGACTTATTCATTTTTGGCATTTGACACCACAGTCATACCACCCTTTTTAGGCACACATTGCACTGGACTAACCCAGTGACTGTCAAAAATGGGATAAACCACCCCAGCCTCTAACCACTTGATTATCTCATTCTTAACCACCTCTTTCATAGGTGGGTTTAGCCTCTACTAGTGTTCAATGATTCGGATGCAATCCTTCTCAAGTTGAATCTTATGGGTGCATATACTCGGAGGCGTTCTAATTAAATCAACAATGATCCACCCAATGGCACTTTTGTACCTTCTCAACACCGTGGTCACCTCCTTTACCTGCTCTTTCTTTCAATATACAACCCAGATCACATGTAAAGTGTTATTAGAACCCAAAAATAGATACCTGATGTGACTGGGTAACTGTTTCAATTCAAGCATCGGTGACTCCTTGATCGATGGTTTTGTTGGAGGGCTTGGCCTGATTTTAAAGTCCAAGTCCAATTTCTTTTGGAACATATCAGTGTGCTCCCATACCCTGCAAAGCATTCACGATCTCTACATAGTCAGACCAAAAATCAATATCAAAGTTCATCAGCACTGCTGCTAAGGTTTCAACAACTATCCTCTCTTCAATGGTTACCCTCATATCTTCATCAATAACCACCTCTATTGTATATACCACATTTATATCATTGGGTTTCTTGATTGACCTACAAATATTTAAATTTACCTCATTCTTGTTAAGTCTGAACTTCAGCTCACCTCTCTCAACATCTACCAAGGCTCTCCATGTTGCCAAAAATAATCTTCCCAAAATGATGAGGACCTCAAAGTCCACCTCGCAATCCAAGATCATGAAGTCAGCCAGAAAAATAAAGGTGTCCACCTTCACAAGTACATCACATAAGACTCCCACAGGCCGCTTAATTGACCTATAAACCATTATCAACCCCATTGTTGTCAGTCTTGGAACTCTTAATCCCAGTTTCTTGGAGATGGCTAGTGGCATCAAGTTGATACTGGCTCCTAGATCACAGAACGCTTTTGCAAAGCTAATTGACCCGATGGTGCATGGAATAGTGAACGCATTTAGGTCTTCTTTTTTCTGAACCAAATATCTGGTAGCAATGGCGCTGCAATGGTGAACATCATTAGTAAAATCAATACTTACAACTCTTTTCTTTGTAACCAAGTCCTTCATGAACTTGGCATATCCTGGCATCCGCTCCAGAGCTTCCACCAGTGGAATGTTTACTGAAAGCTACTTCAACATGGTAATGAATTTTGTAAACTTCCCATCTTCAGCTTTCTTTCTAAGCCTTTGAGTGAAAGATAGAGGTGGTCTGGAAAACAGTTATAAAGGTAGGTTTTCCTTGATCTCCTTCTCTTTTCCTCTCGCGGGTTGTGATTTGTGCTAAACCTCCTCCGAGTCATCTACATGTACAGTTTAATGCTCATCTTTGCTAGCTTGCTCCAACACATGTACATGTTTGGTACCTGTACACATAGGGTCAGTAAAAACTTTACCACTCCTAGTGGTGATGGCCATGCAGTGCCCATCCTTCTTGGGATTCTGAATGGTGTCAGTTGGTAGTGATCCATTCTTCCTCTAATTCAGTGAGACTGAGAGTTGCCCCAACTGCTGCTCAATTTGTTTAATGGAGGTGGTGGGAGAGTCCACCAAATGACTCATGCTTAAAAAATCACCTCTTATTTCTTTTACCCCTGCATCAGTTGATTCAAACTTTTGGAGTACTTTAGCCATCATATCTTCCAGCTTAGATCCACTAGAACTACCACCTGCTCGATCTCTATTGCCTGGGGGCATATAAACACCACTACGATCATTCCTATACCCATCTCTGTTTTACCAGTTTCCTTCATCTCTATTTGGTTGCCTATCATACTGACCATCCCTAACATAGTTCTGACCTGCATTTCTAGAATTGTAACCCTGATTTCTAGAGTTATAATTCCAAAAAACCCCTTGGTTCCCCAAGTAGTTAGCTTCCTCATCAAGGTAAAGATCCTGATCCTCATACCTTTTTTGTTGTCCCATAAAATTCACGTTTTCAAACTTGGCAAAAATGTGCTTTGTGTGCAGATTTATTTGAGTCCTCATATGTGCCATGTCTTGGTCCCTTTCTTTTTCTCTCTTCCTCTATGTAGCTAAAAGCTCAAATGTATACCCAAGCTCTCATACCTCTTAATCTCTACTTTACCATGCTCTGTTGTTCTTTGAGATTTCATCCAATAGCTGCATAATCTCCGCAAATGACTTCCTCATAAATGAACCTCCACAAACTACATCAACAACAGGTTTAGTAATAATTTAGAGACCTAAAAAGGCATATTTAAGATGCCTTTCGGTAAGATCATGGTTGGGGCATTTCTTCAGCTTTTGGTTGAACCTCCACCAAGTATCATGCATTTTCTCTCCTGGTAGCTCCTTATGTGTATTAATATTGTCCTTCATCTACAGCTCTTTTGATTCTGGGAAGAATCATTCCAGGAAAGCTTCATTCAACTCGTTCCATGTTCGGATAGAGTCATCTACATCTTATTCAACCAGATAGTCGCCTCTCCAGTAAGAGAGAATGGAAACAGCCTCAACCTCATTAATGTTTGGTTGACCCTAGGAATCTCTTGTGTCTTATAGATTGCCAAAAAATTCATCAAGTGCTGACTTGCATCATCACCAGCAGCATCTCTAAACATACCTTTCGGGTCCAGCAATTGGATCATGGTGTTGGTGATTGTTAACTTAACACCTGGGGGTAGTGCAGGTAACATTATGGATCTAGTGGCTCCAGCTCTATCCAAGTCAACATCATCTTCTTCATACATCATAAGAGTTGGATGCTGAGCTCTACCCCTTGGGGCTATTGGTTGGCGTTGGGGATAGACTACTCCTTCCACCCCTCTGTTTTCATCTACTACCCTAGGTTGATTGATTCCAGCATTTTGCTGGACACTTGGTCTAGGTTGATTGATTTCTGCAGTTTGATGTGCATTCCTTGCAACATGCTCTCAGCTTTTAGTCCTAGTCTATGTCTCTGAGGCTCTAGTTTTTGAGCATTAACCATCTTTCGAAGAGTTCCCTGAAATTCAAGTTCTTAAGTAAACAATGGGGCTCATTTGCTTCTAGTGTTGGGCATGCACAAACTGACTCTCCTGAAAAAGACACAAGCACCAAACAAAATGTAAAATTAAGAAATATAACTACAATCAAATAAAATCTAGTAAAACACTTCTGAATTGACATTCCCTAGCAGTGGCGCCAAAATTTGATACGTGAAACTTACACTTCAAATAAGAAGTGTAAACGGTCGATGTCAATTTTCAAAACTCAACTAGAGTTGATATCGATCCCATAGAGAATTTCATTACATATAAGGTTTCACTGTCACGTTTATTCGAATGTTGATATTATCTCCTGAACAAATAACAACGGAAAGTAAATTGGGTTTGGTAGAAATGTGTGTTAATTTGGAAACTTGCAATTACCAAACTTGTAGTCAAAATCTAGATTCGTGACTAACATACTATTTCGTTGTAAGGTTGATTTAGTAAATTAAGAGAAACCAGGATTTTGTTCACCATAACATTAGTTCAAGTGTTCTTCCGTAATTGAGCATCAGGCAAATCAATGTTTACAAAATCATTGTGAGTTAAATTTATTTGACACTTCTTAGTCAAATCAGATAATTATCATGCATTTTATCTCGACCCTAGAGTGTTACTAACATTGACCCTCACTTAAAAGGATATGGCGTTAAAGATCTTTTCTCTCGAACTCAAGCTTTAACTCCAATTGGATAATTTAGTTCAACTTTTTCCTAACTGGTATTTTTTTCTCAAAAAAATAACAGATACATGCTCATCTAATGCCTGCACTCACTAGATGACAATGATATCAAAAGCTAAAAACTACAGAATGTAAACATAGACTACCCTTTACTCGTTTTACATAATCATAACTAGAACTTTGTCATGGATACCACAACCCCAGTTGTGGTATTTAGCTACTCATCCTTTCAGGTAAAAAATTAGTAATTAGGGATGAAAACATATTGGGAAATACTTATGAAAGTAATTACCAAATCAACAATCACTTTAATATTCTGATAGTCTGAATCCGAATTTCCAACTGATAGCAATAATCAAAAATAAAAAATCAAAAGCTAAGAGTAATATTGTGTTCTTTGTCGTGAACGTAAGATAATGAATAATAATCTTAAAAATGACCTAAAGTAATTCAAAATAAAATGATTAAAATGAGTCCTAATCGAATTAGGTTTGAGTTGTCCTTCCTTTTAACGGCCACTAGTACGACCCGTCAAGGGCTTCATGCTCCGTGAATCCCTCTGTGGTCTTGCCTTGGAGCTTCCCGAAAGTGGGTCTTTCGACTTGGTCGCTAGAAAAGGCTCCACGAGAGCTACCATGGTCCGTAGTTAGGACCATGGCCCATGAAATCGCCTGTGGTCTTCACTTGAGTTGCAACCTTCTTTCAACTCTTTTTTGCTTTCACACTGGTTCAGCTTCACGGTAGGTACCACGGTCCATTGTGAGGACTATGGCCCGTAGAACCCTCTGTGGTCTTCACTTGGTTATTCCTGCTCTTTATCTTCTCAAGGTGCAACACTATCTCACTTTCATGAGCCAAACCACAGACCGTAATGAAGTTAACGGTCCATGAATTTGGCTGGGAACTTCACTTGGTCAACATCAATTTTGCTTCTTTTTCTACCTTTCTATACAACCCAGTTTCTCCTACACATTTAACAAAGACATCAAATAATCCAAAATATCACTTAATTCCAGTATTAGTTCATAGTTATTAAGCATTAAATGTGCCACTATTTCACGGCATATCAATGATGCAAATTGAGTTACATGGGTCATATGTGAACTCATAGCATCTCGTTGTGCCTATCCAATTGTTGAATCGATCTCTTATGATAATCATTTCATGCTAGATGAAAATTGTAGAGTCTTGTTTGACGATTGTCTTGAATGCCATGAGTGGTGAGGTTGTCTTGAACTATGTGCTTGATGACACCTACAACTTGCCCCATTATTCCAATTGATTGATTGAAGCAAGCGATTGAAATGATCTTAGGCACAATTTGTGACAAGTGAACCTAAAATTCATATTATGCCTCTTTGTGGAAACCTTGTGAGAGTGTGAGCCTAGCTTTGCACTATTTGACCCTATCCTTACCTTTGGAAAAAACTTGAACAACTTTGACCTCTTTTTCCCATCACCTTTAACCTTCATGAAGTATTGGTTCGTTTAAATAGCCAACTTAGGCCAAAAGGCTAAGTTGGGGGTGTGGTGAAAAATAAGGAAAATCAAGAAATGTGAAAATCCACCTTTGACGGTTCAATGATGAAAAAGAGAATTGCAGACCATACTTCATGAATGTGGAAGCCACTAAACGAAAATGACCATACCGTTTCATTCAACCCCGTTACAAGCCTTGAAAGTCCTTTCTGACCTTGAGTGAGCTAAAAATAATGTTGATCGGAAAATAAGGGCAAGCCTATGCGTCGATTCATGCATGTGTTCATCTTTGGAAGTGTGAGAATTGTATTTGATTCTAAAATTTTAAATTGTTGATGAACTTTTTGTGAGCATTGAATCATTCTTGGTGTGAGGGCATTTGAATGCTTTTGTTGAGCTTGAACTTGCATTAGAAACAAGCATTGTGAACTTCTGTTTATTTTATAATGGTTAGTCATAATTTGAATCTTAGAGTGCACAATTGAACATTTCATGCGATATTTGAACCCCTTATGTCCATTTGTGTTGAGTCTTGAGTAGCATTGTCTGTAGACATCCTTGTTGAATTGATTGATCTTGAGTTTTACTTGAGGATAAGCCAAAGTTTAAGTTGGGGGTGTTGATGAGTCTGAGATTTCGACTCATTTAAGGCGTTATTTTCATAGTTTTATTGTCCTCGGTGCCTAATTTATGCTCTAAGCTGATGTTAAAGTGTTAATTTGCATCAATGAAGGCGAAAGAGAAAGGTAATGACATTATCGGGCAAAAAGGAGCAAAACAAGTTGAAGAAGTCGAAGAAAGGCAGTTTTGATGATCGCCAAGACCACTCGGTGAGCCACCGAATGGCTCTTCAAATCGCAAAAAGTTACAGCATGCCATCCCTGTGGAAAAACCAACTTGGCGATGGACATGGACAGTTGCCGAACCGACGAATGGATAGGCGACCTCAATCCTTATCTCCTAAAGTCATAGAACTCTGAAGTAAAAGAGCCAAGACATACCGGCGATGGAATGGAGCTATTGGTGCATCGCTAACTTGGTCGGCGATGCTCGACTAACCTCGCCTAGTGGTCCTAAAGGCCAAAATCTGAGAAACTATAAATTGAATTGCAAAAAGGTAGAAAAAAAATCCAGTCATTTCCTAAGTAATTTTTCCATATTCAGGAACTTTGAAATTTCGTTTAAGACTTGATTTTACTTAGTTTAAGGATTTTTCTAGTTGATTTTGAAGTGGGTTTTAGATATTGAACATTTTCAATCATTGCAAAGACATTGATTGCAATACCCAGATTATGGAAAACATAATTGGTATTGATTTCTTCCTTTTTATGATGTGTGGCACAACCCCATTTCTTGGGGGTGTGATCATGTGATTATTTTCTCTAATTAGCTTATGTGTATAGTTGTTTCCTTATTTACATGCTAATTTGAAATGGGTTAAATTGATTGATGTGTATTAATCCATGAATTATAATTGCAAATGCAGTTCTACTTTAGTTTTCTAGGCTTGCTTGAGAAAGGAGTTTTTAGAACTAAGGTTATCGATTGATTATTGTAGTGATTGGGTTGTTGTGGGTCCAGCTCGAGAGAGTGAATTTTAACTCGATTCTACCTATCTAGCTCGAGAATGTGGATAAATTGAGGTATTAGGCAGTTTTTAGTGTTATGCTCGTCGAGGTTTTAGAGAACACCCTTGAATCGTAATAGATATTTGAGAGAAAACTATTGCATCAATAACCTAGTCTACTCAGTAAGATTCAACATTTGTTAGTAAATTTCAATCACCCATATAGCGAAATTAGCCTTTAATCGATCACATCCCCAAGTATATCTTATCTACATGATACTCCAATGTTTTTCTAATTGTTGTAGTTGTTAATTGACAAACCTAATCCCAAATAATCCCCCCATCTGACATTTGTTGTCAACCCCATTGATTTATCTAAATGCTTGCGATAATTTCTATTTCTACAATTTATTAGATCACATTTATAACTTCATAACTGAATTCTAACATGTATCACTCCCTGTGGAATTAACCCCAACTCTTTATAGGGTTTATACTAGATTGCAACTGCCTACACCTAGTATTGGATGAGGTGTAGTTGAGCATTTATCAGCATATACACAGTTTGCTCCTGCGGTTGTCCCTAAAGTAGCTCTTCTAGGTGTAGCTCTGTCTGGCCGAGCCGTTGAAGAAGATTGGGCACTATTGCCCCCATTACCATTACCTTGCCTTTTTTGAGGACACTCTCTCATGAAGTGAACTATTTGACCACACTTGAAGCAATCAGTAGAGCCATCGCGACACGCTCCTTGGTGGTTCCTACCACACATAGCATATGTAGGAGTCAAATTACCTCTGTGTACCACAGTACCTTGAGAATGTGCATGTCTAGCTCTGAAGGTATGGGCATTCTGATTCTTGAACTTACCTTGGTTATTTGGTGTAGGTGCACTAGCAGATGATGGAGCAGGTCCATTTGGGATTTGTTGAAAGGATGACCAGGTCATATTAATCTTCTGCTACCTGGACTCATTTCCTATTTTCTTAGCGTTCTTGTTTCATAACTCGTCTCTCTCTCTCAGATTGTCTTCCTCAACTTGCTGGACATGGATAATCAGCCTTGCAATAACCATGTCCTCTATCAACATTGCAGCCTTACCCTCTTTGCTTAACAGAAGAGACAAACCAAACACAAACAAGCTCATCATGCTCTTCATGTAAACAACCATCTCTTGAGCATAATGGAAAAGTTGGGTTAACTTGAGGTTATACTCATGCACACTAATGGATTCTTGCTTAAGAGTGAGGAATTCTCTTACCTTTGCCTCTCTTAGCTCATATGGAAAGAAACGCCCCATAAAGGTACCTTCAAACACAGCCCAACTCATAATTTGTTCTCCTTCGGCTCTACTCTTCTTTCATTGGTCAGACCAGTTCCTAACAACGCCCTTGAGTTGGTATGCCACTAGTTCCACACGCTCAGCATCAACAACATGCATAACCTCAGGCACCTTCTGCAACTCTTCAATAAAGTTTTTTGGCTCCTCAATGAAACTTGAATCGGTGATGTCTAGAGGGTTAATCCTTACGATCTCACAGATCATAGATGTATAAGCCACATCTTGTCGATTCCCTCTTTGTTTCTCAGCTTGGTTGGTCACAACTTGACTCAACATCTAGATAGCATTTGGGAACTCAGCATTAATGACTGATGAGTCCACAAATTGGATTCATCTAGGGCTATATTTTAATAGAAATTGTGTCCTCAAATGCTTATTTTATCTCAATATCAGATGAAAACCTTTAAGTTTCAGGTATTTGAGGTTTTAAGGAAAGTATGGACACTACATCACACAAAGGAATGAAAAGGCTGAAGAGAATGAAGAAACGAAGGCCTGAGGATCACTGAGTCCACTTGGCGAGTCACCGAAGGGTCTTACTTCACCTTTTGTTCTAGTGTGCTGACCCCAGAAGGAAAGGATCAAGTCGGCAGAAAAAGGAAGCAGTCGGTGCATCACCGAGAAGTTTCGTGAAGCATTACCATGTCGCCCAATGACCCAGAGCATGACGATGATGAATGCTAGTGTAAGACGGCGATAAACTACACCAAAGGGTGAATCACCGAGTTGATCGGTGATTTTGACTAGCGACGCTGAATGAACCGCTATAGCACAAATATGTGATAACTATAAATACTGGTTAGAGTTTTAGTTTTAAGTGTGGAACCATTATTATAATTTTTACATAGAGTAATAATTTTGGATATTTTTTGTCTAAGTTTGAGAGGGTTTTGAAGACTTGAAGAATAAGAGGGTTTCATCTTCTAGATTTGGAGTTGGGTCTCTTGGATACTTCATTCTTGGCCTATAACAAGACATAAATCTTCATACCCATTAGAATGCAAGTTCATTTAGGTATAAATTTCTATCTCTTGATGTGTGGCTAAAAACCCCAATTCTTGGGGTGTGATTTAATGAATATGGGTTAAGATAATTGTTGGGTCTTGCTTGTTGATAGTCTATTTGTAGCTTAAATATGATTTCGTTTAGTGGTTGTGGATGGAATTAATGAATTTGTAGTTGCAAATACAAGTTTATTTCTATGTTTTTTGCTTGGTGAGAGAGAGGTCATAAAACTAAAACCACTAAATTTATGGCCAGTGTGAGTGGGTCAACATGACGTTCAGCTCAAGAGAGTGAACCCTAGTCCCATATCCACACACTCAGCTCGAGAGTGTGAGTGGGTTAAGGCGGAGGCTGGTCTTCACGCGGCAAATGGGTATCTGAGAGGAACGCATTTGAAACGGGTTAAGTTGCTTAAGAGAGAGCTTATCCTCTTTAAAATCAAGCCTAGTCACAATTATTTTTTGAATCTTCCATCGAAAGCATGTACCCAATAATCTAGATTAACCCGTATTCCCGTCACATCCCAAGGATCCTCTCTCATTATTTAGAAACCCTTGTTTATTTTGTTGTTTTTACTTACTATTGACAAAACCCCCCATTGTTAATTGACACTCTTGTGTCCCCCGTCTTTAATTAACAATGTTTTTACTCATGAATATCTTTAGCTATGACTAGTTAGAACAAAATTTAATTTTTCTATTAATTCTCAAAACCATTATGTTGGGACGATCCCAACCCTTGGTTGGGTTATTATACTATTGTACAATCGTAGACACTTCGGGTTGCACTTTTGGTGCATTGGGGACCCCTTGATCCTGAGGATCAACATTCCTCCAACCAGGACAACCTCGAACAGATCTTCGTGGAGGCATGATCTGAAAGATACGCGCAAGCACAAATTAGAAAGACAGTTTATAGAGTTAAACTCTATCGCACGAAAAGAGTATGAAAGAAGTGAGATAGTTCCTAAATGTCGCAGCCTTCTAATTACAGATGTGGCGCGCTTCACACCGATAATTAGGATTCTACTGACACGGCTTCATAGACACCATAGGACCCTTGAACTATGTGCTCTGATACCAAGTTTGTCATGCCGCGAGCCTACACCCTATACGTGGCTGGCACTCGAGAACCATTGTTGGCCCCAAGAGAACCCTTGGCCTGGCTCAATACTCAGCGAAAGACTTACTCGACACTTAATGAACTCAAATACAAGCTTTAACTCGAATGGCTCAAATTAATAACTCAGGTTCTACTATCAATTGAGGCATGAATAGCATGAAGTCAGTCCATACATATAGGCTTGCACGTATTTTCTGATCAACACATCATTTGGCTTAAGTAGGATCAACAAGGTCTTTCAAGGGTTGTAACTAGGCTGATGGTAAAGATATGATCATTTTGGCATAGTGACTTCCGCCTTCATGAGACATGTGTCGAATTTCACATCTTTTCCCTTTCTTTCATTCTTTTCAGCTTCACAACCCACCCTTGGTATAGTCAAACACAAAATTTTGGTATAGCTCATCGAATACCCCCTTTCTTTCTACCAATGCACAATTTATACAATTTTACAATACTTTTCTCTTACTTCTATTTCTCATTTTTTTATATGGAGGGACTCCATCTTTTTCCTCTACACAAGTCTTCAAGGATGGATTTCATAAGCTTCTTGCTCAATTTCTTTTCTCATTCTTACCACACCCCCAACTTAGGCTATTGGCCTAAATTGGCTATTCAAACAGACAATTCTTCATGAGGGTTTTAGGTAAGGTGAAAAAGGCTATTTGTGTTCATGTTTCATCCAAAAAAAAAGGTTAGGCTCAAATGTTGTCAAGTTAGGTTCACACACTCACAAGGTGGTCACACAAAAGGTATAGCAATTTGGTTCACTCTCAATGATTTATGTCTAAGATCATTTCCATCATTCACCAAAAATAGTCAAATAGACCAATGGGGAAAGTTCTAGATATCACCATGCATATATTTCAAGTAACCCTCACCACACAAGGCATTCAATACAATCATCAATCATGACTCTACAAGTTAAGCTCACATACAACGGTCATTGCAAAATCTCATCTCAACAAATCAACTAGTTACAATGAGCTGCTAAGAGTTCACAAAAGACTTATGCAACTCAAATTTTTTTATTGGACTAGCATAAAATATTGTTCATCAGAAGGACTATTCAAGTCATATGTATTATTCACAACTGACACTCAAATGTATAAGAGAACATCCACAACATTTACAAAGAAAAGTACTCTGGAGATTAATCAATGAGATAAAACCAAACAAACAATGGAAAGACTTTTATCTGATCAAGACAAACTAAGTAGTGTCCTTAATTCATATAAAAACTAATTAAGATAATAAAAAAAGGAAAGTAAGGGTCACTGAATGAAAGGATTAGAGGGGAAGAGACTCTTCAATTCACTTGCCAATTAGTGAATAGTACAGGTGACACCAAATTACTCGACAAACCGCCAAGTCAAATTTTTCTCGTTGAACTTTACAGAAAGTCAGCCTTAAAGTTGAAGCAAAAATGTAACACTCCAGAAACTAGTAGGTTAAACTAGGGCTTAATGTGGGGGTTAGAGTCCTAAATAACTCCTGGTACTCAATATATATGTTTTTGGGTTAAATCATCAAGGTACGACCCCCCAAAGAACAACCATGGGTCCTTGAGGAGGGCCCTTCAAAAGGTGTCAGAAATGATGCCTAGGCAGTCCACCCACAAGAGGGAGCCACGACCAGAAGGTGGACCCACGCCTCGTGGGTGAGGGCCGTTGGTCAAAGCCCCAGGAACCATGCCCAAGAATCCCTACCATGGTTCACCAGCATAGGTCGTGGGTCCTACCACGGTCCGTAAGCGATGGGTGTTGATGGGGCCTGGGAACTGCCATTTGGCAGTTATACTTAAAGGTGTTTTGGGATTATCCTTTTTAATTAAATATTAAGTGGCATCATTTTACACTTAATTAAACTAACTATACAAGGTTTTAATGTCCCTAAACTAAGTCATCCAAATCATAATTTCTAAATCCCAAATCAAAAACCAACTTTTCCCCCAAAACTCTCTTAGAACTCAAAGGAAGAAGAAGAAGAAAGGTGAAGCTAGGGTTCAAGGAATAAGACTTTTCACTCAAATTCTTCGTATTTATTCACTAAGGTATGGTAGCTCTTCATTCATGGATAGACTTCATCCATGGAGCTCCTTTAAAACTCTCAATTTCAAAGCTAGAAATCCCAAAAGTTATGGTTTGACTTCAATCTCATGGATTCCTTTGAAATTCATTTTTAATGATTGAATTATGCTTTATTATGTATATATAGGATGATTCTATATTGTTTTATGGTGAAGAATCCATGAATTCCCCTATTTTCCTAATTTGGATCTCAAAGTGTGGGTATTGATTGATGCAAGCAGAATATTATAGAATTATGCATGTAGTAATAGAACTACTTGAATTATGTTATCATCCATGTCTAATGTAGTAATTCTAGATGTGTTGATGGAACATAATATATGGTCCTTGAAGGGAAAAGTATGTGAATTATGCATGATTATGAGATTTATGTATATGCTTCAAGAACACTTTGAGAGTAAAGTGATTGTGATTATGATCTAGTTGTTGTTATGTTGGATGATTATCCTCATGTACAAACATATGTATGATTATGATATGATGTGAGTAGTTTCCTCACAATATGATGATTCTAGGGTTGAAAGGTTATTCTCACCTATTAATCTATGAGCTATAATATGAATTATGTTGGATTGAGTGTCGAGACATTCTTCCATGAATATGAAATTAAGTCAAGAGTTGATATGTAATCTATGGGGATTAAAGCTTAGCACCAAGTGTATATGAATATGAGATTGAAGCTTATACGATAGTTGAGTGTGGCTTCCCAAGGAAAGATTTTACACTAGTTGAGTTTGGATTTCCAAATGGGTACCTTCTACCATAGTTGAGTCCAGGTTCCCAAAGTTTGTATCTCATGAGATGGAAACCTTCTACCTTAGTTGAGTCTGGGTTTCTAGAAGCAATCTCCCTATTCCATAAACTATGTGCCCACATAGGTCTTTAGCTAGTGGATCCACCTAAGCTAAGAGTATAGTTCTACCTTAGGCAAGTAAGAGAACCCCTTTTTGGTGTGGGGCAGACACCAAATTCCATGTTAAGTTCATATGGTCTATGTCGGTTAAGGTTAATATCCTATTATGATAGTATGAACAAGAATATGATTTATGAACTATAGTTACTCAAGAAATATTCTTACTGTGGGTAGGATTATGGGATCTTATTCATGCATTGCACAAGGATGCTTTGAGGGTATTTATGGTATATTTCCATTATGCTATGATGATCTATCTGTTTAATATGCTAATGACTTATGCTTTTACACTAATCTTCATGATGATTCCTAAACATGGTAAAGTGCATGCTTTTCAACTAAAATGTACTTTTGAGCATGTTTTTATGGTTTTTATGCATGGTTATCATACTTGGTGCATTTTCCTACTGACCCATATTTTTCCAACATTTTCCTAAAGTGTAGGGTCCGGTTCTTAAGGCGATCATAATTTGATTCGAGCTTGAATTTAACTATTCTTCTTGCTTGTGGTGAGTCCTCATGATTTGAGGATAGGAGATTCACTTTGAGTTTCATTTTCAAACTATGTTGTATGGGTTGTGTCCCTTTACATTTGGAATATTGTAATAGATGGCTAATTGAGACAAGTCTAGACTTCTACTTTGCTTTTATGAAAACTTTTTCAGACTTGAAATGTATTTTTACTCTTATTGTTCTAATGCTTTATGTTATGATATGCTAAGTGGATTACATGGTGCCTTTAGGGGTATTATGTTCCTTGTTACGTCTAGGAGGTACCCTTGGGTCATCACAAAAAAGTGAGATAGTCAACTTCGCCGATTTAGCTTGGCGACCCACCGAAATGACTGCTATCTCGCCAAAATATTCTAGAGCTATTCTCAACCCTGACCTTAGAAATGGCGATGCACTTGGGTGATATGGGGACCTAGTTGGCGATTCGCTGAATGAGTTAATTCCTCGCCCAATAGCAATTCTTTCAAAATAAGGGCTCCAACCTACACATTCAGAAAACTTTATTCCAAAACCACTAAAACTTGGGTTGCCTCCCAAGAAGTGCCTTAATTAACGTCGTGGCACGACGTGGAAATGTATATAAGCATCTTTCAAATATAGTACTTCAATCACTAACAAGTCCAAACATTCTCCAAAATAAATATTGAAGTGTTGACCATTTACCTTGAACACCGACCCCTCTTTGCTTTCAACATCAACTACCCCATTTGTGAACAGACGATTCACTTTGAACGGGCCTGAACATTTTGCCTTGAGTTTACTCGAAAAAAGTCTGAACTGGAAGTTATAATGTTAGACATGATCGTCGACTTTAAACTCTCGCTAAAGGATTTTGGCATCATGCCACTTCATGATTTTCTCCTTGTAAATGGCTGAACTCTCATAAGCTCGCACCCGGAACTCTTCCAATGCATGAAGTTGGTTTACTCTATCCTTTAAAGCATCCCACCAATTCAAGCTCAATACTTTCAATGTCCACAATGCTTTATGTCCAAGCTCAATTGGTAGGTGACAACACTTTCCAAACACCAATTGGTATGGTGACATGCCAATCGGGGTATTAAATGCGGTATGATATGCCCAAAGATCATCATCTAACTTTCAAGACCAGTCAGTCCAATTTGTGTTGTCTATTTTTGCTAGAATCCCATTAATTTTTCGATTCGACACTTCAACCTGCCCACTAATATATGGATGATAAGGGGTTGCAACTTTATGCTTAAATCCATATTTGCTAAAGAAATATGCAAACAAACGGTTTAAAAATGAGATCTGCTACACTAATAATTGCACGCAGAGTACCAAATCTTGTGAAATGGTATCGTTTAAGGAATTGCACAACACTTATCCCTTTATTGTTGGGTAAAGCTACAACCTTTACCCAGTTGGAAATATAGTCAACAGCCACCAAGATATACTTATTGCCATATGAACGCATAACAGGTCCCATAAAGTCGATTCCCTACACATCGAACAATTCTACCTCTAGAAGAGGATTGAGAGGTATTTCATGCCTTCTCGACATTCCTCATTGCTTTTGGTGTTAAACCCACTTCTTAAAGAGAGAGTGTGCATCTTGGTATAATGTAGGCCAATAATAACAACTTTGAATAGTTTGGCAATTGTACACACCCCGCTATAATTTCCACCAATTGGCGATGCGTGGGAAGCATCGAGAGTCACATTTACCTCCAATTCTGGTACACGCCTTCTAATTATGTTATCTGCTCTTCCATGAAATAAATAAGGTTCCTCCCAAAAATACATCTTCACATCGAACAAGAACCTCTTCCATTAGTAGGAATTCAACCCATTAGGACGAATTCTACACACAACATAATTTACAAAATCAGCATACCAAGGTGGGTTTCCATGAGATACAACCATTACTAACTCATCGGGAAACACTTCTTCAATATCCCTCTCACCGGAAACAACATTAGTTTATAGACTTGACAAGTGACCCGCCACTTGATTCCTACACCTTTTTGTATCTTTGACCTCAAAATCAAAATCTTGAAACAACAACACCCACCAAATAAACCTTGTATTTGCATCTTTCTTAGCCATCAAATATATGTTTGGACCATGATCTGTATGTACCACCACCTTAGTGCCTAACAAATATGCTGTAAACTTTTCGAAAGTGTACACTACAGTTTGCAATTCTTGCTCGATGACAATGTAATTCTATTCATGCAACCAGATTCGGGGAAGGCTAGAAATGAGTCAAGCGAGAAAGTCACAAGCCCAAAATAGGACCATAGGACCCTCCACGGAGCCCTAGATGATCCGTGAAGGGGACCACAGACCATTTTGGTGCTCGTGAAGTCTTTCCAGAAGTTTCCCAAAAAGGTTCCCCTCCCACGGACCATTAGACAACTCGTGGTGAGCATCACAAACTGTTAGAGTGGTCGTGAAGAGGGTAAAGGAAGCAGGGGTCCTCCCTTAGCTATTGTTCAAGGGCCACGAGCATCACAACGGAGCTTCAAGCATCACACGGACCGTGAAGTCCTCCGTGAATGGTTTTCATTAGAATTAGAGTTTAGGATCCAATTAAAATGATCATATTTTTTATCACAAAATGAATTAAGTGGCCCATGACCTATCAAATTGAAGGTCTCTGAGTAATCATTCCAATGACATCGTGTTTGCCTAATTCTCATCTAGAGTGAAAAGTTATTCCCGAAATAGTGAAGCACTATTAGGGAGAATTTCTTCATGACCCATTTGATGGGCCTTGGTGGTCATGATGACCCATTTTGGCCCCTATCATGCCAATTCAAAAGTTTCCTGTCAGGGGCTTTTTGTTTTTTTTCCCCTAATTGTTGTAACTCAATAGTAAGTCATTTTTCCTTCTACCCAAAGCCCTATATAATGATACTAAACACCCAAATCACCCAAACTAAATTCATTCTCTTAAATTTCTAAAAGTTGATCAACCTCTTAGTTGAAAGAGGTATTAGAGTTAAAACTATTAGTTGATGATTGTAGTGATTGTGTTGATGCGGATTTAGCTTGAAAAAGTGGGTAGAAATTCAATTTTACTAATCTAGCTTGAAAAGGTAGATTGATAAGGTATTGGGCTGCTAATTTTTGTTGCTTGTCGTGGTTTGGAAAGAACTCGCTTGATTCATGTTAGTTAATTGAGAAATGGCTATTGCACCTAAAGCCTAACCTACCCACTGACGTTCAACAACTTTTAGCAAATAATAATCACCCATTTAGCGAAATTGGAATTCAATTAATCACACTTCCAAGAAACTCTCTCTACTTGCTTACTCATGGTCATTTGTAGTTGTTAATTATTAACCCAAATCCCCAACTTAACATTAATTGTACACCCTTGTCATTTATTTTATTGTTGTGAAAATGTTTACATCTACAAATGATTAGAACAACATTCTACTTTGTAATCGAATTCCTTACTATATCACTCATATTGGGATCGACCCCAACTACTAGTTGGGTTTATACTTGTTAGTGACTGCCTACACTTAGAATCATCTAAAATGTAGTTGAGCGTTATCAGTTAAGTCCTTTCATTGGTACACATTGCACAGGACTCACCCACTTTCTATCCGCAATAGGGTAGATAACACTCGCGTCAAGCCACTTGATGATTTCTTTCTTCACCACTTCTTGCATTGGAGTGTTTAACCTCCTTCCATTCTCAACACTTGGCTTGCATTCACTATCCAACTAGATTTTTATGAGTACAAATCCCAGGAAAAATTCCCACAATTTTGGTAATCCTCCAACTGATGGCCTTAACGTATCGTTTCAACACACTTACAAGTAAATGCACTTGCTATTCAAGCAAATTTGTAGAGATAATCACGGGAAAGGTGTTGTTTGCTCCCAAGAATACATACCGAAGGTGAGTTGGGAGCACCTTCAACTCAAGCTTTGGTGGTTCTTCAGTGGATAGTTTGGCGGGAGGACATTCCTGATTTTTTAGATCAATATCGAGCTTCAATGGGTTTTTAGAATAAGAACCCAAACCCGATAGAGCAGCCACGACCTCATCATAATCTTGAATTTCTTCAGCATCATAGTTTAGAAGGAAGGCAACCAGGGACTCACCCTCACAAGAAATTTCACTCACACTAGAAACTACTTGGTAAATCGCATCAATGATTGATACCACATGAATGCCACTAGGTTGCTTCATCAATTTGCACACATTGAAATTACCTTCCTCATCACTTACCCAAAACTTTAACTCACTACTTTCAACATCCACAAGAGCTCTCTCGGTATCCATGAACAACCTACCTAGTATAATCTGTACTTCGGCGTTAATCTCGCAATCAAGAATAACAAAGTTGGCTGAAAATATGAACCTATCCACTTTCACCAAAATATCATAAAGAATGCTTGATAGATCGGTAAGCCATGAGAAAATGCATCGTTGTTGAGTTAGGCTCACCTAACCCAAGTTTTTTGAAAATAGCAAAGGGAATTAAGTTAAAACTTACCCCCAAATAACACAATTCTTTGGCAAATTGAAACATCCCAATAGTGCATGGAATAGTAAATACCCCTGGATAAGCCTTCTTGACAACCAAATTGCACGTTATAATGGCACTACAACTACAAGACATCTCAACTGCTTCAAAATCTATACTCCTCTTTTTGGGATCCAAATTTTTCATTAACTTCGCATAGCCTAGCATTTCCAACAATGGTTCCACTAAAGGAAGATTTATAGACATAGATTTGAAAAAAGAGAGAAATTTTTGGAACTTTGCATCTTCATCTCTTTTTTCAATCTTTGAGGGAATGGTAGGTTTACTTTAGGAACATGTTTTGCACGTATCAATGAAGAAACAACTACCTCATTTGATGTTGTACCTCACCTGTGAAAACTTTCTTAGGAAGCTCATCAATCTCTTAGGGAGTTTCATTGTTCGATTCTTCGTCGAACCACTCTATATCAGTGGCATCATTCCTTTCTTTACTAGAATTTTCCTTACCATCAATTTTCACGTCATTAGCCACTAATATACAACTCTGAGTCAACATTTCCATTAATTGGTCATGATTAATCTTTGAACTAAGCACAATATCATTACCAACATTCTCTTGTAGTTTCAAATTTAATTGAGCTGAAAGTTGACTCATTTGGGATTCAAGTTGCTTTATGGAGGTCGAGTTAGAGGTTACCATCTAATTTAAAGATGAGAATTCCACTTTCATTTCATGAAGAACTTCATTTTATCCTTCCACTTCGTTTAGAATACAAGCCATAAGATCCTCGGTTCGAAAGATTTCAGAATCTTCCTTCGACTTTAGACTATCATAAGTGTGCACATAGCTAGCATCATCATTATCTTCTCTCCTTCAATATGTGTCCCGATCAAACCAATCTCACTCTTGATCTCTCCATCCATTCTCACAAATTATGTTCCAATTTTGATTCCAGCCCAGCCTTAAAAAGCTCGAACGATAGCCCTCCGCTAGTATTGGTACAAAATGTACCTCTTCATTTTCAAATTTTGCATTAACTAGATTCATAGCATCATAAGCACCCCTATGAGATGCTTTGTCAAGAACATCTTTTGTGTCATCATTTTGGCCATGTTTTCACCACGCTCTTGAATTTTCTCTAAGTGCTCCTTGGTTAGCTCAAAATTTAGTGGATACACTTGATCATCCCTCGTATACCATGCACGATTAATTATACCACCTCTAATAAGTTGATCAGCTACACCTTTGTTAATTGTGTCAAGGTCTAGTAAAAATACTGCAAGAGTACATTATCAGTCAAACCATGAGATGGACATTGGAGAAGATACTTTTGGAACGTTAACCATATCGCATGGATCGGTTCACCATCGACTAGCTTGAAGATTTGACTATATCCCTAAACTTAACCATCTTTGAAGAAGGGAAAAATCTTTCGTAAAATACCTGCGTGACCTCCTCCCAAGAATTAATTGCATCCTTAGGTAATTTGGTAAACCAGCTCCTTGCTTCCCGCATTAGAGAAAAGGGGAATAAATGGAGTCGGACTGACTTTTGAGTTATGTACTTGAAAGAAAATGTCCCACACACATCTACAAAGTTTTGAATGTGGTCATGAGGGTCCTCATGATCAAGTCCTCCAAATAGACCCTTCATTTGCAAAAGCTCCAACATTGTGCTGGTCACATCAAACACCGCATTGCCCACTGTCGGAGGCAATCGAATAGCACCCACACTTCCCAACTGATCCTTATTGACATCATGCATATTCCCGATGTCGTCATCATTCCCAAGTTGACTGGCATTGCTCCCATTCACACTCATCTCTTCACCTATTTTAGAGCAGCCAACAAGAAGACAAATAAGATAATTCAACTACGGTAAAATCAGTTCACGACTATACATCAATAAAAGAATTCTTAACATAAATTCCCGGTAGTGTTGCCATTTTCGATAACCCTCAACTACACTTCATCTAATTCTAAGTGTAGGCGGTCGCTAACAAGTATAAACCAAACTAAGAGTTGGGGTCGATCCCACAGAGAGTGATACAGTGAAGAATTCAATTAAGAAGTAAAGTTGTGTCCTAATCATTTGTAGAGGTGAAGTTTTTGCAACATTAAAACAAAATACAAAGTTTCAACGATTAATATCAAATCGGGGGTTCGGTTAACTAATTTAAGATAAATAACACGGGAAGATATTAAGTATAGATTGGACCTTTGGAATGTGATAAGTTTAATGTTAATTTTACATAATGGGTGATTTCTAGTTGCTCAAAGTTGTTGAATCTTAATAGGTAGGCTAGGGTTTGAGTGCAATAGCAATTTCTCAATCAACTATTGTGTTTCAAGTGAGTTCTTTCGAACCACAACGAACATAACACAACCAAACAACCCAATTTCATAATTAATCAACTCTTACAAGTTGGATTCATAAAGACATTATCAAACCCACTTTCTCAAGCGAGATTTTAAAGATGCAATCAATACAACTATCAATCAATGATTTTACTCTACCACCTCTTTCTCAAGCAAGAATAGAGAACTAAGCTAGAATTCCATTTTCAATTGCAATTCCTAAATTAAACATGAACAATTAATTGAACCCACTTCAAAACAACATTAAAATAAGCAACTAACAATATCCATTAGCTAATTGATGCATTAAACAACATAATCACACCCCCAACGTAAGGGGTTTTAGCTAAGCATAGTGAAAAGCAAGAAATCGTTACCAACAAGGTTTTCCATTTGATTTTCTAACGATCTTCAAACCTTGAATGTTGAAATTGATGCTAAATCAATTACTATCTCAAAATCTAAATCCCGAGAACTCAAAATGTGAAGACAATGTCCTAAAATGTAAAATCTCAAAAACCCATAGGTAAATAGTGTGGGAACTCGTTTTCTTCTTTCAAAAATAGTATATATACGTTCCCAAAATTTCATCACGAAGTCAACTCTGTGAAGTAAGTCGGGCTCACAGACTATTTCGAAAATCCGCTAAGTTGCTCCTCTTCTTGCCCTTTGGTTTGTCTCTTTCATCAAATTATTCTAGAACTTTTTGTGCACTTGATCGCCATCGCCAATCCTTTCTGCATGTTGTGAAATGCTTGTTTGCTCGCCAAGTTGGGTTTATCCATGGGCAGTTTTGTTGAAAGTTTAGGCGAGTTGAAGGTCCACTCGGTGACTTGCCGAGTTGATGTGGTAAGTTCCAGCTTTGCTTTCCTTCAACTTTTTCAGCTTTTTTGCTCCTTTTTGCATCATTATGTCCTTGCCTAACTCGTGAGCCTTCATTGTTGAACTTGAATATATTAACATCAGTTATGAGCGTAAAATAGACATAAAGGACACAAAATCCTTGAATAATAAGCCCTGAATGAGTCAAAATTCATGACTCATCACCCGGGGAAGGCTAATGTGGTAGTAGAAACCTTGAGCTAGAAGGCAATGAGTATGAGGAGTTTGGCTTTCTTAGATGTGAATGTGTGACCTATGGCCTTGGACATTGAGTCCTTAGCCAATCAGATGGCCAAACTTGATATATATAAGCTGGGCAAAGTATTTTCTTTTGTGGGGGATAGGTTTTCATTTATGGAGTAGATTCAGGCACAACATTTGAGGATCTACATTTGAGAATGATTCCAGACAAGGTTCTTAATAGCGAAGGCTAGGAAGGTGACTTTAGATTTGGATAGCATCTTGATGAATGAGGGTCCTATTTGTGTTCCTAGAGTTTGTGAGTTTGTTAGTTACTTCTTCAGAAGTCTCATTGTTCCAGATATTCTATTCATCTTGTTGCTGCAAATATGTATCGTAACTAAGGTTGCATTATTTATGGTATGGGATGAAGAGAGACATTGCAGAATTCGTGTCTAGGTGCTTGAACTGTCAGCAAGTGAAGTACGAGCACTAGAGACCAAATATTATGACTCTGCGGCTACCCATCCTGTAGTTGAAGTGGGAGTGTACAGCTATGGACCTTTCTGTAGGATTACCACATAACTTCAAAGGTTTTAATTCTATTTGGGTCATCGTTGATCAATTAACCAAGCCAACTCACTTTTTGCCGATTTAGATTACGTACACATTAGAGAGATTAGCTCAGTTCTACCATAGAGAGAGTGTCCATTTGAATGGGGTTCCAAAATCTATCATTTCAGACCACAGTA
The DNA here is from genome assembly GCA_029007595.1 of Solanum commersonii. Lineage (NCBI taxonomy): Eukaryota > Viridiplantae > Streptophyta > Magnoliopsida > Solanales > Solanaceae > Solanum > Solanum commersonii. Next base: position 6,205,744 of record JAJTWQ010000002.1, on the reverse strand, counting down.
CTCAATTCACTCCACTTTTTAAGAGGCCTAACCAGAGGGAGTTGAGTAGTCGATTTGAGCTCAGTATGACCTTCCACCCTCATATCAATGGTCATTCTAAGAGGACTATTCAAGTTTTGGAGGAAATGCTACATGCTTGTGTTATTGATTTTGGTGGCCAGTGTTTTAGTTTTTGGCTCTGGCACAGTTCGCATATAATAGTAGCTACCATTTGAGAATTCATATTGCAACATTTGAGACATTATATGGTAGGATATGTCGTTCCTAGTAGGATTGTTTAATGTGTTTGATGTAAGTAAATGGGGTTTTATTTTATTGAGAGATTCTATTGATAGTGTTTGTGTGATCGAGGAAAGACTTCATACTGCCTAGATTAAGCAGAAGACGATGCAGATTGGAGGCTAAGACCTTTAGAGTTCATGGTTAGTGATGGTGTGTTCCTACGGGTGTCACCATTTAAGGGCCTGATGAGGTTTGTGAGGATGGGCAAAGTTTTCCCAAGGTTCATCATTCCTTTTTAGATTCTAAGGTTAGTAAAAGAGATAGCTTATGAGATATCCTTATCTCTATCTATTTCGAGTGTTCCTCCATTGTTTCATGTCTCTATGTTAAGAAAGAGTGCTATGAATGAGTCTCACGTGCTTTAGTGGATGTTAGTTCAGCTTGATGAGACTTTGAGTTTTGAGGAGGGGCCTATGACCATTCTAGACAGGCAAGTTACATTGTTGCGGTCTAAGGAGATCCCATGAGGTTCAGTCGAGGTATCGACCCGTCAAGGAGCCTACTTGGGAGACTGATATTGATATACGGACCTGGCATCCTCATATTTTTTACTCTTAATGTATTGCCTTTGTTTCACTTTTGCGGACAAAATTCCTTTTAGTGGTATTTGTTGTAAAGGCCCTTGAGGTCTTTTTTGTTTTTATGCATACTTTTCTTATTTTCACCTCCCTATAGATTCCTTTTAACTTTTGTATAGTGCTGAGTTTGGTGGCATGCTTCCCGAGGTGGTTAGTTATGTTAGGTGTGAGATTTTCATTTTTGGAAGCTATAAGCTTGAAAGGGTTGTTTTAAGTCAATATTCAGAGATTCTAGAGTTGGAAGAGCATTCTGTCAGTTCCATAACCTCTAAAAGAGTCATTTTGGTCTAGGGTGATGATTGTTTTGGGTTTTGAGGCTTCCATTTGGGGATGGTGAGATTAGGCATTTTAGCTGTTTTGTTTTTTATTAACTGTAGTTTGGGTCAACTTTGTTTGTAAACATGCTCGGAATCAAATTTTGTCCGGACGATTCATTTTGAAATGCTAGGTTTTGTCTAGAAAAACCTTTGTTTTGGGTCTCAAGGCTGCCAAGAGGATTTGGTTGTGTTTGGAATTTTATTTGTGAATTTTTTGTAAGTTTTGACTTTGGTCAACATTTTGACAATATGACCTCGTCTGGTGGTTCGTTGCTTCCGCTACGTCTTGAATGTCGAACGAGTTTTGAACACCCAAAGGAGAATTTCATTTTCTTGAATTTTGCTGGTTGAACATTGGTTCCTTCTTCACGAATGCAGATCTTTCATCGGGTTCACAAAGCTCAGAATCTCAAACCTCCACGTTCACATACTCCTCAACGCATTCACAGAGGGTTGAACCTCTTGCCTTCACATTCATAGGTAGGAGGTCATATTCACAAAAGGGTGGCTACCTAAATTACCACATTTGCAAACCTCACTTCGCATTTACGACCAAGGTATCCACGATCACGAAGGAAAAATTTGCTGGCAGTTTCGTCTTTTAAAAGACAAATTTACCATCTAGTTTAGCCATTTCCTACTTAGTGTTCTTGCGATTTTAAGAGAATTTCTGGTCTGTTTGGAGTGATTCTTGTTGGAGAACATTTGTGAAGTTTTTGGCCACGTCTAAGTTTGACAATTACCCCATATCCTATTTTATCCATTGTTCGACTCCAATTAAGCTAAAATTTTGGAGGGCTGGTTTGGTTTGATTAATGCTTAGATCATGTCCAGTATTGGGGAACAACTCCCTTGCATAGGGTAGGACCTCCTAACGGAATAAACTTTGTGACTCTCTGCACGGGTCCCACTTTTTGCATTTTTGGGTTTCTTGTCTTTTCTGAGTTCTTTTATATTATTGGTATTGTTGTGTTTCTTTTCGTGTTCCCTTGGTGTTGTTTGTAGCTTGGCATCACTCGGAGGTTCTTTAAAAGGGAAGAGTGCCCGAGTTATAGTTCGTGTGCAGTTTTCCACCTCGAGGTAAGTTATGACTCCTTTTTTTTATTTGTCTTAGTTAGATTAATAATATTTGGGTAGCATTGCATGATTTAGGTTGAACTTTTAGGTTTTGTTGAGTTTGATTGATCCTAGGATAGTTATGGCCATAGGTTGGGTTGTTTAGCTTAATCTTTAGAAAGAGGAGCATCAGTTTAGGTTATTCTTGTGTGACTATCTTTAGACATTGCTTATAGGTGGAGTGAAACATAGGATTTTATTGTGTTTGATTGATTTGCTTGGTTTGATTTGTGGTATGAGTCCTTGAGTTGTGATTTTGGCTTTTTATTAAACTATTGGGCTCAAGGTCTTATGCTTGGATTGGTAGGATTGTTAGATTAGTACTCTCATGGTGTGATAGGTATTCCTCCTAATTCTCTATGTATGATCTGATATGTTTGTGATAATAATTTTAGGGGTCATACATGGATAAGTGTTTATGGAAATGACTTGGTTATGGGGAAAAGTAATTCACCTTAATGAGTTTTAAGTCCTAGAGACCCATTTGGCTTGAAAGTTGTAAAAAGTACAGTTTTACTTGATTGATCACATCTTTTGACTGTTTTAACTCTTATGAGCTTGATGTACCATAATGGGCAGCCCGTTGGCTTAGGTCCAGGCTACAATCTATCTTTTAATTTTATATTGCTGATAAACGCTATGTATCACCCCGGGCAACTCATTGATATACATATTTGGGTTATTGGTAAGCTTGTTGTACCATCGCGGGTAGCCCATAGATACATCTATCCTGGTTTTTGGCATTCGATAAGTTTAAGGTATCATTCCAGGTTGCTCGATGTCGTTTCCGGGCTACTCTTCTCTCTTACTTTGTGTTTTATATTGTATCTTTATGAGAGTTGACCTTGAATCTATTGATTATTGTGTGTTATGGGTGTAGCTTGTGACTGAATCTTTATTTTATCAGTCTGTCCTTTGTTTTATTCCACCTATTTGCCTCCCTTGACTTGATCATGCCTAATCCTCTGATCACAACTGGTTAATGATTCTTTACAAATAGAACCGGAGGCAATACTGGTTGAACATACATACATTGTCATTCTCTTTGATTCCCCCTTCTTGGGTATACTAAACAACATCTTTTCTTCTCCTCGTGTCAGAAATCTTATGATAAGTATTTGGTTACAAAAATTGTAAGAAATTTTCATAGATTGAGGTGTGTCAACGACACTATCCTTAGGGATATTTCACTTGATATAGGTGTATCTCTAGAATTTAATAAGCTCTTCTAGTATAAGACTGGGAGCACTGAAATTAACAAAGATCCATTAAGAAAAAAAACCCAAAACCCTATAATATAGCATTAGGAATATTTTGTATTGATCTCTACCAAAGAGAAGAACTTGTGTTGATTTATTGACAAGAGAATTCATCAAATGGGATGGCTAAAGTGCTCTTAACATTTGTTGAATACAATCCAGAGGAAGAATAATGACAATGTACTGTATTATAATGACTACATAATGGTCATAAATTGGTAACTACTAAAAGAGAAACAAAGGATCAGTTATATTATATTAGAGATTTTTCAGGTAGTCACTCAACTATAATTGAATTTAAGTGTGTTTACCATCTTTTCTTCACGGGAATATGTTCAAAGATTTTGTAATCATCTTTGTAAATTCCCAAGGTTTCTTTGGATAGCGAGTCTTGAGGGTGATTATTTTTCAGCATAGAAGAAGTTGTCGTCATTCCATCTTGGTTTTGGGAGATTAAGGGCTCTCTCCTTCTTCCTCCTCCTCTTGCTCCTCCATCCTGAATAGTGGTGGGGAGGTGGATTTTTAAGTACAATCGTGTTGCAAGATGGGCGTGTTCTTTTGGATTGTAGATTACTCCATTGAGAACATCAGATCCCACTTTGACCGACCCCAAACAACCAGAGTCAAATTTGTCATAAATTGTCATTTATGGAAAATTTGTCAAAGTAGCCCAACCCGAAAAAAGAGGTTCAATATTTACAAGGGAAAAAGCCCAAGAGTAGCCCAACCCGAAAAAAGAAATAGGAAACCAATAAATCAAAGAAAAAAAAACAAAAGAAAAGGTCGCAAAGATCTGGACCACTCCCAATAAAACAAAAACCTTTGTTGACTCGTAGCTGCTCCGATATGGTTAGAGAAATTGGCCTCTCCAATGAAGGTGCCGATGAGTAGAGGATAGAAGATAGTTCAAACACCTTAAATATATAGACATAGATCAAAATGGATCCGAGTTTGGACAAATTTCACTGAAGGTACTCAAAAACTCTCACAAATGCCATAAAATGAGGTCAGTTGAAGACTTTTTCAACTTACATTGATTAGTTCTATAGCAAAAAATAAAGTTAGTGAACAAAACTTTCTCCTCTACCATCTTTGTGCATTGTTATACTTTAAGTTAATTCATCCATGACTTTCTTTGCAAGTTGAGCCCAGAGAGGCAGATATCACTGCATAAGGAGGCCACATGTGAGTTCTATCTCGATATAAAATAGTCTAATGCATGTACATCATTTCATGAAAGTGTGCAAGTACTGTAATCACTGTTTGATATTTCTTTATCATCGATGTCCACTTTTTCTTGTTTGTCTCAATTATGCTTGTGTATTGAAATCCTTGTTTTGGATGTTTTTAATACTAAGATTTGGTATTTCAGTTTTATCTAGGTGTAATATTGCTTTTCCTTTTGGTGGTAAATCTTGGAAATATTAAAAAATAATATTTGTTGTACCTGCAAAAAGAAAAATATGTGTTAGCTAAATAATTTGCAAGAGTGTTTCCTTCACTAAGGATGTGCTCCATTAGAACTGAAGTTACTCCCAAACCAAAAGACTCAACAATTATCTATTTCCCATTATCATTTCTAACACAAGAAGCCCAAACACTAGGGCCACCAACTCATGTCATTGCACCATCTGAGTTACACTTGTAGGACCCTTATAATTTGGAAAATCTCTAGTACACCATTTTACAATCAATAAGTGGTGTATATTCAGTTATAAAAATCAATAATCAGATGTTAAGTATTAGGAATGTTTTGCAACCAAGAATAGCTAGCAATAGCTAGATGATATAAGTTTTTATTGACCTTCATAACCATACCATAAAATGATATATTACCTTCATGAGAAATTATTTTTCTCCTTTTCCGGATTAGCCAAGTGATAAATGATGGGACAACCTTGAAGAGAGTTCTAAGCTTTGACGAATAGTCCCTACACCACCATTTACGTATGGTATCATTAAGTTGCAATAATGTCTCTGATGATAAGCAATAATTGTTGTGTTAAATGTTAGACAATAGTTGTAAAGACTTGAATAAAGCCTTTAAATTTATTCAAATAAAATTTAAATGAAACATACAAAAAAAACTTACAATTTACAAATATTAGAGGAGCAACTCTTGAATTCACGTTTCAAATTCAAGAAAAGATTAAGAGTCAAGTTTTAGATAAACTTTTGAGTCATTTTGAGAAGTCTTTGACAAGCTTTAAAAACTTGTTTTAAAACTTGAGTACTTGAGTATGAGGATGATAAGAGTCTAGTTTCATTCTTTCAAAATGAATATAAGGGAACTAAGTATGAGGATGATAAGAGTCTAGTATTCCCAAGATTAAATGTTTTATATTTAATATGAGAGGAAACTTTGATTTCCAAACAATTTCATGAGGAGTTTTTAAGCACTATCTCTTTTAAGAGAACATTTTGAGTAATAATGTACAAGTTTGAAGATAAGGAAATGTTTTTAAACATATGGGTATGATTTATATTATTGGAAGTAGTATTAAGCACCAATATGGGGATGAGTTCAGACAACTCAAAGTCCTCATAAACCATGTATGCCAACATGGGTAAAAAGGGTCATACTTTTTAGATGATTTATTATTGATTTTAAGTATATCTTACTCGATCCACTTAGTTGAGGATGTCTTATACTCTGGTAAGGTATATGACAATATCGCAGCGTGGGCGAGATGTTGAATCATCACATAGCTCATAGTGATGGTTGTCGATTAGAGAATTTCCTAAATAAGAGTAAAAGAGTTATTATTGTATATTTGAATACATTGAGTTATTATCTAATGTTTTAAATGTTTTCCTTATAATTCATCTTTATTGTTGATTTTACATTGAACTGAGTTTTGTATTTTTGTGTTTGAGTAACTTTGAGTATCCTTGAGTTGAGTTTAGTTGAGATGAGGTGATTATGTTCTTCCTTTTTGTTCAGTTCAAGCTTATGTATGTGTTTTACAGTTCCCCTTGCATGCTCGTACATTCATTGTGCTGATGCCATTTAGCCAGCATCTTTTTATGATGCAGATACAGGATTTCAAGGTCATCAACAACTGCACCGATGATACAACTTGTTGTTCCATAGTTGCTTTGGTGAGCCTCCTTGCTTTCGGAGGATTCTCATTTAATTTTCAATTTTATTAGGATGTCATGGGCCTTGTCCCAACGTCCATCATAGTCATTAGAAGCTTCATAGACAGTAGTGTTTTTTAGGATTGTTTTCATTTTCTTTGTTAATTGTTTAGTACTCGATTTCATCTAATGTTGAGTAAGTCTTTCACTAAGTATTGAGCGAGGCCAAGGAATATCTTGGGCACCTACAATGGTTCTCCAATGTCAGTTACGCCCATGGTTTAGGATCGGGGCGTGACATATCCCTATCATGCAAAGTTTGATTCTGAGAGTTCTACACACCAAAAATCAATTGCGTAAATCCCTATGAGTTCCTTATTGTATTGGTTGCTCAAAAATATAAACCACGCCTAGATATATCACCCACTTATTTGTGTATGGACCTAGACCTCACCTTATTAGTTTCCGTTTGGGACTGTTTTAACCTAAAATTTTAATATCACTACATGAAAGGTTTTCTGGCCCAGTTAATTTTACCATTGACCTACTCATAACGAAAGTATATATGAAAAAAAGTATGAGTTAAAGACCAAGCAATATACATCCTAAGATAAAAATAATTTAGTGTCACCCCCCGAGGCTACCCCATTTACGTAACATAGGACCTAGGATCATGAGTGACTCCAAACTTACCCTGAATCTATCATATCATGAATATACTGGAAAATAGCTAAGTAAAATGGACTAATGCGGAAGCTAAATCAATAAATATTTGATCTAGGGAAAAAACCCAATAGTTTGAAATAAAAACATACTAAGAGTTTAGCGATAACTGAACAATCACTTAACAGCTCACGATGAATCTACTACTATGTCTGTAAGCCTCAACATCCTTTACTGGGGTGATAAAGGGAGCTTATATCATAATCCTTCAGTAATTTTAACCACCTTCTTTGACGAAAATTCAAGTCCTTTTGACTAAACACATATTGTAAACTTTTATGTATGGTGAAAACATCCACAAGGAACCTATACAAATAATGCCTTCATATTTTTAAGGCAAACACAACCGTCGCCAACTCAAGGTCATGGGTAGGATAATTCTTCTCATGGATTTTAAGTTACCTTGAAGCATAGGCAATCACCTTACCATTTTGCATGAGCACACATCTTAACCCAACTCTAGAGGCATCACAATACACCACAAAACCATCCGTACCTTCCGGTAAGGTCAACACCGGAGCGGAAGTAAGTCTATCTGTCTACTCTTCGAAACTTTTCTCACAAGCTTCCGACCACACAAACTTAGCCTTCTTTAGAGTCAAAGCCGTCAAAGGAGACCAATGGAAGAAAATCCATCAACAAACCTTATATAGTAACCGGTCAAACCCAAAAATCTTCTAATGAGGGCAACTCTTGAATGCATCCGTCTTCTTTGGATATACCTCAATACCCTCACTTGACACAATATGTCCAAGGAAAGCTACGGACAGTAACCAAAATTCACACTTGCTAAACTTTGCAAAACGTTGTTGGTCCTTAAGAACTTGCAACACAATTCTCAAATGGTCCACATGTTCATTCTCACTCCTTGAATAGATCAAAATATAATCAATAAACACAATTACGAATATATCAAGGTAGTGTCTAAACAACCTATTCATCAAGTCCATAAATGCCACCGGAGCATTGGTAAGACCAAACGCCATCACTAGAAATTCATAATGACCATATCGAGTTCGGAAAGCCATCTTAGGGATACCAACCCCTCTCACCCTCAATTGGTGATAACCCGAACGAAGATCAATCTTGGAGAAATAACTAGCCCCTTGAAGTTTGTCAAATAACTCATCAATTCTCGGAAGAGGCTTCTTGTTCTTAATGGTCACTTTATTAAAGTCACGATAATCAATGCACATTCGGAGAGACCCATCTTTCTTTCTAACAAACAACACGGGAGCACCCCATGGAGAGATACTTGGTTAGATGAAACCCTTATCTAACAAATCAGTTAATCGTTCCTCTTAACTCTTTTCACTCGGACGGAGACATTCTATAAGAAGGAATAGATATAGGTAGTGTATCCGGAAGAAGGTCAATACCAAAATTTATTTCCCACTCGGGAGGAACACCGAGCAAATCATAGGGAAGAACTTTTGGGAACTCATTAACCATGGGAACCGACTTAAGGGAAGGGGTTTCAGAATCTACATCCCACACCCTAACGACATGGTAAAAGCAACCTTTTGAGATTATCTTTCTAGCTTTAAGGTAGGACACAAATTGACGTCTAGGCATATAATTTCCCTGTCACGACTAAAGCCTAGGGCTTAGATGTGACCGGCGAATGGGGTACCCGAAGGAACCCTAAACAAGCCTCATAGCATATCATTACACATCCTTGGTCGCGAAAGCAATTAAAATGACCATAAGCGATAAGCATAATCAAGGGGAAATTGGGACTAAGGGAACAAGAAAAAAAAGAAAAAGGAGAATAATACATAAATACCATAGATGAGTCAAGCTCAAGCAAAATACACAACTTGTCCAACACCACCTCTAAAAATGGATACTTAGCGGGGGCCGAGACAAACTACTGGGCTCACCCTCATAGTCAATACATAATTAAAAAGGAAATGTCTTATACATAGCATGAGATCATAAGCAACGTCCTCAGAATGGTGGACTCACCAATAGGCTCGATAGAAAATCGTATTAGCCATGCGGAGGAGGATGGTCAAGCGGTGCTCCGGTCCCTACATGGTGACATCATGTAGGCATAGAGTATGCATTAGTACGTTTGAATGTACTAAGTATATGGGATGCAATACAATGCAACAATAGATGGACATCATAGGCAAAATGCATAATCGTACCCGATAGATAGCATATTAATGAGATGATATGTATAATGATGCTTATATAAAAATTATATTTAGTAGGGCGTAGTATATGTGTAGTGAGTGACCATCAATATAGTATTTCTAAGGCCTACCACCCTTTTGGAGAGGCGAAAGAGGTACAAACCCCTCAATGTGGTTACCCGGGCCTACCACCCCCGAGCTAGGGACCAAGGTACCAACCCCTCGATATGGTTATACGGGCCTACTACCCCCCGTACTAGGCAACCAAGGTACAAACCCCTCAATACGGTTATACGGGCCTACTACCCCCCGTACTAGGCAACCAAGGTACCAACCCCTCGATACGGTTACCCGGGCCTACAACCCCTCGAGCTAGGCTTGGTCGACTCACAACACTATATAGAGAAAACCATATACATTTATCCATTTCATCATCATTTCAATAATTATATAACCATCCGACTCATAGGACGTACATTGGACCTTCCATTTCATAAGAATTCTATAAATTGGCATTTTATCAAACACATGGTGGGCTATTGTTCATGTAAATAAAATCATGTGTTTCAAGAGTACTAAGTCCAACCAATTTCAAAATCCATATAGAACAGCCCACCAACAACATACATATATATATACATATATAACAACCTTCATAATTTGATCATGGAAGCATGAAAACCATAAACATCACATAATAATACCATTTCATGATAATATGCAAAATAGACCTTAATAGGGTGTGTAGTAGTAATTTCATACTCAAGAGTTCATAAATAAACATAAGGACCCATAAACTTGAAGTAGTAATAGAGGATAAATGGTTTGACTTGTGGAAAGGAAGGTTTCCACAATCAAACCCACATACCTCAACTTTGGAGAATTCTTGATGAAGATTGGAATGGAGAATTGCTTGAGATTGAATCTTGAATCCGAAATTAGAGCTTGAGATCCTTGAATTTGGTTGAGGATCTTGGTGGAATTTTTGGAGAGGGTTTAGAGAGAGCTTTTGAGTGTTTTGAAGTTAAATGACTAAATATGGAATAAGTCCCCTTTTTATAAAAAACGTCCCAACACTTAGTCTCAAAAATGAGGCTGAAAAAAAAAAACAGCTTACTGAAATTTTCGGGTCTACCCAAACAGGTTTTACAAAAATGGCCATAACTCCTTTATCCTAACTCGGAATGAGGTGAAACCAAGTGCATTTGAAATCTAACTCGAAGAGCTTTAATTTTTATAGTTTGAGATCCTTCCAATTCCTTGTGTGATGAGAGATATGCCCCTTTAAAGTTGACCCTCAAAATCACATTTTTTGCGATTTTTGAATTTTGATACGGTTGCTCTAAAATTCGGGTTAGACCCATTCCCCACTCAATTTAACCCCCTGAATAAGAATATGAAGTCGAATTTCTGAAATGATGCATAGATTTTGAGATATATGGAAATTACAATTAGAGGTGTTTCCGAAGCACATTTTCGAGCATTTTTTTGGGGTCGTTTCAATATCTCCCCCTTGAGAACATTCGTCCTCGAATGTCAAAGAAACGTACATGAGATACACAAACATGGCAAATTCAGCCCACATAAGGATGCAACAATGCACTTACACCTCATTTCAAATACTTCAACATAGTTGTAAAATCACAATGAACTTGTTAACTTAAACATGAATGTATGCAATGACATGGGGGCTGAACTTATGACCTGAGAATTTATAAAGGACTTAGATCAATACCTTAGGCTTGAGTGGAGTGGAAAAGATAAGGATATCGCCTTTGCATGTCCGCTTCGGCCTCCCAAGTAGCACTTTCAACTTGTTGATTTCTCCAAAGGACCTTAACGGAAGTCACATCTTTGTTTCTCAAACTCTTCACTTGTCTATCTAAAATCTGGACCGGAACCTCTTCATAGGTCAAATTATCTTCAACAACACCCACAACATCAAGAGGCACAATGGCATTCGGATCACCACACACTTCCTCAACATAGACACATGAAATACCGGATGAACCAAATCCATTTCGCTAGGCAATTCCAACTCATAAGCTACCTTGTCAATTCTCCTCATCACCTTATAAGGACCCACGTATCTTGGGCTCAACTTGCCCTTCTTACCAAAACGAACCACACCCTTCATGGGTGACACCTTCAAATAGACCCAATCATCAACTCAGAATTCAAGAGACCTTCTCCTCACATCGGCATAGGACTTTTGGCGACTTTGGGCCGTCTTCAACCTTTCTCTAATCATCCTAACCTTCTCAAGAGCCTCCATAACTAGATCTGGTCCTAACAAGGCCACCTCACCAACCTCAAACCACCTAACCGGTGATCTACAATGCCTCCCATAGAGAGCCTTAAAAGGAGCCATACCGATGCTAGAATGATAACTATTGTTATAGGCAAACTCAATCAATGAAAGATGATCATCCCAACTACCCTTAAGTTCCAATACACAAGCCCTAAGCATATCCTCAAGTGTTTGGATAGTCCTTTCGGCTTGTCCATCCGTTTGCGGGTGAAAGGTCGTAGTAAGCTTAACTCTCGTACCTAGACCCCTTTGAAAGGACTTCCAAAAGTGTGAAGTAAATTGAGTACCACGGTCCGATATGATGGATAAAGGAATCCCATGCAACCTTACCAAGTCATGAATATATAACCTTGCATAATCTTCCGCCCCATATGTTGTCTTTACCGGTAGAAAATGAGCCGATTTCGTCATCCTATCAACCACCACCCAAATAGAATCAAAACCTTTTCTAGTCTTGGGTAAACCAACTACAAAATCCATATTAATTTCTTTCCACTTCCAAGTAGGAATCTCTATGTCTTGGGTTAGGCCACCCGGCCTTTGATGTTCGTCCTTGATTTGTTGGCAACTATGACAACCGGAGACGAATTTGGCAATGTCCTTCTTCATGCCTCCCCACCAATACACATCTCTCAAATCTTCTATACATTTTGGTGGAACCGAGGTGGATGGAGTAGGAAGAATTATGAGCCTCCTCAAGAATTTTCTCCCTCAAACCATCAACACAAGGCACACACAACCTACCTTGGTACCTAAGGGTACCAACTCCCTCTTGGGAGAAAACTTCCACCTTGCCCTCTTTCACCAAGGCCTTCAATTCTAACAAAGAAGAGTCAAGATCTTGTTTTGCTATCACCTTATCAACCAAGGAAGACCTAGCACCATCAACAACGACCACACCACCATTACCAACCTCTTCCAACCTAACCCCCAACCTAGCCAATCGATGCACTTCCCTAGCCATTTCCCTATCACCAATATCAACATGAGCTAGGCTACCCATAGACACCCTACTCAAAGCATCCGCCACCACATTAGCTTTACCGGGATGATAATGCACACTCATATCATAATCTTTAAGAAATTCTAGCCACCTTCTTTGTCTCAAGTTGAGATCTTTTTGGCTGAAGACATATTGGAAGCTCTTATGATCGGTGAACACATCAACATGTACCCCATACAAGTAATGACGCCAAATCTTTAAAGCAAACACCACCGCGGCTAATTCAAGATCATGCGTAGGATAGTTCTTTTTATGCACTTTGAGTTGTCTAGAAGCATAGGCTATCACCTTACTATTTTGCATTAGAACACAACCCAAACCAACTCTAGAAGCATCATAATACACAACAAATCCCTCAAGCCCATCCGGTAGTGACAATATAGGAGCGGACACAAGTTTATCTTTCAATGTTTGAAAACTCCTTTCGCACTCGTCGGTCCACTCAAACTTAACCTTCTTTTGAGTCAACTTAGTCATGGGAGAAGCAATAGAAGAAAACTCATTCACAAATCTCCGGTAGTAACCCGCTATGCCCAAGAAGCTCCTAATATCCGACGGGGTCAATGGCCTAGGCCAATTTCTAATCACATCAGTCTTCTTAGGGTCCACCTTAATACCATCCCCCGACACCACATGACCTAGGAAGGCAACCTCCCGCAACCAAAATTCACACTTTTCATACTTGGCATACAACTTCCCCTCTCTCAATCTTTGCAACACAACCCTCAAGTGACCCATATGTTCTTCCTCACTATGTGAATAGATTAAAATATCATCAATGAAGACCACAACAAAGGAATCAAGGTAGGGTTTAAAGACCCTATTCATTAGGTCCATAAAGATAGCCGGTGCATTGGTCAACCCAAAGGACATGACCACAAATTCATAATGCCCATACCTAGTCCTAAGGTCTGTCTTGGGAATGTCACACTCCCTCACCTTCACTTGATGATACCCGGACCGAAGATCAATCTTAGAGAAGTGGCTAGCCCCTTGCAATTGGTCGAACAAGTCATCAATCCTAGGAAGAGGATATTTATTCTTGACGGTGACCTTATTGAGTTGCCGGTAATCAATACACATCCTAAGGGACCCATCTTTCTTCTTCACAAACAACACCGGTGTACCCCATGGTGATTGGCTATGCCTAATAAAACCCTTCTCCAACAAGTCCCTCAATTGTTCTTTCAACTCCTTTAACTCCGTCGGGGCCATACAGTAAAGGGGAATATAAATGGATTGAGTATCGGGGAGGAGGTCTATGCCAAAATCTATTTCCCTTTCGGGAGGAACACCGGGAAGGTCATTAGGAAAGACATCAAAAAATTCATTTACGACCGGAACTGACTCTATAAAAAGGGTTTTGGACTCCACATCCCTAACCCTCACAAGGTGATAGAGACATCCCTTAGAGATCAACTTACGGGCTTTAATGCAAGAGATTAACCTACCCTTGACTACCACATTTTGGCTCTCCCACTCAAGAATAGGTTCACTTGGGAATTGGAACTTGACCCTACGGGTTCTACAATCAATGGAAGCATAGTATGCATGCAACCAATCCATCCCAAGAACAACATCAAAATCGACCATGTTCAACTCAACAAGATCACAAGGCAATATTTTATGCAAGATGCAAATAGGACAATTTCGATAGACCTTCCTAGCAACCATATATGCACCAAGAGGAGTAGACACCTTATATGACTCATGCAACAAGTCAGGCTCAACATAAAACTTTTTGGCAACAAAGGAGGTGACAAAAGAAAGAGAGGCACCCGGATCAATTAATGCATATACATCAAAGTCAAAGATTTTCAACATACCGGTAACGACGTCGGGGACTTCATCGACCCTTTGCCTCCCATGTAAAGCATAAAATCGATTGTGCCTTGGGGCACCATCTTGTCGGCCCCCTCTGCCCAAAGGAACCGCATTGGCACCTTGTGGACGGACCTCCTTACCCTTGTTGCGATTTCGAGGACAATCTATTCCTTGTGCCCTATTTCCCTACAACTATAGCAAGCACCAGTATTTCTCAAGCACGGGCCACCATGACCCTTATCACACTTCGGGCATACATCAATAGGACCCATACCACCAACGCCTTGGGCCCTTGGAATGTCATTGGCAAACCCCCTATGGGGCGCATGAGAAGACCCTTGGCCTTGATGAAACCGGCCTCCCCTTCGATTTTGGAACTTGCCCTCAAAACGGGCCCTCTTGGCCTCATGACCCCTCCTCTTCCTCAACTTCTCCTTCTCCATTTGCTCGGCATAGACCATCAAGCGGGACAAGTCCATGTCACTAATCAACATTGCGGACCAGCATTCTTCACTCACTAGGTCGGACACACCCATCACGAATTTGTTCATTCTAGACCGTGAGTCGGCAACCAAGTGTGGAGCATATCTTGAAAGTTGGTTAAACTTGAGGGCATACTCCCTCACACTCATAGACCCTTGTTTTAAATTCATGAACTCCACCAATTTGGCTTCCCTAAGCTCAAGAGGAAAGAATCGATTAAGGAAAGCCATTTTGAACTCTTCCCAATGCACCACATAGTTTGCCCCCTTCTCTTCCTTCCATTGGTTATACCATATTTGGGCCACCCCTTTTAGTTGGTAGGCCGCCAACTCCGCCTTATCTTCTGACCTCACGCCCATGATAGCTAATATCTTGTGGACTTCATCAATGAACTCTT
This sequence comes from Solanum commersonii, assembly GCA_029007595.1. NCBI lineage: Eukaryota > Viridiplantae > Streptophyta > Magnoliopsida > Solanales > Solanaceae > Solanum > Solanum commersonii. The sequence continues at coordinate 6,190,229 of JAJTWQ010000002.1, read as the reverse complement.
GAGGGTCTTCATCTAACTTAGACCCATAGAGTTTCGGGGGATGCATCCGCACGAATTCTCTCACCCGAGATGCCGGGGTAGGAGCCTGAGGGGTTTGGGTCCCGTGGTTGGCTTAATTAGCCATAGCTTGTGCAAATAAAGTAAGGGCATCCCGAAGATCCCCATTGGTCGGTTGTTCCTCAGGTGCGCGGGCTCGTCTTTCTCTTGTATTAGGCATGATCTAGCATAGCAAAGAATAACCGTTAGAAAAAAAAACTTAATTCAACTCTACCGCACGACTTAGAACATGAAGAAGGGAAACATTTCCTAAAACGTCTCATAGCCTCCTACTCATAATTGTGGTGCACAACACAACCATAAATCGAACTCTAATCAACACGGTGTGTTGGACTCCGAGGATCTATCAACCTAGTGCTCCGATACCAAGTTTGTCACGACCCAAGCCTAGGGCTTAGATGTGACCGGCGAATGGGGTACCCGAAGGAACCCCAAACAAGCCTCAGAGCATATCATTACACATCCTTGGTCGTAGAAGCAATTAAAATGACCATAAGCGATAAGCATAATCAAGGGGAAATTGGGACTAAGGGAACAAGAAAAAAAGAAGAAGGAGAATAATACATAAATACCATAGATGAGTCAAGCTCAAGCAAAATACACAACTTGTCCAACACCACCTCTAAACATGGATACTTAGCGGGGCCGAGACAAACTACGGGCTCACCCTCATAGTCAATACATAATTAAAAAGGAAAAGTCTTATACATAGCATGAGATCATAAGCAACGTCCCCGGAATGGAGGACTCACCAATAGGCTCGATAGAAAATCGTATTAGCCACGCGGAGGAGGATGGTCAAGCGGTGCTCCGGTCCCTACATGGTGACATCATGTAGGCGTAGAGTATGCATTAGTACGTTTGAATGTACTAAGTATATGGGATGCAATGCAATGCAATAATAGATGGACATCATAGGCAAAATGCATAATCGTACCCGATAGATAGCATATTAATGAGATGATATGTATAATGATGCTTATATAGAAATCATATTTAGTAGGGCGTAGTATATGTGTAGTGAGTGACCATCAATATAGTATTTCCAAGGTCTACCACCCCCTTGGAGAGGCGAAAGAGGTACAAACCCCTCAATGTGGTTACCCGGGCCTACCAGCCCCAGAGCTAGGGACCAAGGTACCAACCCCTCGATATAGTTATACGGGCCTACTACCCCCCGTACTAGGCAACCAAGATACCAACCCCTAGATACGGTTACCCGGGCCTACAACCCCCCGAGCTAGGCTTGGTCGACTCACAACACTATATAGAGAAAACCATATACATTTATCCATTTCATCATCATTTCAATAATTATATAACCATTCGACTGATAGGACGTACATTAGACCTTCCATTTCATAAGAATTCTATAAATTAGCATTTTATCAAACACATGGTGGGCTATTGTTCATGTAAATAAAATCATGTGTTTCAAGAGTACTAAGTCCAACCAATTTCAAAATCCATATAAAACAGCCCACCAACAACATACATATATATATAAATATATAACAACCTTTATAATTTGATCATGGAAGCATGAAAACCATAAACATCACATAATAATACCATTTCATGATAATATGCAAAATAGACCTTAATAGGGTGTGTAGTAGTAATTCCATACTCAAGAGTTCATAAATAAACATAAGGACCCATAAACTTGAAGTAGTAATAGAGGATAAATGGTTGGACTTGTGGAAAGGAAGGTTTCCACAATCAAACCCACATACCTCAACTTTGGAGAATTCTTGATGAAGATTGGAATGGAGAATTGCTTGAGATTGAATCTTGAATCCGGAATTAGAGCTTGAGATCCTTGAATTTGGTTGAGGATCTTGGTGGAATTTTTGGAGAGGGTTTAGAGAGAGCTTTTGAGTGTTTTGAAGTTAAATGACTAAATATGGAATAAGTCCCCTTTTTATAAAAAAACGTCCCAACACTTAGTCTCAAAAATGAGGCTGAAAAAAAAAATAGCTTACTGGAATTTTCGGGTCTGCCCAGACAGGTTTTACGAAAATGGCCATAACTCCTTCATCCTAACTCGGAATGAGGTGAAACCAAGTGCATTTGAAATCTAACTCGAAGAGTTTTAATTTTTATAGTTTGAGCTCCTTCCAGTTCCTTGTGTGCTGAGAGATATACCCCTTTAAAGTTGACCCTCAAAATCACATTTTTTGCGATTTTTGAATTTTGATACGGTTGCTCTAAAATTCGGGTTAGACCCATTCCCCACTCAATTTGACCCCCTGAATAAGAATATGAAGTCGAATTTCTGAAATGATGCATAGATTTTGAGATATATGGAAATTACAATTATAGGTGTTTTCGAAGCACATTTTCAAGCATTTTTTTGGGGTCGTTTCATTCCCCCTTTCCACTCTACGATAGGCTCATTCGAAAATTGGAACCTAACCATCCAAGTTCCACAATCAATGGAGGCGTTACACGCATGTAACCTATCCATACCAAGAATCATATCAAATTTTAGCATGTCACACTCTACCAAGTCAAAAAGAGTAACTCTTTGGGATAAGGAAATGAGACATCTTTTATAAACCCTCTTAGCCACCATAGAATCAGCAACATGAGTTGAGACAAAAAAAAGGTTCTAATACCACTTTCGAAGGAACATCAAACCTCCTTGCCACAGAAGGCGTCACAAAACATAAAGTAGCATCAAAATCTAACAAGGCATACACATCAAGAAGAAAGACTTTTGACATATCGGTCACTACATCCGGAGGACTCTGTTGGTCACCTCGAGTTTCCAGAGCATAAAACTGGTTTTGCTTTAAAGCATTGGAGTTTGAATCGCTTGGAGGAGATTGATTACCCTCTTTTCCTTTAATCACAAGTGTTGGAAAATCACTCATTTTGTATCCACTCTTCCCGTAACTAAAGCATCCATCGGTATTGGCTAGGCACTTACCACCATGTTTATTCCCACCTTAGGTAGATGTAGATCTAGCCAAAGAAGAACCACCTCTACTTCCTCCTTGGGTTTAAGGGTTAGACACCCTTTCCTTATTATACCTAGGAGGAATATTTGATGAACTTTGACTGGAAAACCTTTGTCGAAATTTGAGACGACCATGTACATCAAATTTGGCATTAGAGAAATTCCCATCACTGGTCCTAACCCTTTTTACCTCCCCTAGACTTCTCCTTGAGTTTCTCCTCCTCAATTTGTTATGCATGGACCATGAGACGTTTTGGGGAGGTCCGTTTTATTCATGGATTCGTTCATAATATATTTTTTCTAAAGGTATTAGTCTTATGATTTCTTTTATATTTTCCAATATATATTCTATATATTCTATGTCGTGGGTTTGTTGGAATGCTTCTATGTTATTTTTTATCATACTACTTAGCAAGGTAATATCTGTCATTGTTTGTTGCCAATATTCCAGGTATTCTTGATTTATCATTAATCTGAATATTGAATTTCTAAGTCACTTAGATTAAAATCTATAATTTCATTGTTTATTCTATTTATTTCATCTAGTTTGTACCATACTTGGTTCATTAGTTCTATTTCTTCTTCTTCAAATATATTTTACCATATGATCTGCCTTATTTCCTTTGGTATAGTTTTGAGTATATGCAAAATTAATATCTTATATGCTAAAGTCATTTCATCATGTAGATAAGTCATAACAATCATCACAAGCAATTTAATACAATTCCTTCATATCATAATCCTGACAGATAGTATTTATATCAGATTATTATAACTAGATTATTTTCAAACATTTTCTTGTCACTGTTAACATCGTACTTTCAAAAATACTCCCTTCCTACAGCGCCTCAACTGTGTTTACTCCCTCACGGCTCCTCATGCCTACGGTTTCAACTTTAGGATGGCATAGTCGGAAGTTTTCTTTTCTTTCCTCATGTTAACAAACATAAAAACATTTGACAATAATTCTAGTATGTAACAACTTAATATAAATTTATCTTATCAATATCATGATATTCAGGAATCAAGCAATTTAGCTATGCATAATCATGACTGCATGTGTTATTATAAATAGATGATGTACCTGTGTATCTGCTATGTCTGCAATATTTTTATCCATTGATGTTTTTGAAAGATATCTGTTTATTGAGAATAATTTTGTTGTACAAGAGGTAATGCTTTCCGTGTAGAAAGTCTTACCTCTATCTTGCCTAATGGCTCTCTATTTATAGAAGTATGAGTATGGTTACTTTTTCTTAAACTATGATTACTTTCTACAAACTATAGTTTCTTTACATTATTCTATTCCTATTTGTCTTCTAGTAATAATTTACATCGCACTTTACACTTGTGCTAATCCTAATTCTACTAACTTTACAATAAGCAAAAGGACAAAATTACATAATGTACACGTTTCTAATATCTTTAGCTTCCACTATCTTTAGCTTTTTCTTCCACTATCTTCCACTATCTTCTTTTCTTGCTTTTGCTTTTATCTTGGACATTTCTTATTCCAGATTGACAACTGGAATTATATTGTCTTCTCCGTAGCATTTTGAACAGTGGTGATCCGGATATTTGTGTCAGATAGTTTTGCAATAGTTTGTCATTAGCTCTGTTGAAATAAAATTTTGCCTTATAGCTCTTGTTGTTGGTTTTTGTTCTGGTTTTAGTAGGCTTAACACCCACGGTCTTATCTCTTCCATATCTACTGGTCTTGTTTCTCTACAATTTGAATATATCATTGGTTGTTCTCTGGTGTAGTAGCTCCATATTGTATTTTCGTTTAAATAATTTGTTGCTAAGTCATTTAGTATTGTGGCTAGGCCAATAACTCGTTTTCTTGCATAGAACTCGGGTATTTCTATCTTTTGAATTTCATTTTATTTCTCTATTTTTTCTGGGATGATCATCTCCCTTGTCAATCCTATTTTTATTACATGTATAATTGGTTGTATTTCATCATATAGTATCTCTGCTGGTGCTGAATAAAATTTTATGTAGAATAACGTTCCTTTGGTAATTCGTTTATAGTGCATAAATGCTTTATGTAGTTCCGGAATTGTAGCTATCTCGTCTCCTGTTACAGTATATACTGTGTTTAGTAATCCATAATGGTAACAAGTTCCTACTAGATTGGCATTTGTACCTGGTTGTGCAATCAATTTGTTATATCCTTGTAGATTTTGGGTAATATAGTCTTCATGAGGGTTTTTTGTATTTGTAGATCTAGGATTTTGGTTTAAAAGGTTTGTATCTTATGGATGTTTTCTATATAGGTTCGGGTTATATGATTGTATGTTTGTTTATGTTGCCCTAGACTTTCCTTGTATTTATTGATTTGGGCTGGTATGAATATATCTTTTTGGGTTTTTGGTATAAATGGTTTATCAAATAGTTTGATCATATTTGTATTGACATATCTTGTTTTGTTTTCCTCCTTTGTTGCAGAGGTACTAGATGTTCCTGTAGTTGCATGTAACGAACTGTTAGTTTGGGTTTTTCGGTGTTTCCCATCGTCACCTTCTAGCTCTGGAATTTTTGAGTTGTCCGATGGACTTAGCTCCGCATGTTTAGTGTCATGCTGCTGACTTTTTATCTGTTGTAGCTCTTTTTCCATTGTATCTAGCTTTATACAAAACAATGTCATTGTATTCAATATTTTTTCAATTGTATTTTCATTGTCTAGATCCGTCTGAGTAGCTTTGTCTTGATATGTAATCTACAATAACATTTTTGTCAGTACTTATCACTTCTATCGTAAATGTGAAATTTTGTATATTTAATACTAGTCTTCGTATTTCTTTAGTTGTTACTGAATCTTGTATCTTTCTTGTAATCCACCATTTCACCTGCGTATTATCTGTTCTTACAATAAACTTGTTATAGACAATAAATGGTTCAAAAGCTAATAAACATTTGTATAGAGTGTATAATTCTTTTCTATTTATTTCCCATTTTATTTCAGGGTTTGTAAATGTTCCTAAATAGTATCTACAATGATGTTCTATCTTTTCTTTGTCGTATTTATATTTTAATATGCCATCATACTTATTTCGCTGGCATTTGATTCTACTATGTATATGAATTTTTTATTTTTATCCGGGAAGTATAACTTTGGTAGTTTTCTACATAATAGTTTTATTTTTTGTATTTGGGCTTGGTATTTTTTGTCAAAATAATATTCTACATCCTTTTTAAATTTTTTATGTAATGGTTTAAGATTTTCTGCTAAATTAGGTATATATTCTCGTACCTGATTTACTAGTCCTAAAAATAATTGTAATTTCTTTTTCGTGTCTATGTTTTCTTCAGAATTTATTATTTTTTGTACTATATGGTTTTGCATCTTTATACCATTTTTATCTTTTTGTATTCCTAAAAATTCTATTTGATTTTTCATTATTTCTGCTTTCTTTTTGCTTAAACTTATTCCTGAGTGTGTAATTATATGAATAAATTTTTCTAATAGTCTTATATGGTCTTCTTCTGTCCTTGAATATAATAATATATCATCTATGTATACTATGCAATTTTGTAGTTGGATAAAATAATTATCCATAAAATGTTGATATCTTCCTGGTGCATTTTTGTATCCAAAAGGTAATACGTTACATTCATAAAATCCTTGAGGTACTGTAAAAACTGTTAATTTTTTAGATTCTTCTTCTAACTTGAGATGGTAAAATCCTTATTTGCAGTCAAATTTACTAAAATAATTATAACCTTGTATTTGTCTAACTTTTAATACTTTATTTGGTATGGGGTAATTGTATGTTTTTGTTTTTGCATTTAAATTTCTATAATCAATAACCATATAGCTTTTCCCTCGTTTTTGTTCGCTGTGTTTATTTACTATAAATGATGGGCTTGTATGTTTACTATTACTTTCTTGAATATAGTTGTTTTCTAATAATTCATTTATATGCATTTTAAATTCTTTTAAATCATCGAAGTTATATTTTAATGGTTTTTGGGTTATTATGCTATTTTCATCAATTAGTTCAATTTTTACCTTTGTCTTATACTTTTCCCATCCTTTTAAGGCATCTTCACTATATAATATTTCTAATTTCTCTTGAATTACTTTTAACTTATCTATAGAAAATATTACTAATTCTATATTATCAGTACTTTCTTTGATATTTTCTAATTTTTGGGTTATTTTCTCACTTCCTTTAATCCATGGTGTGGATTTTCTATTTTTATTAGTTACTCTTTTTGTTCCTACTTTTTGTTTACATGGTGTGGTAAATCACCAGTGTGTTTTTGTTATTATGTGGGGGTATAGTTTTTCTAAAAATGGCATTCCTAAAAGCATATCTTTATTAATAAATTCATAACTATATATATCTTCTATAGTTAATATTTTATTCTATATTTGCAGCTTTATATTTTTTGCCTTGTATGTTATCATACTTCCTTCATTATTAAATCTTGTTACTACTATAGGGGTTTTTAATTTTTCCCATTTTTCGTCTGGTAGACAGTTATGTTTACACATGTTTGCTTCTGCTTCTGTATCTAACATTGGAGTATAGTATCTATTATAATAATTTTCTACTATTATTTTTGCAAGTATATAAATTTTCATAATGCTCTTTTTATTATGACTTTCTTGTTTTTGTAAGTTATCATTAATTGAGTATTTTCTAGATTATAAGGTTTCATTTCTTCTAACCATTTTATTCCTAGTATTATATTATCACCTTGGTATATTGTAAATTTAATTAAGATAATTATTCCTCCTATAATTACTTCTTTTTCAGTTGTATCTTCTATGTATGATAATTCTTTTGGTAGTTCTGGGCAACTTTGTTTTTTAGAGTTTATTTCTTCTTCATCTACTAGTTCTCTTGGTATGTAATTTTCCTCTTGTCCAGTATTTATTATAATAATATGTTTTCTCTGTTCTACTATTCCAGTTATATAATAATGGTATGCTTCGATTTCTTTTATTATTGGATATTCTACTGATTTCTTTGAGGTTGAGATGTATTTTCATTTTAATCTATATTTTTTATTCTTTTTGATGTACTAATTCTATCACTTACGATTTCCAAATCTTCTTCTATATCTATTTCTTTGTAACTGTAATCGTTATTATCTATAACCGTCACAATTTGTTCAAAAGGGTTTTCTATTTTTATCTTATTTATCATATTTTTTGCTGTTATTTTGTGTTTTGTTGTTAATACGTATAGATTCTTATAGCGAGCTGTGAATATTTTACTGCCTGGGGCTAACTCTATTCCTGACATTTTCCAATATAATACTAATGATTTACCTATATTTTTATTATTTATTGCTACTGAATAGTTGGCGCTAATTATAAATTTAAATTTTTGGCATATTAGGTTTCCTTTTACTGCACTTATGATACTTCTTTCTATTGGTTCTATTATTCTATCATTTGCTAAGTATATTTCTATTGGTGTGTCTATTCCTTCTCTAAAGCAAGCTTTTATTAATATCTCTATTCCACCTAAATGTACGTATTTTATGGGGTCTTTAGCTTTGATTTCTTGTATTTCTTTATTTATTATTTGTTTATTTATTATAGGTATTCTTGCTTTTCCTTGGGTATATTTACAATCTATTATATGTTTTTTCTGGCTTAGCACATAATATTCTTCTTTTTGCCTTTTAAATATATTACTTAGTAAGGGTAGATTAAATATTTTTTTCTACACTGAGATCTAATTCTTTTCCTTTTATTTGTTCAAATATAATAACATCAAATATTATCTTTTGTTCTGTTGATTCTTCATTTGTATATTCTTCTTTTATTATTTGTACATCTTTATCAGTCATTATCATTTTCTTCAATTTCAAATAATTCATTCTGCTCAAATTCGTTTATACTGTCATCATCAAATTCGTATATACTATCATCACTATCTGGTTCATAATCTATATGGTCTATTTGAGTGTATATGTCGTCATTAATTATTATTTCAGATATTTGTTTCCTTTTTAGATCTTTAGGTAATTTACAATCTTTAGCTAAATGTCATAGTTTTCCGTAATTATAACATGTACATTCTGTTATTTTTTTCATTGGTCTGGAGGGTCTTTTTGCTTTAATATTCTTTATATAATATCTTCTTCGTGGTCTTTTATACTTATATTGGGATTTATATTTCTTAAATTTTCCTGGTTTTCTATATTTCTTTTTAAAATAATTATCAGTACATCCAAATTGTGGTGCTATCCTATCTTTACAACATGCTAAGTTTTTTATTATTGATTTTTCCATTTTTATGTCTTCTCTATATTTTTTACATATTTCGGAATACCATTTTTGTAAATATCTTATTCGGGCTCCTAATGTATCTTGTAATCCTGCACTATTCCAGTCTTTTATTATTTTAGAACTAAATGGTTCTGGTAATTTTGTAAAATACAATTTTCTTATTTCTTATGCCTCTGTTGGGTCATATGTTCCTTTATAATAATATTCTCTAAGACGCATGTATATTCATCTATGTAGCACATATTACATATGGCTAATTTTAACATCAAATTTCTATGTAACTGTTTTTGTTTATTTTGTTCTTCTACTTCTGTCGTTGTACTGCTAAATTTATTTCTTATAGCAATTTCATATTTATTTAATATATCAATGGGTGTAGTAGTGTTTTTTCCATCCATTTTTTTACTGTTTCTTAATATTTTAATACTTTCTTCTGCTAGATTTTGTAACCATAATTTTACTATTTCTATAAATGTTCTTTCTATATATCCTGGTACTTCTGACATTCCAATTTTGTTATCTATTAGTTGTTTTGATATATAGCCTACCCATAATTGTATTGTTTTATTTATGTCTGCTACACAATCTAAATCTAGAAAATTATTATTTCTGGATGTTGTAGATGGTGTCCATTTTTTGTTTAGTCTTTTATTCCATAAAGTATCATATCTATCTAATTCTTGATAACTAACTGTGTAATAATTCAGACTTATTGTTCTTGGATTTTTGACTTCTGTACTTATGATTGTACTTGCTTTATTTTCTATTTCTTTGATATTTATCTCTATTTTAGTACTTATTTAGGTTCCTTCTATTTTTTCTAATATTTCTGTATATGTTTCGCTTATATCTGAACCTTGTTCTGAACAATTTTATCTATGTCAACATTATCAATGCTTATATCTGGGTTTAATTGTTCCTTAAATTTTTTTATTTCTATTTCTAATTCTGTTTCTTTTTCTTTTGCTGCATACAATTCTTTTAGTATAACTAATTCTTTTTCTAATGCAATTATCCTATCATTTTTAACTTCTTCTAACTGTTGTAGTTCTAATTTTGTTTGTTGTTTTATTGTCTCTATTTCTTTTTTCCTATCTATTTCTTCATTTTCTTTAGTTATTCGTACCATTGCAGTTAAGCTATCTTCTAATCTTACTGTTTCTTTTTCTATCATTAGATGTAAACTATCACCTATCTTTTTATATCTTCTTCCTAGGTTTGAAAATATTATCTTTATTTTTAATCCTTCCGAATTTTCGTAAGTTTATTCTTCTATAGAAAATTCTTTCTTATTCATTTTAAATTTTTAGTTTATACTCTATGGTTTGTATTTCATGTTGTAGTGTAAATATTATTTTCCTTTGGGCTAGCAAAGATTTCTGACATACGCCTGCATATATATTATATTCAAGTCTTTCTTGTTTATATTTTAATTATTGTCGTTTTGTCATTACTGTCCTGATTAATTCGTATCTATGAACTTCATTATTATTATCCATGTTCGATTTCTTATTATAGCTCTAATACCAATTTTGGGGAGGTCCGTTTTATTCATGGATTCGTTCATAATATATTTTTTCTAAAGGTATTAATCTTATGTTTTCACCACCATATCATATATACTTGTCACAAACTTCTTCATTCTAGCCCTTGCATCCGCAACCATAGATGGAGCATACTTAGATAATTGAGTGAACTTTAGGGCATACTCCTTTACGCTCATACTTTTTTAAGGTAGGTTAATGAACTTTTGTGCCTTTGCTTCCCTCATCTCTAAGGGAAAGAACCTATCCTGAAACACCGATTTAAATATTTCCCACTCTACGAGACCCGCTCCCACTAGCCTTGCCTCTTTCCACTGATCATACCATACTTGAGCAACCCCTTTTAGTTGGTAAGTGGACAATTCCGCCTTCTCTTGTAGAGACACCCCCATAGTAGCAAGTACCTTGTAGACCTCGTCGACAAACTCTTGACGGTCCTCCTAAACTTTGGATTCAGAAAATTTGGGAGGATTCATTCTCATAAAATCCCTCACTCTTGATGTGTCCAAATTCACATTAGGATTCACCTGAGCTACAACCTCTCTATTGGCTTGAGTCGTCAAAGTTTGAGCCAACATTTGAAAAGGCGACCTAACCTCCACATTTGTCATATTTTCAACCAAAGGATCAACCGGAGCTTGATGAATTTGAGGAGGAGCTCCTTGTTCCACATTTTCACCCTACATCCTTCTAGAATTCCTTCTAGTATTCATATCTTGAAGAACATAGGGCAAGGATTAGGAGAAAGATCTTATGAAGTTAAACTCTATGGCACGACTAAGAGTAATGAAAAAGTGAAGTTTCCTAATCATGTTGTACCCTCTCATTCATAAATGTGGCGCGCTTCACACTTATGAACAAGACTCTACTAGACGTTGCTTATAAGACATCATCCTAGGATCGTTCTAAACCTTGTTCTCTGATTACCAAGTTTGTAACGACACAGGGGTACCCCTAGAAGTAACTTGGCGTATAGAACCCCGAAGGACTCCATACAAGCCACCTAGTCCTCATAACAGAAGCAATAGAACAATAAGATTAAAATCACAATTCAATTCTAAAATTTATATAAACAAAAGCAGAAGTCTAGACACTAAGTCTAAATATAGCCATATCTTACAATCTTTGAATGAAATAGAGCCTAGCCCATACAAAATGTCCAAAAAGGTAAAGTACATAAAAACCACAACATAGGAAAAAGGTCAAACCATGACGACTCACCAATAAGCTCGGGAGATACGCAAGTCCAAGATGTAGCTACTAGAATTATCACCTCGAGAACCAAACCCAACACTTGGGGAAAATGTTGGCAAAGTAGGCGTTAGTATAAAAATGGACCAAGTAAGAAAGTCATGCATAAAACCATTGAAGACATGCTAAAAGGGACATTTTATTTGAAAGCATAGAATTTACAAAGCTTAAGCATCATCATAGAGATAGTGGAAATGCATAAGTCATAAACATAGTCAATACATAGATCATTATAACATAAGAGACACTCTTCATAAATACTGTCAAAGCATACTTGTGCAATGCATGGATAAGAATGCATAAATCTCACCCATGCTAAGTAAACCTCATTAAGCCAACATTCATATTCATCACATTTAAGACCTTGGAAACTCATATAAAAGCTTCTTGAGTAACCATAGTTCATAATTCATATACTTGTTGTTGTTGTTGTTGTTGTTGTTATTGTTGTTGTTGTTGTGTTGTTGTGGGAATCAGCCTTAACCGATATGAGACCATGTGAGCTATGCATGATCCCCCGGTGTTACCCACACCGAAAAGGGGTATCCTACTTGCCTAATGTAGAACCATGGTTTGTTAGATTAGGTGTATCCACTAGCTAAATAACGTACGAGGGCGCGTAGTTTATGGGATAAGGAGATTGTTAATAGAAACCCGACCTCTACTAATGGTAGAGCTTCCATCCCATGAGACCTCTTCTAGAAACCCCGCCTCAACTAACGAGAGAGCCTCCACCTCATTGTCAATATCCACTCGGTGCTGAGCATGATTCCCACATAGTGCTTATTAAGTCTTACTTAATTCATGTCTCATAGAAGGATGTCCTTTACAACCAATCTGAGTTAGTTCATTAGGATAGCTCATTAGATCATGCATAAGGAAACCTTTCACCGTCCATGACTACATGTATATCTTAGATTTAATTAGGCGAGAAAACCTTTCAACCTTAGAATCATCATTACGTGAGAAAACCTTTCACATCATTTTCGTTATGAGTTCATGAGAATAGCCTTTCAGTCACACAACAACTTGATCATAATCATAGACATTTCACTCTCAAAGTGTTCTTAAAGCATATACAAAAACTTCATTGAACATGCATAATATCATATTTTTCCCTTTCAAGGGTCAAAGCTCATATCAAATCAACACATATAGAATTCACTACATTTGACATGTATATCAACATAATTAAAGTAACCAAATCACTACATGCATAATCTCACAACATTCTTTTTTCATCAATAAACCCACATCACAAGATCATAATTGGGAAACATAGCTATTTCATGGGTTCTTAGGGATTACAACATAAAAACCATAATAAATCATCAATTCACACATAATGTAACATAATTCAATCATTAGAGTTGATTTTGAAAGAAACCCATGACATTGGAATAAAACACTATCTTTTGGAGATTTCTATCTTTGAAATTGGGATTTTGAAGGGACTCCACGGATGAAGGACTACCATACCTTATCAACGAATCCCAATGAATTTGATGTGAAGAACCTCACTCCTTTAACCCTAGGTCCAACTTCCTTCTTCTTTTTCTAGTTCTAGAGAGAGAATATTTGATGAGGATGAAGTTTTGGGAAATCATTTGGGTTTTAATAATAATGAGTTGAATGACTTAATTTAGCAGTCTCAAATACTTATATAGGTGGTCTATATTAGGCTAAAATGACACCACTTAATATTTATTAAAACCAGAAAAATTCAAAATACCCCTAAGTTTAACCACCAAAACTATTCCCAGGTCACCATCCACGAGACCACACTGACGGGCCGTGGTTGGACCCACGGTCCGTTCTAGTGAAACGTGGTTTAGGTTATGGAAGTCTGAATTTCGGGCTTGGACCTACGGCTCCACCTACGAGGCCTGGACCGACCCACAAGGCGTGGGTCCTTCCGTGGTTCACTGTTTTTTGGGTAGTTTCTAGGGGTACTCCTCAAAGGCCCATGGTTGGTCCTTGAGCGGTAGTACCATGACGTTCTAACTAAAAATCCTCTATTTTAAGTACGGGGAGTTACATTCATTACTCTAACCCTCACATTGTGCTCTAGCTTAGCCTACTAATTTCCAGGGTGTTACAACAAATGTCAAACTATGACTAGTCATCATCAAATGGAGGTCAAGCTTACAGTGCTTGCTTCGAATGCAAATTCAAACTCAACAAAAGTATTTGAATGTCCCACTACACCATTTTAGGCCTATGACAACACTAAATCTGGACAACACTGGTACAGTGTTGCCTAAAACATTTTTGGCTAAGCTTTTAAAGCTTATCCTTAGTTTTTACTATTTGACTACGGTAATTTTGGCAACACTTATAAAGCGCTCTCTTTAGTATTATAGGCTACACTTTATAAGCGTTTCCACATCATGATATAATTAGCAATACATATTTATACATATGACTACACTTTTAAAGTGTGATAATTTTATAATTTTTAAAACAACACTTTACAAGTGTGGCCTTATAATTTTCCTATATTTTTCATCAAAATAATGTATTCCTCCGAATATATTTAACTCTCTCTCCAATTTCTAATTGGCAAAAGATAACCTCAATATAAACATAACTCTAAAAACATTTTGCCCCAAATTAAAATGCTCTCCTAGTTGCTCTTTGCCTATATTACTCCTCAAAAGTTAAACCCTACCTTCTCTTCTTCTCATTTCCACCCCAAAAATTCTCCATTGTAACTTTATCAATGTTTGGTTGTGATTTCCTTAATCGTTCTTCATCTTTATGGGAGAGAATAGAGAAACAATTCAAAGAATTTCATATCTAGAGGAATCAGAGACTCTACATGCTGTGGTGATGGAGTTAGATTCAACCACTTAGCTCATATATGTTAGTCTTCTTCTCGATATCATTCTCGCCCTATTGTATATCTATTTTTGCTAGAATTTTGCATGAACGTCAGTAATTTTGAACTATGGTTTTCGTTCTTTTGCTCTATTTGTTGCTCTTGGTGTTGATTACTGCTTTTGACATCTTCATTCTACTTCTGAAGTTCTTAAATTTATACATTGTTTTCATTCTACTTATGAAGTTTTGAATTTTTACTTTGTTTACCTTTTGGGCTTCTTAATCGTAGTTGTTTGTTAATTTTGATGAATTTGATTGTTTGATCACACGCCTCTTATAAGAATTCATGTGCATCGGTGTAGGTTCTATTTTATGTAACTGATATGTCCATCATTGAACAGCTCAAGAGTTACATTATTTATTACTACTAGACAATAATTGTAAGCAATATGTCATAACTTTAAAAATGACTTTTGATATAATTTCAGTTTCCAATCTTGTATATTTCTATTGTGTAATATCAGTGTCTAATACCTAAGAATAATCCACGATAGAAAACAAAATAGCTGGCTGATATTTGCTTTTTCTTTGGATCTTTAGGTAATTTACAATCTCTAGCTATATGTCCTAATTTTCCACAATTATAACAAGTACATTCCGTTAGTTTTATTTTTGGTCTATATGGCCTTTTAGTTTTGTAGTTTTTTACATAGTATCTTCTTCTCGGTTTTTTATATTTATATTTTGATCTGTATTTTTTATTATATTTCCTTTTATTTTTATAATACCTATCCGTACAACCAAATTGAGGTGCTATTTTATTTTTGCAACATGTCAAGTTTTTTACTAATATTTTTTCCATTTTTATTTCTTCTTTACGTTTTTCACACAGTTCCATAAACCATCATTGCAAGAATTTCATTCTAGCTCCTAAGGTATCTGTTAATTCTGCTTCATTCCAACTTTTTATTATTTTTGAACTAAAAGGTTCCGGTAATTTTGTAAAATATAATTTTCTTATTTCTTTGCTTTCTTTTGTGTTATACGTTCCTTTATAATAATATTCTCTAAATGCACATGTATATTCATCTATGTAACACATATTACATATTGCTAGTTTTGTCATTAGATTCCTATTTATGATTTTTTCTTTATTTTGTTCTTCTACTTCTGTTATCAGACTTCTAAATTCATTTCTTATAGCTACTTCATATTTATATAATATTTCCACAATTGTAGTAGCTAATTCGCCATTAGATTTTTTATTACTTCTTAGAGTTTTTAAACTTTCATCTGATAAATTTTGTAGCCATAATTTTACTGTTCATATAAGTGTTCTTTCTATATATCCTGGTGTCTCTGCTATTGTTATTTTGTTATCTATTAATTGTTTTGATATATATCCTATCCATAATTGGATTGTTTTATTTATATCTGCTACAGTCTAAATCTAAAAAATCATGTCGTTCAGCTATTGGTTTAGGTGTCCATTTTTTATTTATTCTTTTATCCCATATAGGTTTTTCTCTATCATATTGTTCATAGTTTTCATTATAATATTTTGGATTAAAATTTTTTGGATTTTTTACTCCTGATGTACTAGGTTTCTCATCCATGTCTATGTCGCCTGTATTTACTTCTAAATTTTTTGTATTATCTATGTTTGCTAAAAGTTTCGTATATGTTTCGCTTGTTTGCGAATGTTGTTCTATATCATCGTCGTTTATTTCATCAACTCTTATTTCGGGTAGATTATTTTGGTTATTTTCTTCTTTTTCTTCTAACTCTTCGAATTCATCTTCTAATTGCAATTTTTCTTTAAATTTAATTATCTCATTTGCTAATTTTGTTTTTTGTTCTTTTTCTTTTTGTTTGATTTCATACATTTCTTTTAATATTGCTATCTCTTTTTCTAGCTCTATTATTTTAGTATTTTTTACTTCTTCTAATTGTTGTACTTCTTTTTTTGCTTGTTGTTTTATTTTTTCAATCTTCATTTTTCTATCTATTTCTTTATTTTCTTTTGTTATTCTTACCATAGCAGTTAAACTATCTTCTAGTTTTATCATTTCTTTTTCTAACATTAAACTTATATTGTCACCTATTTTCTTATATCTTCTTCCTAGATTAGAAAATATTATTTTTATTTTTAATCCGTCATAGTTTTCATATGTTTTTTCATCTATTGCATATTCTTCCTTATTCATTTATAGATTGTGTTGAAGTTTATATTCTAAGTTATTTATTTGTATTTCTAGATATAAAATGGTCTTTCTTTGTGCTATTATAGATTTGTGACATATTCCTGCAAATATATTACTATTAAGTCTATTTTGCCTATGTGCTAATTCTTGTCTTTTTGCTATAATTATTTCATTAAATTTTTGTCTATATTCGTTATTCTCGTTATTCATTGTAATTTTAAATATTGAATATATTTATATTCTACTTTAGATATATTATCTATTAAGTGATTTAATTTTTCGTTATCAGTTTTTGTGATATTAAGTTGTTTATACTCCGGATATAATTTGTTTAATTTTCTTCTTATATTTTTCTTAACTTTCTACTAATACGGTTCTTCTTATATTTCTCGACATCCATAGCTCTGATACCATTTTTCGGTGCGAAACTGGTAGTTAGTGAATTTGTGGAAGTGGTAGTGTTAGGTGGTAGTGTGGTAGGTGAGTAATTTATTTTAAAGATTTTATTATAATTTTTTGGTGCTGAATTCATGGTAAAATGTAATAGTATTTATTGTAATATTCTTCCGATAGTTGTTTCTTTAATCTGAATATTTCTTTAATATTATTTATGATATATTCTAGATATAACATATCTTGGGTTTCTTGGTACATATATAAATTTTCTTCCATTAATAGTTCTAATAGTTTTATATCTTCCATAGATTCTATCCAATATTATAAATATTCATAGTTCATTTTAATATGAATTTATTTCTAAATCATACCATTCTATTCTTTCGGAGTCTAAATCATGTAGGTCTATTTCATACCATTGTTGATTTAATATATTTTCTAATTCGTTATCATTAAATATTTTTTCCCATATAATTCTTCTTAATTCAATTATTTTTATATCTTTAAGTATATATAAGATTAAGGTTTCATAGTTTTTTATCATTTTATCATGCAAATATGTAGTCATGTTCGTTGTTATGCAGATTTTTTATTTTCAATTATTCCTTCCTATCATATTCATAATTGATTAAATTCATAGTAAATCATTATGAACTAGATTATCTTTATCATGTTTTCCTGTCACTACTAGCATCGTACTTTAGCGGATACTTTCTTCTTATCAGCGCCTCGACTTTGTTTACTCCCCTAACGGCTTCCCTCGCCTACCGATTTCAACATTAGGATGGCATACTATAGAAGTTTTCTCCCTGTTTCCAGTGTGCTAATAAACTAAAAATCATGATTCAAATAATTCTAATACATAATAACTAACATAAATTTATTCAATCATATATATGATATTCAGGAATATATGAAATTAGTTCTGCATATTTATTGAACAATATACCTTTGCCTCTTGCTTAGCCATGCTATCTGAAATATCTGACTGGATTTCAAATTTTTCCATTAGTATTTTAAATATTTATCTTAGTTGGGAGAGTTTTTTCTAAAAGAGAGAATTTTTATTTGGGCGTTGCCTGCCTTACAACATTTACAACTGCGTCTATATATAGACATACATACTCTAATACGTTTCTTACATCTATCCACTACTATTTACTACTATTCATGTCTACTATTTACTACTATTCATGAATAGTTCTTATTTTGTCTACCACTGACATGTACATATACACTTGTCATTATTTGTACACTTATTTCTTAAAATCCATACATACTTTATGACACACACACCAAACTATTATGATTTTTTACATCCTATCTATATACCTATTTGACAACTTTGCCAAATTGTTTGACAACTTTGCCAACTATTTTACATTATTTTATTTACATAACTTTTTCCGTTCTTATCTTCTCCTTCTTGTTTTCTTCCTCGTTAATTATTCCAGTTGGACATCTGGAATTATATTATCTTCTCCGTTGCACTTTGAACATATATGGTCCGGGTATCTATGACCAATTAGCTTGCAATATCTGGTTAATAATTCTGCTGAAATAAATCCTTCTTTTAATGCTCGTGTCGTAGGTCGTTCTTCTGGCTTTAGTAATGACAAAATCCATCTCTGGACTTCATCCATATCTGCTTTCCTTAGCTCCCTTGAATTGGAATAAATCATTAGCTGATCTCTTGCATAGTAGCTCCATATAGCATTTCCATTCAAATAATTATTTTCTAGCTCCTGTATGATAATTGATATACCAATTGTCCTTTTGTTGGCATAAAAACTTGGTATCTCGTTTTTTTGTATCTCTGGTTGTTGTCTGATATCTTCTGGTATTATCATATCTTTTGTTAGTCCTATCTTCACCACTTGTATCGGAGGTTTAATTTCCTCGTATAATATTTCTGCCTCTCCATCATATGTATATATACTGTATTTAATAATCCATAGTTATAACATGTCCTTACTAGGTTGGCATTAGTTTTTGGTTGTGCAATTAGTTTATTATAACCTTGTAACCTTTGGGTTAAATAATCTTGGCTTGGTTCTTGGGTCGTAGTAGATTTGGGGTTAAGATTTAAAAATGTTTGGATCTTGTATATATTTTCTATATAGGTTCGTGTGATGTAGTTATATGTCTTTTTCTCGTTTTGGTTTTGCAAACTATCTGCGTATGTAGATGTTTGCGGTTCTATGGACATGTGTCTAGGTGTCCTTTGGGTAAATGGTTTTTCGAATAGCTGGTTTAAGTTTGCGTTTTTATGTTGTTTATTGCTAACTTGTTTGCTTGTACCTGCAGCTGTATTTAAACAAACATTATGGGTTAAAGGAGTTTCCCATCGTCTCCTTTTAGCTCTGGGTTTTTTTCGTCTTTCGATCGATGTAGCTCCGCATTTTTATAGTCATGCTGCTGACTAGCTTTAAACTTCAGATTATCTTCATTAGTCTTTAGCTTTTGTATCTCTTTGTCCATACTATCCACTTTTGTACAAAGTGTAGTAATAGCTTTGAGTATCTTTTCGATTGTATCTTCTTCCTCAGTCTCAGTCTGAGTAGCTTTGTCGTGATAAGTAATCTGCAATAACATTCTTATCAGTTTTTATTACTTCAATTGTAAATATAAAATTTAATATATTTAATACTAATCTCCTTATTTCTTTTGTCGTCACCAAGTCTTGTATTTTTCTTGTTAGCCACCATTTTACTTGTGTATTATCTGTTCTTATAATAAATTCGTTATATACAATATATGGTTCAAATGATAATAAACATTTATATACCGAATATAATTCTTTCCTATTTATTTCTCACTTTATTTCTGCATTAGTATATGTTCCTGAATAATATCTACAATGATGTTCTATTTTTTCTTCTCCTTATCTATATTTTAATACTCCTCCATAACTTTTTTCACTGGCGTCTGATTCTACTATATAAGTAAATTTTTTATTTTCATCCGAAAAATATAGTTTAGGTAGGTTCTTACATAATAATTTTATTTTTGTATTTGTGTTTGGTCTTTCTTATCAAACTGGTATTCTACATCTTTCTTTAATTTTTGTTGTAATGGTTTTAAATTTTCTGCTAATTTTGGTATGTATTCTCTTACCTGGTTTACTAGTCCTAGAAATGACTGTAATTTCTTTTTCGTATCTAGTTGTTCATTTGACTTAATTATATTTTGTACTATATGCGTTTGCATTTTTATTCCATTTTTATCTATTTGTATTCCTAGGAATTCTATTTGGCTTTTCATTATGTCGGCTTTCTTTTTACTTAGACTTATACCTGAATATTCTATAATATGTATGAATTTTTCTAATAATCTTATGTGATCATCTTGGGTTTTAGAATATAGCAATATATCATCAATATATACTACACAATTTTCTAATTGTTTAAAATAGTTATCCATAAAGTGTTGGTATCTTCCTGGTGTATTTTTATATCCAAATGGTAATACATTCCATTCGTAAAATCCTTGTGGTACAGTGAATCTTTGTTAGTTTTTAGATTCCTCTTCTAGTTTTAAGTGATAAAATCCTGATTTACAATCAAATTTGCTAAAATAATTATATTCTTGTATTTGTCTTATCTTTAGTATTTAATTTGGTATCGGATAATTATATGTCTTAGTTTTTGCATTTAAATTTCTATAATTAATAACCATTCTACTTTTTCCTCTTTTTTGTTCACTATGTTTATTTACGATAAATGTCGGGCTTGTGTGCTTACTATTACTTTCTTTTATATACCCTTTTTCTAGTAATTTATTTATATGTATCTTAAATTCGGTTAAATCATTAAAGTTATACTTTAATGATTTTTGGGTTATTATACTATTATTATCAATTAGCTCAATTTTTACTTTTGTTTTATGTTTTTCCCATCCTTGTAAAGGATCCTCACTATATAATAATTCTAACTTATCTTGGATTATTTTTACTTTATCTATGGAGAATATAATTAATTCTATTTTAGGGTCTTCTTCTTTTATATTTTCTATTTTTTGTGTAATTTTTTCGCTTTCTTTTATCCATTCTGTTGTTTTTCGTTTTTTATTATTTACTCTTTTTGCTCCTATTTTTTGTTTACACGGTGTTGTGAACCACCAGTGTGTTTTTGTTATTATATGTGGGTATAATTTTTCTAAAAATGGCATCCCTAATAGCATATCTTTTGTAGTTAATTCAAAGTTATATATTTCTTCTATAGTTAATAATTTATCCCATATTTGTATTTTTATATTTTTCACCTTATATGTAATCATGCTTCCTTCATTATTAAATCCTGTTACTACTATCGGTGTTTTAAATTTTTTCCACTTATCTTCTGGTAAACAATTGTATTTACATATATTAGCTTCTGCTCCCGTATCTATCATTGGTGTATAATATCTGTTGTAATATCCTTTTATTATTATCTTTGCAAGTATATATATTTTTATATTTTTATCATACTAAAGTCCTTTTTATTATTACTTTTTTATTTTCATAATTTATTGTTAACTGTTTTTCTTCTAGATTATATGGTTTTACCTATTCTAGCCATTTTATTCCTAAAGTGATGTTTTCATCTCCTTGATATATTCTAAACTTTATTATTATTGGTATTCCTCCAATAATTATTTCCTTTTCTGTAGTTTCTGCGGTATATGTTAATACTTTTGGTAGTTTGGGGCATGATTGTTCAGTAGTTATTATTTCATCTTCCGTTACTAATTCTCTTGTAATATAATTTTCTTCTAATCATGTATTTATTAATATTAAATATTTTCGCTGTTCCATTATTCCCGTTATGTAGTAATGATGTGGTTTTATTTCTTCTTCCATTGATTTTTGTGGGATTTTATCTATTCTCTTTTAGGTACTCATATTTGATGATATTTGGGGTATCTCATTGTTTATTCTTTTCGATGTACTTAGTCTTTCCTTTACTATTTCTAAATCTTCTTCTATATCAATTTCAGTATAGCTATAATCATTATTATCTATGACTGTAACTATTCTTTCAAAGGGATCTTCTATTTTTATTTTATTTATTTTATTTTTTGCTGTTATTTTATGTTTTGTTGTTAGAACATATAAGTTTTTACATCTAGCTGTAAATATTTTACTTCCTGGTGCTAGTTCTATTCCTGACATTTTCCAATATAATACTAATGATTTATCTATATTTCTGTCATTTATTTACTCTTGAGTAGTTAGCACTTATTATAAATTTAAATTTTTGATATATGAGGTTACCTTTTATTGCGCTTATTATACTTTTTTCTATAGGTTGTATGATCCTATAATCTGCTAAGTATATTTCTATGGGTGTATCTATTCCTTCTCTAAAACATGCTTTTATTAATATTTCCGTTCCTCCTAAATGTACATATTTAATTGGATTTTTAGCCTTAATATCTTGTATTTCTTTATTTATTATTCGCTTGTTTATTATTGATATTTTAGTCTTTCCTTTGGTGTATTTGCAATCTATGATATGTTCTCTTTGACTTACTACATAATATTCTTCTTTTTGTCGTTTAAACCAGTTTCTTATTGTTGATATTTCGAATATTTTTTCTACACTTAGATCTAATTCTTTTCCTTTTATTTGTTCAAATATATTATTATCAAATATTATTTTTTGTTCAGCCGATACTTCATCTTGAAATTCTTCTTTAGTTATTGTTTGTATATGTGGTTCAGTCATTTATATAGTGTTCACTATCTGATTCTGTTAATAAATTATTTTCCATTTCATTTATTTCATTTTCTGATAATTCATATATGCTATCTTCACTTTCTAATTCATAATCTACGTATTCTATTTGTGTATATTTTTCATTATCTATTATTATTTCTGATATTTGCTTTTTCTTTGGATTTTTAGGTAATTTACAATCTCTAGCTATATGTCCTAATTTTCCACAATTATAACAAGTACATTCCGTTAGTTTTGTTTTTGGTCTATATGGCCTTTTAGTTTTGTAGTTTTTTACATAGTATCTTCTTCTCGGTTTTTTATATTTATATTTTAATATGTATTTTTTATTATATTTCCTTTTATTTATATAATACCTATCCGTACAACCAAATTGAGGTGCTGTTTTATTTTGCAACATGTCAAGTTTTTTACTAATATTTTTTCCATTTTTATTTCTTCTTTATGTTTTTCAGATAGTTCCATAAACCATCGTTGCAAGAATTTCATTCTAGCTCCTAAGATATCTGTTAATTCTGCTTCATTCCAACTTTTTATTATTTTGGAACTAAAAGGTTCCGGTAATTTTGTAAAATATAATTTTCTTATTTCTTTGCTTTCTTCTGTGTTATACGTTCCTTTATAATAATATTCTCTAAATGCACATGTATATTCATCTATGTAACACATATTACATATTGCTAGTTTTGTCATTAGATTCTGATTTATGATTTTTTCTTTATTTTGTTCTTCTACTTCTGTTGTCATACTTCTAAATTCATTTCTTATAGCTACTTCATATTTATATAATATTTCCACAATTGTAGTAGCTAATTCGCCATTAGATTTTTTATTACTTCTTAGAGTTTTTAAACTTTCATCTGATAAATTTTGTAGCCATAATTTTACTGTTCATATAAGTGTTCTTTCTATATATCCCGGTGTCTCTCGCTATTGTTATTTTGTTATCTATTAATTGTTTTGATATATATCCTATCCATAATTGGATTGTTTTATTTATATCGCTACAGTCTAAATCTAAAAAATCATGTCGTTCAGCTATTGGTTTAGGTGTCCATTTTTTATTTATTCTTTTATCCCATATAGGTTTTTCTCTATCATATTGTTCATAGTTTTCATTATAATATTTTGGATTAAAATTTTTTGATTTTTTTTTTTTTTAATAATTACACACATTCGGTGGCCACAACTAACAATACCAAACCTGTTCGATGAATCGCCAATTGGAGTTTAAGCTTACTGAACATGCCTAAACAAATACTAAACTTGAAAGTTGATTCGGCTAAACCGATAGAGTCCACATAGTGTACTTCAGCGAACAACTGTTTGTAGATCAGATCACCAAAATTGAAAATACAGTTTTCCACATTTTCTAAACCGAAAGGTGGACAAGAATGAGTTTGCACAATTTCTTCGGGGCATCGCCGATATGGTTTTGGCATCGCCTAATGTTCCTTTTTCTATTTTTGAACTTTTTTCAACCTGCATGTCACGACCCAAGCCTAGGGCCTAGACGTGACATGGCGAATGAGGAACCCGAAGGAACCCCAAACAAGCCTCTCAAACTTGTCATCACACTTCATCGGTCGCGGAAGTACATTCAACATTAAATAACGGGAATTAGGGACTAAGGGCAAACCATTTCAAAATAACATCATAGAATAAGAGTCAAGCTCATTTACAAAATACTTGTCCAACGCATACCTCTACATACATAGATAGGACGGGGGCCATGACATGCTACCGGCTCCCCTCATAGTCAAAATACAATTGCAAGCTAAAGTCTCAAAACATAGGAGTAGGAAACATAACATAGCCCTCAAATCATTGAGGACTCACCAACAAACTCGGATAAGCACCGTACTAGCCACGTGGATGGAGAGAAGGATCAAGAGTAGCTCCGGTCCCTATATGGTGACATTATGTAGGCAAAATATGCGTTAGTACTTTGGAATGTACTAAGTATGCGGGTGCAATACAACAATAGACAAGGACACAATCGAAATGCAAGAAATAGTTCCATAGGCATAATGAATAACAATATGAGGATGCATGATCAAGTGAAGTCAAAACATGTTTAAGTAAATCTATACTAATAGTAGATATCATATGTGTGTGCATGATCCAACCAATCTATAACCCCAACTTAGGATGGGGGATGTCGTTCACACCCGAACACCCTGGTGGCAAGGTATAAACCCCTCACATGGTTGATGTTGGTCACACCCCAAGCATCCTAGGTGGTGAGGTATAAACCCCTCACATGGTTGATGTTGGTCACACCCCAAGCATCCTAGGTGGTGAGGTATAAACCCCTCACATGGTTATCCGGTTCTTTTCCCCTGGACCAGGCATGGTCATGCAACACTTTATATAGGAAATTCACATTAGGCTCTAATGCAATCTCATGTATGGAAAGAACATATACACAAGCTTAGTTTGTCATCAACACATTTCTGGAATGCCATACATCTCATAACTCAAGCCTTAAAGCATCAATTCATCAATTCTCCATAATTGGACATTTTGTCAAACACCTTGAAGGCGTGTAATGGGATCAAAGAGCATGGAAAATAGGGTAGTAATTATGCAGTAAAACCAGTGAACAACCTGCAACAACGCCTTTTAATACCCACAAGACCACATGAAAAAATCTCCACATCAATTCCAAATTTAGATTCAAGTTCTAGAGTCACAACATACTCAAAACAATCACTTTTCATGCTAGAATTCACTGTGCAGGAAATTTATACAAGGAACAAGACTAATTTATGAATCTCAACTTAAACCATAAATTAGTGAGTAGAATAGAGACTAGGCACTATGGGTGGAAGGACCCATGAGTTCAACACCACATATCTTGAGTTTTTATGAAGGTCTTGAGAGTATCTTCAATGGAAGCTTGGAATTTGGAGCAAGAATCTCTTCAATCTTGAGGAAGGTTTTGGATTAGGGTTCTTGAGAGAAAAAGTGTCTAAGTATGGGAGAGGTATTTTGGGAAATGTTTTAGAGATGGGAATTGAATTAGTGCTATATAGGAAATAAAATATGCCCTTGGAAAAACGGGTCCAACACTTAGAAAAAAAATGAGGCAGATGAACAATAACTTTGCTCTCTGGAAATTGCATTTCCTGCATGGACAGATTTTACGAAAATGGGCATAACTTCTTCGTCTGAACTCCGAATGAGGTGAAACGAAGTGTGTTGGGTAGCTAACTCAAAGAGCTTTCCATGGATAAGTTATGGGCCACCCAATTATTTGTGTGCTAGGAGATATGACCCTCCAAAGTAGACCCTTGAAAAAGGCTTCACTTGGAAATTTTGGATTTTGATATGGTTGCTCTAAAATTTGGGTTAGACCCATTTTCCACTCAATTTGACCCCCTTAACAAGAATATGAAGTCGGATTTTCGAAAAGCGAAACGGATATTTAGATATAGCTAAAACAAGTTTCCGGTAACTTCCGAAGCACATTTTTAGGAACTTTTTGGGTCGTTTCACTGCAATCACAATACATATTATTGAAAGAAGTAAAACAAAGTAAAGACTTGGGTTTCCTCCTAATAAGCGCCTTACTTAACGTGACAATTCTCGTTTACCCAACATTCATTTTTTGGGATTTGGGATAATGTCACTAGGCAACATTCCTTCTTACCTTGGATTGGCATGAGTGGAGATCTGACACAAGTGGGTTTCTAGCGGCTTGATCGACATTAAATGAGAGGTCATCATTTGGGATAGAGTAGAGAAGTCATTTTTCAATTCCTTGTACACTTTGTCAGACCCTTAAACCGTGTAGAAGATCCTTATGTGAATTTCCTCAGTTTGGTTTCCTTCTATCTCATAGTTAGGTCTATTGGTCGTTGATGTTCATGGGGAGACACATATCTATCCTTGTCAACCTCAATACCTCTCTTATTTCCACCTCACCATTCTTTCCAACCATTATATCGATCCGTGTTCCAACCTTGGTTCCCACCTTGTCATTGATAATTTGGGTGAAAATCCCCGTTTGGTTTCCCAAATATTGCACTTTTTCATTGTATAATGCCTCAAATTTGGCATCATTCAGGCACTGCACACTATTAGTTCCAACCGTGTGCACCAATTTTAGTGCACTTCCCATGATATGTTTAGACAATAAATCAAGTTGGGTAATCATTTTAGCCATGTTCTCATCTCATTCATCGTCCTTCTCGATTTTCTCTTTGCTCAATCTGAGTTGTAGAGTAGACACATGGTCTTCTCTAGTATGCCAAGCATAGTTAACTTTGGTAATGTCATCTAACAACAGTGCAGCCATATTATATGGTTGTCTCAGTAATCCTCATTAGACTAGTTGATCAGTAACACCTTTTTTAGCTAAATCAAGACGTCAGTAGAAGTATTGGAGAAACAAATTCTCTAGAATACAAGGTGTTCATACGGATCCTCATGAGCTAGACCCACAAAATTTCCTTTTAGTTGGAGCAATTGTAGCATTGTTCGGGTTATATGAAACACAACCCTCCTAACTTTGGGATGTATCCAGATGGCTCCTGTGGTTTGAAAAATATTCACATGCATATTATTCAAATCACCCTTGTTATTATTTTGACCATAATGACTATCATTGTGACTGCCATGGTCACTCATTGTATTAATCTAATTTCACAAATAGAATTCTCAACCACCATTACAAAGTAGCAACACTATTTTCTATAATGCTCAAATGTCATCTTTAAAAAAATTAAAAGGGACAACGGTCGTAGTTAATAAACATAGCCAATGAAGAGCCGGCACTACACCATTTTAGGCCTACGGCCACCCCAGTAAAGTGTTGCCTAAACTACCGAAAAGTGTGGCCTTTGATAATAGGCTACACTTTTAGACTTTAAGCAACACTTTTCCTGGGGTGCCCAAAAGAGGCGTAACCTTAGAGTTTACTTTTCAAGTGTTGCCTAATCAGCGACGCTTAAAAGCGTAGCCTAAATGGCAAAATGGCCACGCTTTATGTACCTCATATAGTAACATTTCTATCTCATACAACTACACTTTTAAGCGTGGCCTTAGCTTCCTTATTGCCCACGATTTTAAAGTGTTGCCTTTTCTATCTAATGTATGACAACACTTTGAAGTGTAGTCCTTGCCCATGTGCATACCATAATTTACAGCCCTATGACTACACTTTTAAGTGTGGTAATACTATTTTGGCTATAAAATATTTATATGCCATAATTTCTAATTAAAAAACACCAATATTGTTATGCAATAAATAATTTCAAGCATTAAATTGGCTAATAAGTAATTCAAATATATAAATTTCAAAAGATAGTATGTCTTGTGTACATACACATACTTGTACACATACTTATAAAGCAATATTCTACACATGTGTACACCATAGTTCATCTGAGGCAGTGTTTCTTGGAGTAGCCAGAACTAACCAACTTGCAGCTCCCTGGAGCAAAGATGTGGCAGAAGAACAACATTTGCTTGCTTGTTGATGCTCGTACTTCTTCCTGCTTATGCTAAATTGCTTTGTTTTGAAGGAACACAGTAGGTTGCGGTGGAGTTATATGTGTACGGTCAGATTCAGTCTGTAAAATGGACAGCAACAAGATTTTGAGCAAGAGCATGCATTCGAGCAGAGTATTCTGCTCGGCGTCATGCCAGAAGAAGTCTGTTCTCTATTTCGTCAGTTGGAGAAGTCGAAGTTCCAAAATCCTACAGAAGGTGTTGCAAGTATGCACTGTATTAGTTAAAACTATGTAAAAGCAAAGATTCAAATGAAGATGGTACTCTTGAGTTACTCTAATTAACTAAAAGGTCAAATGACAGCTCTATCGAATAGCCAATGAGGGTCGTATAATCCAAAATCAGTTAGTAAATTTTCAGGAGTATGGTCTCCAAATGCTGCATAGCAAAAACAACCATAGAGCATGTAGAAAACTGTTGTTATTGATACACTAATTAGAGTTGCATTTTTCATTGTTTTGGCTTCTGAGGGTGGGGATTTGATTGTATCCTGTATTATATAGGAAATTACTACGGCATCAAGTTAAACTACGAGGAATAAATGAAAAATGCTCTATATCGTTACCTGAATCTCCATAAGGATGAGGGAGTAAGAATTGGCAAAAGCAATAGCTCATAGTGCTTGTAAAGTTCTCCAAACTTTTTGCATTTCAGTCACAGTTCAATGCTAACTCCAGTTAAACTTCCTCCAATTTTTTAGTTTCTTCAAATAAAAAAGGTACATAAAAGTTAGAACTTGCAATGTTTCCCGGACCCTCCAAAAATGTAGCAATAGTAGGCTAGAAGGTGACAAACCTGCTACTTGAGCAATGCCTAAACCTAGACCGATCATCGAGCAAGTGAAAGAAAGTACAACAACAACAATTGAAAGCCGTCAAATTTGATCAAAATCTGGAATTTGTGAGAAGATGGATTTCTATTACTCCAAATATGATGTAATAAGTAACAAAAGAGAATAAAAGCATAACAATAGTACCATCAATCCAACCAAGTTGAGCAATAGCAAGCCAAAGATAAAACGCTTGAACCAATAACAACAATTAGATATGAGCACTTGCAGCCCAAACGCAGGGAAATCCTCACCCTTGAAGTACCAAAGAAAGCACTTAATATAGTTTTAGAAGTATTTCTTTCTTCAAAGGATTCGGCAATTCAACAAGATATGGAACTACTCTTACATCTCCAAGAATCTTAAAAATACTTCATTGGCAATCATATTATTCTGGCAACACAAGTTTCTGAGAACATCTATCATCCTATTGATGACCTCTAACTGATGACAAAGTTCGAAATAGAAAATTAAAGGAAGAAGGTAAAGAAAACATGATCTCTAACAACATATTACTCGTAGCAGTGGTTCACACAGAAAGAATATCAAATGTTTTTTGCATCATGCCAAAGGCGTATTGATGACCACTATGTCACATTTCGACATCATCTTATCGAGATCTTCCTCAAATTTTGCTCCAATTTGATTCTCTGGCTCAGAATCCATCTTAATCCGCAACTGAGACAAGATTGCTTCCGGTGATCTCTGCTCTTGTCAATCCAAAGCAGCGACCACTTTCAGATCAACATGATCGATCCAATTCCACCTGCCAGCGGAAGCTGTAGTTTTTTTTGCCTTCTTGATCCTTTCAGTCGTGACATACGTAGGATAAAAAGGGGTTGAAATCAACACATGGAGATAAGGAATAAATGTTCCTGCTATGACCGTTAAATTCTCTTCGCATGAGCTATTTATTTTTTAAAACCTAAACACATACATGCATGTTTTAAACGAAAAAAAACTACTCCTTTCCAGATGTGTATAGTTGTACAAGCATGAAGAGTAAATCGGTAAAGGGACTATCTTTAGAAATGCATAGGCTTCAGTGGAGAATTGGATAGAACATGAGAGATTATAGATTAGCAGTAACTTCAGGCTTAGTAGGATAGAGGAAATAGTTTTCATCTCAAAAATCTATTTCTTTCCGCAAATGTAATGGCTTGGACTGCTGGAGATCGATTTCATGTCTCGACAGTCTGACTGCAATTTTCCAGTGTACCATTCATCAAGTTTTGCAGAATTTTGAACATAGGATACCTACATTATGATGGCCTTCAGCCCCAGCTATCACCATTCCTCTTTGAGCATCAGGAAAACAAGAGCAGAACTGGACGTCACATAACTACGTGCAGATTACCTGACTAATGGTATATTGAGCATCATGGTGTCAGTACTATTTACAGAATAACAACCCTTTAAATCTAATCCAAAGTTATAGCACAGATAATACAAGTTGTGTGAGGTCAAGGTGGAGAGGAAATTAAAGGACTCAAGCAGTGAATGTGCGGTTGACGAAGTCAATATCTCCAAAGTTAGCATCTTATAATATTTCTTAGTTATACGAGTGTGTATCTAAAAAAAACAATATTCAACAAATCGGTCATATTATTCATCCAAACTAGAGTGAGCGAGTTCGAATGACTAACGTTATCTTCTAGAGAGTTGTATCTGTCTCCAAAAGAAAAAAAGAAATTATCGAGACCACTATAACAACACAATATTTGTGGCAAGTGTGCTGAGGCTTGGACTACTTTCATGGGCTTAAAGTTGTTGATATAGTAGCTAAGGGATGGTCCTGAGTACTCCTAAATATAATAAACCACAAAGCATAACCAAGTGTAAAGAAGGTTCCACGAATAATTTTATCTAAATAATACTAGTGTGAATATGAAATATAAATAACGAGAGGAAGTGGAAATGAGAAATATAAATAACATATTGTGTAGTTCTTAACTCTTGCATCCATCGACGACTTCTTTAGATTTTCAATTTTATGTATAGTTGGAGCACCAACAACTGATTGTGATGCTAAAGCTTTGCCTCATCGCTAATAAGCTGAACGAGGCACAAAGATGCTTAGAACTATCGAGAAGCCAATGGTATCATTCAATGGGAAGTTTAGCATCAAAACTCGTGTCAAGTTAGTTTATTTGTATCAAAAAACATTGTTATTGCTGCATCTACAAAAATGGAAAAAGAGAGCAATGAAAAAAGAACTTGGATTCAAGATTGAGATAAAATACCAACCGATTATGTTGTTGATTTCCCCTTCTATCTTAAAGGGCATATTATTGTTACCTTTTAAAAGTATATTTGACTTTGTTAGCACATAATAGCTACTGCCTGAATATAGTTGCGAATTATCCGACTAATAATGTATATTGAGCATCATGGTGATCAGTACTAACCACAAAAGAGCAATCTCTGTTCATATGCAAAAAATATAGTTTACCTGAAAACACTAAGAATTAGAAGTCCCTTCTGCATAGCTATACTTCTCTTCATGAGAAGCACTGCAGCCACACCATCACCGACCCGGCTAGAATTCCCTAGAAAGATCATGTAATTAGCAATAGTTCCAAATTCGAAGTAGAATAAATATTTTAACATAGTGGGAAACTAGTACCCGTAGTTGTTGCTCCGTCTCTTCGAATGGAGGTTTCGGCTTCGCCGGCCTATCAAATTTGTGGTTGGCAGAATGCATCAACATATTGTCCCTATTCCAGCCCAAATTCTAAACCCATGTAATTTAAACTAACGAACGACAAGAAAGGAAAAAGAAAAGAAAAAACCACATCCGGAAAAGAAATTGTCACTATAAACATTGAAAAGATTAGCACTGAAGTGAATACTAGATACATGAACTCATTCCAGCTCAAATCCTATACCTATGCACCTTAAACAAACAGAACAGCAAGGAATTTTAAAAGAAAAAAAAATCCACATCCCAAAAAGAAATTGTCATAATCGAGTTACCATTCTCACACACAAAAAAAGAAGGATTTCACAATGAGCTTCAAAGAGATTTACATTGAAGTAAATACAACATACATAAATCTACTCCAGCTTAAATTATATACTCATGTTATTTAAGCTATCAGAACAATAACAATGGTAAAAGCAAACAAACCCACATTATTCACAATGAAGTTTCAATAGATTATCACTGAAGTGAATGCAAAATACATGAACCTACTCCCGCTCAAACTCTACAGCCATGTAATTTAAGCTATCAGAAAAACAAGAATGACAAAAGCACAAAAACCCACATCCCAAAAAGGGATTTCAACAATGAATTTTCAAGAGATTAACACTAAAGTGAATACAACGAATCAACAAACAAACAAAAAAGTAATTGAATCAGAAAGACTAAAAGTGGAGTGAGAAAAACGGAATCGTATAAGTGCTCTTCAGCTCTGTTTTCGATGTTCAGCTCTTCAGCGGTTTCGTGAGAAAAGCGATCTTCAGCTCTTCATCAATTCTTCGATTCTGATTTGGGGTTTCAGCTCTTCAGCTAGATGTTCTTCAGCGCCTCTTCAGTTCTCTATAGAAAAGTAGTATGTCGTTTTTCTGATTAATGTTTTATGAATTGTTTTTTTTGGCCAATAAAAATGGGAAGGAGAGTTAAAAATGTTGGAGGGAGAGTTAAAATTTTAGTGAAAATTTTAAGCAACACTTGTAATGTGTTGTTTTTACAATTATAAAAATAGGACATTTTAAAAGTGTGGTCATATATGTAAATAAGTGTTGCCAATTATATCATACTGTAACAACACTTATAAAATGTAGCCTATACCATTTTAGGCAACACTTTACAAGTGTTGTCAATATTATTGAAGCCAAAAGTTAAAAACTTGGGCTACACTTTTAAAGCGGTCCCAAAAGTATTTTAGGCAACACTTTATAAGCGTTGTCCAGATTTAGTGTGGCCGTAGACCTAAAATGGTGTAGTGCGGGGTCGAATCTCACAGAGAAAGGTATATTATAGAGAATTCTATCAACACATTTGGATAGTAAATTTTCAGTTAGTTGTAATAGTAAAAGCAAGTGGGTGGATGATTACACCAATTGAATAAAAAGATTTAGTTGTCAATTGTCATAGTTAAACTTAGATTCCAAGCATGGCGTTACAACATTCCTTAACCACCATTTCGAACACACCTGAAACAAACCTACTCATTATTTCCCTAGGATCGGCAACCATAGTGGAATCATATAAAGACAATTGTCTGAACTTCAAAGCATATTCTTCCACATTCATTCTTCCTTGAGAAAGGTTGATGAACTCAGGTACCTTTTCCTCCCTCATTTCAAGGGGAAAGAACCTATTAAGGAAAGTAACCTTAAACTTTTTCCAATCGAGAGGACTCACATAAACTGACATCTCTTCCCTCCATTGGTTGAACCAAACTGGAGAAACACCCTTAAGTTGGTAAGCAGCCAATTCCACCTTTTCCACTAGCGTCACTCCCATGATCATCAACACCTTATACATTTCATAAATGAACTCTTGAGGGTCTTCATCAACCTTAGAACCAGGAAACTCCGAAGAGTTCATTCTAGTGAAGTCTCTCACTATAGTCATCATCATACCCACATTTGGGTTCATGGGGACCACAACCTCCCTATTGACTTGAGCCATCATAACTAGAGCCAACACTTGAAAAGCAGCCCTAAACTCTGCATTAGTCTCTTGCTCGACCAAAAGGTTGATTGGAAGTTGAGGAGGTTGAGGAGGAGCCTCTTGTTCCATAATCTCTCGCACATTTCTTCTAGCATATGCCCTTCGAGTGGCCATGTCTTGTAGAGCATCAGATAAGAATAAGGAGAGACACATTATAGAGTTAAACTTCATCGCACGACTTTAGAGTAATGAAAGAAGTGGAGATTCCTAAACATCTTATAGCCTCTCATTCATAAATGTGGCACGCTTCACAGTTATGAACAAGACTCTAATCGACGTGACTTATGAAACTTTCTAGGATCTTTCTAAACCTTATGCTCTGATTACCAAGTTTGTCACGACCCAAGGTAGACCCTAGGTGTAACATGGCGTACAACACCTCAAGAGGCCCCATAAGAGCCAACTAGCATACGTCGTACAAGATAATAGAAAACAAGAGATTTAAAAAGATAATTTCAAAACATAGAGTTTTATAAAACAAAGCGGAAGTATAACAATGTCTCAAAGACATCTAGTACATTAGGAGTTGTCGGGACATAACCCGTACATGAATTTCAAAACTGAAAACTAAATACATAATAAAATAAAGGCTTGATCCCCGGAACATGAGGACTCACCAGTATTCCAACTTTTACTAATAGATCACTAACCACGGAAATGCAGATCTAGAGCATCAGTCCCTACATTTTGATAAGAAATGTAGGCAAGAGTAAGTATTAGTACAAAAATGTACACTACTAGAAAATAGGCCTATGGAAACGGGTCTAAAACTGTTGCAATAAGTATCCAAACTGTCGCAATAGGCCTAAGGCAATGGTTCATGAACCGCTACATCAGCTCGCGTAGCAATAGAACTATGGGAACAATTTTTTGCAACGATTCTTTTACTACTGCAATAGATAGACCTATTGCAACGGTTTTCCATCCGTTGTTATAGTCCATTCTATTGCAACGTTTATGTTGTCTAATGAAACGGTTGAAAACTGTTGCATAAATTATCTTTTGCAACGGTTGTGTAAGCTACTGGAATGCATTTTTTTGATTTTCAAGTAATTATTATTAGCTATAACGACGGTTATTTGAAGTTGTTGCAACAGTTCTTAGGTTTTACTGCAACAGTTGGATGGTCTAACACAATATTATTTCCTTGCAAAACAAAATATAATATAATATATTAAAATTTATATAAATTATAAAAGAAATATTCAACAAGAAGATCATAATCCAAATTATTCAACTAGTATTATCCGTATATAAAGCAGAATATACAAATTTGTTTGACATGTTCAATAATTGGCATACACAAGTTCATAAAAACTAAAAAATTTAAAGGCCTTGCACTGTTCAGCTAATACTTTGAAGTTCTTCATTTCTTTCTTCTACCCCTTCATTTATTCACCTACAAAATGATTAGAAATACGATCTATATCAGATTTGTTTATATAAAAAGAATAAAAATATCTATATTTGTACTCTTACCTTAATAAAGGTAATATGACGAACTACAATTCCATGTAGCAATATCTTATAATCTTTTTTAGCAAAATAGAAATATACAAGTCTCAGTTTTCCAAATTCTAATGTGGAAGAGGGACATTTGTAAAGATCCAAAGAGACCAATCCAAGCAAAAACCATTTTTTCAGCAATGTATATATATCCAAAAGCATTTTCTTATTATTTACTGGCAAAAAGAATATATTTGAAAACTATTCATGGCACGACAAGTATAAAGTTACAAATTTAAAAAATTCTTCTTTCATTCATAACCTCTTTATACTCATTCAGATGAGAACACATAAATATGACTTCATTGACTCTGTATTAATTCAAACTATATCACATAAATTGATGAAACATAAGGAGGAATAGATATGAAAGTAATTTACCTATGTTAGATATGTAGGAAATTGTAAAATCTCAAACTTGTTTAGAATTATTTGGTATCGAAGCAAATTATTAACATCTAAATGACGAATTAAATCCCAAAGCAGAATTGCATAGAGAATTTGTATAGCTGATACGCTAAGATTGGCTAATTAAGTGTGTTTTATTAAAATATTCATCTAATCAATCAGAGGTAATTAGTAATAAGCTCAGGCTGATTTGAAAGTTTAGCCACTGCAAATCATTGTGTTGTTATTAGAATCAAATGCCACTTGTTTGACAAGGGGAATGAAATTTTAAAGATCATTACAATTGTAATTGTAAGGGAAACTAATTTCTTAATCTCTTCCAAAGTTTCTGAATGGAAAATTAAAGTTATACATACTTTTATTGTAGCTAGAAGTAGCACAAGGATATGGTGAGGGCCAAAGAGCTGAAACATTTTCATTAAGATAACAAATGAAGTCAATTCTTGAAGATTGGTTATATGTTAAATCTGCACACTTCTAATCTTGTTATCATAAATCAATAATTTACTAGTTTTATCGTTTAAACTAGAGAAATCAACATCAAAATTCAAACTTTATAGCTTGATCTTAATATGTTCAAGGTAATTAATACTAACTTCCCTTGGCAAAACCAGAGAAAAAAAATTCTAATGAAAAATTGCATTATATATGAATAAGGATTCAACATTGTCTTCAAGCAATTTGCAACAGTTAAAAGGTAATGCTTTTCACTTGGTAAAAGTATTTACAGATATACCTTGAATTGTTTTAGAAGACCCATACATATCTGCACTCTTCTTCTTTGCCCATCAAATGATCTGTGCATTCTCCAGGATAGATCAATACCAAGAACCTTCATAAGCATAAGATTAAGAATTTTAACATATTTTGATTTGTTGTTTGCATATTAGATGAGTTCATGACAATCAGCTTTTATCAAAAATAAATTACTGTAAAAGGTAACACCCACCCGAAGAAGTTAAGAGGTTTAAACTTCCTTCCTTAGTTTGTCGTGCATGTTTGTGTGTATTTATTTATTCCCATTAGTAATTTTTATCATGGTACAAAGTTAGAGCGCTCCTACTCATCATGAGAGACAAAATTCTGATTAAACTTGGAAAATTAGTAAGAGGAAAAAGCGAGATAGTTTTTCCAGGCTTTGGCATATGGTCTATACCTTTATCAGTTTACCTCAAAACACTAGCAGAATA
Organism: Solanum commersonii; assembly: GCA_029007595.1. NCBI lineage: Eukaryota > Viridiplantae > Streptophyta > Magnoliopsida > Solanales > Solanaceae > Solanum > Solanum commersonii. The sequence goes on along the minus strand of JAJTWQ010000002.1, from coordinate 6,152,879 downwards.
TATGATACATTATTTTTGAGTTGCCCATCGGACTTTGTTAAATTTCACGCAAATAACAATTGCTCATTTTTATTTGTACCTTAATTAGTTCATCTCGTCTTTGTGGATCAGTTCCTGGAACTCCGAAAATCATTTTCTTAGTAGAAATATCCATTTGGATAGGCACCTCAAATCCAACAAACGCAACTTCTCTCCTCCACTGCAAAATAGAAAGCAAAGCAAAACTTAGTTTTCTACTTTGGTAATCAATTTCTGAATTCACAAGTACATTTAAAAGATGTGGCATGTTTGTCATTTCATGAAACAGGTTTAATCAAACTTAAACAAGATGTTAGCACTGTTATAGCATATTACTTCTATAACTAAAATCTTCTTAAAAGTACCATATTACATGTAGAAACTAGCAAAAAATAAATGAGAGAAACCATGTTACAGAGATTGAGTTTTAATGTTGATTCCAAATAGAACACCAACTAAGAAAGTATGTAATCTTTGTTAAAAATAACAGAAGAGCACTTAATTCTGCTGAAATTATTCAATTGTTACATACGACGACACTGCCAAGTTCCAATACATATGCAATTAACAAACTAAAGAAGGTAACAGCCCTCAAAAAATAATAAACCATGAAGAGATAGTGAAGGAAAAAAGCAAGAGAAGACCTGAAACTTGGTGCTCAATCTGAAGTTTGACTTTTGGATTTAACGTAGAAAAATTATTAATGGCCGCTTTCTCCAAATTTGATTTCCTAATTCCCATAAAGATGACCTGAAACTTGGTGTGCAATCTGAGCATGGTGATAGGAGAATGATACTTCAAGTATGAATCAAAAGAAAACTAAAATTCCCCTTTCCCCTGCTTCGCTTATTTGGAGTTACGGGTTAGTTTACGAAGTCTATCAGTCCCTGTGTAGACCAAATTGAAGGAGTCACGAATTGAGTTCCACAAATTTCATTTGAAAGAATACAAGGACTAATTACCTCAAACAATTGTAGACAAACACATTAAAAAAATAAATAGCACAGAAATAAAGAATCAAAAGTTTTTTAGTATCTAAACTTGCAAGTTTCATCAACATACTATATCTACCAAATAGATTTGAAACCCTAATCTCTTCACATACATACTTACAAATTTAGATGAAACATACCTCTGTTTCATCAATAAAGATGACAACATGAGCAAAAAATTGGATACAAGTGCTTTGCTCCTGTGTGGTTTAACGAATAAGAAGACGAAGCTGAGGATTCCATGGCAAAAGAGATAAATGGATACAGGAGGTACAAAAGCCCTAATTATATAACAAAAAAATAGCACCAAATATAAAGTGTTGCCATACATATTTTTATTAATTAACTGTAGCTATAGAGATAACTACTGTAATGAATATTATAAGTGTTGCAATAGCTACCTCTATAGCAACAGTTTTTATGTTGATGCAATGGTTTAATTAAATAAGTGTGCTAATAGGGAAATATCCTTAAGCAACAGTTTAAAACGTTGCCATTGACTTGCTATCGCAACAGTTTTATACCAGTCGCAAAAAAAACTGTTGCCATAGGTCTAATTTCTAGTAGTGGTACCAAGTATGACAGAAATGCATAAAGTATGAAAATCATAATAAAGGGACATTTTTGTGACATGAAATGACCAAGCTAAAACATGATATAAAAGAGTTAGAAAGCATAAGACAAAAAAACATGGTCAATGCAAGTAGTCATCATCTTAGAAAACATGGGAGATACTTCTTCGAGTAAACTTGGTTCATTAGTGTGGGAGAATTACCTTTAACCTACATGTAAGACCATATGAGTTATTAACATGGAATTCGGTGTCTACCCCACATCGAAAACTTGTGTTCTCACTTACCAAGGTAAGAATCATGAACTTCTAGCTTACGAGGAACCACTAGCTAATGTATATCTAGACAATCTATGGTGGCACATAGTTTATGGGACATGGGTAATCCACACTTGTCAATTCGGTGCTAAGCAAAACTCCCACGGAATATTAAATAGTCTTATTCATCATTTCTTTAAGGGACTTGGGTAATCGCCTCTTGTCCTTATATTATATGACATGGGTAATCGCATATTTTCTTTTATTAGAGGGCATATGTAATCACCGTTTGCCTTATTCTTAGAATAACTCCTTAATTTTGATTCATTTTTAGGTGAGAAGACCTTTCAACCTTAAAATCCTTTATGTGAGAAAACATTTCACATTCACACATGGAGAATTTATCTGAGAAGCCCTTTCACAACAATTAACAATAACAACATCTATGGTTCACTCTCAAATCAACATACATCATATGTCACCATTTTCATAAGAACATCCACATTTCCATAATTCACCTTTCATGGTTAAAAACCCACTTTATCATAAAAATCTAGAAAACATGGGTTAAGCATGGGTTCATGGGGATTCATCTTAAAATAATGGAATCTTCTCAATTCATGCATTAAAGATCATGAATCAATCAAATAAATCAGCATTGAAAGGAACCCATGACATGGAAGAAAATTCAAACTCAAATCAGAATTTCTAGCTTTATAAATTGGATAATTTAGGAACTCTATGAAGGAAGGAGCTTCTTAGATGAAGACTACCATACCTTGATGCCAAAATCTTGAAATCAAACGAGAATTAGGAGAATTGATCTTGAGACCCTAGCTTTCTTCTTTAACTTCTAGAGAGAGAAATATTTGAGAAGACTTGTTCTTCCTTTGAGAATTTGATAGAATGAATTGATTGGGAGATTTTTGGGTTAAAAACATTTATATAGGGCTTTAGGTTAACGGCAAAACGTCAAGGTATTGAATTAAAACAATTAGGAAAAAAAACTAAAAGACCATGACTTAAAATTGACGCAGCCACTTCACGGTGGTCTTCACGACCCATCAAGGACCCCACGAGCTGTTGTGGCAGTCATGGTCCTTGATTAGTGGCTAGGGGAAAGACCCTTTGTTGGTGAGTTACTTTGACAATGACCACTATGAACACCTAATTTTGACCAAACTTTAGATCTTACGTTTGTTTTAGTGCTTAAATATTAATCATTAATCTAAATCAAGAGGTGTTCAAATGGGGATGAACCACCCGTATGTGCATGTCCAACAAGAACAATCTAATTTTCCTCAACATTATAACCCATCCCAATATGTAGTTCTCAACACCCAGGCATATGTCCTGCCTCCTCAACGCCAATAATGGCAGGCGCCTACTCTACAAGGTTCTCACCCCTATTAACAACACTTTCAGGTACCATATAATCCACGTCCCAAAATAGATTATACAAGAGAATAAGGTCGAGAAAAAATCTTTAGCCCAATTGGGGAATCATATGAGAGTTTGTTGTGGAAATTAAAACAATTCAAATTGGTTGAACCTGTCAATCTCTATTTTTTCAATCCAAATGCAAAAGGATTTGATCCAACTGTTATATGTGAGTATCACGCTAACACTGCAGGTCATAGCATAGAGAATTGTTGGACTCTGAAAAAAGTCTTTGAGAAGTTAATCGAGGGTAATGTATTCGAGATACGCAATGAGTAAGCACCAAATGTCACCAACAACCCACTTCATGCTCACAATAATGAGCATGTTGTGGAGATGGTAGGCATTTATGAAGATTGAAAGCAAGTAGATAGAACAAAGATGAAAAGCGGGGCTTCAAATGTAGAGACGAGTATGGTTTAGGAACCCATACAAAAGCACCATTAATTGTAAAAGGTGCTAGTTCATATTTTGGGGACACAAGAAAGCTAGTATTATATGTCCACACAGCTATAAAAATAAAAGTACCGTTGAATGGATCAAAATTATACATTCCCGATAAGCTTTCAACACCTGATCAAAATCAAGAAAGTGTGAAATAGCCAGTTATGATACAATTCGCAACACAACTTCTGATGACAAACACCAAGACCGTTCCCTGAAACTACCACAAAGTCCGTGCTACCCACAAGGGAAAGGAAATAGTTGAAGAAACAAATGAAACAAGAGGTTTAACTCGTTACGGATGGTGTTATGTTCCAGAAGAATTAAGGAGAGACTAACAAGCAACAGAAAATCAATTGCTAGTAAAAAAACCTTTCACTGAGGAAAAGGCGGAAGAATTTCTGAAAAAGATGAAAGCTCAAGATTATTTTGTTATTGATCAGTTGAGGAAAACGCCCGCGCAAATCTCTTTGCTGTCATTACTCATACACTCTAAAGAGCATCGTGTAGTTTTAACCAGAATCTTGACTGAAGCACATATCTCAGAAAATATCATGGTGGGTTACTTGTAAAAGATGGCCAGCCAAATATTTGAGGTAAACAGAATCACTTTCACTGATGATGAATTGCCTTTTGAAGTTTCTGTGCATAAAAAGGCTCTACATTTAACCGTTAAATATGAAGAACACTATGTGAAGAAGGTCATGGTCGATGGAGGATCGGGTGTAGACATATGCCCTCTTTCCACTCTACAAAGTTTGAAAATCAGCACTAATAGAATCCATACTAACAATGTCTCTGTACGGGAATTTAATGGTGCAAAACGAGACACTTTTTGTGAAATTTACTTAACTGTTACAATTGGACCAGTGGAGTTCCGAATCACTCTCCAAGTAATAGACATGGACACTTCATACAAAAAAAAATTGGGTGAGCCATGAATCCACCTGACTAGAGTTGTGCCGTCTATTCTGCACCAAGTGGTCAAGTTTGAACATAACAAACAAGAAATCATTGTCCATGGTGAAGATGATCTCCTAATCACCCGAGATCCTTCCATACCAAGCCTTAAGGCCAAAAGAGGTTTTGAATACCTCAACTATCAAGCTTTTTAGATAATACCAGTCAATCAGTTCTTGGAAGGAAAGCCTATCCCACAATCTCATCTACCTTTAGTTCAGTCATAGTGATGGCCGAAATGGTACACAACGACTATGAACCTGGAAAGGGACTAGGGATGTCTTTGCAAAGAGTTGTAAATCCTATCAATCCAATGGGTAATCAAGAGACATTCAGTTTGAGTTTCAATCCAACTAGATTTGATAGGAAATGGGCATCGTAAAAGGAATGTTTGGAATTTGCCGAAGCTAATTCCCCATATTGCTCAATCTTTCATTAAACCTCGAGGTGAACCATGTCTAGACTTACCTATCAAAAAATATGGGGATGAAATGTGTCAAGGTATCAAGGAAATGTTTTATGAGGTAAACATGACTCTAATGGGTCAAGGCACTAGTCATATGAGTGTGTAGTTTGTCGGCCCGAATGTCCAGCTCAACAGTTGGGAAGCCACTCCTCTCTCTACAAGGAAGGAGTCTTGGTAGTTTATTTTGCTGCTTTATATTTATTTAGATTATTCTTAGTGCTGTAATTCAAACATAGCTTTGTTGTTAACCCTTCTGTCATTTCCTATTCAATGCAATGATGTTCTAGTTCACAGTCATATTCTATCATCTTCTCTATTCTTACTCTTTATAATATTTCTCATCTTATTTTCATTTTAATTACGTTAATATCGACTTTAATAATATGACATACATGCGGAGTTTACGGTTAGATCCTAAAAAGTTGTATGATCTCAACACAATGAATCCTAAGTCTGAGGAATATAATGTAGATTAAGATTGCGAAGAAATAAAAAAAGGGATTGGATCAATTTGAAAATAAGCCTAAACCTAACTTAAGTGAAACCGAGGCGATTAATTTAGGTACTCCTGAAGAAGTTAGAGAAATAAATATAAGTATTCATGTCAATCATACTATTAGAGACGACATAATTCACGTTTTATTTGAATATAAAGATGTTTTCACTTGGTCCTATGACGACATGCTGGGTGTAAGTGCTAATTTGGTAGTTCACAAACTTCCCATACATCTTGATTTCCCACATGTCCAGCAAAAGCAAAGAAAGTTTAAGACAAATATGAGCGGTCAAATTAAAGAAGAAATTATGAAGCAACTGACTGCAATTGTGATAAGGGTCGTCCAATACACTACCTGGTTGGCTAATGTTGTGCCTGTGCCAAAGAAAGGCAGAAAGATCAGAGTTTGTGTTGATTACAGAGATTTAAACAAAGCAAGTCCAAAAGGCAAGTTTCCATTACCCAACATTCACATACTAGTTGATAATAATACCAAACACGAGATTCAATCTTTTGTGGACTGTTACACTGGATATCACCAAATTCTCATGGATGAAAAAGATGTAAAAGAATGCTTTCACCAGCCCACGGGGTACATATTGTTATAGAGTCATCCCATTTGGTATAAAGAATGCAGGTGCAACCTACATGAGAGCTATGGCTACAATATTCCATGATATGATGCATAAAGAAGTTGAGCAAGAAGTCCACAAGCTATGAGGCAAAGTACACTCTATTAGAAAAGACGTGTTGTGCCTTAACTTGGGTTGCCCAAAAATTGAAGCACTATCTTTTGTCTTACACGACCTATCTCATATCTCGAATGGACCCTTTGAAATACATTTTTCAAAAACCTATGCCAACACGTAGCTTAGCAAAATGGCATATTTTGCATACAGAATTTGACGTTGTCTATGTCACTTGCACCGCAATGAAAGCACAAACATTGATTGATCATTTGGTAGAAAATTCGATCGATGATGAATACGAGCCTCAAACAACATACTTTCCTGATGAAGAGATCAACTCTATTAAGGAAGAAGTTCTCGATGATGGTCACTACTGGAAATTATACTTTGATGGGGCTGTTAATAAAAATAGAGTAAGAATTGGAGCAGTTCTTATCTCACTAACTAGACGCCATTATCCTACCACAACACGACTTCAATTTTTTTCTACCAACAACACAACAGAATATGAATCTTGCATCATAGGTTTAAATATGGCAATAAATCTAGATGTCCATGAGTTGGTAGTTTTGAGGGATTTCAACTTGGTCATCTTACAAGCTCGAGGTGAATGGGAAACTCGAGATACTAAGCTTATGTCATACAAACAATGTTTAGACAACCTCAACAAAAAACTCAAGTTCATTGAATTAAGATATGTTTCCAAATTTTACAATGAGTTGGTTGATGATTTAGCCACTCTCGCCTTGATGCTTCCATACCTAGGTAATGCATATATTGACCCATTGGAAATTCAAATAAAGGATCAACATGGTTATTGCAATATAATTAAAGTTGAGAGGGACGGCGAGCCATGGTATCACGACATCAAACGGTTCCTGAAAGCAAGTGAATATCCAATGCATGCCGATAGAGATCAGAAAATAACTATTAGGCGACTCGCCAATGGTTTTTTCTTGAGTGGTGAGATCTTATATAAAAGGACTCCAGATTTGAATCTATTCTGATGTGTGAATATCCAAGAAGCAGAAAAAATTATGAATGAGATGCATTCAGGGGTATGTGGGCCATACGTGAATGGTTATCTTCTAGCAAAAACATTATCCGGGCAGGGTATTATTGGTTGACAATGGAGTGAGATTGCTTCAGCTTTGTTCGAAAGTGTCATTAGTACCTGATTCATAGTGAGTTGATTCACTCACCCCCTTTAGAGTTGCACCCTATGTCTACTCTGTGGCCTTTTGTTTCTTGGGGAATTGACATTATTGGGACAATCGATCCAGAAGCTTCTAACGGATATCGATTTATTCTAGTTGCTATCGACTACTACACCAAATGGGTTGAAGCTTATACTTGAAAATCAGTCACCAAGAAAGAAGTGGTGGACTTTGTTCATTCCAACATTATATGTCATTTTGGCATACCGAAGATCATTTTGACAAACAATGTGGCGAATCTTAACATCAACTTTATAAAGGACATTTGCGAGCAATTTAAAATTGTTCATCTTCATTCAACCCCTTATCGACCCAAAGTAAATGGGGATGTTGAAGCAGCAAATAAGAACATCAACAAGATTCTTAGGAGAATGGTTCAAGGATCAAGTCAATGTCATTAAAAACTACCTTTTTCTCTCTTGGGATATCGCATGACTATTTGTATGTCCGTTGGTGCAACTCCCTACTTATTAGTTTACGTAACTGAGGTTGTCATACCCGTAGAAGTTGAAATCCCTTCTCTTCGAATCATTGTCGAAGCAGAAATCAAGGAAACAAAATGGGTTAAGTCAAGGTTAGAACAATAAGCGCTCATAGATGAAAAACGGTTGACATCAATTTGCTTTGGTCAATTATATTAGCAAAGGATGGCTAGAGCTTATAACAAGAAGGTACGTCCAAGAAATTTTAAAATCAGTCAACTTTTCTTGAAATGCATTCTTCCCCTCCAAGACAAGGCTAAGGGAAAGTTTGCCCCAAATTGGGAAGACCCTTATGTTGTTAAGCATGTGCTATCAAAAGGAGCTTTGCAACTTGAAGATATGGAGGGAAATGTGATCGACACAATTGTTAATGCAGATTCGATCAAAATATGCTATGTTTAACACTCTTTGTTGTGACACCCTCGTGATTAGCATTCTCAAGATGAAATGATAAAGGTGTATTGTCCATTATTTCATACGCCACTTGCCTGGTGCCAAAAAAACACAAATGTTTCATTGAACTACGTTTGACCTGATACTTAAGAGGATACGTAGGCAGCCCTTCATTGGGGTTCGATTTAATTGCTCAATAAAACAGTAGTCTTGTTCTTCAATACTCGAAAGACTATTACATAATATTGTTATGGATATTTCATTCAATGGTTTCAAAGTTGTAACTCATTCTAAGGTGATTTTGATATTATGACCTTCTAATCAATCTTGGGGAAAGGTTGAGTACGGTGTGTTACAACAAAGAAATAAAGAAAATATGAGAGTCTTATGAGTGAAAACTCTCACGGGCACCGTAAGTCAATAGTAAGTTGAGATAAGGCGGTAAGACTATCTTATTTGTAAAAAACCATGAAGGGGACCACTGATCAAATGATGACATTCCATCTTGGCATGAGAACAATTAAGATAGAAGTCCGGCTATAGACTTAAAGGTACAACATTGTTTCATGAGATTCAAAAAACATAGAAGGATCAAACGTTCAGTTCAAAATGTATGTCATAATTCACTAAAGTCGTCACATACTTTCAGATAAGATTCTCTTCGTTCCTTTTAAGCATTTACTTATTTATTTCCTCCTTCTAAAGATATATTTTTTCTTTCATAACCCTTTCATTGTGTCATTTGTGCTTGTGTTTGGTAGTTTTTGAGTTTCATTCAACATAAACTCACGTCAAGTGGTAAAATAAAATAAAAGCCGCAAAATTGACTATGGTATTCCCAGTCGAAGGTTGGGGGTGTGCATAATATTGAATAGGGTTGTGAACCAATCGAGATAAAAATTTCCAAAAAAAATGAAGTAATACTTCAAGGTACCGTGAGAAAATATTTAAAGGGAGAGAGTTGCTTTGGAAATGATGAGCCACACAACACAAATTGGTAGTGGGTTAAAATATTCATTAGGAGTGTTTTAAGGGAAGATAAGGACTGTCGCTGAAGAATCTTCATGCTATTCGCGCAATCATCAATAGAACGAATCTTCCAAGCGAGATAGATTCAAAGTCAAATTCCAAAAGATAGTCGAAGTCACAAACCAACCACCATTTAGAAAAACTAACAAACCATTCTTTGTTCACAATAGGTACAAGCAAAATCTTGTAAGTAGTTCGCGATAGACAAACGTCACGAGGGTAAGTTCTTGAATCCCTGTCTCTCCTACAATATGCACATAATAATAATAAAAAAACAACAACAGCAATAATAATAATAATAATAATAATAATAATAATAATAAAGGATTATTTTTCTTTATAAAATCTGGGGAATATTTTTTTTTTGTTTCTTTTAAATTTGGAAAATGTACAAAAATAAAAATAAAATAAAATAAATGATATTAAATAATAATAATAATAAAAATAAATAATACCTATTTTATTCGCATGTCTTCACAGGGCACAATAACCCCTAGTTGCATCTAGGGCACAATAACCTCTATTTTATTGTTCATGTCTTCACAGGGCACAATAGCCCCTGGTTGCATTTAGGGCACAATAACCCCTATTTTATTTTCCATCTCTTCACAAGGCACAATAACCCCCAATTGCATATAGGGCACAATAACCCCTACTTTATTTTTATGTGATCACAGGGCACAATAACCCTTGGTTGCATATAGGGCACAATAACCCCTATTTTATTCTTCATTTCTTCATGGCGCACAATAACCCCTGGTTGCATGTAGGGCATAATAACCCCTACATTTTTTTATGTCTTCACAGGGAACAATAACCCCTGGTTGCATATAGGGCACAATAACCCCTACTTTATTTTTATGTCTTCACATGGCACAACAACCCCTGGTTGCATATAGGACACAATAATCCCTGTTTTATTTTTTTCGTGTCTTTACGGGGCACAACAACCCCTGGTTGCATTTAGGGCACAATAAACCCTACTTTATTTTTGTGTCTTCACAGGGTAGAATAACCTCTGGTAGCATATAGGGAAGAATAACCCGTATTTTATTTTTTCATGTCTTCACAGGGTACAATAACAACTGGTTGCATATAGGACACAATAACCCCTACTTGATTTTTATGTTTTCCCAGGGCACAATAACCTCTGGTTGCATATAGAGCACAATAACCCCTATTTGTATTTTCATGTCTTCACAGGGGACAATAACTCTAGATTGCATTTAGGGCACAATAACGCCTATTTTATTTTCATGTCTGCATAGGGCACAATAACACCTGGTTACATATTAGGCATAAATCTCCCTTGATTTTATTTTATATATGTATTGGGTACAAAAATAAAAATATATTGTTTTTATGCCTACTATAGACTTTTATATCTTTTATCAATAACTCACAAAATTTTCTAGTGCAAACTGGGGTAGAAAATTATGTTTTCTTTTGTTTGTTTTGTTTTTATGGCATGTAGGTTTCTACGTAGTATAAAAAATTGAATTTCAGGAATAAAGCCATCATTTTGATTAGAGAAATGAAGAATGTTAGGTGTCAATGACATTTAAATTCACTTTCGACCCATGTAGCAACTCAACAGATCAAAAATAATCTTCTCAAAGAAATAAGCATTCAAGAATATCTTGCGGAAGAGCGTCAATGACTCAAGTCAAATCCTAAGTTTCAAGTCTTAAATTCAAAGTTCAAGATCAAAGTTCTAGATCGATGTATTTAGCCAAAGGGAGCGAAATGATAATTGAAGATTCAGAACTAGTGGAGTAAATAGGATCTGGTATCTTTCCTTTCTCTCCTATTGTATTTTGCCTTTTAATGTAACAGTAGGAGGTACAGATCGAAACCTCGATAGAACCTCACTCGACTGCCTAACTTATTCCCCCATCCCTCCATATAGTTGAACTGCACCTTACTCCTTATCATTAACTCAAAATAGGTAGTTTGTCCAAAGTCAGGGCTCCATCAAACCTTTTCTCGTTTACTTATTTTAACATTTTTTGAATAAATGTCTCGGTCAAAATTAGTCACATTGTAACGTCTTTGCATGAAAACTCTTCATGTTTCCAAGCAAAGAGGGGCATGCTATGAACATCTAATTTTGACCGATTTTTAGATCTTACGTTTTTTTAGTGCTTAAATATTAATTATGAATCTAAATTAGAGATTTTGAATATATATATATATATATATATATATATATATATATCTGCTTTCGATTTTAGTAAATAAGCTAGTGTTTCTTAATTATATTCATAAAGTAGCTATGTAGTTTTTTTTTCTCAAACTTTTATTAGTTTAATATAGTTGAATATAAATATTATTTTTATAATAGTGGATTATATATATAATAGAAATGTATATTCTTTTAATAAAAATAAATAAAACAAAATAAAAATAACCTAGACTAACTAAACTTAAAACTACCGAAAATACAAAAAAATAAATAAAACCACTAAAGCTCTATCCTATATTTCCTCAACTAACATAGCATCCACACAAGGAAAATGGCCCAAAAAAATCACAAAAGGGCTCAACAAACTTCCGCAGTGTATTTTCTTTAAAACCTTAATCAACGCCTCCTCTCCCGCACGTCTTTCAACTCACCCACATTTTTCTCAGAAAATACCCCACCCCCACGACTATATAATCCAACATATACAGTAAAAAGAGGGACTCACAGAAACCGAAAAGGAAAAAAAATACAGAGAGAATGAAAGAATGGGAGGGAGCTCAATTCGAAAATTAAGTTAGAGTTCAAGGTCTTGCTCGGGGTTTCAAATTTTTGGCTCTTTAAAGTTACTTTATAATAATTAACTTTGGAAATCAGTAGATCGTAGAAATTGTTTTCGTGGTGAATCACTTTTCACAAAGAGGTAATTCTAAATTCTTCTATAGTTAAAAATGAAACAATTGTATGAAAATTGATTTCAATAATGAAAAGTTCTTCAAATGACAAAGTTTATTATGTAATATCATTTGTGATGTATCGTTTGGTGATGTTATTAGTTGTACTGATGAATTATTCAAAAATATATTGCCTTTATATTACAACAAGGTTGAATGTTTATCAATTTGGAATCATCCTTTCCACTTAAATCTCCCTTTTAAAGTTACAATACATACTATTGCAATTAAATTGAGTAAATATAACATTATTGTTTCTATATGTGGTTGCTTGCTCATTGAAGTATTTTTTTTTTTACACATGACTTTAATTTAATTAGTCTAGTTTGATCCAAAGATGGTTGTTGTTTGCTCTTAGATTTTTATTTATTCCAACACTTTAATATACACCAAAACTCAATTCCAAGTGGCGACTCTAAATAATAAAATAATTCATTTTCAAAATGTCACTTTAATTGGAAAAACTCTATTTTCAAAACATAATCTTGAGGCAAAAAAGGGGTGTGATAACCACCACGGCCCGTCATCCTAACCACGAGCAGTTTAGGCCTCCGTGGGAGGGATGTTGGCCATGGCTGTCATTGGTAAGCCCCCACAAGCTCCTTAATGAGCTGTCATCCTTTCCAAAGGCTGTCAAGGCCTCCATGGGAGGGACTTCTGTGAGGTAGGTTTGGGGAAACTTACTATGTGCCCTCTAACTGACCGTGGTCCCCTTCACGGCTCGTTAAGGGCTCTGTGGTGGGTTTCATGGTCTAGTTCTAGCTTGTAAGTTCCCCACTTGTGTAACAACCCAAAATATTTTGAGCTAAGACTCAAACCATTTTGGTTGAGAATAAGATATTTTCTGAGGAATTTAAAATTTTCTTAGGTGTTAAGGTCGCTAGATGAAGCACCTTGAGTTCCAAAAAGAACTAAAGAGAATTCCTTCAAGTCATTCCTAAGTTCTTTTAAATTTTGGGTAACGACCATAACTTTTAGCACATGATGAGCTAGGAGACACATAAGATATCAAATGAAAGATCTTCGAGTCCTCTTTCCAACGTCACCGAGTTGTCTAATTTTTGAGCTTGTATGAGGCAGATATGGCCTTTTTAAGTCAAGTTATCCATTTAAGGAAAGTTACCCAAAAATAGGAGTGATATTTTATTCTTTTCCTTACCCCCACTTATTCTAAACGCGAATTACACCCAATTAATGGTCTAAATTGATTAGAATCAATTTTATTCATCTCCAAAGTATTTAGATTTTTGGAGAGAAGGTTCAAGAGTAGAAAAACAATCAAAGTAGACTCCATTCAAGATTCTTTCAGTCTTTTGCAAGATTCTTCTTCAAAGTAAGTCTTTCTCCAAGAGTTTCTTCTTTCCAACTGAAATTCCTCTATACAATTATGAATCACTAATGAAAATCATAATTCTTGGTCATAGAAATTTTGAAGAAACTAATTCAAGAATCTCAAGAAATGTTTTCTTGATTTTTTACCTTCAAGCTAGGGTTTCAAGGATTCTAATGAACTTATTCTTAAAGATTCTTCAAGAACCTTGTTCTTTGAGGTATGTAGGATTCCATTTAGTTAGGTTTGTTTGCCCACACGCCAATCATGTGTTTTTTATTACAAATTTCATCTATGAGATTGAGTATATTTATAACTTTGTTAAGTTCTTGAAGTTTTGTGCTTCGTTTTGCATAATAAAATCCTTGTTGAATTCTTGAGGTGAGAGTTGTGAATGAGTGTTGTTCTTGGTGGGTTTTTAGTGTAGAATTCTCTGAAATTAGGTTGGGTTTAAGGATCCAAAAGTTTTTGGAGGATATCATTCGAGTTTAGATAAGGTATGTCTAAACAAAATTGAAGAAACATTCGTCTGTATTCGATCATTCAAAACATGTATTTGCTCCCTTTGTGATTTTACTATTCAACCTACATCCAATTATCAAAAAATCCTATATTACAAGTCACAATCCTTGAATTCATAATTCAAATTCAAGGAAGAGTTAAGAGTAGAGTTCAAGAATGTTTTTGAGTTAAATTATGAATCCTTCGAGATCGACTATCAATTTGAGTTCTTTCAAAGGGTTCATTCAGTCACAATTGATTCTAAACACTCTAAACTACTTCTAAACATCGATAAATTATTCAGAACATGAATCATAACCTTAAATTCATATTTCAAATTCAAGGTAGAGTTAAGAGTTAAGTCTTGAGAGTTCTTCAGAGTTATTTTGAAAAAGTCCCTTCAAGTCTTTTCGAGGAATAACTTTTGAATTGTTTCAACACTTGAGTAAGTAAGTATGAGAAGGAAGAGAATGCATTCATGAGTCTAAATTATCATTGAGATCCTTGAGTTCAAGTCGTTCATGCCTATAATTTCGCGTGAACATCATAACTTGATTTTCTTTTAGAGAAGTTGTATCCTTAAGTTCTAAGTCCTGAGTATGAGGTTCCTCACTATTTTGGGATTATATTCCTAATCAAGAGACTACCTCAAGTTAACCATGAACATCCCTGAGTTGAGTAGTCCATGCCCATATTTCTGCATGAACCCTATGAGTCGAGCAGTGTTGAGATGAGAAGTACCATTTGTCCTTGAGTTGAGTAGCTCATGCCCATAATTCCACATGAACCCTCAGAGTCGATCATTCTTCAAATGAGTAGTATCATTGACTCCTTGAGTTCTGGAGTTGTTGAGTTCCAAGTATTGAGTTCTATGCATGGTTATTGAAAACCTTGAAGTGAGTCGTTCACGTCCATAATTTGGCATGAACCCTATTTTAAGAACTTTTTTTTTATTCTATTTTAAAACTTGTTTTAATCCCTTAAGCACTGAGTTTAGGAAGAGTACAGCTGAGTTCATTTTCTTTAAAATGATATATGGGAACTAAGTATTTCCTAGAGTAAATGTTTTTATATTTAAGATGAGAGGAAACTGAGATTTCCAAAAGAGTTTTGAGCAATTTGAGTACCATCTCTTTTAAGAGAAAGAGTTTATGAGCAATAATATCAAAACACAAAAAGAGTTATGTTTGTAAACATATAAGATAGTTATATTTAGGGCATATTATTGAGCATCGATATGGGGGAGAGTTCAGACAACCCAAAGCCCTCATAAACCATGTTGCAACGTCGGTAAAAAGGGTCATACTTTTTAAATGATTCCTTATTGCTTTTTAACATAGACTAGTGGATCCACTTAGTAGTGGGTTCTATAACTCGGAAAAGTATAGGATAGTTTTGGCACCATGGGCTAGACGATATATCATCACATAGCTCATAGTGATTGTTGTCGGTTAGAAAATCTCCCACAGAGTTATATTGTATTTTTATATACAAAATGAGTTATTATTGTATTTTTCAATACATTGAGGTGCTATCTACCGTTTTAAAATCTTTTCATATATTGCATCTTTTGTTGTTGATTTATCTTGAGTTGAGTATCCAGAGTTGCACTATGTTTCACAGAGTTGAGTATCGTATTGTTGATTTAATCCCTATTTCTCTAAGTTGAGTTGAACTATGTTTCACAAAGTTGAGTATCATATTGTTGAGTTGAGCCTTATTTCTCTGAGTTGAGTTAAACTATGTTTCACAGAGTTGAGTCTCTTATTGTTGAGTTGAACTATGTTTCATTGAGTTGAGTTGAGAAGAGGTAAGTATGTTTCTTTTCCATCAGTTCAAGCTTGTGTTTATGCTTTAGAATTCCCCTTACATGCTCATACATTCCAAGTACTGAGTCATTTGGCCTGCATTATTTTAGGATCATCAACAGGCATTCGTTGAGGTCATGTGAGATTCCAGGCAACTTTGGTGAGCCTTCTTACACTCCATAGGATTTCACCTTTATCTTATAGTTAGTATTTTGACATGTCATGGGTCTTTTACCGATATCTTTCTAGGCTTCATAGATAGACAAAGTCGAGGAGTTTATGTATTTACATTTATTTTTGAGTATTGTACAGACTTTTAAAAAGGTTGAGTATTTGATTTTATTGAAATTATTTCAGTTTTAAGCTTTCTTATGCTTGAGTTAGTCTTCTGCTTGTAGCCAACAAGGGTTTGCTAGGGGACCAACAAGGGTTCACTTGGGGACCAACAATGGTTCTTGAGTGCCGGCCACATCCAAGGTGTGGACTGACATCTTGACAAACTTGGTATCAAAGCATAGATATCAAGTGTCCTAGGGTGTCTGATGTCATGTCAGTAAGCTATTATTTATGGTTGTGAGGGTCCAACTTCTATAAATGAGGGATTATAGACATTTAAGAAAAGTTTCCCATCATTCATACTTTTGATCATGCAATAGAGCTATGTCATGGAGATTTACTCTAACTCGTGCATTCTCATATCCATTGGACTACCCCACATACTAGGGGTGCTGAAAACCAATGTCCGTCATTTCTCGATGACCTACTCTCAGCAAAAAAATCTTGAGAAAGTCATGATACTCCAAAGGGGATTTAGATAATCCCCTGAGTGAGTTAAGTATTGAGAGGAATGCATTCATGTTCATGTGAATCGTGCATTTGACCTAAATGTGAGTTGTACTCTTTTCTCTAACCCTTGTTTCAGCTGATACCTTTAAGAGGATGTTATGTTTAGAGCTTGGCAATATCTTTACCTAAAAGATAGTATGAACTATGAGATTAGGAGCAGTAGTAGTAAAAAGTGCCCTTAAGTCAAGAGAAAAGTTTGTAGAGGTTCAGTAATCTAGGGGA
This sequence comes from Solanum commersonii, assembly GCA_029007595.1. NCBI lineage: Eukaryota > Viridiplantae > Streptophyta > Magnoliopsida > Solanales > Solanaceae > Solanum > Solanum commersonii. Next base: position 6,135,801 of record JAJTWQ010000002.1, on the reverse strand, counting down.
AAGAGATAGTGATGTGGCTAGTAAAGTTGTAGAAGAGTTCATGATAAGAGGAATAGTTATTAGTCATGATGAGATAGAGTATATTTTAACCAAAATAGAGTTGATGTCGATGTGCCATCGTGTTAGAGGAGACTAAATATATGTGTTGAATAAGAGAAGAGAGTATTTATGAAGTGATTGATCTAAGCTAGGCTTATGATTTGTTTGAGAGGGTCATGTTGTTCCAAAGGTTATAGAACCGATTAACTAATGAGGTATAATAAGTGAGAAAATAGTATTTAAGTTGTGAAAAGGGGATGTAGACCAGTTTAGAGAAGATGGAATAGATATATAGCTTCCAAGTGTCAGCTTTAGACCTAAGGGGGAGATGATAAGATTAGAAATCAAGTCCAGTGTTGAGAAAAAGATAGTAATGAATTCAAAAAAGTATGAGAGATATCTTTTCAAAGATCTTTTAGTAGTGGAGTGATGTTAGAAGAAAAAGGTTAATGTTCTTATCGTGATAATGATGGGGTGGTAATTCCATCCAAGGTTATAAATAACGAGAAAGAGGAGGATCAGGTTTTACTATGAGAAATAGTTAAATGAGATCCCTTAGTTGGTTTCGAGTAGTAATGCGGGAAATTCTAGTTGGTATGACAAGGATGATGAGAGAATGAAAAGTTCTTAGGGAGTTGGTTAGTATAAGTACATGGAGTTGTTAGAATACGAAGATTGAATGTAGTGTTGTTAAACATGAGGTATTTCTTGATATGAGCCCAACGTTGATTAAATGAGGTGGTAAAGAGTAATGTTCTTGGGATGAGACTCTTTATAGAGAGGTAGAGAACTCGAACCTTAGGATTTGGGTTAAGCTTGAATATAGAAAGAGCTTGCTGTTAGACTCATGATTTGGTAAGGGAAGTGATGTACCCTTAAGGGAACTATGAGTTGCAGCTAATGAGATATGGTATAAGGAAAGAAGAGCGTAGTTGAGGAGTGTTGCTAAGCTTAATATTTAGCAGTCATATTACCACATGCATGGTATTCCTATTCTTACTTCATGCCCAGATTTCCTTTTTTTCAAATACGGAAACTTCAGAGAGAGTGTGACTATGTGCACAATAGCATCGTTTTTTATTAAGGTGCTATATAAAGGTCCCAACTCTTGGTATGAATCAGTACAGCCTGTGTTAGTAGACAAGTTCATGAGTCAAAGGAGATAGTGAGAGTAACCCCGTTTCATACCCAGGCCAGTCGTCATTCGAGGATAAATGATCCCAAGGGGGAGATAGTGTAATACCCTAGAAAATTTTGAGCTAAGACTCGAACCATTCTTCATTGAGAATAAGTTTTTTTTGGAGGAATTTAAATTTTTCTTAGGTGTTAAGGTCACTAGATGAAGCACCTTGAATTCAAAAAAGAACTAAAGAGAATTCCTACAGGTAATTCCTATGTTCTTTTAAATTTTAGGTCAACTTCAAAAGACCATACCTTTTAGCACAGGATGGGTTATGAGACCCATAAGAAATCAAATGAAAGATCTCTGATTCCTCTTTTCAATGCCACCAAGTTTGCTAACTTTCAAGCTCGTATGAGGGAGATATGCCCTTTTTAATTCAGGCTATCCATTTAAGGAAAGTTAGCCGAAAATAACAGTGGCATTTTAGTCCTTTCCTTACCCCCACTTATTTTAAACGCAAATTATTCCCAATTATGGGTCTAAACTGATTTGAGTCAGTTTTATTCATCCCCTAAGTGTTTAGGATTTTAGAGAGAAGATTCAAGAGGAGAAAAAAATCAAAGTAGACTTTATTCAAGATTTTTACAATCTTTTTCAAGATTCTTCTTCAAGGTAAGTCTTTCTCCAAGAGTTCCTTCTTTCCAGCTCAAATTCGTCCATACAATTATGACTCTCTAATGAAAATTATAATTCTTGGTCATAGATATTTCAAGAAACTAATTCAAGAATCTCAAGAAACGTTTTCTTGATTGTTTACCTTCCAGCTAGGGTTTCAAGGATTCTAATCAAGTTGTTCTTCAAGATTCTTCAAGAACCTTGTTCTTTGAGGTATGTAAGCTTCCATAGTGTTGGGTTTGCTCTCCCACATACCAATCATGAGTTCTTCTCTACGAATTTTATCAATGAGATTGAGTATATTGATAATCTTGTTATGTTCTTGCAGTTTTGTGCCTTGTTTTTTATAATGAAGTCCTTGTTGAATTCTTGAGGTGAGAGTTGTGAATGAGTGTTGTTCTTGGTTGGCTTTTGGTTTAGAATTCGCTGTAATTAGGTTGGTTTTATGGATCCGAAAGAGTATGCAGGAGATCATTCAAGTTTAGACAAAAGAGGGATGAAAAAAATTGAAGAAAAGTTCATTTGTATTCGATCTTTCAAAACGTGTCTTCGCTCTCTTAGTGATTTTTACTATCCAACCTACATCCAATCATCAAGAAATCCTATATGCCAAGTCACGATCCTTGCATTCATAAATCAAATGCAAGGAAGAGTTAAGAGTAGAGTTCAAGAGAGTCTTTGAGATAATTTGTGAATCCTTCGAGATCAACTATCGATTTGAGTTCTTTAAAAGGGTTCATTCAATCCCAATTTATTCTAAACACTCTAAAATACTTCTAAATATTGAGAAATAATTCATAAGATGAATCATAACCTTTAATTCATAATTCAAATTCAAGGTAGAGTTAAGAGTTAAGTCTTGAGAGTTCTTCCGAGTTATTTTAAGAAAGTCCCTTCAAGTCTTTTCGAGGAGTTTTCTAAAATAACTTTTAAATTGTTTCAAGACATGAGTGAGTGAGTATGAAAAGGAGAAGAATGTATTCATGACTGTACATTATCATTGATATCCTTGAATTCAATTCGTTCATGCCTATAATTCCGTGTGAACTTCATAACTTGATTTACTTTTAAAGGAGTAGTATGTTCAAGTTCTAAGTCTTGAGTATTGAGTTGCTAACTATTTTGGGATTATATTCCAAATAATGGGACTACTACAAGTTACCTATGAAGGTTTTTGAGTTGAGTAGTTCATGCCCATAATTGAGCATGAACCCTATGAATCGAGTAATCTTGAAATGAGAAGTATCTTTTAGTCCTTGAGTTGAGTAGCGCATGCCCATAATTCCACATGAACTATCCGAGTCGAGCATTCTTCAGATGAGTAGTATCAGTGATGCCTTGAGTTCTGGAGTTGTTGAGTTCCATGTATTGAGTTCTATGCATGGTTGTTGAAAACCTTGAATTTAGTCATTCACCTCAATAATTCGGTATGAGCCCTATTTTAAGGAGCAATTTTTCTTCAAATTATTTTAAAACTCGTTTTAAAGACTTGAGCATGGAGTTGAGGAAGCGTAGAGCTGAGTTCATTTTCTTTTAAATGATATAGGTACTAAGTACTTCCTAGAGTAAATGTTTTTACATTTAAGATGAGAGTAAACTGATATTTCCAAAAGAGTTTTGAGCAGTTTGAGTAACATCTCTTTTAAGAGAAAGATCTTTTGAGTAATAATCTCAAAACACAGAAAGAGTTATGTTTTTAAACATATGAGCTAGTTATATTTTTGGAGTAGTAGTGAGCACCGATATGGGGGAGAGTTTCAACAACTCACAGCCCCCATAAACTATGTAGCCAACATGGGTAGAAAGGGTCATACTTTTTTGATGATTCCTTATTGCTCTTTTGCATAAACTAGTGGATCCACTTGGTAGTAGGTTCTATAGCCCGGTAAAGTATAGGACAGTTCTAGATGCATGGGCTAGATGTTGTATTATCATATAGCTCATAGTGATGGTTGTCGGTTAGAGAATCTTCCACAAAGTTATATTGTAATTCTATATACAAACTAAGTTATTATTGTATTCTTCAATACATTGAGTTGCTATATACTATTTTAAAAGCTTTCCATATATTGCATCGTTTATTGTTGCTTTATCTTGAGTTGAGTATCCAGAGTTGAACTATGTTTCACAGAGTTGAGTCGAGTATTGTTGAGTTGATCCCTATTTCTCTGAGTTGAGTTGAACTATGTTTCACATAGTTGAGTATTGTATTGTTGAGTTGAGCCTTATTTCTATGAGTTGAGTTGAACTATGTTTCACAGAGTTGAGTCTCTTATTGTTGAGTTGAAATATGTTTCATTGAGTTGAGTTGAGTTGAGAGGATGTAAGTATGTTTATTTTCTATCCGTTCAAGCTTATGTTTCTTCTTTAAAATTCCCTTACATGCTCGTACATTCAATGTACTTAGCCATTTGTCCTGCATCGTTTCATGATGCTGATACAGGTATTCAGAATCATCAACATGCATTTCCTTGAGGTCATGTGAGATTCCAGGCAGCTTTTGTGAGCCTCCTTACATTTCAGAGCACTTCACCTTTATCTTTCAGTTAGTAGTTTTGAGATGTTGTGGATCTTATCCCGATATCCTTCTATAATAGTAGAGGCTTCATAGATATACAGAGTTGAGGAGTTTCTGTATTTACTTTTATTTCTTAGTATTGTATAGATTTTTAAAAAGGTTGACTATTTCAGTTTATTGAAATTATTTCAGTTTTAAGCTTTTGTATGCTTGAGTTAGTCTTCTGCTTGTAACTAGCCAGGATGATGGTTCTCGAGTGCCGGCCACGTCCAGGGTGTGGACTCGGGTCGTGACAAATTGACTCCCTTCCTAGGGTTTCTAAACTCGAGGTGTTACAAAAAGCAACAGATCTCAATCAACGTCACATTTACTAAACTTTGAAAATATTTTTCGATCCTTAAGGACTTTTAAAACAATCCTCAAATGATTGGCAAGCTCATCCTCACTCCGTAAGTCAATATATCAATAAACACAACCACAAACATACCAAGATATTATTTAAACAGTCTACTCATTAAGTCCATGAATGCAACCGGAGCATTAGTCAAACCAAACGGAATTACTAAAAACTCATAATGACCATATCGAGTTTGAGAAGCCATCTTCGGAATGTCACCTTCCTTCACCCTCAATTGGTGAAAACCCAACTAGAGGTCAATCTTAGCGAAGTAACTCTCTCCTTGGAGTTGATCAAACAAAGCATCAATCATTGGACGAGAATACTTATTCTTAATGGTAACCTTGTTCAATTGCCGGTACTCAATACACATGTGAAATAAACTGACCTTTTTATGCACAAATAAAATTAGACCACCCCATGGAGAGATACTCGGTTGGATGAAACTCATATCCAACAAATCATTCAATTGCTCCTTCAATTCCTTAAGTTCTTCCAAGGCCATACAATTAGGAGAAATAGATATAGGTTTTGTATATGGGAGAAGGTCAATACCGAAGTCTATTTCCCTTTTGGGAGGAACACCCGATAATCATCAGGAAACACTTCCAGAAACTCATGTACAATGGGGACCGACTCAAGAATAGGGGTTTCAAAATGTGTATGCTAACTCGAATAAGATGATATATGCAACCCTTAGAAATCATTTTTCTAGCTTTTAGACAAGAAACAAACTGACCCTTAGGCATAGAATTTTCCCCTTTCCACTCTAGAACAAGCTCATTTTGAAACTGAAACTTAACCACTTGGGTTCTACAATCAACATAAGCATAAAAAGAATGGATCCAATCCATACCAAGAATAACATCAAAATCCATCATATCAAGCTCTACAAGATCAACATGAGTGACTTTATGGGATAAGGAGACGGGACAATTTCTATAGACTCTCTTAGCCACAATAGATTCACCAATAGGACTAGAGACAGAAAAAGGGTCTAACAACGCATTCGAAGAAACATCAAATCTCATAGCCACATATGGCTTCACAAAAAACAAAGTAGCACCGGGATCAAGCAAAGCATAAACATCAAGATGAAAGACATTCAACATACCGGTAACCACATCCAGAGAACCCTTTTGATCATGTTGACTTCTAAGTGCATAGAATCAATTTTGTTTTAGAGTACTAAAACCTAAACCACTAGGTAGAGCTTGCCTATCATCTCTTCCCTTAGTAGCAAGTGATGGAAAATCCCTCATTTTGTGACAACTTTTACAAGAACTAAAGCAACCACTTATACCGACTAAGCATTTACCATCAGGCTACCTTCCACACCTAGCACAAGTTGACAAAAAAGATCCACCACCACTCTTTCCTTGAGGTTAGACACCATATCTTTGTTGAACTTTCAAGTCAGAAGATTATAGGAACCTTGATCAAAAAACCTTTCTCGGAATATAGAATGATAATGTCCATTGGACCTCGAATATAAAAAGTCACCATGACTGGTCTTTGTCCTCCCAGAATCCCTAGACCTTTCCTTAAGCTTAACCTCTTCAATTTATTGGGCATATGTCATCAAATAGGAAATATCCATTTCGTTAATGAGCATGGCGGTATGACATTTCTTAACCACCATTTCGAACACACCTGAAACAAACCTACTCATCCTTGCCCTAGAATCAACAACAATAAAATGAACATATTTGAATTAATGTGTGAATTTCAAAGGATACTTCTTCACATTCATATTCCCTTGATGAAAGTTAATGAAGTCAATCACTTTTGCCTCCCTCATCTCAAGGGTAAAGAACATATTAACAAAAGCAATATTAACCTTCTCTCAATCAATGGGACCCACATAACCACCCTTTCTTCCTTCAATTGGTTGAATCAAACTTGAGCAAAACCTTTAAGTTGATAAGTGGTCAATTACACCTTTTTCACCGGCGTCACTCTCATGATCATCAAAACCTTATACACCTCATTAATGAACTCTTGAGGGTCTTTCTCCACCTTGGAACCATGAAACTCCAGGGGATTTATTCTAGTGCAGTATTTCACTCTAGTTGCCACCGTACCCAGATTTGGGTTCACAAGAGCATTAGCTTCTCTATTCACATAAGCCATCATAGCTTGAACGAATACATGAAAAGTGGATCAAAACTCTGCATTAGTCACTTGTTCGGCCAAAGAGTTGGTCGAGACTTGAGGAGCTTTTTGTTCCATGTTCTCACATGCATTCCTTCTAATGTATTCCCTTCGAGGGGCCGCATCCAAAAAATCATTAGATAAGAATTAGGAGAGAGACATATAGAGTTAGACTATATCGCATGACTTTAGGATGATGAAAGAAGTGGATTTTCTTTAACAATTTATAGCCTCCTATTCATAAGTGTGGTGCGCTTCACTCATGAAAAAGACTATATTCAACGTGACTTATGAGATATCTTAGAACCTTTCTAAATCTTGTGCTCTGAAAACCAAGATTTTCATAATCCAAAGTCTACCGTAGGTGTAATATAGTGTATAGAACCCCAAAAGGCTCTACACAAGCCATTATGTGTACAACATACAAGATAATATAAATAAATATTTCGAAATAAGCATTCTCATAGCTTAAAAGAGTTTGATAAAGTAATAGTCTACCATAATCAAAAGCCATGTATTACAACAAAATAAGTGGTTGGGACGTAACCATACACTATGTACAATGTCTGAAACTGAAATAAAGAAATCTATAAAAGTGATTTGGTCATGGGAACATCAAAACTCGCCAATATACGAATCGACAAGGTAAATCAACTAGGCACAAGTATGCACCCCTCGATATGGTTATACGGGCCTACTACCCCCGTACTAGGCAAACCAACCAAGGTACCAACCCCTCGATATGGTTATACGGGCCTACTACCCCCGTACTAGGCATGGTCGACTCACAACACTTATATAGAGAAAATCATATACATGTGTCCATTTCATCATCATTTCAATAATTATATAGCTATTCGATTCATAGGACGTACATTGGACCTTCCATTTCCTAAGGATTCTATAAATGGGCATTTTATCAAACACATGATGGGCTATTGTTCATGTAAATGAAATCATGTACTTCAAGAGTACTAAGTCCAACCAATTTCGAAATACATATAAAATCAGCCCACCAACAACATACATATATATATCAACCTTCATAATTTGATCATGGAAGCATGAAAACCATAAACATCACATAATAATTCCATTTCATGATAATATGCAAAATAGACCATAATAGGATCATCACAAGATCACATAAACTCATTCACATCATACCTTCACATATAGCTTCATATAGGACTTTACATCTAGCCTCATATGTGTATAATAATACAACAATATAATAACATTCACATAATGCCCTTCATGGCCTCAATTCACAACAATACAACAAATAACCACCTCCACCAAGGTGGATCAAGCCAATCAATAACAATATTATTAATACTAAGAGATCAAGCCATCTCACCACCCTTTTCAAAGGCCATAAGCCACAATACTCAATTCCATGCCAATTATACAATATTTATCAAGTTTGATCAACTTACCCTCTTTCCATGGCTATCTTCATCATCCTCATCTTCCAACAATTTAACAATACAATAACAATGATAATAACAACAATCAACTATACAAGCTAAGCTAAACAATATCCAATAACCAACATAAAGTCTAAATCCCAATTTATGACCATTCAAGGCTACTACCTCACATTATACCATTCAATAACAATTTCTAGCAACTCAACATAGCTAAGATCATATAAGAACAACCCACATCAACCACTCAATAATCCTACATCAATTACTCAAAATCCTTAAACTCACTTTAGGCTAAATTTAAAGAATTTGAGAAGACATGGGTTCAAGATATTTCTTTCTTAAAACCATAAATAATCATTAATAACCACATGAAACATCAATTGAAATTATTTAATGCAAGAACCCATGCTTAGAATTCGAAATAGGATTTTTGTGTATTTGAAAAAACCTTGAAAACCTTTTTGATTGGGCTCCTTGAAAGAAAGAATAATCAAGGATAAAGGATCCCCATACCTTTATCTTCAAGAACCAAACGAAATTGGTGAAGAAATCAATAGCCACCATCCACCCTAGCTCCATCTTTCACCTTGAGCTTCCTTGGGGTTTTGAGAGAGTTTTTGAGAGAGGGAAATGTTTTTAGGGATGGGAATGAATTAATGGTATCTAGGAAATAATATATACACTTTGGAAAAAATTCGTCCAACACTTAGAAAAAAAAAGGTCGGGTGAGCATTAAATGAGCTTGATAAATCAGTGAAATAAACTCTTTGCAATTGCCTTTTTCTGCCGGACAGACTTTACGAAAATGGGCATAACTTCTTCGTCCGAACTCCGAATGAGGTGAAACGAAGTGCGTTAGGTAGCTAACTCAAAGGGCTTTCCATGGATATATTATTGGCCACCAAATAATTTGTGTGCTAGGAGATATGACCCTCCAAAGTAGACCCTCGAAAAAGGCTTCACTTGAAAATTTTGGATTTTGATACGGTTGCTCTAAAATTTGGGTTAGACTCATTTCCCACTCAATTTGACCCCCTGAATAAGAATACGAAGTCGAATTTCCGAAATGATGCACATTTTTGAGATATATGGAAATTACAATTTATAGGTGTTTTAGAAGCACATTTTCGGGCATTTTTGGGGTCGTTTCAATATCTCCCCTTGGGAACATTCGTCCCCGAATGTTAAAGAAACATACATGAGAGACACAAACATGGCAATTTCAGCCCACCTAGGGATGCAACAATGCACTTACACCTCATTTCAAAAACCTCAACATAATTGTAAAACCACAATGAACCAATTGTCAACTTAAACATGAATGTATGCAATGACATTATCATGTTTAGTGATGTTCAAGGATAAACTACCTTCTCCTAGTCATAACACACCAACATCAACATTTCTCATGTTCATAGGAGGAACTACCTTCTCCTAGTCATTACATAGTCCATACATCATTAAGCACATATGCAAGTTTCCATGTTCAATAGCACTCTTTCAAGGAGGAACTTCTCAACTCCTTACTAAGACATGCTCATACCTTATTTTCATGAAGTACAATTGATCACTTATAACCAATGCACTACAACATGAGGGAAACAACTCATACAACTCATCTTTCTTCAAAAACACAAGTTTTTATGGAAATGCGCAAAACCTCATTAATTCACATAAACATGGGAGGAACTACCTCCTCTACTCTTTAGGAAAGTTTCCACCACATAGGAGCTAACATTCCATTTCATAAGAACACATTCAAGCATGTTCATTTAATTCACATCATCAAGTCAAGTATGCCATATTACACACAATGCACAACTTAAAATAAAAAAATCTCCATTTAAAACACACATCATACTACATGAGAGAATAGGACTACTTCTACGAACTCAATATGCATGCAACTTAGACATATTCCGTATCATTGGAGAATTTCCACCTCCAACTCAAATCATGCTTATCATATGATCTTCGGCCAATTATGCAATTACTTCTTAAAAGCACATTTAAACCATTCACCTCATGAATCACATAGGTTACTTACTCTAATTGCCTATCAACATGAGGGGCATGAAACATGAAAACTCATTTTCTCATTTAACAAGAATTCATTTAAAACATGCATGACATAAGGAGACCATGGAAAAACTCCTTTTCACATAAGACTCCAAAACATGAACCAAGCTTCAAGAAACTCTTTGTTTTAGGCTTGAGTAAGCACATATAGAAGTAGGTAAGGATATCAACACTTCTCTACAACTTCACTACTCATCGTACCATCCCCCACTTAAGGGTAAACCCAACTAAGGTCAACCTTAACATCTCATAAAAAAATCTCAATGAAAATACCATCAATCTTACCAAAACCATTCTTACCCAACTCTTTAATTCACTAAACCTCTTGTAATGAAAACATCCTTCAAGTCTAACTCATAAACATCAACCACACTTGAAGACCTTATCATCTAACCACATATTTCCCCACTTAGGAGAAACTCTTACTAGTTCTTTCAAATTCACCTCCTTCCATCCTAAGGTCGGATCAAACAACACTAGGCTTTTATACTCATTACACCTAGCATTTCTAAATCACCACACATTTCACAAATTCCTTCAACACATCACAAAACTTCCTCATGACTAAGCCGGATACTACCAACAACACGCATAACCAAAGGAATCCCATTCATACTAAAGTCATCACCACAATCTTTCACCTCACACCTACTAAGTCACCAAGTCATAGTTGGCATCACAACTAACATTCTCTCCCTCAATCCTTGCAACATTAAAACTTCCTCAAAGGTTACACCCAAATGACCATCACATATGAAAAAAAAAGATTCATAATGTGGCGCGCTTCACATTATGAACAAGACTCTACTAGATGTGGTTTTGAGACAACCTAAGACCATCCCGGAAACTTAAGCTCGATACCAAGTTTGTCACGACCAGGAGCACCCCTAGTCGTAACCGGCGTACTCGACCTCGAAGAGGTCTAATACAAGCCTCTTAGCATTCATTCATTGCATAGACACCAAAACCATAAGGAATTAAAAACTTTCTTCACTCACGAAGATACTTTCAATAAATAGCAAGCGGAAGACTTTCTAGACTTTATACAATATGTCTCAAAACCATCTAATACATGAATATAACATTGGGACTAAGCCCACTCAAAACTTAAGCAAATACTAAAGAGACATAAAAAGAACATGTTGGTTATGGCGCTCGAACCTATGAGGACTCACCAAGTCTTCATCTTCAACTCTTAAAAACCTATCAAGTAGTCATGACATATCACCATCTCCAAATCCCTACACTTTAGTCAAAAAGCAAATGAAACCGGTTAGCACAAAAAAGTACTAAGTATACAAGACCATGCAAGAAAATATGCACAACGGACATTCTAGAAAAGGTATGCTTTCATGTCCTTTGATAAAACCTTTCCTTTGCAAGTATAAGAGACATAATACAAGTCAACATTAACATATTAGACCATAGCCAACCATACATATACTTAATATAAATCCATATACAACTCATGCTTAACTTTAGAAGGACACATGTCATTTCATTACCATAGGACCTCTACCTAATATAACCTTAAGACACACTTGAGTGAGACAAGAAGTGACCGCCCACACAATCCTCTTCAAGCACACTTAAGTGTTCCCCAAGATTACCTTAGATAAGGACTTTATAGGCAAAGTGCATAATCATACCCGATAGATAGCATATTAATGAGAGGATATGTATAATGATGCTTACATAAAATAAATCATATTTAGTGGGGCATAGTACATGTGTGGTGAGTGACCATCAATATAGTATTTCCAAGGCCTACCACCCCCTTGGAGAGGCGAATGAGGTACGAACCCCTCAATGTGGTTACCCGGCCTACCACCCCCGGGAGCTAGGGACCAAGGTACAAACCCCTCGATATGGTTATACGGGCCTACTACCCCCCGTACTAGGCAACCAAGGGACCAACCCCTCGATATGGTTATACGGGCCTACTACCCCCGTACTAGGCAACCAAGGTACCAACCCCTCGATATGGTTATACGGGCCTACTACTCCCCATACTAGGCAACCAAGGTACCAACCCCTCGATATGGTTATACGGGCCTACTACCCCGTACTAGGCAAACCAAGGTACCAACCCTCGATATGGTTATACGGGCCTACCCCCCCGTACTAGGCAACCAAGGTACCAACCCCTCGATATGGTTATACGGGCCTACTACCCCGTACTAGGCATGGTCGATCACAACACTTATATAGAAAAATCATATACATGTGTCCATTTCATCATCATTTCAATAATTATATAGCTATTGGATTGATACCACGTGCCGGCCAGGCTGCTTGTCCTAAGGATTCTATAAATGGGCATTTTATCAAACACATGATGGGCTATTGTTCATGTAAATGAAATCATGTACTTCATGGCCCACCAACAACATACATATATATATCAACCTTCATAATTTGATCATGGAAGCATGCCATAAACATCACATAATAATTCCATTTCATGATAATATGCCAAATAGACCATAATAGGATCATCACAAGATCATAAACTCATTCACATCATACCTTCATAAAAGGACTTTACATCTAGCCTCATAATAATAATACAACAATATAATAACATTCACATAATGCCCTTCATGGCCTCAATTCTACAACAAATAACCACCTCCACCAAAGGTGGATCAAACCAATCAATAACAATATTATTAATACTAAGAGATCAAGCCATCTCACCACCCTTTTCAAAGGCCATAAGCCACAATACTCAATTCCATGCCAATTATACAATATTTATCAAGTTTGATCAACTTACCCTCTTTCCATGGCTATCTTCATCATCCTCATCTTCCAACAATTTAACAATACAATAACAATGATAATAACAACAATCAACTATACAAGCTAAGCTAAACAATATCCAATAACCAACATAAAGTCTAAATCCCAATTTATGACCATTCAAGGCTACTACCTCACATTATACCATTCAATAACAATTTCTAGCAACTCAACATAGCTAAGATCATATAAGAACAACCCACATCAACCACTCAATAATCCTACATCAATTACTCAAAATCCTTAAACTCACTTTAGGCTAAATTTAAAGAATTTGAGAAGACATGGGTTCACAAATATTTCTTTCTTAAAACCATAAATAATCATTAATAACCACATGAAACATCATTTGAAATTATTTAATGCAAGAACCCATGCTTAGAATTCGAAATAGGATTTTTGTGTATTTGAAAAACTTGAAAACCTTTTTGATTGGGCTCCTTGAAAGAAAGAATAATCAAGGATAAAGGATCCCCCATACCTTTATCTTCAAGAACCAAACGAAATTGGTGAAGAAATCAATAGCCACCATCCACCCTAGCTCCATCTTTCACCTTGAGCTGGTTTTGAGAGAAAAGTTAACATATTTAAAACAATTGGTGAGATACTTTGAAACTAACCTAGTTCAATATCGTGGGATGTCCACTATTTAACCGACATAGGCCATGTGAGCTAAAACATAGAATCTGGTGTCTATCCCACACTAAAAAGATCACCTACTTGCCAAGGTAAGGACTATAAACTTGTAGCTGACGTAGATCCACTAACTAAGACATCCTACTAGGGCATGTAGTTAGGGATAAGGATATTTTTACTAGAGGCCCGATCTCTACTAACGGGAGAGCCTCATTTTCAAAATCATCTCAGTATTAAGTAAAATCTCACGGAATAATCATTAATCATATTCATATCACCATCCATGGAAAGTCACAATTAAGCTACCAATCCAAGCTAAAGTCATTTAGAATAGCTCAATAAATCTTGATTCAACTTAGGTGAGAAACCCTTTTAAGCTTGTGAATCCTTATATGATAAAACCTTTCACAATTTCATTGATACTTTCATCTAAAACCATCCTCAAGTTATATACATCAATTTCATAAAAGAATGCATATCTTCATATATTCATACTTCATAGTTCATAAGATTCATCATGTGTTCATAGTAAAAAAGTCCATGGATCATGCATGTGTTCATATGAATTCAACTCAAAAACATGTAATTACTAGTACATGGTATAAAATATCTAATTAAATCATAATTGAGAAGAAACCATGGAAATTGAATAAAACCCTAGCTTTGAATTGAGAATTTAACTCGAAAATATTGGGATATTTGGGGACCTAAAGGACTCCATTAGTGAATACTAACATACCTTAGTGACCAAGACCCAGAAGATATGGTGAATTGAAGAACCTTGGCTGAAACCTTAGCTTTTTCTTCCTTAGCTTAAGAGAGAGTTGGAGGGGATGAATGTAGTACGAAATTTGGATTTAGAAGAATGACTTTGAATCGGTAGTTTTAGGAGTTAAAATACTTATATAGGGCTTATAATAGGGGTCAAAACAACATGGCTTCGGTATTAAACACATAGGGAAAAGACACAAAACACCCTAAAAATAACTACTGACTAGATCTACGGATCGTAGAACCGTAATGGTCAACTGTAGACTAAGTACTAGAGACCTATATTTCTATATATTTTGATGAGACTAGTCGATGACCCATATAACCTTCTATGGTTTGTACACCCCAACCTTAGAACTCAACTTTGACCTTAAAATTTTAATAAGTATGGGACCTACGTAAGAGACCAATCTATGACTCATAAAATGTTTGACGGACTGTCCTGGTCAACCTCCGAAAGAGATACTGAAACTTAATTGTTACAAAAATTTAACCCACTTTTTACATATGCCTTCTATGGTTCGTAGAAATTTCCACATCCCGTAGATTGGACCCGTAGAACACAAAGAGTCGCCAAATATGTTTTTTTTTCAAAAATCTGAGGTGATATGAAAAATCAATGCAAATGCATGTTAATACAATAAATGAAGAGATTACAATTTACAAATAAATGCATAATTCATAACAACACAATCGTGATACAAAGTCAATTACGAATAAATAAATTTGTCCAATCATTCTCAATACATCACACATCAATATATAATCAAGTTGTCTTTTATTACCTCTTTTTTCTCATTAGAATAATCCAATATGAACAAGTCAATCCATCAGCAAGTCCCATTACTCACTAACACATATAACACGGATATACACAATTCTATAGACTTATCAAAGGGGCTGAGAAATTCACTTGCCTAAAAAAATCAAACAATTGATGAGTCCAAGATTTGGACTCATTTAGGTATTTTTTTAATATAGATTTAGTGTCCTCAAATTCTTAATTCGTGCCATAAAGTGATGTTAAATCCTTGTTTTTTAGGTACATATATTGAGGAACAAACAAAGGACACTAACGGGCAAAAAAGAACAAAAAAAACTGAAAGAACAAAGAAAGGAAAGTCAGGTGATCACCAAGGTCACTTGGCAAATCGCTGAGTGGCTATCTGACCGCCTAAAGATCTAGTGTGCCAAGCTTTAAAGGAAAGAACCCACTCGACGATGAAAAGGAGCAGTCAGCGAATTGCCGAGAAGTTTCGCAAAACCAAAGTAGATCGCCCAAAATTATAGGCCTTGAGGATGTTGAATGCCAAGATGAAAAGACGATGGAAGAGGTAAAAGGGCGGCTCGTCGAGTGGTTCGGCGAGCCTGACTTACTATGCCAAATGGGCTTTCATAGCTTATTTTTAGCTACTATAATTTAGATTTTGAACATTTAGTTTATGAATTTTTTATACATTAGAACTTTTGCTGAAAAACTAACTTAGTGTTAGGACACTTTTCTCTAGAGTTTTCCTTAGCTTTGAAGATTTGAAAATTTTGATTTGGAGAAGTTGGAAGTGGGTTTTCAGATTTTCTTCAAATTGAGCATTGTAAAGACTAAATCTCTCTTACCCAGTTGATGGATAATCGATTCCGTAATGATTTTTATTTTTTTATGATGCTTAGCTAAAACCCCAATTCTTGGGGTGTGATCATATGATTATGGGCTAAATTAGTTTATGGGTATTGCTAATTGGTACTTTAAATTTTATTTAAAAGTAAGTTCATACATTAATTGTGGTTTAATTTGAGAATTGTAGTTGCAAATGCAGTTCTATATTTGTGTTCTTGGCTTGCTCAAGAGAGAGATTTTAGAACTAAAAATATTGATTGATGGTTTGTGGGTATTCAGTTGATTTGGGTTTAGCTCGAGAGAGTGAATCCTAAACCCAATCCCACACATTAAGCTCGAGAGAGTAAATGGATTAAGGTGTGGCTTGTTCTTCAATGTCATGCTTTTTGATGTTCGAAAGAAATTACCTAATTCGGGGTAGTTGTTCGAGAGAAAACTATATCTCTTATAGTGTAGCCTACTCACTGATATTTAGCTATTTACCAGTAGTTGCAATTACCCTTATGCCTATATTTGGGTATAATCATTCACATCCCAAGAATTTATCTCCCAATTGTTATTTCAAATCGTTTGTGACTATTTGTAGTGATAGTCACAACCAAAACCCCCCATCTGACATTCGTGTCATCTCTTTAATTTGTGTAATGTCTTTTCCGATAATGCTTATTCCTATGGCTGATTAGACCGCATTAATACTTTTTAATTAAATTCTAAATATGTACCGCTCCCTGTGGGATTCAACCCCAACTCATTTAGTTGGATTTTATACTGATTTACGATCGTTAACACCTAGAATTAGATGAGGTGTGATTGAAATGTTAAAAAGTCAAAATGGCGCCACTGTCGGGGAGAGGTATTGTTTGAAATTCTTTTGGCGAAGTTAAATTGTGTTCTTTTTAGCTATAGTTGAATTTGCTTACTTTTATTTTTTGTTCTTTGTGTTGCTTTTTAAAACAAAGGAGAGGAGCATAAACGGAAGCAATAGTAGCCAAGTGGGCCACCAATATGATGTTGGAAACCTCAATGATGTCAATGACCTAGCCCAAATGGGTGGTGTTGGGGCGATTCGTTTTCCTCCAACTGAAGGGAATGTTGTGTTTCACATCATAAGAACCATGCTTCAGCTCTTTCAACTTAAGGATTCGTTCAGAGGTCTAGCTCATGAGGATCCCCAAGAGCATATTAGAAATTATATTGATTTTTGTGGACCGTTCTGCTTTAAGAACATATCTCAAGAATCGATCCTGCTGAGGTTGTTCCCATTTTCTCTGATGGGTGAAGCATGCAAGTAGTTGGATGAGTTGCTAAGAGATTCTATCACTTCGTGGGACGAGCTTAGTACCGCCTTCCAAGTGTGATTTTTCCCTCCTTTGAAGATGACACTTAGGGATAATATCCAAAGCTTCAAGTGTTTTGAAGGTTAGCCAATCCATGATATGCGGCTAAGGTTTAAAAAGTTGGTGCTGCAGTGCCCAACTCATGGAATTCTAGATAAGGTGTTGCTGGAGTGTTTCTATAGAGGTCTTGATTCAGTAAATAGAGGAGTAGCTGACCAACTTTCTCCGGGTGGTATAATGTGACAGCCTTATGCAATAGTGTCCCAACTTCTCAATTGCATGGCCAAGACAAACAAGGCATGGAGTACTCGTGAAGACCAAGTCTTCTCTCCCTTACAAAATGACAAAACAACAAATCATAAAGGATAAAGAGAGAAACCAGAACTTAACAGAAATGATGACCCAGTTGGGTATCTTGAAAAGAAATGTCATGCACTTTGAAGTGATGCACAATAAGGAAAAAAACTTCTTAGCAAATTAAAGAGGAAGTCATCATGCATACTATCCCAGGCAGGGTGGTAACCAAGGATGTAATAGAGAAGGAGAGAAGGATAGATATATTCCTCCCCATGAGCGTTGAAAGCCCAGGGATTCTGAGAATAGTCGGACAGTGGATATGATCTCACGCATCCTAAATAAAGTCGAAGAGTTCAAAAAAGTTTTGAAAGAATTAAGGGAGGATGTTTTGACTCTCAACCAGACGGTGACGTCTCACTTAGTCACAATCAAGCAGTTGGAGACCCAAATGGGTAAAATTTCGTCTCATCTAATCCTAAGACAACAAGGGGGGTTGGCTAGTGATACTATGGCGAACCCTACAAATGAAGCTTGAATGGGTACTTATGTCGTGTCACGGCGTTAACTAAGGAGCTACTTGGGAGGCAACCAAAATTTTTAATGCTTTGTGTTTGTTTTTGAATAATTGTTGTTTATTGTGCAGGTTGAAAAGTGGAATGTGTTTGAGAAATGTAGGTTGGCGACCCAAGAGTCCAGTCGACAACTCGACAAAGAGGTCGGCAAGCCCAACTTGGACCGTTGTTGGACCCACAAAATTTTGTAGTAGGAGTCTTAAATCTTGGCGGGCTAATGGCTGAATTGGTAACTAGCCGAACAGGTCGGTGAACTCGATATTGTCTGCCGTTTGGACCTCTAAATTAACTGCAGGTCCCATAAAATTCGGCGAGGTAAGTCACCAGTTACCGCATCGGTGAGTGGTTCGATGTGGCCAACTAATACTGCCGAAAAGGCCAAGAACTGAAAGGTTTTAAAAGGCCAAACAGTTTAAAATTTCAAAATCTTTCATATTCTCTCATTTCTAACCCCGTACACTCACAACCGCACTTTATATTTGCCATACTTTTGCTTTTTTACTTGCTTTTTGCTCTTGATCTCGTGTCTGGATTTGGATTACATTACCGCCTAGCATATCAAATTCTTCATTCAGCTTAAAGGTTGGTTTTTTGAACCCCAAACTCTTGATTAGTAATTGAACTCGAATGCATTTGGTCAAATCTTGTTGTTGTGTGCTAGGCATCTGCTGAAATAGTACTTGATGCGTTAATTTGCCCGTCTTAATTTCATAATTGTGCCTAAATTGCTTAAAAGGTTGATTTCCTGAGTTTTGTGTGTTAAAATTGATCATAAAAGGTTGGTTTGTGGTAAATTTATGTTGGGTCTAGTTCGGTGAAGTCTGAGTAACCCCCAATTGGGGGTGTAGATGAGTTTGAGATTTAAACTCATTTCGGGCTTTGATTATATAGATTTAGTGTTCTCAAATGCTTAATTTGTGCGATAAACTGATGTTAAATCCTTGATTTTTAGGTACATATATTGAGGAACAAAGCAAGGACACTAACAGGCAAAATGGAACAAAAAAAGCTGAAAGAACAAAGAAAGGTAAGCCTGGTGATCGCCAATGTCACTTGGTGAATCGCAAAGTTCCAATGTGCCAAACTCTGAAGGAAAGCACCAACTCGGCACAGAAAAAGAGCAGTTGGCGGATCATTGAGTAGTTTTGCGATGCCAAAGTTGATCGCCTAAAATATCAGGCCTTGAGGATGCTGAATGCCAAGGCGAAAAGGCGATGGAAGAGGTCAAAGGGCGAGTTGCCGAGTGGTTCGGTGAGCCTGACTTTCTTCGCCAAATGTGTTTTCATAGCTTATTTTCAGCGATAATAAATTAGATTTTAAACATTTAGTTTAGTAATTTTTTAGATATTAGAATTTTTGCTGAAAAACTAACTTAGTTTTAGGAGACTTTTCTCTATAGTTTTCCTTAGTTTTGAAGATTTGAAAATTTCAATTTGAAGAAGTTGGAAGTGGGTTTTCAGATTTTCTTCAAATTGAGCATTGTAAAGACTAAATCTCTCTTACGCAGTTTATGGATAATCGATTCGGTAATGGTTTTTATCTTTTTATGATGCTTAGCTAAATCCCCAATTTTTAGGGTGTGATCGTGTGATTATGGGTTGAATTAATTTATGGGTATTGCTAATTACTAGTTTAAATGCTATTTAAAAGCAAGTTTAATCATTAATTGTGGTTTAATTTAAGAATTGTAGTTGCAAATGCAGTTCTATATTTGTGTTCTTGGCTTGCTCGAGAGAGCGGTTTTAAACTAAAATTATTGATTGATGGTTTGTGGGTATTGAGATGATTTGGGTTTACCTCGAGAGAGTGAATCCTAAACCCAATCCCACACATTAGCTTGAGAGAGTAAATAGATTAAGGTGTGGGCAATTCTTCATTGCATGCTTGTTGGTGTTAGAAAGAAATCACCTTATTCGGGGTACTTGTTCGAGAGAAAATTATCTCCCTTATAGTCTAGCCTACTCACTGATATATAGATATTTACTAGTAGTGGCAATTACCCATATGCCTATATTTCTCTGTAATCGATCACATCCCGAGAATCTATCTCCCTATTGTTATTTCAAATCGTTTGTAACTGTTTGTAATTTATAATCACAACCAAAACCCCCAATTTAACATTCGTGTCATCCCTTTAATTTGTGTAATGTCTTTTATGATAATGTTTATTCATATGGCTGATTAGATCGCATTCATAGTTCTTAATTGAATTCTAAATATGTACTGCTCTCTGTGGGATTCAACCCTAACTCATTTAGTTGGGTTTTATAGTGATATATGATCGTTGACACCTAGAATTGGATGAGGTGTGCTTGAAACGTTAAAAAATCAACAATTACTCTGAGACTTGAGCCTACCCCTTTCATTGGGCTTCCAAATCAATGCAATTTATTCAAATAAATAATCACAATAATATTTTGAAACTAACAACACCTACATTACTATATGTCTAGTCTAGACCCAAAACCTCACCCAAATCTATAATCAAGTTCCTAATCTTGGTGCCAATTAAAATGTCAACTCTCATATTTTCAAAATTTCAAGCCTAGGGTTAAGTCTATTTCTTCCAATATCAAAATTTAATGGCATTAATAGAATAAAATGCACCTAATAATTAATTAAATATCTCAATATATCAAAACTTGAATCATAATATAATAACAATATCCAAAACTCAAAGTAGATACAGCATCTGCAACTCTTACTCCAAAGGGAACAAAGGAGCCCACAGCACATTGATTCCCCAACAAGACATTGATGATCTTAGGCATATTTATATGCCTAAAAATTTGATAATACTCATATTTAACCTAAGTTTGAATTCAATATGTGTTTGTGTATAGTCTTATAGAGTCTTTTGGTTGTATATAAGCTAACCAATATGATTAGTTATGTAGGTGAGCTTAATGGGAGAAACGAGCACGAAAATGGACAACGGGAAACACAAAAGATTCAACTTGAGAAGAAGCAAGGAAGAAAAGAATTCCAAGGCATAGTCGTATCCTTTTCGCGTCACGGAGAGGGATTTTGAATTAAGTGGCGAGATGCGATTTTGAGGAAAACAATCCGTGGAGTGCCCGCGTCACGGAGAAGGATAATGTCCTTTGAAGTGAATCTGTGAAGCTTCTCCGCATCGCACCCCTGGGTCCCAGATTTTGTCGTTTTGAATTTAGTATAAATAGGTTAATATTATATTTTATTAAAATATTCTTTTTCTAGGCTTTGAAGCACAACGAGTTGGAGAACTTTTTCATCATTTTTTAGGGTTCTTTCCTACACTCTTTATTTTTGATCTTTCTATGATGCTTAAATATTATATGATCAAATTTATTGTTATGACTAGCTAAATACCCTAGTTATAGGGTTGTGGCAACATGATGAATGTAATTCATTAAGTTTTCATTGGGTTAATGTCAATTATCATATGAATCTTTCTTATGTTCTTAATTTTTGTATTTCATGACTGATCACCATAGAAATAAACACATTTTCCAAATTGAACTCGGGAGAGGAATAAGAGGATAGAACGTGGGGCATAAGGAGAATGAATTTCTCTAATAACTAGGGTTAATTTGTATCTAGGATAAGGATATACCTAGAAACCATGCTTGGTCACTATACATGAAGAATTCGTAATGCTTGGTACTTGATCCTGCCTATCCCCGCTCAACGATGTAGTTAGGTTGTCATTTATCGTAGGCGATTAGAGGTCGGGAGACCATGATCATACTTTCAACCCTGTGATTCATTGATTTGATAGTTGATAAATACCCATTTAAATGATATTAATTGCATGAATCCTGATAAAAGGTGCAGCCCTGGACTTTACCCAATCATTGTTTTAAACCCTTGAAATTGAATCGTCTTTGTTACATTTTGTTTAACTCTTAGAATTATAAAATAAATCACTTTTGGAATCTCGATAAGACTTTTTCTAAGCTGAAAGTTTGAGTAATTAAGTGATTATAAACGTAAGTCCATGTGGGTACATACCCAGCTCTTTATAAGAGCCACTTTTATAATTGGATGACCACGTGCACTTGCATGTGCGATTTGGGTGCAACAAGTTTTTGGCGCCGTTGTCGGGAATTTTAGAATTAGGAATTATTTGATTCTTTTGATTTTTGAAGTTAAAAAGCAAGTGTTGACAACTTGATCTTAGCGATTCATTATTGCAGGTTGTTCTGAAATTTCAAACTGGACGACGATCAAGGATTGGTACAGCCTCTAGCTGAATCAGAAAGTTTTGTTCACTACCGGAGAAGGCAAAGAAGACTCACTTACTCGGTCCCTCTTGTTGCTAGTGAACCAACATCTCCACTAGCAAGATTTGTGCAAGAGGAACATGTAGTAATGGCTGAGATAAAGGTAAGAGACGTGGCAATCCCACGTACCACTAATGTGACATCATGAATTTAGAAACCTGCAGCTGGTGGAAGGTTTGAACAAAAGCAGAGTATGGTGTAATTATTGCTCACTAATAGGCAATTCACTGGTCTGTTGCGCGAGAATCCAACAGTTCACATCCAAAACTTCCTCGAGATCAGTGATACTTACACTTCAACTGGAGTAAATGAGGATTATGTGAAGCTCACCCTATTTCCCTTTTCTCTGCTTGGGGAAGCAAAAATATGGTTGAATTCTGAGCCCTCTAACTCTATCACCACCTGGGATGATCTTGCACAAAAGTTCCTCATCATATTTTTTGCATTTGGGAAAACAGATAAGTTGAGGAGTGACATCTTATGTTTTAGACAAAAAGGAAGAGAGAACTTGTACCAAGCTTGGGACAGGTTTAAATCGATGTTGATGAGCTGCCCACATAATCTTCAATCTAATGAGGTATTGGTCCATACCTTCATTGAAGGATTGGAGCCTAACACCAAAATTTTGCTTGATTCAGCTGCAGGTGGTCAGGCTTTGGAGAAGACATATGCTGAGCTATTGACCTTGATGAATAGGATCTCATAGGGTAACCCCGAATGGAACGGAGGAGGGGTGAAACCTGTGATACAAAAAAACTGCAAGTATACTGGAAGTAGATGCAGTGACTACTTTAATTGCATAGATTATTGTGATGTAAAACATGATGAACACCCTCTTCAGCAATCTAGCATTGGGACAACAGCCTGCTCAGGTGAATGCAGTCCAACAACCACCAACTTAGTGTGAAATATGTAGAGATGGTGATCATAGTGCAGATGCATGTGGTATAAACCCAGATTCTGTGAATTTTGTGGGTAATGTAAAACGAGGAGAGGGCCAGCAGAACTATGAAAAATCATACAATTCAAGTTGGCGCAACCATACAAAATTTTTTTGGGATGGTAATCAAAATCAGTCCCAAGGTCAAAATCAATATAGACCCCAACGAAATACGTAGGGGTACCAACCACAGGTCCAATGAAAGCATCCAAATAAGCAGTCTAGTAACTTGAGCATGGAGGAGATGCTGAAAAAAATTATGGCTGATCAAGCCCTGTTAGCTGCTGATGCAAGAAACAACCAGTTAGCTATATAAAATCTGGAGAAATAATTCGGGTAGTTTGCTAGTGCCTAAAACTCATGATCGGAAGGAGGTTTGCTGGGAAACACTGATTCGAATCCCAAGAAACTAAATGCGGTAGGTACAACAGTGGTTTGCAGTTAGAGGAGTTAGCTTCTAAGAAAAGAAACAGCAATGTTGTGAGTAAAGAGAGTAAATCCAAAGAGAGTGAGGTTGTTGCACAAGAAGAAATAGTATAACCAATAGTGAAACCACCTCCTCCATTCCCTCAAAAGTTCAAGAAACAGAAGGAGGTTGAATGTTTTGAAACAAGTTCACATAAACTTCCCATTAGTAGATGTTTTGCAAGGAATACCTAGGTATACTAAATATGTGAAGGAGATTGTGACGAACAAACGGAGGCTAACTAAATATGAGACTGTTGCACTTACAGAAGAGTTGCAGATCCAGAATCCAAAATAAGTTGTCCATTAAACTGAAAGATCCAGGTAGCTTTATGGTTTAGATCACTATAGGGCAGAGCATTCATGCACGTGGATTGTGTGATGTAGGAGCTAGTATCAATTTGATGCCAACTTCGTTGTATAAAAGGTTGGGGTTGGGTAGTCCTAAACCTACTATCATCATCTTACAGTTGGTTTATAGATATGTTGCTATGGCTGAGGCTATTGTAGAGGATGTGTTAGTGCAAGTGGGATCGTTGATATTCCCAGTAGATTTTGTTGTGCTGAATTTTGAGCTAGATCCTGAGGTCCCCTTTATCTTAGGAAGACCTTTCTTGGCTACTGGGCAAGCTATGATAAATGTAGCAGCTAAGCAACTCAGTATGCAGGCACATGATACAGGAGGTGTTCGACATGTACAAGGCATTAAAGCTACCAGCTATTTATGAGGAGTTTTCTTCCATAATTGTGATAGATCTTGAGGCAGAGGCTTGATAGATTGCATCTAATGACCCTTTAGAGCGAGTGTTAGAAGGGGATGATATCTATGGGGATGCTGAGGCACATGAAATGGTGTAATTTCTTAATGTTGCACTTGTAGGTATATCCGGAGATCCTTGAGTGCCTTTAAATAGGGTGTTGGGTGCTCCACCCAAACCCTTAATTGAAGTAGCACTCTAGTTGGAGATAAAAACATTGTCAGCCCACCTCAGGTATGTATTTTGGGTAAAGACAAAACTTTACCGGTTATTTTGTCTACAGAATTGTCTGATGAATAAGTGGAAGCAACATTAATCATCTTGAAGAAGAGAAAGGCAACTTCTGGGTGGCAAATGTTCAAGATCCATGAAATTAGTCCCGCGTTGTGTTAAAATCTATATGGAGGAAGGGCATAAGTCGAGTGCACAACATCAGCGGATACTAAATCCAGTGATGAAGGATGTAGTGAGAAAAGAGGTAATCAAGTGGTTAGATGCAGGGATCATTCACCCCATATCAGATAGTAAATAGGTGAGTCCAGTACAGTCTGTGCCTAAGAAGGGCGAAATAATGGTGGTAACTAATGAAAAGAATGAATTGATCCCCTCAAGAATAGTGACTGGATGGCGTATCTATATGGACTAAAGAAAGTTGAATAATGCCACCAGAAAGGGCCATTACCCAATGCCTTTTATTGATCAGTTGTTGGATAAATTAATGGGGTAGAATACTACTGCTTCTTGGATGGCTACTCAAGGTATAATCAGATTGTTATTGTACTAGAGGACGAGGAGAAAACTACCTTCACTTGTCAGTATGGCATATATGCGTTCAAGCGCATTCCATTCGGCTTATGCAATGCATCGGTGACATTTTAGAGATGCATGATGGCAATCTTCCATGATATGATGGAGGATTTTGTTGAAGTGTTCATGGATGATTTTTCGATGTTTGGTGAGTCTTTTGAACTTTGTTTGACTAACCTGGACAAGGTTTTGCCATGTGTGAAGAAACAACCTTGTGTTGAACTGGGAGAAGTGGCATTTCTTAGTTCGAGAAGGGATTATGTTGGGACACAAGATCTCCAAAAATGGGCTGGAAGTTGACAAAGCTAAAGTGGAGGTTATTGAGAAGTTAACACCCCCCATCACAGTAAAGGGAGTTAAAAGCTTTCTTGGCCATGATAGGTTCTATAGGAGGTTCATCAAGGACTTCTCTAAGACTGCAGGATCCATGTTCAGCCTGTTAGAGAAAGAGATAAAGTTTGTCTTTGATGAGAAGTGTTTGTAGGCATTTGAGTTATTAAAGAAGAAGTTGATAGAAGCTCCTATTCTGATTGCTCCAAACTGGGAGCTTCCATTTGAGCTGATGTGCGATGCCAGTGATATAGATGTTGGGGAAGTGCTTGGGTAGCGAAAATATAAGATGTTTCATTCCATCTACTATGCTAGCAAGAAACTTGATGCAACTCAATCGAAATATACTATTACTGAAAAAGAAATGTTGGCATTAGTGTTTGCATTTGATAAGTTCAGATCATACTTGGTGGGAACCAAAGTTGTAGTGTACAGTGATCATGCTAAAATTTGGTATTTGTTTAATAAGAAGGATGCCAAGCCGAGATTGATTAGGTGGATTCTGCTATTACAAGAATTTGATCTAGGGATAAGAAGGAATCTGAGAATCATATAACTGATTATCTATCCAGATTGGAGGATTCAT
Organism: Solanum commersonii; assembly: GCA_029007595.1. Lineage (NCBI taxonomy): Eukaryota > Viridiplantae > Streptophyta > Magnoliopsida > Solanales > Solanaceae > Solanum > Solanum commersonii. The sequence continues at coordinate 6,109,199 of JAJTWQ010000002.1, read as the reverse complement.
CTCATGTGAAAAATGAGGGGAAGATTCGCGAAGAGTTTCCCTATGAGCAATTGCTTGCTTTGGACCTTGCTCAAGTGCCTTGGTATGTTGATATTGTTAATTTTCTGGTGAGTGGTTTATTTCCACCTAGGGACTCAACAAATCAGAATCAGAGGTTGAAGTATGATGCACGCTTCAATATATGGGATAAGCCCTTTTTATTCAAGCAGAGACCTGATCAGATGGTGCGAAGGTGTGTAGCTGAACAAGAGGCGTTACAAGTGTTGGAGAGTTGTCACTCTTCACTATATGGTGGACATCATGGGGGCGAACAAACTATACATAAGGTATTGCAATCTGGCTTCTTTTGGCCTACTGTACTTTTTAAAGAAGTTGCTATGTTTCTGAAGGGTTTTAATCAGTGTCAAAAGATGGGCACCATTTCTAGAAGGCATGAGATGTCATTAAGCAACATACTGGACGTTGCAATCTTTGACGTCTGGGGGATAGACTCCATAGGACCATTCCCATCGTCCCGTGGTAATCAATACGTCTTAGTGGCAATGGACAACGTGTCCAAGTGGGTGGAGGCTGTTGCATTACCATCCAATAATGCAAAGGTGGTCGTGAAATTCATCCAGAAGCACATCTTCACTAGGTTTGGAACTCAGTGCTATGATCAGTGATGGAGGTACACACTTTATTAATAGTTCACTACGTAATTTGTTAGCTAAATGTGGGGTAAGACACAAGGTAGCTACAACGTGTCATACCGAGACTAGTGGGTAGGTAGAAGTGTCTAACAGAAAAGTCAAGCAGATCCTCCAAAAGACAGTGAATGCTCAAAGGAAATATTGGGCTGACAAGTTTGATGATTCTTTGTGGGCATACCGGATTGCATACAAAACACCGATAAGGACTTCTTCTTATTGAATGGTGTTTGGGAAAACGTGTAACCTACCAGCTAAATTGGAGCACAAGGCATATTGGGCGATAAAAAAGTTGAATCTGGATGTTAAGTTAGCCGGAAGGAAGAGAATAACACTGCTGCATGAGTTAGAAAAGTTCAGGCTTCACGCCTATGAGAATGCTAAGTTGTACAAAGAGAAGACCAAGAGGTGGCATGACAATCATATTGTGTCACGCACATTTGAGTCTAGTCAATTAGTGTTGTTGTTTAACTCAAAGTTGAAGTTGTTCCCTGGAAAGATTCGATCTAAGTGGAGTGGTCCGTTTAAAGTGGTGAGGATGACTCAACATGGTGCGGTGGAGCTATGAAACAAGGAAAAGAACTATACTTTCCTTGTGAATAGGCAACAGGTCAAGCACCATTTTGGAAATAATGTTGATCATGAGCTTGAACCACTCACATTGAATGACGAATGAGTCATGAGATGGGTCGAGCCACAACGTTAAATTAGGCGCTACAAGGGCGGCAACCCGTGAACCCTTGTATTAGTTAGGATTTCTTTGCTTTTATTTTGTTATTTCAATTCATAGGAATTAGTAAACAACAAAAAAAATATGACATATTCAGAAAAGTACAAAAATATGAGTCATGCCACGACCAAAACTAAGGCGCTGGATGAGAGGCAACCCATCATGTTTTTTTTTTCTAATGAGTTGTGTTCCGAAAATGTGCTGTAATCAGGTTTGAATACATGTTCTGCGTTGCGGAGCTAGGAGAAAATTTTGCCTCACTTGGATTTAATTTTCCAAAATGAGGCAGAGGCTTTCGTGTACTTGGTGCGTCGTAGAGGGAGGCCCAAAATTTTGATTCGACGATAAGTGACTCTACGTCAAAAAGAAGGCAGCTTTGTGATGGAGCCGGGTTGCGGAGCATGGGCCAAATTTTTGCCTCGCCTGGAATTAATTTTCTAGGTCGAGGTAGAGGACTCCTTGTAGGCACTGTGTCGCGCCCTAGGTGAGCCGATTTTGATTTTCATTAATTGAATGGATTTTTACCCATTTTCATTGGAAATAACTTGACCCAGTCCTTTTTAACCCCCAAATTCATTCTAAGTACCCCATTACTTCACCCATCAAAACCCCAATTTTTCCCCCTCCCTCTTCCCTTGTGATTTTCCAGCGTAAATCCATAATGCGGAGGCAACTTGAAACGACCCCAAAAATGTCCGAAAATGTGCTTCGGAAACACCTAAAATTGTAATTTCCATATATCTCAAAATCCGTGCATCATTTCGGAAATTCGACTTCATATTCTTATTCAGGGGGTCAAATTGAGTGGGAAATGGGTCTAACCCGAATTTTAGAGCAACCGTATCAAAATTCGAAAATCGCAAAAAATGTGATTTTGAGGGTCAACTTTAAAGGGGCATATCTCTTAGCACACAAGGAACTGGAAGGAGATCAAACTATCAAAATTAAAGCTCTGTGAGTTAGCTTTCCAACGCAATTTGTTTCACCTCATTTGGAGTTCGGACGAAGGAGTTATGCTCATTTTCGTAAAATCTGTCCGGCAGGAAATGCAATTTCCAGTGACCGAAATTACTGTTCACCCGCCTCATTTTTTTTTCTAAGTGTTGGTTCCGTTTTTCCAAAGGGCATTTGTTATTTCCTATATAACATTAATTCAATTCCCATCTCTAAAACATTTCCCAAAACACCTCTCCCATACTTAGACACATTTTCTCTCAAGTTCTCTCAAGAACCCTAATCCAAAAACTTCATCAAGATTGAAGAGATTTTCCTCCAAGTTCCAACCTTCCATTGAAGACACTCTCAAGACCTTCATAAAAACTCTAGGTATGTGGGTTTGATTGTGAAAACCTTCCTTTCCACAAGTCCAACCATTTATCCTCTATTACTACTTCAAGTTTATGGGTCCTTTTGTTTATTTATGAACTCTTGAGTATGGAATCACTACTACACACCCTATTAAGGTCTATCTTACATATTATCATGAAATGGTATTATTATGTGATGTTTATGGTTTTCATGCCTCCATGATCAAATTATGAAGGTTGTTATATATGTATATATATATATGTATGCTGTTGGTGGGCTGTTTTATATGGATTTTGAAATTGATTGGACTTAGTACTCCTGAAACATATGATTTTATTTACATGAACAAGTAGCCCACCATATGTTTGATAAAATGCCATTTATAGAATTCTTATGAAATGGAAGGTCCAATGTACGTCCTATGAGTCGGATGATTATATAAGTATTGAAATGATGATGAAATGGATACATGTATATGATTTTCTCTATATAGTGTGTGAGTCGACCAATCCTAGCTCGGGGTTGTAGGCCCTGGTAACCGTATCAAGGGGTTGGTACCTTGGTTGCCTAGTACGGGGTAGTAGGCCCGTATAACCGTATCGAGGGGTTTGTACCTTGGTTGCCTAGTACGAGGGGTAGTAGGCCCGTATAACCATATCGAGGGGTTTGTACCTTGGTCCCTAGCTCAGGGGGTGGTAGGCCCTGGTAACCACATTGAGGGGTTTGTACCTCTTTCGCCTCTCCAAGGGGGTGGTAGGCCTTGGAAATACTATATTGATGGTCACTCACTACACATATACTATGTCCTACTAAATATGATTTTTATATAAGCATCATTATACATATCATCTCATTAATATGCTATCTATCGGGTACGATTATGCATTTTGCCTATGATGTCCATCCATTGTTGCATTGCATTGCATCCCATATACTTAGTACATTCAAACGTACTAATGCATACTCTATGCCTACATGATGTCACCATGTAGGGACCGGAGCCCCGTCTGACCATCCTCCTCCGCGTGGCTAATTTGATTTTCTATTGAGCTTATTGGTGAGTCCTCCATTCCGGGGACGTTGCTTATGATCTCTTGCTATGTATAAGACTTTTCCTTTTTAATTATGTAGTGACTATGAGGGTGAGCCCGGTAGTTTGTCTCGGCCCCCGCTAAGTATCCATGTTTAGAGGTGGTGTTGGACAAGTTGTGTATTTTACTTGAGCTTGACTCATCTATGCTATTTATGTATTATTCTCCTTTTTTTTTTCTGTTCCCTTAGTCCCGATTTTCCCTTGATTATGCTTATTGCTTATGGTCATTTTAATTGCTTCTGCGACCAAGGATGTGTAATGATATGCTATGAGGCTTGTTTGGGGTTCCCTCGGGTTCCCCATTCGCCGGTCACGTCTAAGCCCTAGGCTTGGGTCGTGACACAACTTTCCATCGTTATCTCTCAAATTCACTCTTTTTCATCACTCCAGGTATGTGACTTATGCTTTATTTGGTGTTAGATGGGTGTTGTAACTCTGAATGATGTGGTACTGATGTTTAGGGGTTGTGAACGATTCTTGGTTGGTTGAAATCATTGGTTTCCTAGTGGGTTATGGGTGTTTTCTAATTCTTGAGTAGAAATCATGTATTATTTCTTGTTGTGGTTTGGAATCGGTCATGTGGGGGTTTTGCATAAATATGGGGGGTTTCATGCACATGTTTGGCTGAGCATGCTCATGTGGGGTGTGATTTCGATGATTGAAGCACCTAGTGCTACTTGTGTCGGTTTTTAGGTTGATTCACAGTGCATTGATGGGTGATGTGTGGGTTGTTGTCCATACCAATAGGGTCCTAAAGGGGTTGTCAATGAATTTGGGTGACTTAGGTGGGCTGTGGTTGCTTGAAAATGGTTGTTGATTAATGGATACAAGGTATTTTTACTGTTTTGAACAGAAATTACACCAGCTTGCATATTTGTAGGTATTGTGCATGGTTGATTCCTGAAATGAATGATGTAGTTTCACTTTTGGAATAAATAGTTTATCTACCTGCTAGTGTATCATGCATGATGCATAGTTGATGGGTGTATAAGTTGTTCAGTGTGAATTCTTGAGTAACACTGTTAGAATGTGAAGGTAGGACGTGTGAGTCTGTTGTCCGGTATCTCGACTGGGAGTTTTCATTGTGATTATTGATGTGGTATGTACCTTAGATATGTGAATGAAAAGGGTAATATTTTACTGTTGGTTTATCTTTGTTCACCTGTGGAAAGTCTGTGTACCTAGGCAAGTGAATGCATTTAAATAAATGTGGGGTGGTGTTTCTAGACCATCCATATTTCTTACCGATTAGGAGATGTGGATCTGATTTTTTCTATGCTTGTAGGTCACCATGTCAAACTCTCACAAACGCGATAAGGAAGTTACCACGTCGAGCCATAGGAAATGTGTCCGTACTGGGAATGTCCCACCCGTGCCTACAATTCCCAAGGGCCAAACACGATGATTCGGGGTGAAGGTTGCAACCAAGGAAGGGAAGGCATGGAACAAAAAGCACATGGAGGTGTCGTATTTCTCTGACATTTGTATTGATAGGGACAACTTGGAACAGGAGTTCCCACAGATACTAAGGCGGATCAAGGAGCTGCGTATGGAGTTCATCTTTGCGGAGATGGAAGAGTGCAACTTGCACATGGTTCGAGAATTCTACGCCAGCAAGATCCCATTTTGTCACTGTGCTAGGAGTTAATGTGCCTATCACTCCCGCGGGTATAAATGACATACTGGTACACCACAGGACACTGATCCACTAGTGCTGACAGGGTTAAACATACGCCCTCCATACCAGGCCATTATACATACTCTATGCGGTCCACAGTCCATGGCGCAATGGACTAAGCATAGTGGGAAGAGATATCGCCAATCTCTTCCATACGCTCACAAGCTAAGGGAGACACGTGTTTGACTAAAGGTTGTCATGAACTGCTTGATACAGGGTCTCCACTACACATATATTACTCGAGAAAGGGTGTGCTTGGTATATGCTTTGATGACTGCTAAGGAGTTGAACATTGGAGCTGTCCTGAAATCCACGATGCGAAAGCCTAAGTTCATAAAGGGCACAGGTATGCTTTTGGTGGTGTTATTACCAGGATGTGTCGTGTTGTAGGTGTTCCTAAAGAAAATGTGGACTCCATGGCACTCTTATTCCCAGCGTCAGTGGACATTACTAGAACAAAGGGGCCAGACACTGAGTTTGGGCCAACTCTCAGCACTCCTAGGCGCCATCGACACGATGAGCTGATTATGGCGAGGATGTACGACTTGGAGATGTTGCGCCTCTAGAATGGCTACTAGGCTTCTACTAACACTCAATTGGAAGAGGTTGAGAGGTGCTACTCTCTGAATGACCACGCCAAGGCCCTACTTGGCATTGGTCCTGAGCTTTGTGAGCCGATCAACCCCGCTTAGGCCAGTGAGGAGGCCGAAGGCTATGATGCGATGGAGGATTGATCAAGGAGTGTTTTCACCTTACCTTTTGTATTATTCTGATAGTTTTGTAAAGCACTGGGGATAGTGCTAATGTGTAAGTGTGGGGCGAGGGGTGAAAAGGTTACCTGGTATGTATATATTTTTGAACATTGTTAGAGTATGTTTTATTTTGGGTTCCTTGGAGGTTGTTTTTGGTTCTTTGGCCAAGGAAAGTCCCTCTGAACCGTGAAAAATACAAAAAAAAATTGTCTTTGTAGGATTGAGTCAGTAATCGTAGTTGAGTCACATTTCCCAATGATAGATGGATGACGACAGTCCTAAGGGAAATTTGGTCATTGAGTCTTAGGTTGGTTTGTGTGTTGAAGCTGAAATTTTGAAAGGAAAATGTATGAAAGCATGAATTGAAGTTGATAGAAGAATGTAGTTAAATTTTTGTATTTGACTTGAATGATGCAACTTAAGCTTAAATTGGACCTTGTGCATGGTCTGGTTGTGTTGATGTGATTGATCCATTCTTGAGTATAACTTGTTCCATGAGCGGTGAGTTTTTGTAATATCCATGAATGCATATGAGTCTAGAACTTACCCGGCATGTTGTTGTAGTGAAATACAAGTATCGTTCTATTTAGAAGATGATGATAGTCTTTCTTTGAATTGTCTTGAATTTTAGCCTTATCAGAGATATTATCCCTAGTATAGCCCAATTGAGCCTTTTTAGCCTTCATTTTGTTCCAACCCACGTAATGAAGCCGAACCCCTTTTATTGATACCGTTAGCTTTGATCCCAAATCCCTAATGCACTATGTTAGGAGAAAAAGTGTACACAACGGAAAGAGCAAATAGGGTGGAAATGTTTAGTTTGTTGGGGAAAATTGAAAAGAGGTGGCAAAATGATACCCCATAAGTTTGAATATGAGATTGGCCTTGGTTCGTAGGATATTGTGCACTTCGACTATGGTTAAAAACCTAAGTTGAAGGTGGTTAACTTGGTAAATACCTTAATGATGGCCCTGGCCCTGGCCCTTACAAGGGCATTGTGCACCTTAACCCAAGAGAAATCTTTAAGTCAAGGGTGGCTATTGTTGAGTGTTTTAAAAAAAGGGCTATAGATATAAAGGGGTGAGTGAGAAATAAAGGCAAGGTTGGTAATACTAGTGGAAATATATGAAAAAAGAGGGGGCTGAAGAGAAGAAAAAGTTGTGAATGTAAGAAGAAAGTTTAATATGGTGTATTACGGAGGACATTCACTAATTTTATTTAAACGAATCCTCCCTTATCTCAAGCCTACATTACAGCCAGAACAAGTTCTATTTGATTTTGAGCATAACACACTTTATTAGTAGAGATATACATGATAGGCCAATTTATGGTTATCAATGCATACATGTTTGATGTCTTTGTTGAGTGAGAGTGTACCATATTTGAAAAGTCCTTAAAGTATATTTGATTTGCTGAATTGAGTGTGTGGACTATTCTTCAGAGTGAGGGGCACTTGTTTTATGAAGGATAAGGGATCCGGAAGTCCATGTGAAGGGGAATAATGGGGTGAATTATGAACATGATCAAACTGTTGAAGAAAAGGAAGAAAGTGATGTTCAGACCAAATTTCATGAGGGTAGCAGCCTCTGAGCCTAAATGACCATACCTTTACACTCAGCCCCGTTACAAGCCTTGAAAAGACCTTTTTGATCTTGAGTGTGCTGAAACAAATGTTTATTGGAAAATAAGGGCAAACCTATGGGTCAAGTCATGCATATGTTCATCTTTGTGAGTGTGAGAGTCGTATGTGATTCCCGAACTATGAATTATTGAGAACTTGTGTGTGAATATGGAATCATATTTGTTGTGAGGGCATTTGAGTACCTTTGTTGAGCTTGAACTTGCATTTGAAGCAAGTATTGTGAACTTGAGTATCTTTGATATTAGTGAGTCACAACTTGAATATTTAAGTTCACAATTGATCCTTGCATGAGTAAGTTGAGTCTTGTTGTGTGCATTCATGATTGGGTCTTATGTAGTACTGTTTGAGACATCCTTATTGAAGTGCTGAACTTAAGTTTTACATGAGGACAAGCAAAAATTTAAGTTGGAGGTGTTGATGAGTTCGAGATTTGGACTCATTTAGGGCTTTGTTTATATAGATTTAGTGTCCTCAAATGTTTAATTTGTGCCAAAACTGATGTTAAATCATTGATTTTAAGGAACATAGATTGAGGAACAAAGAAAGGACACTAACGGGCAAAACGGAACAAAACAAACTAAAAGAACAAAGAAAGGCAAGCATGGTGATCGCCAAGATCACTTGGCGATTCACCGAGTGTCTATCTGACCGCCTAAAGTTCCAGTGTGCCAAGCCCTGAAGGAAAGAACCAACTCGAAGACTAAAAAGAGTAGTCGGTGGATTGTCCAGTAGTTTCGCGAAGCCAAAGTAGATCGCCCAAAATAACAGGCATTGAGGATGCTCAATGCCAAGGCAAAAAGGCAATGGAAGAGGTCAAAGGGCGGCTCGTCAAGTGGTTTGGCGAGCCAGACCTACTTCGCCAAATGGGATTTTGTAGCTTATTTTCAGGGACAATAAATTAGATTTTGAACATTTTGTTAAGTAATTTTTTGGACAATAGAACTTTTGCTAAAAAACTAACTTAGTTTTAGGAGACTTTTCTCTATAGTTTTCCTTAGCTTTGAAGATTTGAAAAATTCAATTCGGAGAAGTTGGAAGTGGTTTTTCAGATTTTCTTCACGTTGAGCATTGTAAAGACTAAATCTCTCTTACCCAGTTGATGGATAATCGATTCGGTAATGGTTTTTATCTTTTTATGATGCTTAGCTAAAACCCCAATTCTTGGGGTGTGATCATGTGATTATGGGTTGAATTAGTTTATGAGTATTGCTAATTGCTAGTTTAAGTGTTATTTAAAAGTGAGTTTAATCATAACTTTGGTTTAATTGAAGAATTGTAGTTGCAAATGCAGTTCTATATTTGTGTTCTTGGCTTGCTCGATTTAGTGGTTTTAAACTAAAATCGTTGATTGATGGTTTGTGGGTATTGGATTGATTTGGGTTTAGCTCGAGAGAGTGAATCCTAAACCCAATCCCACACATAAGCTCGAGAGAGATTAAATGGATTAAGGTGTGGGATGTTCTTCATTGTCATGCTTGTTGGTGTGCAAAAGAAATCACCTGATTCGGGGTAGTTGTTCGAGAGAAAACTATCTCCCTTATAGTATAGCCTACTCACTGATATTCAGCTGTTTACTAGTAGTTGCATTTTCCCATATGCCTATATTTGCCTATAATCGATCACATCCCGGGAATCTATCTCCCTATCTTTATTTCAAATCGTTTGTGACTATTTGTAGTTTATAATCACAACCAAAACCCTCAATCTGACATTCGTGTCATCCCTTTAATTTGTGTAATGTCTTTTACGATAATGTTTATTCGTATGGCTGATTAGACCGCATTCATACTTCTTAATTGAATTCTAAACACATACCGCTCCCTGTGGGATTCGAGCCCAACTCATTTAGTTGGGTTTTATACTGATTTACGATCATTGACATCTAGAATTGGATGAGGTGTGCTTGAAACGTTAAAAAATCAACAATTACTCGGAGACTTGAGCCTTCCCCTTTCATTGGGCTTCCAAATCAATGCAACTTATTCAAATAAATAATCACAATAATATTTTGAAACTAACAACACCCACATTACTATATGTCTAGTCTAGACCCAAAACCTCACCCAAATCTATAATCAAGTTCCTAATCTTGGTGCCAATTAAAATGTCAACTCTCATAATTTCCAAATTTCAAACATAGGGTTAAATCTAATTCTTCCAATATAATAATTTAATGACATTAATATAATACAATGCATCTAAAACTAATCAAATATATCAATATATCAAACCTTGAATCATAATATAATAACAATATCCAAAACTGAAAGAAGATACAACATCTGCAAGTCGTACTCCAAAGAGAACAAAGGAGCCCACAGTACATTGCTTCCCCAACAATGCACTGATGATCTTTGGCATATTTATATGCCTTGAAATCTAATAATACCCATATTTAAGCTAAGTTTTAATTCAATATGTGTTTGTTTATTGTCTTATCGAGTCTTTTGGTTGTATATAAGTTAACCATTATGATTAGTTATGTAGGTGAGCTTAATGGTAGAAACGAGCACAAAAATGGACAATGAGGAACACAAAAGATTCAGGTCGAGAAGAATCAAGGAAGAAGAAGGAAGAAAAGGATTCCCAAGGCATAGTCGACGCGGAGAGGGATTTTGAATTAAGCGCCGAGATGCAATTTTGAGGTAGAACAATCCGTGGAGTGCCTGCATCGCGGAGAAGGCTAATGTGCCTTGAAGCGAATCTGTGAAGCTTCTTTGCATCGTTCCCCTGGGTCCCATATTTGGTCGTTTCGACTTTAGTATAAATAGGTCAATATTTTATTTTATTATAATATTCTTTTTCTGAGTTTTGAAGAACGATGACTTGGAGAACTTTTTCATCATTTTTTAGGGTTCTTTCCTACACTCTTTACTTTTGATCTTTCTATGATCCTTAAACATTATTTGATCGAATTTATTGTTATGAGTAGCCAGATACCCTAGTTCTAGGGATGTGGCTACAGGATGATTGTAATTCATTAAGTTTTCATTGGGTTAACATCAATTATCATATGAATCTTTCTTATGTTCTTCTTTTTCGTATTTCGTGACTGATCACCATTGAAATAAACACATTGTCTAAATTGAACTCGGGAGAGGAATAAGAGGATAGAACGTGGGGCATAATGAGCATGAATTTCTCTAATAATTAGGGTTAATTTGTATCTAGGATAGGGATATACCTAGAAACCATGCTTGGTCACTATGTAAACAGAAATCATAATGCTCGGTACTTGATCTTGCCTATCCCCGCTCAATGATGTAGTTAGATTGTCATTTATCGTAGCCGATTAGAGGTCGGGAGACCATGATCATACTTTTAACCATGTGATTCAATAGTTGATAAATACTCATTTAATTTATATTAATTGCATGAATCCTGATAAAAGTTGCAGCCCTGGACTTTACCCAATCATTGTTTAAAACCCTTGAAATTGAATCGCGTTTGTTACATTTTGTTTAACTCTTAGTTATAAAATAAATCACTTTTGGAATCTTGATAACACTTGTGCGTAGCTGAAAGTTGAAGTAAATAAGTGATTCTAAACGTAAGTCTCTGTGGGTACGATACCCGACTCTTTATAAGAGCCACTTTAATACTTGAACGATCACGTGGACTTGCGTGTGCGATTTGGGCGCAACAATTAACTATCCTATAACATGGAAATCATTACATCATACTTACATTTTGAAAATTCAATTCAACCCTTTTTAATAAATCACGTCAAGTAACATCCTGAAGGACAATGGCTCTAAATCCAGTTAGATAACCATCCTACGATGCCCTATAATCAATATCATATAATTAGTTGTATATAAATTTAAGAGTAGCGGCACTTTTTGAAAGTTTACCTGTAATCCGAAGTGCGAAGTCTTTTTCGATCTATCGTTCACAAAAATAACTTACCCCCTCCTTTTTCTTTTCTTAAATAATTCAATATTAAAAGTGACAAGTCCCACTATTTATCTTAATATATATGAGCAGAGTGATATTGGGTATTAAATAAATTAACAATTTAGTCCATTAATCATTAATTTAATTGATTAGATTATTTAATAAATACACATCAATAAAATAACCGTAGTTATCGAATAGGTCAAAATTCCCAAATCAACTTCACTAACTAATCCAACATGACTTGGGGCAACTATCGAGAAGAGTAATACGGTAATTTTTTACAAAAACATTCCAAAAATGACCTTCTATTCAATACATTAGTGTATAAGCCAAGTCTAGTAGAGCCTCGAGGATCGGCACAAAGACATCTCTTGCTTATCTTCGAGAGGCTATGAGGACTTCTAAGAATAACCTTCACTTCTTGAATCTATATCATGCATCTGTGTTCCGGTCAGATTTGTATAGCTTCGTTCCACTCTTTCACTTATAGTGATGTTTTGTGCGTGGTTCTTCATGTGTGCTATTCGGATGTCATCGTGTGGGTTTGATGTTAGATATGAAATTAACGTGGAAGTGATTGACTTATGTAAAGGAAGCTTGGTCAAATTTGGAATGTTCAACGATTCAAAGGGCTGAGTAAGGTTAGTTATCCAACAATGGGAACAATACTTGTGCGGTATAGGCAATATCTAGAGTAGTTAGACAATTGGAAGTTAAATGTTAAAGGCACGACTAGATAAGGAACATTGTAACTTTAGAAACTACAACTAGTAAAGTATCATCACATTTGATGAGAATTATCTTGCGCCAATTGGGGCCAAAATTTCTACTACTATTTCAACGATTGAGTGTATATCGAAGAGACCAAGGCACGACTAGCACAACGATACCGATGCTTACTTGATTAGAGTTATGGAGTGGGTTGCTTTTGCCGTCGACCTAACCTATGAAAAAATGCATATAACTTGGGCTAGTTATGAAATGGACTTGATAATGTTTTGTAGCTATTCAATAGGTAGAAATGTGTGGCTATTTGGATGCGATCTACTCGACAGGTATGATGTGTTCTAGTGGTGGATCAAACGGATTTCGCGGTATGATACTAGTAGTGTATGGAAATTGATACGTCGATTGTCAAGTGTGAATATTGACTACTTAAGAAGTTATTAGTTGTATCACATGCTCGTATAATGAGATTTGATGTCTCATTCCTCTGATCAAATTTCAACAGCTATAAACATTTTAAAGGTGTTTCAAAGCTTCTTCATGAAATCCAACTTAATTTCTTCTTAAATGATTTTGTTTGTCAAAGTCTTAGTATATTAGATTCTTATTCATCTAGTTTCTTTTTTTTTTTTGCTCATAACTTAATTTAAATTAGCAGATTATCCTACTAAATTTTACCAATTTCTTTGAGTTCAATTTATTTTCTTTCGTGCTAATTTCTTTCTTATGCTTTTCTTGTTTCATTTCATTGTTAATTTTCTTGATTCAAGTCTATTAGATTTTATGCGGTCATCTGTATTTCAACAACTAAAATATTATACCCTTAAGATTGTTTTGTGACTCTTGACAATTGATTGATCAAATTGAATAAAAAATTTGGTGAGATCCTCAAGTGGCAGAAGTCTAGAGTATCTAAGTATATTTGAGTGGATCTATCAAAGAATAAAAGAGGACAAATCTATATATAATTAAATATTGTTTAGCCTAGGATCATGTCAAGTGACATCGTAGGATCAAGACATATTGTAATTTTAGGACAAGTTAGTTAATTATTAGTTAAGTTAGGCAAAACTTAACTAATTTTTTAACTTTTTCTTTTAAATAAATTATTAAATACTACAAATCTGTATATATATTTTTTTTTTTAAAAACCATGTCATCACCAAATTAATTTAATCTTATTGAAATTCTGAAAAATCATTTAAAAAGTTACACTTTTTGTTCTAATTCATATTTATTTTATAGTAATATTTCATCCAACTGACTAAGTGATGTGAACTCTTGATATGATCTTAGGCAATTTTAAAGAGTGTGAAACAATTTAACAGTATACCTCTTTTTGTGGCCTACCTTGTGAGTATATGAACCACTTTTGAGCACCATTTGAGCCTTGACCTTTTCTTGGAAGAAACATGATAACATTATGACCTTTGATTGAACCATTACCCATAATCCTCATGATTTGTGGTTTGTTTAAATAGCCAAATTAGGCCAAAAGCCTAAGTTGGGGGTGTGGTGAAAAGAGAAGGTAAAGCAAGACGTGCAAGAAAGTCCCCTTTTACCCAAGTTTTGAGAAAAATGGAACCCCTCCATACAAAAAAGAAAGAGAAAAAGAATGAAAATTTTGTGGAATAAAGTTGTGAAAGTACAAAAAGAAATGGGGTATCCAATAATCCATGGAAAGTAAATAATGGCATGACTTGTGAGCACGAATGAAAAATGATAGAAGAAAAGGAAAGGAAGTGTTACTCACACCACATCTCATGAGGACTACAACCATTGAGTCTAAATGACCATACCTTTGAACTCAGCCCCGATACAAGCCTTGAAAAGTCCTTTTTGATCTTGAGTGAGCGGAATCGAATATTGGTTGGAAAATATGGGAAAACCTATGGGTGAAATTATACTATGCGTTCATCTTTGTGAGTGTGAGCATTGCATTTGATTGCGAAACTTTAAATTGTTGAGCCATTGTGTGTGAATATGGAATTATTCTTTGTGTGAGGGCATTTGAGTACCTTTATTGAGCTTGAACTTACATTTGAAGCTAGTATTGCGAACTTGAGAATCTTTGATAGTGGTGAATTACAAATTGAATCTTTTAGTGCACAATTGATATGTGCATGAGTAAGTAGAGTCTTGTTGTGTGCATTTATGATTCAGTCTTATGTAGCATTGTTTGAGACACCCCTTTTTGAACTAATGAACTTGAAGTTTTACTTGAGGACAAGCAAAATTTTAAGTTGGGGATGTTGATGAGCCCACGATTTGAACTCATTTAGGGCTTTATTTTTAAAAAATCAGTGCCCTCAAATGCTTGTTTTGTGCAAATGAATGTTGTAAATCCCTGAATTTCAGGTATTTGGATTTAGGAACGATGCATGGACACTATTAATAAAAAAGGGAGCAAAGCAAGCTAAAAAAAAGGAAGAAATGAAGAACTGATGATCACCAATGTCATTTGGCAAATCGCCAAATTGCCAATATACCGCCTAAATTTACAGAATGTTGGAGCAAAAATAGGGATGATTTTGGCGAATAGCAACTCTATTCGGTGTGTCGCGGATCTATACGGCAAAGTATAACCGAGTCACCAAAACTGCTGAAGAAGATTCAAGAAAATACTGATAGGCGAGATAGAAAGAAAGAGGGTGAATCGCAGAGCTACTCGGCGATCCCGACCTGGACCGCCTAAAGTTACAGTGGCTAGACTAAGAAGATGTGGAAAATAAAGGAGAGATGAAAAATAATCGATAAGTCGCCAATTTGTCTGCGATGACCCACTTACTACGCCGAGTGGTCTTAAAGCGGTGACACTTCAGACTTGTTTAAATTAGTTTTGGCTAGAGAAGAAAAAATTATTCAGAACGTGAGAACGAAATTACTGAGAGAGAAAACGCTACTAAAGGGTTTAGTGAGTGATTTTAGCAAGATTTTGAAAGAGATTTAGTAAGTGAGGAGTTTATCAATTGATTTTCATCTATAATTCTCATTTTGTACCCAACTATGGGAGTTATAATTGATTTTGATTTTCTTATTTTTGAGATGAGTGGCTAAAACCATTCACTTGGGGTTTTGATCATGAAGCCAATTGTTGAAATTTACTTAGTGGGTTTTCTTTATTTACGAATAATGGTGCTAGTTTGAAGTGGGTCTAAGTTGTTGCTATGTTTCGAGGTTGAATTACATGATTTAGTGCAACAATTTCAGTGTTGTGCACTTGTTGAGAGAGAGGTGTAGAACCATGGTGGCAATCTTAGCGTCCTTAGTAGTGGGTTTCCTTGATTTCAGCTCGAGAGAGTGAAACCAAGTGATCTAGCTCGAGAGAGTGGATTTGATGAGGATAAAGAACTAGGCCACTTTCGATTGGTATTGAAGTTCGAGAGAATTCAACATAGAAAAGGTAATTGTTCGAGAGAAAGTTACTTTCTATATGGGTCTACCTACCTACAACAAACTATCCCATTATTAGCAGTAACGTTTATCCACTTCGTTGAGGTTCAATAATTGGCTGATCAATTCTCCAAGCTTTACTCTAATAGTTGATTGTTTGTGTTTAATTGTAAATTTGGATTGATAGTAAAAACCTGGAATTTGAGATTTGAGCATTAATTGTGAAAGAATTGTTTGATTGAAGAGGTTGTCATTGTACTTTTATTATTGAATTTGAATGAAGTACTACTCCTTGTGGGATTGACCCAAACTCACGTAGTTGGGTTATTATACTAACGAATGATCGTTGGCATTTAGTATTGGATGAAACACCTTGATACGTAAATCGACCATACAAGTGTTTGTGACGAATAATTCAAATCAATATTCGGAAACTAAAGATTCATGATTAAAATATTCAAGCCCTTGACTCTAAATCAAATTCAAGTCCAACATATTTCATATTATGTTGAAGAATCAGAGGATTTTCGTAGAGATTGTAAGACGTACTACATTTTGAAATCAAATATTACACTTTGTTCCTTTGATTTTCCTATCTTGATTATTCATTTTTCGTGGCTCAAAAGTTTGTTGTTTACAGTAATAATTGAGTCCAAAACAAATTGGGAAACCAAAACCAATGAAATTAGTTTGTGCGTGGAATGCACTATAGAACCTCCTCACAATACAATGCTCTTGTTGTCCTCACCATTGCCACGTAGCAGCAAGGAAACCAAATTGAATTCCTTCTCCCAACCTTTTGAATTTATATAATCATTCATATAATATTAAATTTAATTAATTAAGTTGTCTGCTTGATTTCCTTCTATAATCTTGCATCTTTAATTTGTTTTAGCTCAAAACTTCTTCATCTTTACAGCAATTTACTACTGCAAATAAAATACACTATTTGGCACAATCCATAAAATCCATGCTAAAAAAGACAAATACAAATAATAAATGTAAAGAAAATAATGATTAAAAATATATATTTTTGGCCTCACATAAATGAGTTTAGAAAATTAAATATCATCATAAATCAGGTCTTGCCAATATGAGTACATGATCATACTTTTTAGATGAATCCTTATTGCTTAGTGGATCCACTTAGTTCAGAGGTTTTATACCCCGTCACGGTATAGGACGATTCTGGAAACGTGGGTAAGACGTTGTATCATCACAAAGCTCATAGGGATGATTGTCGGTTATAGAATCTTCCAACAAAGTTAAAGTGTTTTTTTAATAAATCACATATTATGTTGAGTTAGAGATGAGTAAGTATTTTATAAAAATTTAAATGATTTGATTCTTTGATTTCTGTACATTCAGTTTGAGTATATTTTATCTATTGCACTCTTAGTTCTGTTATTGTTTAACTTAGACATATTACATATTCGTACATTGAATGTACTTCTCTAATTCAACTTGCATCTTTTTATGGTGCAAATACAAGTGTTCATGATCATCAACAAGTGCTTCGTTGATATCACTCTACACTTAAGATAGCTTTTGCCCTCTTGCATTCTAAAGGACTTCACATTTACTTTCTAGTTAGTAGTTTTTAGATTCCATGGGTCTTGTCTCGACGTTCTTCTTTAATAGTAGTGGCTTCATAGATAGATTGAGTGGAGGTGTCTCTCAGTATTTACTTTCTTTTTAAGTTGTTTTACAAACTATAAATATTTCTATTGAGTATTTTCCACAATTTATGAGTTGAGTATTTAAGTTTAACATGTTTAATTCTGTTTTGAGCCTATTATTGCTTGAGTAAGTCTACCGCTATGTAGTCAGCTAGGACATGGGTTATCTTAGGGACTAGCAATGATTCTCGAGCGCCGGCCACATCTAAAGTGTAAGCTCGGGGTGTGACAACTTTTGAAATAAAAGATATAATGGTAAAAACACAACTAAAATATCATTTTTTGTGAATTTCATACCTTAGCCATCAAGTATTTATATTTCCTCCCTTAACTATTGCTGAATGTTTATCATAGTACCTGAGCTATCATAATAAATTGGTGTCTGGTGGTAAAGGAAAACTATTTCTTTTAATATTTTATTATATTAAGACTACAACAAGTACAAGGCTAAAATAATATTCTTTCAACAAAACATTATGCTTCAATATAATTATGACTGCTTGTGATGATTGAGTTGTTACTATAATTTTATCCATAATGCTAGTTGATGGATCCCAACAGTACACACAAGTGTAAGTGGTCATAGAAATAATACAATAATTGCGAGTAATAAGATATTGAATATACAAAGACTTATGATTAACTATTTACTATATTAAACAAGTTCTAATTATTTATTTGAGCTTTCAAATATCAAGATTCAAATGGTTGATGATTATACTAAAACAAGAAAGTGATACAAATAAATATGTAGAGGTTGGTCACCGATAAAATAAAATCTAGGACTATGGATTTGAAAGAGACTTCAAGCTAAAAAAAAAGAGACATTTAAAGCTTATGACTTTGTTTTGCAATCATGTAAAGTATTTCTAGATAAATCAACTTTGTTCATTTATCTAGAAAGATTTGTATACCCAATCGACTAGCAAACTTACAAATAATAGTATCACCCTAGTAATTTAGTGACATATATTAAAATCTGACTCATAATGTCATAGTTCTAGGAAAGTATTCCTGAAAATTGAAAGTGGGAGTCCATTCTTTACAGTTAAAAAAACTGACTCCTAATGGCTTGATTTTGAATGTACATGTACCCCAGGAAAGGCAAAACTAGGTTTTTCCCAATAAAAAAAGGAACACAACATTTTCCCAATGAAAATGATAGTATGGGCAAATTACAATTCAATGATTTCTCATTTACCATGATTGTTCTTATGGCTAGATAATTTAAAAATTAAAGTTCCATTACTGACCAATATTTTTGTTGTAGTTGTCCTTAGTAGCATAACAAATTGGCAATATGTAAAACATTAACTAGGTAGATTGTGATGACCCAAAATATTATTTTTGAAATTTTATATAAAATTATCATTTTATACCTCCTGATAACTACGGAGTGATATTGTTGGATCAAATATATGGGACTAGTTTTATAATGGGATTGAAAAGTTATGATTTTGCGGGTTTCAGAGTTTTGGAGACTATTAATTTGATATAAGTGACTTTTATTCAACTCCGGAGCTATAAGTCTCATAATGGAATTATGTCAGTTCCATTATCTCTGGAATGTAGATTTTGGCCTAGAAGTGTTATCATTTATAGTTTCAAAGTCTTAATGTGAATTTAAGTCCTTGAGTTGGATGTTTAAGTCAATTACAACCGATAGATGACTTCAATCAATGTTTTGAGTTTGGATGCTCAAATCAAATCTTCTGACAGTTCTATGAATTCAGAAGGTGATTTTAGGCCTAGGTAAGGTCTAAATGTTCATTTTCTAGAGGTTTATGAGGGAATTTTGGTCTTTTTTTTGGTGAAAGTTAGTTTATACATAGAACATGCCTATTTCAATTGGGTCTCAGGCATTATTTTGATGGGTACTTTACGAAAGTGATGAAAAAGAGAAACAACGAGGATATACCACTTTCGAGGGACATGCCATGCATTGTGGTTGATATTATTTTTGAGAGACGTGCCACACGTCGTGGTTGATAGTATATTTGAGGGACATACCACGTATCGTGGGAGGTACATAAATTGATATATGTTGTCCCATTATGCTAGGTTGTGGGTATGTATCAATAGGACATACATGCATCACTCTATATGACATTACATTGCACGTGATTTTCATTCCTTGACCCTTATGAGTGGATTGTTATTTTCATCATTAGTTGAACATGAAAGATTGTGATGATGCTATGAAGACTCTAATGTGTGAATTATGGTGTATTACTTGTACAGTGTTGCTTCATTACTTGTGAAACTATTATGATGGGCTAGTCTAATTTTTATTCAGATTATAGTATATGGAGGTTCAGATGGTATGTCATGGTACTTGTGTTCGATATTACTTTAGTTAGGGTAAATGTGGGATGTTTGATGAGTATAGTTGTTGTTTGGTACTCAATCGCTTCCTTTCTACACTTGTGTAGGTTAGGATCCCAAATCGTCTTTATCATCTCACATGCATCTTCATATGCGACCCACCTTTTGTAATGACCCACCTTTTGTGTAGAGGAGAGACCATTGGCTAGAGATGTTCAGAGGGTAGCCAACAATCTCGCCTATCTATAAATTTATAAGGAGACAGGTGGTTTGATTACTTTTATTAAGGCTCGTTCTTCTTTAGTTGAGAAGATTCCTAAGCACTAGTTTGATAATGAGAAGCCATGTTTCATTTGAGACAAAGTTATGAGAGGGGAAGCCAAGGAGGATGTCCTTTATTCTTATTGTGTCTTACAGATTTGAGGCAGGATTTGTGTCCCCAAGGTGGGCGAGTTGAATAGAATGATTCTTCAGGAGACCCATTGTTCCCGATATTCCATCTATCCGGAGCAGCAAAGATGAATCACGAACTGAGAAAACACTATTGGTGGTCTGATATGAAGAGGGATATTGCAGATTTTGTTCTAGGTGTCTGACTTGCCAACAAGTCAAGTGTGAATACCAATGGCTTGAAGGTATGTCATAGGGGATGCCTATTCCTACTTGGAAGTGGGAATGGATTATTATGGACTTTTTAGTTAGACTACCTACCACTGTGAGTTGTTTGACTCCATTTGGGCTGTTTTTGATTAGTTGACCAAGTCTGTCCATTTCATCCCGATTCGAGTGAAGTATACGGTGGAGAAGTTGGCCGACCTTTATATCAGTCAATTTGTGCAACTGCATGGAGTGCCGATTTCTATAGTTTCTGATTGAGGTTCCTTGTTCATTTCTCATTTCTCAAAGGCATTGTAGCTTGGGTTGTGTACTCGGTTAGATATGAGTACAACTTTTCATGCTCAGAAAGATGGTTTGTACAAGTTGATGATTCAGGTGTTAAAGGACATGCTCCGAGCTTATGTCATTGATTTTTGTGCTAGATGGAATCGATATTTTCCCTTAGCAAAGTTTGCCTACCATAACAATTATCATTCCAGTATTCAAATTGCCCTATTGCTAGGCATTGTATGGTAGCGGTGTAGATCTCTGATAAGATGATTTGATTCACCTAAGATGGATTCATTAGATAGAATTTCTTAAAGATACTATAGAGCTAGTTTGTATGATCCAAGGTAGGCTGTTGACAACCCTAGAGTCGATAGAAGAGTTATGCGAATCACAGAGTTTGAGCTCTAGTGTTCATGAAGGGTGATTATGTTTGGCTTTGAGTGTCACTTATGAGGGGTGATATGAGGTTTCGAAAGAAGGTGGAGCCTAACCCTAGATTAATTTGACCCTTTGAGATTTTGAGTCGTGTGGGAGAGGTGGCTTATAAGTTAGCCTTGCCACTTAGCTTGTCCGTAGTGCATCTCATATTTCATGTTTCCATGCTTCGGAAGTATGTGCCATAGGAGTCCCATTTACTTTATCTTGATTCATTTGAGTTTGGTCTAGACTTATCTTTTGAGGAGGAGTCTATAGCAATTTTGGATAAGTAGGTCTGGAAGCTTAGGACCAAAGATATTGCTTCAGTGAAGGTATAGTGGAAGCATCATTCAGTTGGTGAGGCAACTTAGGAGACAGAGTCAGATATACGTGTGGAATATCCTCAACTTTTTCAAGCTCCAATTACTTTGTTTTGCTTTATGATAGAGGACAAACAAGGTTTTTAGTGGCGGATAATGTAATAACTCGGTCGTTTATTTTTTAAAAGTTTCATGAATGTACTTTTTTCCCCTCTCGATATAGACCCTTAGTCTTTTATGAATGATCTTGAAAAGTTGGTGTTGAACTTGAAGTTAAAAGTTGAAATTATGTAATTTTTGAGTTTGAAAGGGTAATATTGTAAAGAAAGTAGTTTTTGGAGACTTTTGGAGTTTCGAGTGTCAAAATAGAATTCTATTTATTCCATTAATCTCTGAATATGGAATATAAGTTGTAAGAGTTGTCAGTTTCAAATACCGAGTTTTTTTAAGGATTTGTGGTCCAAAGTTGTGAAATGGTGGAAATTTAGCCTTTGGATTGACTCTGGTAAACTTTTAGGGTTCAGATGCTTGGATCAGAATTCTTAAAATTCAATTGGATTTAGTGGATTATTTGAGGCCAAGGTGAGGTCTTGGTTAATTTTTGAGAGGTCCCTAGCATGTTTTAGCCTTGTTGGCATGAGTTTGTTTCTTGTAGTGTTTACGAATATCAAGTCAACGATACCTCAGATTTATTTTTTGATAGTTAGATTGGGTCTGAAATATCAAGTGTTATTGATTTGTATATGTCATTTGTGTGCACGGGGTTTCGAACGAATCCCAAAGGTCCTTTTGATGCTTTGTGTTGGCTTATGTTTCTAATATTATAGTCTTTTCATAAGCGAAACATGGTTCCCTTTATCAATGGTTGCTTAAGTGGAGCGTGGTTCACAAAAGGGGATGTGATTATGTAGTTGAATGTTTCAATTATCTTATGGGTGTTGATATTTACAAATTTTATTATAGATTTGAAGTGGGTTCAATTAGTTGTCTGTGTTTTAATTGAGTAATTGTAGTTGCAAATGCAATTCTAGTTTAGTACTCTAAGGTTACTTGAGAAAGAATTATTAGAGTTAAAACTATTAGTTGATGATTTTAGTAATTGTATTGTTTCGGATTTAGCTTAAGAAAGTGGGTCTAAATGGTATCCTACAAATCTAACTTTAAAAACTAGATTGATTAAGGTATTGGGGTGCCCATTTATGTTTTGCTTGTCGAGGTTCGAAATAACTACCTTGATTCATGGTAGTTGATTGAGAAATGACTATTGCACCTAAAGCCTAACCTACCCGCTGAGGTTAAACGACTTTTAGAAAACAATAATCACCCATTTAGCGACATTTGCCTTCATTTTATGACACTTCTAAGAAACTGTTTCTACCTTTTTAATCCCGGTTATTTGTAGCCATTAATTGTTCATCCAAATCCTCCCATTAAACATTAATTGTCAAACCCTTGTCATTTACTTTTTTGTTGCGAAAATGTCTACATCTACAAACGATTAGAACACCATTCTATTTTATAATTAAATTCTTTAGGGTATCACACCCTGTGGGATCAACCCCGACTCGTATGTGGGTTTATACTTATTAGAGACCGCCTACACATAGAATCTGATGTAGTGTAGTTGAGTATTATCAAAACATAGCGCCGCTGTCGGAGAGTGGTGTTTAGAATTCTTTTGGTGAAGTTTAGTTGTGAACTATTTTATTGTAATTGAATCAACTTATTTGTTTTCTTTGTTGGCTTCTCTTAAACATGTGAAGAGATGAGTGTTAGTAGGAGAAATGCCAATCATCTTGTGAAAAATAATGACATCAGTAATTTTCATGATGTCAATGATGATTAGTTGGGAAGTACGGGTGTTATTTGATTGCCTCTGATTATGGGCAATGTGGTGTTTCATGTGAACAACACTATGTTGTATCTGTTGCAAATTAAGGATCTCTTTGGAGGTCTTGATAATGAGGACCCTCATGACCACATCCGAAATTTTTTACTTGTGTGTGGGCCATTTTCTTTCAAGAACATCACTCAAGAGTCGGTCTTACTTCCGGTGCTTCCCTTTTCTTTAATGGGGGAGGCAACAAAGTGGTTGGCCGATTTACCATTGGAATCAATCACTTCTTGTAAGGATCTCACTGGTGTGTTTTATATATGGTGTTTCCTTCCCTCGAAGATGGTGAAGTTCAGGGATAATATTAAGAATTTCAAGCGAGTGGATGGTGAACCTCTTCACAAGACATGGTTGAGGTCCCAAAAGTTACTGCATAAATGTCCAACTTATGGGCTACCGAATAATGTGTTGTTACAATTTTTCTACCAGAGGCTCGCTAAGTCAATAAAGGTGTGGAAGATCAGTTAGTTCGAGGAGGAATCATACAACAACAGTTTGACATAGCATTTACCCTTCTTGATGAGATGACTAAATTTAATCACGCTTCGTACACTAGGGAAGATCAGGTCTCTCCTTTGAACTTCTAGATGACAAAGGAACAAACCGAAAAGAACCAAGAGAAAGATGAAAACATGGATAAAATGATGACCCAAATGGACCTATTGAAAAATTATATCATGGAAAATGGATACGAAGCTATGTATCCAACTGAAGTGACATTTGAAAACAAGGAGGTGCAACAAGTGTTGAAACTAGAGAAGGGTTTTTGGTAGAGCTCTTGAAGGGTGAGCGAAAATCAAGGTTAAAACATGTTTAGTGACAATGTATGGAGAGGTTACAATCGAGATTGGGTTGACCAAAATAAATGTTGGAGTAGAGAATATGACGATGATTCTTATTGCATGCACCCAAGTGATAGTACAAGATCTAGGGATAGTTTTGGGAGCTTTCATGTAGATGATTTGTTGTCTCGCATTCTAAATAGGTAGATAGAACTGACAAAATGTTTTAAAAAATAAAAGAAAATTTCTCATCCTTGAATAAGAAGGTAAACTCTCACCCGGATTCTATCAAGCAACTGGAATGTCAAATGAGTCAACTTTCAGCCCAATAATAGTCCAAATCACATGAGAGTTTTGCAAATGATATGATGGTAAATTCAAAGATTAATCATGATAAATGCTAGGCAGTGTTGACTTAGAGTGGAAAAGCATTAGGTGGTGATTAAAAGTGAATGGTGAAGTAAAGACTAGTAAAGAAGGAATTGATGCCATTGATGTTGAGGGGTACGACTAGAAACTGGAGAATGACACATCAAGGAAGATTGATGAAACTCCAAGAAGACTAATCATTGAGTAATTGCAAACATCAAATAAGGGGCCTGCTTCTTCTTCGAAATCTACAAAATTGTTGCCCATAGGTAACCCACCATTCCCTCAAAGATTAAAAAAAAAAGGATGAGGATGCAAGGTTTCAAAAGTTCCTATATGTTTACATGTCTTTGTCTATAAATCTTCCAGTAGTGGAAGCATTATTGGAAATGTCGGGCTATGCAAAGTTCATGAATGAATTGGTCAATAGAAGAGGAGTATGGATCTTGAAACTGTGGAGGTATCTCATAGTTGTAGTGCCATCATGACAAGCAATGTGGTTATAAAAAAGGGTGATACGGGGTATTTATTATTCTATGCACTATTGGGATGCTTCAATTTGCCAAAGCATTGTTTCATTTGAAGGGAAGTATTAACTTGACGTCGTATACCATTTTCAAACAACATAGTTTAGGGGAGCCTAAGTCTACAACAATACATCTTTTCATGGCTGATCGATCTATTAAACACCCCATAGGCATACTTTATGATATTTTGGTGAAAGTGGATAGGTTCATATTCCTGGATTACTTTGTGATTTTGGACTGCGAGATTGATGCCGAGGTACCTATTATTTTGGGTAGACCATTCTTCACTACTGGTAGAGCCCTTGTGGATGTCAAAAGTGGTGAGTTGAAATTTTAGGTAAATGATGAGAAGGTTAATTTCAATGTGTGTAAATCAATGAAGCAACCTTGTGACATTCATGTGATCTCAACCATCGATGTGGTTGATGAAGCCGATGCTAGTATGAGTAAACTGTTTTGTGTGGGTGAGCCCTAAGCTTCTGTCATTTCGAATTATGAGAAGAAAGAAATTTAGGATTATGATTAAGTGGTGGCTTCTCTATCTGGCTTAGCTTTTCATTCTAAAAATTCATTGGAGCTTGAAATTGATCTGAAAAATTAGGAAAGTCTACCCGCTAATCCATCAATGAAAGAGAAATCGAAGCTTGAGATGAAGTTGGTCCCATCTCAACTTAAGTAGGCATTTTTTGAGAGAAAACAAAAACTTGCCCATCATCATGGCCATAGATATGCTTGAATGGCATGTAAAACTACTTGTCAATGTGTTGAAACTATACATTAAAGCCATAAGAGGCACAATTGTTGATATTGTTTGGATTTCCCCCGAAATCTGCAGTCACAAAATCCAATTGGATAGTACATGAAAACTAAAAGTCGAACACCAAAGGGGGCAAAACCCACCGATGCAAGAAGTGGTGAAGAAAGAAGTAATCAAGTAGCTCCATGTAGGTATGGTATATCGCATTCCATATAGCAAATGGTTGAGTCCTGTGCAATGTGTACCAAAGAAAGAAGGTATCGATGTAGTTCCAAATGAAAAAGGGGAACTTGTGCCTATGAGACCAATTACCAGGTGGTATGTATGCATGGACTACCAAAAATTGAATACATAGACTGAAAGAAAACATTTTCTTATGCCATTTATGGACCAAATGCTTGATCGGCTCGCGAGTAGTGGATGGTATTGCTTTTTAGATGGTCATTTTGGGTACAACCCGATTTCTATTGCACCGGAAGATCAAGAGAAAACAACTTTTACATGTCCCTATGGAAAATTTTCTTTCAAGAGAATGCCTTTTGGGTTGAGCAATACCTCAACAACATTCCAACGATGTATGCTTTCTATTTTTGCCGATATGGTTGAAGACTCTATGGATGTCTTTATGTATGATTTTTTTGTTGTGGGTGATTCTTTTGAAAAGTGTCTAGAACGCTTTGGGAAGGTACTACAAAGATGCATTGAAACCAACCTTGTTATATATTGGGAGAAGTGTTATTTCATGGCCAAACAGGGTTGTTTTGGGGCATAAAAATTTAGGAGAAGGAAAGTAAGTAGATCAAGCTGAATTCAAATTCATTGCTAAACTACCCCCTCCTATTTTGGTAAAAGTCGTTGAAGTTTTCTAGGCCATGCGGGTTTCTACAAATGGTTTATAAAGGATTTTCCAAAGTAGCTCACCCCTTTGCAAGTTACTAGAAAAAGAATCCACTTGCAACTTTGATGAAGCTTGCCTAAAAGCACTTTTGTGCCTAATAGAAAAACTAGTGTCCACTCCGATCATTGTTGCCCCCGATTGGAGTATTCCATTTAAACTTATGTGTGATTCTAGTTGTTTTGCTTTTGGAGTTGTTCTTAGTCAACGAAAAGGCAAGCTATTTCACTCGCTTTATTATGCTAGTAAAACCTTTAATGTAGCTCAACAAAATTATATCGTCACTGAACAAGAGTGGCTAGCGGTGATGTATACTTTTGAGAAATTTTGAGCATATTTGTTGGGTACAAAAGTGGTGGTGCACATGGATCATGCTGCAATTCGATATTTGATGGCTAAGAAAGATGCAAAGTCGAGTTTGATTCGATGGGCGTTGTTGTTGCAAGAGTTTGATTTCGAGGTCAAGGATCGAAAAGGGTGTGAGAACCAAATGGTGAATCACTTATCCCAGCTAGAAACCAGTATTGTTGATCCCGATGAGGGGGACATTGAGGAAGTGTTTCCCGACAAAGTAGTGATGAGAGTAACCCATGGAAAATCACCTTGGTATGTTGACTTTGCAAACTATGTAGTGTGTGGGATTATCCCCAAGGGATTGAAGTTTTATCAATAAAAGAAATTCTTGTTCGATGTAAAGAGAAAATTTTGAAATGAGCCGTACCTATTTAGAGAATGCGTAGACCATATAATTAGAAGGTGCGTACGAGAAGTGGAAGTAAATGCAATGTTGAATGCTTGTCATGCATCACCAGTTGGTGGACATCATAGAGGGGTGCGCACAGTCACCAAAGTGCTTCAAAGTGGCTACTATTGGCTATAATTGTACCAGGATGCTCATTCTCTTGTTAAACAATGCATACAATGCCAAAAGTAAGAAGGAGTATCTAGAAGACATGAAATACCTCTTTATCCTATTCTACAGGTAGAGTTGTTTGACTTTTGGGCAATCGATATCATGGGACCGCTTATGAGCTCTTTCGGATGTAAGTATATCTTGGTGGCGGTTGATTATGTTTCTAGAGGGGTAGAGGCAGTAGCTTTGCCCAACAATGAAGGTTAGAGTGTTGTGCGATTCTTGAAGTGACATATTTTCATAAGGTTTGGTACTCCACGTGCAATAATCAATGATGAAGGGTCTCATTTTTGCAATGCAATTGGTTGTTTACCTCTTTGTTGAGTAAATATGAAGTGAAGCATAAAGTTACAACCCCTTAACATCCATAGACAAGTGGCTAATTTAAAGTATCAAATCGAGAAATCAAACGAATTATGGTGAAAGCAGTTAATGCAAATCGGACTGGTTGGACTTAAAAATTGGATGATGCTCTTTGGGCATACAACACCGCTTTCAAAACTCCAATTGGAATGTGACCATACCAATTGGTATTTGGGAACTTCTATCCCCTACCAATCGAGCTTGAACACTAGGCATTATGGGCATTCAAAGCATTAAACTCTTAATAGGGGGATTCTTCCAAAGGTAGATCCAATCATATCCATGAGTTGTAGGAGTTTCGGCTGAAGGTGTATGAGTGTTCGGACCTTTACAAGGATAAAATGAAAAAGTGGAATGATGACAAAATCCTTCGACGAGAGTTTAAATTTGGCGATGTTATTTTGCTTTATAACTCTTGTTTGAGACTTTTCCTGGGTAAACTCAAATCAAAGTGGTAAGTCCCGTTCAAGCTCACTCGATTGTTCGCAAATGGGCCAATTGAGGTTGAAAGCAAATAAGGATCGGCATTCAAAGTAAATGGGCAATGGTGGAAGCTTTATTGTGTAGAATGTCTTGATGTCTCGGTAATTGAAGTGGTGTATTTGGAAGATGCTTGAGAAAATTATCACTTTATGTCACGACATTAAATAAGACGCTACTTGGGATGCAACCCAAGTTTTAGTCGTTTTTGAATAACATTTGCTTAATGTGTAGGTTGAAATCCTCATTTAACATAATGGCATATGTGTGGTGGACTGACCTATTCAGTGCATCACCCATCAAACCTCCTAATCGCCCAAGTCTACCGTCCATTTTAAGGCCAGCTTTGGGACTCGTTCTGGAAAATTTTGGTGAAGATGCAAAAATTTTCTGTGCACCGCAGAACTAGTCGGGGAGCACGAATGAGCTCACATTTTCTCTCAAAATAGAGGGCCATCTTTTAGTAACTTTTGGTGACCAAACTTCAACTTGGCAACTCGCCGAATAGTTCAGAGTATTTGGCAATTTTTTGCCGACTGCAAGTTAAATGAACAGTTTCTCCTACTCTAATCTTGTCATTTGGTGATCATTACTCTTCTCTTTGCTAGTTGCATTAGTTATATTTGCATTCGGGGCACTGGACAGTTTATGTTAGGGGTATTTTGTTATTCGTGAATGTTGAGATGGTTCTCTCGCATGTTTGAGTACCAATTGTGATCAATTCCAAGTAGTACTCTTGCTTGAACGATATGTTTCTCCAACTCCAATAAGGTAAATTTGATCTGCATAGGTAATGTGTGAACTGTTAGCATCTCATTGTGACTAGCCAATTGTTGAAATGAGTCTTGTGATTATCATTGCACAGGAGCTCAATTTGTAGAGTCCTGATTGATGACTGTGTTGAATCGCGTATGTGGTGATATTTCTTTGAAATATGTGGTTGGTGATACCAAGAACTTAACCCGTTGATCCAATTGACTAACACTGGTGAGTGAAAAAAATTATCTTAGGCATAAATTTCGAAGAGTAAACCAAATTGCTATTATATCTTTTTGTTACCACCTTGTGAGAGTGTGAACCTTGCTTGGCACCATTTGAGCCTAACCTTTTCCTTTTCTTGCTTTTTCTTTTCACATTTCTTTATTTTTTGTTGGGTTGACGCTGACTTTTGTTTGTGGGAATTGACAAGTGTCATTACGTCCATTTCTGGGTCGTGAAACCTTTAGAGTTTGTGAGGTGGCTGCTATTGATCTTGCCAGACACCTCATACTCTTGATTATGTCTTTCCACTATGCTAGTAATGTAGACTTTCAAACTTGTATTTCTTTTGAATCCATTCAATTACTTAGTGACTTGTACACGTGACACCAGGTTTTGGGGGATATATTTGCTTTGCTATGAGATCTGAGTTATTAATTTCTTTCTTACTTCCACATTTACCCTTTTCGAGGGTTACTTACACTGCTCCATCTTAGTGGAATAAGGCAAGTGTCATCATACCCGGTTTTTGGGTCGTGACATATATGGA
The DNA here is from genome assembly GCA_029007595.1 of Solanum commersonii. Lineage (NCBI taxonomy): Eukaryota > Viridiplantae > Streptophyta > Magnoliopsida > Solanales > Solanaceae > Solanum > Solanum commersonii. Next base: position 6,079,151 of record JAJTWQ010000002.1, on the reverse strand, counting down.
TTGTAAGGACCGATATGGTTATTTTGGGCCTTTTGTTATTTATCTATATTTTCTGATGTCTATAGACCAATAACTTTGCAGAACTTTCTAATAAAAAACAATCTTTAAAGTATATTTTCAAAACCAGAATGTTAATACGAGAAAGGACATTGAATAGAAGAAAACCCTTTTATATTTAGATAATAAAGGGTAGTGTGAGTATATTCTTATTGTGCCTTATAAAAAAAGGTCACAACCCTTTCGAAAAGTTATAATTTTTTGGAAAAAACACAACCCTTCAGAAAAGTCACAAATCTTAAGAAAAATCACAACTCTTCAATTTCTATTCACACCTTTTAAAACCCAGACGATCCCCCGCATGATTGTAGAATGACTTTAACGAAAAAAAATAAATGAACAAGTTTGTACTTTACAAGCAACGATTAATTACATTTTGATAAGCAGGTTTCCCTTTTAACATTCCATAGTGAACACATATTGAATATACTCGATCGATAAGTAGATTTTGTATCTTTGAATCGTTGAGTTTTGGTGTATTCCAATACAACCAAATGCAACACAATTAATCCTTAACCATGTATGGTTCTCATTGTTGTGTTCATTTAAACCATGAACATTTTCTCTTTTCATGAGTATAGAGAGAATGTGCTTTTATAATCATATGTTTTGAAGCGGCTTACACTTCACACTAACACACGTAATTTCAAACTGTGTGATTGTGTAGATACACTTTTTGGTCAAATCTGCCAAACATAGAAACCATTAAAAAGCATCAAGTATTATCAACTTGTTAAAATGTCTTAATATTTTATCCTTGTTCCTGAACATTGTGTTCCTCAGAAGAATGGATTGAGTTTATTGACAATATCAAACTGTCAGTGAAAAATTTGTTTGATCTTCTTGAACCAAGCTCTTAGGGATCTCTGATCTGCTAGGTAGAGTTATCGTCATGATGATTTCTTTGATGATCTATTAACTCCATCTCTAGTTAGGATTTTTGTATGTGGATCTATCACATTATCATTTGACTTCACATTGTCAAATGATAAATTAGTAAAAGACTCGTTAAAAAAACATGAATAAAAATCAATTATATAGTGATGAGTCGGGGGTTTCGACTCATTTAGGGCTTAATAATCAAAGACTTAGTATCCTCAATGCCTATTTTGAGCTCATAACTCATGTTAAGATGTTAATTTGCAAAAATGAAGGCAAAATACAAGGAAAGGGCATTATAAGGCAAAAAGGAGCAAAAAAGCTGAAAAAAGTTGAAGGAAAGAAAAGCTTGTAGTCGCAAAAGCCACTCGGTGAGTCACCGTGTCTACCTCCAGCTTGCCTAAAGTTCCAGTAGGTCATCCTATGGAAAAGACAAACTTGGTGATAGGAGAAGTATTTCGGCAAGTGGCCAAAAGTGTTTGGCAAAGCTAATGTAGCTCTTCAAATTTTACAGACAGAAGTAGTGCCAGGCCATGTTAGGAAAGGGAGAAGAGGAGCACTCACCGCGTCACCGACCAAGTCAATGAGCCCGACTTATTTTGCCGAATGTTATAGAGCAACTAGTGAAAAGACAGCCCAAGAAGGGGATGAAATGGGGCACTCGACAAAGCCCTACTTACATCACCAATTGACTTCGATGCTGAAATTTTGGGGACGTATAAATGTTATTTTTAAAATAAGAAAAGGAGTTCCCACATTGTCTAGTTATGTGTTTTTTATCTTCAATATTCTAAACACTTTTCTTACGCTTTTTAGTAGAGATTTAGGGTTTGTTTGATTTTTAGCTTCAATTTGAGCATTTGGAGACTTGTGGGTTGTTGCCCAATTTGATGGAAAACATAGTTGGTAATGAGTTCTTGTTCTTTATTATGTTTAACTAATACCCTTATTCTTCGGGGTGTGATTATGTAGTTGAATGTTTTGATTAGCTTATGGGCGTTAATATTTACTGATTTTTTGTTGATTTGAAGTGGGTTCAATTAATAGTTTGCGTTTTAATTGAGGACTTATAGTTGCAAACACAATTCAAGTTTAGTACTCTAAGCTTGTTTGAGAAAGAAGTATCAAAATTAAAACTATTAGTTGATGATTTTAGTGATTGTGCTGTTGCGGATTTAACTTGAGAAATTGGGTCTAAATGCAATCTTATTGAAAAGTAGATTAATTAAGGTATTGGGCTGCTAATATGTGTTTTTCTTCTCTAGGTTCGAAAGAGTTCGCTTGATTCGTGATAGTTGATTGAGAAATGGATATTTCACGGAAAGCCTAACCTATCCACTGAGGTTCAACGACTATTTAAAAATAATAATCACCCATTTAATGAAATTTGCATTCTATTTATCACACTCCTAAGAAACTCTTTCTACTTGTTTAATCCTGGTTATTTGTAGTTACTAATTGTTCACCCAAATCTCCCTATTTGTCATTAATTATCAAACCCTTGTCATTTACTTTATTGTTTCGAAAAATTCTACATCTACAAACGATTAGAACACCATTCTACTTTATAATTGAATTCTTTACCGTATCACTCCCTATGGGATAGACCCCCAACTCTTGGTTGAATTTACACTTGTTAACGACCACCTACACTTAAAACTAGATGAATTGTCGTTGGGCGTTATTGCATACCTTATTTTACCTTCATTTTTATCGTGTGTAATTTTGTAATTGACGTACCTTGTTCGATACAGAAATTTAATAATGTAAAGAAATTTAATTTGAATAAAAATCAATTGCATACCTAATTTAGCCTTAAATTTTATTATGTGTATTTTTTTAATTGACTTACTTGAAAACTTATTAATGTAAAGAAATCTAATTTGAATAAGAATCAAAATAATTCCATGCCTTATTTTACATTCATTGTTATTATGAGTAATTTTATAATTGACTTTCCATGTTTCGATATTGAAATTGGATGTAAAGAAACATCATTTGAATAAAAATCATTTGGATACATAATTTGACTTTCACTTTTTTCTAGTATAAATAGGAGTCTAGTATTAGGATATTGGCTGTGACGACCCAGGGGTACCCTCTAGACATAACACGGCATACTTGACCCCGAAGTGGTCTCATACAAACTATTAGCATACATAACCATAGTAAAAATGGAAATGATGCGGAATAATTTTTTTTTTTACAATCGAAGTCTTTTCTTCCTAAAACCGGGAAGAATCTAGACATTGTCTCATAATCCATCTACTACAATAGAATATCGATAGGGTCACAACCCTTTACAATGGAAAATGTCTCAAAAGTAGAATATAAGAAAAAATCAACTAGAAGTGAATGACATCTTGTCCTCGCACCATGAGGACTCACCACAAGTCTTGGAGGTAAGCAATCCAAGCCTTAGTCAAGAAAGGAAGTACACTTCACCTAGCAGGAACCTACACTTATGAAAAATGTAGAAGAAATAGGTGTTAGCACAAAAATGTAATAAGTGTTAAAGCATGCATAAAAATCCTTGAAATATGATAAGAAGGACAATTTATTTGAAAAGCATGCATTTGTCAAGGTTGAGAATCACTTATGCATTTTTATGTAAGATACAAGTCCTAGGATATTCATCACATAAATCCTCATAACATAGTAGAACCATTACCTTAGCAACCCTAAGGTGTACTTGTGCAATGTATGGTTGGCATCCCATAATACCAACCTTACTAATTACTCCATTGAAGACACCTTAGTCATACATATCATCTTTAGACCTCATCATAGTCAATTGTCACAGATAAGGAAATAGTCATGTAGATTACTTGAATATAAGGAAAGTCATACATAGCAACAATCCATTCAACATACATGCATACATTCATGTCTTACCATAGCATAAAGAACCATCCCATAATCCCTTTCAAAGTCTACTTGTGCAATGTAAAACTGTAGTCCCACATCCCTACTCCTACTATGTAAAGCTCATCAATAAGTCATAAATATAGTTTATGTCATATTCATTATCTTGTCATTTGGGAAAATAGCCTTAACCGACATAGACCATGTGAGCTACATGGAATCCGATATCGTGTAATCCCACACCGAAAGAAGGTGTCCTACATGCCTAAGGTAGAACTAAATGTATAGCTTTTAGGTGGATCCACTAGCTAAAGAGCTATGTGAGCACCTAGTTATGATGTAGGGAGATTGCTTCTAGAAACCCGACCTATTGTATTGGCGGAGGAGCTTCTATCTCATAAGAATAATTTAGATGACCCGCCCTATTGTATTGACGAGAGGGCCTCTACCTCATTTTCCATATCCACTCGGTGCTAAACATTATACCCCAAATGATACATCATTAGTCTTTGAATTGAATTTACATGTGTGAAGGAAGATCTTGCCCTTCATTCAATCCAACTCATAAAATAGGTCATAGATTCATTTAGTTGAGAATGCACTTTAACCTTAGAATCAACACTAACATGTGAGTAAACCTTTCACGTCATGTTCATAGTGTTACATGAGAATAAACTTTCAATCAACACAGCAACATTATCATCATCCTAGACAATTCATACATAATCATGTGTATGGATAAGGGGAGAATGATCTTTCAACAATACTACAATTTACAAAATAATCATAGGAGCTTCACTTTCTAAGTAAATCATAACATAGACAACTTTAATCGAAATGCATAGACCTTTATAATTTCACCCCTCAAGGGTCATGAATTATGTCTCACAATCACACCCAGAATTACTACATTAGGCATGAATAAAACAAGATTCAATAACTACAATACCATAGAGACAATTCATAATATTCACCTTGCATCAATACACGCATTACAATTCATGAAATTGGGGTCATGGGGAAGTTCATGGGTTCATGGGGGATTTTACTATAAAAATCATCATTGAACAACAAATTAACCATAATACAAGACAATTGACCCATTGGAATCGTTTTTAGGAAGAACCCATGACTAAATTAAAAACCTTAATTTTTAAAGACTCTACCAATTCGTAATTAAGAGTTGAAGGGCCTCATAGAGGAAAACTCTGCATGAATCAAGACTCCCATACCTTGATTGGAGATCCCAAATGAAATTGAATCATAAAGGCTGCACCTTGAACCCTAAAGGCTGCACCTTGAACCCTAATCTTGACCTTGTTCTTACTCTTCAATGGAGTCTTAAAGAGAGAATTTTTGGAGAGGAGAGTAGGTTATATTTTGTGTCTTGTGAGTTATGAGTTGTTAAAAGAGTTGGTTAATAGTTAAAAACTACTTATATATGGCTAAATAACTAATATAAACCGTCCCCACCCTTTAATAATTAGAATAGAACTTACATAATATAATTCACCCTTGGCCAAATTTAAGACAGTCTTACAGACCCATCCACGACCCCCACCCACAGGGCGTGGATGGACCCATAGACCGTGCAGGTCACTCGTGGGTTGGGTCTGAGACTTTTCATTTTTCCATGGTCCAGACCTCACTCATGAGAGCCACCCACGGGGTGTGAGTGGGTCCATGGACCGTATTGCACGAATGTGGAATGGTACTGGAACTTTGGAGATTTGGGGGAGGTCTAGCCTTGACTCGTGATGAGTCCACATATTGGACTCATTTAGGGCTATATTTTAATAGAAATTGTGTCCTCAAATGCTTATTTTATGTCAATATTTGATGAAAACCCCTAAGTTTAAGGTATATCATGTTTGAAGGAAAGCATGGACACTACGTCACAAAAAGGAATGAAAAGGCTGAGAAGAACGAAGAAATGAAGGCCTAAGGATCATCGAGTCCACTTGGCAAGTCACCAAAGGGTCTTACGTCACCTTTTGTTGCAGTGTTCTGAGCTCTAAAAGAAAGGATCAAGTCGGCGGAAAAAGGTACCAATCGACGCATCACCGATAAGTTCCGCAAGCAGTACCATGTTGCCCAATGACCCATAGCACGAAGATGTTGAAGGATGGTGCAACATGGAAATGAACTGCACCAAAGGGGCGAATTGCCGAGTTGATCGGCAATTCTGACTAACGATGCCGAATGACCCGCTGCAGTACAAATATGTAAAAACTATAAATACTAGTTAGTGTTGTACTTTTAGGAGTCGAACAATTATTATAACCTTCATATATAATATTACTTTTTAGTATTTGTTTCTCTGAGTTTGAGAGGGTTTTGAAGAGTTGAATAAAAAGAGGGTTTCATCTCGAAGGATTTGGACTTGGGTCTTTTGGATTCTTCATTCTTGGCCTGTAACAAGACTTAAATCTTTATACCCATTTGAATGCAAGCTCATTTAGGTATAAATTTCTATCTCTTGATGTGTGGCTAAAAACCCTAATTTTTGGGGTGTAATTTAGCGAATATGGATTAAGATAATTGTTGGGTCTTGTTTGCTGATAGTTTAATTGTGATTTCGATTAGTGGTTGTGGATGAATTTAATGAATTTGTAGTTGCAAATACAAGTTTATTTATGTGTTTTCGTCTTTCTCAATGGAGAGGTCATAAAACTAAGACCACTAGATTGATGGCCAATGTGAGTGGGTCGACATAAGGTTTAGCTCGAGAGAGTGAACCGTAGTCCCATATCCACACACTCAACTCAAGAGAGTGAGTGGGGTAAGGTGTAGGATGATCTTCATGCGACAAATGGGTGTCCGGGAGGATCGCATTTGAAATGGGGTAAGTTGCTCGAGAGAGAGCTTATCCCCCTTAAAGTCTAGCCTAGTCACAATTACTCTATGAATCTTCTATCAATAGCATGTACCCAATAATCTACCTTAACCCGTATTCCCGTCACATCCCAAGGATCCCCTCTCATTACTTAGAAACCCTTGTTTATTTTGATGTTTTTTTACTTACTTGTGATAAAATCCCCTCATTGTTAATTGACACTCTTCTGTCCCACTTTAATTTACAATGTTTTAAATTATTAATGTCTTTAGCTACGGCTAGTTAGAACTATGCTTTATTTTTCTATTAATTCTCAAAACCACTCTCTTGGGAACGATCCCAACCCTTTGTTGGGTTACTAAACTATTGTACGATCATAGACACTTGCATAGGAAGTTTTGTCTTGATTACGCAAACATCAACTAACGATGCCCACCTACGGGGTGTGAGTCTACCCACGGCTCGTGAGTACCCCTTCCATGGGTCATGATGTTTTTGACAACTTTTTGGTCAGCCCTATGGTCCTCCTCAATGACCCTTGGGGGGTCATGCCTTGATGTTTAGGTCCTAAAACATTAGTACTAAGTAGGGGAGGTTATTTTACGAGTTTTATCTTTACGTTAACCCTAGTTAGGCTACTAGACTACATACTAGGCTCTAGCTTAGTTCATTAGTGTTTCAGAGTGTTACATTATCTCCCCCTTGGGAACATTCGTCCTCGAATAATGATCTAGACACCAAACTAAGTTAGAAACTGATAGACTAGCAGTCCATCATGCATGAAACATAAAAAAAAAAGTGCAAAGCTTACAAATGCACTATTTAGTCCATGCACTAATCAAAAGGAGAAAACTTCAACTCCATATCAGACATGGTCAATGCAATACAAAGAAGTTGGAACCTCATCTACCAACCAAATATGAATGGAACTCATTAATTTACATAACCATGGGAGGAACTACCTTCTCCAACTCAAAGGAAGCTCAAAAGAACAATATGGTGCGAACATGTTATTTCATCAAAACATAACTAAGCATGTTGATCAATTCACCTCATGAATTCAAATATGCAATCATCATACAAAATTGCAAATCAACATGAGGTACATATAAATTATTAATTATCACAAGAACATGCATATCATAAGGAAATCTTAAAGAACACTCATAGCACATATGACTTCCAAAACACCAAACTCAAGATAAACTACGTACCTCAAGTTTGGATAGGAGTAGAAGGAAAAAGATGAGGGTCACGGGACTTCATATCATCCTTGGCCTCCCATGTATGACCCTCAACTAAGTGATTCCTCCATAGAACCATAACGGAAGCTACTTCTTTGTTTTCTCAACCTCTTAACTTGGTGGTCTAGATTCTCTATCGGAATCTCTTCATAGTAAAGGTTTTCATCAACTTGTAAACCCTTTAAATAAATGATAGCTACCGTAACACCAGTGCACTTCTTAAGTATAGAAACATGAGAAATCGGGTGAACCGGAGCCAATTCATTTGGCAAGTCTAGCTCATAGGAAACTTTTCCAATACGCTTTAAAACTAGATAAGTGCCCACATACCAGGGACTAAGTTTCCCCTTCTTAACAAACCTCATCACACCTTTCATAGGTGAGACTTTCAAGTAGATCCAATCACCAACTTCAAATTCTAGATCCCTTCTTCTATTGTCGGAATAAGACTTTTGCCAACTTTGGGCCATACTCAACCTCTCTCTAATGAGTCGGGACCTTTTCAATAGCCTCATAAAGTAGTTCAGGACCAATTAGATCAATTTCACCAACCACCAACCGGAGATCTACACCTCCTACCGTATAGTGTTTCAAACGGAGACATGGCAATACTCAAGTGGTAACTATTGTTGTAGGAAAACTCCATCAACGGTAGATGGTCATCCCAATTACCTTGAAAATCTATGACATATGCCCTCAACGTATCCTCTAAGGTTTGAATGGTGCGTTGATTGACCATCCGTTTGAGTGTAAAAGGTCGTGCTAAGCTTGACCTTAGTACCAAGCCCTTTTTGGAATGCCTTCCAAAAGTGTGAAGTAGATTAAGTACCCCGATATAAAATATTAGCTGAGGGAACTCCATGCAACCTTACTATTTCCTTGATGTCTAATTTGGCATAGTCTTTCACCGAAAATGAAATCTTCATGGGAATAAAGTGGGTGGATTTTGTCATTCTATCAACAATTATCCAAATAGAATCATGCTGCTTTTGAGTATGAGGCAACCCCACAATAAAATCCATATTCACATCCTCCCACTTCCAAGTGGGAATATCTATATCTTGAGACAAGCCTTCCGGTCTCAAGTGTTCAACCTTAACTTGTTGACAATTGGGACATTTGGCTACAAAACCCGTTATATTCTTCTTCATGCCATTCCACCAATAAACTTCACATAGGTCATGGTACATCTTGGTAGTTCTCGGCTGAATAGAATACCGTGAACCATGAGCCTTTTCTAAAGTTTTATGTCTTAAGAAATCAACATTCGGAACACATAATCTACTTTAGTATCTAAGCACCCCATCTCCCCCTTGGGAGAAAGCCTCAACAGACTTGTTGAGTACCGATTATTTCAACTCCATTATTATGGGATCAAGGCTTTGTTTAGACTTCACATCAACCACAAAGGAGGATTCGGAATCATGATGGACCATGACACCACCCAAAATCCACTAGTTTGACATCTAACCAGGACAACCTATGTACATCACGAACTAGCTCCTTCTTCTCATCCTCTATATGAGCCACACTACCCATGGACAATCGACTTAGGGCATCCGCAACTACATTGGATTTCTCAGGGTGGTAAAGGACACTCATGTCATAATCCTTTTAAAGCTCTAACCACCTTCTTTGTCAGAGATTCAATTCTTTTTGGCTAAACACATATTGAAGACTCTTGTGATCGGTGAAAACATCCACATGGACCCCATATAGGTAATGTCTCCATATTTTTATACCAAACACCATCTCCGCTAGTTAAAGATCATGGGTTAGATAGATCTTCTCATGGATCTTGAGTTGCCTTGAAGCATAAGCAATCACCTTACCATGTTGTTATGCACACATCCTAAACCCACTCTAGAGGCGTCACAATAAACAACAAAACCATCGGTACCCTCCGGTAAGGTCAACACTGGAGCGAAAGTAAGTGTATATTTCAAATCTTGGAAGCTTTTCTCACAAGCCTCCGTCCACTCAAACTTATCTTTCTTTTGAGTCAAAGCCATCAATGGAGAAGCAATGGTGGAGAAACCCTTAACAAGCCTCCTAGAGTAACCGACCAAACCCAAGAAGCTTTTGATATAGGTAGGAGTTGGAGGCCTAGGCCAACCTTTGACCTCATCCATCTTCCTAGGATCTACCTCAATATCTTTGCTCGACACAACATGACCAAGGATGGGTACAGACCTTAGGCAACACTCACATTTACTAAACTTCGCATACAATTGGTGGTCTTTAAGGACTTGCAATACGATCCTCAAATGGTTCATGTGCTTATTTACGCTCTTCAAATAGATCAAAATATCGTCAATAAACACTATCACAAACATATCAAAATAGTGCCTAAAAACTCTATTCATTAGGTCCATGAATGCCGCCATGGCATTATTCAACCCAAATGACATCATCACAAATTCAAAGTGACCGTACCAGGTCCTAAAGGCCGTCTTGGGAATTTCAACCCCTGTTACCCTTAGTTGATGGTAACCTGAACGAAGATCTATTTTGGAGAAATAGTTAGCCCCTTGGAGTTAATTAAACAAATCATCAATCCTAGGAAGAGGATACTTATTCTTTATAATCACCTTGTTTAATTGGTGATAGTCAATACACATCCTAAGGGACCTATCTTTCTTCTTTACGAACAATACCGGAGCACCCCATGGAGAGATGCTTGGCTGAATAAAACCTTTGTCTAAGAAGTCCTTGAGTTGATCTTTCAAGTCTTTCAATTCTGCTAGAGCCATTCTATAAGGAGGAATGGATATGGGTTGAGTATTTGGTAAGAGATCAATGCCAAAATCTATTTCCCATTTAGGAGGAATGCCGGGCAAGTCCTCGAGAAAGACTTCTAGAAACTCACTCACCACGGGAACCGACTCTAAAGTAGGGACCTCAGACTCAACAACCATAACCCTAAAAATATGATAAATGCACCCCTTGGAGATCATTTTCCTAGCATTTAGAAATGAAACAAATTGACCTCTAGGAATAGAACTCCCCCATTCCACTCTAAAATTGGCTCTTTTGGAAATTGAAATTTTACCACCCGAGTCCTACAATCTATTGAAGCATAACATGCATGAAACCAATCCATTCCCAAAATCACATCAAAATCAAGCATATCTAATTCTACCAAATCAACCAAAGTTACTTTATGAGACAAATAAATAGAACAACTCCTATAGACTCTTTTTGCCACTACCGAGTCACCAACCGGGGTAGACACCGAAAAAGGTTCTTCTAACACATGAGGGAGTATTTCAAATTTCATATCCACAAAAGGTGTAACAAAAGACAAGGTGGCACCGGGGTCTAACAATGCATAAACATCAATAGAAAAGACTTGCAAAATACACCTCACCACATCCGGGGAACTCTCTTGGTCACCTCAGGATTGAAGAGCATAGAAGCGATTCTTCTTGGGAGGATCAGACTTTGAACCACTAGGAGGAGTTTTCTTATCATCTCTTTCTTTGGTCGTATGGTTTGGGCAACCTTTCAATTGATGACTACTCTTTCAACAACCATAGCACACACCCATGCTGGAAAGATATTTACCATCATGCTTCTTACCGCACTTGGCACAAGTAGTCCTCACCATGGGAGATCCACCACTATTGGCTCCTTGAGGCTTAGGGTTAGGCACCCTATCTTTGTTGACCCTTGGAGCACTAGAAGAGCCTTGATTAGAAAACCTCTTCTTAAACCTTGGCCTTCCTTGACCCTCGAACATGCCCTTATAAGAATTTCCATCATCAGTTTTTGCCCTCTTTACCTCTTTATTCTTGGCTAGGTGTTTCTCATCCTCCATTTGCTTACCATACACCATAAGACGGGATATATCCATATTATCGTGAAGCATAGCAGAATGACATTCATTTATCAGAAAACTCGACATGCCCATTACAAACCTACTCATTTCATCTCTAGGGTCCGTTTTTAAGGATGTGGTATATTTGGACAATTTGGTGAACTTTAGAGAATATTCTTCAACACCCATACCTCCTTAGTAAAGGTTGATAAGTTCCTCCACCTTGGCTTCCCTCTTCTCACGGGGACAAAATTGATCAAGGAATGCTTTCTTGAACACTTCCCAATTTATGGGACACGCCTCTACCGGCCTATTACTTTTTCATTGGGCATACCATAATCGAGATACTCCCTTCAATTGATAAGTGGATAACTCTGCTTTCTCCATTGGAGTTACCCCCGTAGCATTAATTATCTTGTAGATCTCTTCTACAAATTCTTGTGGGTCTTCCCCCACTTTTGAACCAAAGAATGTAAGAGGGCTCATCCTTGTGAAGTCTCTCAACCTTGAAGCCATGGTACTCACACTAGGGTTCACATGGGGCCCAACATGTCGGTTGTCTTGGGCCATCGTATCTTGGGCTGGAGTTGTCATGGCTTGAGCTTGAGCCGTCATGACTTGAGTCAATGTTTGGAGAGCTATCCTTATTTCCACATTGGCATAGCTCCTTTATCATTAAGACCTTGAGGATCTTGAAGAGCATGGGAAGAAACTCCCTCATTCACCATCTCCTCTTCTACTCACCTTGCATTCACCCTTCTTGTATTCATAGCCTATAAATGAAAGAGAAGGATTAGGAAAAGGACTTCATGGAGTTAAAACTCTGAAGCACGACTAAGGAGTAATGAATAAACTAAAATTTTCTAAGCACCTTATAGCCTATCATTCATAAGTGTGGCGCTCTTCACAATCCTGAATAAGACTCTACTAGACGTGGTTTATGAGACATCAACCTAAAAATCATTCAAAAACCTTATGCTCTAATATCGAGTTTATCACGACCCATAGGTAACCCCTAGACGTAACACGGCGTACTTGACCCCAAAGGGGTCTCATACAAGCCCTTAGCATACATTAACATAGGAAAAATGGAAATGATGCGGAATTTAAATTGTTTACAATGAAAGTCTTTTCTTCATAAAACAAGGAAGAATATAGACATTGTCTCATAATCCATCTAGTAAAATAGAATGTCAATAGGTTCACAACCATTTACAATCGAAAACTTGTCAAAAGTAGAATATAAAAAAAAAATCAACTAGAAGTGGATGGCATCTTGTCCTTAAACCATGAGGACTCACCATAAGTCTTGGAGGTAACCAATCCAATCCTTAGTCAAGAAAGGAAGTATACTTCACCTAGTCGGAACCTACACTTATGAAAAATATAAAAGAAATAGGGGTTAGCACAAAAATGTACGAAGTTCTGAAACATGCATAAAAATCCTTGAAATATGATAAAAAGGATAATTTATTTGAAAGGCATGCATTTATCAAGGTTGAGAATCACTTATGCATATTAATGTAAGATACCAGTCCTAGCATATTCAGCACATAAATCATCATAACATAGTAGAACCATTACCTTAGCAACCCTAAGGTATACTTGTGCATTGTATGGTTGGCATCCCATAATAACCTTACTAAGTACTCCATTTAAGCCACCTTAGTCATACATATCATGTTTAGACCTCATCATAGTCAATAGTCATAGATAAGGAAATAGTCACGTACATTACTTGAACATAAGGAAAGTCATTCATTGCAATAATCCATTCAACATACATGCATACAATCATGTCTTAAGATAGCATAAAGAAGCATCCCATAATCCCTTTCAAAGTCTACTTGTGCAATGTAAAAATGAAGTCCCATACCCCTACTACTACTAAGTAAAGCTCATCAATAAGTCATAAATATAGTTCATTTCATATTCATTATCTTGTCATGTGGGAAAATAGAATTAACCGATATAGACGATGTGAGCTACATGGAATCCGGTGTCGTGTAACCCCACACCAAAAGAAGGTGTCCTATTTGCCTAAGGTAGAACTAAATGTATAGCTTTTAGGCGGATCCACTAGCTAAAGACCTATGTGGGCACATAGTTATGGATTAGGGAGATTGCTTCTAGAAACCTGACCTATTATATTGGCGGAGGAGCCTTCATCTCATAAGAAAAATTTAGATGACCCAGCCTATTATATTGACGGGAGGGCCTCTACCTCATTTTCCATATCCAGTCGGTGCTAAACATTATTTCCCAAATTATACATCATTAGTCTTTGAATTGAATTTACATGTGTGAAGGAAAATCTTGCCCTTCATTCAATACAACTCATAAAATAGGTCATAGATTCATTTAGCTGAGAATGGACTTTAACCTTAGAATCAACATTAACAAATGAGTAAACTTTTCACGTCATGTTCATAGTGTTTCATGAGAATAGCCTTTCAATCAACACAACAACAATATCATCATACTAGACAATTCATACATAATCATTTGTAAGGGTAAGGGGAGAATGATCTTTCAATAATACCACAATTTAAAGAATAGTAATAGGAGCTTCACTTTCTAAGTGAATCATAAGTTCATAGACAACTTTCATCAACATGCATAGAAATTCATAATTTCACCCCTCAAAGGTCATGAATCATCTCTCACAATCAGACCTAGAACTACTACATTAGGCATGCTACAATACAATAGAAACAATTCATAGTATTCACCTTGCATCAATACATGCATTACAATTCAAGAAATTAGGGTCATGGGGAAGTTCATGGGTTCATGGGAGGTTTTACTATAGAAATCACCATTAAACAACAAATTAACTATAATACAAGATAATTGATCAATTGAAATCATTTTTAGGAAGAACCTATGGTTAGAATGAAAACCCTAGTTATTGATGACTCTACCAATTCACAATTAAGAGTTGAATGGATTCATGGAGGAAACTCTGCATGAATCAAAACTCCCATACCTTGATTAGAGATCCCACATGAAATTGTAGAATAAAGGCTGCACGTTGAACCCTAAGCTTGATCTTGTTCTTGCTCTTCAATGGAGTCTTAGAGAGAGAATTTTTGGAGAGGAGAGTAGGTTATGTTTTGTGTCTTGTGAGTTATGAGGTGTTAAAAGAGTTGGTTAATAGTTAAAAACTACTTATGTATGTCTAAATAACTAATATAAACCATCCCTACCCTTTAATAATTAAAATAGAACTTACCTAATTTAATTCATCCTTGTCCGAATTTAAGACAGTCACACAGACCCCATCCACGACCCCCACCCATGGGGTGTGGATGGACCCACGGACCATGCTGGTCACCAGTTGGTTAGGTCTAAGACTTGTCATTTTGGCCATAGTCCTGACCTCACTTAGGGGACCTCACCCATGGGGCGTGAGTGGGTCCACGAACCGTACTGCACGAACGTTGAATGGTACTAGAACTTTGGAGATTTGGGGGAGGTCTAGCCTCGACTCATGACCCCCTCCTATGGGGTGTTAGTCCACCCACGACTCATGGGTGCCTCTTTCGTGGGTCATGGTATTTTTGACAACTTTATGGCCAGCCATATGGTCTTCCTCAAGGACCCTTGGGGGGTCATGCCTTGATGTTTATTTCCTAAAACATTAGTACTAAGTAAGGGAGGTTATTTTACGACTCTTCTCTTTACGTTAACCTTAATTAGGCTACTAGACTACATACTAGGCTCTATCTTATTTCATTAGTTTTTCGAAGTGTTACATTGGCATACCTTTGTTCCATCTTCCTCTAATATTTTTGGGCAATCTTTTGTGCTTTGTGGTTTTGGTTTTAGCATTATTTTGGATCTTACGAAGCCAATACTTGAATTCATACTTAATGTAAGTAGTTTCTTTTCTTGATGTTTTAAATTTCTTTAATGTTATCTCTCTCATATAGCTTAATGTTGTTCCTGTTTGCCTACAACTTGTTTTATTTGTTTAAATTGCTTTTTTGGGACTCCTCTAAGGCTAAGGTCAAAAACGAAGTCTAGAATTTTAGTTTGTAAACTTTGATTTACAATTTTTATTTTTATGGATTCTAAATAAATTATTTGTACATATATGTTTTAATAAAAATAATGCTGTGAATTTCTTCCCATCCTGTAACTACATTGGATTTACCCATGAGTGAGGCCTTTGAGAAACGCCTCTAAGGCATGCTGAGAAATAAAGGTTATTTTTCTCAACCTGTACATACATTGGATTTTCCCCTAAGTGAGGCCTTTGAGAAATGTCTCTAAGGAATGCTGAGAAATAAAGGTGTCTAACTTTGAAAGACACACTGAGGAATAAAGGAGGTGTCAGAATTTTAATGTAATGAGTTTAACTTTAGATTTCTTTCACTGATAATTTTTCCTTTTCTAACATATTTTTATATTTAATAATAGTTTAATTTTAATTATAATGATATACTTAAATAAGGACAAGTACTTTTAGACAATTTATTTCACAGATTTGTTTTCAATTCTTCAAACCGCAACAACCCTTTTTCTTCTTCCCTTATAGGAAGTTATTTCTTTTGTTGCAAAACTATTTTCTACAGAAACTATTTAGTATAACGATCCATAAGTTTAATGTGTAGTGTTAAATGTTTCTACTTTGCTTCTTCCTATGGCGCTAATTCCCCCTCCCCCACCCAAATTAAAACGATTTCAATTCGTCATGATTTTTGTTTCTTTTTTTTGCTTTGCTGTAACATTTAATTCAAACATCCATATTGCGTTGTCTTTTTAGGTTTTAATAATCATATAATATATTTGTGTTATCGTAAAATTGCACTATCATTCTGAGTTTATATGATCTGTTTATGTTGTGCCTACTTATATATTTTATTTGTGATAGCGGAAACAAGTCCCATGAAGAAGTTACGGAATAAGAAACTTCATCAGATGGTTGATACTATATCTCAATCAACATTTCATCGCTTAAGAGTTGATACTATTTGCAAATGGACATAACCTATTTTATGAAACTTCCATCTGCAAATGGACCACAATTTTTAGAATTGCGGATAGCATCTACTCTTAGGCACTTAAATGTGGAATGAGATCTTGTATAAGCCACATGATGAAGTTTCTTCTTCCGTAACTTCTTTGAGGGACTTTTTTCCGCTAACACAAATGACATCTTTAAATAGCCACAACATAAAAGCATTCCCATAAATCCACTGTAATAGCAAACAATTTAGAGATAACACAAAGATATTACATGATTTTTAACACCTAACAAGGCAACACATTATCAATGTTTGAATTGAAACAAAAAAAAAAAAGATACAACAAAACAAAAAAGAAACAAACATCATGATTAATTGAACTTATGGATCCTTATGGAGAGGGGGGGGGGGGGTATTAGTGCCATATGAAGAGGCTAAGTAGAAACATTTAACACTCACATTGAACTTACGGATCCTTATAATTAAACACTTCCTGCGGAAAATAGTCAAGCAACAAAGAAACAATTTTCTCTAAGGGAAGATGAAAAGGGGTTGATGTTGTTTGATAAATTGAAAACAAATCTTGGAAATAAATTGTCTAAAATAAATTGTGTGGATATAAATATGTCATTATGATTAAACTTAAAATATTATTAAGTATGAAAATATATGAAAAGGGAAAAAACTTATCCAATAAATTGAAACAAAAAATTAACAAAATAATACTATGTTTGATCAATTGAAAATATTTTTTTTTGTCAGAAGTGATTTTGTAAAATGTTTTTTATGGCAATTTATAATTAGCTAACTCAATTGAAATTACATTTACCAATATTAGAGCACTAGTCTATGCTAGCCTATGTTCCAAAAGTGCTTTTAAGAAAATTACAAATTGGGGTTTATTGTTCTTAATCTTGATAATTTAGATAAATGAGGAAGACACTGAAATATTCAAAGGTTAGCTAAAGAATTTAAAAGATCACCAATAGAAAATTTTAAAATGATCAATGCCTTGTGTAGGACGTTCTAGGTCTCCATCAATTATTCACTCTAGAACGATAGTATTTTCCAATCTAATAAAAAGTCTATTTAATTGAATGATACAAGAGATGATTGAATAGGAAAAGAGAACTAAAATTAATAATATTTAATAAAAGTTGAGAGTTGAACTATAATCCATGTATTCTTTATCTTAAATTGAAAATGATTAAAACTCCTACTAATAGAAAAAGAGAAAATTGCTGCAAATGAAGAAATTTGAGCCTTTTCTTAAGAAAAACATTTATTTAGAACTAAACTAGAATTATCCATATTATATCCCAAAAACTTTAAAATTTTCTAGAGAACGATAACGCAAATAATTAGGACACCAACCCTTGAAATGTAAAATTCAAGATACAAGTGGCGAATTAAAATAAAGCAGATACAGAGAAGATAAAATGAATTGAGTGATATAAATCTACAGTTAAACTCATTACATTAAAATTCTGACTCTGCCTTTTTTCCTTAGAGTGGCTTACTGAGTTAGTCACCTTTATTTGTTAGCATGCCTTAGAGGCATTTCTCAAAAGCCTCACTCAGGGCTAAATCCAATATAGTTATAGGTTAGGGAAAATCTCAAATTGTTATTTGTATTAAAAACCTATGTACAAATAATTTATTTAGAATTCATAAAAACAAAAAGGATTGTATATCAAAGTTTATAAACTAAAATTCTTGACTTTGTTTTTTTCCTTAGCCTGATATGAGTCCCAAAAAAGCAATTTCAACATATGAAACAAGTAAAAATGTAGGTAAGCAAAAGGAACAACATTAAGTAACATGACAGAAATAAAATGAAAAAACTTCAAAACATCAACAAAAGAACAACTTACTTTATGTATGAATTCAACTATTGGTTTCGTAATATAAAAAATCTTTCTAAAAAAAAAATCCCAAAAACAAAAAAGATTGCCCAAAAAACATTAGAGGAGGATGAAACAAGAGTACACCAATAGACCAATACCAACTTCCTATTTATATTAGAAAAAAGTGAAAGTGAAATTAGGTATGCAATTGATTTTTATTCAAAAAGTGTTTCTTTACATCAAACTTTCTTATCAAAACTAGGCAAGTCAATTACAAAGTTATTTTTTCGGTATTTATATTATAAGATCTAGTTATGAGTCAATACATTAAGGTGGTAGAGTTTTCTGCTCGTAATATTTTTTAAAGGGGACAGGGAGTTGATATAATATATGTTATATCAATCTGATATTGATTATGGCCGTTTGCGCCGCACAAAAGAGGTTCCTTTCTTGTCCTCTTTTAATTTCGTTAATACAAACAAAGAAGGAATTATTCAAGAAACATATGAGTTAGTCCGCTTTAACTTAGATCCTTCTTTTGCCAAAGCATCTGCCACCTTGTTCTCCGCAATGAATTTACAGTGTATTGGGGGTCCCCAGCTTGTGTAGAAGATACCTATAGTAATTAAAAACATTTGAAAGAGAAGGATTATCGCTAGTAAGAAAATGTATAAATACTTCCACAGTCTATATCGATTCCAGGGGAGTAAGGTTATGATCAATGCAGTTGATAGCCATTTTATATGGCATATAGTTTTGTTGTAATGGTGGTTTCCATGGTATATATTGCCCGTGAATACTATTACCCAGTCTCCTATATTTTTCGTAATTACCCCAGCTATTATTCACTAATTTTATCTAAGGAAGAGTCGTCTATTATTGGGGGTTTCATACTAACATACTCAATACTAAGCTATTTGTGGAATGGCTTGGGTATGGTTAGGTCTATGTATTCCATGGAGTGAGAGGTATGACATTTTAGAATTATTTTTTATCATTTCTTTTAAGAGAAATTCTCTATAGATATAATGGAAAAGCATCCTTCGAGGGGATGGTTTTCCATCCCTTTCTAGGGGAAGTTAACCAACCACCCATTGTAGGGAATGTTCATTTCATATTACAAGTATAATGCTACACCTTCTTTAGATGAAGGGTGTTTCTGGTGGAAAGGTGAGTGAGGATGCTAACTAATGTGTCGTGGATTTATGACACTTTTTGTCACGATCCGACCAATTGCGTCATGCAGAAACCTAATCTTACACATAGATAGGAGAAATCTTACACCAAATTTTAATAACATGCAATGTAGAAGTGAAAAAATACAAACTAACACCCTAATTAAATACTGAATACCCTCACACTTAATTGAAAGAAAGTACTTTTGTGAAATACACTGAACATCCCAATAAACTAGTCTAAACTGATACAAAAAGTTCCAAGAGAGTACAATATTTGATATTTAATAAGACAAAACTTGTCACGACCCGAGCCTACACCCGGGATGCCACCGACACTCGAAGACCATTGCTGGTTCCCAAGCAAACCCTCATCCTGGCTGACTACAAGTGGAAAACTGATTCCAGAATACAAAGCTTAAAAACTAAAATAAAATTCCATAAACTCAACTTTGTACAAAACTTTAACTCAAATGAACAACTTAGAAAAAAAATAAGATATTCATCTCGCCATAAAATAGGCAACTTAAGTTTTTAAAATATTTAATAAAATAAATGAATAATGCAAACTTCTTAACTATACTGACTATCTATGAAGGCTCTAACAAATAAAGATGGAAGTCGGGACAAGACCCAGGACATCATGACCAAACTAAAAAGTAAATGAAATCCTCCGAAAATAAGGAGGTTTACCATAGCTAACTCGAACTTCCGAATGTATCAACAAAGATCATGTTGATGATGTTGAATACACGTGTCTGCATCATGAGAAGATGCAGGCCAAACTGATCAGTACGTGGAATGTACGAGCATGTAAGGGGAATTCTAAAACATAACATAAGCTTCAAATAATCTTAAAGAAACTGAAGAACTTTCCTGGCTCAACTCAACTCAACATAACTGAACTCATTTTATTATAAAGCAGTTTAAAATAAGTGCAATATAAAAAAAATTGTTGAAAACATGTTGTCAATTCATAATCATAACATCATAAAAAGACAAACCATGCTCCCACTCAAAGTCTACTTGTGCAATGCATGAATGAAGTCTCATACTCCCATTCACACTAAGAAGAACCCCTTGAGGAACCATGCTACTACTATCGTGGGAGTTTCTATAACCGACAATCATCGCTTAGGAACTATAGTGATGATACAGCGCTTTACCTTATGTTGTCAACGTCCATCCTATACCTTACCGTGATATAGGAAGCTAACTCACTAAGTGGATTCACTAGTCTATGCGAAAAGGATTCATCTAAAAAGTATGACCCTTTTCTACCCATGATGGCTACATGGGTTATGGAGACTTGAGTTAATATGAACTCGTGTCCCCATATCGGTGCTCAATACTACTACCAAAAATATACTTAGTTCATATGTTTTTTTTTAAAAAAAAAACTTCTTCTGTGGTTTGAGATTAGTGCTGAAAAACTTAGTTCAAAGGCTATCTTGGAAATCTCAGTTTCCCTACTTGCTTCATTTAGAAAGCTATTTCTCTTTTCTGAAAACTAGCCCGAAGGCTCTTTGAACATCTCAGTTTCTTTTCTTATTTAAATGTGAAAACATTTAAAAACTTATTTGGGAATACTTAGTTCCCTAATAGCTTTTGAAAAATTTAACTCAACTCTTTACTCTTTGCTTAACTTGAAACTTCCACTCTTGAAACGAAGTTACAAACATTTGTGAAAGACTTTTTAAAAACTTTAAGAACTTATCTTGACTTAACTCTTGACTTCTCTTGACTTTGATCTTAAATGCTCTTGACTTGACCTTTAACTGATCCTTGAATTGAATTATGGATTCAAGGATTAAGATTTGTGATTGGAAGGATCTCATGTTGTTTATGAATAATTTTAAATGTCTAAACATGAGAAAAGACCGAAAATCACTATTTGATGGTGGGTCCGCTATGCGGAGAGGTTTTTAAATTTTGGTTTCCAAAACAATTTTTAGACAGAACACTACGTGTCAGCTCAACGTCGCGAACTTGAAATTTCCAAATTTGGAAAGAGGGTGCGCGATGCGGAGGGGGTTCCATTGTAATGACCCTCCAGGTCATTTCTGTGTCTTGCCTTCTGAATGTCATTTAGAGCGTTCCTATAGCGACCCCAAGTCATTTATGACTTGCTGGGACTGACAGTTCGGTCACCTGGTCGTTCATTTGGTCTTGGTGCGAGTTTTTGTGTTTTGGGAGCTTATGAACCTTGAACGATCATTTTCGATCAAAAGTTCAAGAAGATGACATCGAGAATCCACCTGACGATTCCATCGGCTCCGGAAGGGTCATTTTAGGCTAGTAGCATGGTCGTCATGACTCCCGAGGTTTTCAGTGTGAGTTTGTGCGATTAGGCGTTTTAGCCTTTGAAATTTGACATAAGTTTGACTTTGGTCAACATTCTGAGTAAACGCGCTCGGATGAGAATTCCGTCAGCGTGGTTAGCTCCGGAATGTCAAGTTTGGTCTAGATTGACTCTTCTTTTGTGTCTGGAGGTTTTAGATATCTTTCCGAGCCCTTTTGTGGGTTTTGACTTAAAAGGGCTTTTGGAAGTGGGACCCTCTTTTTATCGAAATGACCTCTGATGGAAATTTTGACTGCACCGTTGAGTCTGGAATGTCGAATTTGGTATGGTTGCATATCTTGTTTGCGTGCACGGGGTTCCGAACGAGATCGGAGCACCCTGTCGGGGTTTTTAGTCGTGGGAAAAATTGCAGAAAATCTGCAATAAAATGCAGATTTTCAGCAACTATTTCCCAAACTCAAACCCTCACATCTCTCTCATCTCTCAACCGATTTGGGCGATTCAAAAGGCTAAGTTGTGAGATTTTTCGAGGAAAACATGTTGGTGAGCTCGGATAGTGATTTGGAGTCCCCGTTTGAGGTAATTTTCGAAAAATACCTGCTGCCACGACCTGTTTTTGAACTTGATTTTTGTAAAATTTTGAGACTTGATATTTCAGTCATCTTAGGTCCGATTTCGGTGATTTTTGAGGCTATCTTGAGTGGTTTTTCGAGGAGAACATTGTGGTGTTGTCAGATTTTACTGTAGATCGCCCGTTTTGGTAAAATTGCTGAATTAGCTGCTGTCCTATTCCTTTAGTTTTGAGAAAATTTGGGTTTTGGTTGTATGTTGGTATTGTGTTGTTCCCGAGCCCCGAATTGTGTCCCATTATGGGACATGAGCTGGGGGAACTGGTTAGGACCCACTTTTGGGGTTAATTTCGGAATTTTCTGTGCGGGTCCCACGATTCTCGTTTTGACTCCAAAATTGACCCGTCTCTGTTTGTTGTGATTTTGGTGTCTAAACGACCGTATTAACATTGTGACTCCATTTTTGATAGCGGGGCAGCGTTTCGAGACCGTTCGGAAAGGGAAAGCTCCGGAGAAGTAATTTTGGAGCGCGTGTGATCGGCCTACAGGTAGGCTACGGTTTCCCTCTCTTAGATTGAGCTCGAGAATGTGAATGCATATTGATTAGTTGGGATTTGGGTTGGGTAGTTATTGAATCCTGCGTAGGTGTTAAGAAATCATGTTTTCGGCTTATTTCGGGAATTATCGGGTAACTGTGAGCATACTTTGTGTTATTAATGGACCCTCCTCACTATGTGGAGTGCTTGCATGCTTAATTACTATTTATTTGAAGCATGTTGGGCCTTAGTTTAGGTTTGACTAGGGCTTGCCTTAGAAATACATGATTCGGATCCGATAGGCCTTAGTTTTGCCCCGACGTCGCTCGGCCGGCTTAGATCCCTGTAGACTGGTGTAGCAGACTTGAGTCTGATAGTTTGGGCCTTAGTTAGGTGATACTCTTTCTCCGACTTTAGTTATCCTTATTTTTCCCCGATGTTACGGCTTCACGAGTTACATCGGCAACACTAGTTCTACTTCACATTTGAATTTGATGTTCGATTTGGTTCCAAGGACTTATATTAATTAGCTATGTGTGGATGGCGTTCCACGGACATTTATGAGTGTGGATTGATTAAGACTCTTTCAGCAGCTACATTGGCACCTTTATAGAGCATCCGGTTTAAGGTCCGACCTCTATTGCCCAAATACTTATATAGAGCATCCGGTTTAAGGTCCGGCCTCTATTGCTCAGACACCTATATAGAGCATCCGGTTAGAGTTCCGGCCTCTTATACTTGTTACTTGTGATTGGTTACTTGGGTACTTCGCCGAGCATTCGGTTCGAGGTCCGGCCTCGGTCTTTGTCGATTCTACTAATTAGGGTTGAGGTTCTGGTTCGATGTTCTTCGTTCTTGGGTTCTTATATGCAATTCTCTTTAGTTATAGTTA
The DNA here is from genome assembly GCA_029007595.1 of Solanum commersonii. Lineage (NCBI taxonomy): Eukaryota > Viridiplantae > Streptophyta > Magnoliopsida > Solanales > Solanaceae > Solanum > Solanum commersonii. Next base: position 6,055,156 of record JAJTWQ010000002.1, on the reverse strand, counting down.
TTCTGTGTACTCGTCGGGCTTATGGGGGCCCAGTTAGGTGTAGTTAGCTTATAGATTACTTTAGTTAGTTCTTTGTACACTCGTGTGCATTCCATTATTACTTAGATTTCCGCTCTTGACCCTCGGTTTGTCTTATTCCTTCTTTTCATATTGCCTTTACTTTTCAAGTTCAGTCGGCCTATGATGCCTACTGGGTACCTGTTATTTTGGTACTCATGCTACGCTCTGCATCTATTTTGTGATGCAGGTTCGAGCACTAGTAGTCAGCATTGATCGAGCTTGGAGCAGTCTGATTCGGAGACGGGAGTGAGTACACGGCGTCTTGTACTATTTCAATCTCCATCTGTATATATAGACTTGTCTTTTACCTTTCGAGACAGTCCAGTCTCTGTTGTCCACTTTTGGGACTTGTACTCATTTTGTTAGTAGCTCTGTACTAGTGACTTCCAGGTTCTGGGAGGGATCTTTATTTGTATATATGTTTTTGGTTTGCTTCCGTTTATTTATATTGTTATTTGTCTACTCTTGTTTAGTTTCTACCCTCAAACCCATTACTTGTTGTTCCGGGTTACGGGTTGGCTTACCTACTGGTGGGTTATAGTAGGTGCCATCATGACTTGAGAAATCGGGTCGTGACATCCATATTTCGACCGACAAAATTTCTTCTTCATTTCATAACCCCAATTCACCTAACTTCGATTCTTTTTCTTAGTCTCTTATTTGATTTAGATACCCAACACATGAACACTAGAATCTTACTCTAACCCCCTCTATAAATCAACACATTAACCTCAAGAACTCCTCAATCTCAGCCCAATTCAAGAACGAAAGCAAATTCATGAATACATAACAAGAACATCAAAGCTTCAACTTTTAGAACAAATTTAAAGCTGAAATTAATAGGATTGACGTGTGGGTGACCAAACCCAACACTATGGAAGCTTACATACCTGATAGAATCATCTTCTTGAAGCAACTTGAAGGAGAATCTTGAGAGATGAACCTTAGCCTTGGCGTTTCTTGATTTTCTTGAGTGTAGAATCTTTGGAGTGAATGAGAGGGTTTAAATTTAAGAATATTGATTCTCTACACGTTTAGGGCAATTTAGATGACCTCCTAAAGTTTTGAAGGAATAAAATATCCTTAAAGAAATAAATAAACTGAGCTGGGAGTCGGAATTATTTTTCACCAGGCAGTGTGATCCGTATTGGCTCCGCATCGCAGAGCCATTGTGGAGCTGCTGCTAGGTTTGCGCGTCATTAAAAAATCCGTCATAAGTTTTTACTCAGAGCTCAGAATTTAGCAAACTTTGTGGCATTGGAAAGAGGACTCGAAGGGATTTAGTGTTTTATCTTTTGGCTTACCTAACTAATCCTGTACTAGGAGTTATGGTCGCTTGAAGTTGACCCAAGACTTAAGAAAAACTAGGAATGACTTCAATGCTTTTCTCTTGGGTTCTTCTTGAAATTCAAGGTGCTACATCTAGTGACCTTAATACTGAAGAAATTTTAAATTCCTTGCAAAAATCTTACTTATTATAAAGAACGATTCGAGTCTTAGCTCAAAATTTTTTGGGTGTTACAATATCTCTCCCATGGGATTATTCGTCTTCGAATGACGACTGGACTGGATATTGAAATGAGTTAATCTTACTAAGGTCTGCCTCTAATGGTCTGCTCTTACTATATTCAAGCTTAACCCAAATCCTAACGTTCAGATTCTATACTTCTCTATAGGGAATCTCATCTCAAACTATTATTCTCTACCACCATATTGGGCTCAGATCAAGGACCGCCAAATATTTAACAACACCACATTCACAACTTCATTATGCTATCTAGGCACACATGGAAAATCATAACATAATCAGAACCTTATCTGGTAACATACCATCTCAGCACACCTCTTAATGCTCTTATTACTCTTGTGACTTAGCCACACTTCACTGCATTTATCTAAACATTAGGGTCTCTCACTTGTACCCCTCATATCTATTGCAACTAATCACCTCAATTCCTCACCTACTCTATGTCACGTCTTCTAGAGCAAATCTTAAGACTAAAATCATCACCCTCATATTGCCATTCCTTTTATCTTGACACTCATTTCAGATTCAAGCTTAATATTTATGTCTAAACCCGAATATCAAGATGATTGCTCGCTTACTATACTAACTTACAACTACTAGATGCAAATTCATAAGCACTCGTCCACTAGGACCTTATGACAAATAGTCAATCGTCACCTCTTAGTCTTCATACTTACAATTACTATCACCTTCGACTTCGCAACATAAGTAAAATTCACTCATTCACTATATATCAATGCCTAATTAGTTCTATTACACTTTGAACATTATGGGCTCTCCGTCAAAATCAGAAGCCTAGCTTAGATCTATAACCTCATGAATACTCTTTCTCTTCTATTCACCACTTACACTTAGTCATTTCCTACACAATGACACTTCATCACCAACTCCTTTCTAGCTACAACACACCCTACCTCCTATGATGGAATCTTCACAACTCATCACTTCTTAGTCTACCCATAAGGGAAAACTCCTCAATCATAACTTACTAGGTGCATGACTATATCAACAGAGTTTACCAAAACACCATCTCCCTTACTTAGATTACTAAACCTCTTCATACTTTCCTTTAACTCTAGGATCTTTCACTACTACTGCTCATGATCTCATAACTCATGCTACCTTTCAGGGTGAAAATATAACCCAAGCTCGAAACATACTTCTTAAAAGGATGTCAGTTAAAACAAGGCTTAAGGAAAAGAATACAACTCACTTTTAGCTCAAACACATGATTCAAATGAATATGGGTGCATTCCTCTAAAAATAAATACTTAACTTACTCTTGGACTTCTCTTAAGCCCCATTGGATTATCATGACTTCCTCAAAACTCTTGCTAAGAACAACTCATCGATAAAGAACTGACTATGCTTTTCAACCACCTCTAGTATGATGGGTTGTTGAATGATTCTGAGAAACACACGAGTTAGAATAAGTCTCTATGACATAGCTCTACTGCACGATTAAGAGTATGAAAGAAAAGAAACTTTTCTTAAATGTCTGTTGTCCCTCATTTATAGAAGTGGGGCCTTCACAACCATAAAGAAGATCCTACTCGACACGACTTCATAGACACCTAGAACACTTAAACTCTGTGCTCTGATAATAAGTTTGTCATGACCCGAGCCTACACACTGGATGTGGTCGGCACTTGAAGACCATTGCTGGTCGCCAAGCGAACCCTCATCCTGGCTGACTACAAGTGGAAAACTGAAATAAAATTCCATAAACTCAACTTTGTTACAAAACTTTAACTCAAATAAACAACTTAGAATAAAAATAAGATATTCATCTCGCAATAAAATAGGCAACTTAAGTCTTTAAAATATTTAATAAAATAAATGAATAATACAGACTTCTCTACTATACTGACTATCTATGAAGCCTCTAACTAATAAATATGGAAGTCGAGACAAGACCCACGACATCCAGACTAAACGAAAAAGTAAATGAAATCCTCCTACAATAAGGAGGCTCACCATAGCTAACTCGAAGTTCCGGATGTATCAACGAATATCTTGCTGATGATTCTGAATACATGTGTCTGCATCATGAGAAGATGCAGGTCAAATGGCTTAGTACATGGAATGCATGAGCATGTAAGGCGAATTCTAAAGCATAACATATGCTTGAAAGAATTTGAAAGAAACTGAAGAACTTACCTGGCTCAACTCAACTCAATATAACTAAACTTATTCCATTATAAAGTAGTTTAAAACAAGTGCAATATAAAGAAAAACTATTGAACGCATGCTATAAATTCATATTCATAATATCATAAAAAGACAAACCATGCTCCCTCTCAAACTCTACTTGTGCATTGCATGAATGAAGTCTCATACCCCCATTCACACTATGTAGAACACCTTGAGGAACCATGCTACTACTACTGTGGGAGTATCTCGAATCGACAACCATCACTTAAGAACTATAGTGATGATACAACGCTTTACCTCACGCTGCCGAGGTCCATCCTATACCTTGCCGTGATATAGGAGGCTAAATCACTAAGTGGATCCACAAGTCTATACGAAAAGAATTCATCTAAAAAGTATGACCCTTTCGTACCCATGATGGCTACATGGTTTATGGATACTTGAATTAATATGAACTCACGTCCCCATATCGGTGCTCAATACTAATCCCAAAAATATACTTAGTTCATATGGTTTTTTTTTAAAAAAAACAACTTCTGTGGTTTGAGATTATTGCTCAAAAACATAGTTTAAGGGCTATCCTGGTAATCTCAGTTTTCTTGGTTTCTTCATTTAGAAAGTTATTTCTCTTTTTTGAAAACTAGCCTGTAGGCTCTTTCAAAATCTCAATTTATGTTCTTATTTAAATGTGAAAACATTTAAAAACTTCTTTGGGAATACTTAGTTCCCTAATAGCTTTTGAGAAAATAAACTCAACTCTTTACTCATTAGTTAACTTGAAACTTTCACTCTTAAAACAAAGTTACAAACATTTGTGAAAGACTTTTGAAAAACTTTAAGAACATATCTTGACTTAACTCTTGACTTCTCTTGACTTTGATCTTTAACTACTCTTGACTTGACCTTTAACTGATCCTTGAATTGAATTATGGATTCAAGGATTAAGATTTGTGATTGGAAGGATCTCATGTTGTTTAGGAATGATTTTAAATAGCTAAACATGAGAAAAGACCAAAAATCAATATTTGAAGGTGGGTCCATGACACGTAGAGGCTTTTAAATTTTGGTTTCAAAAACAACTTTTGAGACAGAACACTTCATGTTTGCTCCACGACGTGAAACAAAAATTTCCACATCTGGAAAGAGGCTATGTGACACGGAGGGGCTTCCAGATTTTGACCGATGAAATTTCTTCTTCATTTTCTAACCCCAATTCACCTAACTACGATTCTTTTTCTCAATCTCTTTTTAGATTTAGATACCCATCACATTAACACTAGAATCTTACTCTAACCCCTCTATAAATCGACACATTAACCTCAAGAACACCTCAATCTCAACCCAATTCAAGAACGAAAGCAAATTCATAAATACATAACAAGAACATCAAAGCTTCAACTTTTAGAACGAATTTAAAGCATAAATTAACATGATTGGCGTGTGGGTGAACAAACCCAATACTATGGAAGATTACATACCTGAAAGAACCATCTTCTCGAAGCAACTTGAAGGGAAATCTTGATGGATGAACACTAGCCTTAGCATTTCTTGATTTTCTTGAGCGTAGAATCTTTGGAGTGAATGAGGGGTTTAGATTTAAGAAAACTAAATTTTTACACGTTTAGGGAAAGTTAGATGACCTCCTAAGGGTTTTTAGGACTAAAATACCCTTAAAGGAATAAATCAAATGAGCTGGGAGTTGGAATGATTTTTCACCAGGCAGTGAGGTCCGTATTGGCGGAGCCATCGCAGAGCTACTGCCAGGTTTGCGAGTCGTTAGTAAATCAGTCATAACTATTTACTCAAAGCTTGGAATTTAGCAAACTCGGTGGCGTTGGAAAGGGGACTCAAAGGAATTTAATTTTCTCGCTTGTGGTTCACTAAAATCATCCTGTACTAGAGGTTATGGTCGCTTGAAGTAGATCCAAAACTTAAGAAAAACAAGGAATGACTTGAATGCTTTTCTCTTGGATTCTTCTTGAAACTCAAGGTGCTACATCTAGTTACCTTAATACTAAAAAAATTTAAATTCTTTGCAAAAATCTCACTCCCTACAAAAAACAGTTCGAGTCTTAGCTCAAAATTTTTTGGGGTGTTACACAACTCCCCCATAAGGGAATATAGGTAGAAGCTTCCGGAGATCATCTTCATCTGCATCTAAAAAACATCACTGACCCTCCAACCAGACTATGCCAAGTGGCATAGCAAGAGTAGTATCAATACAAACAACACGTACTGGTAGGAATCATTGGTTAACACGAATCCACAACATAATATCACACAAATAGTCAAGAAACATGAAACTTGGAGATATAATTACGACTCGGTCCTTCGATCATTCCATTTTTACCGTGTAATACCCCCTTCTAACTCCTACATTCTATCTCAAGTCACCCCACCTCATTCCTCTATAACACGCACCTTTTATGCCATTCCACCCTTATATTAGATCATAACCTAAACGTTCAATCACATAAGTTTTTTCGAAACCACTCATTCTACCCACATCAGAATTGGTCTACTGATTCCATTCCTTAATCAAAACCCACATTTAGCTCTGCTAATTGGTCTACTAGTCACCCTCAGGCTCTCATACCCACACCCTGGTCTAGACACATATTTCATGTACCTCAGACTATTGAAGAATCCCTAATGATGTCATGTATAGTGTTTAACTTATAGTTTCAATCTTTACAAGAACCTCATATGCGCCTAACACAATACACGGTCACTCATAGACCAATATGTAATGATCACATTATGAAGAAGCAAACTCAGTTCACTGATGGAACCCAAACACAAATAATCACATATACTAGGTGTTGTACCCAAGCCAACTATTAGAAAATTTTACTGGCGTGGTACTTGATCCCACTATATAGATATCATGTATCAGGCATGGTACCCAGTGCAACCAAAAATGTAGCGGGTGCGGTATCTGATCCTAATAAAAGATATCATGTACCAAGCATGGTACTCTATCCAATTGTTAGTATGTACCAGGGGTGGCACCTGAGCCAATTGTTAGCGTCTATCAGGCGTGGTACCCAAGCCAACCGACAATCACAAACATCAAATCGCACAAGTACACCCATATAAACACATTTATTGCATGAGATTGACATAAACTAATGTATCCATTTATACTCCTTCAATTTCCCTAACCATACATTATACATAATACTAACGAAATAGTTAGCAAGCACATATAACATAAAGGAAAAACAAAACAACCATCGCCTACTTAGAAGATTCTTCCCAGACCATTTCTAGCTCATAATTTGAATACCCACAATCACTATACCTATGAGTAGACCCAACAATCATCAGCAGGTTAACATTAGCTAATCAAGTCCATTAAAATATTAAATAATCAGAACCATGCTCTTATCCACACAGACTTCATGCCCGAAGGCCTATACATGCAATATCCCGACAACTTATTAAGTATTGTGTAGTTAAAGACATGTCTAGCTACTCAGTTACGTTTATCCTACCTGATCACCAAACAACTACTAAAGAGCTCTAAACACGAACTTGTGGCTCAATAGGGGAAAATCTTGACTGATGTAGGTCAGAATTCCATGGGTTTTAAGCATTCTTGCAATTAAATGCCTCCTCTCCAATCTTCCCAAGCTTGGAGTAGCCTAGAAGGGTTTTTTTAGTAACCCTTGTCCTTTTTCCCACTAAAGATGAGAAGGAAAATTAGAAGAAATTATGTTTTCTAAAGTTTGATCCCATCAACCTGGCTATAGCAGTCATGCAGCCGCTATAGTGGCGGTGCCATAGCTAGAGTATTCTCACTATGGTGGACTGAAATCAGCCCATATCAAATTCAAACTCAAATTTTTTTTTGCATCATCCCAATTTATTTTGGCAATGTTTAGGGTCTACACGAAATGCTCTTCGAATAACGATGAAATATGTCATTATAGTAAATACCAATTTACCCATCTTTCATTCCTTAATGATTTTTATGATGGAAGGAGAGAAGGGCCGATCACATAATTGTGTCGCCTAATTTGATACTGTCCAGAGAGAATTTAAGCCTATGCAAACTGTAGAAAATTACCGTCCTCTGAGTATCTAAGTACATCAGAGCCTTTAAAATAACTAGGTTAGGGAAATTACCCAAACAAAACAACAAAAAATTCCCTTCCCACAAACCTGTACCCTGTTATAATGAGATATTCCCTCTATAGCAGCATGACAAGACTTAGAGATCATAATAAGGGGGAGAGGAATGGGTTTCTCACCCATTCTCTCCTCTTTTATTCCAAAAACTTACTTTCACTCTCGATCACTCCATTGAAACATTAATGCTAAGGTCATAATCACTTTCCTTACTTCCATTACTTCAATTTATAATTATTTTTTCAAGATAGAATTTGGTTGAGTAGAATAGAGTTTGGGTTGATTTTTTTGAATGCAAAATATGTTGTTCTGGTCTGATAAATTTGCTCAAGCATGGATGCATTGCTTACTTTTAAAATACTCTTAGAATATTCTGGGTGTAAGAATTTCGCTATAGGGCCGAAAATAGGCATGAAATGGGGAGGAAAGTTGAAGGGTTGTTCTTGGTTAGAAAATTAGGTTCAGGAAATATATAAAAGTTGTAATGACCCTATTTTTTCATATATTTGTAGTAGGATACTTTAGGAACACTGATTTGAAGTTATTTGGTTGGAAACATAATTTTTGTGTCAAGGGGAGCCATTGAAGCACCCTATGAAGTTCTAAAATAAGAAAAGGCCACTTTAGAGGGAGCCGATGTAGTGGGAATATTCCTACACTTGCATCCTTTGTATAGCGGGAGACTATAGGCCACAACCACCCTATGCGACCAAGGGTGAGATTTTTTCTAAGAAATGCTTTTTAATGCAAGTTTAAGAGTTCTATTACACCTATTTTTTCTTTTTGAAGACCTTAAAACTCAATTGCTAACAATCCCAGCAAGAATATCCATTTTTGAGGTTTATAGATGAGGCTAGTAAGGAAAGATACCTTTATTATAGGTGGATGAATCTTTATTTTGAGAGGGACTTTGCTAGGGAGGGTGTGGCAGACTAGGAAAGTGCTTTCCACACATAGCTAGAAGAGTTTGGTTGGGCGCCACTGGTTTAGGCTCCCGAGCCGCACACTCATGCTGGTGATGGATTTCTACTTCCTCTTACCCATCATTTAGGATAACCACAACCCTATCTTTTACTTCTGAGGAAAAGATTTCCCTGTAGGGGTGCATACTGTGAATGACGTCCTACGTGCACTGGAGGTCTCTAATAAATACTATGAGACCATACTAAGGATAATTGACATAAAATGGTTGCGGGATACAATAGTCGAAGAGGAGCACTAGATGAGGTAACCTACTGAAGCAACCGACCTACTAGAGCTGCTGAGGAGTAAGGTTGGATCTGCTGACAAACACACCTTTCCTTATATGAGGTTGACGGGAAGTCCCTTAATCTTAATATGTCTTACCACATCAAAAACAACCACCACTATCGGTCATACATTCTCCTGAGTTGTTCTTCCCGCACTTTTGATAGATCAGAAAAGTCTTACCACTAGTGACACTGCCATGTGACATAGATCCTGGTTCCCTGTCCATGCTATTTGATCTAAACATACTTCTAAAGAACTAGAAGAGGATGGGGCTAGGCTTGAATAGTTCTGGTGAGACTAAGATATATTATTTCTTCCCAATTTCTGTTGAGAGTAATCCTCATTGTTTGTCATTTCCCTCTTATTATCCATAGCAGTCTTCGTAACCATATCTTGCTAAATTTGCTGGGCATGAGGAATCAAGGGGGAGATGTCCATCTCCTAAATAAGAATTGTTGTTCTTAAATTTTTCATCACTATCTATAAAACACCGGAGACAAAGTTAGTCATGCTAGAGTCGGCCACCATAGTTCAAGCATACTTTTAAAGTGGAGTGAACTTCAAAGTTTAATCCTTCACTTTCATATTGCCCTGCTTCAAGTTAATGAATTCATGGACTTTGGTTTCCCTTAACTCAAGAAAAAAGAACATGTCAAAAAAGTAGCCTTAAACTTTTCTCAGTCCACTGGAGATTCATCAACAACCCTATCTTGCTTCCACTGCTTATGCAAAATATGAGCCACTCCCCGCACTCTCAACCAGATTGACACCCATGATCTTAATAATCTTCTGGATGCCCTAAAGAGCCCAACATATGTTGACTGTGATCCTTAATCCCTAACTCCGCTCGGTGCTAAGTAAGTCTCCCAACATAAAATATGTAATTAACTGATACAGTAATAGTGTGATAGGACTAAATAATATTTATTTATAAAGACAACTTAGTAGCTCATGAATCATGATTTAAAAATGATAACTACTAATAATATCTAACAGACAGTTTATGTGAAACTATCTAAAATTATGAAATCTAAAAATCTGAAACATGCATCTGAATGATAATACTCATATATTGTGGATTCATGAAAATACCAATTAAATCATCGAATTATAAGTAAAACATACAATTAAAGAATAATAAAAAAGAATAACTAATTTTAATCGAAGCCCATGAAATCATACAAACCCTAGGGTTTGTAGAATCATAAACACGGAAAGTTGTAGTTTCTTTGGGATTCAATGGGCGAGCGGATACCTATTGATAAAATCCCACATACTTGGAATGGAAGCCCTGGCTTGAATTTCCTTAGTGGAGACTTAAAGTATGGAACCCTTGTTCTTGCTTAAGAGGAAACTTGAGAGAGAAAATATTATTTTGGGAATTGTGCGTGATAAGAAGGGTTTAGGTCACTAATTTTCCCTTAATCAAACTTAGAATATATTAAAATGACAAAGTATAATGATTAAATTAGTGGGAAAGGACTAAAATGATCCTTTCTAAAAAAACTGATGGTAGGTTCTTTGATGGTCATTTACAGTTTGTCGTTTTATCTACGATTTGTTGTTCCATCTACGTACTGTAGATCCCCATCCATAGATATCAGAGTGAAATACTAAGTTTTTGAATTTTTACTATACGAGACCCTTCTATAGACTAGTGGCCCAACTATGACTTGTAAATGGGGTTCGAAAGAATCAATCTAAATTAGAGTTTTTGAAGTCAATTTAAAACTCAAGTCTTCAACATGTAAAACAATTTATGACGCGTAAACTTGTCTCGTAAATCTTAGACCAATTTTTTCCTATTTCTGAAGTCTCATCTATAGATCACATCTATGGCCCGTAGTTCCATTACGACGTATAAATGGTGTCCGTAAATTCTAAAAATATGTAGACATATAATTTTTTATGAGTTTCTCCTAATGTATTCTGAGATAGGAATTTCTCAGGTAGTAGAAATACATTTAAGTTATTAATATTAAAACATAATTTTATCAAGAAAAAAATACCTTCTTACTAAGCCCTTAAAAGGAAAAAAAAAAGAGACAAGTATATCGTTGTCTTGACTCATGAAGGAAAAAAGGTAATTACATAGGTCAAGGAAAAAGTGAACACCACATTAGATCTTGAATTAACAAAGTTACCAAAAAAGTTGTGCTTATCTTATAAATTCAACCCTATATATACAATAGTTTCTTGTATCTCCTCATTCTTATGTCTAAATAAAATAAAACTCATATTATTAAAGGAATAAGTAAAATGATGGCAACTCCTTTTAATAGTATGATAGTTGAATGTCATGTGATGCTTGTAGATTATTACAAAGAGAACGTTACTGATATGGTTGGTTTTCTAAAGTATTATAAATATAAAGGTGACATCTCTAAAAATGTTATATAAAACTTATAACCTCTAATTTTTATATAGCTAAATTCTATGTCATTTTTCATAGGAGTTTAATTGATATGAATCTTATTATCTAATTTGTGATTCTAACATTGACTCTTTTGATATTTAATTTTTCTTGAAAATTTTAGATATCTCTTTCTTGTTTCCATAATAATATTTTTGCGCTTGTTTATGTTGCTTTACTACTTAATAAATGAGTTCGTTGTGGTTAAAAGAAGTAGATTAGATTTTTATTTTTATTTTTGATTTATTTGTCGCTCCAATTTAATCCGGCTTTTCCCCATAAGGGGCATATCAACCTACATATGTGTTTTACACATGGCCTGTTTATCGGAAAAAAGAAAAATATTCTTTGTCAATTGTCCTAAAGAGAGAGTTGGAGGTAAAAATTATTTAAATTAAAAATAAATTTTGAAGGAGGAGATCTCTAATTTTATAAATCTATCATTTTAGAAAAAATAAATTCACTAGGGTAGCTGGAGGGAATAGAAAGAGTAAGCAAAGGACTCTTGTTGTCAATATTATTTAGGATAACTTTTTTTGTATTTTATTGTCGTAGATGAAAAATTGGAAGACCTATTTTTTATGAGAAAGGAAATTTCTTTAAAGAAGTTATTATTAATTTATTAATATACATTTATTACTTTATTGTTTGGTTGCACGTGCACCACAAGTTCTAGAATATTTTAATTTTATTAATTTTCTCTTAATCTGAACGGACAAAATTTGAGTCTACATTAATGATTACTTTTCAAATATTATTTTTTATTTTGTCTAAACCCTAATAGTTATTCAATTACTTTCCTGCTTTAATTTGTGTAGACAACAAATAATTTTTAAAATGCTAGAAAAAAGTAAGTAAATGCTGTAATTATATTAATGTACTCGAAAACTAACTTCAACACTAATTCTCTTGAATTATTTTACACCATAAAAAATGTATATAACAGTCAATTTGGGTAGCAAAACCCCCGTCAATTTTTGATGGGTTTTTTTTTTGGGGGTGGGGGGAGGGGTGGAGGGGAATGTATAACTTAAGTGTGTTTATTGACTTTTTTCTTATTTGGTTTTATTTGGTTTGTCAATTACTTTGTAAATATTCATTGATTGTTTCTGTCTAAGTTATTATATTGTTTGGACTTGAACTTTTTGATAGCTACTTTTGTAGGTATAGAAGTACACATTCATAAAATAAAAAATTGTGTTGTACAAACAAATTAATGTAAAAAACTAATCGTAGGAGTGACATTTAATAAATAGACCCTAATAATGAAAAAAGTGTGTATAATATTCTTTTCATGTTCTTAATTAAGTGACTTTTAAAGTGCATGAATATATACAGTTACGACGGTTGATATGGCTCTTGTGGGGATGTCAATGCTCTCCAAAGGAAAGAAAAAAGTCTATGTGATGATAATCAATGTCCATAATACCAGATTCTCTTTGATTTTAACTCTTGAAACAAGGTGTGGCCTTTAATATAGTCTCTCTGTTTTGAACAGCGATGGCGCAAAGGCTGGCGAAGCTGTTGGGCATAGGGCTAAACTAGAAAGTGGCCCAAGAGTTAGACAACCCAATACGAGATATGCTTGGGATCCAAGTTGAATAGAGTTTATATGGTTGTCAACTGCAGTTTGGAAAGAATGTGTGTATTATGAAGAAACTGTATTTTCCTCTCGTCTTCACTTCTCAACCCCGTTCTTATCTCCATCTTTAGTTACTTTTTATATCGGTACTTCTCTTTGTAAATCAAGTGTTGTTATTATAATTTGGTTATCAATGAATATAATATTTATATAACTGTTTTGAGAATTCGGTTTTGTTTCATCAGTGCTTTCATCTAGAGGTATTCAATGGAGGACGAAATATATCGAACAATAGAAGATGCAATCAAGGCCGTGAAGGATACTTGGTCGAAGGATCTCGCAGAAATACATTTAATGTTATGTGATTTTGCTGGAAACCTTCCTACGAGTAAATCTGGAAAGGTGGAATTTCAACGATTTTTTGGCGAGAATCAAGAGTTATGGATTTCTGATGAAGAGCGCTAATAATTTCTATGAAATTGCAGAAAAGTAGAAATTATATCTTTCCACGTCATATCTAGATGGGACGGCTTTAACGTAGTACTAATGGCTTTTTCAGAACAAACTATTGGTAGATTGGGAACACGTTGCTGCGAAAGTGTTTATTCGCTTCCATAAGCGACATCTCAAATCATTGGAAGGCCACTTGGCCAATCACTGGCAGGTAACCTCTCCAACGGAGTATCAAAGGCATTTTGAGGCTATTTTTTCAAGATTCAGTGAGCCAAATATACTTTTCTTCCATGTCTTGCACAAGTGTATCCACAAATACTACATAAAAAATAATCATTAGCAGTAATTCATTATTAATCCCCACTAAATATGTATTTTTAGCAGCAATTAGCACTCTTTGTATATGTCCTAAAAACCTTTAGTGACATTGCTTCTATTGACACTTAACTAATGCTGGTAAAGACTTTAACACTCTTTACTAATGTGAATATTTATTTCCACTAAAAGGTGTTTTTGTTGTAGTAAAAGAAGCAATATATTTAATTCGTCGTTGCCTTAGATTTATGTCAAGCAATCAGAATACCCAATCAAAACTGATGCGCACAAGATGTTCGATGAAATGTTAAATAACTACTGCCCCAAGGCATTCACCCTAGAGCCATCAGATGATCCAATGCATTTGGATGAAGGAATATCTGGTGTGAAGCATGATAATTATAATAGAGGTGTAGAATGTTATGAAGGTATGGCCATAGTTTTAAGTGTACCACAAATTGCTTATTTGTTGTTGAAACATTACTATGCTTGCAAGGATCAACAATAGTTGTGGATGACTCTAAGGAAATCTTTAGGAAATCCACGTGTCTTACTTAAAACACCTCCAATGCTCAATTTCTTTCTTATCACTGTCCAATTAATTATTATGTGAATATTTTTGTTGTCACTATGTGTGGAACTGCACATGATCATTATGTATGAGATCCAGGAGTAAATTCTATGCTCGTGACTATAATATGTTATACACCGAATGTGGAGTCATTACTTTTAATTTGTTGGGATCTACTGGCACGTTTTATTTCATTACGTATGTTAATATTGTGATGCAAGTGTGGGATCCAGGACGATAATTGTGTATACATCTTTCCATTTTCCTTTCTAATCTTCCATTGGCATTTGCTTCTCCTTTGCAATTCACATACTGTTACACTCACTTGGAAATGAACATTCGAAACAAGGATTGGGAGAATAACTCAAGGGGACTGTTTGTTTTGGCCTTCCATGTCACGCCCCAAGTCCATTTGAGATGGACAGGCATCCGATGCCCTAAAAGCCCGAGAGAACAAACTCATGTATTGTGTTTATTATACATGAAACTATGATAACTATAAATCATTGATGAGTATAGGTCAAGTACCCTGATAAAAGACCAACATAGATAGGCCTAAAATAAATGTACATGCTAGGTCATTGAAGCCTTAATTACTAGAAACAAGACATAACCACACTTTACTTTGACATTTGGTCTACAAATCCACTAGAAGATATACACCTAGCTTATAACAAGACAAGACCCCATCATACCCCTTAACTAATATATAATCTCAAAAATATACCAAAGACTCGGCAAGTCCTTGAAACAACCTGGAGCTCACCAATGGTCGTTGAGTATCCTATGCTTATATTGAGATATTTTATTAGCTTGAGTACATGTACCTGTGGCATAAAAACAACATCCCCCGGGAGGGACGTTAGTACAAAATAATGTACGGAATATGTAAGGCATAAAGTAACCATATGTAAAATAAGAGCTCAAGTGAAATTAGGTACAAATGCACAAATATTCTATATAGATAAGGATAAGAGACCACCTTTGATTATACTTGTGGAATCACATACCTTACATTCACCTTTGCTTATACTTGAGGAATCATGTACATTACGTTCACCTTTGCATATACTTGTGCATCATGTACATTAAATTCTTTGGTTTTACCTGGGGAATCATGTAAATTACATTCTTGGTTTTAAGTTTACTCATCTTTTCTTTATAGACTTTGTAGCATGTGACACAATGACCTACTGACCAGTGGTACGAAATGGTGATCCATGCTAGGCATTTTAACCCCTGGGATGCCGTCCTCATAAATATACAAATTGGGAACGACCCATGCTACGATTTTAGCCCCTGTGCTAGCACCCATAATAAAATAGATTGGGATCAGTCGATGCTAGGCATTACCACCCCTAAGTTGCCACCCTTAAGCACAAGAATTACGATCGGCCCATGCTAGGTATTTTAACCCTTGAGCTTTTACCCATAATTATATAGATTGGGATCAGCCCATTCTAGGTATTACCACCCTGAGTTGCCATGCTTAACCACAAGAATTAGGATCGGCCCATGCTAGGTAGTTTAACCCTTTATCTGCCACCCATAATTATATAGATTCACTTTACCTTGTCTCTATAATGTTTGAGATTGTTGTTTTCATGTTGATAACTCTTTTGAGATTTAGGACTATATACTTCTGATGTAGACATGTGGATAAATTAATTGACGCAGAAAATAATAATATCAGAAGAAAATGTAACTTTCTTGTACTACTTAGGAACTTATATGACTTATGAACTTCATTTGGGTAGAAAGAACATATACAGGTGATCTATGAAGGGGTGTGGCAACTGCCTTACTTATAGTAAATGATTCATTAAGATGTATAGCAATTGACAAGGTAATTATGCTTAGAAGATGTTTAATTTAAAACACATCTGTAGATTTCACATAGGGGCACACGAAGCTTAGCACTTAGTAGAGACTATAACTTCTCAAATGTAGAGGCAAGGACTCTATAAGATGATATAATAGCTAAACACTTAGTATACAATATCAAATGAAAGAGTGCATACACATCCAAACGAATGAACCCCGTGATAGAACCCAAATAAGGATTGTAAATTCCACGTAAGGGGAGATAAAATGAACAATGGATATAATATGCATCTGACATATAAAATCTTGTAACATGCATAATGCATGATCTAATTGACTCAATGAACTTCATGTGACTTGGTTGATAACTCATGAAACTTAATGTTTAAAGTACCCTTGTGAACTAGTACTTGGAAGAATAAACACACCAATATTGGATAATGAACATGTATAGAAGTAGTCTGACATATTTTGAGAACTTGAAGTGTATAAGGAAGACCATTAGCTACATTGGATATGGTACACCCTCACAATGTATCTTTTACAATGAGGACCATTTAGAGATCTCAATTTGTTGGTACACAGAATATAGGACTTCATGCCAAAAGATTTGGGATCAAATAGCCTTACATACCTCAATTCCCAATTCATAGAGCTTACAAAGTCTCAACCTGTCCTATAACGTCATAATCTTCATCCACAACAAACAATCAATAAGGCTAATATTAGCATATTACCAACGTACTAGGGATATTTCAGCTTATCAAAATAGTAGCAACGCAGCCAGCCCGTAATCCTTCTAATTGAGTGTGTTCTTTCACATATTTTGTCCATTATAGTTTCCCACATGAAAAAACCTTCCCATGAGGGTTGTCGGCACTCCAAAATCTTAATAATATATATACATATATAGAGATATATAACAATACCTGAGATGGGACGGGCAATGAGCTTACAAAAACATTAATTTAATTGTGCATCACAACATCTTATAAATCTGCCCCCTACAGCTTTTTGCAATAATTCTTTAAGTACATTGCTGACATACCACAAATAAACCAATACAATAACAGTCATCAACACCCAAAAATAACCAAAAGACTTGGATTTATGATTTTCAATCACCATCCACGAGTTGCAATAAACAGGTAAGTCTAGAATTCTCAAATAAACTAATAATTAGAGGTTGTATCTCTTTAATATTATTTTTTGGTAGTGCTAAGTTCATGGTAATATATAATAATATTTATTGTAATATTCTTCCGATAGTTGTTTTAATCTGAATATTTCATTAATATTATTTATGATATATTCTAGATATAACATATCTTGGGTTTCTTGGTACATATATAAATTTTTCGCCATTAATTGTTCTAACAATTTTATTTCTTCAATAGTTTCTATCCAATATTGTAAATATTCGTAATTCATCTTATTTTGAATTTATTTCTAAATCGTACCATTCTATTCTTCCATTATCTAAGTATAGATCTTGTAAATCTATTTCATACCATTCTTGATTTAATATATTTTCTGATTCGTAATCATTAAATATTTTTTCCCATATTATTTTTCTTAATTCAATTATTTCTATACCGTTAAGTATATATAAGATTAAAGTTTCATAGTTTTTATCACTTCATCATGTACGTATGTAGTCATGTTCTTCATTATGCAGGTTTTTATTTCAAATTATTCCTTCCTATCATATTCATAATTGACTAAATTCATATTAGATCATTATGAACTAGATTATCTTTATCATGTTTTCCTGTCACTACTAGCATCGTACTTTAGCGGATACTTCCTTCTTATCGGCGCCTCAACTTTGTTTACTCCCTAAATGGCTTTCCTCGCCTACCGGTTTCAACATTAGGATGGCATAGTATAGAAGTTTTCTCCCCGTTTCCAAAGTGTGCTAATAAACTAGAAATCATGATTCAAATAATTCTAATACATAATAACTAACATAAATTTATTCAATCATATATATGATATTCAGAATATATGAAATTAGTTCTGCATATTTTTGAACAATATACCTTTGCCTCTTGCTTGGCCATGCTATCTGAAATATCATTTGGATTTCAGATTTTTCCATTAACTTTTAAGTAATTTCTATATCTTAGTGGAGAGAGTTTTTGAAAGTTGAAAGTTTTTTATTAACTTAGGCGTTGCCCGTCCTCTTTATTTACATCTCTCTTTCTTTATATAGAAAGGAGTTTACATACATACTACATTACTTACAATAATGCACTACTACACTTGTCACCTAATAATACTACTACTTTACTTACTCTCATCACTTTTTTACACTACTTGACAATCTCATACTTACTCTTTACACTTGTCATCACTATTATGACACACACCATACTATGCACTATTTACTTTATTATGACACTTACCTAATTTATGACACACTACTACCATTCATGACTTTTTACAATAGGACAAATAGCTTCTCATCTTATCTACTTTTGTTTTCTTCTTTCTATCTTATCTCATCTTTCTTTCTACGACTTTCTTTTTGCACACATGTGTCCATCTGTCCATTATCTCCTTCTTATCTTCTTCCGTCTTATTTGATCATTCCACTGTACATCCGGGATTATATTATCTTCTCCGTTACATTTTGTACATATATGGTCGGGATACTTGTGTCCAATTAATTTACAATATCTGGTCAATAATTCTTTTGAAATAAATCCCGTCTTCAAAGCTCTCGTTGTAGGTTGTTCTTAAGCTTAAGTAATGATAAAATCCATCTCTGGACTTCATCCATATCTCGCTTTCCTTAACTCCCTTGAATTGGAATAAATCATTAGCTGATCTCTTGCATAGTAGCTCCATATAGCGTTTCCGTTTAAATAATTATTTGCTAGCTCCTGTATGATAGTTGATATACCAATTATCCTTTTGTTGGCATAAAAACTTGGTATCTCATTTTTTTGTATCTCTGGTTGCTGTCCGATATCTTCCGGTATTATCATATCTTTTGTTAGTCCTATCTTCACCACTTGTATTGGAGGTTTTATTTCCTCGTATAATATTTCTCATTGTTGCCGTATAAAATTTCACATAGAATAAATTTCCTTTAGTAACTCTTTTATATGTAATAAATGCTTTATGTAGTTACGGTATTCCACTTAGTTCCTCTCCATCATATGTATATACCGTATTTAATAATCCATAGTTATAACATGTCCGCACTAGGTTGGCGTTAGTTTTTGGTTGTGCAATTAGTTTATTATAACCTTGTAACCTTTGGGTTAAATAATCTTGGTTGGTTTTTTGGGTTGTAGTAGATCTTGGGTTAAGATTTAAAAATGTTTGGATTTTGTATATATTTTCTATATAGGTTCGTGTAATATGGTTGTATGTCCTTTTGTCATGGTGTAGGCTATCTGCATATGTAGAAGTTTGTGGTTCTATAATTAATATGTTTTTGGTGTTAGTCTTGGAGTAAATGGTTTTTCGAATAGCTGGTTTAAGTTTGTATTCTTTTGTTTTTCACTAACTCGTTTGCTTGTACCTGCAAAATGTATTTAAACAAATGTTATGGGTTTTAAGGAGTTTCCCATCGTCTCCTTTTAGCTCGGGATTTTTTCCGTCTTCCGATCGACGTAGCTCCGCATTTTTATAGTCATGCTTGCGACTAGCTTTAGACTTCGATTATCTTCATTAGTCTTTATCTTTTGTATTTCGTTGTCCATACTATCCACTTTTGTAGAAAGTGTAGTAATGGCTTTGAGTATCTTTTCAATTGTATTTTCTTCCTCGAGTCTCGGTCCGAGTAGCTTTGTCGTGATAGGTAATCTGCAATAACATTCTTATCGGTTTTTATTACTTCAATTGTAAATGTGAAATTTAATATATTTAATACCAATCTCCTTATTTCTTTTGTTGTTACCGAATCTTGTATTTTTCTTGTTAGCCACCATTTTACTTGTGTATTATCTGTTCTTATAATAAATTTGTTATATACAATATATGGTTCAAATGATAATAAACACTTATATACTTGAATATAATTCTTTTCTATTTATTTCCCATTTTATTTCGTATTATTAAATGTTCTGAATAATACACACGGTGATGTTCTATCGTAGTGTCATCATACCCGTATTTTAATATTCCTCCGTAACTTTTTTTCACTCGCATCTGATTCTATTATATAAGTAAATTTTTTATTTTCATCCGGAAAATATAGTTTAGGTAGGTTCTTACATAATAATTTTATATTTTGTATTTGTGTTTGATCTTTCTTATCATACAGGTATTCTACATCTTTCTTTAATTTTTGTTGTAATGGTTTTAAATTCTCTGCTAATTTTGGTATGTATTCTCTTACTTGATTTACTAGTCCTAAGAATGATTGTAATTTCTTTTTTGTGTCTAGTTGTTCATTTGAGTTAATTATTTTTTGTACTATATGTGTTTGCATTTTTATTCCGTTTTTATCAATTTGTATTCCTAAGAATTCTATTTGATTTTTCATTATATCGGCCTTCTTTTTACTTAGACTTATACCTGAATATTCTACGATGTGTATAAATTTTTCTAATAATCTTATGTGTTCATCTTGTGTTTTGGAATATAATAATATATCATCAATGTACACTACACAATTTTCTATTTGTTTAAAGTAATTGTCCATAAAGTGTTGATATCTACCTGGTGCATTTTTATATCCAAATGGTAATACGTTCCATTCATAAAATCCTTGTGGTACTTGTGAATGCCGTTAGTTTTTTAGATTCTTCTTCTAATTTTAAGTGGTAAAATCCTGATTTACAATCAAATTTGCTAAAATAATTATATCCTTGTATCTGTCTTATTTTTAGTATCTTATTTGGTATCGGATAATTATATGTTTTAGTTTTTGAATTTAAGTTTCTATAATCAATAACCATTCTACTTTTTCCTCTTTTTTGTTCACTATGTTTATTTACGATAAATGCCGGGCTTGTATGCTTACTATTGCTTTCTTGTATATATCCTTTTTCTAGTAATTCATCTATATGTATTTTAAATTCGGTTAAATCACTAAAATTATACTTTAATGGTTTTTGGGTTATTATACTTTTGTTATCAATTAGCTCAATTTTTATTTTTGTTTTATGTTTTTCCCATCCTTGTAAAGGATCCTCACTATATAATAATTCTAGCTTATCTTG
This sequence comes from Solanum commersonii, assembly GCA_029007595.1. Taxonomy (NCBI): domain Eukaryota; kingdom Viridiplantae; phylum Streptophyta; class Magnoliopsida; order Solanales; family Solanaceae; genus Solanum; species Solanum commersonii. Next base: position 6,033,691 of record JAJTWQ010000002.1, on the reverse strand, counting down.
AATTATTTTTACTTTATCTATAGAGAATATAATTAATTCTATTTTAGGGTCTTCTTCTTTTATATTTTCTAATTTTTGTGTAATTTTTTTCACTTCCTTTTATCCATTCTTTGTTTTTTTCGTTTTTTATTATTTACTCTTTTTGCTCCTATTTTTTGTTTACACGGTGTGGTGAACCACCAGTGTGTTTTTGTTATTATATGTGGGTATAATTTTTCTAAAAATGGCATTCCTAATAGCATATCTTTTGTAGTTAATTCAAAGTTATATATTTCTTCTATAGTTAATATCTTATCCCATATTTGTATTTTTATATTTTTTGCCTTATATGTGATCATGCTTCCTTCATTATTAAATCCTGTTACTACTATCGGTGTTTTTAATTTTTCCCACTTATCTTACGGTAAACAATTATATTTACATATATTAGCTTCGCTCCCGTATCTATCATTGGTGTATAATATCTGTTGTAATATCCTTCTATTATTATCTTTGCAAGTATATATATTTTCATCTTTTTATCATACCAAAGTCCTTTTTATTATTACTCTTTTATTTTCATAATTTATTATTAACTGTTTGTCTTCTAAATTATATGGTTTTACTTGTTCTAGCCATTTTATTCCTAAAGTGATATTTTCATCTCCCGATATATTTTAAATTTTATTATTATTGGTATTCCTCCAATGATTATTTCCTTTTCCGTAGTTTCTTCGGTATATGTTAGTACTCTTGGTAGTTCGGGGCATGATTGTTCAATAGTTATTATTTCATCTTCCGTTACTAATTCTCTTGTAATATAATTTTCTTCTAGTCCCGTATTTATTAATATTAAATATTTTCGTTGTTCCATTATTCCCGTTATGTAGTAATGATGTGGTTTTCTTTCTTCTTCCATTGATTTTTGTGGAGATTTATCTATTCTTCTTGAGGTACTCATTTTTGATGATATTTGGGGTATCTCATCGTTTATTCTTTTCGATGTACTTAGTCTTTCTTTTACTATTTCTAAATCTTCTTCTATATCAATTTCTTTATAGCTATAATCATTATTATCTATGACTGTAACTATTCTTTCAAAGGGATCTTCTATTTTTATTTTATCTATTTTATTTTTTGCTTGTTATTTTATGTTTTGTTGTTAAAACATATAAGTTTTTACATCTAGTTGTAAATATTTTACTTCCCGGGGCTAGTTCTATTCTGACATTTTCCAATATAATACTAAGGATTTATCTATATTTAAATCATTTACTTGCTCTTGAGTAGTTAGCACTTATTATAAATTTAAATTTTTGGTATATGAGGTTACCTTTTCTTGCGCTTATTATACTTTTTTTCTATAGGTTGTATGATCCTATCATCTCGCTAAGTATATTTCTATGGGTGTATCTATTCCTTCTCTAAAGCATGCTTTTATTAATATTTCCGTTCCTCCTAAATGTACATATTTAATTGGATTTTTAGCCTTAATATCTTGTATTTCTTTATTTATTATTCGTTTATTTATTATTGGTATTTTGGCCTTTCCTTTAGTGTATTTGCAATCTATGATATGTTCTCTTTGACTTACTACATAATATTCTTCTTTTTGTCGTTTAAACCAGTTTCTTATTGTTGGTATTTCGAATATTTTTGTTACACTTAGATCTAATTCTTTTCCTTTTATTTGTTCAAATATATTATTATCAAATATTATTTTTTGTTCTACGATTCTTCATCTTGATATTCTTCTTTAGTTATTGTTTGTATATCTCGTCAGTCATTTATATAGTGTTCACTATCGATTCTGTTAATGAATTATTTTCCATTTCGTCTATTTCATTTTCTGATAATTCATATATGCTATCTTCACTTTCTAATTCATAATCTACGTATTCTATTTGTGTATATTTTTCGTTGTCTATTATTATTTCTGATATTTGTTTTTTCTTTGGATTTTTAGGTAATTTACAATCTCTAGCTATATGTCCTAATTTTCCACAATTATAACAAGTACATTCCGTTAGTTTTCTTTTTGGTCTATATGGTCTTTTAGTTTTATAGTTTTTTACATAGTACCTTCTTCTAGGTTTTTTATATTTATATTTTGATCTATATTTTTTGTTATATTTCTTTCTATTTTTATAATACTTATCCGTACAACCAAATTGAGGTGCTGTTTTGTTTTTGCAACATGCTAAGTTTTTTATTAATATTTTTTCCATCTTTATTTCTTCTTTATGTTTTTCACATAATTCCATAAACCATCGTTGCAAGAATTTCATTCTAGCTCCTAAGGTGTCTGTTAATTACGCTTCATTCCGGTTTTTTATTATTTTTGAACTAAAAGGTTCTCGTAATTTTGTAAAATATAATTTTCTTATTTCTTTACTTTCTTACATGCTATATGTTCCTTTATAATAGTATTCTCTAAATGCACATGTATATTCATCTATGTAACACATATTACATATTGCTAATTTTGTCATTAGATTTCGATTTATAATTTTTTCTTTATTTTGTTCTTCTACTTCATTGTCATACTACTAAATTCGTTTCTTATAGCTATTTCGTATTTATGTAGAATTTCCATAGTTGTAGTAGCTATTCCACCATCAAATTTTTTATTACTTCTTAGAGTTTGTAAACTTTCATCGATAAATTTTGTAGCCATAATTTTACCGTTCCTATAAGTGTTCTTTCTATATATCCCGCGTTTCGTCATTGTTATTTTGTTATCTATTAATTGTTTTGATATGTATCCCATCCATAATTGGATTGTTTTATTTATATACGCTACGCAGAGTCTAAATCTAAAAAATCATGTCGTTCAGCTATTGGTTTAGGTGTCCATTTTTTATTTAATTTTTATCCCATATAGTTTTTTCTCTATTATATTGTCCATAGTTTTCATCATAATAATTTGGATTAAAATTTTTGGGTTTTTTACCCCTGATGTGCTAGGGTTTTCATCCATGTCTATGTCTCCTGTATTTATTTCTAAATTCTTTGTATTATCTATGTTTGCTAAAAGTTCCGTATATGTTTCGCTTGTCTCCGAATGTTGTTCTAGATCATCGTCGTTTATTTCATCAACTCTTATTTCGGGTAGATTATCTTGGTTATTTTCTTCTTTTTCTTCTAATTCATCTTCTAGCTGCAATTTTTCTTTAAACTTGATTATCTCATTTGTTAATTTCGTTTTTTGTTCTTTTTCTTTTTGTTTCATTTCATATATTTCTTTCAATATTGCTAACTCTTTTTCTAGCTCTATTATTTTGGTATTTTTTACTTCTTCTAATTGTTGTACTTCTTTTTTTTGCTTGTTGTTTTATTTTTTCAATTTCCGTTTTTCTATCGATTTCTTCATTTTCTTTTGTTATTCTTACCATAGCAGTTAAACTATCTTCTAGTTTTACGGTTTCTTTTTCTAACATTAAACTTATATTGTCACCTATTTTCTTATATCTTCTTCCTAGATTAGAAAATATTATTTTTATTTTTAATCCGTCATAATTTTCATATGTTTTTTCATCTATTGCGTATTCTTCCTTATTCATTTATAGATCGTGTTGAAATTTATATTCTAACTTATTTATTTGTATTTCTAGATAGAAAATAATCTTTCTTTGTGCTAATATAGATTTGTGACAAACTCCTGCAAATATGTTACTGTTAAGTCTTTTTTTTCTATGTGCTAATTCTTGTCTTTTTGCTATAATTATTTCATTAAGTTTTTGTCTATATTCGTTATTCTTGTTATTCATTGTAATTTTAAATATCGAATATATTTATATTCTACTTTAGATATATTATCTATTAAGTGATTTAATTTTTCGTTATCAGTTTTTGTGATATTGAGTTGTTTATACTTCGGATACAATTTATTTAATTTTCTTCTTATTTTTCTTAACTTTCTACTAATACGGTTCTTCTTATAGTGGTTGTTTCATCTTGAGAGTGAGAGAGAAATATATGAACTTGAGAGCGTAAAATTTGGATAAGAGGAAAATTAGATATTAGTATTAGATGTTTGACCCTAATAGGTTCTCTTTTGCCACCTTTCTTGTACTTCATTTGCAGCCACCATGTGTCTTTAGTTTTTGCCACACCTTTAAGTAGGTGATGCACCTACGTTTCCTTTAAAATTATTTCTTGTGGGCTTGGGAAAATTGGGCCTTGGACTGCCATTGTTTTACATTTTTTTCTCCTGTTCTTGGACAGATTGGGCCTCAAATTGTTCCCTTAATTTAGGACTCCATATGGTGCATAAGTCAATGTAGGTGATGCACTTACTATTCACCTACTAGCTTAATTTAGCCAAACAAGCACCTCACTTATTTTAAACCATTTTCCGTTTCTTAGTTTCTTTACAAGATCTTAACACTAATACATATTTGTCCACTTATGACTTTAATATCAAATATCACCTTTTACTATCTCGAGTTCAAAAAAAAATTCACGTTCACTTAGTTGTTTAACTGTTGGAAGTTATGGTGTTACATCATTCCCTCCTTTGGGTCATTCGTCCTCAAATAAGACTTTTGCCACAGTTCCCTTTGTAAATCAAACTGCCTAAAACATGTCAACTGATGAAAAGCATGTATGGCATAAGGCGTTGCAACAGATGTAGCATATGGAATAATCAAATGAAAAGTAAGTCTCCTCTTAGCCATATATAATCAACTAACAATTTTGTACCCCAAAATTTATTGTTTTCTTCCTTTTATAAACTAGCCTAACAAATACTTGGAATACGAGAATTGCAAATACTAGAACAAGTTAACTAATGTGAAACAAACCTATGAACAAGTTGATATATGCATATGTTATAAAGGTATAGGAAAGACACATAATACATGAATATGGAAACTTTCCCTATCCATTTTCTACATATAAGGGTTTTACTAAAATTTACTAGGTCCCCAATCCTTTCAGGTAAAATCCTTTGTTCATCTCGATATGGGGGAAACTTTATCCCAAGGTGTTTAATACTTAAGTCAATAAGAGTAGAGAGGCATAACATAATAATGCATAAGTGATTAATGACGTTTCAAAGACACTTCATCCAATTCTAAGCATCAATGGTCGATAATCAATACATAACCCAACTAATTGAGTTGGGGTCGAATCCCACAGGGAGTGGTATATGTTTATTATCCAATTGAGAAGTGCCAATATGGTCAAATCAACATTAGGAATAGACACTATCGAATAAAAACATCTTTCAAATTAGGGGGTGACACGAATGTCAAATAAGAGGGTTTTGGTTTTGAAATTATCAACTACAAACAGTGGCAACAAGACGAAATAACAACAATAAGACGGGTTCTTGGGATGTGATTCGATTATAGGCTAATATAGACAAATGGGTAATTAAAACTATTAGAAAATACCAAAATATTAGTAAGTAAGTTATACTAAATAGGAGGTAAACTTTCTCTCAAATAATGTACCTAGAATCAAGTCGATTTCTCTCTAACATCGAGAATCATGCAAAATAAAACCAGCCTACACGTCAGTCTATTCACTCTCTCGAGCTGAATGTGTGGAAAAGTATTTAGGATTCAGTCTCTCGAGCTGAACCCATGACAACTCAATACCCACACACCATCAATAAATAATCTTAGTTTTAAACCCTCTCTCTCGAGCAAGCCAAAAACACAAGGGTAGAACTACATTTGCAACTACAATTCTTAAATTAAACCACAATTTCTCATTGAACTCACTTCTAAATAGCATTTAAACCAACAATTAGCAATACCCATAAACTAAATCAGCCATAATCACATAATCACATATCAACAATTGAGGTTTTAGCTAGACCTCATAAAAGGATAAAAATCGTTACCAAATTGAGTTTGCATCAACTGGGTAAGATTGATTTCATCTTTACAAAGGTCCAAATCGAAGAATCTCAAAGACCCACTTCCAATTTCTGAAAAGTGAAAACTTCAATTCTTCAAAGTTAAAGGAAAAACTAGAGAAAACTTGTCTCCCAGTTCAAAACTTAATAATAATTTGTTCTGAAGAGTAATTGATTATGAATAATTGATACTAAAGTAAATGTTCAAAAATATATTTATAGTTGCCAAAAATGTGTTGCGAAGGGTCACTCGGCGAAGTAAGTCAGGCTCGCTAATGACTCGGCGATCCGCCCTTTGATCATTTCCATCGCCCTTTTGCCTTGGCCTTCAGCATCCTCAAGGTTTGTAACTTTGGGTGATCCAACACTGCATCAGGAAACCACTCGGCGATCTGACTGCTTTTTTCTCTCCCCAACTAGGTTCTTTCCTTCAAGGCTTGGCACACCGGAACTTTAGGCGGTCAAGCAGCCATTCGGCGACTTACCAAGTGGACTTGGCGATCACCAGACTTTCTTTTCTTCATTTTTTCGGCTTGCTTAGTTCCTTTTTGCAAATTGGTGTCCTTGCATTGTTTCTCAATCCATATACCTAGAAATCAAGGAATTTATATAAGTTATTAGCACAAAATAAGCATTTGAGGACACTAAATCTATACAAGTAAATCCCTAAATGGGTCCAAATCTCAGACTCATCAACACCCCCACCTTTAACTTTTGCTTGTCCTCAAGTAAAACTCAAGTTCAGCAGTTCAAAAAGGATGTCTCAAACAGTGCTACGCAAGACTCAATCATGAATGGACACAACAAGACTCAACTTACTCATGCAAGGATCAATTGTGCACTCAAAGATTCAAGTTGTGACTCACCTTTATCAAAGATTCTCAAGTTCACAATACTTGCTTCAAATTCAAGTACAAGCTTAACAAATGTACTCAAATGCCCTCACATAAAGAATGATTCCATATTCACACAATTGTTCAACAATTTATAGTTTCGAAATCACAAACAACTGTCACACTCAAAAAGATGAACATATGCATGACATAACCCATAGGTTCGCCCTTATTTTCCAATCAACACTCAACTCAACTCACTCAAGATCAAAAAGGTCTTTTCAAGGCTTGTAACAAGGCTGAGTGTAAATGTATGGTCATTTAGGCTCAGTGGCTACTATCCTCATGAAATGTGGCATGAACATCACTTTCTTTTCTTTCCTTCAACATTCTTATTCATGCTCAAAATTTACCCCATTATTCACTTCTCATGGAATACCGGACATCCCATTTCTTTTGCAACTTTCACAACTTTATTCCACAACTTTTTCATTCTTCTTTTATCTTTCTTTTTGTATGGAAGGGTTCCATATTTTTCAAAACTATGGAACAAGGGGGACTTCTTTGCACTTCTTGATTTACCTTCTCTTTTCACCACACCCCCAACATAGGTTTTTGGCCTAACTTGGATATTTAAACAAACAACACTTCATGAGGATTATGGGTGAATGGATAGAGAGGGGTAAAAATTTCATCAAGTTTCTTCCAAGAAAAGGATAAGGCTCAAAGGGTGTTCAAGCAAAGTTCACACACTCACAAGGTAGGCCACAAAAGAGGTATCATGTAAAATTGTTTCACTCTTCAAGATTGTTGCCTAATATCATTTCAAGAGCTTGCATCACGCAGTCAACCAGACCAATGAGGAAAATTCTAGGTGTCATCACACAAGGTTCACAGTAAGCTCATCACACAAGACATTGGCATTAATATTAAACAACACTCCACACTTTCGATACTGTGCAATTTTCATCACAAAAGACTTATTTGATAACTGGCTAGTCATAATGAGATGCAAAAAGTTCACATATTGTCTATGCAACTTCATTTGGCATCATCATAGACGAACATTCATTTTTGTTTGATTACGAGCACTATTCAAGTCATCGGTATTGATCATAACCGATACTCAAATTTGCATAAGAACAGCCACAATTAAACTCAATCAAGAGGTGACAATTTTTTTAAGAAGGGTCATAAATTATTTGCATTCAAAATACAGAGCCACAAGCTCAAACATCGACAAAATAGTGTCAAAACACAATTTACAGCAAAAAAAACCCAATATATACAAAAACATAGTCACAAGAGATAGGTATTAAAATACCTCATCCATAATAAACAAAAAGTAATTTGTCCTCAAATGCAATGAAAATATCCAAAAGTGAATAAAAATGATAGAGATGGAGGTATAGAAAAATCCTGTCTACGCAGTCTCTCCATTTGTCCGGGCATGAATACCCGGTGCAACACTCTGATCATGGGCATCAGTTCCTGGAGTCACAGCAGCAGTACCAGCTCCACTGGACCCAACCATGGTAGTGTCTCTAAAAGAGGTTTGGCGGGCAATCTCAAACATCGCATCCTAAAGGTGGGAGAGATCATTATATACGGTATTATCTCGCTCCCCAAGCTGCTCCTCATTGATATCCTCCTCTAATGCATCAGCTGCCACATCCTTCATAGGTATGTCTCCGGTGGTAGTCGGAGTAATCTCAGAAGTAGCTGGAACATCCATATCATCTGATACCTCCAATAGTGAAGTGAAGTTAGTGGACTTCAAGTAGTCCGCATCCTTCATCAAATTGGCAACCTCGGATTTCAAAGCCGTCACCTCTGAAGACGCCCGCTTCCTACTCTCACAAGTCTCAACTCTCGCTGTGAGAATGTCAATAGATGCTTGTAGGGGTTTCAGTGTAGCTACAATAGCACTCTCGATCATTCATGATACCAAAGCTTCCAACCGAGTAGCCCTCACATGGGAAGAATGGGCTACGTGCTCCATTTTCAGGATCATGGCCTGAGTAATCCTCGCTGGCTGGGAAATGGCAGAAGCACTAGGAGACTAGGAGGAAAAAGTGGAAGTAGGTGTACCTGAAGGCTCGGAGGCCAGAGTAGGCGAAGGTTCCTCTGCACGAATCGTCCAAATATCAATCTTCAGGGATGCGTCCATCGGAGATGCTCTCTTCCTGTCTACCTACTCTAGTGTGTACTCGACCTCTATACGCCGGATGTTTGTGGAGTTTGTGGGAGTGACCTTAATATCTCTCGTCTCATCACGAGGAACTCTAGCATGCCGACACAGCTATGTAATCAATACCGGGAATGGAAGGCATGTCTGGCTCTTCTCGGTCCTCATGTTCATCTCCTACTCTATGATGAGTCCTATGTCACTGCTCCTTCTAGATATGATTGACCCAATGAAGGCCGCATTGAGATAGGGAAGAATGGACTCATTCTTAGACGATATAATGGAGTTGTTGATAAAACCTAACCAGTACCAAGCAACAACATTCCTGTCCTTTTTATCGATGGGAGCTCCTGCCTCTATCCACCTTGGGGTGGTATAGAAAATAAGAGGGGCAAGCCAAACCTTTAAGTCATCCAAGGACTAGGTAGTAGCCTAGCCCTCATATTCATATGCAATACCTAAAGCCCTATCGAGTACAATATTAATGTGATCAGAGCAACACCCCTACATCTTTCTCTTGGGCTATGACGGACGTCACCGGTCTGAAGGCACTGGCCTTCTTCTTTCCCTTGGGTACCAACCCACCATATGTTGTGTAGAACTCCTGGACCCATGTAGGATTATAGGGTCCTCGGGGCCTGGTGAACTGCTCAAACCAGTGAAACTGGAGTGTGTCCCTCATGGTGGAGTATCTTCCCACTAAGGCCTCATTAGATAGAATATTTTCCTCAAGAATTGTCCGCAATCCATCGACTATTAATCTGTTGAGAAGCTGAGAAGGAGGAACCTGTACTGGTGGCACTGGGACCACAGTCAGTACCGGAGTTGCCACTGTACTATTGTAGGAGGGGTTGCCGCTAGAGCTATCAATGAGTCTAGGTGAGACCTAGCACAAATCTCCGCTCATCTCGATTGTAGAGGCTGGTCATCCTTGGGCTCAGAGAATGCAACTTGGGAGTCAAAAGACTCTCCCTCTCTGCTGGAGTTGTGCTCCGAAACCTCAGATATGGGCCTCTTTCCCTTGCCCTTGACCTTGCCTCCCTTGGGAGGTGTCGTCTTTCCCTTTTTAGAGGGATTTTCTACCACTCAATTTATCACTGTCCCCGTGCTCTTTTATGGGGAGGCATGTTCATGTTGGTTCTAGGCATATCTGCCAAAACATCGTTGAGTGTTAGAAATATTTTAAAAAAAATAAAAAAAATCAGATTGTAGACAGACTCGCCAAACCTATCGGTGAGTCACCGAATCACTATAGGGAGCCAGATCGGTCTCGCCGAAAAGATTAGCTTCAAAATTATAAGAAACATTGGCATGTCAGCGATAAGAAGGGCCTTTCGGTGAATCTCCAACCACATTCGGTGAGCAAGGACTAGCCCACCAAAAGGTACAATGTATTTTAAGTGTTAAAGGGGTAGAAAGGGCGATCAAAGAAGACCATCGGTGAGTCGCCGAGTGCACTCGACAAACTCAGGCTTCTCCCCAAGAGTTACAAAACCAAAACTTCACATTAGAAAGAAATTAAAGGCGATCAATAGGGATTTGATGAGTTGTCGAGTGGTTTGGCGAGCTCAACCCAGCTGGTCAAACTACTTAACATTCCTACTTTCTACCCCAACTTCCAAAATCAACCCCGGAGCCGCCGAAAACAAAATCAAAACATACACTAACATAATTAGACTCAGAACCATAAGAACCATGCCCTTAGGGTACTCAGACTTCTCCTAGATTGGCCAAAATTGGCGATTTGACGACCTATGCCCTTAAAAATAACGTCAAATGCTCCATCATCGGGAATAGTGCGTCATTTATAACAATTATGGGTTACTTAGATTTCACCAAACTAGACCCATGAATAATTTATCACAGCCCAATAATATAGATCAATTTTAAAGTACGATCTATTAAGTGGATGTGAGAGCGACTCGATTGAAGAGATCTATTCCTAGTATGATTGATAGTGCTATCTTGGCTGCACTAACCCCCCTTAGGGCCTCTTTTGATGATCTAGCTACTAGAGTCACTACTTGTGAGAGCAGACAGGGGGAAACATCCGAGGTTTCGGCTTCGAAAGATGAAGTGGCAGATTTGAGGAAGGACGTAGACTATTTGAAGTTTACCAATTTCACCTCATTGATGCGGGGTGGATGACGAGGATTCTCCTAAGACCTCGGGGTTTCCTCTAGATACCACCAAAGATGTATAGAGGGGTGGCACATCATATGAGGAGTCGGATGCAGAGACTGACGAGGAGCTGATAGGAGTACATTATGAGGAGATGATGGAGAGCCGAGAACAGAGCATATTTAGATATTTGTTAGATCTAGTGGGGACGATAATGCAGTCGGCGATGTCTGGATCACCGACTGAGACGTCCACAGCAGCCTTTAGTGGATCTAGCACTGCTATTCCCTCTAAGGTGACTCCGGGCACTGATTCCCAAGCGTATACTGCTACATCGGGCACTGAGGCCCGGACAGATGGAGAGACTGCATAGAAATGACTTTTCTTTACCTCCCTTTCTGTCTTTCTTACTTTTACTTTTGGATACTTTTATTCGCATATGAGGACAAATGATTTTTGTTTGTGGTGGGGTGATGCCCACCTTTGTGCATATTTATTTTGATTATATATTTCGAGTTGTGAGCTATTATTGTATTATTAAATTACTTTCTCTGGATGTTTGAGCTTGTGGCTCCTTTTATTTTTCAAATTGCAAAATGATTTTGACCCGTCCAAATTTTTTTGCCACCTCTCATGTGTTGAATATAGTTGTTCCTTTGCAAAAATTGAGTCTCAATTCTGATCAATACCAATGACTTGAATAGTGTTCTTAACCGAACGAACATGAATGCACAGCTACGATGAGACCAAATGAAGTTGCATAGAAAATATGTGAACTCTTTGCATCTCGTTATGACTAGCCTAGTATCGAATTGAGTCTTTTGTGATGATCATTGAAGACTAGCAAAAGTGTGGAGTATTGTTTGATTGATAGTGTCAATGCCTAGTGTGATGATATTACCTATGAACTATGCATGATGGAACCTACAATTTTCTCCGTTTGTCCGATCAACTCTATGATGCTATCTCTTGATATGATCTGAGGCAACTTCTAAGAGTGCGAGCCAATTTTACATATACCTCTTTTGTGACTTACCTTGTAAGTGTGTGAAGCACTTTCAACACCCCTTGAGCTTTCCCTTTCTTTGGAAAAAACTTGGTGAAAGAAATGACCTTTCTTTATCCATCACCCATAATCCTCATGAAGTTGTGGTTAGTTGAATAGCCAACTTAGGCCAAAAGCCTAAGTTGGGGGTGTGGTGAAAAGATAGGGGCAAGTCAAGAAGTGCAAGAAAAGTTTCCTCTTACCCATGGTTTTGAGAAAAATGGAACCCTCCGTATAAAAAAAAAAGAGAAAAGAGAAAAGAGAAAGAAAAAGAAAAAGAATGAAAAATAAAGTTGTGAAATAAAGTATAAAAAAATGGCGTTCCCAAACAATCCATGGAAAGGGAATAAGAGGATGACCTATTAGCATTAAACATAATGATGAGGGAAAAGGAAAGGAAGTGTTTTGAGCACCACCTTTCATGAGGATGAAAGTCACTGAGCCTACATGACTATACCATTGCACTCAACCCCATTACAAGCCTTCAAAAGACATTCTTGATCTTGAGTGAGCTGAAGCAAGTGTTGATTGGAAAATACGGACAAACATATGGGTGAAATTATGCACTATGTTTCTATTTGTGAGTGTGAGTGTTTCATTTGATTCTGGAACTTTAACTGATTAAACCTTTGTGTATGAATATGGAATCATTCCTTGTGTGAGGGCATTTGAACACTTTGGTTGAGCTTGAACTTGCATTTGAAGTAAATATTGTGAGCATGAGATTCTTTGATATTGGTGAGTCACAACTTGAATCTTTGAGTGCACATTTGACTTTTGCATAAGTAAATTGAGTCTTGTTGTGTGAAGTCGTGATTGAGTCTTGTGTAGCACTGTTCGAGATACCCTTTTTGAACAACTGAACTTGAGTTTGCTTGAGGACAAGCAAAATTTTAAGTTGGGGGTGTTGATGATTCCACAAATTGGACTCATTTAGGGCAATATTTTGATAGAATTAGTGTCTTCAAATGCATATTTTATCTCAATATCAGATGAAAATCCTTAAGTTTCAGGTATTTGGAGTTTAAGGGAAAGCATGGACACTAGTTAGCAAAAAACAGGAACAAAGGGGGCTGAAAGAATGAAGAAATGAAGATCTGAGAACCGCCGAAGCCATTCGGCAAAACACCAAAACGTCTTATCCTCACCTTTTGTTCAAGTGTGCTGAGCCCTGAAAGAAAGGAACAAATCGGCAGTGATAAGGAGAAATTGGCATGTCACTGAGTAGTTTCGCGAAGCAATACTATGTCACCCAATGATCCAAAACACGACGATGCTAAAGGATAGAGCAAGACGGTAATGAAACCTACCAAAGGGAAAGATCGCGGAGTTGATCGGCGATATCGACTAACGATGCCGAATGATCCGTTGTACTATAAAATTTTAAAAATTATAAATACTAGTTCAAGTTTTGTAGCTGAGTATTAAAAAAGAAATTATTATTATCAAGTTTTATTATTGAGTTTTAATATCATACATAGAATATTCTCTCTAAGCATGGAAAGGGTTTTGAAGAACTTGAAGATTGAAAGGGTTTCAACTCCAAGATTTTGGACTTGGGTCTTGTGGATTCTTTACTGTTGACTTATTTTAAGACTTAATCTTGCATACCCATTGATGGAAACTGAGATTGGTATACATATTTACCTCTTTTGCATGTCTATCTAAAACTCCAATTCTTGGGGTGTGATTTTGTGAATATGGTTTATATTATCTGTTGGGTCTTGCTTGTTAATAGTTTATTTGTTTTGTAAATTTGATTTCGTTTAGTAGTTGTGGGTTAACTTAATATAATCGTAGTTGCAAATATGATTTCACCTTTGTGTTTTCGGCTTGCTCAAGAGAGAGGTCATAAAACTAAGACTACTAAATTGATGGTCGATGGGAGTGGGTCGACATGAGGTTCAGATTGAGAGAGTGAACCCTAGTCTTTCTCCCACACAGTCATCTCCAAAGAGTAAGGGGGCTAAGGCGGAGGCAGTTCTTCATGCCGCAGGCGGGTCTCCGAGAGGAATCCATTTGATTCGGGGTAAGTTGCTCGAGAGAAAATTTACCCCCACTATAGTCTAGCTTAGTCACAAATATTCAACGGATTTATTATCAAAGGCATGTACCCAATGGTTTAGTTTATCCCGTATTCCTATCACATCCCAAGGATCTCATCTCCTTGATTAATACTCTTTGCATCTTTTCTAATTTTGCTCTTTACTTGTTTACAAAACCCCCCATTGATAACTGACACTCGTGTCAAACCCTTTAATTTGCCATGCCTTCAGTCGATAAAGTCTTTAGCTATGGTTAGCTTTATCACTTTTGTGCGTAATAACTAATTTCAGAAATCGATCCCTTGGGACTCGACCCCAACCCTTGGTTAGGTTACTATACTATTGTATGATCGTAGACACTTGCATTGGAAATTGTGTCTTGATTAGACAAACATCAGAGGGGAGACCTGATCTTCGCGGGTGTACCATGCCCAGTTAATTTTGGTCATACCATCCAAGAATTGGGTTGCTATAACGTAAGGTTGTTGCATCACACCTCTCATAGAAAGTTGGTCAGCTACTCTCTTGTTGACCGAATCAAGGCTTCGGTAAATGTATTACAACAACACGTTGTCGGGCAAACCATGAGTTGGGCATTGCAGCACCAACTTTTTGAATCATAGCCAAGTCTCATGGATTGGCTCACCCTCCAGACTCTTGATACTCTAGATGTTGTCCCTAAGTGTCATCATCTTCGAAGGAGGGAAAAATTGCACTTGAAATGTGGTGACAAGCTCTTCCCACGAGGTGATGGAATATCTTTGCGATTCAGCCAACCACTTATATGCTTCTCCCATTAAAGAAAATGGGAACAACCTCATCCAGACCGACTCTTGAGATATGTTCTTGAAGGAGAACGGCCCACAAATATCAGCAAAATTTCTTATATGCCCATGGGGATCTTCATGAGCCAACCCACCAAACAATCCTTTCAATTGCAAGAGCTGCAACATGGTGCTTGTAATGTGGAACACAACGTTCCCTTCAGCTGGAGGCAAGCGGATGGCACCAATGCCACCCATTAGATAAGGGTCATTAACATTTGGCTCATTCACATCATTGAAGTTGCCGATGTCATCTTGGTGGCCCACTTGACTACCATTGCTTCCATTGACACTCATTTCCCCTATTTAAATAGCAACACACAAACCAAAACTAAAAATAAGTAGGTTCAACTATGACTAAAAAGAATAAAAATTCAACATCCACAAAAGAATCTTAAACAACACCACTCCCCGGTAGCGGCGTCATTTTTATTAATGACGTTTCAAAGACAATTGATCTAATTTTACGCGTCAATGGTCGTTAATCAGTATATAACTCAACAAAGTGAGTTGGAGTCGATTCCCATAGGGAGTGGTTCATGTTTAAGTTTCAATTGAGAAGTGCGAATATGGTCAAATCAGCTGTACAAATAGACATTATCGAATAAAAATATCTTTCAAATAAGGGGGTAACACGAATTTGAAATAAGGAGGTTTTGGTTTCGAAATTATCAACAACAAACAGTGGCAAACAATATGAAATAACAATAATGAGACGGGTTCTTGGGATGTGATTTGATTATAGGCTAATATAGACTAATGGGTAATTGCAACTATTAAAAAATAGCCAAATATTAGTGAGTAAGCTAGACTATACAGGAGGTAAACTTACTCTCGAACAATTTACACCGAATCAAGTCGATTTCTCTCGAAAATCGACAAGCATGCAAAATAATACCAACCCACACCTTAGTCCATTCACTCTATAGAGCTGAATGTGTGGAAAATTATTTAGGATTCATTCTCTCGAGTTGAACCCATGATAACTTAATAACCACAAACCATCAATCAATAATCTTAGTTCTAAAACCGCTATATCGAGCAAGCCAAACACATAATGGTAGAACTGCATTGACAACTACAATTCTTAAATTAAACCACAATTATTGATTGAGTTCACTTCTAAATAGCATTTAAACTAACAATTACCAATACCCATAAACTAAATCAGCCCATAATCACATAATCACACCCTAAGAAATGGAGTTTTACCTAGACGTCATAAAAAGATAAAAATTGTTACAAAATTTAGTTTCCATCAACTGGGTAAGATTTATTTCATCTTTACAAAGGTCCAAATCGAAGCATCTTAAAGACCCACTTCCAGTTTCTCAAAAGTGAAAAACTTCAATTCTTCAAAGCTAAAGGAAAAACTAAAGAAAACTTGTCTCCCAGTGCAAAACTTAATAATAATTTGTTTTAAAGTGTAATTGATTTTGAATAATTAATACTAAACTAAATTTTCAAAAATGTATTTATAGTCGCCAAAAAAAAATTGCTGCAAAGAGTCACTCAGCAAAGTAAGTCGGGCTCACCGAATGACTCGGTCATCCGCCCTTTGATCATTTCCATTGCCTTTTTTCTTTGGACTTCAGCATCCTCAAGGTTTGTAACTTTGGGCAATCTAACACTACATCGCAGAACAAATCGGCGATCCACTGACTGCTCCTTTCTCTTACCAACTAGGTTCTTTTCTTCAGGGCTTGGCACACTAGATCTTTAGGCGTTCAAGTAGCCGTTCGGTGACCCACCAAGTTGACTTGGCGATCACTAGGTTTGCTTTGCTTCATTCTTTTAGTTTTCTTAGTTACTTTTTGCAAATTAGTGTCCTTACGTTGTTCCTTAATCCATATACCTGTAAATCAAGGAATTTAAATGAGTTATTGGCACAAAATAAGAATTTGTGGATACTATATCTATAAAAGTGAATCCCTAAATGAGTCCAAAATCTCGGACTCATCAATAAGCCACATAAGCCTATGACACACAAGCATGCAGTCATGTGTGAACAATGAGACATAAAGAAGTACTTTTAGCATACTAACAATTGTTCATAAAAAACGTACGATACATATACATTCGATTAATAGGGACATATATTGTAAAAGCCAGTAATATATAAGCAAGTGAGCTAGATAGGATTAACTATAAGTCACTAAGCATATGGGAAAATGTATTACAAAAAAATTATTACATAAGAATGTGGACTATGATATATGTTGTTATAAATTACATGATCACATGAATTATCACACAAATAAATATACTTTATGAAATATGAGGAACTGTGTGACACATGGAAAAATAAACTTTGGGGCCTATAATGCTTAATCAAGTAGGTTATGAGGAATGTGACATATAGGTATATGGTTTATGGAGCATATGATATACAGACAAGTAACGTGTGGTACATATAACCCATGAGCAAGTAATTTATAATACGTATAGCATATGATCCAGTAATCGATAATGAATATAAAAATGGACAAGTGATTTATGGAAAGTTATTTGCGAAATAAGGCAACATCCTATAAAACATATAGCACTAAGCGAGTCTTTTAAGGAAATAATACCCACATGCAAGTGTTTTAAAACATGTAACATGTGTTAAAATGATTCATAAAGGGTATATGACTACATATACTTGAGCTATAGGATATATAACAAGTTTATTGTATAGGCAACCATAGCCTTTGAAACCAAGAAACATCCTATATAAACACTCCACCTTATCTTAAGTACAAAGCTACTACCACTAGTTCTAATTCCTTAGTTCAGTTTCACTTATTTTTATTTACTCACCTCAAAACATATACAAATGATTTTCTATGTTGTCTTTTCACTCTTCAGAATTTTTCTCACTAGTGTTCGGGACATAAGAATCAAGAAGCTTTCTTAGTAAATTCATACATTGGGAACAAGGGTAGAAGAAGTCTCCTATAATCTTCTGTAGTAATGAGGGTCTGAGACAGCCCAACAAGTTAGGCATGTCCTAGCTAATGTATTTTCTGTAACGATATAACAAGTGAGTGTTCATGCAAAAGAACCAAATAAGAACACTTGGCATATATGATCGACCATCCTCTCATTTTTTCAACTTATAAACACAACATTATTTAGTTTGCTCAATACGCATGCATAATAACCCATCTTTATTTTGTATTAGTGATGTAGGTACACCCTAGGGTATAACACTGGTCAACGTATCTGCTATCAACGCAATTTTTTTATCCACCCCTTTATTCGTCTAACTATTAAGATTGGGTACCAAAATTCACATCAATGCTACAATGTTTTCTCTGTCTAACCAAAATATGAAAAAACAATTGTTTAGGGCATTCTTCTGGTGCACCTTTTCAACTGGTTAGGTTCTAAGAGTCAATATCTCTCTATCTGTCCTTTTTTTCCATATCACACACTTAATAAAAATCCTCTATATTAAGGACATACCCTATGCTACCTATTCCTTTAACACTCATATATGTCATTTTCTTGTACTATCAGGGAACTTCACCCAGATCATCCTTCCATTTTATGGGTATTTAAATACCATCCTCCTTTATTTCCTTTTTAACCAAATACTCTTCTACTACTGAATAATTCTCTACTCTTAACATAACTCTGTTGCATGATCTAGATTATGAAAGGTGGCATTTCCCAAATGTCCAAGCAGCCCCTCAATTATAAATTTGTCGTGCAACACATTCACAAGTAATACTCTACTAGAAATGGCTTTGTAGACACTCTAGGATGACCTACTCTGATACCACTTTTTGTCTATTGAGATAGACAGGCACCCGTTGCCTAAAGGTCGGAGAGAACCAATTTATGTATTATGCTTACTGTATATGAAACTGTGATAACTATAAATCTTTGATGAGTATAGATCAAGTACCTTGATAAAAGACCAACATAGATAGGCCCAAGAAAATATACATGCTAGGTCGTTGAAGCCTTAATTACTAGAAACAAGACATAACCACAATTTACTTTGATATTTGGTCTACAAAGCCTGTAAAAGATAGACACTTAGCTTATAACAGGACAGGACCCTATCATACCCCTTAACTAATATATAATCTCATAAATATTTTAGAGACTCAGTAAAACCTTGAATATACCTGGAGCCCACCAAAGGTTGTTGAGTATCCTATGCTTATATTGAGAAATATTATTAGCTTAAGTACCTGAACATGTGGCATGAAGAGAACATCTCTAGGAGGGACGTCAGTACAAAAGAATGTATTGAATATGTAAGGCATAAAGTAACCATATGTAAAATAAGAGCTCAAGTTAAATCAAGTACAAATGCACAAATATTTTGTATAGACAAGGATAAGAGACCACCTTTGATTATACTTTTGGAATCACATACCTTACATTCACCTCTGCTTATATTTGAAGAATCATGTACATTACATTCACATTTGATTATACTTGTGGAATCATGTACATTAAATTCTTTGATTATACTTGGGGAATCATGTACATTACATTGTTGGATATAAATTTACTCATCTTTTCTTTATAGACTTCATAGGATAGGACACAATGACTAGCTGATCAGTGGTACGAGAGCATGACCTATGTTACGCATTTTAAACCTTGGGATGCGGTCCTCGAAAATATACAAATCGGAATCCACCCATACTAGGGTATTAGATCCTAGGCTGCCTCCCATAATAATATATATTGGGATCGGCCCATTATAGGTATTACTACCCCTAAGCTTCCACCCTTAAGCACAAGAATTAGGATCGGCCCATGCTAGGTATTTTAACCCTTGAGCTACCACCCATAATTATAAAGATTGGGATTGGCCCATGCTAGCTATTATGTCACGATCGAGCGTACACCCTGCATGTGGCCGGCACTCGAGAACCATTGCATGTCTCCAAGCGAACCCTCATCTTGGCTGACTATAAGCGGAACACTAACTCAAGAATACAAAATCTTAAAACTTAATTATATTCATTGAATTCAATTACAAATCTTTAACTCAAATGAATAACTCTGAATAGAAATAATATATTCAACTCGCATAAAAAAGCCAACCTATGTTTTTAAAACGTTTAACAAAATAAATGAATAGACTTTTGAAACACTATTGTTTATCTATGAAGCCTCTAACTAATAAAAATGGAAGTTGGAACAAGACCCATGCCATCCTAACAACTGATATAACTGAAAGTACTAGTGGAACCCTCTGGAAGCAATGAGGGTCACCATAGCTAACTCAAACTGCATGTGGTATCAATGAAGCGCCTGGTAATGATCCTAACTACCTGTATTTGCATCATGAAACAATGCATGCCAAATGACTAAGTACATGGAATGTACAAGCATGTAAGGGGAATTATAATGCATAAACATAAGCTTGAATTGGTGGGATAGAAACACACTTATCTTTTCCCAACTCAATTCAACTCAAAGAACATAGTTCAACTCCACTAAGACAAAATAGGGCTCAACTCAATGATAATATATTCAACTTAGTGAAATAAGGCTCAACTTAACAATAAGATGTTCAACTCGGTGAAATAAGGCTCAACTCAATTATAAGATACTCGACTCTGGGTACTCAATTATAAGATACTCGACTTTGGCTACTCAACTCTGGATACATAACTCAATATAAAGCAACAATACAGATGCAATATATGGAAAGCTTTTAAAATGGTAGAAAACAACTGAATGTATTTAAAAAAATTAATAGTAACTCCAGTTTGTATGCAAGGATACAATATAAACTTTGCTTATCTATGAAAATACAAAATACACTCTGTGTATATAAGAATAAAAGATATCTTTGTGAGGGTTCTCTAACCGACATCCATTACTATGAGCTATGTAATGATACAACATCTTGCCTCACGCTGCCAGGGACGTCATATACCTTGCTGGAGGTATAGAACCTAACTACTAAGTGGATCTTCTAGTGTATGGTAAAAACTACGAAGGAATCATCTAAAAAGTATGATCCTTTTCAACCCATGCTGCCTACACAATTTGTGGAGACTTTGAATTATTTGAACTCAAACTCATCCACAAATCGGTGCTCAATACTACTCCCAAAATGTAACTAGCTCATATGTTTAAAAACATAACTCTTTCTATGGTTTGAGATAATTACTCAAAAACTAGCACAAAGGCTCTCTTGGAAATGGGTGTTTCCTCTCTTGCTTAAATGTGAAAGCATTTACTCTTTGTGAATACATAGTTCCCATATACTCTTTTAATAAAAATGAACTTCTTACTCTTACTCAACCTAGTGCTCAAGTCTTTAAAACAATTTGTAAAAAGACTTCTTAAATTAGGGTTCATGCCGAATTATGGACGTGAATGACTGAATTCAAGGTTTGCAATAACCATCGATAGAACTCAACACTCGGAACAGAAGAACTTCAATGATACTACTAATTTCAAGAATGCTCGACTCAGAGGGTTTGTGCGGAATTATGAGCATGAACTACTCAAGTCAATGAGTTCGTGGGTAACATGTAATAGTCCCATGATTAGGAATATAATCTCAAAAGGATTATGAACTCAATGCTCAAGACTTAGAACTTGAAGATACTAGTCCTCTAAACGATACTAAAATTATGGAGTTCCTGTAGAATTTATGGGCATGAACGACTCAACTCGAGGGTCTCCACAACAATATGGAACTCATGTATACTACTCTTCTCATATCTAATTTCTTAAAACATAGTTCAAATTGATAGTTGATCTCAAAGGATTCATATTTGAACTCAAAGACTTTCTTGAAATCTACTCTTAACTCTCTCTTGATTGTGAATTATGAATTCAAGAGTTATGATTCATGCTATGAAAGATCTCGTGATGATAAAGTAGATTCATGAATGCAATCTCCTCATTCTCATACTCACTTGCTCGAGTCTTGCAACAAGTTATTAGAAATTGTAGAAGACTACTCAAAAAGTCTCTAAGGGACTTTCTCAAAATGTTTGGAGGAACTCTCAAATCATAACTCATAGATCTACCTTGAATTTGAATTTTGAATTTTGAATTCAAGGTTATGATTTGTGATAGGAAAGATATCGTGAGGATTAAAAGTTTTTAAGATAGTTAATCATGAGAAACGACTGAAAAAAACTATATAGGAAGCAAGTATGTGATGCGGAGATGTATTTTATTATTTGTTCGCTAAATAAATTTTAAGACAGTGGGGTTCGTGATATCTCTGTGACGCGGAGAGGAAAGTTCACTATGAAGTAACAGGTCCGCGACACGGATCTGGTACTTATTTTCTATCCAACTTTTTCTTCCTCGTTTATTTACCCCAATTCACCTAGATTCGATTCTTTTTCTCAATTTCTCTTTAGATTCAGATACCCAACACATGTACACAAGTATCTACTCATAAACGACTTTAAAATTGACACGATTTCCTCAAGAACTCAATAATCCCATCCTAACTCAAGAACGAAAGCCAATTTCAACAACACAATTCAAGATCATCAAAGTTTAAACTTTCTAGAATGAAATTAAATTGAAATAAACATGTCTGGCATGTGGGTGAATGAACCCAACACTATGTGAACTCACATACCTCTTAGGAATCAAATCCATGGCAAAAATCCACAACTAAACTCAAGAACCTCGATGAACTCCTTGATCTATTCATTAGATCCTAGGAGTATATTAGAATTATAAAACTGAACCTAATCATATTAGACCCCAAAATATTACTAAAAATGAATTAAATATGATTGGGTAAGGTAAAGACCAAAATACCCCTTAATATTTTTAGGTAACTTTCCTTAATTGGACAGCATGACTTCAAAAAGGGAAAATCTCACTCATGCAACCTCGAAGCTTAGAAAACTCGGTGGTGTTGGAAATATAATTCAAAGAACGTTCATTTGATATCTTATGGGCCACCTAACTCATCATGTACTGAATGTTATGGTCGTTTGAAGTTGACCCAACACCTAAATGATCTTAGGAATGACTTGAATGAACTCTCTTTAGTTCTTCTTGGAACTAATGGTGCTACATCTAGTGACCTTAATAGCCAAGAAATTTTAAATTCCTTGGTAAAATCCTACTCACAACGAAGGATAGTTTGAGTCATAGCTCAAATATTTTTTTTGGGGTGTTACAATATCTCCCCCTTGGGATCATTCATCCTCGAATGACGGCTGCACTGTGTAGGGAACGGGGTTACTCTTATTATCCCTTCCATACCAACTAGAATTTTCCCGCGTTACTATTCAAAACCAAATAAGGGCTCTCATTTAGCTATTTCTCATAATGAAATCTCATCTTCCTTTTTTCCCTCATTAATAACCTTAGACGGAATTATCATACCATCATTATCACAATAGGATCATTAACCTTCTCTTTCTAACATCACTCCATCAATGAAAGAACCTTTGAAAGTATATCTTCATACTCTTTGGAACTGAATACTATCTTATTTTTGAACACTTAACTCGATTTGTCATCTTGTCATCTACCCCTTAGGTCTAAAGTTGACACTTGAGAGTTATGGACCTATTCCATCATCTCTAAACTAGTCTACATCCTCTTTTATTCTAACAGTCGAGAGAAGCATATCTCATGGCTACCGAGCTCTCCATAAGCAGGTACTAAGATCACCATTACCACACACCAAATATGTTTTCAATGAAAATGAGTGTATTTCAAAAACATCTGATTAATAATGAGTTGAAGTGATAAATATATCCCTAGTCCAAACTGTCCTTTGATATTTTTTCTTCTTTTAGAGCATCATAGCAAGAAATGGAGAGCTTGAGTAGAGCGAAAATACATTCATCAAGAATCATCAAGTGGTAGTCAACAAAAAGTTAACTTTATAGATCTTGAGAGAATGCCTCATATTAAAACAAATGTTCCAAATCAAACCCCAAGAGTAGGAGAATTGCAACCAATTAACAAAAACAACATTTTTGCTAGTTCAACTAAACAGAAGCAACAATAACTCTATCATCCACAACTTCAATCTAAACCCCACTACCTCAACCCTTTTTAGTCTTCACAAAATAATGTTGGTGATGGGGTATAAAAACATGGACCTTTATTTTGTCCACAAGGACTAATTATTGGGAGAACCAATTATACGCCTAGTTTTGGGTTTAATAGTTGGGATCATCATGATTACAATATAAATACCCATGTGGCCTATGTACCAACATATTCAGGTAGTCCAATGACGTTCGATACACATATTGGAAATGCGGTAGTTAATAGATTGGGAGAAATAAATACTAATTTTTGGCAAGATGTTTGTGAACAAAACATGTCTGGTCCGAGCAACATTGTAACGACATTAATTTTCAAGGTTGGGAGAAAAGGAAATTTGGCAAATACCATAAGTTCACATTTATGTTGCCTAGTATAAATATCAACATAGAAATTCAAGTACTAGATATTTTTATTGGGTTTCTTTAAAAGATAATATTTAAAGATGTAACGACCGATCCCGGTCATTATGAGTAGGTCAATGGTGAAAATAATTGGGCCAGAAAACTTTTTGTGTAGTGAGGTCTATTTAAATACACGAATGAGTGGGTGATAAATCTAGGCTTGGTTTATATTTCTAGCAGCCAAGACACTAAGGAATCCATAGGGATTTATAGAATTGAATTTGGGTGTATATAACTCCCGAAATTGAACTTTATGTGGAAAGGATACTTTCGGAGGTCAAGGAATGAAGGTATGTTGTTATAAAAAGGGTTTTTTTCGAGGGTTTCTGAGTTGAAGTTTTTCGTGCAATCCGTTATAGTTGGGGAATGTCATGTGCAGGCACTATAGTGGGGTGACAAACCACTATAGGTGTTGGGCAAACCTATAAGGAAAAGGTTTCCCAATCATATAAGGTTAATATATTCCTTTCCCAAGTCTATTAGGATAAAGGGTCCCTAAACCAATAGGGATTATAAGTTTCTTAAAATATGTAAGGGAAAAATTCAACACATAATTAACTTATAGATTTTGGTCTCTAGGGTATTGATTGGTTGGCAACTTGCTATGCTAATATTGATTGTCGTGCAAAGATAGTCCAATTTTACTTTCCAGGTGAGCCAGTCCTTGAGTGGAAGGGTAATGCAGCCACACCTAAGGGTAAGTTTATTTCATACCTTAGGGCTCGAAAGTTGATTGCTAAAGGTTGCATATACCATATGGTTCATGTACAGGATATTGATAAGGAGCCCATGACTCTTAAGTCAATTCCTATCGTGAATGAATTTCCAATGGTATTCCCTGATGATTTTCCAGGAATTCCCCCAGAAAGAGAAATTAAATTTGCTATAGACTTGCTTCCTGATACGCAACCTATATCGATTCCTCCCTATAGAATGGCACTTGCAGAACTAAGAGAATTGAAGGAACAACTGAAGGACTTGCTCGATAAAGGCTTTATTAGGCCAAGTACTTCCCCATCGGGTTCCGCAGTGCTTTTTGTTCAAAAGAAAGATAGATCCCTGTAGATGTGTATTCACTATAGATAACTAAATACAGTCACTATACAGAATAAATATCCTCTTCCACAGATTGATGACTTATTCTATCAGTTACAAGGTGCCAAATGCTTTTCCAAGATTGACTTGCAGTCTAGTTATCATCAGTTGCGAGTCAGGGAAGTTAATATTCCAAATAGCATTTAGGACAAGGTATGGCCATTTTGAGTTCCTTGTCATGTCTTTTGGGCTTACAAATGCCCCAACAGCTTTTATGGATCTTATGAATCGGATCTTCAAACCATTCTTGGATAAATTTGTGATTGTGTTTATTGATGATATTCTTATATATTCACGATCAGAAGCAGAGCATGCAGAGAACTTGCGAGCTGTATTTCAGACTCTCCAAGATTGCAGGTTATATGCTAAATTCTCTAAATGTGATTTTTGGCTTACGTCGGCAGCTTTCCTTAGTCATGTTATTACAAGTGAGGGTATTAAGGTTGATGGAAAAAAGATTGAAGCAGTGATGACTTGGCCGAGTCCCTTGAATGTGACTGAGCTTCACAACTTTTTTGGCTTGGCGGAGTATTATCAAAGGTTTGTGGAGGGATTCTCTTCTATTTCTGCACCACTGACAAAATTGACACATAAGGCAACGAAGTTTCAGTGGACCGAGGCATGCGAGAAAAGCTTTCATGAACTAAAAAAAAGGCTTGCCACTGCACCTGTCCTAACTCTTCCAGATGGTAATAAGGGCTATGTTGTTTATTGTGATGCCTCAAGAAATGCCTAGGTTGTCTTCTTATGAAGCATGGTAAGGTTATTGCATATGCCTGTAGAAAGTTGCGAAAGAATTATCTTACACATGATCTTGAGTTGGCTACAGTTGTCTTTGCCCAAATAATTTGGTGACATTATCTATACGGGGTTCATATAGTGTGATCACTGATCACCAGAGACTTCAGTATTTACTGGTAGCACCCCGGAAATTGTATGACTTAAGTTAGAGCCTCACCTTCTGAATAATGAATTAAAAATAGTTAAAATGATGTTTCTAAACCTAAATTAATGCAATTGACTTGGTTTGGCAGAGTAAAAGTCTAAACTTCAAGAGACAACCATGACGTCTGAAAACTAGAGAAGAATGTGTTCTAGTGTGTTCTTAGGTTTTGGACAGGTTTGGGAGTGTCGTATGATGGTATAATCTTGTAAAATGGTTTAAATTAGGTAAATACATGTTTATAGGGTCAAAACATTTGAATACGATGCCCCGGGGGCACCTTAAGGGGCTCCGAGGAGGACCCCAACCATAGCCAAGAAAGCTTCCAAGGCAGCTTGTAAATTGCACTTGGAGGGAATAGGTCCGCGTCACGGACTAGCTCCCCCAAGGAGAGAAAATTTAGTTCTCATCGTGGTCATGTCGCAGACTCTACAGTCTAAAAATTTAATTACAAATATCTTTAGGGACCAGCTCCGCATCGCAGACTTGCTCTGCGACGGAAATGCTGAAATTCAAAAATCGATTTTTACTTCATTAAAGAGTCCAACTAAGTGAGTGGTATTTAGGGTACTTTAGGGGATGCATATATAATGATTTCTAAGTCAATTTACCTCACTTTTATCAATCAAACACAAAACCCCAAAGATCAAAACCTGAAGTTCCTCCTTCTCTCTACTCTCTCTCTCTTCTCAAGAACTCCATTGAAGAACATTGGAACTTCAAGAAGAAGACCAACTCTCCAAGGTTACAAATAGGATTTTCGTGGTTAATTCGTCAATAAGGCATGGTTTCTTCTCACTCTTGGGATTCCTTTCCCCAAAAGGCCCCTTCAAGATGAATTTCAAAATCTCCAATTTCTAGGTTTCAATCCAATAACATGGGTCTTCTTTCTAAAGTGAAATTGATGTTATAAAATGACTTTGATTGATGTTGTACGAACAATTATGGATAGATTTATGTTGTATTGGTGTTTTGTTGAAGAATTCCCCATGAGACCCATGTTTCTCCTTCTTTTCCTAATTCTGACTCGAGTTTGTGTTGGATATTCCTTGAGGGCTATGAATTGAATATGATGTTATGTAATTCATGTTTGTATGATGATTCTACCCTAGGTTATGTATAATGTCTATGAAATTAGAGTTGAGTCTTTGAATGAATCCTTGAAGGCTATGATGGGAATATGTCAATTGCTTATATTGATGTTGATTATGTTATTACTTCATGAACTACCTTTTATTATATATTGGTTATGAATTGTTTGGTAATTGAAGTATGAATGTCACATGAAGGGCAAGAAGGTATGAAGGTTGGTTCTTCTTTGAACTCAAGTATGAAAGGTGATTTACTTAGATTTTAATGATGTTATACCTAATGTGTTGTTGTGGTGTTGATGCCCTAGTTTTCTCATTCTTAAACCTCTACACTTGAATTAGATATGAAGTATGTATGTATGTTATGGTATGATTGCTATACGATTGAAAGGTAGTCCTCGTGATTATAGTGTAATGTAAAGTGCAAGGTTTACTCACTTGCTGAGTATTTCTAAAGTGAAAGGATTTCTATTCACTTATGAACACATATGCGCCATTATGGTAAGATGTATACATAAGAGTCTAGTAAAGGATAATGTGAACTTATGTGATGACTAAAGATGATTACAAAGGGGAATTACATGCTTAGCACCGAAAGGGCATGTAAATGAGATGGGGGTCTCGCGTTTAGTAAGTCCTACTCCCAACATAGGTTTCCTCACATTTAGCAAGTCCGGATTACCCACGGTACGTGTTGTCTCATTAGATGGAAACCCCCAGGTTCAGTAAGTTAGGGTTTCTAGAAGCAATATCCTTGACCCTTAACTATGTACCCACATAGGATTCTAGCTTAGTGGATCCACCTAGATAGCTATGTACGAATGGTTACACCTTAGGCAAATGTTAACCCTCTCTTTTCGGTGTGGCAGTAGAACAACGGATTCTATGTAGCTCTCATGGTTTATGTCGGTTATTGAAATATTTCCCTAATGTAAAATTAAATGAAGGTATGAAAGGTGTGAACTCCTACTAGGGCTTTATTAAGGGTTTCTACATAGTGTAAGGGAGGGTATGAGACTTCTCTTGCACATTGCACTAGTGGGATCCTAAGAGATGGTTGTAATAGTGTTATCTTATGATTATGATGATTATGACTTATGTATGTTGAAGCTATGTTATGTATGATCACTATGAATATGGTAAGTTATGATGAAATATGATCGTATGAATGAAATAGGTTGCTTAATGAGATACTTGGCTTTGAATAGGGCTATGGGGTTCTATTCTTTGCATTGCACTAGTATTGCTTGGGTAGTCTACATATTGAGATGATATTATGTTGGTTTAGATTATGATGCTTACTTTGTGTGCATATTGGATTTACTTGGCAAGTGAACCCCAATGCTAGGACTACCGCTTCTAGGATAAGGGATTTCACAAGGATGAATCCCCATAATTTCTTTGGCTCCAAAGTGGAAGAGGATCCATGAGAGTTCATTGATGAAGTGTTTTCCAGAGGCTATGGGTGTGTCTTCTCAAGAAAAGGCGGAGTTAGCTGCCTATCAACTGAAATATGTGGCACAAGTGTGGTATGAACAGTGGAAGGAGGGGAGACCTATTATAGAGGGTCCGATAAATTGGGCTACATTCAAGATAACTTTTCTTGATAGGTTTTTCCCCTTGGAACTAATGAAGAGGAAAATGCAAGAATTCATCAACCTCCGTCAAGGGGGTATGAGTATGAAGGAGTATGGCCTCAAGTTCACTTAATTGTCCAAGCATGCTCCTACTTTGGTGTCGGACTCTAGAGCTACAATGAACAAATTTGGTATGAGGTATCCGATCTTGTGGTGAATGAATGTAGGTCGGCCATGCATGCTAATCCCAAGCATGGACATTTCTCGTCTTATATTTCATGCCAAACAAATTGACGAGCAAAATCTTAAGTAGGTTGGTAGAGAATTGAAGAGGTCAAGGGTCGATGATGGAATATCTTCTAAGGTTAGGTTTGAAATCCAAGATAAGCCAAAGTTCAAAAAGAGGTTTTCCAACCAAGGTCCTCCTACCACCCCAAGGATCAAAAAAGGTAAAGTGTCTACCCCTAAGTCTCAAGAAGCAAAAGGTGGTGGTCCTTATGTTGAGAAGCCTATTTGTACAAAGTGTGGTCGAAAACATGAAGGCAAGTTCCTAGTTGGCACGGGTAATCGCTATGGTTGTGGTAAAAGCGGTAACATCAGGAGGAACTTTCCTATGCTAAATGCTCAAGGAAGGGAATATGCTCAAGCACAAGCAAGTGGCCCAAATCTCGATGCTCCTAAGAAGAATCGCTTCTATGCTCTCCATTCCTGAGGTGATCAATAGAGTTCTCCGGATGTTGTGTATGCTACAAGTATTTTCAATTAATGTTTCTGGATTGTTGGATCCCGGTGCCACTTTGTCTTTTGTAACCCATTTAATGTCTATAAAGTTTGATATGCTTCCCGATGTCCTAGATGAACCCTTTTCGGTTTCTACCCCGGTGGGTGATTCCATAGTTGCTAAAAGAGTTTATAGGGTTTGTCCCATATCATTCCCCAATATAGTTACTTTGGTTGATTTGGTGGAACTTGATATGTTAGACTTTGATGTTATATTGGGGATGGATTGGCTTCATGCTTGTTTTGCGTCCATAGATTGTAGGATCCAAATTGTGAATTTTCAATTTCCTAATGAACCCATTTTAGAACGGAAGGGAGGAAATTCCGTTTCTAGGGAAAGGATCATTTCATGTCTAAAAGCTTGTAAGTTGATTTCTAAGGCTTTTATCTATCATATTGTGAGGGTCAAGGATCTTGAGTCCGACATTCTTCCTTTGGAGTCGGTCCCTGTAGTGAAGGATTTTCAAGAGGTTTTTCCCGATGACTTACTCGAGATTTCTCCAGAATTGGAAATAAATTTCGGCATTAATTTATTGCTGGATACACAACACATTTCATTCCCTTCTTACCGGATGGCGTCGGCAGAGTTGAAGGAATTAAAAGATCAACCTAAAGATTTGTTGGATAAGGGTTTCATCCAACCTAGTATATCTCTTTGGGGTGCACCGGTGTTATTTGTGAAGAAGAAGGATGGATCTCTTTGTATGCGTATTTTTTACCGACAATTAAATAAGATAACCATTAAGAACAAGTATCCACTCACTAGGATTGATGACTTATTCGATCAACTTCAAGGAGTGAGTTACTTTTCAAAAATTTATTTGAGGTTGGGTTATCACCAACTTAGGGTGAGAGGTGTTTATGTTTCGAAAATAGCCTTCCGAACAAGATATGGTCATTTTGAGTTCTTAGTGGTGTTCTTTGATCTTACAAATGCCCCAGCGGCTTTCATGGACCTTATGAATCGTGTTTTTAGAAAATATCTGGACTCATTTTTTATTGTCTTTATTGATGACATCTTGATATACTCTAAAAGTGATGATGATTACATGAATCATTTGAGGATAGTATTGCAAGTCCCTAAAGATCACCAACTCTATGCTAAGTTTAGCAAGTGCGAGTTTTGGCTAAGATCGGTTGCTTTCCTTTGTCACATTATTTCTAGTGAGGGTATAGAAGTTGATCCAAAAAAAAACCGAGCAGTCAAAAATTATCCTAGACCTTTGAGTCCTTCCAACATCTGAAGTTTTTTGGGTTTGACCGATTACTACTAGAGGTTTGTTGAGGGATTTTCATATATTGCATCTCCATTAATGGCCTTAACTGAAAAGAAGTTCAAGTTTGAATGGTCGGAATCTTGTGAAAAGAGCTTCCAATTGTTGAAGGAAAAGCTCACCTCCGCACCGATTTTGACCTTATCGGACGGCACCAAAGGGTTTGTAGTATATTGTGACATTTACCGAATGGGTTTGGGGTGTGTCCTCATGAAGCATGGTAAGGTTATAGATTATGCCTCGAGACAACTCAAGGTGCATGAGAAGAATTATCCAACTCATGACCTTGAGCTAGCGGCGATAGTCTTTGCTTTAAAGATTTGGAGACACTATCTCTATTGGGTACATGTGGATGTGTTTACCGACCATAAGAGTCTTCAATATGTTGTTAGCAAAAAACAATTGAATCTCTGACAAAGGAGGTGGTTGGAACTCTTGAAAGATTATGATATGAGTGTTCTTTACCACCCCGAAAAAACAAATATGGTTGCGGATGCTTTGAGTCGTGTATCTATCGGTAGTGTGTCACATGTGGAAGAAGAGAAAAGGGAGTTAGCTTGCGATGTACATAGGCTAGCCCGGTTGGGTGTCCGACTTGAATTTTCCCAAAAATGAGGTGTCATGGTCCATCATAATTCGTAGTCATCGATTGTTGTTGACGTGAAGTCTAAACAACATCGTTACCCTATTTTGATGGAACTAAAGGAGTCGGTTCTCAACAAAGCAATAGAAACTTCCTCTCAAGGAGAAAATGGGGTGCTTACACACCAAGAGAGGTTATGCGTGCCGAATATGGACGGCCTAAGAGAGACAATCTTAAAGGAAGCCCATGGGTCCCGATACTCCATCTATCTGGGAGCCACCAAAATGTATCGTGACTTACAGGAGATTTATTGGTGGAATGGAATGAAAAGAGAAATAGTAAATTTTGTGGCTAGGTGCTCAAATTGCCAACAAGTTAAAGCCAAGCACCAAGAACTGGGAAGTCTAACTCAAGATATTGATACCCCCACTCGAAAGTGGGAAGACGTCAATATTGTCTTCGTGGTAGGTTTGCCTCGAACCCGTAGGCAACATGACTCTATTTGGGTCATTGTAGATAGATTGACTAAATCAGCCCATTTCCTTCCCGTCAAGGTTTCTTATTCGGTGGAAGTTTATGCTAAGTTGTACATTAAGGAGATTGTGAAGTTTCATGGGGCCTCATTTTCAATTATTTTGGATAGAGGTGCCCAATTTACTTCCTATTTTTGGAGGTCTTTCCAAGGTGGGCGTTGTACTCAAGTGAAACTTAGTACCGCATTTCACCCTCAAACAGATGGTCAAGCGTAACGCACCATCTAAACCCTAGAGGACATGTTGAGAGCGTGTGTCATTGACTTCAAAGGTAATTGAGATGACCACCTACCTTTGACAGAATTTTCCTACAACAATAGCTACCACTCGAGTATTTCTATAGCACCCTTTGAAAGACTTTATGGTAGAAGATGTCAATATCCGGTAGGGTGGTTTAAAATGGGCAAACTTGCTCTTCTTTGTCCCAAGGTAGTCTATGAGGCTACGAAAAAAGTTTTACTTATAAGGGATACGTTGAAAATGGCTCATAGTGGGCAAAAGTCTTTTGCCGATAATAGAAAGAAGGATCTTGAATTTGAAGTAGGTGATTGGGTCTACTTGAAGATCTCACCCATTAAAGGGGTGATGAGGTTTGGTAAGAAGGGGAAGCTTAACAACCGGTATGTTGGGCCTTATGAGATATTGAAGCATGTCGAAAAGCACGCTTATGAGTTGAAATTTCCCATCAAATTGGCCCCGGTTCACCCGGTGTTCCATATTTCTATGTTTAAAGAAGTGTATAGGTGACCCGATGTCCATTCTCCCTCTAGAAGGTTTAGGGCTGCATGAAAACTTGTCTTATGAAGGTTTCGGTCAAAATCTTAGATCGCCAAGTTAAGAAGTTGAGGAATAAAGAGGTTGCCTCCGTAAAAGTCCTATGAAGAAACCACCTAGTTGAGGGTGCAACATGGGAGGCCGAGGCCGACATGAAGTCCCGCTACCCTCATCTTTTTCCTCCTACTCCTAGCCAAAGTTGAGGTTAGTAGTCTCTCTTTATTTGGTATAAATTGAAAATCATGTGTGTTGATGATTATGACATCATTTCCTTGAATGTGAATATTTTTTTGAAAATTCATGCTTAAGTTGTATTTTTCAGTTTTCATGAATTTTGTTTCTCATGGTTGAAATTGCACCCATAGATGTTGTGTGATGTTGTCTTCATGAGAGTTGAAATGAGAATACTTGATGTTGTCTTGTTAAAGAAATGACTTGTTGATTGCTTAATATATATGTTGATACTCATTGAATATGGAGAAGGTAGTTCCTCCATTACTTATGTAAAGTAAAGTGTTTTGAGCATAGTGATGTTGTGGATTAAATTCTTATATGATATCATGATATGATGTTGTTGATGTGACTGGTTGTTGTGCTACTAGTTTGAGTAATTGTCTCCCTAGAAAGAAGTCCAAGTGACATTCGGGGACGAATGTTCCTAAGGGGGGGAGATTGTAACACCCCAGAAATTCTATGACTTAAGTTAGAACCTCACCTTGCGAATAATGACTCAAAAAGAGTTAGAATTATGTTTCTAAACCTAAATTAATGCAATTGACTAGGTTTGGAAGAGTAAAAGTCTAAATGTCTAGAAACGACCATGACATACGAAAACTAAAGAAGAATGTATTCTAGTGTGTCCTTAGGTTTTGGGAAGGTTTGGGAGTGTCGTATGATGGTATAATCATGTAAATGGTTTAAATTAGGTAAATATCTGCTTATAGGGTTAAAACGTTTGAATACGACACCCCGATGTTACCCTAAGGGGACCCGAGGAGGACCCCAACCTTGACCAAGCAAGCTGCCAAGGTAGCTTGCAAATTGCACAAGTAGGAAATAGGACCGCGTCGCGGGCTAGCTCCCCCAAGGAGCAAAAATTTAGTTCGCTACGCGGTCGTGTTGCGGACACCACTGTCTCGAAATTTGATTCCAATATCTTTAGAGAACAACACCGCGACGAAAATGCAGAAATTATTTTTTACTTCCTTAAAGAGTCCAACTAAGTGGGGGGTATTTAGGGTACTTTAGGGGATGTCTATATAATTATTTTAAAGTCAATTTACCTAACTTTTATCACTCAAACACAAAACCCCAAAGATCAAAAGCTAAAGTTCCTCCTCTCTACTCTCTCTCTTCTCAAGAACTCCATTGAAGAACATTGGAGCTTCAGGAAGAAGACCAACTCTCTAAGGTTTCAACTCGGATTTTCGTGGTTAATTTGTCAATAAGTTATGGTTGCTTATCACTCTTGGGATTAGTTTCCCCAAGAGGCCCCTTCAAGATGAATTTCAAAATCTCCAATTTCTAGGTTTTAATCCAAAAACGTGGGTCTTCTTTCTAAAGTGAAATTGATGTTATAAATTGACTTTGATTGATATTATATGAACAATTATGGATAAATTTATGTTGTATTGGTGTTTTCTTAAAGAATTCCCCATGAGACCTATGTTTCTCCTTCTTTTCCTAATTCTAACCCTAGTTTGTGTTGGATATTCATTGAAGGCTATGAATTGAATGTGATGTTTTGTAATTCATATTTGTATGATGATTCTACTCCTAGGTTATGTATAATGTATATGAAATTAGGGTTGAGTCTTTGAATGAAACCTTGAAGGCTATGAAAGGAATATGTCAATTGCTTATATTGATGTTGATTATGTTATTACTTCATGAAATACCTTGTATTAAGTATTGGTTATGAATTGTTTGGAAATTGAAGTATGAATGTTGGAATGAAGGGCAAGAAGGTATGAAGGTTGGTTCTTCTTTGAACTCAAGTATGAAAGGTGATTTACTTAGATTGTAATGATGTTATACCTAATTTATTGTTGTGGTGTTGATGACCTAGTTTCCTCATCCTTAACCCTCTACACATGAATTAGCTATGATGTATGTATTTATGTTATGGTATCATTTCTATATTATTGAAAGGTAGTCCTCATGATTATAGTGTAATGAAAAGTGAAAGGTTTACTCACTTGCTAAGTTTTTCTAAAGTGAAGGGATTGTTACTCACTTATGAACACATATAAGCTATTATCGTAAAATGTCTACATAAGAGTCTAGTAAAGGCTAATGTGAATTTATGTGATGAATAAAGATGATTACAAAAGGGAATTAGATGCTTAGAACCAAAAGGCCATGTAAATGAGATGGGGGTTTCACGTTTAGTAAGTCCGGCTCCCCACATGGGTTTCTTCACATTTAGCATGTCCGGATTACTCATGGCATGTGTTGTCTCATGAGATGGAAACCCCCACATTTAGTAAGTTAGGGTTTCTAGAAACAATCTCCTTGACCCTTAACTATGTGCCCACATAGGTCTCTAGCCTAGTGGATCCACCTAGATAGCTATGTACGAATAGTTACACCTTAGGAAAGTGTTAACCCTCTTATTTCGGTGTGGGAGTAGAACACTAGATTCCATGTAGGTCTCATGGTCTATGTCGGTTATTGCAATATTTCCCTAATGTAAAATTAAATGAAGGTATGAAAGGTATGATCTCTTACTAGGGCTTTCTTAAGGGTTTCTACATAGTGTAAGGGAGGCTATTGGACTTCTATTGCTCATTGCACTTGTGGGATCCTAAGAGATGGTTGTAGTAGTGTACTCTTATGATTATGATGAATATTACTTATTTACGTTGAAGGTATGTTATGTATGATCATTATGAATATGGTAAATTATGATTAAATATGATCTTGTGAATGTATGAATGAAATAGGTTGCTTAATGTGATACTTGGCTTTGAATAGGGTTATAGGGTTCTATTCTTTGCATTGCACTAGTATTGCATGGGTTGTCTACATGTTGGGATGATATTATGTTGGTTTGGATTATGATGCTTACATTTTGTGCATACTGGATTTGCTTGGTAAAAAGCATGTTTTGACTAAAAGTCCTTTTATGCATGTTTCAATGGTTTTTAAGCATAGTAGCCATACTTAGTACGTGTGTTGTACTAGCCCATATTTTCTCCTTTTTCCCCAAACATTGAGGTTCGGGTCGTTGAGGATTCAAGCATACTTCTCAAGACAATTGGAGTTGCTTCCCCAGGTTGGTGAGTCAGAGGACAAGACCCTATGATATAGATTCTATGTTTAGTTCTTTGCTTATGTTGAAATACATTGTTGTACTTTCCTATTTCAAGACTTCTTATTGATGTAAGGGCTAAGTCCCATTTTCGATACTTCTATGTCTAGATGGTACATTGTGACGAAGTTAGATTTTGGTTTTCATTTATGAAGTGAAGTTGAACTTCCAAAGTAAAAGTTTGAAATTTTCTGTGATTTTATTCTATGATACATGCTAAGACGAATGCTAAGGGCTTGTATAAGATCTCTTCGAGGTCGAATGCGCAGGTAACGACTAGGGGTGCCCTCGGATTGTTACATTACTTTAGCAGAGGGAGTTGAACCTATGAAAATGAGATGGCTAGAATTATTAAAGGACTACGATGTTGACATTTTATATCATCCCGGCAAAGCTAATGTTGTTGTTGATGCGCTCAGTCGGAAGTCCATGGGTAGTCTAAGTCATGTTGAAGCTGATAAGGCTGGAATTACAAAAGACATATGCCAGCTAGTTAATTTGCAAGTACGCTTGGTAGATGCAGGAGGCGGAGGTTTTGTCATTAAGAATATGGCAGAATCTTCCTTTGTGACTGAAGTGAGGGATTATAGCCACAAGTTTAAGAGGCCCATCTTGACCAGTTTATCAATATGAAACAAGGAACCATGAGTGTAAGGGATTATAGCCACAAGTTTAATTTTTTGGCAAGATATGCAACAAATAATATACGTACCATGATAGCCAGAGTTCATCGTTATGTTGATAGTTTGGCAGATCGTTTGAGCAGATATTGTAGGGTAGCATCTCTATAAGTTGATGTAGATATTTCCTGCATACAGGCTTTCTCTCAGACTATAGAGGACCTTTCTAAATAGATTCGTGATACCCGCAGGGATTGGGAGCAGAGTAAGAGGGTCTGTACTATGAGGTCTAATAGAGAGCCAAGTGGTGATTTTAGGCCCTCTTTCCATCGATGTCTACCTCAGCCAGCGGGTAGTGTCTCACCACAGGTGCAAGGACCGTAGTTTGATCATTATAGTCAGTCAGAACCAGGTCAGAGCTCAGGACAGCCTGAAGTTCGTCGACAGGATCATTCCGTACAGGTACGACATCCCACTCCTCATTGTACACAGTGTGGTAAGCCGCACACTAGGCAGTGTAGATAGTGTTCAGGTGCATATTATCATTGTGGGTAGACATGACATTTTATTAGTCGGTACCCGAGGTTAAGCAGAGTTTATCTAGCTCAGCCTTCAGGATCCACAGTAAAATATTTACCCTTAGTCTGTGCCCTACGACCAGGACCACAGTCTACTCAGGGTCGTGGTAAAGGGAGGGGTGAAGGAGATACAAGTTCGAGCGGTGGACAGAATCACTTTTATGCACTCACAAGATGACAGGATTCAAAGGCATCACATGATGTTGTTAAAGGTATATTGATGATATCTTCTCAAACTGTTTACGCATTGATAGACCCTGACTCTACATTTTTATATATCACTTTATTTATTGCTACTAACATTGATATGAAATCTGAGTTGTTGCCACAACCAGTTGAGGAGTCTACATCGGTTGACGATTCTCTTTTAGCTAGTCGCGTCTATCGGGGTTGTACGGTATTAATTAATGATCGTTCAACCTCTGTTAATTTAGTTTAGTTGATTATGCTAGATTTTGATGTTATCATGGGTATGGATTGGTTGGCAACTTGCTATGCTAATATTGATTGTCGTGCAAACTTAGTTCAATTTTACTTTCCAGGTGAGCCAACCCTTCAGTGGAAGGGTAATGCAGCCACACTTGTGGGTAAGTTTATTTCATACCTTAGGGCTCAGAAGTTGATTTCTAAAGGCTACATAAACCATATGGTTCATGTATAGGATATTGATAAGGACCCCATGACTCTTAAGTCAATTCCTATCGTGAATGAATTTCCAACGGTATTCCCTGATGATCTTCCAGGAATTCCCCCAGAAAGGGAAAATGATTTCGCTATAGACTTGCTTCCTGATACATAACCTATATGGATTCCTCCCTATAGAATGGAACCTATAGAACTAAGAGAACTGAAGGAAAAACTGAAGGACTTGCTCGATAAAGGCTTTATCAGGCCAAGTACTTCCCCATGGGGTGCCCCAGTGCTCTTTGTTCTAAAGAAAGATGGGTCCTTGCGGATGTGTATTAACTATAAACAACTAAATAAAGTCACTATAAAGAATAAATATCCTCTTCCACAGATTGATGACTTATTTGATTAGTTACAAGGTGCCAAATGCTTTTCCAAGATTGACTTGTGGTCTGGTTACCATCAGTTGCGAGTTAGGGAAGTTGATATCCCAAAAACAACATTTAGGATGAGGTATGGCCATTTTGAGTTCCTTTTCCTGTCTTTTAGGCTTATAAATGCCCCAACATATTTTATTAATCTTATGAATCGAGTCTTCAAACCATAGAGGTTATTGTGGACATAATATTCTTGGTTTTGCTTTTGTATGTGTCAACCTCCAGCCAATAGTCTTGGCATGTATATATATGTGTGTGTGTAAGTAGGTATGTTTTCGAATATGTCACTCATAGAGGCTATTGTGGACACAATATTCTGGGTTTCCTTTTTGTATGTTTCAACCCCCAGCCAATAGTCTTGGCATGTATATATAGGTGTATGTAAGTAGGTATGTTTTCGTTTGTGGCCTCATCGGCTAGATAGTACATTTTTATTTTTTTCGGTTTGTCTACTATTATTTACATGGTTATTCTCTTTTAGGTCATGACCTCTGGGTCCTAACTTCACTTTATAGAAGTTGTACTGCCCAATATTTTTGCCTCAGCAGTCTGGTTTAGCTAGTACGTTTCAGTGGGTAACTCGATGTATTAGGGTATCGAGTGCCAGTTACGCTGCCTATTTTGGGTCGTGACAGGTAAGCTCAACTAAATTCAACATAAGACAACGTAAAAAATTCAACAAGGCATCACAATTCTAAGGAACTATCAACTTACCGGTATCATCCAGATTAGCTCCCTTGTCCTTATTAGCTTGAAGCACATAGAAATGGTTCTTCCTTGGAGCATTAGGATCCAGGACATCACGACAAGCTTGGTTGGCCTCTTTCCCTTTTTTCCATAAGTGTTGGGCAATCCCTCATCTTATGACCCTTCTTCCCACACACAAAGCACCCATCCGTGCCGGCAAGACACTTAACCAAATGTCGCTTCCCACACTTAGAACAAATAGAGCTGTCAAATTAAGAACCACCTGCATTCCCTCCTTGATTTTTTGGGTTAGACACCCTATCATTGTTACTCATAGGAGAATCATGGTTGAAGTACTTCTTTTTGGACCTAGGTTGAGTTTGTTCATCCAGCCTAGCCCTCTTCAACTCCCTATTTATCTTCCTAAGCTTTGTTGCCTCAATTTGTTGAGCATATATCATGATCCTAGAGATATGCATATTATGATGGAGCATTTCCGTACGACATTCTTCTTCAACCAAACCGGACAACCCCATTACAAACTTTTTTAATCCTATCCCTTGAATTTGCCACCATGGTTGGAGCATATATAGAAAGTTGGGTGAACTTGAGAGAGCACTCCTTCACACTCATTCCCCCTTGACGGAGGTTCATGAATTCCACAACCTTTTATTCCGTAAACTTTAAGGAGAAAAACCTATCAAGAAAGGCCGTTTTAAACATTCCCCAACACACCGAGCCTGATCTCACGGGTTTCTCATATCTTTATTTCTCAAACCATATTTAGGCTACGTCTTTCAATTGATAGGAAGCTATTTTCGCCTTTTCTCTATAAGATATACCCATGGCATCCACCACTTTGAAAACTTCATTTAAGAAGCCTTGGGGGTCTTCATCCACTTTAGAGCCATGGAAAGTAGGGGGGATTCATCCATGTGAAATCCCTCAGTCTAGAAGCGGGTGTACTTCCATTAGGGTTCACTTGTGGTCCAACTTCTCGGTTAGCTTGGGTTGTTAAGGATTGAGCTTGAGTGGTGACGGGTTGGGCTTGAACCATCATGAGTTGGGTCAAATTTGGAAGGAAGCCCTTATCTCCTCATTAGACATGGCCCCGTCATCAATAGGGGCTTGAGGTTCTTGAGGAGCTTGGCCAACTTGACGGCCTTGAGGGGGAACCTTCTCATTGACATTCTCATATTGTGCCCTCCTTGCATTAGCCCTTCTTGTATTAATTTTCCTATAAACTCAAGAGAAGGATTAGGAAAGACACTTATAGAACTAAATTTTAAGGCACGACTTCAAGAATAATGAAAGAAGTGTTTCTTTCTATCGTCCTATAGCCTCTCATTCATAGATGTGTCGCGACTTACACCGAGATGAACAAAACTCTACTAGACATGGCTTGTGAGACATCAGCCCTAAAACCATTCCCAAAACCTTGTGCTCTAATACCATTTTGTCATGACCCAAGAAGACACCCTAGTCGTAACACGGTGTATTCGACCCCAAATGGGTCTTATACAAGCCTCATAGCTTTCATTCGTTGCATAGGTACCAAAAATAGTGCGAAATTAAACTTTTCTTATTAAATCCAACAATGGAAAACTAATTTATAAAGCAGCAGAATACTAAAGTCTCACATAGCCATCTTAGACAAAACTTTATACGAGATAGGTCATGACCCTTTACAAACAAAGTTTTAACAGTAGTCTAAAATATAAAACAACTTGAAACATGAAAAGTCGTTGTCCTCGGTCTATGAGGACATACCCATAATATGTCTTGGAAGAAGTCTATTCCAAGCTCCAACTAGAGAGATCCACTTCGTTACCACAACCTAGAATTGTAGTAAAAGCATATAAGAAGAATGGGGTTAGAACATAAAGTACTAAATGTGATAGCCATGCAAAACATGCTCAAGAAGGACATTTGTTTGAAATAAATGCTTTTATGCTATTTTGGTAAAACTTTATGAAATACAAGTATAGGAGTCATAATACTCACTCATAACTAACATACAAGTGGTTTATCACAATAGAGGCATGCTCAAAATATCTAACCCATTACCTTTACATAACCCTTCACTTAAAGAAACCCTTAGGCCATACCTTGTGCAATTTATGGATAGCGTCCCATAACATTATCCACACCAAGGAACCACCTTAATGTCACCAAAAGTGAACTTGCCATTCAACCTTTCCACGATCAACACTATACATTCAGAAAGACATAAACATTATTTAAGACATGATAATCACATAAGGACCATCACTAAGATAACTCTAAGTCACACTTGTGCAATGTGTAAGTAGCATCTCATACTACTGCTCACCCTAAGTGTTTCTTTGAACACCATAGACTAGGCACATTCATTCTCAACAAGTAGTAACAAAGAAGTAACTCATACATATTACAATCTAAGTATAGCGTGCATTCTTTCATTACATATATAAACATTCAAGTCACCATTCATTAACTTCATTAAGTACACCTTCATTCATTAGACACAAGATGAACATTCTTCATTAACCTTATCATAAGAGTCCTTTCATTACATTAACATTATCAACAACACACCATGACTCCTCTCAAATGCCTAGTTGTACAATGAATAGATGGCATTCCATACCACCACCCACACTAAGTAGTACATCCTTTAGAAGTCATAGTTCATTAACATTCTTTGTGGGGGTAAGCCTTAACCGACATAGACCATGAGAATTTGACATGGAATCCCGGTGTCACCCTCAATGGATAAGGGATTCCTACTTGCCTAAGGTAGAACCATTGTTCTTGAGCCTTAAGTGGATCTCCACTTTCTAGACCTATGTGGGAACATAGTCTATGGGATAGGGAGATTGCTACTAGATACCCCGTGTCAACTCACGTGAGGGCATCCATCTCAAGAGATTTCTACTAAGTGCCCCACCTGAACTCAGGTATGAGCACCCATCTCAATCCATATCCACTTGATGATTGGCATTATTCCCCATGGAGTATTTGACATTCATTACATTAGTTTATTATCTAATAAAGGATTGTTACTAGATACCCCACCTCAACTAGTAAATTAGGTCAAATTGCCCTGTCAAGTCTATGATTACAAATCTTCAATTCACCATAATTAGACATAGATAATGATACAATTCAATAATCTAAACCAATCTAAGCATAAATCCATCAAAATTCATTCAAAATCAATAACCCCACTTTAGGAGTCACAATTTAGTAATTGAGAGAAATTATGGGTTCATAGGATAGTTTCATCTAAAATCATCAATTAAATATCAATATAATCATAATTTATCATTTGAAAATGTTTGATGCAAGAACCCATGAGATTTAGTGAAAACCCAACTTTTTGTGATTTGAAATCTTCTTTGAATTAGCTCCTTGAATGGAAGATTAGGCAAAAATCAAAGCCACCATACCTATTATATGAGAATCCACGAAATCCCCTTGAAAAATATTTGAAAATCTTGATGAAATTGACCTGGGAAACTTGATGTCTTCAATGTTGTTCTTAGAGAGAAAGTAGTTTAAGAGGGAGGGTTTTGATTGAGGGTCTTGGATTATGATTTAATAAAGTGTGTTTTAATGACTTAAAATAGTTTATATAGGTCTATTAAATAAGTATAAATGACCCTAAACTAAAATTAGATTAGGAAATTATTAGACCCTCACTTACCTTGGCCGACTTCTTGACAGCATTGCAGCCCCTCACTCACACCCACCACTCACGAACCATGAGTGGGACTACTGACCATACAGTTGGTCCGTAGGTCAGGGATGGGGCTCAAAAATCGAGGCCAAGCCTTCCTAGACTAAGTACTAACCCATGCCCATGAACTACGGGGTGTGGACTGGTCTAAGGGGCGTGAATGGCTTTCGTGAACCAAGCTATTTTGACAGGTTTTTGGGCAGTGTTGGGGTCCTCCTCAAGGAACCCTTAGGTGGTCCTTGGGGAGTCGTACCATGACGTTAACCCTAAACTGGTCATTCTAAGTATGAGAGCCATTTATCTTGATTTTTAACCCTCATACAACTCTCCAAAACTCCACTACAAGACACTACAACACATTAGTTCAACTTACTAGTTTCCGGGCGTTATAGTCGTGGCTTGACGTTTAGCTCCTAAATTCCACAACCTCCACTCAGGGAGCCATTGAAAAACATAAAATCAAGTTACTAACTTCATACTCACATGTGAGGCTCTAGTTTCACGTACTAGATTCCTTCAAGCATTAGCTAGGTCTTACTAGTTTTTACTGGGTGTTACATTATCCCCCACTTGGGAACATTAGTCCTCGAATGACATTTTAAACACATTTAGGGGTAACGACTCAAAACAGAAGCACACAATCATGCATGCAACATCAATATAAATTCATAAACATAGAAGGAAATATCAATTCCACATCACAAAAGCTCATACAACCTCAATGCAATACAAACAAGTAGGAACTACTTCTACCAACTCATTATTCATGAAAACTTCAACATTTCACATTTCATTGGGGGAACTTCCTTCTCCAAATCACATCATGGTCATCACAACATCATTAGGCACATTTAGGAAATTTTACTCAACAACACAATTATGCAATATCTTCATAGCAACATATTTAGGCATGTTCA
The DNA here is from genome assembly GCA_029007595.1 of Solanum commersonii. Taxonomy (NCBI): domain Eukaryota; kingdom Viridiplantae; phylum Streptophyta; class Magnoliopsida; order Solanales; family Solanaceae; genus Solanum; species Solanum commersonii. The sequence goes on along the minus strand of JAJTWQ010000002.1, from coordinate 5,989,824 downwards.
ACATTTAACCTCATGAAGCATATAGACAATTCTACAAAATGCACATCAACAGGAGGAACATAAATCATGAAAACTCATTTTCTCATATAAACAAGAATTCAACTAGAACATGCACAACATAAGGAGACCATGGAAAACACATATCCACACAAGACTCCAAAACATGAACAACCTACTACGAACTCTTGGTCTCAAGCTTGAATAGGAATAGAAGAAAAGGGTTAGGGATATCAACACTCACCCCAACTTTACTACTCAACATCCATTCGCCCGCTTAAGCGTAAGCCCAACTAAAGTAAACATAAGACAACATAAAATATTCAATATGACATCACAACTCTAAGGAACTATCAACTTACATGTATCATCCGAATTAGCTCCCTTGTCCTTGTTAGCTTGAAGCACATAGAAATGGTTCCTCCTTAGAGAATTAGGATTCGGGCCACCATGAGAAGCTTGGTTGGCCTCTCTTTCTTTTTCCATGAGTGTTGGGAAATCCCTTATCTTAGGACCCTTCTTCCACACCGAAAGCACCAATTCGCGCAGGAAAGACACTTACTCAAATGTTGGTTCCCTCACTTAGCACAAATAGACCTTTCAAATGAAGAACCACCTCTATTCGCTCCTTGAGTTTTAGGGTTAGACACCATATAATTGTTGATCATAGGAGAATCTTGGTTGTAGTACCTCTTTTTGGACCTAGGTTGAGTTTGGTCATCCGGTTTATTCCTCTTCAGTTTCCTATTCATCTTCCTAAGCTTTGTCTCCTCAATTTGTTGAGCATATATCATGAGCCTAGAGATATACATATCATGATGGAGCATTACCGTACGACATTCTTCTTCAACCAAACCGGACACTACAAACTTATTCATCCTAGCCCTAGAATTTTCCACCATAGTTTGAGCATACTTAGAAAGTTGGGTGAACTTGACAGAGCACTCCTTCACACTTATTCCCCCTTGATGAAAGTTCATGAATTCCACCAGCTTTTGTTCCCTCAACCCTAATGGGAAAAACTTATCATGAAAGGCCATCTTAAACACTCCCCAATCCACCGGGCCCGCTCTCACGAGTCTCTAATCTCTCCATTGCTCAAACCATACTTGGGCTATGTCTTTCATTTGATAAGGAGTTATTTCTACCTTTTCTCTAGAAGATACACCCATGGCATCCACCACTTTGAACAATTCATCTATGAAGCCTTGGGGGTCTTCATCCACTTTAGAGCCATGGAAGGTAGGGGGATTAATCCTTGTGAAATCCCTATTTCTAAAAGTTGGTGTACTTGCATTCGGGTTTACTTGTGGTCCAACTCCTCGGTTAGATTGGGTCTTTAAGACTTAAGCTTGAGTGGTAACAGCTTGGGCTTGAACTGTCATGAATTGGGTCAAAGTTTGGAACACAACCCTTATCTCAACATTAGACATGGCCCCTTCATCATTAGGAGATTGAGGTTCTTGAGGATATTGGCCACCTTGAGGGGGAACCTCCTCATTGACATTCTCATATTGTGCTCTCCTTGCATTAGCACTTCTTTTATTCATATTCCTATAAACACAAGAGAAGGATTATGATAAACACATATTGAACGAAACTCTAAGGCGCAACTTCAAGAATAATGAAAGAAGTGTAACGTTCTATCGTCCTATAGCCTCTCACTTATAGATGTGTCGCGACTCACACCAATGAACAAGACTCTACTAGATGTGGCTTGTGAGACATGAACCCTGAAACCATTCCAAAAACATTGTGTTTTGATACCATGTTTGTCACAACCCGAGAGCATCCCCTAGTCATAACCCAGCGTATTCGACCTTGAAGGGGTCCTATACATGCCTTATATTATTCACTCATCGCATAGGTAATAAAAATAGTGCATAATTTAATTTTTTCTTAATAAATCCAACAATTGAAAACTCATTTATAAAGTAGGGAAATACTAAAGTCTCATATGGCCATCTTAGACAAAATTTTATACAAGATAGGGTCATGGCCCTTTACAATCGAAGTCTTAACCATACTCTAAAATGTAAAAGAACTCCAAACATGAATAGTCCTTTTCCTTGGTCTATCAGGACATACCCAAAAGATGTCTTGGAAGAAGTCTATTCCAAGCTCCAACTAGAGAGATCCACTTAGTTACCACAACCTACACTTATAGTAAAACACTACAAGAAGAATGGGGTTAGCACATAAAGTACTAAGTATGATAGCCATGCAAAGCATGCTCAAAAATAACATTTTTTTGAAAGACATGCTTTTATGCTATTTTGGTAAAACATCATGAAATACAAATATAAGAGTCACAATACTCAATCATAACTAACATACAAGTCATTTATCACAATAGAGACATCTTCAATATACATAACACATTACATTTACATAACCCTTCACTTAAAGAATCCCTTAGGCCATACCTTGTCCAATGTATGGATAGCGTCCCATACAACTATCCACACCAAGGAACCACCCTAAGGTCACCAAAAGTGAACTTTCCATTCAACCTTTCCACCTTCAACACAATACATTCATAAAGATATAAACATTATTTAAGATGTGATCATCACATAAGGACCATCAACTAAGATAACTCTAAGTCACATTTGTGCATTGTGTAAGTAGGATCCCATACTACTACTCACCCTAAGTGCTCCTTTGAAGTCACCATAGACTAGGCACATTCATTTTCGACAAGTAGTAACAAAGAAGTATCTCATACAATCCAAGTATAGCATGCATTCTTTCATTACATATATAAACATTCAAGTCACCATTCATTAACTTCATTAAGAGCATTTTCATTCATTAGACACAAGATCAACATTTTTCATTAACATGATCATAAGAGTCCATTCATTACATTAACATTATAAGGAACACACCATGACTCCTCTCAAATGCCTACCTGTACAATGCATATATAGAGACTCATACCACCACCCATACTAAGTAGTACATCCTTAAGAAGCCATAGTTCACTAACACTATTTGTGGGGGGTAAGACTTAACCGACATAGACCATGAGAGCTTGACATGGAATCTCGATGTCACCCTCATTGGATAAAGGATTCCTACTTGCCTAAGGTAGGACCATTGCTCTTTAGACTTAAGTGAATCTCCACATGCTCAACCTATGTTGGCACATAGTTTATGGGATAGGGAGATTGCTACTAGATACCCCGTCTCAACTCACGTGAGGGCATCCATCTCAAGAGATTGCTACTAAGTGCCCAGCCTCAACTCAGGTATGAGCACCCATCTCAATCCATATCCACTCGGTGCTTGGCATTATTCCCCATCGAGTATTTTACATTCATTAGATTAGTTTATTATGGGATAAGGGATTGTTACTAGATACCCACCTCAACTAGTAAATTAGGTCAAACTGTCCTTTCAAGGCTATGATAACAAATCCTCAATTCACCAAAAATTCACCACAATTAGACATAGATAATGATACAATTCAATAATCTAAACCAATCTAAGCATGAATCCATCAACATTCATTCAAAATCAATAAACACACTTTAGCAGTCACAATTTAAGAATTTAGAGAAATCATGGGTTCATAGTATATTTTCATCTAAAATCATAAATTAAACATCAATATAATAATAATTTATCATTTGAAATTGTTTGATGCAAGAACCCATGAAAATTAGTTAAAACCCAACTTTTTATGATTTGAAATCTTCTTTGAATTAGCTTTTTGAATGAAATATTAGACAAGGATCAAAGCCACCATACCTATTAGATGAGAATCCATGAAATCCCCTTGAAAATGATTTGAAAATCTTGATCTAATTGACCTTGGAAACTTGAAGTCTTCAATGTAGTTCTTAGTGAGAAAGTAGTTTGAGAGGGAGGATTTTGATTTAGGGTCTTGAGTTATGATTTAATAAAGTGTGTTTTAATGACTTAATATGTTTTATATATCTATTAAATCAATATGAATGGCCCTAAACTATAATAATTAGATTATAAAATTATTAGACCCTCACTTACCTTGGGCGACTTCTTGACAGTATTGCTGCCCCTCACTCACGCCCACAACTCACTGACCATACTACTGGTCCGTAGGTCAGGGATGGGGATACAAAATGAAGGCCAAGCCTGCGTAGACTAAGTCCTAACCCACACCCATGACCTACGGGGCGTGGACTGGTCTAAGGGGTGTGAATGCCTTCCATGAACTAAGCTATTTTGTCAGTTTTTTTGGCAGTGATGGGGTCTTCCTCAAGGAACCCTTGGGTGGTCCTTGGGGAGTCGTACTCAGACGTTTAACACTTAAACATGTCATTATATGTATGGGAGCCATTTATCTTGATTTTTAACCCTCATACAACACTCCACTACAAGACACTACAACACACTAGTTTAACTTACTAGTTTTCAGGTGTTATAGTCGTGTCTTGACGTTTAGCTCCTAAATTCCAAAATCTTCTCTCGAGGAGCCATTAAACAACACAAAATCAAGTTACTAACTTTAAACTCACATGTGAGGTTCTAGTTTCACCTACTAGATTCCGTCAAGTATTAGTTAGGCCTTATTTGTTTTTACGGGATGTTACACCAAATATTGACTGAAGCTATGAAGGCCGAATATAATAGGGGAGTTGTTGATCCGGCTAATCTATGTGGGAATACCATGGCTTCTAGATTGACGGATTTTACAAAATGAACCCTCCTGTGTTTCTTGGTTTTAAAGTGGGAGAGGATCCTCAAGAATTTGTGAAAGAGGTTTACAAGATAGTAGATTCCATAAGGCTGACTTCAATAGAGAAAGCGGAGCTAGCGTCTTACCAATTGAAGGGAGTGGCCCAAGTATGGTATACTCAATGGAAGAAGAATAGGCCGATAAGAGCGGGTTGCATAGATTGGGAGGTGTTCAAGAAAGCATTCCTTGATAGGTTCTTTCCTTGAGAAATGACGAAAGTTGAGGTGGAAGAATTTATTAACCTTCGTCAAGGAAGTATGAGTGTTCAAGAATATTCTCTCATGTTTACCGAATTGTCCAAGTACGCTCTGACCATGGTGGCAGATCCAAGAGATGAGATGAGTAGGTATGTGATGGGTGTATCCAAGGTAGTAAAAAAAGAATGTCGTACGACAATGCTCTTTCATGATATGGATATCTCGCGTCTTATGGTGTATGCCCAACAAATGGAAGATGAGAAACTCCAAGGCAACAAGAAAGAGCAGAAACGAGCTAGAACTAGTGAAAGGAACTTCTCCAATGCCAAGTCCAATTGGCTAGGTTGCCAAAGGTTCAAAGAAAGGTTCTCCAACCAAGGCTCCTCTAGTTCTCACCTAAGGCCAACAATGATAGAGGTTCAAACCCTAGACCTTAAGGAGGCAATAGTGGTGTTCATATGTTGCTAGGCCTAATTGTGCAAAATGTGGTAGAAAACATGAAGGCAAATGCTTAGTTCATTCAGATGGGTTCTATGGTTGTGGAAAGAGCAACCACAAGATAAGAGATTGTCCAAAACTAATGGCAAAGGCAAAAGAGGCCAAGCAAGCTCCTCCAAGCAGTTCAAACTCCAATGCTCAAAAGCAAAAACTGCTTTTATGCTCTCCATTCTCGAGGTGACCAAGAGAGCTCTCCGGATGTCCTGACCGGTATGTTGCAAGTATTTTCTATTGATGTTTATGCCTTGTTAAACCCCGGTGCCATTTTATCTTTTGTTACACCCCTTGTGTCTATGAAGTTTGAAATACTCCCTGAAGTGTTAGTAGAACCTTTTTCGGTCTCTACCCCAGTGGGTGACTCGATAGTGGAAAAAAGAGTCTATAGAAGTTTTCCTACTTCTTTGTCTGACAAAGTTACCTTGGTGCATTTGGTAGAGTTAGATATGTTAGATTTTGATGTGAATTTGGGGATGGATTGGTTGCATGCATGCTATGCCTCTATAGATTGTAGGACTCGGGTGGTTAAATTCCAATTCCCAAATGTGTCTATTTTAGAGTGGAAGGGGGGAAATTATATCCCTAGAGGTCAATTTGTTTCTTGTCTCAAAGCTAGGAAATTGATCTCCAAAGGGTGCATTTACCATCTTGTTAGGGTGATGGATGTTGAGTCTAAAATCCCTTCACTAGAGTCGGTCCCCATGGTGAATTGATTTCTAGAAGTCTTTCCTGATGACTTGCACAATATTCCTCCCGAATAGGAAATAGATTTTGTCATTGATCTTTTGCTCGATACACTACCTATTCTCATTCCTCCTTATAGAATGGCTCTGGCCGATTTAAATGAATTGAAAGTGCAACTAAGGGATTTGTTAGATAAGGGCTTTATCCGACCGAGTATCTCTCCATGGGGTGCTCCAGTGTTGTTTATAAGAACGAAGGATGGGTCTCTTAGGATGTGCATCGACTACTGCCAATTGAACAAGGTAACCGTTAAGAATAAATATCCCCTTCTGAGAATCAATGACTTGTTTGAACAAGTTGATAGTTGCTTCTCAAAAATTGACCTTCGTTCGGGCTACAACCAATTTAGGGTGAGAGGGAATGACATACCCAAGATGGCTTTTTGAACTAGGTATGGGCACTATGAATTCCTTATGATGTCATCTGTCCTAACTAATGCCCCGGCGGCATTCATGGACCTAATGAATAGGGTGTTTATACACTACCTTGATATGTTTGTGATTATATTTATCGATGATATCTTGATCTATTCAAGGAGTGAGATTGATCATATGGACCATTTGAGGATTGTATTGCAAGTCCTTAAAGGCCACCAATTATATGCAAAGTTTAGTAAATGTGAGTTTTGGTTAAGGTTCGTAGCCTTCCTTGGACATATTCTGTCGAGCAAGGGTATTAAGGTAGATCCTAAGAAGATGGATGTGGTCAAGAGTTAGCCTAGACATCTAACCCCATCTGACATTAGAAGCTTTTTGGGTTTGGCCGGTTACTATAGGAGGTTTATTGAGGGATTTTTCTCCATTGCTTCTCCGTTGACGACTTTGACTCAAAAGAAAGCTAAGTTTGAGTGATCGGAGGCTTGTAAGAAAAGCTTCCAAGAGTTGAAAGGTAGGCTTACTTATGCTCCGGTATTGACCTTACCGGAGGGTACCAATGGGTTTGTTGTCTATTGCGACGCCTCTAGAGTGGGATTGGAGTGTGTGCTCATGCAATATGGTAAAGTTATTGCCTAAGCATTAAGGCAACTTAAGATACATGAGAAGAATTACCCAACCCATGATCTTGAATTAGCGGCGGTTGTGTTTTCTTTGAAAATATGAAGACATTGCTTGTATGGGGTTCATATGGATATCGTCACTTATCACACGAGTCTTCGATATGTCTTTAGCCAAAAAGACTTGGACCTTTGACAAAGAAGGTGGTTAGAATTTTTGAAGGATTATGACATGAGTGTCCTTTACCACCCCAGCAAGGCTAACGTTGTAGCGGACACACTTAGTAGATTGTGCATGGGTAGTGTGCCACACATAGACAATGAAAAGAAAGAGTTAGTTTGTGATGTGCATAGGTTGGCTTGGTTAGGTGTTCAACTAGTGGATTCCACCAAGGGTGGTGTCACGATTCATAAATGTTTCGTATCGTCCTTTATAATGGATATGAAGTCTAAACAAGATCTTGATCCTTTAATGGTTGAGTTGAAAGAGTTGGTACTCAAGAAGTCTGTTAAGACTTTTTGCTAAGGGGGGAGATGGAGTACTTAAGTACCAAAGTCGATTATGTGTTCCGGATGTCAATGGATTGAGAGAGAAAAGTTTAGAAGAGGCTCATAGTTCTCAGTATTATATTCATCCAAGAGCCACCAAGATGTACTGTAATTTACGAGAAGTCTATGTGTGGAATGGTATGACAAAGGATATTGTGGGTTTGCCTCGTACTCGAAGGCAACATGATTCTATTGGGGTCATTGTGGATAGGATGACAAAATCAGCCCACTTTATTCCCGTCAAGGTGTCACATTTGGCAGAAGACTATGCCAACTTGTAAATAAGGGAGACAGTGAAGTTATATGGAGTCCCTTTATCCATCATTCCGGTTCGGGGTACTCAATTTACTTCACACTTTTGGAAGTCATTCCAAAAAGGGCTTGGTACTGAGGTCAAACTTAGCATCGCTTTCCACCCTTAAATGGATGGTCAAGGGGAACGTATTATTCAAACCTTAGAGGAGATGTTGAGGGTGTGTGTTATAGATTTTAAAGGTAATTGGGATGGCCACTTGCCATTAATAGACTCTTCCTACAATAATAGTCACCACTTAAGTATCAGTATGGCTCCTTTTGAAACCTTGTATGGTAGGAGATGTAGGTCTCTGGTTGGTTGGTTTGAGGTAAGATAAATTGCATCTATTGGTCCCAAATTGGTCTATGAAGCTACTAAGAAAGTTTGGCTCATTAGAGAGATTGAGAACGACTCAAAGTAGGCAAAAGTCTTATGCCCATGTAAGGAGAAGGGACCTAGAATTTAAAGTTAGTGATTGGGTCTATTTGAAAATCTCACCTATGAAGGGTGTGCTAAGGTTTGGAAAGAAAGGAAAACATAGTCCCCGGTATGTAGAGCCATATCAAATTTTGAATCGTATTGGAAAAGTTTCCTATGAGTTGGATTTGCCAAATGAATTGGCCTCGGTTCATCTGGTATTTCATGTTTCCATGCTTAAAAAGGGTATTGGGGATCCGGTATCCATTATTCCCCTAGAAGGGTTGGGAGTTAATGAAAGCCTTTCCTATGATGAGGTTCGGTAGAAATTTTAGACTTGCAAGTCAAGAGATTGAGGAACAAGGAAATAGCTTCCATTAAGGTTTTGTGAAGGAATCATTTAGTCAAGGATGCTACTTGGGAGGCCGAGGCCGATATGAAGTCCCGATATCATCATCTCTTTCCTTCTACTCCTATTCGAGCTTGAGGTAAATAGTTCGTCTTGAGTTTTAGTATTTTGGGATTAATGTGTGTTATATGAGCTTTTCCATGATTTCATTATGTTATGCATGTTGTTGATTAAATTCATGCTTAGTAAAAAAATGAGCTTTCATGATTTATGTTCCTCATGTTGTTGTGCATTTAGTATGAGTTGCCTATTTTACTTCAGGAGATGTGTTAGTGAACATGCTTTAATATGCTTTTGAGAGTAATGGCATATTAGCCTCATGATGTTATGTTGAGCATTATTTTAGTTGGAAAAGGTAGTTCCTCCTATTATTATGAGATATATGGATTTTTGTGCATGTTGGGTTGGTCGATGAAGTTCCTACTCCCTTGTATTGCATTAACTATGTTTAAGAAGGAGTTGATGTTTCCTCCTTTAGTTTGTGCATTATTTTGATGTTTCATGCATGATAGACTACTAGTTTTGAGTCTTTAATTATGTAAGGTGTTTAGATCGTAATTCGAGGATGAATGTTTCTAAGGGGGAGATATTGTAACATTCCATAAATGTGTAGACTAAACTAAAACTAAAACGAAAGGGGTAAAAGTCCAGTATAAGGGCAAGGGCCTAAACTACCTAAGAAGAAGGAAGGAAAACAATTTTTTCACTGAACCATTCGGTGAGGGGTAGTAGCAATCGCCCAAGTCACTTGGCGATTAGCCAAGTGAACCCCATCACCTAAGTGGGCATCCCCCCTTGGCCTAGCTACTAGAAAATTACGCAAGCTAGGTCAGGACTCGCCAACTGATACGCTTCAATTACACCTTCCTACAGAAGTATAAGCAATTGTTATCAAGTAAAGAATCCAAGTTGTAGGTTGGGGTAGATCCCACGAGGAAAACGGTTTAGACTTTATTTTAACCAACAATTATATTCAATTAGTCAAATTACTTCAAGAAAAAGGTAATTAATGAGGGGTTTTGTTTGTATGAAACAAATAGTAAGAATTTAATAAGTAATCAGTAATCAAAACTCAATTTTGGTTGTTATCAAGATGAGAGAAATAACTAGGGTATGTGTGTTCCCCACAAACTCATAACGCAATAATCCTAGTAACATCAATCCTTTCCTAGTATATTACATGTAAATTGATAAGTTAGGTATCTCTAAATCCTTGGTCCGGCATCTAGAGAATTTCACCCCGCACTTTGTCCGGCTACGTGTGTATAATTTACTAACTCTTACCTTTATCTCATATTAGACATTATAATCGATGTTTGGCTTAGTTATTACTTCGCACCAATCGATACTAGCCTATTAGATAGTATCACACTAAATCTATGTTGATAATTCTTTTCTTGTTGATTACCCCCTTGGTCCGGCAGGTAGTAACAAGGCGAGTTCTAACGCGTGCACTCGTTAAAAAGACTTCTAAACGAAAGAATTATCAATGCATGCAAAACACTATTCAAGAATTACTTATTTACTATTCATACTTTGTTAATCGCTCATGGCTCTCACAACCCTAGTTGTGGATTTAGTTACCCTTATTAGCAAGAACAGAATTCATAGTTTTTGATGAAGAAATCATGAACTTACGTAAATAGAATAATAAACCCAGAAATTCAACTTGAATTGCAATGCCAAAATCTTCAAAACGAACTTAGGACATCAATAATTGCTAGAGTTGCAAATTAATCTCCAAAGTCACAAAGTAAAACTAGAATAGTAATCTCTCCCCTCCAAAAACGAGCTTAACATGCCCTATTTATAGAAAACAAATCCTAAATTAAAAGTGAAACAAATTAAGGAAAGTTTGTTCAGGCACGCGTATTCATTCCACGAGACTGACTTATAGACGGTCGGTGGATCTACGGTCCGTAAGTCCCTTCCGTCAGCCAGGACTTGGAAAATATTTCAGCTTCCAAAAATCAGCTTCTCTGAAGCAAATGACAGACTTGCAGTACTGACCGTAGATCGATCTACAGTCCGTCAATTCTCTCCGTAGCTCCGCACTTAGAATCTTCAAAAATCAGGTACTGGAACCCTCGCAATATCAATCTACGGATCAATCAGTACAGTCCATAGATCAATATACAGATCGTCAATGGCCACAGTGGTTCCACACTTGGTCAGATTTCCCTGATTTGACTTCCATACCTTTCCTGCTGATCTACGGTCATCACCTATGGGCCGTCAATGGATCTATGGTCCGTAGATAACCTCCGTGAATGCCCTTTTTTCTGCAGTTCTTTCAGTTGTCTCTATACTTTCGCGCCTAAACATCTTTCCTGCAAAAAACAATAAAAACATATAAAAACAAATACAAAAAGTCCCTAGACACACACAACTTGTAAGTAAAATGTATTAGAAATACCATAAACTCATGGTATATTAACACCCTCAACTTAAATTTGTTGTTTGTCCTCAAGCGACGCACTACGACTCTAAACGACACTTGTATAGAAGCAAGCATTTCACGCCCATGCAATCACATTGCTCTCTACCCCTCCCCCTCACTTTTCAGGTGAAACTTCGTTTTCTTAGACTGGACAAGCTAATCCATGCAGATCAAACCATGACACAGATTGACCAACTGACACACGACATACACCTTTTCACTGTCACCAAGGTACCAACTTTCCGACAATGTAACTAGTGCCCTTACTTCAAACGTAATCCCTTTTTCACAAAAAAATGGATGTCATTTATGGTACAAGGATTTATTCAACACTCACACTCAGAAATAATTTCAAATACAGTTAGTGCTTTATGCCATAAGTTTGCCCTTATTTTCAATGTTTAGACTCTCCAAACTAGACTCTAAGATCACTATAGGACTTTATTGGCTTGTAACATAGGCTCAGGGTCAGGTGTGGTGCATTTGGGTACTACTTAGTGACTTTTTGCCCTCCTTGACATTACATTTAGGTTTTTAACCTCTTTTTGCCCTATTTTTGTCATACTATAGCTTTACCTTCTCTCCCTTAACTTTCTTCACCCACGGATGTGACTTTAGACTTTGCAGTTCTTTTTACTTTTTATTTTATTTTTCTTTTAGCTTTCAACAAGTCATATCATTTCCTCACAGTTTCTTTTCTTTTTTTTCACATCACTCTTTTCAAACCCATTTTTCTTTAAGTTTCCTCTTTCATAGCCACCCTCAACTTATGTATTTTCCATTAGTTGAGGTGCACAATACCCGATGTCGGGTAAGGGACAAGATTGAAGTTAGTTTTTACATTAGCCACCCTCAACTTAGGCTTTTGGCCTAAGTCGAAGTGCACATGTCCAAGGAGGGACCGGGGCCAATATAGTGGATTATGGGAAGGTGCATTCGGGGTTTAGAAAGAAATGGTTTACTTTTGGGCTCAAAGTTGGATCAAAGGGAGCAGTTATTTCATTTGGTTGGATCCTTCTTTTAGGCAATTTGTGGACTTTTCAGAACAATGGCCTATGATCACTTCCTAACCTCTAGATTGAATTGTCTTAGCAGGACTAACCGGGCAAGTTCTAGTTTTGCACAAAAACTGTTTGAACACTCAATGATTCTCACCCACTCTTGGCACATTGTTTCATTATCAGATTATCAGATTACCCAGTTTACGTTTCAGCTCAAGTCATGTCATCGAGTTGATTCGTTATTATGTCATACTCAGAGCCAACACATTCAACTAATCGTAGCCTACAACTTCTAGCATACATCCTAAAATCTGATGGGGGGTATCATTTTTCATAAGCCATCTTGCTTCTTTCTTTATCATGCTTCTACACATACAATCCTAAGACATGCCAGTTCAATAAAAAAATTAAACAGTCTCTTGGGGGAAAATAACACAAGCAAGAAAACCCCAAGAGAGAATGCATGAGTTGGGTTATTTAGAGTTCACCTTATCACTCACGATCCATTTACCCCAACCCCCAAAAAAATAGATGCACTTGTCCCCAATACATACAAAAACAGTAAAAGAAAATTGATTGGGTGAAGCAAACTTGTGACGCAAAGCGCCGACAAATCATCAACACGCAAGAGGGTTCGATTTCCTGGAACCCACTGGAACAATAGTGGGGACACCCTCAGTAGTGCCCACATCAAGGAATCACCTCTTCGCTACTAACCAAACACCAGACCCTTCTTGTGGACTATGGAATGGGTTTTATTTGAAATGGAAGGGAATTTGGGAATTTATGGAAGGGATGATATTATGGGGTAGTTCTAGAGTGATTTAGGGAGTTTATGGGATGGTTGAAACAGTTTTGGGAGTAATGGAGGGAAGTGGAATGGTTTAAAAAATGGGGTTTTTTAAATAGGGGGGTTAGGGTCGGGTCAGATAGCCTTAGGGTTTGATGAATGGCATGCTTAAAGTACACTCAACATCTCAACCTCGGGCACACAGCGACGAAAATCCCATCAGCACAACTATGATACAAGTAAGGATCATCCCCAAAAAAATCTCTTCACATCACGCATAAACTTTTTCCTTTGGTGAAAAGACAAATCGGGGGGCACAATATCGCTTGCCAAATAATTAGCAAGGTTTGCGAACCAAGGAATCAAATCATGAGAAGCAGCCAATACCTGTTCATCTGGAAAAGTATCATTAATTTTAGCCCTATCTCCAAGCTTTAGCATAGCCTCTTCGTCTAATCTGGACAAGTGTTCGGCAACTTGATTTTCGGTCCCCTTTCTATCTTTTACTACAAAATCAAACTCTTGCAGCAACAATACTCATCTAATCAATCTCGGTTTTGCATCCTTTTTCGCCATCAAATACCTCAATGCAGAATCGTCAGTATGCACTATGACCTTAGTACCAAGCAAGTAGGATCAAAATTTGTCGAATGCAAAAACCACTGCAAGAAGTTCTTGTTCGGTCACAGTATAATTCTTATGGGCCACATTTAGAGAGTTGCTAGCATAGTAAATAGGATGAAGAATTTTGTCTCGCCTTTGTCACAATACTACACCAAGTGCCAATCCACTCGCATCGCACATTACCTCGAACGGTTGTCCCCAATCCAGTGAAATAATGATTGGTGCTCTAACCAACTTTTTCTTTAACTCTCTAAATGCTCTAAGACAATCAGCATCAAATAGAACTTATACTTCTTCTCGAGCAGTTTGTACAATGGATGTGCAATTTTGGAAAAATCTTTGATGAATCTCCTATAAAAACCTGCATGTCCAAGAAAATTTCTAACACCTTTTACAGAAATGGGTGGTGGCAACTTTTCTATTACCTCAACTTTAGCTCTATCAACCTCAATACCTTTCTCTGAAATTCGATGACCCAACACTATACGTTATTTAACCATTAAATGAAACTTCTCCCAATTCAGCACCAAGTTGTAGTCTTCACACCTTTTAAGCACCTCGGCCAGATGATCTAGACAACGATCAAAAGAATCACCTACAACTGAAAAATCATCCATGAACACTTCAATAGTGTCCTCCACCATATCAAAAAATATCGACATCATACACCGCTGGAAAGTTGTTGGAGCATTGCACAACACGAATGGCATCCGTTTGAAAGCAAAGGTCCCATTTGGGCAAGTGAAGGTGGTCTTCTCTTGGTCTTCTAGAGCTATAGAAATTTGATTGTAGCCCGAATACCCATCAAGAAAAAAATACCAACCCTTTCATGCAAGTCTATCCAACATTTGGTCCATGAATGGCATAGGAAAGTGGTCCTTTTCTGTCTATGGATTTAACTTCCGTTAATCCGTACAAACTTTCCATCCAGTAACGGGCCCCATTGGAACAAGCTCATTTCTTTCATTTGGAACCACAATCATACCTCCCTTTTTAGGAACACACTTCCCTTGACATACCCAACTACTATCTGCAATGGGGTAAATACCTCTTGCATCTAGCCACTTGATGATCTCTTTTTTAACTACTTCTTGCATAGGTGGATTTAATCTTCTCTGGTGCTCAATACTGGGCTTATGATCTGGCATGAGTTGGATTTTGTGAGAGAAAATACCGGGGGGAATCCCAATAATATCTGCAATAGACCACCCAATAGATCGCTTGAACCTCTTCAACACAGTCACCGAGCACTCTACTTGCCTCGCATTCAAATCTGCTGCAATGATGACTGACAAAGTATTCTCTTCGCCCAAGTATACATACCTCAAGTGCGGTGGTAGAGCCTTAAGCTACAATTTCGGTGCCTCCACAATAGATGATCTTGTGGGTGGGGACTCGGGATTCTTTATGTCTAGCTCATACTTCTTTGGTTTGGACCGATATTCACACTTATCGAGTGCGGCTACTAACCCATCATACTCTTCAATATCATCACTATCGAAAATCATCATAACTGCTGCTAATGCCTCAACACGTAATCGCTCTTCAATTTGCACTTCTTTCCCACTCTCCACTCTATAAGTTATAGTAGATACTATTTGAAGCTCACCATTCTGCTTCATGGACATACAAATATTCAAAGTTGCTTCTTCATTATTCAGTCTGAACTCATCTGCCCCTTATCCATATCAACCAACTTACGCCCTATTGTAAGAAGTGGTCTCCCAAGGATAATGGGAACCTTAAAATCAACCTCACATTCAAGAATCACCAAATCCACCCGAAAAATGACAGACTCTACTTTTACTAGCACGTCATGGAGTACACCAAAGGCCTCTTCACAGTTCGATTGGCCATTAGTAACCGCATTACAGTGGGCTTTGGGTCCCCTAGACCAAACTTCTTGTAAATAGACAAGGGCATGAGGTTGATGCTAGCACCAAGATCACACAATGCCTTAGCAAAGTGTAACAACCCTATAGTACATGGGATCGTGAAAGCATCAGGGTTTTCCTTCTTCTACACCAGAGATCTTATAGCAATAACGCTACAATGCTGCAATCTATCATCATCTTCAAAACTCACAGACCTTTTCTTTGTCACCACATCTTTCATAAACTTTGCATACCCATGCATTTTCTCCAAGGCTTCTATCAAAGGGGAATTGATAGAAAGCTGCTTTAACATAGTAATAAACCTGCGATATTTACCATCTTCAGTCTTCTTCACTATCCTATGTGGAAAAGATGGTGGAGGTCTAGGTATGGGGATCACTTTCTGAGATATCTCCGTTTCTTGCTCTGTCCCAGTCTCAGACTCTTCTCTAACTTCCACCACATCATCTTCTTTTCTAATCTCACTATCCACCATAGACGGCATAGGTGGATCTATGGTTTGCTTACCCCCTCGAGTAGTAATTTCCATATAATGACCATTACTCTTTGGATTCTGGATGGTGTTGCTAGGGAGAGTGCCAGGTTGACGCGGGTTCACTATAGTAGACAACTAAGTCATCTGCTGCTTTAGATGCTTAATTGACACTTCATGGGCATCAACCTTTTGACCAATACCAGATAAGTCACTTCTCATCTCCTTCACATTCTCATCAGTTGCATCAAACCTTGTCATCAACTTCTGCGTCATATCTTCAATACGCGCCATATTACCTCCAGCTTCCCTAGCACCAGATTCTCGATTTTGAGGGGGAACATAGGGTCTAACCCGATCGTTTTTATTGCCATAGTTATTCCTATTATAGTTGTTGTCGCGATAGAAGTTCCCATCCTGGACATAGTGTCCCTCTCGATTGTAATTTCCATAGTTCCTACCTTTGTTCCCTTGACCTTGGCGCCAATTTTCTGTGTTGGATCCTTGGGAATTTGGTCGAAAACCCCCCATCTGATCATTCATAGCATAAGCATCCTCTTCATAATAACACTCATCAACTGGTGGTGGAGTTCTAGTTAAGTAGTTTACAACATTTATCTTTTCTTCTCCTCCGCTCATATGCTTTAATACCAACCCCAACTTTGTCCTCATCTGGGACATATCCTCACGAATATCATCTGCGGAGTTGATATTTGTATTATGAATGGCAAATGTATTTCTCCCGGTATCTGACCTCCTAGTGCTCCATGCTTTACTATTGCGAGAGATCCTCTCTAGTTTTCAGCAATCTGTGCATATCTACAATCACCATATGAACCTCCAGTACTAGTGTCAAGAACTGCTTTATTGTTATCATCCTGTCCTCAATAGAAATATTCCTTCAGCGACTCATCATCAATACGGTAATTTGGAACACCTCTTACGAATACAGTGAATCTGTCCCAAGAGCTGCTCACATACTCTCCAGGTAATGCTATAGAATTCTCTTTTTGTGATTGAGCTGCTTGGACACTGGATAGTACTTCTCTTGAAACACCTCCGCCAGTTGGTCCCATATAAATATTGAGTTATAAGGAAACTCAGTGAACCATATTGCTGCATTGCCTGTCAGTGGCAGAGGAAACACTCGTAATCAAATGACATCCAGATCCAAGTCTGGTCTACCTACACAACTTTTGCAAACCACCCTTAGCTTGGCTAAAGTGAGCATGTGGATCCTCCGATGGCGATCTTGAAAATAAGTCTCTTGCTGTAAGCATCTGCATCAAACTACTAGTCACCACAAATGTGTGCCCTGGAGGTAGAGAGGGTAAGACAATAGGTCCATCAGAGTCTTCTATATTCATGTTGCCCCGATAGTTTTCATGTAGTCGTGAGCCTAGTGGATCTTGCCCCCTCAACGCATCCCCCAATTGATTTTCAGCTGGAACCTGGTGGTCCCCACCAACTAGCATCTGTTGTTGTAACTCAACTGCATCATCTAGATTTCCTCCGATAGGATTAATCGAATCTCTTGGATTGTTCATTCTTCACAAAGTGTGATTGAGCTTAGGATCGTAAGGAGTAAGTGGTTCACCCTGTCTCCGTGTACTTTTCATACACTAGAGTCTAAACCTGAGAGAGACAAAAACAAAGATAAAAAGTAACATTAGGAAATATTTGATTAACGTTCAATAATATAGTTAAAATATATATAAAAGCCAAATTCCCCGGCAACAGCGCTAAAATTTTATACGCTCAAATTACACCTCCCTATAGAAGTATAAGCGATCGTTATCAAGTAAAGAACCCAACTTGTAGGTTCGGGTCGATCCCATGAGGAAAATGGTTTAGACTTTACTTTAACCAACAATTATATTCAATCAGTTAAATTACTTCAAGAAATAGGTTATTAAAGAGGAGTTTTGTTTGTTTGAAACAAAAAGTAAGAATTTAATAAGTAATCAGTAATCAAAACTCAATTTTGGTTGTTATTATGATGAGAGAAATAACTAAGGTATACGTGTTCACCACAAACTCATAATGCAATAATCCTAGTAACAGTAATCATTTCCTAGTGTATTACATGTAAAGTGATAAGTTAGGTATCTCTAAATCCTTGGTCTGGCATCTAGAGAATTTCACCCCGCACCTTGGTACGGCTACGTGTGTATAATTTACTAACCCTTACCTTTACCTCATATTAGACATCATAATCGATGTTTGGCTTAGTTATTACTTCGCACCAATCGACACTAGCCTATTAGATTGTATCACACTAAATCTATGTTAATAATTCTTTTCTTGTTGATTACCTTCTTGGTCCGGCAAGTAGCAACAAGGCGAGTTCTAACGCGTGCACTCGTTAAAAAGAATTCTAAATGAAAGAATTATCAATGCATGCAAAACACTATTCAAGAATTGCTTATTTACTATTCATACTTTGTTAATCGCTCATGGTTCCCACTACACTAGTTGTAGATTTGGTTACCCATATTAGAAAGAACACAATTCATAGTTTTAGGTGAAGAAATCATGATCTTACATAAGAAGAATAATAAACCCAGAAATTAAACTTGAATTGCAAAGCCAAAATCTTCAAAATGAACTTAGGAAATTAATAATTACTAGAGTTGCAAATTAATCTACAAATTGACAAAGTAAAACTAGAATAATAATCTCTCCCCTACAAAAACAAGGTTTACATACCCTATTTATAGAAAGCAAATCCTAAATTAAAAGGGAAACAAATTAAGGAAAGTTTGTTCAAGCACGCGTCTTTATTTTACGAGACTGACTCACGGACCGTCGAAGGATTTACGGTCCGTAAGTCCTTTTCGTCAGCCAGGACTTGGAAAATATTTCAGCTTCCAAAAATTAGTTTCTCTTAAGCAAACGATGAACTTGTAGTACAGACCGTAGATCGATCTACGATCCGTCAATTCTCTCCGTAGCTCCACACTTAGAATCTTCAAAAATCAGGTACTGGAACCCTCGCAGTATTAATCTACGGATCAATCAGTACGGTCTGCAGATCAATATACAGATCGTCAATGGCCACCATGGATCCACACTTGGTCAGATTTCCCTGATTTGTCTTCCATACCTTACCTATTGATCTACAGTCATCACCTACGGGCCGTTAATGGATCTACAGTCCGTAGGTAACCTCCGTGAATGCCCTTTTTCTGTAGTTCTTTCAGTTGTCTCTATACTTCCGCACTTGAACATTGTTCTTGCAAAAAATAATAAAAACACATAAAAACCAATTCAAAAAGGCCCAAGACACACATAACTTGTAGCCGCATAGGTCTTTAGCTTGTGGATCCACCTAAGCTAAGAGTATGGTTCTACCTTAGGCAAGTAGGACACCCCTTTTCAGTGTGGGGTAGACACCGGATTTCGTGTTAGCTCACATGGTCTATATCGGTTAAGGCTTATTCCCAATATACGTTGATATGAACAAGAATGTGATTTATAGACCACAGCTACTCAAGAATCTTTACTTAGTAATAGTAGGAGTATGGGACCTTACTCATGTATTGCACAAGTGCACTTGGAGGGCACTTATGATATATATTCACTATGAGATAATTATTTATGCTTTTTGGTATGATTTATAATTTATGAATTCCATTTTATGCATGATAAGTTCAAACTTCATAAAATGCATGGTTTTTAACTAAAATGTCCTTTTTAGCAATATTTCAATGATTTCTTCCATTGCTATCATACTTGGTGAATTTTTGTACTAACCCATATTTTCTACATTCTCTATAAGTGTAGGGACCGGTTGTTGAGGTATGCTTCTTCGATTGGTCAGAGCATGGATTGACTATTCTCCTCGCTTATTGGTGAGTCCTCATGGTTCGAGGACGGATGATGATCTTCTAGTTTATGTTCTTGTACTTTCGTTTGAGAACTATGTTGTTAAGGGATGTGACCCTATTTTGAGACTCATATTGTAATAGATGGCATTGCTAGACAAGTGGACACTTCCGCTTTACTTTCATGAAAAAATTCTTTAAGACTTTGAAATGGTGTTTTTACTCTTCATTATTCTTTGATCTTATGTTATGAATGCTAAGGGCTTGTATTGGACCCTTTGGTGTCAAGTACACCGTGTTACATCTCGGGTGTACCGCTGGGTCGTGACATAAAAAAACGATGGAGGCTATCCATCACCCTATATGGAAAGCTACAGGAATTAACGGAGCGCTCAAAAATTCAATTTATAGAGTCCAGACCGATCAAAAGTTAATTTTTAGATTGGAAGAGATGTGGAGTTGTGAGACTAACAATTTTATGTTTCCGTGAGATGAATCTATTGTTAGTCTTGAAGACATGATGATTTTGGGAGGGATTTCTATTTTGGGTAACTCTGTTAATTCCCTTCTTCAATCCCCTGAGTTGGTAGAGATTGAAGAATATCTTAAAAATGCGCAAAGAGAGGTTATCAGATTGAAGACTAATAATCACAATAGGTGGTAGAATTGCTTCATGAATAGTAGAAAGTATTATGAACATGAAACTTTTCTTTCTCTTTCGTTATCAAGATTCGTGTTTCCATGTAAAATAAGTGCACCTATTTTCTCAATAGCTATTAGTATGGCTAGTCACGACTAGCGCTTGCTCCTATTGTTCTTGCTAGTATATAGGGCCTTGGGCTCGTTGAAATAGGCCATGATAATGGCTTCATCAGAAGTGCCAGGTAGAAATGGAGAAAGATTTGACATTCATAAGCTTAGTCTTTGGTCGCCATTGTTCTTTGTTCAAGTTTGTGCTTGGGAGAGGATGGTATGTTTGCAGCCAGAGCATGCTCAGAATTACAATATAGTTAGTGGGGTGAGAATAGGCCGATGGCACAATGTGAAAAAAAGGGTGTAATTAATGTGAGGAATACGATTGACTCATCTGGAGAGTTTTTTCTATGGAGGCTATACGCCTTGGCTGTGGAAGAATGGTCGATTCCCATGTTTTACAAGGAAAATGAAGAGTGGACAATAGTTAGAGGGGAAAATTTAGATCTAGAAATGGAGTCATTCATTCGCTGCTTGAGGGCATCTGAGATTGTTAGTTTAGACTGTCAAGAGCCCTATCGACCAAATCGCATAGCAATGCAGTTTTGATATAATCAAGACTTCCCTAAATGGATTCCTCCCTCACCTTCAAGTCCAGAAATTGACTGGTACAACTACAACAGACTTATTGATTCTGATTTGAGGTTATATTGTCCATCTAGGTTGTTTGAACCGGATGTAACTACATAGTATTTGAAAGGGTGGAGAAACGAAACAAATCGGGAAGTCAGTGATGTTCTTCCTGGTATACCGACAGAATATGAAGTGGAGAATTACCCTAAAGTTCATCCTGGTTCTTCTTCTTGTTCGAAGCAAAATCATATTGTAGAAGAAATCGTTCACACATCCATTGACTATGCACATGGCGGAAATGGGAGTAACAGTGTAGTTCCCCCAAGTGCAACATCAAAAATGACAAGGAGAAATCATCTCTGGAGATTGGTCAAACAGTGGCTCGCAACGTTGTGCCTCCTGGATCAACAAAGAATCATGGTAACTCGGATTATGACAAAAATGAGAGTAATAGGAATGCAGCCCGCGATCTGATTGACAAATGTGGTAATGTTATAAGGGTTATAGATGTTCAGCTTGACGAGCTCAAGAGTTAAGTTGCTTCACACAGGAGATGCTACATTCAATATGGGTCAATTTTAATTTACTGCTTACACTCTCTGATGGTAATTTTAAGAATAAAAGTATATCATAAAGCAGAGAAACATATTGAATTCTCATTTGTTATGTCAAATTTGCTAATAAATCAAGTTTGACTTTAACTCTAGCAGTAATAGGTCTAGACTTCGCTTGACTGGCTTTATCAACCACTATTGTCTTACTAGCAGCCATTTCAATTGACAGTAAGAATTGTTTTGCAAAAATCCCATTAGGAAATTTTAATTTGACAACTATCTGATGCACATTCTAGCCACGTTGTGCATAAGTAGTATTAATTAAGAAGCAATTTGATTGTGTTGAGCCTAGCAACTGGAGCAAAGGTGTCAAAATAACCCTTAACTACAATCATTATTTTATGCTTGTTCATTGAACCATCAACATTTAGCTTAGCTCGAATGCCTAGAGGCATGTCTAAAACTAAACCATTTATAATTATGTAGAAGTATCATGTTATTTGATTATGTCTTTGCTAACTTGGACCAATTTTGTGC
This sequence comes from Solanum commersonii, assembly GCA_029007595.1. Classification (NCBI taxonomy): domain Eukaryota; kingdom Viridiplantae; phylum Streptophyta; class Magnoliopsida; order Solanales; family Solanaceae; genus Solanum; species Solanum commersonii. The sequence goes on along the minus strand of JAJTWQ010000002.1, from coordinate 5,967,535 downwards.
AGGTTGGTAGTGCAGTGCTAGGCTAATGATGTGAGCAAGAGGATTTTGTGGTGGAAGACACTCAAAAAAGTCCGGCAGATAATAGTTGTAACCTGAAATTATCAGGCATTAAAACTATGTAATTTGTATGAACTAATTGTGGATTTCCTAATCGACATTGTAGACAAATTTTCAAGCATTGTAACCTAAACTTAGCAGGAATTATAGCGATGTATTTTGTTTGAACTAATTCTTGATTCCCTATTTGTGAAGACAAAATTTTCAAACATGATACAGAGCCTATTTCATTGATATCTACATATGTGATGCAAAATTTACTTTTGTTAAACTTTTATTGAATATTTGTGTGATCTGGCAATTACAATTTGTTTCTATCTAAATATTTATTTCAATGGATAATTTCACATGCTTTTTTAGATATCGTTGCTGGTGTGAATTTTTGAAACTAAATGGTTAAATAATACCATTTTTAATAGAAAATTGCAACACAATGATTTGGAAAGATATAAAAAATATAAAGACAATTGGTTAGAATTTGAATTATAATTCACAATGGAAGTTTTCAATAATGTTTATTTTACCACTAAATGTGGAGTTTCATCTTGAATTCTGACTATTTTACACGCATTCAGACTTTGACGTGTGATATTGTGCATACATTCAACATTTACAAATAGCTATAACCATCGTTGGAAGATATTATGCATATATAATAATAAATTTTATATCTAGCAGGTAAACTCCATGAATTAAGTTGTTATAAAAAACGAGACTCGTTCTACTCTCGACGCATTCTTTGCGTGTGAAAAAATATGCATACAGCAAGACTACTCTTTTCAAATAAGAGGGGCACTTTTTCTATAGAAGGAACACATGTACATATTGAAGCTAACTGTAAATTTTGTAAAAGCCATTGATGAACACTACCATACGGGAAACAATGTTGCCTTTGAGCCAACCTCCAATCTTTACAATTTTTATTTGTCTCTATTAAGATTTTCAACAACATACAATTCCTAGACAGCTTGAAGATATAAATTTATATAGTAATATTATTGTTAATATTTATATTAGTAAGCAAAATGAAACATCAAAATATCGTTTCTATTCGAAACTCCAATTCTGACATCACATATATTTTTAGCAGAAAAGGTGTACCTACACCACAATAATAGGGTGCTAATAAGATGTTAGTAACTTACTTGCAATACAATTTGTTGGATTATATTGTATAGAATTTACTTACTATAATGAAAGTGTGAGTAGCTTCATTCAAAATTCTAAAATATTATATTATCGAATATAAAGAGTACGAAGTTTTTTCTATGATTTTTTTAACTAAATTATATATTATTAAAGTGAAAATAAAATCATTAAGTTCACAATTGATCAGGGCTTCAATTTATTTTATTGACCTTAACAGTTTTGAAGATGTAAGTGACGAAAATAAGAATATTGAGATGGATCTGTGGACAGACTCGGAGTGATAAGATTGAAAATAAAGATATTCAGGACAAAGTAGGAGTAACCTCCGTGGTGGACAAAATTAGGGAAAAGAAATTGAGGTGGTTGGGCCATGTGAAAAGGCGATGTGTGATGCCCCAGTAAGGAGGTGTAAGAGGTTGGTTATAGTGGGGTCGAGGAGAGGCAGAGACATGATGAACAAGTAGTGAGAGTTTTGATTAAATAGAATTACACACAATTGGTTATTTATAACTTGAATTTTATTATTTCAAAGTAAGGACTGCTTCGGTTTTACAATTCTTACTTATAATTTTTCCTGCACTCGTAATCTAGCAACTCTCTTTGTTGCTATCTCTTATTTCTCACTTGATCAATCCTTTGTTATTTGCTACAACTCTATGAATATTCTTGATTCTTTATGAAATATCTTACATATTAAATAAGTTGATGATGATTTCTTAATAATCCTACCATCCTTAATAAGAAGTTTCAACTTCATGCTCTAGAAATAGAGAAAGTCTTGTTCTTAGAGAGCACTTTCCATTTTAATGAACCCTACACTACACAAATTTTCTTTAGTCGAGTCTGTTACCGCCTTGAAGGCAAATAAGAAAAGTGAAAGATCTAAATGAACTAAATTAGTGATATGAAGCATGATACAATTGTAAAGCTGAGATAATTGTAATTCATTCCACTAGTTCAATGAAATTGTTCTTAGTAAGAGAACAATGAAATAGTAACATTATGATATGTCTTCGATAACTAATCAATGAAGACTAAACAACTTCTTAGAGAAGCATCGACACTACTATACTTTTAGCATGAGAAGAATAAGACAGTAACAATATCGGGTATTAGGACAGAAAGCTCAGGCACGCAAAGTTCAAGTAATATCAAGATGTACCTTATGATACAACATGAACCTTACAACATGCCATATTTTATTTTATTTTGATATTCCCATCACCAAATTCACTAGTTTTACGTTGACAATAAACTTAATTGCTTTCCTCTATTGGGTTAAAGTTAAAAGCTCATGCACATTAAGTTTAAGTAATACACGTCATCATTAGTGGCTAAAAGAGTTAACTAAAACCATTTTATTGAAAAGTATAGATACGGTATGTTTTGTTGAATCCTTAAATATTATATCAAATGAATAATGACAAACGAATTCATATTTTTTCTTTAAAAATACCCCTCAGCGAAAACGTGTTTTTCAAGAATGTTTTAAAATAAGTTCTTAAATAATATTATGAATTAATGAAATACTATAGAAAGAGTATATGTCGTAATTAGAAAGATTGTCTCATTTTCTATTGTTATTTCCATCATCAAATCCATCCGTTTTACGTTGATAGCCAACTTACTACAATTGTCTTCCTCTATTGGGGTTTAGCACTGAAAGCTCATGTAGATAAAATTTAAATAGTGTTATCATCATCAATGGCGGAATCACATGTATTTAAAAGGTGTCAACTCACACCACTTCACTGAAAAAGTATACCATGTTGATAGTTGAAAAGTTTTATTTATATACATACTATGTATTGGATCCCTTTATATATTTACATATATATTTTATCATATTTTTTTTTTGTCATCTCCATCACCAAATTCACTGATATTTTTTCATGTTTCGTTAGCCTGCTACAATCATTTTCCTCTACCGGGGATTAGAGTTGAAAGCTAAAGCAGGCAAAGTTCAAGTAATATCAATATGTACCTTATGATATAATATAAATCTTACAACATGTCATCTTTCATTTTGTTATTCTTATCATCAAATTAACCAGTTTTTTATTGACTGTTAGCCTACGACAATTGTTTTCCTCTATTTGGGCTAAGGACTTAAGCTCATGCACATAAAATTAGAGTAATACACATCTTCATCAGTGGTAGATCCACACATATTCAAAATGTGTCAATTGACACCGCTCTACTAAAAAGGTATAGATATTATGTGTAGTGTATATCTCTAAATATTATATCAAATGATTATGGACGATCCAAATTCACATTTTTCCTATAAAAAATACCCCACCAAACAAGTGTTTTTTTCTAGAATGTTTTTAAATAATTTTTGAAATCAAATTATGACTTAATGAAATACTACTAAGTGAATATATGTCGTAATAAGATGGATTGTCATTTTTTGTTTTATTATTTCCATCACAATTCACCACTTTTATGTTGACAAATAGTCTACAAGAATCGCCCTCCTTTATCGGGGATTAGGATTAAAAGCTCATGGACGTAAAGTTTAAATAATATTCAGTATCGTTAATGACGGAACCAAATGTATTAAAATAGATATACTATGTAGATAGGTTAAAAGTTTAATTTATATACATTCTGTTTATATAATCCCTAAATTTACTCGTATGTTTATTTATTTTTATGTTTTAACATCCCTTGAAGAAAAATATAGTTGCTTCATTCCAGTCAACGTATAATCTTCAGTTGATACTCACTAAAGGACAAAGAAGGTAATGGCAAGTAAACTACACTCTCCATATTTTTTCTGTAAAACATACTTACCAAAAAAGTGTTTTTTCTAGAATGTTTTTAAATAAGTTTTGAAATTACATTATGACTTAATAAAATACTACTGAGTGAATATATGTCATAATTAGAAGGATTGTCATATTTTGTTTAGTTATTTTCATCACAATTCACCGTCTTTACGTTGACAGATAGTCTACAACAATCGCCTTCCTTTAGCGGGGATTAGGATTAAAAGCTCATGCACGTAAAGTTTAAATAATACTCATTATCGTAAATGATGGAACCAAATGTATTAAAAAAGTATACTATGTAGATAGGTTAAAAGTTTTATTTATATACATTCTATTTATATAATCCCTAAATTTACTTATTTTTTTATATTTTAACACCCCTTGAAAAAAATTATTCCTCTATTTCAGTCAACAAATAATCTTAAATTGATACTCACTAAAGGGCAAAGAAGATTATGGAAAGTAAAGTATAACTCTGCGTAAACCATTTGTAGCCATCCTTCCCATTTTAAATTTGAGAAAAACAAAAACACACAAGAAGTACTTTTTCTTGTCCTAAAAAGAATCAAAATTCACTGTTTGATTGGTGTATTGTCCATTTTAAAGAGTCGATGGAAGATCCAACTATCGTTGAAAGAGAAGAATTGTTGGTTTCACCACTTGGTGGAATTCCACAACAAAGATTTGCCCATTTTTTAGATCCAATTACTGTTTCGACTTAAGGACCAAATTTCTAACCTCCTTCAATCCCTTTTCCATCCGAATCTGAGTGGCCATTGAAAGTATCCTTTCATGGCTGCAATGGATGGAGGGATCAACAAATGAAATGGAAAAAATAGGTTGAAAAGATGATGGCTATCCATCACCGTGTATGGAAAGCTGCAAGAGTTTACAGAGCGTTCAAAAGTTCAGTGTATAGAGTCCAGACAGATCAAAATTTGAATTTTGGGTTGGCAGAGAAGTAGTGTTCTGAGACTGACAATTTTATGTTTCCGTGGGGTGAAGCTACTATTAGTCTTGAAGGAATAATGATTTTAGGAGGGTTTTCTGGTTTGGGTGACTTGTTAGGACCGAAAATAAGCAGGTGTAAAATGGAAGCTAGTAAAGAAAACCTTGAAAGCCTACGAGTAAGAAGACAAACTAGAAACACACCAAAGTGAGATAGATTTAACGTGGTTCGGTCAATCGACCTACATCCACCAAGGTGATAAACAATCCACTATATATATGAGAGTACAAAATATAGAGAAAAACAACCTCAAGGAGGTACACAAAATTCTCCCTCATAAGCACAACTCTCAAAGCCCTAGGACTACATTGTGAATGCTCATTAAGTTAGAAGGAACAAACCTATATTTATAGAGTCCTCAAACCTTTCCTACAAGAAAAGGACTAGTCAAAATATTAAAACCTTTTCCTAAAAGTAAAACTTATTTATGGTAAGAAATTAGGGTAAATAAACCCAACAAATCACCCCCTTTGCTTGAATTTTTGACAAAATAACAATTCACTCGAAATACAAGAGAGTACACAAAATTCTCCCCCATAATCGGAACTTTCAAAACTCTAGGACTACATTGTGAATGTTAATTAAGTTAGAAGGAACAATCCTATATTTATAGAGTCCTAAAACCTTTCCTACAAGAAAAGGACTAGTCAAAATATTAAAACCTTTTCCTAAAAGGAAAACCTATTTATTATAAGAAATCTAGGGAAATAAAACCCAACATGACTCTATTTTTTCATCCCTTCAATCCTCTGAGTTGGTAGATATTGAAAAAAATCTTGAAAATGCATGACGGGAACTTATCGGATTGAAGACTAATATTCACTGTATTTGGTTGAATTACTTCATGAATAATGGTAAGGGTTATGAACATGAAGCTTTTCTTTCTCTTTGGTTATCAAGATTTGTGTTTCCATGAAAAATAGGTGCTCCTGTTTTCTCAATAGCTGTTAGTATAGATAGAGGAATGCGACTAGCACTTGCTCCTACAGTTCTTGCTAGTATATATAGGGATTTGGGTAAATTCTAACAGGCTATGATAATGACTTCATCAGAAGTGCCACGTAAAAATGGAGACAAATTTGACAATCATAAACTTAGTCTTTTCTCGCCATTGTTCTTTGTTCAAGTTTGGGCTTGGGAGAGAATGGTATCTTTGCAGCCAGAGCACGCTCAGAATTACAATATAGTTAGTGGGTGACAATAGGCCGATGGCACAATGTGAAACAAATGGGTGTAATTAATGTGAGGACTACTATTGACTTATCTAGAGAGTTTTTTCTGTGGAGGCCATACGCCTTGGTTGTGGAAGGTCAGTTGATTCCCAAGTTTTACAAAGAAAATGAAGAGTGGACAATAGTTGGAGGGAAAAATTTAGATCTAGAAATGAAGTCTTTCATTCGATGCTTGAGGGCATCTGAGCCTGTTGGTTTATATTGTTAAGAGTTGTATCCACCAAATCGGGTGGTAATGCAGTTTGGATATGATCAAGACTTCCTTAAATGGATTCCTCGCTCACCTTCAAGTCCAAAACATGACGGGTACAACTACAACAAACCTATTGATTCTAATTTGGGGTTAGACTATCCGTCTAGGCTGTTTGAATCGGATGTAATTACACAATATTTGAAATGGTGGAGAAATGAAACTAATCGAGATGTGTGTGATGTTCTTCCTGATCTACTGACAGAATGTCAAGTGGAGACATACCCTGAAGTTCCTCCTGGCTTTTCTCCTCATTCAAAGCAGAATCATATTGCAAAATAAATAGTTCACACATTGATTGACTATGAACATGACGAAAATATGAGTAGTAGTGTAGTTCCCCCCAAGTGCAACATGGAAAATGACAAGGAGAATTCATCTCTGGAGATTAGTCTAATAGTGGCTCGCAACGTTGTGCCTCTTGGATCAACAAAGAATCATGGTAACTCGGAATATGACAAAAATGAGAGTAATAGGAATGCAGCCCGCGATCTAATTGACAAATGTGGTAATCTTATAAGGGTTATAGATGTTCAGCTTGACGAGCTCAAGAGTTAAGTTGCTTCACACAGGAGATGCTACATTCAATATGGTACGATTTCAATTTATTACTTACACTCTCTGATGGTAATTTTAAGAATAAAAGTATATCACAAAGAAGAGAAACATATTGAATTCTCATTTGTTATGTCAAATTTGCTAATAAATCAAGTTTGACTTTAACTCTGGCTGTACTAGGTCTAGACTTTGCTTGAGTGGCTTTATCAACCACTATTGTCTTACCAACAACCATTTCAATTGACAGTAAGAATTGTTTTGCAAAATACCAATTAAGAAATGATGATTTGACATCTATCTAATGCACTTTCTAGCCACGTTATGCATAAGTAGTATTAATTAAGAAGCAATCTAATTGTGTTGAGCCTAGCAACTAGAGCAAAAGTGTCAAAATAACCCTTGACTTCAATCCTTGTTTTATGCTTGTTGATTGAACCATTAACATTTAGCTTAGCTCGAATGCCTAGAGGAATGTCTAAAACTGAACCGTTTATAATTATGTAGAAGTATCATGTTCTTTGATTCTGTCTTTGCTAACTTAGACCAATTTTGTGCAGGTTGGTAGAGCAGTGCTAGGCTAATGATGTGAACAAGAGGAATTTTGAGGTGGAAAACTGATGAATCCACAAATTAGACTTATTTAGGGCTATATTTTGATAGAATTAGTGTCCTCAAATGCATATTTTGTCTAAAAATCTGATTAAAACCCTTAAGTTTCAGGTATTTAGAGTTTGAGGCAAAGCATGGACACTACTTGGCAAGAAGGAATAAGGTGGCTGAAAAGAACGAAGAAATAAAGACTTGAAGATCGCCGAGCCCAGTTGGCGAGTCACCAATCGGCCTACAGATTGCCTTTAGTTCTAGTGTGTTGTGCCCTGAAGGGAAAGATCAAGTTGGCAATGAAATGGAGCAGTCGACGTGTCGATGAGTAGTTCCGCGAAGCAGTACTATATCACCCAATGACTCGAAGCGCAAATATGATGAAAGCTAAAGCAAGAAGGCGATGAAATCGACCAAAAGGCGGATCGTGAAGTGTATCGGCGATCCTGACTAATTGCGCTGAACGATCCGCTTAAAGGGTTTTGGAGACTTTGTTCTAAGACCTTGAAGATTCAAAAGGTTTCAACTACAAGAAATTAGACGTGGGTCTTGGATATTATTCACTTTTGACGTATTTTAAGACTTATTTATTCATACCTAGTTGATGGAAACTGATATTGGTATTGATTTTAACTTCTTTTACATGTGTAGCTAAAACCCTAATTTTTCGGGTGTGATTTTATGAATATGGGTTAGATTATCTATTGAGTCTTGCTTGTTGATAGTTTATTTGTTGTTTAATTGTGATTTCATTTAGAAGTTATGTATGAACGTAATGGGATTCTAGTTGCAAATACAATTTCATCTTAGTGTTTTTGGCTTGCTCGAGAGAGAGGTCATAAAACTAATATTACTAAATTGATAGCCGGTGGTATTGGATCGACATGGGTTCAGCTCGAGAGAGTAAATCCTAGTCCTTTTCCCACACATGTAGCTTGAGAGAGTGAATGGGCTAAGTCGGAGAATGTGCTTAATGCAGAAACTCGGTGTTCAAGAGAAACAGAGTTGATTCGGGGTAAGTTTCTTGAGAGAGAATTTACCCCAACTATAGTCTAGCCTAGTCAGAAATGTTCAACAATGTACCATCAAAAGCATGTACCCGATAGTCTAGTTTATCCCGTATTCCTATCACATCCAAAGAATCCTGTCTCCATATCTCGTTTCCTTATATTTTTGCTATTTTTAGTTGTTAATTAATACAAACCCCAATTGATAATTGACGCTTGCGTCACCCCATTAGATTTAATATGTTTATATTAGATAATGTTTATATATGACTAATTAGAATTAGATTTTATTTTTCTATTAATTCCCAAAACCACTCTCTATGGGAACGATCCCAACCCTTGGTTGGGTTATGTCACCACACGTGATCGTATGTCACTTGAACCAAAATAGTGTCAGTTGATTACGTCCTTAAATATCAAATTTGCTCTGTTGTTTGGGAGTGGTGTTATTGGAGAATTCATACTTTAGTAAATTTTTTGTTCTTGTTTGTTGTAGCTTTACTTATTTAATTTTTTTTTTGTTTTTGTTTGCTTGCGTGAATATTTTAGGAAGCTTAAGTGTTAATGGTAGCAACGGTAGCTAGGTATGCCACCAAGGCGACATCAGAAATCTCAACGATGTCCAAGAGCCCATCATTAATGACCCCCATCTCAAGGGAGGTATTGGGGCCATCCTTTTATGTCTAGCTGAAGGTAATGCAGTGTTCCATATAACGAGCACTATGTTGCAATTGTTGCAACTAAAGGGACTTTTGAGTGGATTGGCTCGTGAAGATCCTCACAAGCATCTTCAAAACTTCGTGGATGTGTGTGGACCATTCTCTTTCAAAAACATCTCTCAGGCGTCATTCCGGTTAAAGTTATTCCCTTTCTGGTTGATAGGAGAGGTGTGCAAGTGGTTGGTTGAGTTGCCATGCGAATCCATCACTTCTTGGGAGGAATTGGTAAATGCATTACAAGTGCAATTTTTCCCTCCTTTAAAGATGATGATTCTCCGGGACAACATTCTAAGTTTTAAACGCCTAGAAGATGAGCCAATCCATGAGACTTGGCTGCAATTCAAAAAGTAGGTGATCCAATACCCAACTCATGGTCTGCCCGACAATGTTCTGCTGCAGTACTTTTATCGATGCCTGGACTCGGTAAATAAAGGTGTCACTGACCAACTTTCACCTAGAGGCTTGATGTAGCAATCATATGCAATAGCAGCCCAACTTTTAGATGGCATGATGATCATAAACAGAGCATGGTACACTCGTGAAGACATGGTCTCCCTTCTCACATTCAAGCTATCTAAGCAGCAGATGGAAAAAGATCATGAGAGAGACCAAAACATGGCCATAATCATGACAGAACTTGACATTTTATCCAAAAATATCATGGGGGCTAGTTCCCTTAGTGTCAATGTTGTGGGGGTCGGGTGTGAAAATCCTGAAGAGACGAAGTTTAAAGCCTGGTAAAATGACGAGGTAAATTTTGTAGCAAACTAAAGCGGTGGTTATCGTTCAAACTACCTGAGGTAGGGTGGTAACGAAGGTTGGGCTAGAAAGGATGGTTGGAAAGATTGCGACAGATAAATGAGGGACCAAAATTCTAACTGGAAGGATGGGGAGAAGGAAATGTATGTGCCTCCCTATGAGCGCCAAAAGCCAAAGGATTCGGAAGGTGGTAGGTCTAAGGATATGCTCTCTCGTATCCTCAACAAAGTTGAAGGGTCAGACAAAATCTTTAAAGAAATGAAAGAAGATGTGTCCACACTTATCCAGACCGTCACCTCCTATTTAGTGTCGATAAAGCAGTTATAGACCCAAATAGGTCATATATCGTCTCATCTCAATCCGAGACAACATTGGGGTTTGCCTAGTGATACTATGGCCAACCCCAAGAATTAGGTTTGAAGGTGGACTTGCATCGTGCCGCAACGTTAACTAAGGCGCTGTTCGGGAGGCAATCCAAAACCCCTTATTGTTTTCTATTTGTGTTTTGGTAAAATAATGGTGTGTTGTTCGTACAAGTTGAAGTGTAAAAACTGTTTGAAAAAGTGCAGGGTGACGAGTAACAGGTCCAGTCGGTGAGTCACCCAAGAGGTCGGTAAACCCGACCTAATCTGCCGTTTGTTTCATGACATCTTCAAATTGGAGTTTGTAAAACTTGGCAAGCTTAGGGAATATATTATCAAATCGCCGACCATATCGGTGATCTCGATGGAGACCATCGTTGGAACCCCAATACTCAGTGGAGGTTCTATAAAATTTGGCGAGGCTAATCAACACTCAGTTAATCACCAAGAGGATAGGCGAGCTCGACTAATGTCACCGAATGGGCGAAAACTAGATGGTTTTACATACCAAAGGTTTAAAAGTTTCAACCTCATTCACTTTCCCTCAATTTTAATATCCCCAAACTTACACCTGCACTTTAGTACCTATATTTTCGCATTTTTAGAATATATTTAGTGTTGATTTGTGCTCGGAATTGGATTGCTTTGCCGCCTAGCGTTTCAATCTTCTTACAGTCAACACAAAAGGTTGGTTTTCTATGCCCCAAATTTATTTTATCAAACATTATACTCATTTGCAATTGATCTTATTGAGTTGTTGTGTGCTGGGCATCTCTGATAAGCTTAGCTCATTAGATTCCTGATTTAATTTGATAATTTTACCCGAGTAGTTGTGACTGTTGAATTACCATAATTGTATGCCTTAAATTGGATTGATATTCAAAGGGTTGTGTTTGGGTGTTATGGGTCCTACCATAATTTAACTAGTGCATGATTTGATTTTGTTTCCGGTGGTTGCACGGTAAGATTCAAGACATTGGGTTGAAAATAGGCACGTTTGACCATTTGACGAGTCAGGTCAAGCTCACCGATCCACTTGGCGGTTCGCCTAATGTCCGCATCTCGCATTTGATTTCATTCATTATTTAATGTTTAATTCAGTAACTTTTGGCGAGAAGCTTGTTGTCACCAAAAGCATTCAGTGACTTGCCGAAAGTCTTCTCTTTCGCCCTTTGTCTGCTCCCCTTAGCTTTTATGCACTGGAACTTTCAACGGACCAGTCCTTGTTCACCGAAAGCTATTAGCGACCCGCAGAAGTAGTTCCCCTATCGCATTCTTGCTGTAGTTTTAGAGCTAATTTATTTGGTGAGATCTATCTAGCTCTCCTAAGAAATTTGGTGATTTGCCATTTGGTTTGGCGAGTTTGTCTGCAAATGTTCTAGTTTGCTTTTATTTAAGTTTTTCTAACTTGTCTTCAAGACTTTGCAGACATGACTAAACCTAAAGCTGCTGAAAAAATAACATCATCTCAAGAGAAGCCCAAAGGGATTACGATAAAAGAGGATGCAGTTACGTCGAAAGGAAAATCTTTGAAACAACCCACAATTACTAGGAAAGTAAAGGGCAAGAAGCCCATTTTTGCCAGGAAAGCCATTACCCTGGACCCTAATATTCCTTCTTCGGCCAGGGGACTTTGCAGAGCGGTGCATGTCTTTCAGGCAGACTCACACTCAACAAACCTTGGTGAATCTGGTACTACTGTTCCCCCTGAGGTGACCTCAGGCACTGATGCCCATGATCAGGATGAGACATCGGGCTATAATGCCTAGATAGACAGAGCAACCGTGTAGACAGGATCCCCTCTTTACCTCCCTCTATGTCTTTCTTTATTTTTAAATTTTGGATAATCTTATTTGAATTTGAGGACAAATGTTTTTAACTATGGTGGGGTGAGGCTCACCTTTGTTGTGTTATTTGTGATTCGTGTTTTGATTATGTATTTGGGTTATGAATCATAATGTTATGTTTTACACTGCTTTTTGTGGACGTTTGAGCTTGTGGCTCCTTCTATTTTCATTGCAAATGATTTTGACCCTTTCGAATTTTTCGCCACCTCTTGTATGTAGTTGAATGTGGCTGTTCTTTGGCAAATTTTACTTTCGGTTTTGATCAATTCCGATGACTTGAGTAGTGCTTATAATTGAACGAACATGAATGTACGGCTATGATGAGACCAAATGAAGTTGCATTGACAATATGTGAACTCATTGCATCTCGGTGTGATTAGCCATGTATCAAATCTATTCTCTTGCGATGAATGTTGCACACTATCGAAAGTATAGAGACTTGTTTAATTTTTGTGTCGATGCCTTGTGTGATGAGCTTACTGTGAACCATGCATGATAACACCTAGAATTTGCATTATTGGTTCGGTCGACTAAGAAAGGCTATCTCTTGCTATGATCTTAGGCAGCTTCGAAGAGTGTGAGCCAATTTGACATATACCTCTTTTATGGCCTACCTCGTGAGTGTGTGAACCTCTTTTTAACACCCCTTGAGCCTTATCTTTCTTTGGAAGAAACTTGATGAAAACTAGACCTCTCTTAATCCACTACCTATAATCCTCTTGATTTGTGGTTGATTGAATAGCCAACTTAGGCCAAAAGCCTAAGTTGGGGGTGTGCTGAAAACATAAAGGCAAGTCAAGAAGTGCAAGGAAAGTCTCCTTTAACCCATGGTGTTGAGAAAAATGGACCCCTCCATACAAAAAAAAAAAAAAAAGAGAAAAAGAGAAAAGAATAATGAAAAAGAAAAGTTGTGGAATAAAATACAGAAGAAATAGGGTTCCCGATCAATCCATGGAAAGTGAATAATAGGATGACTTATGAGCACTAAAGAAAATGATGAAGGAAGAGGAAAGCAAGTGTTGTGAGCACCACATTTCATAAGAATGAAAGTCACTGAGCCTAAATTACCATACCTTTACACTCAGCCCCATTACAAGCCTTTAAAAGACCTTTTTGATCTTGAGTGAGCTGAAAAAAAGTTGATTGGAAAATACGGGAAAACTTATTGGTGAAAGCATGCATTGTGTTGTTCTTTCTGAGTGTGAGCATTGTATTTGATTCTGAAGCTTTAAATGATTAAACCTTTGAGTGTGAATATGAAATCATCCTTTGTGAGAGGAGATTCAAATACTTTTGTTGAGCTTGATCTTGAGCTTGCATTTGAATCAAGTATTGCGAGCTTGAGAATCTTTGGTAATTGTGTGTCATGACTTGAATCTTTGGGTAGACAATTGATCCTTGCATGAGTAAATTGAGTCTTGATGTGTACATTTATGATCGAGTCTTGTGTAGCAATGTTTGAGACATCCTTTTTGAACTGCTGAACTTGAGTTTTACTTGAGGACAAGCAAAAGTTTAAGTTAGCGTTGTTGATGATCCACAAATTGGACTCATTTAGGCCTATATTTGGATAGAATTAGTGTCCTCAAATGCATATTTTGTCTCAATATCTGATGAAAACCCTTAAGTTTCAAATATTTGGAGTTTGAGGAAAAGCATGAACACTACTTGGCAAGAAGGAACAAGGCAGCTAAAAAGAAAGAAGAAATGAAGGCCTGAAGATCGTAGAGCCTAGTTGGCTCGTCAATGATCTGCCTGGAGATCGCCTTTTGTTGCAGTGTACTGAGCCTTGAAAGGAAAGATCAAGTTAGCAATGAAATGGAGCAGTCGGCGTATCGCCGAGCAGTTCCACAAAGCAGTACTATATCGCCCAATGACTCGAAGAGCAAAGATGCTGAAGGCTAAAGCAAAAAGGCGATGAAATCAACCAAAATGCGGATTGCTGAGTGTATCGGTGATCCTGACTAACTGCGCTGAGTGATCCGCTCCAGCACAAATTTTCAAACACTATAAATACTTGTTTAAATTGTTAACTTAAAAAAAAGTCATAGACAATTATTATTCAGACTTAGAATATTTTCAGTTCCAAGTTTTATAGGGTTTTGGAAACTTTGTTCTAAGACCTTGAAGATTCAAAGGGTTTCAACTCCAAGAAATTGGATGTGGGTCTCGGAGATTCTTAACTCTTGACGTGTTTTAAGACTTAATTCTTCATACCTAGTTGATTGGAAATTGATAATGGTTTTGATTTTTACCTCTTTTACATGTGTAGCTAAAACCCCAATTCTTGGGGTGTAATCTTGTCAATATGGGTTAGATTATATGTTGGGTCTTGCTTGTTGATGGTTTATTTGTTGTTTAAATGTGATTTCATTTAGTAGTTGTGTATGAACTTAATGGGATTGTAGTTGCAAATATGATTTCATCTTAGTGTTTTTGGCTTGCTTGAGAAAGAGGGCGTAAAACTAAGACTAATAAATTGATAGCCGGTGGTATTGCGTCGACATGGGTTCAACTCAAGAGAGTGAATCCTAGTTTTTTTCCCACACATTCAACTTGAGAGAGTGAATGGGCTAAGGTGGAGGTTGTGTTTAACACGACAACTCGGTGTTTGAGAGAAACAGAGTTGATTCGGGGTAAGTTGCTCGAGAGAGAATTTACCCCCACTATATTCTAGCCTAGTCAGAAATTTTCAACAATCTACCATCAAAAGTATGTACCCGATAGTCTAGTTTATCCCGTATTCCTATCACATCCGAAAAATCCCGTCTCCATATCTCGTTTCCCTATTTTTAGTTGATATAATTGACGCTTGCGTCACCCCATTAGATTTAATATGTTTATATTCAATAATGTTTATAGCTATGACTAATTCAAACTAGATTTTATTTTTCTATTAATTCTCAAAACCACTCCCTGTGGGAACGATCCCAACCCTTGGTTGGTTTATATCACTATACGCGATCGTTTGACACTTGAACCGAAATAGTGTCAGTTGATTACGTGCTTAAACATCAAAATGGCATTGCTGCCGAGGAGTGGTGTTATTTGAGAATTCTTAGTTTAGTAATATTTTAGTTCTTGTTAGTTGTAATAGTTGTAACCTCAACTTATCAGGCATTATAGATATGTAATTTTTGTGAACTAATTGTGGATTTCCTATTCAACATTGTAGACAATTTTTCAGGCATTGTAATCGAAACTTAACAAGTATTATAGCGATGTATTTTTTTTTAACTAATATTGTATGCCCTATTCATGAAGACAAAATTTTCTAACATGGGTCAGAGGCTATTTCATTGATTTCTACATATGTGATGCAAAATTTACTTTTGTTAAATTTTTATTGAATATTTGTGTGATCTGGCAATTACAATTTGTTTGTATCTAAATATTTATTTCAATCGATAATTTTACATGTTTTTTTAGATATTGTTGCTGGTGTGAATTTTTGAAATTAAATGGTTAAATAGTATCATTTTTAATAGAAAATCGCAACACAATGATTTGGAAAGATATAAAAAATATAGAGACAATTGGTTAGAATTTGAATTATAATTCACAACGGAAGTTGTCAATAACGTTTATTTTACCACTACATGTGGAGTTTCATCTTGAAATCTGACTATTTTACATGCATTTAGACTTTGACGTGTGATATTGGGCATACATTCAACATTTACAAATAGCTATAACCATCGTTGGAAGATATTATGCATATATAATAATAAATTTTATATCTAGCAGGTAAACTCCATGAATTAAGTTGTTATAAAAATGAGACTCGTTCTACTCTCGGCGCATTCTTTGCGCGTGACAAAATATGCATACATCGAGACTACTCTTTACAAATAAGAGGGGCACATTTTCTATAGAAGGACCTCAGGTACATATTGAAGCTAACTGTAACTTTTGTAAAAGCAATTGATGAAAAATACCATACGGGAAACGATGTTCCCTTCGAGCCAACCTCCAATCTTTACATTTTTTATTTGTCTCTATTAAGACTTTCAGCGACATACAATTCCTAGGCAACTTCAAGATATAAATTTATATAGTAATATTATTGTTAATATTTATATTAGTAAACAAAATAAAACACCAAAATTTCGTTATTATTCAAAACGCCAATTCTGACATCCTATATATTTTTAGCAGAAAAGGTGTACCTACACAACAATAAAAGGGTGCTAATAAGATGTTAGTCAATTACTTGCAATACAATTTGTTGGATTATATTGTATAGAATTTAATTTACTTAAATGAAAGTGTGAGTAGAGTAACACCCCGTATCCGAAAGCGAACCTCAAAAATGTTTTCCAGAAATACCAGGTGCGACTCACAGTCGCTACCCAGTGACTATAGGTTGACCCACAGCCCATGCTGGTGGTCCGTAGGGTGACCCACGGCCCATGCTGGTGGTTCGTGGTTCACACTTGAAACCTTCCCTAGAACTCATCCCAAAAGTTTTGCTAAGGGTAGACCCATGCCAGGACCTACAAACCATAGGTCAGACCATGGTCTGTGGTCCAAGGTCATAGGTCAAACCCCCAAATTTCAGCCTGCAGTACTGATTGACGGATGACCGGCACGAACCATAAGCCAATCGACGGTCTGTCAATCCCGTCCGTCAGTCACTTCGATAGCAGTTAAGTCAGGGGTCTTTTGGTTTTTTTCTTATTCATTTGACCCCTAAACCATGTCGTTGGGACCCTAAATTATGAGATTTTAGTCATTTTAAGCCTAGAAACATAACAAGAACTTACCTAAGACAAATCATTAATCAAACTTAGAAAAATTAGACCGTAAGAGGAGAAAAGAGGTCAAGAACCCTAGTTCAAGAACACAACAAGATTCCATCTGTTCCAGCTCAAAATTGAAAGATTTCTCCGTGGAATTCGTCACCCGGTATGCGAAATTTCACTAGTGGGTTCATTTCACCCATTAGGTCCCTAGATTTCAGTCAGATTCTTGATTCCCTATTATTACCTAGACATAGGGTTTCTAGAACCTCAACAAATTATCATGAATTAGTTATTTATATGTTCCAAATCAGTTTATCATGTTATTACTTCATTTCTTGCATGAATTTCAGAACCCTAGCTTGGTAGTTCTTTAGTTCCTGAATTATACATGCTTAGGTAAGATATTTCAATATTTCAGATGTACATGCCTTAGTTTGAATATGTCATTATCAGTGTATAAATGTGCATTCTCAATTTGCATGTCAGTATTTTGAGCTATCCAATATATTTCAGTAATTCAGTCATAATGTGTTAATCATTCAATCTATTAAGAGTTGCATAATACTGAGTTGGACTAGGGTCAGTCATCCATATAGTCATAGAACTATGAGCCATGTAGATTGTAATTCCCCTTTATGGGCATCATTTTATTGATCACGCTAGCATTCTCCATATTTAGCTCATGTGGTTTTATTATCGGTTATTAGTAGCTCCCACAGTTTAGTCAAACTCCATTGCATTGATCACATTTCCATATACTCAGTATTCAGTCTCAGCATGTTATCATTTGGTAATTGCATTTAGTTAGCTCAGTGTTCATTATCTATATTATGTTTAGATTATACTCTTGCTTCATTGCTTGTTTAGTTATATGTTTATTTCAACTTTACTCTATCCTGTATGCCTAGTACCTTTCAAGTACTAACGTATACTCTGCGTTACATCTTCTTGTGATGTAGGTTCTGATTCTTGCACTTCTTGATTTGCCTTCTCTATTCACCACACCCCCAACTTATTCTTTTGGCATAAGTTGGCTATTCAACTAACCACGACTTCATGAGGATTATGGGTGATGGATAAACAAAGCTCATTGCTTTCATCAAGTCTCTTCCAAAGAAAAGGGTCGAAGGGTGTTCAAAAGTGGTTCACACACTCAAAGGGTAAGTCACAATAGAGGTATATGTCAAATTGGTTCACACTCTTCAAAGTTGCCTAAAATCATATCAAGAGATAGCATCACTTAGTTGACCGAACAAACGGGGCAATTCTTGGATCTATCATGCATAGTTCACAAGTAAGTTAATCACACTAGGCATTTACACTATCAGTCGAACAAGACTCCGCACTTTCGCTAGTGTGCAATGATCATCACAAGAGACTCAATTCGATACTAGGCTAGTCATAACGAGATGCAAAGAATTCACATATTTTCTATGCAACTTCATTTGGCCTCATCATAGCCACGCATTTATGTTCGTTCGATTGAGAACATTATTCAAGTTATCGGTATTGATTGGAACCGAGACTAAAATTTTTGCAAAAGAATAGCCACATTCAAGAGCATATAAAGGATGACGAAAATTCAAAATTTTTTGAAAGGGTCAAAATCATTTCGTAACTTAAAATAAAAGGAGTCATCAGCTTAAACATCCACATAAAGCAGTATTTAATAGAATTTTAGAAACAGAACAGCCCAAATATATACAAAAAACACGAACATCAAATAACAGACAAAGGTAGGCCTCACCCCACCAATAAAAGCAATTTGTCCTCAAATCCAATTAACACAGAATCCAAAAGGTAAAATAAGGAAAGACAGAGAGGGAGGTAAAGAGGGGATCCTTTCTAAGCAGTCGCTCCATTATTCTAGGCCTCAATGCTCGATGTAGTACTATGAATATGGGCATCAGTGCCCGAAGTCAACTTAGGGGGAACAACAGTATCGAATTCACCAAGGTCTGTTGAGTGTATGTTTGCCAAAAAGATATGCGCCGGTCTGTAAAATCCCCTGGCCCATGATGGAATATTAGGGTTTAGAGTATTGGTCTTCCTAGCAGAAGTGGGCCTTTTTCCTTGCCTTTCCCAGTAGTTGTGGTCAGTTTTGTAGCTTTTCCTTTCGACGTAGTTGTCTCCTCATTTATCGCACTCCCTTTTGACTTCTAGTGGGCTGGTTTTATTCTTTCCACTTCTTTTGATTTATTCATGTCTGCAAAGTCTTGACGAGAAGTTATAAAATCTAAAACAAAAGCAAAGAAGAACTTATGAAGACAAACTCGCCAAATGAGATGGCGAATCGCCGAATTTCATAGGTGAGCTAAATCATGCTCGCCAAAGGAATTAACTCTAAAACTATTGTAATAAGACGAAAGGGGAACATATTTGGCGGGTCGCTGATAGTTTTCAGCGAACCAGGACTGGCCCACCAAAAGTTTCAGTGCATAAAGGTTCAGGGGTGCAGATAAAAGGCGAAAGAGAAGACTTTCGGCGAGTCGCCAAATGCTTTCTACGACATCAAGCTTCTCACCGAATGTACAGAATTAATCATTAAATATAGCATGAAATCAAAAGCGAGATGGGATATTACGCAAACCGCTGAGTGGTTTGGCCAACTCGCCAAACGGCCCAACATGCCAATTTTCAATCCAACTT
Organism: Solanum commersonii; assembly: GCA_029007595.1. Classification (NCBI taxonomy): domain Eukaryota; kingdom Viridiplantae; phylum Streptophyta; class Magnoliopsida; order Solanales; family Solanaceae; genus Solanum; species Solanum commersonii. The sequence continues at coordinate 5,947,815 of JAJTWQ010000002.1, read as the reverse complement.
CTCGAATTCAACCTAGCAAATCCTGATGCTTATCGTGACAAACGACACTACTATCGTGTCTATGATCGTCGATAATATAGTAACCCAATCGAGTTTTGGGATTGTCCTCAGGGAGTGGTTTCGAGAATTTATAGAAAAATTAAATTTAGTTCTAACTAGTCATAGTGAAAGATATTAATGATTAGAAAGATTGTAAATTAAAGAGGGACACAAAAGTGTCAAATATCGATTAGGGGTTTTTGTCACAAGTAAGCTAAAATTAGCGAAATCAACAAGAAAATCTAACAATGAGAGGGGGATTCTTGGGATGTAACCAAAATACAGGTTAATATAAATTATTGGGTACATATTTTCGATAGAGAATTTATTGAGTAATAGTGACTAGGCTAAGCTATACGTTGGAATAAATTCTTTCTCGAGGAACTTACCCCGTTTCAAATGGGTTCCTCTCGGACACCCACTTGCTGCATGAAGACCATTCTATGCCTTATCCCACTCACTCTCTCGAGCTGAGTCTTAGGATTTACGACTAGGGCTCACCCTCTTGGGCTAAACCTTATGTCGACCCACTCCTTAGGCCATCAGTCTAGCAGTCTTGGTTTCACGATGTCTCTCTCGAGCAAGCCTAAAATACACGGGTGGACTTGTATTTGCAACTACAAACCCATTAAATTCAACCACAACTACTAGGTGAAATCACCATTAAACTACATTTAATCTATCAACGAGCAAGACCCAACAACAATATTAACCCATATTCGCTAAATCACACCCCAAGAATGGGGGTTTTTAGCCACACATCAAGAGATAGAAATTTATACCTCATTGAGATTGCATTCAAATGGATATAAAGATTTAAGTCTTGTTACACGCCAAGAATGACGAAATCAAGAGACCCAAGTCCAAATCCTTGGAGATGAAACCCTCTTATTCTTCAAGTTTCCAAAACCCTCTCAAACTCAAAGCAAAATAAAGAGTACTATTCTATGTGAAAATTATAATAATTGTTTTTCACACTAAAAATCTGATACTAAGCTATAACTCTCCATGAGTATATATAGTTTTTAAAAATTTGGGCTGCAGCGGACCATTCAACGATATTAGTCGAAATCGCCAATCAACTTCGCAGTTCTCCTTTTGGTATAGTTCATCGCCTTTTTGCACCATCCTTTGGCAACATCGTGCTCTGGGTCATTAGGCAACATAGTATTGCTTCACAGAACTTCTCGGCGATGCGCCGACTGCTCCTTTCTTCCGCCGACTTGATCTTTTCCTTCAGGGCTCAGCACATTACAACAAAAGGCGAAGTGAGACCCTTCGTGACTCTCTAAGTGGACTCGGTGATCCTCAGGTCTTCATTTCTTCATTCTTTTCAGCCTTTTCATTCCTTTTTGTGATGTAGTGTGCATGCTTTCCTAAAAACTTCACATACCTAAAATTTAGGGTTTTCATCACATATTGAGATAAAATAAGCATTTGAGGACACATTTCCTATTAAAATATAGCTCTAGATGATTGCAATTTGTGGACTCATCAACACCCCCCAACTTAAACTTTTTCTTGTCCTCAAGCAAACTCAAGTTCAGCCGTTCAAAAAGGGTGTCTCAAACAGTGCTACAAAAGACTCAATCATGAATGCACATAACAAGACTCAATTTACTTATGCAAGGATCAATTGTGTACTCAAAGATTCCAGTTGTGACACACCATTGCCAAAAATTCTCATGCTCACAATACTTGCTTCAAATGCAAGTTCAAGCTCAACTATAGTGTTCAAGTGCCCCCACTCTCACAAGGAATAGCACAATGCTTGCTTTCACCCATAAGTTTGCCCTTATTTTCCAATCAATATTTGTTTCAGCTCCCTCAAGATAAAAAAAAGAAGGTCTTTTTAAGGCTAGTAATGGGGTTGAGTGCAAAAGTATGGCCATTTAGGCTCATTGACTTTCATCCACATTAAATGTGGTGCTCACAACACTTCCTTTCCTTTTCCTTCATCATTTTCATTAGTGCATCATATGTCATCCTATTATTCGCTTCCCATGGATTGTTTGGGAACTCCATCTCTATTGTACTTTATTCCACAACTTTCTTTTTCATTCCTTATCTTTTCTTTTTCTTTTTCTTTTTCTTTTTCTTCTCTCTTTTCTCTTTTTTGTTTATATGGAGGGGTTCCATTTTTCTTAAAACCATGGGTAAGATGAGACTTTCCTTGCACTTTTTGACTTGCTCTTATCTTTTCACCACATACCACACTTAGGATTTTGGCCTAAGTTGGCTATTCAATTAACCACAACTCAAGAGGATTGTAGGTTGTGGATCAAGAAATGTTTAGTGTTCATCAAGTTTCTTCCAAAGAAATCTAAGGCTCAAGGGGTGTTCAAGAGAGAATAACACACTCACAAGGTAGGTCACAAAAGAGGTATATGTCAAATTGGCTCACACTCGTAGAAGTTGCCTAAGATCATATCAATAGATAGCATCACTTAGTTGACCGAACCAACGGGGTAAATTCTAGTAGCTATCATGCATAGTTCACAGGTAAGCTTATCACACTAGGCATTGACACTATAAGTTAAACAAGACTTCACACTTTCGCTAGTGTGCAATGATCATCACAAGAGAATCAATTTGATACAAAGCTAGTCATAACGAGATGCAAAGAGTTCACATATTGTCTATGCAATTTCATTTGGCCTCATCTTGGCCGCGCATACATATTCGTTTGATTATAAGCACTATTCAAGTCATCGGTATTGACTGGAACCGAGACTCAATTTTTTACAAAAGAACAACTACATTGAAGAGCATATAACGAGTGGCGAAAATGTGCAAAAAATTCAAAAATCTTCAAAAGGGTCAAATCATTTTACAATTTAAAATAAAATGAGCCATAAGCTCAAACATCCACGATAAGCATATAAAACAAACTAACTAGAATAACTCAAATATATACATAAAAACATAACTATCAACATAAAAGGTGTGGGCCTCACCCCACCACAATTTAAAAGTATTTTTCCTCAAATGCAAATAAAAGTATCAACAGTAAAAATATAATAAGACAGTGAGAGAGGTAAAGAAAGGTCCTATCTATGCAGTCTCTCTCTCTATCAGGGTCTTAATAGCTGGTGTAGCAGTCTGTATACGGGAATCAATGCCCAGAGTAGCCTTAGATGGGATATCAATGCCAGATCCACTAGGATATGTTGTGGACGTCTCAATCGTTAATGTCTGGATCACTGGATCCACAACTGTCTCTATAAGATATGGAAAGTCTCTGAATATGCCCTCATCTCTGCTCTCCTATGTCTCCTCAGTATGTACTGATATCAACTCCTCTTCGGTCTTTGCATCCGACTCTTTATGTGTTTTGCCGTCCCCCTGCACATCTCCAGTGGTCTCAGAAGCATCCTCATCATCTTCCCTCTCTAATAGTGAGGTGAAGTCAGTAGACTTAATATAGTCTACATCCTTCCTCAAACTTGCAATCTCAACTTTTAAAGTTGTCACCTCAGAAACCTCCCCTTGTCTGGTCTCACAAATAATGACTCTCGTTGTTAGGGCATAAACAAAAGTCTGAAGGGGGTAAATGTTGCTAGTGTGGCTCTGTTGATCATCTCTGGAACAAACCTCTACATTCGGGTAGCTCTTAGATCTGCTGAATAGGCCAACTTTCCCATCCTCAAGATCATGGCCTGAGTGATCCTGGCAGGCTGAGAGGATGAGTAAGCGCCTGGAACCTGTGAGGAAGAGGAAGAAAGAGTGGGTATACCTAAGGGCTCAGAAGTCAGAGCAGGCAAAGATGCCTTTGCTGGTAATGAGTCAATATTGACCTCTAGAGAAGTGTCTGCTAGAGCTGCTCTCCACCTGTCCACCTCCTCTTGAGTCAATTTGGCCTTGATACGCCATATGTCCGTGGAGGATTAAGGGATGACCTCTATATCATGCGCAAGATCTCGGGGTAGTCCGGCACGTCGGCATAGATCGGTGATCAAAATCGGGAATAGCAAAGAGGTAAGTCTCTACTTGGCTCTCATAGCCACCTCCTGCAAACTTAGTAGTCCTAGGTCGATTCGCCTCCTAGCCATGATAGAACCAAGGCAAGCCATCTTAGGATGGCATACAATGGACTTATTTTGGGATGGCATGATAGTGATGTTGATGAAGCCAAACCACAACTTGGAGGGGATGTTCATGTCTCTCTTCTCAATGGGAGCTCCTGCTTCCATCCACCTCGGGGTGGAGTCAGAAATCATCGGAGCTAACCAACCCTTCAAGTCATCCAGGGATTGAACAATTGGCAACCCCTCGTAAGGAAGTGCAAAGTGTAGGAGTCTACGTAATACAACATTAAATGCTAGCTGTGACACTCCACCTCCTTGCCTCTGACCATGACCGACTTCATCGGTCAAAATTCACTTGGCTTCTTCTTGTTCTTAGGCACCAATTCCCCATAAGCAGTGTAAAACTCTCTTACCTAGGAGGAGATGTAGGGTTCTCGAGGTCGTGTGAACTGCTCGAACCCATGGTATTGGACAGTTTCAAGCACCTTAGGATGCTTGCCGTCTAGGCCCTCCAAGGATAGTAACTTCTCCTCTACGATGGTTCATAAACCATCACCTTTCAATCTGTTTAGCAGGTTCGGTGAAGGGACTATAGGAAGTGCAGGATTTATTGACGGGTGACTGGGCTGGGACCGAGTTTGTAGTCGGAGGAGTAGCAACTGAGAGAGTACTGGCTGTTATGGATTGAGATCTGGTTCGAAGCGCATCCCTCTGGTTAATCAGAGGCAGTTCATTCTATGGTTCATCAAATTCTGGCTCAGTAGCTACCCCTTTTCTGGCTATATGTTTCTTGCTCTTGCCTTTGTCTCCCGCTTGGAGGTCAAACCCTCTCCTCTTTAGAGGGTTCAATCCTTCCTCATTTATTGTAATGCCCTTCGCCTTTTTCTGGGGTGGTTCAGTTAGATTGGTGCGTACCATATCTGAAAAAGATTGAGAGAAATTAAGAAGGCAAAATAAAACTCTAGCACAACAAATTTTGTTGCAGACGAACTCGCCGAATCCAGTCGGCGAGTCGCCGAACCACTTTGGCGAGCAAGGATTTGTCTGTCGTAAGTTACAGTGCAAACAAGCTTCATGGTTGAAAATAGAAAAGCGATAAAGAGTACTGTCAGCGAGTACCTTCAATGATCCATGGCTTTTCACCAAAAGTTACAGATCTCACAACACTTGAGACTTAAGTAAGAGCGGTCTATGGTCAGTAAGCAAACTGTCAAGTCGTTCGGCGAGCTCAACCCAGCTCGTTGAATAACTCAACGTACCTATTTTTCAACCATTTATCGAAACCAATTGTACAAGCCCCGAAAACAAAATCAAAATATACATACACGCAATTTACACAAAACCTATTTCTATTAGAGAGGCCCAACATATGTCATCCTGATACTATAATTGCAAATGAGTTCAAAAACTTTTAATAGAAATTCAGGGTTTTAGGGACTAGCCTTTAATGTCGATAAAATTTGTTTTTGAAATGCTAGGCAGCAAAGAAATTCAACCCCAAACACTAATTATCAACTACAATACTAATGATAAGAAAAAATCTAGGAAATAATACCTTTGGTGTGATTTTGAGGATTTTGAAACAAGGGAAAATGAGAAATTCAAAATATTTGACCTTTCGCCTTTATATAACCATTCAGTTCCTGTCCATTCGGCGATGTTAGTTGCACACACCGACCCACTCGATGCACCACTGAGTGGTAATTTATCCCGCCTTTTCTGTAGAATCATTAATTTCTTAGGGGTTAAATCGGCGTACTTAGTTCAGATCGCTGAATAGTTTGGCGATTTGCCAAGCTACCATTTAAGTTCACTGAGTTTTACAGGCTCTGTATAGCACTTGCATTGAGCCAAACGGTGGATCCAATTGGGCTTGCCGACCAATTTGGCGACTCGTAGAATGGAAATCCTACTCGCCAACCTGAAATTTTCCACATTTTCCTCATTTTAACTTGCAACATCAACACACCATTATTTGTAAAAGTAAAATCCTAAACATTTAATACCTTGGGTTCCCTCCAAAGAAGCGCTTTATTTTATGTCATGTCACGACGCGATTTCGATCTCATTCTTCGGTATTAGGGTTAGCCCTAGTATCAGTAGGTAGCCCCAATATGTCATTTGGGTGGAGATGCGACACTGCAAATCTCAGGAGTGACCTGATTAGTTGAAGTGATCTAGAGTGGGATCCAATCATTTGATCCAACACTTAAATATTCTCTTTCATTTCCTCCAACACCCGATCTTGGTCAGTGATCTTATGGAGAATGTTTTGAAGTGTGTCCTTGACACGGTTGTTCTCCCCTTCTCCAGACTTCCTCCGCTCATGAGGGAGTAATTATCTCTCCCTACTGTTGCATTAGACTTCCACCTCTGAGATTTTGGTAGCCAAGTTGCTCAACCGAGTTGCTAGTGTGGTCAGTATGAAGTCTTTCTCGACTCCTTTATTTGTCTCGGCTAACTGGCCACTACTTTGCTCCACCATGCTCACCTAGAACAACAATTTAAAGGAAAACAAAACTAAAAATAAAGTTAATAAAATACAACTGAAAAGAATAAAAATTCTATTAAACTAAAAATTCTCAAGTGACTCCAATCCCCAATAGTGGTGCCATTTTGATGCTTTTTGTGACCAACGACACTACTTCCGATTCAAGTGTCTACGATAGTCGATAATTTAGTAACCCAACCCAGGGTTGGGATCATCCCAAAGGAGTGGCTTTGAGAATTTATAGAAAAATAAAATTTAGTTCTAACAAGTCGTAGATAAAGATATTAATGATTAAAAACATTGTAAATTAAAGGGGGACGCAAAAGTGTCAAATATCGATAAGGGGGTTTTGTCACAAGTAAGTTAAAATTAGCGAAATCAACAAGAAAATCTAACAATGAGAGGGGGATTCTTGGGATGTGACCGGAATATGGTTAATCTAAATTATTTGGCACACGCTTTCGATAGAGAATTTATAGAGTAATAGTGAGTAGGCTAATCTATACGAGGGAATAAATTCTCTCTCGAGCAACTTACCCCATTTCAAATGGGTTCCTCTCGTACACACACTTGTCGCCTGAAAATCAACCTACGCTTTACCCCATTCACTCTCTCAAACTTAGTGTTAGGATATGGGACTAGGGCTCACCCTCTCGGGTTGAACGTCATGTCGACCCATTCCTTACGTCACCAATCCAGAAGTCTTGGTTTCACGACCTTTCTCTTGAGCAAGCCAAAAACACATGGGTGGACTTGTATTTGCAACAACAAACCCATTAAATTCAACCACAACTACTAGGTGAAATCACCATTAAACTACATTTAATCTATCAACAATCAAGACCTAACAACAATATTAACCCATATTCGCTAAATAACAACCCAAGAATAGGGGTTTTTAGCAACACATCAAGAGATAGAAATTTATACCTAAATGAGCTTGCATTCAAATGGGTATGAAGATTTAAGTCTTGTTACAGGCCAAGAATGAAGAAATCAAGAGACCCAAGTCCAAATCCTTGCAGATGAAACCCTCTTCTTCTTCAAGTTTCAAAAACCCTCTCAAACTCAAAGCAAATAAAAAGTAATATTCTATATGAAAATTATAATAATTGTTTTTCACACTAAAAATATGATACTAAGCTATAACTCTAAACGAGTATTTATAGTTTTCAAAAATCTATTTTGCAGTGGACCATTTGATGACATCAGTCGGAATCGCCGATCAACTGGCAATTCACCCTTTGGTGTAGTTCATCACCGTTTTGCACCATCCTTTGGTGACTTGCCAAGTGGACTAGGCGATTCTCAGGCCTTTATTTCTTTGTTCTTTTCAGCCTTTTCATTCCTTTTTGTGATGTAGCGTCCATGCTTTCCTAAAAACATCACATACCTGAAACTAAAGGGCTTTCATTAGATATTGAGATAAAATACGCATTTGAGGACACAATTTCTATTAAAATATAGCCCTAGATGAGTCAAACTTGTGGACTCATCATCTATCGAAAACACAATCAAAACATGCACCAGTACAATTAAAGTAGGACCCATACCATCCAAACACAACCCCTCGAATTTGAATCAAGTTTTAGGCATGCAATTACGGGAATTCAATAGTAACAACTACCCGAGCAAGCATATCAAATTAAATCATGCATGTAAACAATCTAATCCTCTCAGTGAGGGATATAACAGTTCAACCAGATCATGCTATTGCAAATGAGTACATATTTTGATAAAATAAACTCGGGGAATAAAACACCAATATTTGGTGTCGACAAAGAGAAGATTGAAACACTAGGCGGCAATGTAGTCCAATCCCGAGAACAAATCATCACAAATAATACTCTAAAGATGCAATAAATGTACAAACTAAAGTGCAAGTGTGAGTCTGGGCAGATAAAAACTGAGGGGAAAGTGAATAAATCTTCAACCTTTAAATCTTTTGCATATGAAGCCATCCAGTTTTTGCCCATTCGGTGACATTACTCAGGATTGCCGAACCACTTACCATTTCACCATGGAGCCACTTACTTCTCCAAATTTTTCAGAGCCTCCAGTTATTTTGGAAGTCCAAATGGCGGTCTCAGTTGGAATTGCCGACCATGTCGGCGATTTGCCAATAATTTCCTGTGCTCGCCAAGTTTTATAGACTCCAATGTAAATTGGTATTAAGTCTAAAGGTGGTCTATTTCGGGGTCGCTGAACCTTTCGCTGATTGGACCTGTAGCTGACCAATATGTACTTTTCAACACTTTCCTCATTTTAACCTACGAAATCAAGACACCATTATTCTACATAATAATTGAAAGTGACTAAAACCTTGGGTTTACTCCCAAGAAACGCCTTAGTTATAGTCATGGCATGACTTCTCCGCTCAGTTTTGATTTATGAGAAAGAGATGGGACATCACATGACCCAATTGAGACTCTAATCGCTAGATATGTATGAATTGGGAGGTAGATATTTCATTTAGCAGTATAACATTCTCCTTGATCTCATTTAACCAATTTTCGTGACCTTCGACTTTACTAAGCATGAGTGAGAGTATCTCCTCTATTTGTCCGTCCTCACTTCCATTAGGTTTCACACGCTCGTGAGGTGGAACATACCAGTCCTTTCTTTTAGCCGGTGCTTCCAACTCCATAATTTTCTTGGTCACTAAATCTAATTGAGTCAACAGTGTGTCCAGAGTATGGTCTTTCTCAGCTTCCTTGTTAGTCGTTGCCATGTGATCAAGGAGTTGGGTGGCTACTGCAAAGGGTAGTCGTGAGAGCCCCCCAGGTACTATTTGGTCCACCATTCTTTTATTCTTCGGGCTAAGACTTTTGTAGAAGAAATCTAGCAGCATGCTTTCTGAGATTCCATGAGCTGGGCATTTCACAAAAAGTGCCTTGAATTTCAACCACAATTTATGGATGGATTGTCCCTTGACTTGTCTAATACTCAGGATTTTATCCCTGAGAGACACCATCCTTAAATGAGAGAGAGATCTAGTTGTTCACCATTGCAACCAGATATAATCTGGATTCCAACTAAAAATAGCAACACAACGGGAAACAAAACTAAAAATAAAATAAAATTAGTAGACTATAACTAAGAAGAACAAAAATTTAATCAAGCTTAAAATTCTCAAATAACGCCACTCCCCAGCAGCGGCACCATTTTGATGTTTGCGTAGTCAAGACACAACTTTTGATGCAAGTGTCAACGATCATACAATAGTTTAGTAACCCAAACAAGGGTTGGGATCATCCAAAGAGAGTGGTTTTGAGAATTTTTAGAAAAATAAAATTTAGTTCTAACTAGTCGTAGCTAAAGACATTAACGATTAAAAACATTGTAAATTAAAGGGGGACACAAGAGTGTCAATTAACAAATTGGGTTTTTGTCACAAGTAAGCTAAAATTAGCAAAATCAACAAGGAAATCTAAGCAATGATAGGGGATTCTTGGGAAGTGACCGAAATACGGATTAATCTAAATTATTGGGTACATGCATTTGATAGAAAATTTATAGAGTAATAGTGACTAGGGTAAGCTTTATGTGGGAATAAGTTCTCTCTCGAGCAACTTACCCCGTTTCTAATGGGTTCCTCTTGGACACCCACTTGCCGCATGAAGACTAACCCACGCCTTACCACGCTCACTCTCTCGAGCTGAGTGTTAGGATATGGGACTAGGGTTCACTCTCTCGAGCGAAACCTCATGTCGACACACTCCTTAGGCCATAAATCTAGTAGTCTTGGTTTCGCGACTTATCTCTCGAGCAAGTCGAAAACACATAAATAAACTTGTATTTGCAACTACAAATTTTTAAGTTCATCCACAACTACTAGACGAAATCACCATTAAACTACATCTACTCTATCAGCAAGCAAGACCCAACAACAATCTTAACCCAAATTCGCTAAATCACACCCCAAGAATGGGGGGCCTTTAGCCACACATCAATAAATATAAATTTATACCTTCAATGATGTTGAAATCAAATGGGTATGAAGATTTAAGTCTCAATTTAGGCAAAGAGTGAAGTTTCCAAGAGACCTACTTCCAAATTGAAAGAGATGAAACCCTCTTCTTCTTCAAGTCTCCAAAACCCTTTCAAACTTAGACTAGAAATATCAAAAAGTACTATTCTATGTGATAACTATCACAATTGTTCAACTCTAAGTGAAAATTATAACAATTGTTCCACTCTAAAACTAAAACTCTAACTAGTATTAATAGTTTTTACATATTTGTGGTGCAACGGATCATTCGGCTTCGTTAGTCGAAATCGCCGATCAACTCGGTGATTCATCCTTCGGTGTAGTTCATCGATGTCTTGCACCACCTTTAACATCATCGTGCTCTCAGTTATTAGGTGACATGGTACTGCTTCACGGAACTTCTCGGCGATGTGCCGACTGCTTCCTTTTTCCCCAACTTGATCCTTTCCTTCAAGGCTCAGCACACTGGAACAAAAGGCAAAGTAAGAATGGTGGGCGACTCGCCAAGTAGACTCGGCGATCCTCACCCTCATTTCTTTGCTTTTTCAGCCTTTTCATTCCTTTTTGTAACGTAGTGTCCATGCTTTCCTTAAAACTTCAAATACCTGAAACTTAAGGGTTTTCATCAAATATTGAGATAAAAAAAGCATTTGAGGACACCATTTCTATTAAAATATATCCCTAAATGAGTCCAATTTGTGGACTCATCAGGATTCAAGCTCCAAAACCCCAACTCTTGAGTTAGTTCCAGTGGTTAATGAGTTCTAGAAGTGTTTCGAAAATATCTTTCCGGAGTTCCTCCCGAAAGGGAAATTGATTTTGGAATTGATCTACTTCCCGATACCAAGCCTATTTCTATTCGTCCTTACAAAATGGTTCTAGCTGAGCTTAAGGAATTGAAAGAGTAGTTGAAACACCTTCTAGAAAAGGGCTTCATCAGACCTAGTATATCACCACAGTGTGCACCAGTGTTGTTCGTGAAGAAGAAGGATGGTTCTCTTAGAATGTGCATTGAGTATAGGTAGTTGAACAAAGTCATAGTCAAGAATAAGCATTCCAACCCCAGGATTGATAACTTGTTTGACCAACTTTAGGGTGCTAGTCATTTCTCAAAGATAGGCCTCAGATCAAGTTATCATCAACTCAGAGTCAGAGATAGTGAAATTCTAAAGAAGGCCTTTAAAACTCGGTATGGTCATTATGAATTTATAGTAATGTCATTTGGACTAACCAATGCTTCTGCAACTTTTATGGACTTAATGAACAGAGTATTCAAGTAGTACTTGGAATTGTTTGCTATCATCTTTATTGATGATATCCTCATTTACTCTAGGAATGAGGAGGAACATGCGAGTCACTTGATAGTTGTTCTGCAAACTCTCAAAGATCGTTAGTTATTCGCTAAGTTTAGCAAGTGTGCATTTTGGCTGCAGTCAGTTGCTTTCCTTGGGCATCAGTATCCAGCGAAGGGATCTAAGTGGATTCCCAGAAAATATAAGCAGTGAAACAATGGACCAAACTTACCTCTCCTACAGATATCAGAAGTTTCTTGGGTCTAACGGGTTATTACAGAAGGTTCGTGGAAGGATTTTCATCCATAGCCTCTCTATTGACTAAGTTAACTTAGAAAAAGGTCAAGTTGCAGTGATAAGATGATTGTGAGAAAAGCTTTGCAGAACTGAAAACTAGGTTGACTACAACTTTTTTTTTTACTCTACCAGAGGGTTTAGATGGTTATGTAATTTATTGTGATGAATCCTGAGTCGGCCTAGTTGTGTGTTGATGCAGCGAGGTGAGGTTATAGTTTATGCTTCTAGACATCTTTAGGTGCATGAGAAGAACTATCTGACTCATGGCCTCGAGCTTGTAGCAGTGGTGTTTGCACTCAAGATTTGGAGGCACTACTTGTATGGTGTTAATGTAGATGTGTTCACAGACCATAAGAGTCTTCAGTATGTGTTCACCCAGAAAGAGTTTACTCTTCACCAGAGAAGCTGACTTGAGTTCCTCAAGGATTATGACATGAGTGTGCATTACCATCCTGGTAAGGCAAATGTAGTAGCAGATACCCTTAGCAGACTATCTATGGGTAGTGTAACACATGTTGAGGAATAAAGAAAAGAGCTAGCAAAGGATGTTCACATGTTTTCTCGTTTAGGAGTTCATTTATTGAGCATATCAGATGGTTGTGTGACGGTTCAAAATGAATCAAAATCATCATTGGTAGTGGAGGTTAAAGAAAAGCAAGACAGTGATCCAATCTTGCTCTAACTCAAGGGGGCAGTCCATCAATAAAAATTTAAGGTATTCTCCCAAGGGGGGGATGGTGTGATTCGCTACCAGGGTCGACTATGTGTTCCTAATGTGGGCGAGTTGAGATACCAGATTCTTGCAGAAGCCCATGAATACAGGTATTCTATTCATCCAAACGCCACTAAGATGTACCGTGATCTGCAAGAACTCTTTTGGTGGAATGACATGAAGAGGGATATAGCAGATTTTATGGCCAAGTGCTCCAATTGTCATCAAGTAAAGGCTGAACATCAGAAACCAAGGGGTATGAATCAAGAGATTGACATTCCTACTTGGAAGTGGGAAGCGATAAATATGGATTTCTTCACAGGTTTACCTCGTACTCGCAGACAGCATGACTCCATTTGGGTGATAGTTGACAGAGTCACTAAGTCTTCTCGCTTTTTAGCGATCAAAACTACATATTTAGTAAAGGACTACGCCAAACTTTACATTTATGAGATAGTCAGGTTGCATGGGGTTCCTTTGTCTATCATCTCAGATAAAGGTCCTCAGTTTACCTCTTATTTCTGGAAGTTATTTTAGAAAAGTCTTGGTACTCAGGTTAATCTTAGCACAACATTTCATCCACAGATGGATGGTCAAGCAGAGCGTATCATTCATACCTTAGAGGACATGTTGAGAGCTTGTGCGATCGACTTCAAGGGTAGTTGGGATGATCACGTTCTTCTTAGAGAGTTAACCTACAATAATAGCTACTATTCTAGCATTCAAACGGCCCCTTATGAGGCATTGTATGGGCATAGATGTAGATATCTTGTTGGTTGGTTTGAAGTAGGTGAAACAGCCTTAATAGGGCCAGACTCAGTTGTTTATCCGATGGAGAAAGTGCAACTCATTAGAGATAGACTTAAGACAACCTAGAGTCGCTAGAAGTCTTATGTAGATGTAAGGAGAAGGGAACTAGAGTTCCAAGTTGATGATTGGTTTTCTTGAGAGTATCACCTATGAAAGGGGTGATGAGATTTGGCAAGAAAGGGAAGCTCAGTCCTAGATATATAGGCCCTTACAAGATTCTAAAAAGGATTCGTAAAGTGACTTATGAGTTAGAGTTGCTAGCAAAATTAGTAGCAGTGCATCCAGTCTCACATTTCATTATTGAAGAAGTGTGTGGGCAACCCAGCATCTTACTGCTAGTTAAGAGTATGGCCGTGAAAGATAGTCTTTCATATGAGGAAGTACCAGTTGAGATTCTTGATTGTCAGGTTAGAAGATTGAGAAACAAAGAACTCGCTTCAGTCAAGGTTTGGTGGAGGAGTCAGTCCGTAGAGGGAGCTACTTGGGAAGCAGAAGCAGCCATGAAGTCCAAGTATCCTCACCTCTTTCCTTCTGATTTCACTCCAGCTTGAGGTTTTAGTTCCTCTTTAGTTTTTCAGTTATTCTTGCACAAATTCAGTCTTAATATCATGTTTCCTCAGTTTGTACTTACATTTTCAACGTAATTGTATGTTCTTGAACTTAGTTCAGCGTCAGAAATCAGTTTCAGTATTTCAGTGTTAGGGATTGCAGCCCTCTCCCTTCATTTCAGCTAGTTAGTCTTCATTCGAGGACAAATGTTTCCAAGGAGGAGATAATACAACACTCCGTATCCAAAAATGGACAACAAAACTATTTTCCAGAAGTTGTAGGTGTGACTCACGGTCGCCATCCTTGGACCGTAGGGTGACCCACGACCTGTGCTGGTGGTCCATGGTTCACACCTAAAACCTTTCCCAGAACTCAGCCTAAAAATATGTCTAAGGGTAAACTCACGCCAGGACCTACAGACCGTAGGTTAGACCACGGTCCGTGGTCCAGGGCCGTAGGTCAGAACCCTAATTTTCAGCCCCTAGTACTTATCAACCGATGACCAGCACAGACCGTCAGTCAATCGATGGTCTGTCAGTCCCATCTGTCAGTCACTCCAACAGTAGTTAAGTCGGAGGTCTTTTGGTCTTTTTCTTATTCGTTTGACCCCTAAACTACATCCTTTAGACCCTAAATTATGAGGTTTTAGTCAGTTTAAGCCTAGAAACATAACTAGAACTTACCTAAGTCAAATTATTAATCAAACTTAGAAAAATTACAGCGTAAGAGGAAAAAGGATGTTAGGAACCCTATTTCAAGAACGCAGCAAGATTTCATCAGTTCCAGCCCAAAATCGAATGATTTCTCCATGGAATTCCTCACCATGTATGTGGGATTTCAGTAGTTGGTTTCTTTCGCCCATTGGGTCCCTAAATTTCAGTCAGATTCTTGATTCTCTATTATTAACTAGACCAAGGATTTCTAGAACTTCAGCTGATTATCATGAATTAGTTATTTATATGTTCCAAATTAGATTATCATGTTATTACTTCATTTCTTGCATGAATTTCAGAACCTTAGCTTAGTAGTTCTTTAGTTCCTGAATTATACATGGTAGGTCAGATATTTCAGTACTTCAGATGTATATGCCTCAGTTTGAATGTGTCATTATCAGTATATAAATGTGCATTCTCAGTTTTCTTGTCAGTAGTTTGAGCTATCCAGTATATTTTAGTAATTCAGTCATAATGTGTTAATCATTTAATCTATTGGGAGTAGCATAATAACGAGTTGGACTAGCGTCAGGCACCCATATAGTCCCAGAACTACGAGTCACGTAGGTTGTAAGTCCCCTTTGTAGGCATCATTTTAGTGATCACGCCAGTATGCCTCTACACCTTTGTTTAGGTCTATTGGGTCCTCTCGATGGGGCATATACATCGGACTCCACATTTAGCTTACGTTGTTTTATTATCAGTTATTAGTAGCTCCCACAGTTTAGTCAAACTCCATTGCATTGACCATGTTTCCGTATAGTCAGTATTCAGTCTCAACATGTTATCATTTGGTCATTGCATTCAGTTAGCTTAGTGTTCAGTATCTATATTATGTTCAGATTACACTATTGCTTCATTGCTTGTTTAGTTAAATGTTTATTTTAGCTTTACTCTATCATGCATGCTTAGTACATTTCAAGTACTCACACATACTATGCACTACATCTTCTAGTGATGTAGGTTTAGATTCTCAGCATCTAGATCACACTTAGATCGGTCCCCGATCTCTAGTTCAACAGCATAGTGGTGAGTCCTCAGTCTTCAAGGACAATAGTCATGTTGTCTTTTCAGTATTTCAGTCTTTTCGTTTCAGTTTTTCTAGACTTAACTGGGGCATGTCCCAAAACTTCTGGTCAGTTAGAGACTATTTTCAGACATAGTTAGATTTAGCTTAATATTTGATTTTGATGTTTCTTTTGTATTAAACTCTCATATTTGATATTCAGTTTTAGTATATGGGTATTCCCCATCATTTAAGATTCACTTATTATTAGCTTACGCATATGTTTTATTTCTCATTTTATCTTTAGTATGCTCATGAATATGCCAACAGGATTAGCTTGGGGTCACTTGTGATCCTAGGTCCCGTGTCCGCTCCTCGAGGGTAGCTCGAGGTGTGACAAGTAGCCTCATTCAAAATTCTAAAATTTTATATTATCGAATATAAAGAGTAAGAAGTTTTTCTATGATTTTTTTTACCTAAACTATATATTACTAAAGTGAAAATAAAATCATTAAGTTCACAATTGATCGGAGCTTCAATTTTTTTTTACCTTAATAGTTTTGAAGATGTAAGTGACGAAAATGAGAATATTGAGATGCATCTATGGACATACTAGGAGTGATAGGATTGAGAATGAAGATATTGTTGGGTATGTAGCAAGAGTTAATGGGAAATAGAGGGAAGCTGAAAGAGGAACTTGGAAAAAGTTGGGAACTTGGAAAGTTGAGAACTTGAAAAGTCCTCTTATGCTTTATTGAAAAGACATTTGTCCCATATTGGTGGTGGAAAGAAAAATAGGAGAGTTTAAATACAGAAACACTCCTATTAATTGTTAAAAGGGTTGGAAAGAGGGACCCCCCTCACGCCGTCGTCGTCGTCGCTCGCTCGGCTCGGCTTCGGCTTCGGCTTCGGCTTCGGATTTGGATTTGGATTTGGAAAAATGATCGATCGAGAGATTATTTTTTGGAAAAAGCTTGTTTTAATTATTTTATTTAATTAATTATTTAATTAACTTAAATTAAATGGCCAACGTTTTAATTAGTTAATTAACCAATTCAATTAATTAGTTAATTGGCCCGACCCGACTCGGATCCACGTGCGATCCATTTTATTTAAATTTCCCACCGTTGAAAGTGATTGTTCTAAAAGGGTTGCAACTTTCTGAAACACCCATGACCGTTTGAAAGGTTGCAAACTTTCATGAATGGTCGTGTGGATTCTGAAAGGATTGCAACCTTTCACAATTAGTTCCTCTTGCCTATAAATACATTGATTCCTCAGATTTTTTCCTTACGAATTTTTCTGGTTTCTTCTTCTTCTTCAGCACAAAATTTCTTCGTGTACTTTACTGTTGTTGAGTGGTTCGCTGACACCAGAGTTTTGGGTATCAATACACTGGTGATTGAGATCATTCTATCCTGGGAGGACATATTCCAAATCAAACCTCGGATACTAGAGGGGAATAATTTCCTTAAGGGGACACTGTGCATTCAGTGGGCTTGATCTTTTTCCTGATTCTATTTTTCTATATTGTGGTACGTTTTTTACACATTTTAGTTTTGTCAATTAATTTATGTTCATCTATTCTTACTGGTTTATTAAACTTTGGTTACTTCGTGTTTCTGCAAAGTTTATTGAAATCAGTAATTCTGATTTTTAAACACAGATTAATAACATTCTTAAGGAAATTATAGTATTATATTGTCAATCTGTAATTCTGGTGAAGATAAAAACTTTTGTAGTTTTATACTTCTGTTAAGTTTGCAATTATTGTATTGCCTACTGAATCATTTGTGTCGATTTTTGTTTATCAAAAATGGCAAATGATAATGCTTCAACTTCAGTGACTGTTGTTGTACCAGCCCGAACTGTTGTACCACCAGCAGAGAAACCTGGAAGTTTTCTGGTATGAACTTCAAAGGATGGCAGCAACGAGTATTTTTCTGGCTTACTACCCTTGGTTTGCAGAAATTCACTAGCGAAGAAACTTCAGTGCCTGCTGAAGATATGCCTAATAGAGAGAAATTTATGATTGTTGAGGCATGGAAACAGGCAGATTTCCTATGTAAGGGCTACATTCTAAGTGCGCTTGAGGATGACTTGTATAATGTTTATAGTGCAATAACAACTTCGAAAGAATTATGGAATGCACTTGAGAAGAAATACAAGACGGAAGATGCATGCTTGAAAAAATTTGTGGTTGCAAAGTTTTTAGACTATAAAATGTCTGATAGTAAAACTGTTGGATCACAAGTGCAGGAACTTCAACTTATTTTCCATGATCTGATTGCTGAAGATATGGTAGTAAATGAAGCGTTTCAAGTGGCTGCAATGATCGAGAAGTTACCTCCTTCGTGGAATGATTTCAAAAATTATTTAAAGCACAAACGTAAGGAAATGAAGCTTGAAGATCTTGTGATTCGGCTCAAGATTGAGGAAGATAACAAAACCGCCGAAAAGAAGTCTCGTAAGAGTTCGACAGTAATTGGAGTTAATATTGTTGAAGAAGCTTCTACCAAAGACAAGAAGAGAAAGAAGTGGAATGGACAGAAGTCAGAACAGGCCAAGAAAAAGTTCAAGGGCAACTGTTATAATTGTGGTAAGGCTGGTCACAAGTCTTCTGACTGTCGTGCTTCAAGAAAGGACAAAGACAAAGACAAAGGTAAAGGCAAAAGCCAAGCAAACATCGTGGAAGAGATGGAAGATGTAGATGACCTGTGTGCAATGATCTCAGAGTACAACTTAGTTGGAAATCCCAAGGAGTGGTTTCTCGAGTCAGGTGCCACTCGACATAATTGCTCTGCGAAAGAAGCCTTTGCAACATACACTCCTGCTGAGGTTGATGAAGATTTGTTCATAGGAAAAACAGCAACAAAGAAGGATTGCAGAACCGGGAAAGTAATGTTGAAGATGACATTCGGCAAGGTGTTGACTCTGAACAACGTTCTGCACGTTCCTACTATTAGGAAGAATTTAGTTTCTGCTGCACTGCTCGTTAAAAATGGGTTTAAGTGTGTCCTAGTTAGTGACAAAGCTGTAATAAGTAAGAATGAGATATTCTTAGGGAAAGGCTACCTCACTGAGGGCCTCTTCAAACTGAATGTAATGGTTGTTGACAGTAATAATAAGAATTCTGCTTTTGTTTACTTATTGGAGTCAAATGATTTATGGCATGCTCGTTTGGGACATGTAAATTACAAAGCCTTGCGGAAATTGGTTATTTTAGAAGTATTGCCTGATTTTAAATGCAATAAATCGAAATGCAAAATTTGTGTGGAAAGTAAGTTTGTTAAACATCCTTATAAGTCTGTTGAAAGAAATTCAAAACCTTTAGACTTAATTCACACAGATATATGCGATATGAAGTCGACACCATCTCGTGGTGGGAAAAAGTATTTTATAACTTTTATTGATGATTGCACTCGATTTTGTTATGTTTATTTGCTTAATAGTAAGAATGAAGCAATTGATGCATTTAAGCAATACAAAAATGAAGTGGAAAATCAATTGAATCTAAAGATAAAAATGATTCAAAGTGATAGGGGTGGAGAATATGAATCTCCTTTTGCTGAGATATGTTTGGAATATGGCATTATCCATCAAACTACTGCACCCTATACTCCGTAGTCAAATGGTTTGGCTGAACGAAAGAACAGAACATTAAAGGAAATGATGAATGCCTTAATAATCAGTTCTGGTTCACCAAGAAATCTATAGGGAGAAGCCATCCTTACGGCTAACAAGATACTCAATAGAGTACCCCGTAGCAAAACGCAATCAATTCCATATGAGTTATGGAAAGGAAGGAAACCCAACTTGAAATATTTCAAAGTATGGGGGTGTCTTGCCAAGGTAGAAGTTCCTTTACCTAAGAGGGTGAAAATTGGACCCAAAACAGTGGATTGTGTATTTATTGGATATGCTGTGAACAGTAAGGCCTGCCGGTTTTTGGTTCACAAATCTGATAATTCTGAAATTCATGTGAATACGGTAATTGAGTCAGATAACGCTGAGTTCTTTGAACACATTTATCCGTATAAAACTGAATATGAGTCGACAAGTGAAAGATCTAAACAACCACGGGAAGAATCAAAGGAAAATGCACAACCTAATGAAAATCCTAAGCGTAGTACTCGCCAACAGAAATCCACTTCTTTCGGACCAGAGTTTGTGGCATTCTTGCTTGAAAATGAGCCTCCAACATTTAAATCAGCTATGTCGTCATCTGAGTCAATCTATTGGAAAGAAGCAGTCGATAGTGAGATCGAATCAATTTTAAGTAATCATACTTGGAAATTGGCTGATCTTCCTCAGGAAATAAACCTTTAGGATCAAAGTGGATCTTTAAAAGGAAAATGAAAGCCGATGGGACTATTGACAAATATAAGGCTAGACTTGTAGTCAAAGGATATAGACAAAAGGAAGGTCTGGACTATTTTGATACATACTCTCCAGTAACAAGGATTAAATCAATTAGAATGTTAATAGCACTAGCGGCAGTGCATGATCTTAAAATCCACCAAATGGATGTAAAGACAGCCTTATTAAATGGAGAGTTGGAGGAAGAAATTTTCATGGAACAACCTGAAGGGTTTGTGGTTCCTGGTAAAGAAGAGAAAGTGTGCAGACTTGTGAAGTCGCTTTATGGGCTCAAGCAAGCACCCAAACAATGGCATGCTAAATTTGACCAAACAATGTTGGCAAATGGATTCAAGATTAACGAATGTGATAAGTTTGTTCATATTAAAAACGTTCTGAATCATGAAGTCATTGTTTGTTTGTATGTTGATGACATGTTAATAATGAGTAAAGACATTGACAACATAAATGCTACTAAGCGCATGCTGTCCAGCAAGTTCAATATGAAGGACTTAGGAGTTGCTGATTTGATCTTAGGGATCAGAATTCTCAAAACTCCTCAGGGACTAGCATTATCTCAATCTCATTATATTGAAAAAATATTGGATAAGTTCAAGTACTTGAATTTCAATGTTGTCAAAACTCCAATTGATTTAAGCTTTACATTTCAAAAGAATGTAGGTGAAAGTGACTCTCAATTGGAATATGCCAAAGTGTTAGGAAGTTTGATGTATATTATGAATTGTACGCGACCAGATATAGCATGTGCTATTAGCAAACTGAGTCGGTTCACTAGTAATCCGAATCAAACACACTAGATGGCAATGAAACGTGTGTTGGGTTATTTGAAGCATACACAACACTATTCTTTACATTATAATAAATATCCTGCCGTGATTGAAGGATATAGTGATGCAAATTGGATCACTGGGTCAAATGAAGTAAAATCCACAAGTGGTTATGTGTTTACACTTGGTGGAGGAGCAGTCTCTTGGAAATCATCCAAACAGACATGTATCGCTCGCTCCACAATGGAATCTGAATTCATTGCCTTAGATAAGGCCGGTGAAGAAGCTGAATGGCTCTGGAATTTCTTAGAGGATATTCCATTCTGGCCCAAACCTATGGGACCTATTTGCATACATTGTGATAGTCAAGCAGCAATAGGTAGGGCAGAGAGTGTTATGTACAACGAGAACTCTCGTCATATACGATGGAGACATAATACCGTAAGACAACTCCTTTCTAGTGGAATTATCACAATTGACTATGTGAAGTCAAGCGATAATGTGTCAGATCCACTAACGAAAGGCCTAGTGAGAGAGGCAGTTGAAAGATCATCTAAGGGAATAGGTTTACGGCTTAGGATAAGTCAGCAGGGCGGTAACTCTATCTAGCAGACTCGAGATCCCAAGAGCTAGATTCAAGGAGAAAAACAAAGTTTTGACTGACGGTTCGACATTGTCAATCAACTCAATCCATTCTCATGATGAAGACA
Organism: Solanum commersonii; assembly: GCA_029007595.1. NCBI lineage: Eukaryota > Viridiplantae > Streptophyta > Magnoliopsida > Solanales > Solanaceae > Solanum > Solanum commersonii. The sequence continues at coordinate 5,926,030 of JAJTWQ010000002.1, read as the reverse complement.
ATGTTAAGGAACAAGGTTAAGACTTTAAGGATTATTAATAAGTTAATAAAGCTTAAAGTTTTTAATGATTTGCTAAGTTTGGCAGATTTGACCAAATAGTGTATCTACAAGATGACACGGTTAGAAATCAGCTATGTGAGTGTGAAGTGTAAGCCGCTTCAAAGAGAATTTTATGTCAAAAGCCTATTCTTTATACACTCATGAAACCAGAAGGTGTTCAAGGCTGAAACGAACACAACCGTAAGAACCATAAATAGTAAAGGGTTAATTGTGTGACACATGGTTGTCTAGGTATACACCAAAGCTCGACGGTTCAAAGATATCGCATCTACCGATTGACCAAGTATATCCGACATATGTTCACTACGGACAGTCCAAGGGGAAACCTACTTATCCAGATGCAATTGATTCTTGCTTGTAAAGTACACACTCTTCCGTGCATTCCTTATGTTATAAACATTCCCCATTAATGTGGGGGATTGTTGGGTATGTAGCAAGAATTAATGGAAAATAGAGGGAAGATGAAAGAGGAACTTGGAAAAAGTTGGGAACTTGGAAAGTTGAGAACTTGAAAAGTCCTCTTATGCTTTATTGAAAAGACATTTGTCCCTCATCAGTGGTGGAAAGAAAAATAGGAGAGCTTAAATACAGAAGCACTCCTATTAATTGTTAAAAGGGTTGGAAAGAAGGACCCCCCTCGCGCCGTCATCGTCGTTGCTCGCTCGGCTCGGCTTCGGCTTCGGCTTTGGATTTGAATTTGAATTTGGAAAAATGATCGATCGAGAGATTACTTTTTGGACAAAGCTTGTTTTAATTATTTTAGTTAATTAATTATTTAATTAACTTAAATTAAATGGCCAACGTTTTAATTAGTTAATTAACCGATTCAATTAATTAGTTAATTGGCCAGACCCGACTCGGATCCACGTGCGACCCATTTTATTTAAATCTTTCCCATTTTATTTAAATTTCCCACCGTTGAAAGTGATTGTTCTGAAAGGGTTGCAACTTTCAGAAACAGCCATGACCGTTTGAAAGGTTGCAAACTTTCATGAATGGTCGTGTAGATTCTAAAAGGATTGCAACCTTTCGAAATCAGTTCCTCTTGCCTATAAATACATTGATTCCTCAGATTTTTTCCTCACAAATTTTTCTGGTTTCTTCTTCTTCTTCTGCACAAAATTTCTTCATGTACTTTACTGTTGTTGAGTGGTTCACTGACACCAGAGTTTTTGGTATTAATACACTGGTGATTGAAATCATTCTATCCTGGGAGGACATATTCCAAATCAAACCTCGGATACTAGAGGGGAATAATTTCCTTAAGGGGACACTGTGCATTCAGTGGGCTTGATCTTTTTCCTGATTTTGTTTTTCTATATTGTGGTACGTTTTTTACACATTTTAGTTTTGTCAATTAATTTATGTTCATCTATTCTTACTGGTTTATTAAACTTTGGTTACTTCGTGTTTCTGCAAAGTTTATTGAAATCAGTAATTCTGATTTTTAAACACAGATTAATAACAGATATTCATGACAAAGTAGGAGTAACCTTCATCGTGGACAAAATTAGGGAAAGGAGATTGAGGTGGTTTGGTCATGTGAAGAGGCGATGTGTGATATCCAGTAAGGAGGTGTGAGAGGTTGGTTATAGTGGGGTCGAGGAGAGGCAGCGACAAGATGAACAAGTATGGAGAGTTTTGATTAAATAGAATTACACACAATTGGTTATTTTCAACTTAAATTTTATTATTTCTAAGTAAGTACTACTTTGGTTTTACAGTTCTTACTTATAATTTTTCTTGCACTTGTAATCTAGCCACTCTCTTTGTTGCTATCTCTTTTTTCACACTTGATCAATCCTTTGTTATTTGCTACAACTCTATGAATAGTCTTGATTCTTTATGAAATATCTTAGATATTAATTAAGTTGATAATGATTTGTTAACTATCCTACCATCCTTAATTTCAGCCTCATGCTGTGGAAATGGATAAAGTCTTGTTCTTAGAGACCACTTCCCATTTTAATGAACCTTACATTACGCAAATTTGCTTTAGTCGAGCCTGTTACCGCCTTCAAGATAGAGCAGAAAAGTGAAAGATCTAAATGAACTAAATTAGTCATATGAAGCATGATAGAATTGTAAAGATAAGATAATTGTAATTCATTCCACTAGTTCAATGAATTTGTTCTTAGCAAGAGAACAATGAGACAGTAACACTATTGATATGTCTTCGATAACTAATCAATAGAGAAAACTAAACAACTTCTTAGAGAAGAATCAACACTACTATATTTTTAGCGTGAGAAGAATGAGACAATAACACTATCGGGTATTAGGACTGAAAGCTCATGCACGTAAATTTCAAGTAATATCAAGATGTACCTTATGATACAACATGAACCTTACAACATGCCATATTTTGTTGTGTTATTTCCATCACCAAATTCACTAGTTTCACGTTGACAGACAACTTAATCTCTTTCCTCTATTGGGTTAATGTTAAAAGCTCATGAACGTGAAATTTAAGTAATACACGTCATCATTAGTGGCTAAAAGAGTTAACTGAAACCACTTTATTGAAAAGTATAGATACGGTATGTTTTGTTGAATCCTTAAATATTATATCAAACGAATAATGACAAATGAATTCATATTTTTTCTTTAAAAATACCCCTCACCGAAAACGTGTTGTTTTAGAATGTTTCAAAATAATTTTTTTAATAACATTATGAATTGATGAAATACTATAGAAATAATATATGCCATAACTAGAAAGATTGTCTCATTTTCTTTTGTTATTTCCATCATCAAATCCATCAGTTTTACGTTGACAGCTAGCCTACTACAATCATCTTTCTCTATCAGGGCTTAGCACTGAAAGCTCATGTACATAAAATTTAAATAGTATTATCATCATCAATGGTGGAATCACATGTATTCAAAAGGTGTCAACTCACACCACTTCACAGAAAAAGTATACTATGTTGATAGTTGAAATTTTTTATTGATATATATACTATGTATTGGATCCCTTTATATATTTACACATATATTTAATCACGTTTTGTTTTCTTATCTCCATCACCAAATTCACTGATGTTTTGTCATATTTCATTAGCCTACTACAATCATTTTCCTTTACCAGGGATTAGAGTTGAAAGCTCATGCAGGCAAAGTTCAAGTAATATCAATACGACCTTATGATATGATATAAATCTTACAACATGTCATATTTCATTTTGTTATTTTTATAATCAAATTCACCAGTTTTTAATTGACTATCAGCCTACGACAATTGCTTTCCTCTATCAAGACTAAGGATTGAAGCTCATGCACGTAAAATTTAAGTAATACACATCTTCATCAGTGGTAGAGTCACGCGTATTCAAAATGTGTCAATTGACACCACTCCACTGAAAAGGTATAGATATTATGTGTTGTGTATATCCCAAAATATTATATCAAATGATTATTGACTATCCGAATTCATATTTTTCCTATAAAAGATACCTCACCAAACAAGTGCTTTTCTAGAATGTTTTTAAATAAATTTTGAAATCACATTATGACTTAATGAAATACTATTGAGTGAATATATTTCGTAATTAGATGGATTGTCATATTTTGTTTTGTTATTTCCATCACAAGTCATCATTTTACATCGACAGATAGTCTACAACAATCGCGTTCCTTTATCGGGGATTAGGATTAAAAGCTCATGCACGTAAAGTTTAAATAATATTCACTATCATCAATGATGGAACCAAATGTGTCTAAAAAGATATACTATGTAGATAGTTTAAAAGTTTTATTTATATACATTCTATTTATATAATCCCTAAATTTACTCGTATGCTTTTTTTTTCAAGGGATTTTTTATGTTTAACATCCCTTGAAAAAAAAATTAGTTCCTTCATTTCAGTCAACGTATAATCTTAAGTTGATACTCACTAAAGGACAAAAAAGATAATGGGAACTAAACAACACTCTCCATATTTTTTCTATAAAATATAAAAAAAGTGGTTTTTCAAGAATGTTTTCAAATAAGTTTTGAAATCACATTATGACTTATTGAAACACTTCTAAGTGAATATATGTCGTAATTAGAAAGATTTTCATATTTTGTTTTGTTATTTCCATCACAATTCACCATATTTACATTGACAGATAGTCTACAACAGTCACCTTCCTTTATCGGGGATTAGGATTAAAAGCTCATGCACGTAAAGTTTAAATAATACCCATTATCATCAATGACGGAAAAAAATGTATTAAAAAAGTATACTATGTAGATAGGTTAAAAGTTTTATTTATATACATTCTATTTATATAATCCCTAAATTTACTCTTTTTATTTATGTTTTAACACCCCTTGAAAAAAAAAATATTCCTCCATTTCAGTCAACGAATAATCTTAAGTTGATACTCAATAAAGGACAAAGAATATTATGGCAAGTAAAGTATAATTTTGCATAAACCATTTGTAGCCGTCATTCCCATTTTAAACTTTAGAAAAACAAAAACACAGAAGAAGTAACTTTTCTTGTCCTAAAAAGAATCAAAATTCACTATTTGTTTGGTGAATTGTCCATTTTAAACAGTCGATGGAAGATCCAACTATTGTTGAAAGAAAAGAGTTGTTGGTGTCACCATTTGGTGGAATTCCACAACAAAGAGTTGCCCAATTTTTAGATCTGGTTGCTGCTTGGACTAAAGGACCAAATTTGAAACCTCCTTCAATCCCTTTTCCATCCGAATCTGAGTGGCCATTGAAAGCCTCCTTTCATGGTTGCAATGGATGGAGGGATCAACAAATGAAATAGAAAGAATGGGTTGGAACGATGCAGGCTATCCATCACCCTGTATGGAAAGCTGCAGAATTTTACAGAGCGCTCAAAAGTTCAATGTATAGAGTCCAGACGGATCAAAATTTAATTTTTGGGTTGGCAGAGAGGTGTTGTTGTGAGACTAATAGTTTTATGTTTCCGTGGGGTGAAGCTACTGTTAGTGTTGAAGACATGATGATTTTAGGAGGGTTTTCTATTTTGGGTGACTCTATTTTATCACCCCTTATATCCCATGAGTTGGTAGTGACTGAAAAAATAACTTGAAAATGCGCAAAGGGAACTTATCGGATTGAAGACTAATAATCACTGCAGGTGGTTGAATTACTTTGTGAATAGTGGTAAGAATTATGAATATGAAGCTTTTCTTTCTCTTTGGTTATCAAGATTTGTGTTTCCATGTAAAATAAGTGCTTTTGTTTTCTTAATAGTTGTTAGTCTGGCTAGAGGTATGTGACTAGCGCTTGCTCCTGTTGTTCTTGCTAGTATGTATAGGGACTTGGGCTCGTTGAAACATGTTATGATAATGGCTTCATCAGAAGTGCCAGGTAGAAATGGAGACAAATTTGACATTCATAAACTTAGTCTTTGGTCGCCATTGTTCTTTGTTCAAGTTTGGGATTGGGAGAGGATGGTATCTTTGCAGCCAGAAACCGCTCGGAATTACAATATAGTTAGTGAGGTGAGAATAGGATGATGGCACAATGTGAAACAAAAGTATGTAATTAATGTGATGACTATGATTGACTCATCTAGAGAGTTTTTTCTGTGGAGACGATACACCTTTGCTATGGAAGGTTGGTCGATTCCCAAGTTTTACAAAGAAAATGAAGAGTGGACAATAGTTAGAGGGCAAAGTTTAGATCTAGAAATGGAGTCTTTCGTTCGATGCTTGGGGGAATTTGAGTTTGTTGGTTTAGATTGTCAAGAGCCCTATCGACCAAATCGGATAGCAATGCAGTTCTGATATGATCAAGACTTCCCTAAATTGATTTGTCCCTCGCCTTCAAGTCTAGAACTTGACTGGTACAACTACAACATACCTATTGATTCTGATTTGAGGTTATATTGTCCATCTAGGCTATTTTAATCGAATGTAACTACACAATATTTGAAATGGTGGAGAAACAAAACTATTCAGGATGTCTGTGATGTTCTTCCGGATCTACCGACAGAATGTCAAGTGGAGAATTATCCTGAAGTTCCTCCTAGTTTTTCTCCTCGTTCGAAGCAGAATCATATTGCAGAAGAAACAATTCACACATCCATTGACTATGCATATGATGGAAATGGAAGTTGCAGTGTAGTTCTCCCCAAGTGCAACATGGAAAATGATAAGGAGAATTCATCTCTGGAGATTGGTCAAACAGTTGCTCGCAACATTGTCCCTCCTAGTTCAACAGAGAATCACGGTGACTCAAAATATGACAGAAATGAAAGTAACAGGAATGCAGCCCGCGATTTGATTGACATATGTGGTAATCATTTAAGGGTTATAGATGTTCAGCTTGACGAGCTCGAGAGTTAAGTTGCTTCACACAGGAGATGTTACATTCAATATGGTACGATTTCAATTTACTTCTTACACTCTTCGATGGTAAGTTTAAGAATAAAAGTATATCACAAAGCAGAGAAACATATTGAATTCTCATTTGTTATGTCAAATTTTCTAATAAATCAAGTTCAAGTTTAACTCTACCTGTACTTGGTCTAGACTTCGCTTGAGTGGCTTTTCAACCACTATTGTCTTACCAGCAACCATTTCAATTGACAGTAAGAATTGATTTGCAAAAAGCCCATTAAGAAATGCTGATTTGACATTTATCTAATGCACTTTCCAACCACGTTTTGTATACGTAGTATTAATTAAGAAGCAATCTAATTATGTCGAGCCTAGCAACTAGAGCAGAGGTGTCAAAATAACCCTTAACTACAATCTTTGTTTTATGCTTGTTAATTGAACCATCAACATTTAGCTTAGCATCAAAGTCTGGGGGCATGTCTGTTACACCCCGAGGCTATCCCATGGACGCAAACACGGAACCTAGGATCACGAGTGACCCCAAGATAACCTTGCTAGCATATCATAAGCATGCTAAATAAACTAAGGTAAAGAAATACTGTGCGTAAGCTAAATCATAAGATTATTTGAAATGATGGGGAAAACCCATATACTAAGTCTGAATATAAGAAACTAAGAGTTTTAATACAAATGAAAAGTCAAACTCTAACACTATAGCTGAATCTAACTATGTTTGGAATAAGCCTTTAAACTGACTAGAAATTCTAGGACATGCCCAACTAAATATAGCAAAAACTTAAAACGAAGTACTAAAATGGAAAGATAACATATCAACTGTCCTCAAGGAATGAGGACTCACCACTGATGCTGCTGAACTGAAGATCGGGAACCGATCTATGCGTGATCTGACTGTTGAGGACCTGAACTTACATCACGAGAAATGTAGTGCAGAGTATGCGTCAGTACTTGAAAGGTACTGAGCATGCAGAATAGAATAAAGATGAACACTAACACCATTGAACAAGAAATAAAGTAATGATATAATCTAAACATGATAAGGATACTGAAGGTACTGTACATGACTAAACTGAATGCAATGACCAAGTTTATGACATGCTGAGTATTGAACTTTACTGATAATCTGGTCAATGCAATAGAATCTAACTGAACTATGGAAGCTACTCATAACCGACATAAAACCACATGAGCTAAATATAGAGTTCGATGTATACGCCCAATCGAGAGGACCCAATATACTCGACCAGAGGTATAGAGGCATGTTGGCATGATAAAATGATGCCCACAGAGGGGACTTACAATCTACGGAGAACGTAGTTCTAGAACTTGAGGGTGATTGACCCTAGTCCACTCGATATTAAGTTTCTCCCAATTGATTAGGGACTAACATTTTATGATTGAAATGATGTGATACTTTATATCTCAAAGTACTGACATGTTAACTAAAAATGCAACATTAATATGTTGATAATGAAAATTTTAAATCTGAGGCATGTATGACTGAAATATCTAACCCAACATATGTAATTCATGAACTAAAAGAACTACATAGCTAGGGTTCTGAATTTATGAAAGAATATACGCAAAACTATACTAAAGTCATTATAATCTAATTAGGAACATTAAACCAACTCATTCATAATGATCTGCTGAAATTCTAAAAACTTTAGGTCTAGATAATATCAAGGGAATCAAGAATCTGACTGAATTCTAGGGACCTAATGGGTGGCAGGAAGTCACTAGTGAAATACCACATACCTAGTGATGAATTCCACGGAGAAACCTTTCGATTTTAGGGCTATAACTGATGGAAACTCACTGCGTTCTTGGATTAGGGCTTGGTCGACTCTTTCCCCTTCTGCGTTCTATTTTTTCTTTTTAGCTTTGGTGAAAGATTTTATTAGGGTAAAATCTAATTAAGTTGCTAAGCTTAAACTAACCAAAACTACGTAGTTTAGGGGTACAATGCATAAGGAAAAACCAAATAACCCCTGACTTAACTGTTGTCGGGGTCACCGACGGACGGGACCGACATGCCGTGGATCGACCGACAGTCCATGCTGGTCAACCGTCGATTGATGACTAGGAGCTGAAACCTAGGGTTGGACCTGCTGCCCTGGACCACAAGCCGTGGTCTGACCTACGGTCCGTAGGTCCTAGCATGGGTCAGGACTTAGTTTATTTTTCTGGGGCTTTTTGGGAGGGTTGCAGATGGTGATCCACGGACCACCAGAATGGACCATGATTCGCTCTACGGTCCGTGGGTGGCAACTGTGGGTTGCACCTGCAACTTCCAAAAATCTGCATTTTGGTCTATTTTCGGATACGTGGTGTTACAATGTCTAAAACTGAACTGTTTATAATAATTATGTAAAGGTATCATGTTATTTGATTTTGTCTTTGCTAATTTGGAGCAATTTTGCGTAGGTTGGTAGAGCATTGCTAGCCTAATGATGTGAATAAGAGGATTTTGAGGTGGAAGACACTCGATAAAGTCTGGCATATATTAGTTGTAACCTGAATATCATGCATTATAGTTATGTAATTTGTGTGAACTAATTGTGGATTTCCTATTTCACATTGTAGACAAATTTTCAAACATTATAACTAAAACTTTGCAGGGATTAAAGCAATATATTTTGTTTGAACTAATTTTGGATGCCCTATTCGTGAAGACAAAATTTTCAAACATGGTTCAGAGCTTATTTCATTGATTATCTGCATATGTATGTGATGCAAAATTTACTTTTCTGTAATTTTTATTGAATATTTGTGCGATCTGGCAATTACAATTTGTTTGTATCTAAATATTTGTTTCAAGGGATAATTTCATATGTTTTTTTAGTTATCGTTGCTGGTGTGAATTTTTGAAACTAAATGGTAAAATAATACCATTTTTATTAGAAAATTGCAACACAGTGATTTGGAAATGCATCAAAAATATTGAGATAATTGGTTAGAATTTGAATTACCATTCACAATGAAAGTTTCCAATAACATTTATTTTACCACTAAATGTGGAGTTTCATCTTGAATTCTGACTATTTTGCATACATTTAGGCTTTTATGTGTGATATTGTGCATACTTCCAACATTTACAAATAGCTATAACCATCGTTGGAAGATCTTATGCATATATAATAACAAATTTTATATCTAGCAGGTAAACTCCATGAATTATGATGTTATTAAGAACGAGACTCATTCTACCCTTGGCATATTCTTTGTGCGTGAAAAAAATATGCATACATCGATACTACTCTTTTCAAATAAGAGGGGCGCTTTTTCTATAAAAGGAACTCAGGTACATATCAAACCTAACAATACATTTTGTATAAGAAATTGATGAAAGATATGGAAACAACATTGCCTTCGAGCCAACCTCGGGTACTTAAATATTTTATTTGTCTCTATTAAAACTTTCAATGACATACAAATCCTTGACAACTTCAAGTTATAAATTTATATAGTAATATTTGTTGTTCATCTTTTATTCCTAAGATACTTTGAACAAAACTTTGAAGAACTTCGTAAGAAACAACAAATTTTAAAGAGTATTTCCAAACTAGAAAATTAAAACTAGTAAAGAAAATAGAATCAGAAATAGATTAGAAATAATATAAAAATATTTTTCTCAAAGAAAGAAAATTGAGCCCACTGAATGCACAATGTCTCCTTAAGGAAATTATTCCCCTCAAGTACCCGAGTTTAATGGAATCTATCCTCCCAGGATAGAACAATTTTACTCACCAGTGTATCAGTATCTAAAACCACGGTGTCATCAAACCACTCAATGACAGTAAAGTACACTTAGACTACTAGCTTTAGAAGTAGTAGAAGAAGTCCAGAAAAATTCGTTCAACTAAAATGATAGGAAATCCCTCAATTTATAGAAAACAAAGGGTACTGTGAAATGGTCCATATTGTGCCTTACCGGAAAGGTCACAAACCTTTGGAAAAGTCACATTCTTTCGAAAAGGTCACAACCTTTCATAAAAGTCACAACTTTTCCTAAAAGTCACAACTTTTCATAAAAGTCGCACCTTTTCATAAAAGTCACAACTCTTCATAAAAGTCGCAACTTTTCATAAAAGTCATAACTCTTCATAAAAGTCACAACTTCTCATAAAAGTCACAACTTTTCATAAAAGTCACAACTCTTCATAAAAGTCGCAACTCTTCATTTTCCATTCACACCTTAAAACCCAACAATCCCCCGCATGAATGGGGAATGACTCCAAGACAATGTAATGGACAAGTATGTGTACTTTACAAGCAAGAATTAATTGCATTTGGATAAGTAGGTCTTCCCTTGGACTTTCCGTATTGAACATATGTCGGATATACTCGGTAAATCGATAGATGCGATATCTTTGAACCGTCGAGCTTTGGTGTATACTTAGACAACAATATGTCACACAATTAACCCTTTACAATTTACGGTTCTTACGGTTGTGTTCGTTTCATCCATGAACACCTCCTGGTTACATGAGTGTACAGAGAATAGGCTTTTGACAATAATTATCTTTGAAACAGGTTATACTTCACATTCACATAGGTGATTTCTAATCGTGTCATCGCGTAGATACACTATTTGGTCAAATCTTCCAAACTTGGCAAATCATTAAAAACATTAGGCTTTATTAACTCATTAACAAGCCTTAATATTTTAACCTCGTTCCTGAACATTGTCTTCATCATGAGAATGGATTGAGTTGATTGACAATGTTGAACCGTCAGTCCTAACTTTGTTTTTTCTCATTGAATCTGTCTCTTGGGATCTCCAGTATGCTAGATAGAGTTACCGCCATGATGACTTGTCCTAAGCTGTAAACCCATTCCAGAAGATGATCTTTCAACTTTTTCTCTAATTAGGCCTTTTTTTAAGTGGATCTGACACATTATCCTTTTACTTTACATAGTCAATTGTGATAAATTCATTAGAGAGTAGTTTTTTTCTAGCGGTATTATGTCTATCTCTTATATAATGAGACTTTTTGTTATACATCATGCTTCATGCCCTACCTATTGCATCTTGACTATCAAAGTGTATGCATACTGATGCCAAAGGTTTGAACCAAAAGAGAATATCTATCAAGAAATTCTGGAGTCTTTCAATTTATTCACCGTCCTTATGTAGAGCACCTAGCTAAGAGATCATTGTAGAGCTAGCGATACATGTCTTTTTGGAAGATTTCCAAGAGACTGCTCCTCCACCAAGAGACTGCTCCTCCACCAAGAGTAAATACATATCCACTCGTGGATTTTATTTCATTTGATCTCGGTGTTCCAATTTACATCTCTATTTCCTTTCAATACTGCTTGATATTGTTATAATGCAAGACATAGTTTTGAGTATGTTTTAAATACCCCAAAAATCATTTTATTGCCATCCAATGACTTTGATTGGGATTACTCATGAATCGACTCAGTTTACTAATAGCACATACTATATCTGATCGCATACACTTCTTGATATACATCATACTTCCCAATACTCTAGCACAATCCAATTGTGAGCCACTTTCGCCTTCACTTATTTGAAATGCAAAGCTCACATTTATTGGAGTCTTGACAATATTGAAATCCAAATATTTAAACTAGTTAAGTACCTTTTCAATGCAATGAGACCACGACAATGCTAAACATTGTGGAGTTCTAAGGGTTCTAATACCTAAGATCAGATCAGCAACTCCAAGATCTTTCATATTAAACTTGCTTTCTAACATATGTGTAATAGCATTTATGTCATTAGTGTCTCTACTAATGATCAACATTTCACCAATATACAAACCAAAAATGACCTTGTGATTTTAATGTAAACACATTTATCACTTCCATCATTTTAAATCCATTTGCCAACATGGTTTGGTCAAATTTCTTATGTGATTGTTTGGGTGTTCGTTTTAGTCCATAAAGTGACTTAACAAGTTCACACACTTTCTTTTCTTTACCAAGAACCACAAAACCCTCAGGTTGTTCCATGTAACTTTCTTCCTCCAAATCTCCATTTAAGAGAGTTGTTTTCACATTCATTTGATGAATTTTGAGGTAATATACCGTAACTAATAATATTAACATCCGAATGAATGTAATTCTAGTTACTAGCGAGTATGTGTCGAAAAGATCAAGACCTTGTTTTTGAAAAAAAGTTTTGCTTTATATTTGTCAACAGTTCCATCAACTTTGACTTTCCTTCTGTGGATTCACTTTGAACAAAAGGTTTATTTCCTGGAGGAAGATCAACCAACTTCCAATAGGATTGCTCAAGATTGAACCAGTCTCGCTATTGACACCAATTTTTCAAAAGGATGAGTCCACATAAGACATAGGAAATGTTAAATCATATCGAAGGTAGTAGATGTCCTTTGACATTTACTACACGTCTGAATCTCTTTATTAAGAACATTCTCCTTTTGTTCTTTCCAAGGTCTTTTAGACGCTACACTAGACTACTCAAGTCTAATTTTACACGGTCTTAGGTCCTATTTTAATCCTTTTAGGAATATGAACTTAGACTTTTGCTAGACACCTCCACACTTTCAAATATTTCAAGTTGGATTTCCTTTCTTTCCATTTCTCATATGGAATAGATTGTGTCTTCAACAAACAAAATTGCTTTCTTTTTGGAAAGACAAAACTCTTTGTTGTTCTCTTTTAAGGCAAGGATAGTTTCTCCACACAAGTTTTGTGGTAAACCTGAACTTATAAGTAATACATCCATTATTTCTTTCGACATTGAGTTTTCCATTAGATTGAGGTTAATAGGGAAGCAATTTGATGGATAATTCCACTTTTGAAACATATTTCTGCAAAAGGAGATTTATACTCGCCATCCCTATCACTTCTTATCATTTTCCCAATTGATTTTCAACTTCAATATTATATTGTCTACACATTTCTATTGCTTCATCCTTACCATTAAGAAAATAGACATAACTGTATCTAATGAAATTATCAATAAAAGTTATGAGCCCACCAAGAGATAGTGTTGACTTCATATCACAAATGTCAGTGTAAATCAACTCTAAGGGGTCGTTTGGTTTGAAAATGAGTTATGATGGGATAAGTTATGTTGGGATAAGTTATGTTGGGATTAGTTATGATGGGATAAGTTGTGTTGGGATTATTTTTTATTGAGTGTTTGGTTTGTTGTATTCAAATAATAAATTTTAAGAACAATTTATTTGTTTACAAAAATGCCCTTCATTAATGTAAAAAGTGATATAACAAAAGGGTTGAAAGAGACATTTTTGTCATTTACCTATTTTATCCCGGGATTACTATACCACCCAATGTGAGGGATAACTTATCCCGGTACTAATTCATAATCCCGGGATAAGTTATCCCAAGGTTTCCAACCAAACAAGGAAATAAAGGGTTCTTAAAATTTATCCCGGGATTAATTTCCCTTATCCATTACACCAAAAGAGTCCTAAAGGATTAGAATTCCTTTCGACAGATTGATAAGAATGCCTAGCATACTAAGATTTCACACAAACTTGACATTTTTATTTATTGCACTCAAAGTTAGACAGAACTTCTAAGTTGATCAGTTTTCCTTACAAGGTTTTGTAATTGATGTATCCCAAGCGTTCATGTCACAAACAGTTTGACTCAAGCAAGTAAGAACAAATAAAAATATTGAGTTTGGAAAGCTCTCTACGAGATAGCTTTTTATTACAAATAGTTGTTCCTATTTCTTACAATTTTGTGTGATACAAACATTGTTTAGAGTCATCACCTTGTCAAATGTCCATTTCGGAAAGACCTTTCCATAATTTTCAATTTGATTGTTACAGAACTACCCATGAACAATGTTTCATTGGGTCCAATAAAGGAAATATAGTTCAAATGCTTCTTTTACAAAATATGACAAATGACTATTCACCAATATTCATGACTATACAAATAGTTATATTTCAGACATATCTTTTCATTAAAAATCACAAGATTTTAGGTGACACTTTTTCATAAAAGAACTCAATCATTTTGAACAAGTATACATGTAATTTAGTAGTTTCATACCATATACTGCGATGTTCTTCATGGCCCGTAAAGTCAACGGTCCCCTAATAGAAGCCTACTGGAAAATGCATAAAATGGTTCACTAAAGGGTTTATGGTCCATTTAACCTGAAAATAGATCGTCTACCATCTCATGAACCTATTGGTAAGTTTTTCTTCCCAAGTAAGGTCGACGATAACCCACATGACGCAACTTGGTGCTCTTCACGAGCACCGTCACGGTCCTTTATGAGTAAGTCGGCAGTGATGCCCTGACCCGATCTGCGAGACCCAAAAAGCCAATCTTTGGTATTAAATACATCCAAATCACCAAGAGTTGGGTTCTTTCACTTTATCTCCATTTGTAACGTCCGTCCCCCCCCCCCTAGACATTCTAACCATTTTTCAGCTTCTATAACTTCAAATAAAAGAAAAATCTATGCCCTAAGTCTACATTGCAAGGACACCGTAGAATCAAGTTTATCTTCTCATTCTTGTGCAAAAAGTTTGAGCATATTTAAGTATGTTTATCTACCTACTTGATATAAGTTAGATATTATCTATAATCAAGTTAGAACTACTATTTTTTGTTTGAATTTTTGTATTATTACTTGATGAATTGGTTTTTAGGGTTTATATATTGTCGGAATGCAATTAATTGTTGAATTCTTTGATTTGTGTGTGTGGGTGGGTATTTGTGTTTTTTGATGGATTTAGGATGAATGATGGATGTAGTTGTGAATTTGAGTCCAAATTTCTTAGTTAAATAGTGCACACTTGTTTATACTAGTTTTTTTAACACGTGCATTGCACGTGATTACCAATTTCAAAAATATATGTTAGCGTAAATAGTATTTCTGTTAAAGCGAAGATTTCAATAATAAGCTTAGCAAAAAATAATGCTACATATTTTTTTTGCGTATTTTCAATGTGGATCATCATATATATCTCTTATTTACGCAAACTTATGAAGATGATCAATGAAAGCTTTTATTATTTAAATGCAATAGTATATATATTTATTTCAATTTGTTGAGGGTCAATCATGCAGTTAGTCTTATCTCACTAATAATAAATTATAGACATTATTTGTTTTTTACTTTTCTTGTCATCTAACCAGAAGTGTTTTGCATGTGTATTCCATGTTAAATTATTTAGATGTGATATGAACATGTGAAGAGAAAAACTACATTTTATATATTCACATATTTTCACATTTGTTGTGAGATTTTCTTTTTTTTTTTTAAACTCGGACTATTTTAAAATAATATCTTTTGAAGTTAGAAGATCTTGTTAATTTGATAATACATTTGTGACATATACATTACTATAATTTAAATACAAATACCTACCCAAATATAAATATATATTTGCTTTAATGAAAATATTTATCTCATAAATTTAGCTATTAAATAAATAATAACAATTAAACTAATGCAAACTTCAATTAGTGTTATTACAAGTCATATGAATTTTTCTTCGTCTAAAATACTAAAATTTTAAGAAATAGTAAATAAGTAAAACAAAAGGGTAATGTTTATATAGTAACAACTATTTTGAAGCAAACTTCCTAAGAGACTAAATCACAAAAGTAGCATTGATAAATAAAGTCATTCTTTTGTCTTGAACATAAAAAACAAATTGTGATAATTCTCTAAATTTTGGAAAAAGATATTCAAAAGCATAAATCTACATCACATGAGAAATTGTTAACAAAAACAAATGATTTAAACTTCATCATGTTAACTTTGTATATTGGAACATTACATACTAATGTATATATTAAGCAAAAAAATAATTAATATATCATCAAATTTATTTTTCTCAAGTACTCGAGGGTATGGAATATACCCTCTTAGCATAGAACGACTTATTTCATCAGAATAGTGGTACCTCATATTTCGCTAAACTTCGAAATCACTCAATGACGATAAATCACACAAAAAAATTAAAATGATACAAGAAGAAGAGCAGAAGATTAAAAAAATGTGGTGGAAAATTGAGAGGAAGCCCCTCTATTTATGGTTAACAATGGGTAGTATGAACAACTGTTTTTTGTGTCTTATCTGAAAAGTCATGACTTTTTCGAGAAGTAACAACCCTTTGAAAAAATCCCAACTTATTGAAAAAGTAACAACTCTTTGGAAAAGTCACAACTTATTGAAAAATCACAACCCTTTAAAAAAGTTACAATTCATAAAAAAATCACAACCCTTTGAAAAAAGTCATAACTTATTGGAAAAGTCACAAACTCATGGAAAAAGTCACAACCTAAGTTAGGAATATTATAGTATTTTAACATTCAAGTTATGAGTTCATGCTTTTAAGATATATAGATAGATAGATCAAAATAAGTTGGAATATAGAAATAGGAGTTGATTCGTTGTGGCTATGGTACAAATTGTTGAACTTGATGCAAATTTGATGAATATTTTGTGTGGGTTGAATTGATTTGTTGTGCTCGTGCTATATAAATTCTAGAAAAGATCATTTTGCCAGTAGTTTATGATTGGTAGGAGTGGGCTAATTGAATTGGATTGAAAAGGGACAAAAAGTTGCCCAAGTGTAAAGTACACGAGAGGCTTTATGGACCGTGCAGGGAAGCATGACCCGTGAACGTGAACAACAGTTGGGTGATTCACAAGTACTGGAAATTCTTCATGAGGGACATAACGGGCCATGGTGCTTACCACGGACCGTGAAACCCTCTATGATATCGCACCGGTGAAGGGGTCAGCACTGGATCATGCTCACTGTGGCCCAGATGAGCCGTGGTACCCACCATTGATTGTATAGTGCCACGTAGAAAAAAACAAAATTGACAAAAATATTTTCTATATTTTATTAATTTTAGTCTTCATGTATTTCATTGCGTGGCATTTCCCAATGATAGATTTGGTGATGTCATTCTTTAGGTAAGACATTATGTTGTTTACCTACAGGGTATGTTTGAGTACCCATTAGTGCGTAATTAGCTATAAATCAGTACTAACCTATTCGTTTCTCTTCAAGTACAAAGGGACCATGATGAAGGACCACACAACTGACACACATAAAGCTCTAGTAGCTCCAAAGTCCACATTATAATGAAGATCGAAGATCATTCTCCCTAAGCTACTAGATCTCGAATAGCTAGGACTACTACACAGCACACTCCTTCACAGTCTAATAAGGAAGTTGTGATTCTCAAAGGGGAAGGAGCGACTCTGAAAATAAATGAGGATCTGAGGATGCGACCCAGCCAGTCACCACCGAGCCTCAACCAGAGAAGGAGGCAGAGTCAGATGAAGAGGCCCTATAGGATATTGTTGATAATAGTCTTAGAGAGCCGATGGTGCAGTTCGTTTACCAGCGAGTCTAACCCGGTAGTGAGGCAACAACTGATTGATTTCTATCACCTGATGTGGATAATAAACAAATCAAGACAGTTCTTTGAGCATGGGATAGTATCCAAGGTGGGAGGTTTTGGCGTGTGTCCTATTATACTTGAGCCCAGAGCTCGAAAGTGATTATTAGGTTTTCAGAACAAGAGTACTAACAGGCCATGATTGGGAATACAATTATTGTAACATATATGCATTACAAATCCATGAGATGCCATGCTATGCATTCTTCTCTCGAGCTATAATTTGGAGGTATGTAGCCTATTGTCTATATTTATATGTATGAGACACATATGGCCACAAGTTGGCTAATATGCTACAAGTTAGCTACCAAAAAGACCACCATTGTTAGGATATGGTTGGGTATGCAATGCATTTGCATCTATAAATATGTATTCACTACGTACGATTACACGAGCATATCATGCATATTTATTTAGTATGAGGTAAAATTTCATCATGGAGGCTATTAGAGTTTCAGTTTCAGGTGGTCTGTATATTACCCTTTTTATCACAACTTTTTGTGGTTCTACTTTCTAACTTACATACCATAATATTACTATTCGTACTGACGTCCCATTGCCTAGGGATGCTGCATTTCGTGTTGCAGGTTCAACCATAAGTCTTGATCAGCCTTATAATAGGGGTGTTGTCTTAGCTGAGGATTAATAAGCTCCATTCTTCCTGGAGCTATTGGTTGTTTGTAGATTTTGCATACTCAACTTTTGCATATAACTTTTGTATTGGTGGGGCCTTTCCCCAACCAGTTGAGTTATAATGTTTGTAGAGACTTATGGACACATTTTGTTTGTTCCTTTTAGCTTCCATTTTGTAGCCTCCTCGGCTTATTGTATATATGATTTCAGTTGTAGACCCGTTGGCTTCATTGTTTTTTACCATTTATGTTGGCCTTGTCAGCCGTTTCATTATGTCATTGAAGTTTTTGTGACCTCATCAGTATAGTTACTTTGTTTCAACATTTTATTGGGATGACATTTTTGGTCCTCATTATTTTCTTTTAATATGTTACAGTACCTAGATTGGTCGACTAATGTACTGAGTGTCAGTTGTGCCTTCTCTAGTTTGGGGCGTGACAAAGTTGGTATCAGAGCAGGTCGTGTCTCAGAGAGTTCAAAAGTCGTGTAGTATAATGTTGCTTATGGGTGCGTTGTGTATCCCACTTATAATCAGGAGGCTACTAAACATTTAGAAACATTTAATTTTCTTTAATTAATTAGGTCATATGTTAGAACTAAGTCATAAGAAGTTATTTATAATTTAATATGTGCTTAAGTGTTGTATAATTATGTTTATTCAAGGCAACATTATATCTGTATTACCTTAAAAGCATGAAAACCTAACTTGAATGTTAAATTACTATAATATCCTTAAGTTAGGTTGTAACTTTTTCGATGAGTTGTGACTTTTTTCAAAGTATTGTGATTTTTCGATGAGTTGTGACTTTTCCAAAGAGTTGTGACTTTTTCGATGAGTTGTGACTTTTTCGATAAGTTGTGACTTTTTTCAAAGGGTTGTTATTTTTTGATAAGTTGTGACTTTTTCAAAAAGTTGTGGCTTTTTCAAAGAGTTGTGACTTTTCTAAAGGGTTGTGACTTCTCGGAAAGGTCATGACTTTTTAGATAAGACACAAAAAACATTTTTTCATACTACCCTTTGTTTACTATAAATAGAGGGGCTTCCTCTCATTTTTCAACCACAATTTTTTTTTAATCTTCTACACTTCTTCTTCTTGCATTTAAAAAAAAATTGTGTGATTTATTGTCATTGAGTGAGTTCGAAGTTTCGCGGAATATGAGGTACCATTATTCTAATGAAGTAAATCGTTCTATCCTAAGAAGGTACATTCCATAACCACGAGTACTTGAGGAAAATAATTTTGATGATATAATAATCATTTTTTTACTTAATATGTACATTTTTCATGATTTGTTTTCTTGATGTTCAAAACAAAAGAATATTCACAAAAGAATCTGCAATATTATTTTGTGCAAAACTTATTATTCAAATCTTCACTTAAATAAGCAATATTATTTACTATGCCATATATTTTCTCAATTGATAATCACGTGCAACGCACGTGTTGAAAAACTAGTTTGAACAAAAGGCCAAATGTAAGTTTTGCAAAGGTAGTTTCCAACTCATAACCCCGGGTTACATTGATGACTTTTAGAAAATACATTTATTTGAATATCATGACTAGACAATGACTTATGGGGGTCATTTTATAGGTACTCAGTGCAGGCATAAGTATCTTCAATTATTATTAGTATTATTTTCTTAAGAATGTATATCTAATGATTTATATTATTATATATGTATATTTATATGATACGATTAAAATTTAGAGTCAAAGTTATCGAGGGGGTTAGAAATAAGTGTATGTGTGTGTTATATGCTATTTTCTTGCTCGATTTAGGAGATCGCTTGTTTTACTATTTTTGTATTTATATAAGTGATTTTTCCATGAGAAATTTACTATATCAACCAATTCTTACATACCGCTAGTAACATATAGAAAATGCATACATTTTTTATACTGACCTACATTTTAGACATGTAATAGATTATAAATCATGGCTATGATGATCTCACAGGATGTTTTTAAATGCTCATGTAATTGTATGTCTATAGGAGTAAATCATCAAAAATCGATATATATCATGTTACAAGATATTTCTTTTTGTAAAATTATACGTGCTATGTGTTTCATGACGTAAGAATATATGTGACACTGTCTACGTTCATTAGTTTACATGCTAAGTGTCTTTCTTAAGTTAATGATTTACACATTATTAGTACCACAAATTTCTTATCTACATTTATAAATTATGTGATCATTAACTAAAAGGAAAAGGGTCAAATATACCCATGTACTACTGGAAATAGTTTAAATATACCATTTGGTATACTTTCGGTTCAAATATATCGCTCCCATTATACTTTGGTACAAATATACCCCTAATTTTAATGAAAGGTCACTTGTCAACTTAGAAATCAAATAACCCACAGCAAATTTTAAATACCCAATTCCCTTTAGAAACCAACCCATTTAACATATTTCTAACCTGTTTTCATAGTCATCTTATCCACTTGATATTTTCATTAAAATCAGCATTTAGTCACTACGGAAACTTCAAGACCGCAATATGGCGGGTCATTTTTTTCACCAAAAATATTTGTTGCAGAACCTCTTGCCTTCGAAGTCATTCCATCTCTTAAAAGATTAAAATAGTTAGTAATTGCTTCAAGTTAGAATTTAAAATATTAAGTTTGATTATCATGTATTTAAAACATTTCAAGAAGTGGGTCAATATTTATTATATTTATTGGGAAACATGAGAAACTGAACTTGAATGTGTTATGATGCTTAATTGGAGTTGTTGTTTGTTTTCATCAGTGGTTCATGGGCAACCAATTTAGTAGCATTAGAAAATTAGGGCAACAAAGATCAAGGCATGCTTGTGGATGGATTTTATCATCAGAATGAGCAGGAAATATATTAGTGAAAAAACTGAGTGCTGGAGCTTTCGTAGTTGAGTATTGATTTTAATGGTTTTTCTTTGAAGCACTTGAATCCGAACAACTAGGTGGAGCTTATTTACCTTCTCTCCCTTTAGATATAAGAATTGAGTAATCCCTCACTTTGTGACCACTTTTTCTAGAACCGAAGCAATTATCGATGCCGGTTAAGCACTTGCCCTCATGCTTCCTTCCACATCTAGCACATGTAGACAATGAGAATATGCGTCCATCCCCTCCTTGATACTTAGGGTTAGACACCTCATCATTGCTGAACTTAGACAGAGCATTGGAGGTACCTTTCATGGAGAACCTTTGTCGAAACTTAGAACGACCATGTCCCTCAAACGTTCAGTGTGAAAAGTTACCCTCACCGATTCTTGCCTTTTTTGTCTCCCTAGACCTTCCCTTAAGTTTCTCCTCTTCAATTTGTTGAGCATGCAGCATGAGACGAGAAATGATCATGTAACTAATAAGCATGGCAGTATAGCATTATTGAACAATCAATTTTGACACACCCAAAACGAACTTACTCATCATTGCCCTAGGATCAGCAACCATGGTGGGAGCATATCAAAATAGTTGTATGAACTTCAAAGTATATCCCTTCACACTCATGGTTCCTTGACGAAGATTGATAAACTCAAGTACCTTTGTCTCCCTCATCTCAAGGAGAAAGTACCTATCGAGGAAAGCGAGTTTGAACGTTTACCAATCAAGAGGACCTGCATTTTACATTCTTCCTTCTTTTCTTTGGTTGAACCATATTTGAGAACCACCCTAAATTTAATAAGTGGCTAACTCCGCCTTTTCCACCGACATCACTCCCATGATCATCAATACCCTGTAAACCTCATGAATGAATTCTTGAGAATCTTCCTCAACCTTAGAGCCATGATACTCCAGAGGATTCATCCTAGTGAAATCCCTCACTATAGATGCCACCGTATCCACATTTGGGTTCAGGGAAACTACAATCTCTCTATTGACTTGGTCCATCATGACTTGAGCCAACACTTGAAAAGTAGCCCTAAACTCCATATTAGTCACTTGCTTGGCCACAAGGTCAACTGGAACTGGAGGAGCTTTAGAAGGAACTCCTCGTTCCATATTCTCTCCCGCATTCCTTGTAGCATAAGCTCTTCAAGTAGCCATATCCTGTAGCCCATCGGATAAGGATTAGGAGACAGACATTATAGAATTGAAATCTATCGCACAACTTTAGAGTAATGAAAGAAGTGGAGTTTCCTAAACATCTTAGACCCTCTCATTCATAAGTGTGGCGTATTTAACACTCTTGAACAATACTATACTCGACATGGCTTATTAGACTTCATAGGACCTTTCTAATCCTTGTGCTCTAATTACCATGTCTTTCAAGACCCAAGATAGCCCTTAGGCGTAACATGGCATATAGGACCTTGAAAGGCCCTATACAAGCCACTTAGCTTTCTTCATACAAGATAATATAAATATAAGATTTTGAAGAAATTTCAACATAAAAGACTTTATGAAAATAAAGCGGAAGACTAAACATCATCTCAACAAGACATCTAGTACATAAAAAAAGAATCGGGACGTAGCCCGTACATCAAGTTCTCAACTAAAAGTAAAGACAAAGAAATAAATGTTAAAGGTGACTCCTAGTTACAAGAATGAGAACCTGTAACATCAGATCCTACATTGGAGAAAACAATGGAGGCAAGAGAATCTGTTAGTACAAAAATGCACTAAATATGATAGCCACACATAAATCGTATAAAAATCATGCTTAACAAAGCTTTTCATGAAATGCAATGACCAAACTAAAACATGATATAAAAAATTAAGAAGCATAAGTCATAAAACATGGTCAACGCAAGCTAACATCTTTAAAATTATTGTGAGATACTTATAGAGGTAACGTTAATTCATTATTGTGGGAGATTTACCTTTAACCGAGATATAAGACCATGTGATCTATCAACAGAGATTCAAGTGTCTGCCCCACACCAAAATAGGGTGTCCTATTTACTAAGGTAAGACCATGAACTTCTAGCTATTGTGTATCCTCTAGCTAATGTCTATCTAAGACAACCATCCTATGGGGGCACATAAGTAAGGGATAAAGAGATTGCTACTAGAACCCGACCTCTATTAACGGGAGAGCCTTAATCTCAATATCCTCTCGGTGCTAAGCGTAAATACCACGGAATAATAATTTTATTAACTTATCTCTATCATCCATGGAAGGGCACGTCATCTTTCCAATCAAAGCTATACCATATGTCATCCATGGAAAGGTACAATTAAGACTACCAATCCAAGATGGGTTTCACTAGAATAGCTTCTTAACTTTGATTCATTTTAGGTTAGAAGACCATTCAACCTTATAATCCTTTATGTGATAAAACCTTCCACATACATCCTTTTATATGTTTATGAGAAATCCTTTCACAACACAACAATAACAATAAATTGATGCTTCACTCTCAAAGCATCCTTAAAACCTTTTTCATCAATTTCATGGGAACATGAAAAAATGCATGATTCTCTTTTCATAATTCAAAACTATCATGACCCAAGGTACCCCCTAGATGTAACAAGGCACATAGAACCCCTAAAGGCACCATGTAAGCCACTTAGCATATCATAACGTAAAGCATTAGAACAATAAGAGTAAAACACATTTCAAGTCCAAAATTTTTATAAAGGAAAATGGAAGTCTAGACTGGTCTCAACATAGCCATCTATTACAGTATTCGAATTGAAAAGGGACAAAGCCCATACAACATAGTCCGCAAAGGAAATACATGAAAGAAACTACAATGACATAACATCCATCCTCAAATCATGAAGACTCACCAAGCTAAGAGAATAAGCAAATCCAAGATTTATCCACAACAATGATCACCTTGAGAACCGGACCCTACACTTGGGGAAAATGTATGAAAAGTATGCGTTAGTACAAAAATGCACCAAGTATGATAGCCATGAATTAAACATTGAAAACATGCTAAAAGGGACATTTCATTTGAATGCATGCAATTTACAAAGTTAAAACATCATTTTGAAGATAGTGGGAAAGCATTACTCATAAACATATTCATTACGCAGATCATCATAACATAAGAGAAACATATCATAAATACCCTCAAAGCATACTTTTGCAATGCATGAATAAGACCCCATAAATCTCACCCATGCTCAGTAAAGCTTCTTGAGTAACCATAGTTGATAATTCATTTTCTTGTTCATATTATTGTCATAGTGGGGAATAAGCCTCCTCCGATATAGACCATGTGAGCTTAACATGGAATCCAGTGTCTACCCCACACCGAAAAGGGGTTGTCCTACATACCTAAGGTAGAACCACACTCTTAGCTTAGGTGGATCCACTAGCTAAATAACCTATGGGGGCACATAGTTTACTGGATAAGGAGATTGCTACTATAAACCCAGACTCAACGAAGGTAGAAGGATTCCATCTCATGATATACATACTTTGGGAACCTGGACTCAACTAGTGTAAAAGGTCCCATTGGGAAGCTGGACTCAACTAACGTAAAACCTTCCATCTCTTCTTCAATATCCACTCGGTGCTAAGCATTAATTCCCACAGAGTACATATTAAGTCTTGACTTAAGTTCATATTCATGGAAGAATGTCTTGACACTCAATCCAACTTAATTCATAAGATAGCTCATTAGATCACGCGTGAGAATAACCTTTCATCGTACATGTCTACATATAGATTCAGTAGGTGAGAAAGCCTTTCAACCTTAGAAACATCATATTGTGAGAAAACCTTTCATATCAACTAATATTCATACATAATTATGTATATGACAATAACCTTTCAACAACACAACAACTAGATCATAATCATAATCACTTCACTCTCAAAGTGTTCTTAAAGCATATACTAAACTTCATAAATCATGCATAATACCATGATTTGTCATTTAAAAGGGTCATAACTCATATCAAACAACACATCTAGAATTCACTACATTATACATGGATAATAACATGATTCAAATAACTCAATTACTACAAGCATAATATCATAATATTATTCTTTCACCAACACACCCACATCACAAGATCATCAATTGGGAATATGGGGATTTCAACATAAAAACTATAATAAATAATCAATTCAATTAGAATATAAACTAATTCAAGCATTGGAATTGTTTTTGAAAGGAACCCATGACTTGGAAACAAACTCTAGCTTTTTGGAGAATATCTATCTTTGAAATTGGGGTTTTGAAGGGGATCCATGGATGAATTCTATCCATATATGAAGAGCTACCATACCTTAGCAATGAAATCCAATGAATTTGAGAAGAAAAACTTGCTCCTTGAACCCTAGCTCCAACTGCCTTCTTTTTCTTCCTTGAAGTTCTAGAGAGAGAATTTTTTCAGAGGAGATGAACTTCTGGATATTATTTAGGTGTTTGGAAAATATAACTTATTTTAGGTGACTTTGACTTTAAAATGACTTATATAGGTGTATAAAACTAAGTCAAAATGTCTTCACTTTAATAAGACTTAAAATGGAATTACACAAAACACCCCTCACTTAAAATGATATGCCCAAGTTCCACGAGGGGCTCCACAAGCCGTGGTCATGACCATGAGTCGTACTCCCTCTCATGGACTTAAGGTAGTGGCTAAGCCACTTCCTTTCCTTTGAGCCGTGAAGTGGATCATGTGGAGGAGCCAATATGGGGTAGCCTTGGAGACCCTACTGCCTCACCGCCACGAGTGGTACCACGAGGCGTGGTGGCCACCACTGGCCGTGAAGGACCTCGTGGTCATGGGAAGTGCTTTGTCAAGGCTTGGGAAGCCTTGGCCTCTACCAGTTTACCTTGGATCTAGGCCAATTTCATGACTCTAACCTTAATGTTTGGCTCTAGTTTAGCCTACTAGCTTCCAGGGTGTTACAAAAACCCACTTTCAATCATATAATTATCTCAATTAATACTTGATAGATCATAAAACAAACAATAAATCAATATTCAAAAGGACCCATGACATGGAAGAAAACCCTAACTCAATTGGGGAATTCTGTCTTTTAAAATTGGAGAATTTGGGGACTTCATGGAGAAAAGGTCTCCATGAATGAAGACTATCATACCTTGGTTATAAAAGGCTTTAAGAATTTGGAGAATTGCTAGCTTGATCCTTGAAACCCTAGGTTCACTCCTTCTTCAAAATTTCTACAGAGAGAATTATTTAGTGAGGAAGACTTGTTCTTCTTTTTACAAATTTTAGAGAATGATTTAAATTGGGAAATTTTTGGGTTAAAAGATATATTTATAGGACTTCTACGTAAGGGTAAAATGATATAGTATTAGCCTAGAATAATTAGAAAAAGACCCAAAAACCCTTAAGAAAATAAATGCTGACCCCATCGACAATTGGGACCTACGGACTATCCTAGTCGACCGTTGATGAGTTCTGAGACCTTAGTCTTTGGACCTCGACTAACGAGACCGACCTATGGACCGTGGTTCCATTGATTAGTCATGGGTATCATCCGTGGGTGTCACGACCCAAGGTAACCCTTCTAGGCATAACGTGGCACATAAGACCTGGAGAGGCCCCATACAAGTAACTTAGCTTTCTTCATACAAGATAATAGAAATATAAAAGATCTAAAGACAATTCCAACATAAAAGAGTTTATAAAACTAAATAGGAAGTCTAAGCATTGTCTCAAAGCCATCTAGTACATAAGAATGCATCTGAGCATAACCCGTACATCATGTTCCAAAATGAAAGTAATGAAGGACTGAAAACAATAAATGTCCATCCTCGAAGCATGAGGACTCACGAATGCTCAAAGTCTTCTCAAAGAACGCTAGCCACAAAAAAGGGAACCCTAACTGGCATACCCTACATTTGTGGAAATGTAGGCAAGAGTATGCATTAGTACAAAATATGTACCATGTATGATAGCCATGCATAAAACATTTGAAAACATGCTTAAAAGGAACATATTCATAAGCATACAATGACCAAGAAAAAACATGAGATAAAGGGGTTAGAAAACATGAGCCATAAAACATGGTCAATGCACATAGTCATCATCTTAAACATGTATGAGATATTTCCTTAAAGTAACCTTGTTCACCATAGCTTCCTTCTGGGAAGTATCCTTAACCAACATATAAAACCACGTGAGCTATCAACATGGAATCTGGTGTCTCCCACACCGAAAAGGGTTGTCCTACTTGCCTAAGCAAGGATCATGAACTTCTAGCTTATGTGGATCCACTAACTAACGTATATCTAGACAATCCTATGTTGGCACATATTTTATGGGACATGAGTAATCGCCACTTGTCCATTTGGTACTAAGCTTGACTTCCACGGAATAACACTTAATCATATTCTCCTTAGCTCTTAAAGGAACATGGGTAATCGCCTCTTGTCCATTCATCATGTGACATGGGTAATCGCCTCTTGTCTTTCAATTACAGTCCATGGGTAATCGCCTCTTGCCTCAACATTAGAATAGTTTCTTATCAGTGGTTCCATTTTGGTGGGAAAGCCTTTCACCCTTAAGAACCCTTTTTATGTGAGAAAGCCTTTCGCATGCATGCTTTTATGTGTTTATGAGAAACCCTTTCAACACCAAAAAAATAACAACATCATTGATACTTCACTTTCAAAGCATCCTTAAAACATTTACTTCAACTTCATAATAACATGCATAGTTCCATAATTCACTTTTCATAGTTCAAAACACACCTTAGATCATCAATATCTAGGAAACATGGGTTGGATATGGGCTCATGTAAGTTCATCATAAAATCAAGTAATTATATCAATTCATGCTTGATGGATCATAAAACAACCAATTAAGTCAATATGTAAAAGAACCCGTGACATGGAAGAAGACCCTAACTCAATCGGGGAATTCTAACTTTATAAATTGGAGAATTTGGGAACTCCATTGATGAAAAATATGATACCTCAATGCCAAAAGCTTGCCTTCAATGGTGGAAGTGGAGGCTTGACTTGTAAACCCTAGCTTCTTTCTTCAACTTCTAGAGAGTGAATTATTTGAGAGGAAGACTTCCTTTTTTAGAAATTTGAGAGAATGACCTTAATTGGAGAAATTTGGGGTTAAAGCACTTATATAGGGGTTTTGTTGAAGGGTAAAACGACATATTATTAGGCTATAATAAATAAAAAATACCCATAAGCCCCTAAAAACTTAGTTGTCGACACCAATGACGGCCAGGCCGACGGTACGTTGGTGAACCCATAGACTTTCTGGTCAGGGAGTTGTTTGGATCAGAGGCTAGGATTTGAGGCCTCGATCAACGGAGCTCATTCAGGAACCATGGGTCCACCGACGGTGTGTTCATCCCGACCGTGGATCTTGACTTTTGATCCTAAATTTTCTCTAAGTCTGGGACTGGCCTACTGACCCTACCTAAGGCTTCTGGAATAAATGATGGGACATCCAGGTGAACCATCAATAAGGTATTGAAACTCAACATTTTTGGAAAACTAACTTGCCAATCCATGGACCTGACCTACAGTCCGTATGTCAAACTACAGACATCGGTGGCATTCGTCGATCCTAACACTAGACTCTTTCAAAAGCTGCAAATTCTACCCTTTTTGAATATGAGGTGTTACATTATCTCCTGCTTGGGGTCATTCGTCCTCGAATGAGATTTACGGCATCATAAGGAAGGTAGAAACTAAATCTAATAGCCTATCATGCATGCAATTACATAAATGTACGTATTCGAGAAGGAAATATTAACTCCAAGCTAAAGTATGTTCCAAACATCAAATCATGAATCTATATGCAACTCATAATCAAATGCAAATAAACATGTCTAATTAATCAAGTAGACTCATTTCCTCAAAATTTAAGCCTTTTATGAATCATGCATAGTAAGGAAATCATGGAAACACTTACGACACATGACACCCAAAGAATAAACCATGAGGAGCTAAATACCTCAAGCGTGAGTAGGATTGGAAGTAAAAATGTGAGGATAGCAAGACATCTTGTTGGCCTCGGCATCCCAAGTAGCATCCTCAACTAAAGGATTTCTCCAAAGAACTTTCACGGAAGCAGCTTCTTAACTTGCTGGTCTAAAAGCTTGACTGGAACCTTCTCATAGAGAGATTATCCTTAAATCCCAAACCTTCTAAGGGAACTATAGATGTTTAATAACCAACACATTTCTTCAACAAGGAGACGTGGAAAACTAAATACATCATTGCCAAATCATTAGGCATTTCAAGTTCATAAGCAACCTTACCAATTCACCTCAAAATTTGATATGGCCCATATATTGGGGACTAAGCGTCTTTTTTTTACCAAACCTCATCCCACCCTTCGTGGGTGAAATTTTCAAGTAGACCCAATCATTTACTTCAAACTCAAGATATCTTCTCCTCACATCGACATAAGACTTTTGTCGACTTTGAGACATTTTTTACCTTTCTTTAATTAGTCGAAGTTTCTCCATAGCCTCATGTAACAACTCGGGACCTATCAAGGAAACTTCACCCACTTCAAACCAACCAATAGGAGACCTACACCTTCTACCATAAAGGGCCTCAAATGGAGGCATAACAATACCTGGGTGATAGCTATTATTGTGAGCATACTTTATCAAAGGCAAGTGGTCATCCCAATTACCCTTGAAGTAAATCACACATGCTCTCAAAATATCTTCCATAGTTTTGATTTTACACTCCACTTGCCGATCGGTTAGTGGATGAAAAGTCCTACTAAGATTAGCACGAGTGCCAAGACCCTTTTGGAAAGATTTCCAATACTTAGAGGTGAATTGGGTGCCGCGATCGGAGATGATGGATAAGGGTACTATGCAACCTCACCATTTCTGTCAAATACAGCTTAGCATATTCTTCTGCTGAATAAGACACTTTGACAGGAATGAAATGAGCTAATTTCGTCATTAAATCTACAATAACCTAAATCGAGTCAAGTTGTCGCCGGGTGCGTGCTAAACTAACAATGAAGTCCATATTCACATCTTCCCACTTCCATGTAGGAATGCTAATATCTTGAGGCAAACCTCCTTGCTTTTGATGATCAACTTTCACTTGTTAGTAATTAGGGCACTTAACCATAATTCCCACAATATCCTTCTTCATCCCATTTAACCAATAGATCTCATGTAAGTCATGGTACATCTTGGTGGCTCCCGGGTGAATAGAATATCAAGAACTATGGGCTTCCAATAACATCTGCTTTCTCAAGTCGTCGACATTAGGAAAACACAAACGACCTTGATATCGAAGCATGCCATATCCCCTTTGGGAGAAAGTCTTTACACAGATTTTGAGCACCGCTTCTTTTAATTCAACCAAAGTTAGATCATGACCTTGTTTAGCTTTCACATCTGCCACAAATGGTTATTCTGAACCATTGTGAACCATAACACCACCCTTTGTAGAGTCAACTAGTCGAACACCTAACTGGGTCAATCTATGAACATCTCGAACCAACACTTTCTTATCATCCTCTATATGAGCAACACTACCTATTGATAATTGACTTAAAGCATCCGCCACCACATTCTCTTTACCGGGATGGTAGAGAACACTCATGTCATAGTCCTTCAATAATTCTAACCACCTTCTTTGGTGTAGATTCAAATCCTTGTAATTAAACACATATTGCAAGATATTTTGGTTAGTAAAAACATTCCCATGGACACCATACAAGTAATGCCTCAAAATCGTAAGAGAAAACACAATCACCGATAGTTCAAGGTAATGGGTAGGATAATTCTTTTCATGAATCTTGAGTTATCTTGAAGCATAGGCAATGAATTTCCTATTTTACTTAAGGACACACCCTAACCCAATTCTTGAGGCATCATAATAAACCACAAAACCATCAGTCCTTTCCGGTAAAGTCAATACCAGAGCGGAAGTAAGTCTAGCCTTCAACTCTTGGAAACTCTTTTCAGATACTTCAGACCATATGAACTTAACCTTCTTTTGAGTCAAGGCAATCAAAGGAGAGGAAATTGAAGGGAACCCTTCAAAAAACCATCTATAGTAATCGGCTAATCCCAAGAAACTCCTAATATTCGAATGGGATAGAGGCCTAGGCCGACTCTTGATTGCACCCATCTTCTTAGGATCCACCTCAATACCCCTATTAGAAATGATATGACTAAGAAAAGCCATAGACCTTAGTTAAAACTCACATTTACTAAACTTCGGAAAAAGTTGTTGGTCTATGAGAACTTGCAACACAATCCTCAAATGCTCAGTATGCTCGCCCTCACTTCTTGAATAGATCAGTATGTCATCAATGAACATAATCACAAACATGTCAAGGTATTGTCTAAACACCTTATTCATCAATTCCATAAATGCCACTGAGGCATAAGTCAGCCCGAAGAACATCACCAAGAACTCATAATGACCATACATATTTCAAAAAGTCGTCTTCGGAATGTCATCTTCTTTCACCCTCAATTGGTGATAACCCAATCGAAGGTCAATCTTAGAAAAGTAACTTGCTTCTTAAAGTTGGTCAAACAAATTGACTATCCTTGGGAGAAAATATTTTCTCTTAACAGTAACTATAACACCCCATATCTAAAATAGACCAAAAATGCAAATTTTAAGAAATTGTAGGTGCAACCCACGGTTGCCATCCATGGACCGTATGTCAGACCACGGCCCATACTGGTGGTCCGTGGGTTACCACTACAACCCCTCCCAAAACCCAGCTTAGAAAATTAGCGAAGTCTCAACTCACCGACAGACCTACGATCCGTAGGTTAGACCACGGTCCATGGTATGTGTCCATGGATCAATACTCCTTTACCCAGCCTCTAACACAAACTACAGTCAACCAGCATGGACCATCATTCGATCCACAGTCAGTAGGTCTGACCGTAGATGAGGGTCAACAGACAATTAGCTAAAAATTATTGATGGGTCAACTTCAGATGATCATAAATTTTATCACAAAAGGAATTATGTGTCCCATGACTTATGAAATGATAGATAATTGAATCCTCTTTCCAATGCCACCGAG
The DNA here is from genome assembly GCA_029007595.1 of Solanum commersonii. Lineage (NCBI taxonomy): Eukaryota > Viridiplantae > Streptophyta > Magnoliopsida > Solanales > Solanaceae > Solanum > Solanum commersonii. Next base: position 5,893,662 of record JAJTWQ010000002.1, on the reverse strand, counting down.
TTTGCTAAAATTTGACCTCAGAGTAAAAAGTTATGCTTATTTTAGTGAAGCCCTGTCGAGCAGACTCAATCGACGACTCCAATCGACAAACCATCGATTGACCTACAGACCGTAGGTCCTGTCCGTCGATCACTCCAATAGCAATTAAGTCAGGGGTCTTTTGGTATTTTCCTATTTTGTTGGACCCCTAAGATTCGTCATTTATACCGTAAATCATGAGGTTTTAGTCAATTTAATCCAAGAAACATAACTAGGACTTATCAAAGTCAAATCATTAATCAAAACTTAGAAAATTAGAAGCAAGAGAGGAGAAAAAGGTCAAGAACGCAACAAGTTTTCTTCAGTTCCATCCCAGAAATCAAAGGATTTCTCCGTGAAATTCGTCACTAGGTATGTGGGATTTCACTAGTGGGTTTCTTTCACCCATTAGGTCCCTAGAATTTAGTCAGATTCTTGATTCCATGATTATGAACAGGTCTAGGGTTTCTAGAATTTCAACAGATTATCATGATTAGTTATTTAAATGTTCCAAATTAGATTATCATGTTACTACTTCATTTCTTACATGAATTTCAGAACCCTAGCTATGTATTTTTTTAGGTTTTGAATTACATATACTAGGTCAAATATCTCAGTTATTCAGTTATACATGCCTCAAATATTAATGCATCATTAGAAGATTAATTGTTGCATTCTCAGTTTGCATGTTCAGTTTTGAGCTATCCAGTATTTTACAAGAAACCAGTCATGACCAGTTAACCATTTAATTCATTGGGAGTAGCATAATACTGAGTTTGACTGGGGTTCAACGTACCCATATAGTCCCAGAACTACAAGCCACATAGGTGTAAGTACCCTCTGTGGGCAACATCAGTTTGGTGATCACACCAGCATGCCTCTATACCTCTGGCAGGGTATATTGGGTCCTCTCGATGGGGCGTATACATCGGACTACATATTTAGCTCATGTGGTTTTATGTCGATTATTAGTAGCTCCCACAGTTCAGTCAGACTCTATTGCATTAACCATAATTCAGTACAGTCAGTATTCAGTCTCAGCATGTTATAAATATGATCATTGCATCAGTTAGCTCAGTATTCAGTATTTTCAGTATCTATATCATGTTCAGATTATTTCATTACTTTATTGCTTTGTTCAGTTATATGTTATTTCAGCTTTACTCTATCCTGCATGCTCAGTACCTTTCAAGTAATTACACGTACGTGCGCTACATCTTCTCGTGATGTAGGTTCAAGTTCTCAGCATCCAGATCATGTTTAGATCAATTCTCGATCTTCAGTTCAACAGCATTAGTGGTGAGTCCTCATTCTCTGAGGACTAGTGACTTGTTTATCTTTATCGCTTTTAATTTTTAGTTTCAGTTTTGCTAGACCTAGTTGGGTTATGTCCCAACATTTCTAGTCAATTTAGAGGCTTATTTCAAACATAGTTAGATTCATCTTAGTATTGAGTTAATATCTTCTTTGTATTAAACTCATCGGTTATCATTTATCTCAATTATAGTATATTAGTATTCCCCATTTTTTTTATTTTATTTATGATTATAGCTTCCGCACAGTTTTTATTATTTAGATTATATTTAGTATGCTCATGATCTTGCCACCAGAGTTAGCATGGGATCACTTGTGGTCCTAGGTCCCGTGTTCCGGTCTCGGGTATAGCTCAGGGTGTGAAAAACTTGGTATCAGAGAATTAGGTTTAAGTGTCCTAGGATGCCTGAAAAGCCGCACTAAGTGGAGTCCTTTTCTTTGGTATGAAGTGCACCACATCTAATGAGAGGGAGGCTATGAGCTATTTTAGGAAACTTTACTCTCTTTGTTATTCTTATCATGCGTTGGTATGATCTCTTTTCTAATTTGTCTTTATGCGTTTAAGATCATGCCTCCTGGTAGAGCTTATGCATGGAATGCTAATGTACGCAATGCTAATGCAAAACCTCTAGTCCTACACCATGAGGTTAAGAATGAAGAGTTTCAGAATGCGATTCAACTATTGGCTTAGAGTATGACCAACAAGAACAATCAGCAAGTTCCAGTTCCTACTAATAGAAATGGTGGATCAGTGGAAGCTAGTGTTCGAGATTTTTTTAAGCATGAATCTGCCTGAGGTTTAGGCTCACAAGTTGGTTAAGACCCACAAAATTTCATTGATGAGGTTAAGAAAATCTTTGGAGTGATGCAAGTGACTGGTAATGGTAGGGTTGAGTTGGCATCCTACCAGCTTATGGATGTGGCTCACATATGGTTCACTTAGTGGAAAGACAACAGGGACTACTTTGTCTTTTGTAACTCCTTATATAGCAGTCAACTTCAATGTTAGTCCAGAAACTCTTTCAGAATCCTTCTCAGTCTCTACTCCAGTTTGTGACCCAGTTATAGCTAGACAGGTATACAGAAATTGCCTTGTCATAGTCTTTCAGAAAGTCACCTCAATAGATCTTGTAGAGTTAGAAATGATAGACTTTGATGTCATTCTAGGGATATATTGATTACATTCCTATTATGCCTCAGTCGATTGTAGAACTAGGATTGTTCATTTTCAGTTTCCAGACGAACCAATCTTAGAATGGAAGGGTAGTAGCTTAGCGCCTATGGGTCGATTCATTTCTTACCTTAAGGCCAGAAAGATGATTTCTAAGGGGTATCACTATCATCTAGTTTGGGTCAAGAATTCTAACTCTAAAACCCTAACTCTTCAGTCAGTTCCTGTGGTTAATAAGTTTCCAGAAGTGTTTCCAGAAGATCTTCCCGGAGTTCCTCCCGAAAGGGAAATAGACTTTGGAATTGATCTCCTTCAAGATACCCAGCCTATTTCTATTCCTCCTTACAAAATGGCTCCAGCTGAGCTTAAGGAATTGAAAGAGCAATTGAAAGACCTTTTATATAAGGGTTTCATCAGACCTAGTATTTATCCATGGGGTGCACCAGTGATGTTCGTAAAAAAGAAAGATGGTTCTCTCAGAATGTGCATTGACTATAGGCAGTTCAACAAGGTTACAATCAAGAATAAGTATCCCATCCCCAGAATTGATGACTTGTTCGACCAACTTCACGGTGCTAGTCATTTACCAAAGATAGACCTCAGATCAGGTTATCATCAGCTTAGAGTCAGAGATAGTGACATTCTGAAGATAGCCTTCAGAACTCGGTATGGTCATTACAAATTTGTAGTTATGTTATTTGGACTAATCAATGCTCCTGCAGCTTTCATGGATTTGATGAACAGAATGTTCAAGCAGTACTTAGACTTGTTTGTTATCCTCTTTATTGTTGATATCCTTATTTACTCTAGGAATGAGGAAGAACATGCGAGTCATTTGAGAGTTGTTCTGCAAACTCTCAAAGATTGCCAGTTATTTGCAAAATTTAACAAGTGCGAGTTTTGGTTACAATCAGTTTCTTTCCTTGGGCATATTGTGACTAATGAAGGAAATCGAGTAGATTCCTAGAAGATAGAAGCAGTGAAACAATGGCCTAGACCTACCTCTGCTACAGATATCAAAAGTTTCTTAGGTTTAGAGGGCTATTATAGACGGTTTGTGGAAGAATTTTCATCCATAGCCTCACTATTGACTAGGTTGACTCAAAAGATGGTCAAGTTTCTATGGTTAGATGATTGTGAGAAAAGCTTTGTAGAACTAAAAACTAGGTTGACTACAACTCCTGTCTTGACTCTACCACAGGGTTCAAATGGTTATATGATCTATTGTGATGCATCCAAGGTCGGCCTAGGTTGTGTGCTGATGCAGCGAGGTAAGGTTATAGCTTATGCTTCCAGAAAACTTAAGGTGCATGAGAAGAATTATCTGACTCATGACCTCGAGCTTGCAGCAGTGGTGTTTGCACTCAAGATTTGGAGACACTACTTGTATGGTGTTCATATAGATGTGTTCACAGACCATAAAAGCCTCCAGTATGTATTCAACCAGAAATAGTTGAATCTTCGCCAGAGAAGGTGGCTTGAGTTCCTCAAAGATTATGATATGAGTGTGCATTACCATCGGGGTAAGGTGAATGTAGTAGAAAATGCTCTTAGCAGATTATCTATGGGTAGTATAGCACATGTTGATGAAGAAAGAAAAGAGCTAGTGAAGGATGTTCGCAGGCTTGCTCGCTTGAGAGTTCACCTTATGAACATAGAAGATAGTAGTGTAACCGTTCAGAATGGGTCAGAACCTTCATTGGTACCTTAGGTTAAGGATAAGCAACACAATGATTCAACCTTGCTTCAACTTAAGGGTACAGTCTACCAACAGAGAGTTTAGGTTTTCTCCCAAGGGGAAGATGGTGTGCTTCACTATCAGGGTTGATTTTGTGTTCCTTAGGTGGATGAGTAGGTGTAGCAGCCTTTGTTGGGCCAGATTTGGTTTATGAAGCTATGGGAAAAAGTTTAGCTCATCAGAAATACACTTAAGACAGAAGTCCTATGCAGATGTATTGAGAAGCAAATTAAAGTTTGAGATAGATGATTAAGTTTTCTTGAAAGTGTCAACTATGAAAGGGGTGATGAGATTTGGCAAGAAAGGGAAGCTCAGTCCTAGATTTGTAGGCCCTGACAAGATTCTGAAAAGGATTGGTAAAGTGGCTTATGAGTTAGAGTTACCAACAGAACTAGCAGCGGTACATTCGGTCTTTCACATTTCTCTTTTGAAGAAGTGAGTGGGTGATCCAGCATTCATAGTGCCATTAGAGAGTGTGGCAGTGAAAGACAGTCTTTCATATGAGTATGTACCAATTGAGATTCTCGATTGTCAGGTTTAAAGGTTGAGAAATAAAGAAGTCGCTTCAGTTATAGGTTTGTAGAGAAGTCAGTCCGTAGAGGGAGCTACTTGGGAAGCAGAAGCAGCCATGAAGTCCAAGTATCCTCACCTATTTCCTTTTGATTCCATTCCAGCTTGAGGCAATAGTTCCTCTTCATCTTTTCAGCCATTCATGCATAAATTCAGTCTTAGAATCATGTTCCCTCAGTTTGTACTTGCATTTTCAGCGTATTTGAATGTTCTTGGATCTCAGTTCAGTCAGAAATTCAGTTCTCAGTGTTTAGTGGTTGGGATTGCAGCCCTCTCCCTCCATTTCAGCAAGTTTAGTCTTCATTCAAGGACAAATGATCCCAAGGGGGAGATAATGTAACATCCTGTATCTGAAATAGACCAAAAATGCAGATTTTAAGAAGTTGCAGGTGCAACCCACGGTTGCCATCCACAGACCATAGGTCATACCACAGCCCATACTGGTGGTCCGTGGGTCACCACTGCAACCCCTCCCCAAACCCAGCTCAGAAAATTCGTTAAGTCTCGACTCACGGACAGACCCACAGTTCGTAGGTCAGACCACGGTCCGTGGTCTATGTCCGTAGATGAAGACTCCTTTACCCAGCCTCTAACATGAACTACGGTTGACCAGCACGGACTATCATTCGATCCATGGTCCGTAGGTCTGACCGTAGATGAGGGTCAGCAGCCAGTTTGCTAAAAATTGTTGATGGGTCAACTTCAGATGGTCAGAAATTTTAGCACAAAAGGAATTATGTATCCCATGACATAAGATATGATAGATAATTGAATCCTCTTTCCAATGCCACCGAGTTTGCTAAAATCTTACCTCCGAGTAAAAAGTTATGCTCGTTTTTGTGAAGCCCTGTCGGGCAGACTCGACTGACAACTTCAATCGACAGACCATCGATTGACCTACGGCCCGTAGGTCCCGTCCGTCGATCACTCCGATAGCAATTAAGTCAAGGGTCTTTTAGTCTTTTCCTATTTCGTTTGACCCCTAAGATACGTCATTTATACCCTAAATCATAAGGTTTTAGAAAGTTTAAGCCTAAAAACATACCTAGAACTTATCTAAGTCAAATCATTAATCAAAACTTAGAAAATTCGAAGCAAGAGAGGAGAAAAAGGTCAAGAACCCTACTCCAAGAACGCAGCAAGTTTTCTTCAATTCCAGCCAAGAAATCAAAGAATTTCTCTGTGAAATTCATCACCAGGTATGTGGGATTTCACTAGTGGGTTCCTTTCACCTATTAGGTCCCTAGAATTCAGTCAGATTCTTGATTACATGATTATGAACAGACCTAGGGTTTCTAGAATTTCAACAGATCATCATGAATTAGTTATTTAATGTTCCAAATCAGATTATCATGTTATTACTTCATTTCTTGCATAAATTTCAAAACCCTAGCTATGTATTTCTTTAGTTCTTGAATTACATATGCTAGGTCAGATATCTCAGTTATTCAGTTATACATGTCTCAATTATTAATACATCATTATCAAATTAATTATTGTATTCTCAGTTTACATGTTCAGTTTTGAGCTATCCAGTATTTTACAGAAATTAAGTCATAACCAGTTAACCACTTAATTCATTGGGAGTAGCATAATATCGAGTTAGACTACGGTTCAGCCTACCCATATAGTCCCAAAACTATGAGCCACGTAGGTGTAAGTTCTCTCTGTGGGAAACATCAGTTTAGTGATCACACCAGCATGCATCTATACCTCTGGCAGGGTATATTGGGTCCTCTCGATGGGGCGTATACATCGTACTACACATTCAGCTCATATGGTTTTATATTGGTTATTAGTAGCTCCTATAGTTCAGTCAGACTCTATTGCATTGACAATATTTTAGTACAGTCAGTATTCAATCTCAGCATGTTATAAATTTGGTCATTGCATCAGTTAGCTCAGTATTCAGTATTTTCAGTATCTATATCATGTTCAGATTATTTCATTACTTTATTGCTTTGTTCAGTTATATGGTATTTCAGCTTTACTCTATCCTGCATGCTCAGTACTGATATACCGTGAGTTTATGGTATTTCTAATATATTTCACTTATAAGTTGTGTGTATCTAGGGCCTTTTTATATTGGTTTTTATGTGATTTATTGTATTTTTGCAGGAAGGATGTTCAGGCGCAGAGGTATGGAGACAACTGAGCAAAATGCAGAAAAAGGACTTTCACGGAGATGATCTACGGACCATAGGTCCATTAACTGTCCGTAGGTGATGACCGTAGATCAGCAGCCAAGGGATAGATGACAAATCAGGGAAATCTGACCAAGTGTGGAACCACGGTGGACATTGACGGTCCGTAGATTGATCTACAGACCGTACTGATCGAACCGTAGAATGAGACTGTGAGGGTTCCAGTACCTGATTCTTGAAGATTCTAAGTGTGGAGCTACAGAGGGGATTGACCGACCGTAGATCGATCTACGGTCCGTACTGCAAGGCCGTCGTTTGCTTCAGAGAGGCTGATGTTTGGAAGCTGAAATATTTTCTAAGTCCTGGCTGACGAAAGGGACTTACGGATCGTAGATCCATCGACGGTCCATAAGTCAGTCTCGTGGATTGAAGACGCGTGCCTGAACAAACTTTCCTTAATTTGTTTTCTTTTTAAACTAGGATTTGTTTTTCTATAAATATGGAATGTAAACCTCAATTTTGGAGGTTAGACATTATTCTTCTAGTTTTACTTTGTGACTTGGGAGATTTAGTTGAAATTCTAGAAATTATTGATTTTATAAGTTCGTTTTGAAGATTTTTGCTTTGCAACTCAAGTTGAATTTCTGGGTTTATTATTCTCTTTACGTAAGTTCATGATTTCTTTATCCAAAATTATGAATTGTGTTCTTGCTAATATGAGTAAATAAATCCACAACTAGGGTTGTGGGAACCATGAGCGATTAACAAAATATGAATAGTAAATAAGCAATTCTTGAATAGTGTTTTGCATGCATTGATAATTCTTTCGTTTAGAAGTCTTTTTAACGAGTGCACGCGTTAGAACTCGCCTTGTTGCTACTTGCCGGATCAAGGAGGTAATCAACAAGAAAAGAATTATTAGCATAGATTTAGTGTGATACTATCTAATAGGCTAGTGTCGATTGGTGCGAAGTAATAACTAAGCCAAACATCAATTATGATGTCTAATATGAGGTAAAGGTAAGGGTTAGTAAATTATACACATGTAGCCGGATCAAGATGCGGGGTGAAATTCTCTAGATGCCAGATCAAGGATTAGAGATACCTAACTTATCACTTTGCATGCAGTGCACTAGGAAAGGATTGCTGTTATTGGGATTATTGCATTATGAGCTTATGGGGAACACGTATACCCTAGTTATTTCTTTCATCTTGATAACAACCAAAAGTTAAGTTTTGTTTGATTACTGATTACTTATTGAATTCTTACTATTTGTTTCATATAAACAAACCCCCCCTTTTAATTACCTGTTTTTGGAAGTAATTTGACTAATTGAATATAATTGTTGGTTAAAGTAAAGTCTAAACCATTTTTCCTCGTGGGATCGACCCCAACCTACAAGTTGGGTTCTCTACTTGATAACGATCGCTTATACCTCTGTAGGGAGGTGTAATTTGAGCGCATCAAGTACCTTTCAAGTACTGATGCATACGTGCACTATATCTTCTCGTTATGTAGGTTCAGGTTCTCAGTATCAAGATCACGCTTAGATCGATTCCCAATCTTCAGTTCAGCAACATCAGTGGTGAGTCCTCATTCTCCGAGGACTAGTGACATGTTTATCTTTATCACTTTTTGTCTTTAGTTTCAGTTTTTCTAGACCGCGTTGAGGCATGTCCCAACATTTCTAGTCAATTTAGAGGCTTATTTCAAACATAGTTAGATTCAGCTTAGTATTGAGTTAATATATTCTTTTTATTAAACTCATCAGTTGTCATTTATCTCAGTTATAGTATATGGGTATTCCCTATCTTTTCATTTTATTTATGATTATAGCTTCCGCACAATTTCTACTATTCAAATTATATTTAGTATTCTCATGATCATCCTAGCAGGGTTACCCTAAGATCACTTGTGGTCCTAGGTCCCGTGTCTGCGTCTCGGAGGTAGCTCACGGCGTGATAGTAACATTGTTTAGTTGTCGATAGCCAATATACATACGGAGTGAACCATCCTTCATTCTCACAAATAAAACCAGAGCACCCTATGGAGAGATACTCTATCGGATGAAACCCTTATCCAACAAATCTTTCAATTGCTCCTTTAATTCTTTAAGTTCTACCGGAGACATCCGATAAGGAGGAACAGAGATAGGTTGCGTATTTAGGAGAAGATCTATGTTGAAGTCTATCTCCCTCTCAGGAGGAACATTTGGTAGATGATCTAAGAACACTTCCAGAACTTATTCACAACGGGGACTGAGTGAAGAGTAGGGGTCTTGGAATCTATATCTCTCACCCTAACTAGATGGTAAATGCAACCCTTATAAATAATTTTTCTAACTTTTAGACAAGATAAAAATTTACCATTAGGTATAGAATTTCCCCATTTATACTCTAGGATGGGTTCATTCGGAAATTGAAACTTGACTACACGAGTTGTACAATCAATATTGGCATGGCATGAATGAAACCAATGCATACCAAAGATAACATCAAAATCTAACATATCAAGCTCTACAAGTTCAACATGTTTGCCTTTATAGGACAAGGAGACGGGACAATTTCTTTAGACCCTTTTTGCCACAATAGAATCACCAAAAAGAGTAGAGACTGAAAAACGATCTAATAACTCATTCGCAAGAATATCAAACCTCATTGCCACATATGACGTCATAAAGACAAGGTAGCACCAGGGTCATATAAAGTATAAACATCAAGTTGGAATAATTTCAACATATGGGTAAGCACATCAGGAGAACCTTCTTGTTCACCACGAGTCTGGAGTGCATATAATCTATTTTGCTTTTGATTCCCGCTAGGACCGGATTAAGGATTAGGTTGAGCCCTTCGATGATTATCTCCCTCATTCATAGAAATGGAGGGACAATCCCTTATTTTGTGATTCATCTTGCCATAACCAAAGCAAGTATTAGAACCGGCTAGACAATTACCCTCATGCTTCCTTCCACACTTAGCACAACTGGACAATGAGGATCCACCACCATCCCCTCCTTGAGGATTAGGGTTATGCACCCTATATTTGTTGAAATTAGACAGAGCATTTGAGGAACTTTGACAGGAAAACCTTTGTCGAAACTTAGAACGACCATATCCATTAGACCTTGAATGTGAAAAGTTACAATCATCAATTCTACCCTTCTTTGTCTTCTTAGACCTTTTCGTAAGTTTCTCCTCTTCAATCTGTTTAGCATGAATCATGAGACAAGAGATGCCCATGTCATTAATGAGAATGTCTGTACGACATTCTTTAACCAACCTTTCAGAAACACCCGAAACGAGCTTACTCATCCTTGTCCTAGATAGACAATCATGGTGGGAGCATATCAAGACAATTGTGTGAACCTCAAAGCATATTCCTTTGCACTCATATTTCCTTGACGAAAGCTAATATACTCAAGTAACTTTGCCTTCCTCATCTCAAGGGGAAAAACCTATCAAGGAAAGAAACTTTGAACTTTTCCCAATCAAGACGACCCACATTTTCTGTCCTTCCTTCTTTCCATTGGTTGAACCATATTTGAGCAACACCCTTTGGTTGATAAGCGGCCATCTCCGCCTTTTCCACCGGCGTCACTCCCATGATCATCAACACCTTGTAGATCTCATCAATGTATTCTGAAAGATCTTTCTCAACCCTAGAACCATCAAACTCTAGAGGATTCATCCTAGTGATATCCCTCACTCTAGATGTCGTTGTACCCACATTTGGGTTCACAGGAGCTACAACCTCCCTATTGGCTTGGCCATTACAACTTGATCCAATAATTGAAACACAACCCTAAACTCCACATTGGTCACTAGCTCGGCCAAAGGATAGACCGGACTTGAGGAGCTTGGGGAACTTTAGGAGTAGCTTTTCGTTCCACATTCTCTCCCACATTCCTTATAGTATAAGCTCATCGAGTAATCGTATCTTGTAGGGCATTGAATAAGGATTAGAAGAGAGACATTATAGAGTTGAACTCTATCACACGACTTTAGAGTAATGAGAGAAGTGAAGTTTCCTAAACATTTTGTAGCCTCTCATTCATAAGTGTGGCGCACATCATACCCTTGAACAAGACTCTACTCGACGTTGGTTATGAGACTTTCCTAGGACCTTTCTAAATCTTGTGGTCTCATACAAGGTTTCTGACGACCCAAGGTAGACCCTAGGCACAACATGGTGTATAAGACACCGAGAGGCCCTATACAAGCCACTTATCTTTCTTCATACAAGATAATAGAAATATAAAAGATTTAAAGATAGTTGCAATATAAATGAGTTTATAGACCCGACATCATGTTCCAAACTTAAAGTAATGGAAGATTGAAAACAATAAATGTCCATCCTCTAAGCATGAGGACTCACCAATTCTCAGAATTTCCTCAAAGAATCTAGCCACAAAACTGGAGACCCTATATTTGGGGAAATGTAGGCAAGAATATGCGTTAGTACAAAATATGTAACAAGTATGATGGCCATGCATAAAACATTTGAAAACATGCTTAAAACGAACATTTCATAGAATACAATGACCAAGCTAAAATATGAGATAAAGGGATTAGAAAACATGAGTCATAAAACATGGTTAATGCACATTGTTATCATCTTAAACATGTATGAGATACTTCCTTGAAGTAACCTTGGTTCATCATAGCTTCTTGTGGGAAGTAGCCTTAATCGACATATAAGATCACGTGAGTTATCAACATGAAATTTGGTGTCTCCCACACCGAAAAGGGTTGTCCAACTTGCCAAGGTAAGGACCATGAACTTCTAGCTTATGTGGATCCACTAGGTAATGTCTATCTAGACAATCCTATGTTGGCACATAGTTTATAGGACATGGGTAATAGCCACCTGTCCACTCGGTACTAAGCTTGACTTCCATACTATAACTCTTAGTCATATTCATCTTAGCTCTTAAAGGAACATGGGTAATCTCCTGGTCTTTTCATCATGTGACCTGGGCAACTGCCTCTTGTCTTTCAATTAGAGACCATGGGTAATCGCCTCTTTCCTTAACATTGGAATAGCTCCTTATCATTAGTTCATTTTAGGTGAGAAAACCTTTCAACCCTAAGAACCTTTTTTATGTGAGAAAGCCTTTCACATGCATTCTTTTATGTGTTTATGAGAAATCATTTCAACAGCACAACAATAACAACATCATTTATACTTTACTCTCAAAGCATCCTTAAAACATTTAGATCAACTTCATAAGAACATGTATAATTTCATAATTTACTTTTCATAGTTCAGAACCCACCTTCGTTCATCAATATCTAGAAAACATGAGTTGGACATGGGCTCATGGAAATTCATCATAAAATCAAGTAATTGTATCAATTCATGCTTGATAGATCATAAAACAACCAATTAAATAAATATGTAAAAGAACCCATGACATGGAAGAAAACCCTAACTCAATTGGTGAATTCTAACTTTATAAATTGGATAATTTAGCAACTCCATAGATGAAAGGGCTCCATGGATGAAAACTATCATACCTCAATGCCAAAGTCATACCTTCAATGGTAGAATTGGAGGCTTGACTTTTAAACCCTAGCTTCCTTCTTGAACTTCTAGACAGAGAATTTTTTGAAAGGAAGACTTGTTCTTCTTTTAGAAATTTGAGAGAATGATCTTAATTGGATAAATTTGGGGTTGAAACACTTAAACGGGTTTTAGTGAATGGTAAAATGACATAGTATTAGGCTATAGTAATTAGGACAAGATCTAAAAGCCCATAAAAGGTCAACTGCCGACACCAACGATGGCTCGTTGGTCAACCCATGGACCATCCTGTTAGGGTGTCATTTGGATCAAAGGCTAGGATCTAGGCCTCTATCGATGGACTTCATTGATGGAACGTGGGTCCAATGATGGTGCGTTGATCCTGGCCGTGGATCTTGACTTTTGATCCTGAAGTTTCTCTAAGTCTAGGACTCATTTACGGACCCTTCCTACAACTCGTGGAATGTATGAAGGGCCATCCTGGTGAACCGTCAACAAGGTACTGAAACTCAAGCCTAACCTACAATACAAGTGTCAAACGCTGGACCGTCGGTGGCGTCCATCGATCCTGCCGCCAAACTCTTTCAAAAGCTACAAATTCTACACTTTTTGAATCTAAGGTGTTAAAGTGTATCTCGAATATTGACCCTGAAATTTCTCTAAGACTTGGACTTACCTACGAGGCCTATCTATGGTTCGAGCATTGAGTGACGGGCCATCTAGGTGAACCGTCGAAAGAGTACTGAAATTTGAAACCTTTAGAGACATGGACTCGCCAAACCATGCCACTGACCTAAAATCAACGTGTCAGTCCATGGGACATAGGTAGCTCTATCGGGACTGGTACTAGGTCTATGGAAAAACTGAAATTTTCTCCTTTTTTAATCCAAGGTGTTACAGAAGATGATTATGAAATGGGTTTGGTTCAAATTGTGTATTTAAATGGATAGGTTTCTAAAGGGAATTGGGTATTTAAAATTGGAGGTAGGTTATTTGATTCCTTAGTTAACAAGTGTCCTTCGGTTAAAATTATGGGTATATTTGTACCAAAGTATAATGGAAGGGGTATATTTTAACTGAAAGTATAACGAAGGATATATTTAAACTATTTCCAATAGTATAGGGTATATTTGACCCTTTTCCAATAACTATCTGATAGCCAATTATATAGAATTTGATTACATGATATATGTTAAATGGAGCTTTGGTACATAAGTATTGTCCACTACATGAATTTCGCTTCATAAGCATTCTTCATAAAAGTCGAAAGAAATACTTGTCATGATTATTTTATCACATTATGATTATAGATCTTTGCATATTTCTTTATCTTCTATATTTGAGTTGTTAATAATGATCAATATTCCTAAGCATTTGTAAAATTTATTTACAAGATAGTTGAGAAAAAACATATATAATCATCATGTCATATTATTCTAGGTAGATTAGATCGATAAGTACTTGTAGCTCATAATTTTACGTAAAAGAAAGTACTTGATGAGTTATCTTCTAAGTTGTTAAATATAAATTGTCTCTATTGATTTCTTAATGGAAGACAAATAATAAAAGTCACTCTTTAAGAGTTCTATAGGTTTCATGTTATGTATTTGATGTCTGTTTATTGTCTTGTATTATTGCGCATAGGGACAAAGAAACCTTCATAGCTCTACCCGAGCTATCTTATGTGCTCTAATAGCTATTGATTTATTTTCTGAAAACTTATATCGTAAATGTTACGTGCGGACAATATCATTGGTAAGTATTTGTTATACTTTAACTTCATAGAGTCCTTCTTGCAATATGATAGTATTATTTGAATGATTATGCCACTTGAAATTGTTTCTGGAGATAATACGATAAATAGAAAACAATGTATAAGCTAGTAATTATATCCATAAGAGAATAATTATGATCCCTAGTATGAGGTTTAGTTTTATATATTTGGAAGTAATTTTATTTGTTGGACTATCAAGTTTTTTTTTTGCATTATTCACCAAGTCTTATTTGTCATTTTATTACAAAATATTTGTAAGTGTATCAAAGCTCAATTGTTAATCAACGAAGGCTTACTTATTTGTTTAGTGAGACTTGTATATATGCTACACAAACTAGTGATATATATGTTTTATGTTTTGTACGCTAAGATCATAAATGATTACGTGATTCATGAGTTATTCTTTTATATGTTACTCATTTTAAGGAAAACTCGACCACATTATTATGTGCATATACACAACACATCATATGCCCACATGTCATAGAGTAGTTATTTGCATGTCATAAATTTCTTTATAAGTTTGTATATAAAATATATATATGACTACTCAGATAATACGGTTGATGCTGAAATATAGACATGAATGAATTAACTCAATAAAAGTTCTTGAACTTTTCTCTTAAACTCGTTTTTTTGAATGTGCATTAAGACATGTGATTAGGATATTGCCGGAATTTTCAAAAGTAAATGGAGCTTATAGGAGATAATATAGAGAAGGGAAAGGTTGCCGTAAGTTAAAGGAAAACGCGTTAGAGGAAACAAGGAGAGGTTGGCCTGGCGAACCCCTGGCTAGGGCGCCAGACCTTGAACTTCAGAAGTCAAGCATGGGCACACTGCTGGCATGCCACCCCAGGCCCTAAACTACCGTTTTATTCATGGATTCGTTCATAATACATTTTTTCTAAAGGTATTAACCTTATGATTTCTTTTATATTTTCCAGCATATATTCTATATATTCTATGTCGTGGGTTTGTTGGAATGCTTCTATATTATTTTTCATCATATTACTTAGTAAGGTAATATCTGTCATAGTTTGTTGCCAATATTCTAAGTATTCTTGGTTTATCATTAATCTGAGTATTGAATTTCTAAGTTATTTAGATCAAAATCTATAATTTCATTGTTTATTCCATTTATTTCATCTAGTTCATACCATACTTGATTCATTAGTTCTATTTCTTCTTCTTTAACTATATTTTCCCATATGATCTGTCTTATTTCCTTTGGTATAGTTTTGAGTATATGCAAAATTAATATCTTATATGCTAAAGTCATTTCACCATGTAAATAAGTCATATCAATCATCACAATAGCAGTTTAATACAATTCCTTCATATCATAATCCTGACAGATAGTATTCATATCAGATTATTATAACTAGATTATTTTCAAACATTTTCTTGTCACTGTTAACATCGTACTTTCGAAAATACTCTCTTCCTACAGCGCCTCAACTATGTTTACTTCCTCACGGCTTCTCATGCCTACGGTTTCAACTTTAGGATGACATAGTCGGAAGTTTTCTTTTCTTTCCTCATGTTAACAAACTTAAAAACATTTAACAATAATTCTAGTATATAACAACTTAATATGAATTCATCTTATCAATATTATGATATTCAGGAATCAAGTAATTTAGCTATCCATATTCATGATTATAGATATATTGATGGATATATGTATCGGTGGAGTATCTTCACTATGTTGATCCATTGTTTGGACAAAGTTTAGCTGAGAAAAATATTTATTTGAGAGAATATTTGTTACAAAAGGCAGTGCTTTCCGTGTAGAAAGTCTTACCTTTATCTTGCCTAATGGCCCTCTATTTATACAAGTATGAGTAACCTTACTATGGTTACTTTCTCTAACCTATAGTTACTTTAGCTAACTATGATTACTTTACATTTTGTCTAATACTATTCCTATCTACTTTATGTCCGCACTAATTTATATCTTTACAAAATGACAAACAACTTTATTTATCTTTTCCTCCACTATCTTCCATTGTCTTCCACTATCTTTCACTTATCTTTGCTTTTGTCTTCCATTATCTTTGCTTTTGTCTATCTTTGTCAGATATCTTCTATTCCAGGTTGACAGCTGGAATTATATTGTCTTCTCCGTAGCATTTTGAACAGTTGTGATCTGGATATTTGTGTCCAATAGTTTTGCAATAATTTGCCATTAGCTCCGTTGAAATAAAGTTTTGTCTTATAGCTCTGGTTGTTGGTTTTTGTTCTGGTTTTAGTAGGCTTAATACCCACTGTCTTATCTCTTCCATATCTGCTGGTCTTGTTTCTCTGCAATTTGAATATATCATCGTCTGTTCTCTAGCGTAGTAGCTCCATATTGTATTTCCGTTTACATAATTTGTTGCTAATTCATTCAATATTGTAGCTAGGCCAATAACTCATTTTCTTGCATAGAACTCGGGTATTTCTATCTTTTGAATTTCGTTTTGTTTCTCTATCTTTTTCGGGATGATCATTTCTCTTGTCAACCCTATTTTTATTACTTATATAATTGGTTTTATCTCGTCGTATAGTATCTCTGCTGGTGCTGAATAAAATTTTATGTAGAACAGCGTTCCTTTGGTAATTCGTTTATAGTGCATAAATGCCTTATGTAGTTCTGGAATTGTAGCTATCTCGTCTCCTGTTGCAGTATATACTATGTTTAGCAATCCATAATGGTAACAAGTTCCCACTAGATTGGCGTTTGTACCTGGTTGTACAATTAATTTGTTGTATCCTTGTAAGTTTTGGGTAATATAATCTTCATGAGGGTTTTTTGTATAAATGGTTTATCAAAAAGTTTGGTCATATTTGTATTGACATATCTTGTTTTGGTTTTCTCCTTTGTTGCAGAGGTACTAGCTGTTCCTGTAGCTGCATTTAACAAACTGTTAGTTTGGGTTTTTCGGTGTTTCCCATCGTCACCTTCTAGCTCTGGAATTTTTGAGTCGTCCGATGGACTTAGCTCCGCATGTTTAGCGTCATGCTGCTGACTTTTTATTTGTTGTAGCTCTTTTTCCATTGTATCTAGCTTTGTGTGAAACAATGTCATTGCATTCAATATCTTTTCAATTGTATTTTCATTGTCTAGATCTGTCTGAGTAGCTTTGTCTTGATATGTAATCTGCAATAACATTTTTGTCAGTACCTATCACTTCTATCGTAAATGTGAAATTTTATATATTTAATACTAGTCTTCGTATCTCTTTAGTTGTTACTGAATCTTGTATTTTCCTTGTAATCCACCATTTCACCTGTGTATTATCTGTTCTTACAATAAACTTGTTATAGACAATATATGGTTCAAAGGCTAACAAACATTTATATAAAGCATATAATTCTTTTCTATTTATCTCCCATTTTATTTCGGGATTTGTAAATGTTCCGGAGTAATATCTACAATGATGTTCTATTTTTTCTTTATCGTATTTATATTTTAATACTCCTCCATAGCTTATTTCGCTGGCATCTGATTCTACTATGTATATGAATTTTTTATTTTCGTCTGGAAAGTATAATTTTGGTAGTTTTTTACATAATAGTTTTATTTTTCTTATTTGGGCTTGGTCGTTTTGGTCAAAATAATATTCTACATCCTTTTTTAATCTTTTATGTAATGGTTTAAGATTTTCTGCTAAGTTAGGTATGTATTCTCGTACCTGATTTACTAATCCTAAAAATAATTGTAATTTCTTTTTTGTGTCTATGTTTTCTTCAGAATTTATTATTTTTTGTACTATATGGTTTTGCATTTTTATACCATTTTTATCTATTTGTATTCCTAAAAATTCTATTTGATTTTTCATTATTTCAGCTTTCTTTTTGCTTAGACTTATGCCTGAGTGTGTAATTATATGAATAAATTTTTCTAATAGCCTTATATGGTCTTCTTCTGTTCGTGAATATAATAATATGTCATCTATGTATACTATGCAATTTTCTAACTGATTAAAATAATTATCCATAAAATGTTGGTATCTACCTGGTGCATTTTTATATCCAAAAGGTAATATGTTCCATTCATAAAATCCTTGAGGTACTGTAAAAGCTGTTAATTTTTTAGATTCTTCTTCTAACTTAAGATGGTAAAATCCTGATTTGCAATCAAATTTACTAAAGTAATTATAACCTTGTATTTGTCTTACTTTCAATACTTTATTTGGTATAGGGTAATTATATGTTTTTGTTTTTGCATTTAAATTTCTATAGTCAATAACCATACGGTTTTTCCCTCGTTTTTGTTCACTGTGTTTATTTACTATGAATGCTGGACTTGTATGTTCACTATTACTTTCTTGAATATATTTATTTTCTAATAATTCATTTATATGCATTCTAAATTCTTTTAAATCATCAAAATTGTATTTTAATGGTTTTTGGGTTATTATGCTATTTTCATCAATTAGCTCAATTTTTACCTTTGTTTTATGTTTTTCCCATCCTTTTAAGGGATCTTCACTATATAATAGTTCTAATTTTTCTTGGATTATTTTTATCTTGTCTATTGAAAATATTATTAATTCTATATTAGGGGTACTTTCTTTGATATTTTCTAATTTTTGGGTTATTTTCTCACTTCCTTTAATCCATGGTGTAGATTTTCTATTTTTATTAGTTACTCTTTTTGCTCCTACTTTTTGTTTGCATGGTGTGGTAAACCACCAGTGTGTTTTTGTTATTATGTGGGGATATAGTTTTTCTAAAAACGGCATTCCCAAAAGCATATCTTTATTAATAAATTCATAACTATATATTTCTTCTATAGTTAATATTTTATCCCATATTTGTAGCTTTATATTTTTTGCTTTGTATGTTATCATACTTTCTTCATTATTAAATCCTGTTACTACTATGGGGTTTTTTAATTTTTCCCATTTTTCGTCTGGTAGACAATTATGTTTACACATATTTGCTTCTGCTCCCGTATCTATCATTGGTGTATAATATCTATTATAATAATTTTCTACTATTATTTTTGCAAGTATAAAGATTTTCATAATGCTCTTTTTATTGTGACTTTCTTGGTTTTATACGTTATAATTAATTGTGTATTGTCTAGATTATAAGGTTTCATTTCTTCTAACCATTTTATTCCTAATATTATATTATCACCTTGGTATATTGTAAATTTAATTGATATAATTATTCCTCCTATAATAACTTATTTTTCAGTCGTGTCTTCTATGCATGATAATTCTTTTGGTAATTCGGGATATGCTTGTTTTTTAGATATTATTTCTTCTTCATCTACTAGTTCTCTTGGTATATAATTTTCTTCTTGTCCTGTATTTATTATAATAATATGTTTTCTTTGTTCTATTATTCCAGTTATATAATAATGATATGGTTCAATTTCTTTTATTATTGGATATTCTACTGATTTCCGTTGAGGTTGAGATGTATTTTCTGTTTTATCTATATTTTTCATTCTTTTTGATGTACTTATTCTATCACTTACTGTTTCTAAATCTTCCTCTATATCTATTTCTTTATAACTATAATCATTATTATCTATGACTATTACAATTTGTTCAAACGGGTCTTCTATTTTTATCTTGTTTATTTTATTTTTAGCTGTTATTTTGTGTTTTGTTGTTAGTACATATAGGTTTTTACAGCAAGCTGTGAATATTTTACTGCCTGGGGCTAACTCTATTCCTGACATTTTCCAATAATATACTAATGATTTATCTATATTTTTATCATCTATGGCTACTGAATAATTCGCACTAATTCTGAATTTAAATTTTTGGTATATTAAATTTCCTTTTACTGCACTTATGATACTTCTTTCTATTGGCTCGATTATTCTATCATCTGCCAAATATATTTCTATTGGTGTATCTATTTCTTTTCTAAAACAGGCTTTTATTAATATCTCTGTTCCTCCTAAGTGTACGTATTTTATAGGGTCTTTAGCTTTAATTGCTTGGATTTCTTTATTTATTATTCGTTTATTTATTATAGGTATTCTTGCTTTTTCTTTAGTGTATTTACAATCTATTATATGTTCATTTTGACTTACTACATAATATTCTTCCTTTTGTCTTTTAAAAATATTTCTTATGAGGGGTAACTTGAATATTTTTTCTACACTGAGATCTAATTCTTTTCCTTTTATTTGTTCAAATATATAAACATCAAATATTACTTTCTGTTCTGTAGATTCTTCATTTGTATATTCTTCTTTTATTATTTGTACATCTTTGTCAGTCATTATAATTATCATCTTCTTCTATTTCATTTTCAGGTTGTTCGTGTTCAAATTCGTTCATGTCGAATTCATATATATTATCATCACTATCTGGGTTATAATCTATATGATCTAATTGTGTATATATTTTATCATTAATTATTATTTCAGATATTTGTTTTCTTTTTGGATCTCTAGGTAATTTACAATCTTTAGCTAAATGTCCTAATTTTCCGCAATTATAACATGTACATTCTGTTATTTTTTTCTTTGGTCTAAAGGGTCTTTTTTTTTTAGTATTTTTTATATAGTATCTTCTTCGTGGTCTTTTATATTTATATTGGGATTTAAATTTTAAAAATTTTCCTGGTTTTCTATTTTTCATTTTATAATAGTTATCACTACATCCAAATTGGGGTGGTATTCTATCTTTACAACAAGCTAGATTTTTTATTATTGATTTTTCCATTTTTATGTCTTCTCTATATTTTTCACATATTTCAGAATACCATTTTTGTAAATATCGCATTCGTGCTCCTAGTGTATCTTGTAATCCTGCACTATTCCAGTCTTTTATTATGTTAGAACTAAATGGTTCTGCTAATTTTGTAAAATACAACTTTCTTATTTCTTGTGCTTCTATTGGGTCATACGTTCCTTTATAATAATATTCTCTAAATACGCATGTATATTCATCTATGTAGCACATATTACATATAGCTAATTTAACATCAGATTTCTATGTAACTGTTTTTCTTTATTTTGTTCTTCTACTTCTGTTGTTGTACTGCTAAATTCATTTCTTATAGCAAGCTCATATTTGTTTAATATATCAATGGGTGTAGTTGCATTTTCTCCATCCATTTTTTTACTGTTTCTTAATATTTTAGTACTTTCTTCTCCTAGATTTTGTAACCATAATTTTACTGTTCCGATAAATGTTCTTTCTATATATACTGGTACTTCTGACATTCCTATTTTATTATCTATTATTTATTTTGATATGTAGCCTACCCACTACTGTATTGTTTTATTTATGTCTGCTACGCAATCTAAATCTAGAAAACTAGTATTTCTGGTTGTTGTAGATGGTATCCATTTTTTATTTAATCTTTTATTCCATAAAGTATCATATATATCTGATTCTTGGTAACTAACTGTATAATAATTCGGACTTATTGTTCTTGGATTTTTCACTGCTGTGCTTGTGCTTGTACTTGCTTTATTTTCCACTTCTTCAGTATTAACCTCTATACCATTATTTATTTCAGTCTCTTTTATTTTTTCTAATATTTTTGTATTTGTTTCACTTATATCTGAACCTTGTTCTGAACAATTTTCGTCTATATCAGCATTATCAATGCTTATATCTGTGTTTAATTATTCCTTAAATGGTTTTATTTCTATTTCTAATTCTGTCTCTTTTTCTTTTTCTTTTTGTTTAGCGGCGTATAATTCTTTAAGCATGGCTAGTTCTTTTTCTAATGCAAGTATTCTATCATTTTTTACTTCTTCTGACTGTTGTGATTCTAATTTTGTTTGTTGTTTTATTCTATGTCGTGGGTTTGTTGGAATGCTTCTATATTATTTTTCATCATATTACTTAGTAAGGTAATATCTGTCATAGTTTGTTGCCAATATTCTAAGTATTCTTGGTTTATCATTAATCTGAGTATTGAATTTCTAAGTTATTTAGATCAAAATCTATAATTTCATTGTTTATTCCATTTATTTCATCTAGTTCATACCATACTTGATTCATTAGTTCTATTTCTTCTTCTTCAACTATATTTTCCCATATGATCTGTCTTATTTCCTTTGGTATAGTTTTGAGTATATGCAAAATTAATATCTTATATGCTAAAGTCATTTCACCATGTAAATAAGTCATATCAATCATCACAATAGCAGTTTAATACAATTCCTTCATATCATAATCCTGACAGATAGTATTCATATCAGATTATTATAACTAGATTATTTTCAAACATTTTCTTGTCACTGTTAACATCGTACTTTCGAAAATACTTTCTTCCTACAGCGCCTCAACTATGTTTACTTCCCCACGACTTCTCATGCCTACGGTTTCAACTTTAGGATGGCATAGTCGGAAGTTTTCTTTTCTTTCCTCATGTTAACAAACTTAAAAACATTTAACAATAATTCTAGTATATAACAACTTAATATGAATTCATCTTATCAATATTATGATATTCAGGAATCAAGTAATTTAGCTATCCATATTCATGATTATAGATATATTGATGGATATATGTACCTGTGGAGTATCTTCACTATGTTGATCCATTGTTTGGACAAAGTTTAGCTGAGAAAAATATTTATTTGAGAGAATATTTGTTACAAAAGGCAGTGCTTTCCGTGTAGAAAGTCTTACCTCTATCTTGCCTAATGGCCCTCTATTTATACAAGTATGAGTAACCTTACTATGGTTACTTTCTCTAACCTATAGTTACTTTATCTAACTATGATTACTTTACATTTTGTCTACTACTATTCCTACCACTACTTTATATCCGCACTAACTTACAATATTCCTAACTTTACATTTATTCAACAAAATGACAAACAACTTTACATTTACATATTTCTTCCTTTAGCTTTTTCTTCCATTATCTGCCACTATCTTCTTCCACTATCTTCCATTATCTTTGGTTTTGTCTTCTTGTTTTTATCTTTGTCGGATGTCTTTTATTCCAGGTTGACAGATGGAATTATATTGTCTTCTCCGTAGCATTTTGAACAGTTGTGATCTGGATATTTGTGTTCAATAGTTTTGCAATAATTTGCCATTAGCTCTATTGAAATAAAGTTTTGTCTTATAACTCTGGTTGTTGGTTTTTGTTCTGGTTTCAGTAGGCTTAATACCCACTAGATTGGCATTTGTACCTGGTATGGCAGGCAACGGGACCGGAACCGGAACGATCGGTCCGGGATGAACCGGAACCGGAACGACCGGTCCGGGATGAACCGGAACCGGAACGAAACCGGTCACCACGGACCGGAACCGTACTGGAACCGGGACGGACCGGAACCGGTAAGTCCGGAAAAAATAAGGTATTCCCGTCCCGGACCGGTAACGGACTGGGACCGGACCGGAAACCGGGTCCCAACGGATATAAATTATAATTTTTTTTTTTATTAAAATTAAAAAATTAGGAACATTAATCAAATAATATTAAAACTTTTATAATTTAAAGTTAAAAATTTATACTTTTAAAATTTTTAAATACAAAGTTTCAAAATTTAAAAGTATAAAAATTTAAATTTCACACTTTAAAAGTTTGAAAATTTAAATAATAAAACTCAAACTTTAAAACTATAAAAGTTTAAATTTCACACTTAAAAAGTTTGAAATTTAAATTCAAACTTTAAAACTATAAAAGTTTGAAAATTTAAATTCAAACTTTAAAACTATAAAACTATAAATTTCACCCTTTAAAAGTTTGAAAATTTAAATTCAAATTTCAAACTTTAAAACTATAAAAGTTTAAATTTCACACTTAAAAAGTTTGAAATTTAAATTCAAACTTTAAAACTATAAATGTTTGAAAAATTAAATTCAAACTTTAAAACTATAAAACTATAAATTTCACCCTTTAAAAGTTTGAAAATTTAAATTCAAATTTCAAACTTTAAAACTATAAAAGTTTAAATTTCACCCTTTAAAAGTTTGAAAATTTAAATTCAAACTTTAAAACTATAAAAGTTTAAATTTCACACTTTAAAAGTTATTAAATTTAAATTCAAGAGTCAAGACAATAATAAAAAAAAATTAAGGCGAATAGCCTATACTTTTATTAATATTAATTAAATAGTACAAGTTGAATTACAAAATATTAGTACAGTATTAAAAAATCTAATCTACACAGCCACCTTCTAGGAAGGGTTCTGTTTGAATTAGATCTCGAATTATTATACTCATACTAATAGACATTTAAATTTAATAGTTCATGCTACCAAGGAAATCTTTTTTTAAATCATTTAACATTTCTCTAGTAACATGCTTTGGAATTGGTTGATTAGCTAGTTCCTTCATTGCATCAATGCCGTCGTCACTAAAATCTTGCATTATTTCATCAACGTCATTTTCAAATTTGGTCGGTAAAGGTGGACGACCATAACTCCTTCTCTCGCCATTAATCCAATCTCTAAATAGTATCGATATCTCCAAGCTATCTGCTGCTAATGAATATCTATGCTCTCCAATTTGAAATCTTGCTGCACTAAAAACGCCTTCCGAAGCTACTGAAGATGCTTGAATAGCTAACACATCTCGAGCAACCGGTTGAAGTTTTGGAAATCCCTGGCCGCGATTGCTCCACCATTCTAGAAGATCAATAGTAGTAGGTTCTGTATTTTGATTAATATATGCATCAAAATCATTTCTATCATTATGAGAAAGTTCAATATAAGAATCTATCATATCATCGACATTATTATATCTACTCCTAGAACTTTGAGGCTCTTCATTGCGTACTACATTCATTATATTAGAATTATACAAGTCATACAATTTTCTAGCTTCAATTTTTATACTATCTTTAACATCTTGACAACTAGGTTTTCATCATTTTCACTATTAAAATATATTTTATCAACCATTCGTGATGCACCTTTATCTTTGTAATGTGGGTTTAACAAACAAGCGGTTAAATAAATTTGAGGAATAGGAATAAAATATTTTTTAAATTTTTCAATCATTTTCTTAACAGATGCTTCAAATCTTGGTTTATTTTTGAATTTATAAAATTTACTAGAAATAACACAAATATTAGGTAACACAGAGCAAATAGTTGGATAATAAAGTGCAGATATTTTTTTTGTAGTTAAATAAAAAACTCTTAAGAATTCTATAAATTCTTTTATGTCATTCCAATCATTATCATCAAGTCTATATGTCATATTTGAATTATGAGCATTCCAAACCATTTGTAAAGGTTTCCTATATTCATAAGCAACTACAAGCATTTCATATAAAGAATTTCATCTAATACACACTGATTTTGGAATTTTTCTAGGTAGAAGATTAAATTCGCGACAACGATTTTCAAAATCTCTGCGTCTAGACTTAACTTGACATTTAAAAATAAAATGACATGCAGTTTCAACTTTTATGCAACCATCATCATACATTGCTATACCATCTCTAACAATCAAATTATATATGTGTGCAGCACACCTAATATGAAAGCCATCAACATAAATAGGGCAAAGAGACGGTTTTAGTAATTCAACAGCAGTTCTATTATTAGAAGCATTATCTAAGGTGACACTACTTATTTTATCACAAATTCCATAGTTTTGTAAAACATCTATAATTGTTTGAGCTATATAACTATCGGTTTTATGCATTTCACAATATTTATAACCTAAAATTCTTTTTTGCAAAGTCCAATTTTCATCAATCCAATGTGCAGTAATAGTGAAATAGTCATTACCATTTACACTACGGCCCATATCAAAAGTAATAGCTATTTTACAATTATTATAATAAAATAAACAACGAAGATATTGAAAATGTTGAGCTTGATAATCAAATATTGCCTTTTTAATTGTATTTCTACTAAAACCTTTAAAATGTGGATTATACACAATTTGAATATAATGAATAAAATTGGGATTTTCAGCAAAACTAAATGGCAAACCCATAACAACAATCATTTTAGCTAATTCTTCAAGATCTTTTTCTCTACTATATGACCGTTGTATACTAGAGCCAGAAACATTAGAAGGATTTAATTGTATTTGGACCATATTAGACCCCTCTACTCCTACATTTTCGAGAAGGGTGGTACCATTTTTTTTAGCTTCGGCTACAGCTTTAGCATGCAAAAATTCATTTTTACAACATGACATTAAATGATTACTCAAATGTCCGGTCCCACCTTGTTTTCCTACAGTTTTATGATTCATTCTATGTTTACATTTATTACAAATAGCTTGTGTTTTATCTTCATTCTGAGTCATAAATTGCCACACAACTGATTTTTTAGCGCGTTCTACCTTAGTCCTAGGATGCACGAGGGGAACGGGAGCAGGACAACGAAAGGGAGCGGGAGCCGGGGAAGAGGGATTGGGAGTGGGACTAGTAGCCGACGGTGGCTCAGTTTCATCATCATCATATTCATCAACATTATTATCAAAACTATCAACATAAGCATTAATATCATCATGTTCATCATCTTCAGATAATTCCTCTTCAAAATTACCAAATCTTCTTTGTAAATGTTCATGATAAGGATCTAATCCACTATTACTATCAATATTAAAAACAGTTTCATCAACATGCGAATAATCATCCGTATTTATTCTTAATTGAGAAGATTTTTTAGTTTTAGATTGAGAAGTACTACCAATTTTTTTATTTTTTTTGGATTTTGAGCTAGATAAATTAGTGAACGAATTAACTATGGTTGTTTTACCCTTTTCAATAATGTTTTTTCCAAAATCCATATTCAAATATAAAAAGTGAGTAAATTATATTTTAATACGAAAATGATTAGCAATTTAAACAAATAAATAACTAAATAAGTAGAGACTAGAGATTAATTACTCACAAAATAAATAATTAAATGCAAACAAATAAATAAATAACTAAATGAAAAGTTGGAAGTTGAAACGAATGTACCAAATGTCTACTTAAAAAAGTAGACGTGTATGACCGATTGACCGGAAGCCGAAAATTGAAAGTTGAATTTTGAAGCTCCAAGCCTCCAATTTCCAAAGACCAAATAAGTAATTTTAACGAAAATAAGAGAATTTAGAGAGTAGAGAGATTATAAGATGTTTTTGTAAGTAAAAAGAATGAAAGAATAGGGGTATTTATAGTTAAAAAGAAAGGATAAAAATGTAGTTTTAAAAAGTTTGGAGTATTAAAAAAAGTTTTGGAGGTAGGGAGGTGTAAAGGGGGGTTATGGGGATGAAAGAGCCGTTGGTGGGGCCCATCCCAACGGCTCTCAACGGCTAGTTTGGATTTTATTTTTTAAAAAATAAAATTAACAGCGAACCGGACCGGAACCGGACCGGGACGGAACCGGGACTAACTGGATCGGGACGGACCGGTAAATCCCGGTTTCCGTCCCGTTACCCCTCCCGGACCGGTCTATTACCGGATATAACCGGAATGGACCGGAACCGGTAACGGACCAGAACGGACCGGAACCGGTACCGGTACCTCCCGGTTCCGTTGCCACCCTTAGTACCTGGTTGTGCAATTAATTTGTTGTATCCTTGTAAGTTTTGGGTAATATAATCTTCATGAGGGTTTTTTGTGTTTGTAGATCTAGGATTTTGGTTCAAAAATGTTTGTATCTTATGGATGTTTTCTATATAGGTTCGGGTTATATGATTGTTTGTTTGTTTATCTTTGTCCTAGGCTTTCTTTGTATGTATTGACTTGAGGGGGTATAAATATATCTTTCTGGGTTTTTGGTATAAATGGTTTATCAAAAAGTTTGGTCATATTTGTATTGACATATCTTGTTTTGGTTTCCTCCTTTGTTGCAGAGGTACTAGTTGTTCCTGTAGCTGCATTTAATAAACTGTTAGTTTGGGTTTTTCGGTGTTTTCCATCGTCACCTTGTAGCTCTGGAATTTTTGAGTCGTCCGATCGACTTAGCTCCGCATGTTTAGCGTCATGCTGCTGACTTTTTATTTGTTGTAGCTCTTTTTCCATTGTATCTAGCTTTGTGTGAAACAATGTCATTGCATTCAATATCTTTTCAATTGTATTTTCATTGTCTAGATCTGTCTGAGTAGCTTTGTCTTGATATGTAATCTGCAATAACATTTTTGTCAGTACCTATCACTTCTATCGTAAATGTGAAATTTTGTATATTTAATACTAGTCTTCGTATCTCTTTAGTTGTTACTGAATCTTGTATTTTTCCTGTAATCCACCATTTCACCTGTGTATTATTTGTTCTTACAATAAACTTGTTATAGACAATATATGGTTCAAAGGCTAACAAACATTTATATAAAGCATATCATTCTTTTCTATTTATCTCCAATTTTATTTCGGGATTTGTAAATGTTCCGGAGTAATATCTACAATGATGTTCTATTTTTTCTTTATCGTATTTATATTTTAATACTCCTCCATAGCTTATTTCGCTGGCATCTGATTCTACTATGTACATGAATTTTTTATTTTCGTTTGGAAAGTATAATTTTGGTAGTTTTTTACATAATAGTTTTATTTTTCTTATTTGGGCTTGGTCGTTTTGGTCAAAATAATATTCTACATCCTTTTTTAATTTTTTATGTAATGGTTTAAGATTTTCTGCTAAATTAGGTATGTATTCTCGTACCTGATTTACTAATCCTAAAAATGATTGTAATTTCTTTTTTGTGTCTATGTTTTCTTCAGAATTTATTATTTTTTGTACTATATGGTTTTGCATTTTTATACCATTTTTATCTATTTGTATTCCTAAAAATTCTATTTGATTTTTCATTATTTCAGCTTTCTTTTTGCTTAGACTTATGCCAGAGTGTGTAATTATATGAATAAATTTTTCTAATAGCCTTATATGGTCTTCTTCTGTTCGTGAATATAATAATATGTCATCTATGTATACTATGCATTTTTCTAACTGATTAAAATAATTATCCATAAAATGTTGGTATCTACCTGGTGCATTTTTATATCCAAAAGGTAATACGTTCCATTCATAAAATCCTTGAGGTACTGTAAAAGCTGTTAATTTTTTAGATTCTTCTTCTAACTTAAGATGGTAAAATCCTGATTTGCAATCAAATTTACTCAAATAATTATAACCTTGTATTTGTCTTACTTTCAATACTTTATTTGGTATAGGTAATTATATGTTTTTGTTTTTGCATTTAAATTTCTATAATCAATAACCATACGGCTTTTCCCTCGTTTTTGTTCACTGTGTTTATTTACTATGAATGTTGGACTTCTATGTTTACTATTACTTTCTTGAATATATTTATTTTCTAATAATTCGGTTATATGCATTTTAAATTCTTTTAAGTCATTAAAATTGTATTTTAATGGTTTTTGGGTAATTATGTTATTTTCATCAATTAGCTCAATTTTTACCTTTGTTTTATGTTTTTCCCATCCTTTTAAGGGATCTTCACTATATAATAGTTCTAATTTTTCTTGGATTATTTTTATCTTGTCTATTGAAAATATTATTAATTCTATATTAGGGGTACTTTTTTTGATATTTTCTAATTTTTGGGTTATTTTCTCACTTCCTTTAATCCATGGTGTAGATTTTCTATTTTTATTAGTTACTCTTTTTGCTCCTACTTTTTGTTTGCATGGTGTGGTAAACCACCAGTGTGTTTTTGTTATTATGTGGGGATATAGTTTTTCTAAAAACGGTATTCCCAAAAGCATATCTTTATTAATAAATTCATAATTATATATTTCTTCTATAGTTAATATTTTATCCCATATTTGTAGCTTTATATTTTTTGCTTTGTATGTTATCATACTTTCTTCATTATTAAATCCTGTTACTACTATGGGGTTTTTTAATTTTTCCCATTTTTCGTCTGGTAGACAATTATGTTTACACATATTTGCTTCTGCTCCTGTATCTAACATTGGAGTATAATATCTATTATAATAATTTTCTACTATTATTTTTGCAAGTATAAAGATTTTCATAATGCTCTTTTTATTGTGACTTTCTTGGTTTTATACGTTATAATTAATTGTGTATTGTCTAGATTATAAGGTTTCATTTCTTCTAACCATTTTATTCCTAATATTATATTATCGCCTTGGTATATTGTAAATTTAATTGATATAATTATTCCTCCTATAATAACTTATTTTTCAGTTGTGTCTTCTATGCATGATAATTCTTTTGGTAATTCGGGATATGCTTGTTTTTTAGATATTATTTCTTCTCCATCTACTAGTTCTCTTGGTATATAATTTTCTTCTTGTCCTGTATTTATTATAATAATATGTTTTCTTTGTTCTACTATTCCAGTTATATAATAATGATATGGTTCAATTTCTTTTATTATTGGATATTCTACTGATTTCCGTTGAGGTTGAGATGTATTTTCTGTTTTATCTATATTTTTCATTCTTTTTGATGTACTTATTCTATCACTTACTATTTCTAAATCTTCCTCTATATCTATTTCTTTATAACTATAATCATTATTATCTATGACTGTTACAATTTGTTCAAAGGGGTCTTCTATTTTTATCTTGTTTATTTTATTTTTAGCTGTTATTTTGTGTTTTGTTGTTAGTACATATAGGTTTTTACAGCGAGCTGTGAATATTTTACTGCCTAGGGTTAACTCTATTCCTGACATTTTCCAATATAATACTAATGATTTATCTATATTTTTATCATCTATGGCTACTGAATAATTCGCACTAATTATGAATTAAAATTTTTGGTATATTGAATTTTCTTTTACTGCACTTATGATACTTCTTTCTATTGGCTCGATTATTCTATCATTTGCCAAATATATTTCTATTGGTGTATCTATTCCTTCTCTAAAACGGGCTTTTGTTAATATCTTTGTTCCTCCTAAGTGTACGTATTTTATAGGGTCTTTAGCATTAATTGCTTGGATTTCTTTATTTATTATTCGTTTATTTATTATAGGTATTCTTGCTTTTCCTTTAGTGAATTTACAATCTATTATATGTTCTTTTTGACTTACTACATAATATTCTTTCTTTTGTCTTTTAAAAATATTTCTTATGAGGGGTAACTTGAATATTTTTTCTACACTGAGATCTAATTCCTTTCCTTTTATTTGTTCAAATATATTAACATCAAATATTACTTTCTGTTCTGTAGATTCTTCATTTGTATATTCTTCTTTTATTATTTGTACATCTTTGTCAGTCATTAAAATTATCATCTTCTTCTATTTCATTTTCAGGTTGTTCGTGTTCAAATTCGTTCATGTCGAATTCATATATACTATCATCACTATCTGGGTTATAATCTATATGATCTAATTGTGTATATATTTCATAATTAATTATTATTTCAGATATTTGTTTTCTTTTTGGATCTCTAGGTAATTTACAATCTTTAGCTAAATGTCCTAATTTTCCGCAATTATAACATGTACATTATGTTATTTTTTTCTTTGGTCTAAAGGGTCTTTTTCCTTTAGTATTTTTTATATAGTATCTCCTTCGTGGTGTTTTATATTTATATTGGGATTTAAATTTTTTAAATTTTCCTGGTTTTCTATTTTTCTTTTTATAATAGTTATCACTACATCCAAATTGGGGTGGTATTCTATCTTTACAACAGGCTAGATTTTTTATTATTGATTTTTCCATTTTTATGTCTTCTCTGTATTTTTCACATATTTCAGAATACCATTTTTGTAAATATCGCATTCGTGCTCCTAGTGTATCTTGTAATCCTGCACTATTCCAGTCTTTTATTATTTTAGAACTAAATGGTTCTGGTAATTTTGTAAAATACAACTTTCTTATTTCTTGTGCTTCTATTGGGTCATATGTTCCTTTATAATAATATTCTCTAAATACGCATGTATATTCATCTATGTAGCACATATTACATATAGCTAACTTTAACATCAGATTTCTATGTAACTGTTTTTCTTTATTTTGTTCTTCTACTTCTGTTGTTGTACTGCTAAATTCATTTCTTATAGCAAGCTCATATTTGTTTAATATATCAATGGGTGTAGTTGCATTTTCTCCATCCATTTTTTTACTGTTTCTTAATATTTTAGTACTTTCTTTTCCTAGATTTTGTAACCATAATTTTACTGTTTCGATAAATGTTCTTTCTATATATCCTGGTACTTCTGACATTCCTATTTTATTATCTATTATTTGTTTTGATATGTAGCCTACCCATAATTGTATTGTTTTATTTATGTCTGCTACGCAATCTAAATCTAGAAAACTAGTATTTCTGGTTGTTGTAGATGGTGTCCATTTTTTATTTAATCTTTTATTCCATAAAGTATCATATCTATCTGATTCTTGGTAACTAACTGTGTAATAATTCGGACTTATTGTTCTTGGATTTTTCACTGCTGTGCTTGTGCTTGTACTTGCTTTATTTTCTACTTCTTCAGTATTAACCTCTATACCATTATTTATTTCAGTCTCTTTTATTTTTTCTAATATTTCTGTATATGTTTCACTTATATCTGAACCTTGTTCTGAACAATTTTCGTCTATATCAACATTATCAATGCTTATATCTGTATTTAATTGGTCCTTAAATTTTTTTATTTCCATTTCTAATTCTGTCTCTTTTTCTTTTTCTTTTTGTTTAGTGGCGTATAATTCTTTAAGCATGGCTAGTTCTTTTTCTAATGCAAGTATTCTATCATTTTTTACTTCTTCTAATTGTTGTAGTTCTAATTTTGTTTGTTGGTTTATTGTCTCTATTTCTTTTTTCCTATCTATTTCTTCATTTTCTTTAGTTATTCTTACCATTGCGGTTAAGCTATCTTCTAATCTTACCGTTTCTTTTTCTACCATTAAATGTAAACTATCACCTATCTTTTTATATCTCCTTCCTAAGTTTGAAAATATTATCTTTACTTTTAATCCTTCTGGATTTTCGTAATTTTTTTCTTCTATAGCAAATTCTTTCTTATTCATTTTAAATTATGTTTTAGTTTGTACTCTATAGCTTGTATTTCATGTTGTAGGGTAAATATTATTTTCCTTTGTGCTAATAAAGATTTTTGGCATACACCTGCATATATATTATATTCTAGTCTTTTTTGTATATATTATAATTCTTATTAATTATAGCAAATTATTAGTATTATATTTGAAAATGTCAGGAATAGAGTTAGCCCCAGGCAGTAATAGGGGTACTTTCTTTGATATTTCCTAATTGGTGTATCTAATATATTGAAAATATTATTAATTCTATATTAGGGGTACTTTCTTTGATATTTTCTAATTTTTGGGTTATTTTCTCACTTCCTTTAATCCATGGTGTAGATTTTCTATTTTTATTAGTTACTCTTTTGTCAATATTCTAAGTATTCTTGGTTTATCATTAATCTGAGTATTGAATTTCTAAGTTATTTAGATCAAAATCTATAATTTCATTGTTTATTCCATTTATTTCATCTAGTTCATACCATACTTGATTCATTAGTTCTATTTCTTCTTCTTCAACTATATTTTCCCATATGATCTGTCTTATTTCCTTTGGTATAGTTTTGAGTATATGCAAAATTAATATCTTATATGCTAAAGTCATTTCACCATGTAAATAAGTCATATCAATCATCACAATAGCAGTTTAATACAATTCCTTCATATCATAATCCTGACAGATAGTATTCATATCAGATTATTATAACTAGATTATTTTCAAACATTTTCTTGTCACTGTTAACATCGTACTTTCGAAAATACTTTCTTCCTACAGCGCCTCAACTATGTTTACTTCCTCACGGCTCCTCATGCCTACGGTTTCAACTTTAGGATGGCATAGTCGGAAGTTTTCTTTTCTTTCCTCATGTTAACAAATTTAAAAACATTTAACAATAATTCTAGTATATAACAACTGAATATGAATTCATCTTATCAATATTATGATATTCAGGAATCAAGTAATTTAGCTATCCATATTCATGATTATAGATATATTGATGGATATATGTACCTGTGGAGTATCTTCACTATGTTGATCCATTGTTTGGACAAAGTTTAGCTGAGAAAAATATTTATTTGAGAGAATATTTGTTACAAAAGGCAGTGCTTTCCGTGTAGAAAGTCTTACCTCTATCTTGCCTAATGGCCCTCTATTTATACAAGTATGAGTAACCTTACTATGGTTAATTTCTCTAACCTATAGTTACTTTAGCTAACTATGATTACTTTACATTTTGTCTAATACTATTCTTATCTACTTTATTGTAATGACCCTCCAGGTCATTTTTTTAAATTAAAGAATTCATTTCATCGTTTAGAGCGTTCCTATAGCGACCCCAAGTCATTTATGACTTGCTGGCACTGACTGTTCGGTCGCCTGGTCGTTCGCTTGGGTTTTAGGCCCGTTCTCCTGTTTTGGAGATTTTTATAACTTGAAAAGTTGACTTTGGTCAACCTTCTTGGAAGACGTGCTCGGATGAAAATTCGGGCAGCTAGGTTAGCTTCGGAAGATCGATTTTGGTCTGGAACGACCCTTTGTTCACTTCGCGAGACTTTAGATAGCGGTTGTGGAATCTGGCTCAAAATGATACTGGGTGTGGGACCCACTTTTCATCGATGCGAGCTCCAAATGGAAATTTCGCCTTCACCGTTGAGTCCGAAATATCGTTTCCAATCAGATTCCATATAAGGTTTGTATTTTTCCGACTCCGAACGAGTCCGAAACATCGAAATTTAAGTTTGAAGGGTTGTAGAATTTTTGACGCGGCGGTGACGTGGCAGATCCACGTGACGACACGTGGCAGGGGAGTGAAATCTGGAAATTTCCAGATTTTAAAAATGAATTTTGTCCACATTTTTCATCCAACTTCAACTTGAGATTAATCCTTCATTTTGAGTCCAAATTAAGTGATTCAAAAGGCAAACTTCAAGAGAATTTCGAGGGGAATCTAGCGGTGATCTCAGAAACGCGAGGGGAGGCTTCGTTTGAGGTAAGAAATCAATTTTAGCCACTGCCAGTGTGATTTCCGGATGGTTTTGTTATTGAATTTTGAAATGTGAGATCTTGATCATCGTAAGTCCGTTTTAAGTCATTCTTGGGGCTAACTTGTAGATTTTTTCGCAAGGATCGTCGTGGTATAATCTGTTTGGGTTGAAAGGGTCTCGTTTTTCCGAAAATTGGTGATCAAGGGGCTGCCCTTTTTATTTATTGTGGCTGATTTGCGGTGTTGTAGGCATCTGTTTGTGCTAAAATTTTGGGGTATTAGTTTAGTAAGGTAGTTGGGACGTTTCCACGGATTCAATTTTGAGATTCTAAGTGTGGGCCCCACAATCCCGTTTTAGACCCGATTTTGGGTCCGTCTCCGAAAAATATAATTTTAGTGTTAATATATTCGTAATGACGAGGTGATTAACCTTTTGTTAGCGGGGAAGCATTTGGAGACCGTTCGGAGAGGAAAAGATCCTAAGCAGTGAGTTGGAGCACGCGTGATCAGCTTTCAGGTAGGCTATGGTTTTCTCTCGTGAGATTGAGCATGTTGAGGCATTTGTTTATTGATTTTCTTGAGTATGGAGGGGTTCGGGTGTCGAGCATGCTAAATTTCTATAATTCCTGCCTTAGACCTTATTTCGGGAAAGTGTTGGGTTATTACAGCATGTCTCTTGATATTATTGAATATCCATATCTGATGGTGTATATGATAATATTGAATTGAAGTATGTTTGGCCTTAGTCTAGGCTTAGACTAGTGTTGCCATAGACTTGCGAGATTTCGGATGTCGTTGGGCAGTAGAACTTTTTCCGACGTCGTTTCGAACAGTCAGCTCCTTGTAGATCGATATAGCGGACTTGAGTCGATAGTCGGTAACTCGGCTTATGACCTTGTACCCATAATGCCCTGTTTTTCTATCGGCTACAAATACCGGTTAAAGTCCGTGGTCTAGCTTACTCATTATTGGATACTTCCTCGGCAATTTGGGGTATATGAGGGTCGGACTAAAATGATTATTTATGGTAATCGGTGTGGTGATATTTTCCCGCGACGTATGGTTGGATATTGATTCTTAGCTACAACACCCGGTTAGAGTCCGTGGTCCAGCTTACTTATGTCCAGGCTTAGCTACAGTACCCGGTTAGAGTCCGTGGTCCAGCTTACCTGTGATCTGGTTTTAGCTACAGTACCGGTTAGAGTCCGTGGTCCGGCTTACTTATGTCCGGGCTTAGCTACGTGCATCTTGTTAGAGTCCGTGGTCCGGCTTACCCGTGATCCGGTTTTGGCTACGATGCAGGTTCGAGTCCGTGGTCCAGCCCACCCGTGCCCGACCTTTGGCTCTGACACCCGGTTCGAGTCCGTGGTCCAGCCCATATAGGTTGACTCATTAGCTATAGTACCCGGGTTCGAGTCCGTGGTCCGGCTTGCACGTGGTGTATTCCCAATTCCTCACTAAAGCTTCGTTTAGTCTCGATTACTCTCATCCGTAGGTTGAGGTTTTGGAGGTTGGAAAGATTCCGGTTAAAGTCCTGGGACGTAATGAGATCTTGGAATATGATTGGGAATGGTTCGGTTAAAAGTCCGGAATTTGGTAATATTGTGATAGACCTTCTAGCTCCATTATTTTACTTTATCTGTCGATGCATCTCGCGGGCTTTTGGGGGTCCGTACGGGTGGTTTCTTTTATTGTGCACGAGCGTACCCGTCGGGTTTATGGGAGCCCTGGCGGAGTTAGTTAGATTACTTGTCTTTGTTGCCCGTACGCTCGTGTACATACCCCCATTTACTACTCGTGCACTTGATGTGACCCTTTATTTGCATTTCGGTTTACTTTTGCTTATCTTGCTCGTCGGCCGATGATGCCTACCGGGTACTGTTGTTTTGGTACTCATGCTACGCTCTGCATCTATTTTGTGATGCGTCCGAGCACTAGTAGCCGGCGTTGATCGAGCTTGAAGTAGACTTATCTGGAGACGGGGGTGAGCACACGGCGTTTTGTACTATTTCGTCTCCATCTCGTATATATAGACTTGTCTTTTTCTTTCGAGACAGTCCGAGTCTCGTTGTCCTGGTTTTAGGACTTGTACTCATTTTGTAGTAGCTCGTACTAGTGACTTCCCGGGTTAGGGAGGGATCTTTATTTGTATATATGTTTTTGGTTTGTGTCCGCCTTGTTTATATTGTTATTTGCCTACTCTTGTTTAATTTCTACCCTCAGACCCATTACTTGTTTCGGGTTACGGGTTGGTTTACCTGCTGGTGGGTTATAGTAGGTGCCATCATGACTTGATAAATCGGGTCGTGACAAATTGGTATCAGAGCCCAGGTTCGTCGGTCTCACTTGTACGAGCTAACGTCTAGTAGAGTCCTGCGGATCGGTGCGGAGACGTCCGTAACTTATCTTCGGGAGGCTACAGGGGATGTCCTTAGGAAAATTTCCTCTTTTGTTTCGCTTTCGTGCGGCGTGTGTCTATTGGTTCCTTGAAATATCACTTGTTTCATTCTTTCGGGGTATGGCTCGCACGCGAGGCGGCGCGATCGGCCGATGCAATCCGGCTGCGACAGATCCCCATCTTGGGGTAGACGTTGACACCGAGGTTAAGCCAGGGTCGCAGCATCGGCCCGAGATATGGAGGAGGAGAGAGTTCGTTGTTTTGTATGTGGGTTGCGGTACCGTCGAGGGTCAACACACGAGAGAATTTGGTTTCGTTGGCCGTTCATTTCTTGATGTGGTCGATCATGCCAATTCCATGGAGCATGTTCATCGCGAGGCCTAGGGGGCAGCGATAAGAGGGCACGCTACCAGGGCAGCTACAGCGGGTCCCAGACTAGAGGGATAGACTCTTATGATAGGCCCCGCCAGAGGTTTCAGTCGGGTCAGTCTAGTAGCCCCTTTCAGGCTTCTCTCCAGGCATCAAAGGGTGATCAGCACCGCCATATTGGTTTTAGTGCCGGTCCTAGTCGAGGCCGAGATAGTTCACGATGGGTTCTTACGGCGGGGTAGCCGACCTCCGGCTCTCGCCGACAGTCCCGGGGGTGTTATGAGTGTGGGGATTTAGATCATTGGGCCCGCGAGTGTCCCCATCGCAGGTTAGCCTTACCCGCTCCACAGGCGGTCGGGCATGCGCCGGCTTCCTCCAGCTAGAGGCGAGAGGCCGGGGACGGGACCGTAGGGGTGGTCACCGGGGTATACGGGGTGGTCCCCGAGGAGGCGGATTAGGGCGGGCGGATGCACGGGGTAGGGGAGTCCGGGCCCACTTTTATGCGGCTCCGGCTAGAGCGAGATGCGGAGGCCTCGTACGATGTGATCACGAGTACGGTGTTATTATGCCGCAGCCCGCCTTGGCTTTATTTGATCCGAGCTCTACTTTTCGTATGTTTCGTCTACTATGCCTCTCGATTGAGTTTGATGTCCGAGCCTCTGGTAGCGCCGTTGCGTGTGTCGACCCCGTGGGTGAGTCTTTAGTAGTGGATCGGGTATTTCGATCTTGCTTAGTTACTATCCGGGGCGTGACACCCGGCCGACCTTATATTGCTTGACATGGTTGATTTTGATGTGATTCTGGCATGGATTGGTTATCCCCTTATCGCGCTGTTTTAGATTGCTTTTCTAAGAC
The DNA here is from genome assembly GCA_029007595.1 of Solanum commersonii. Lineage (NCBI taxonomy): Eukaryota > Viridiplantae > Streptophyta > Magnoliopsida > Solanales > Solanaceae > Solanum > Solanum commersonii. The sequence continues at coordinate 5,854,936 of JAJTWQ010000002.1, read as the reverse complement.
TCAATTACCTTAGCTATTCCCTGCATTCCTCCGGTGGTGTGGCGGGATCTCGTAGTAGCACACCGGTTGGGGTTATCTCTTTTATTCGTGCTAGGAGGCTAGTGGCTAGCGGATGCTTATCATATTTGGCCTATCTACGTGATGTGAGTAGGGAGGTTTCTCCGGTTGAGTCGGCCTCGTTGTTCGTGACTTCATAGATGTGTTTCCTCTTGATCTACCCGGCCTACCCCCGAGTGTGATGTTGATTTTTCGATTGAGCTTGAGCCGGTACTCGCCCTATTTCTATTCCGCCATATCGGATGGCTCTGCAGAGCTCAAGGAGCTCGGTGTTCAGCCCGGGGATCTCTTGGGTAAGGGATTCATTCGGCCTAGTGTATCGCCTTGGGGTGCCCCGGTCCTCTTCGTGAAGAAGAAGGACGGTACTATGCGATTGTGTATTGACTATAGGCGGTGAACAAGGTGACGGTGAAAACCGTTACCCCATGCCTCGTATTGATGATTTGTTTGATCGGCTTCGAGGTGCCGTGGTATTTTCTAAGATTGATTTAAGATCCGGCTACCACCGGTTGAGGATTAGGGCGGCGGACGTCCCTAAGACCGCATTTAGGACTCGTTATGGCCATTATGAGTTCTTGGTGATGTCGTTTGGGTTGACTAATGCCCCCGCCGCCTTCATGGACTTGATGACACGTGTGTTCGGGCCATACCTTGATTTATTTGTCATTGTCTTCATTGATGACATACTGGTATACTCGCGAGCCGGAATGAGCATGAGCAACATTTGAGGATAGTGCTCCAGACTTTGAGAGATCGGCGGCTTTATGCCAAGTTCTCAAAGTGCGAGTTTTGGCTTGAGTCTCGTAGCCTTCTTGGGGCACGTGGTGTCCAAGGAGGGTATTAGGGTTGATCCGGCGAAGATTGAGGCTATTCGTGATTGGCACAGCCCACCTCTCGTGACTAAGATTCGTAGCTTAGTCGGATTGGCAGCTACTATAGGCGTTTTGTTGAGGGATTTTCTACTATAGCGAGCGCCTTTGACGCGGTTGACTCGCCAGGATGTTTCCTTTGTTTGGTCGAGGGAGTGTGAGGCGAGCTTTTTGAGGCTCAAGGAGTTATTGACCACCGCTCCTAGATTGACTCTTCCGAGTTGAGGGCGAGGGCTTCACGGTATATTGTGTCGCATCCGGCGTTGGTTTGGGTTGTGTATTGATGCAGCAGGGCCGGGTTATTTCTTATGCGTCGAGGCAGCTTAAGATTCATGAGCGCAACTACCCCACCCATGACTTAGAGTTGGTGGCGGTGGTTTTTGCACTTAAGATTTGGAGACATCGTCCGGTTGAAGAGGTTATCTCGGGAGATCGAGCATGAGATGCGGGCACGGTTCACGACTTTTTGAGCATTCGGTACTTCTTGACTCTTACTTTCGCGGACGAAAGTTCTTTTAGTAGTGGATATTGTAATGACCCTCCGTGTCATTTTTTAAATTAAAGAATTCATTTCATCGTTTAGAGCGTTCCTATAGCGACCCCAAGTCATTTATGACTTGCCGGCACTTACCGTTCGGTCGCCCGGTCGTTCGCTTGGGTTTTAGGCCCGTTCTCCTGTTTTGGAGATTTTTATAACTTGAAAAGTTGACTTTGGTCAAAATTCTTAAAAAAAATAAAAAAAAAAAAATTAGGGCAGCTAGGTTAGCTTCGGAAGATCGATTTTGGTCTGGAACGACCCTTTGTTCACTTCGCGAGACTTTAGATAGCGGTTGTGGAATCTGGCTCAAAATGATACTGGGTGTGGGACCCACTTTTCGTCGATGCGAGCTCCAAATGGAAATTTCGCCTTCACCGTTGAGTCCGAAATATCGTTTCCAATCAGATTCTATATAAGGTTTGTATTTTTCCGACTCCGAACGAGTCCGAAACATCGAAATTTAAGTTTGAAGGGTTGTAGAATTTTTGACGCGGCGGTGACGTGGCAGATCCACGTGACGACACGTGGCAGGGGGGTGAAATCTGGAAATTTCCAGATTTTATATAGCCATTTTGGCCACATTTTTCATCCAACTTCAACTTTAGCGTAATCCTTCATTTTGAGTCCAAATTAAGTGATTCAAAAGCAAACTTCAAGAGAATTTCGAGGGGAATCTAGCGGTGATCTCAGAAACGCGAGGGGAGGCTTCGTTTGAGGTAAGAAATCAATTTTAGCCACTGCCGAGTGTGATTTCCGGATGGTTTTGTTATTGAATTTTGAAATGTGAGATCTTGATCATCGTAAGTCCGTTTTAAGTCATTCTTGGGGCTAACTTGTAGATTTTTTTTCGCAAGGATCGTCGTGGTATAATCTGTTTGGGTTGAAAGGGTCTCGTTTTTCCTAAAATTGGTGATCTTGGGGCTACCCTTTTCACTTATTGTGGCTGATTTGCGGTGTTGTAGGCACCTTTTTGTGCTAAAATTTTGGGGTATTAGTTTAGTAAGGTAGTTGGGACGTTTCCACGGATTCGATTTTGAGATTCTAAGTGTGGGCCCCACAATCCCGTTTTAGACCCGATTTTGGGTCCGTCTCCGAAAAATATAATTTTAGTGTTAATATATTCGTAATGACGAGGTGATTAACCTTTTGTTAGCGGGGAAGCATTTGGAGACCGTTCGGAGAGGAAAAGATCCGGTACCGTGAGTTGGAGCACGCGTGATCGGCTTTCAGGTAGGCTATGGTTTTCTCTCGTGAGATTGAGCATGTTGAGGCATTTGTTTATTGATTTGCTTGAGTATGGAGGGGTTCGGGTGTCGAGCATGCTAAATTTCTATAATTCCCGCCTTAGACCTTATTTCGGGAAAGTGTTGGGTTATGACAAACATGTCTCTTGATATTATTGAATATCCATATCCGGTGGTGTATATGATAATATTGAATTGAAGTATGTTTGGCCTTAGTCTAGGCTTAGACTAGTGTTGCCATAGACTTGCGAGATTTCGGATGTCGTTGGGCGGTAGAACTTTTCCGACGTCGTTTCGAACAGTCGGCTCCTTGTAGATCGATATAGCGGACTTGAGTCGATAGTCGGTAACTCGGCTTATGACCTTGTACCCATAATGCCCTGTTTTTCTATCGGCTACAAATACCCTAAGTTAAAGTCCATGGTCTAGCTTACTCATTATTGGATACTTCCTCGGCAATTTGGGGTATATGAGGGTCGGACTAAAATGATTATTTATGGTAATCGGTGTGGTGATATTTTCCCGACGTATGGTTGGATATTGATTCTTAGCTACAAGCACCCGTTAGAGTCCGTGGTCCAAACTTACTTATGTCCGGGCTTAGCTACGGTGCCGGTTAGAGTCCGTGGTCCGGCTTACCCGTGATCCGGTTTTAGCTACGTGCCGGTTAGAGTCAGTCCGTGGTCCAAACTTACTTATGTCCAGGCTTAGCTACGGTGCCCGGTTAGAGTCCGTGGTCCGGCTTACCCGTGATCCGGTTTTAGCTACGGTGCAGTTAGAGTCCGTGGTCCGGCTTACTTATGTCCGATGATAGACCTTCTAGCTCCATTATTTTACTTTATCTGTCGATGCATCTGCCGGGCTTATGGGGGTCCGTACAGGTGGTTTCTTTTATTGTGCACGAGCGTACCCGTCGGGTTTATGGGAGCCTGGCGGAGTTAGTTAGATTACTTGTCTTTGTTGCCTGTACGCTCGTGTACATACCCCCCATTTACTACTCTGTGCACTTGATGTGACCCTTTATTTGCATTTCAGTTTACTTTTGCTTATCTTGCTCTGTCGGCCGATGATGCCTACTGGGTACCTGTTGTTTTGGTACTCATGCTACGCTCTGCATCTATTTTGTGATGCAGGTCCGAGCACTAGTAGCCAGCGTTGATCGAGCTTGGAGTAGACTTATCTGGAGACGGGGGTGAGCACACGGCGTTTTGTACTATTTCAGTCTCCATCTGTATATATAGACTTGTCTTTTTCCTTTCGAGACAGTCCAGTCTCTGTTGGCCGGTTTTAGGACTTGTACTCATTTTGGTGTAGCTCTGTACTGGTGACTTCCGAGGTTTACGGGAGGGATCTTTATTTGTATATATGTTTTTGGTTTGTGTCCGCCTGTTTATATTGTTATTTGCCTACTCTTGTTTAATTTCTACCCTCAGACCCATTACTTGTTTCGGGTTACGGGTTGGTTTACCTGCTGGTGGGTTATAGTAGGTGCCATCATGACTTGATAAATCGGGTCGTGACATTTATGTCCGCACTAATTTACATCTTTACAAAATGACAAACAACTTTATTTATCTTTTCCTCCACTATCTTCCATTGTCTTCCACTATCTTCCACTTATCTTTGCTTTTGTCTTCCATTATCTTTGTTTTTGTCTATCTTTGTCAGATATCTTCTATTCCAGGTTGACAGCTGGTATGATATTGTCTTCTCCGTAGCATTTTGAACAGTTGTGATCTGGATATTTGTGTCCAATAGTTTTGCAATAATTTGCCATTAGCTCCGTTGAAATAAAGTTTTGTCTTATAGCTCTGGTTGTTGGTTTTTGTTCTGGTTTTAGTAGGCTTAATACCCACTATCTTATCTCTTCCATATCTACTGGTCTTGTTTGTAATGACCCTTCAGGTCATTTTTAAATTAAAGAATTCTTTCCCTCGTATAGAGCATTCCAGTAGCGACCCCAAGTCATTTATGACTTGCTGGCACTGACTGTTCGGTCGCCTGGTTGTTCGTTTGGGTTTTAGGCCCGTTTCCCTGTTTTGGAGATTATTATAACTTGAAAAGTTGACTTTGGTCAACCTTCTTGGGAGTCGTGCTCAAATGAAAATTCTGACAGCTAGGTTAGCTTCGAAAGATCGATTTTGGTCTAGAACGACCCTTTGTTCACTTCCCGAGGCTTTAGATGGCAGTTGTGAAATCTGGCTCAAACGATACTGGGTGTGGGACCCACTTATCATCGAAGCAATCTCCAAATTGAAATTCCGCCTTCACCGTTGAGTCCGAAATATCGTTTCCAATTAGATTCCATATATGGTTTGTATTTTTTCGATTTCAAACGAGTCCGGAACATCGAAATTTAAGTTTGGAGGGTTGTAGAATTTTGACGCGGCGATGACATGGCAGAGCCACGCGACGCCACGTGGCAGCGGCTGGAAATTTGGAAATTTCTAGATTTTAGGACGAGTTCGTCCAATTTTTTCCCTCAACTTCAACATCAGATTTCTCCTTTATTTTGAGTCCAAATTAGGTGCTTCAAGAGGCTAACTTCAAGAGAATTTCGTGGGGAATCTAGTGGTGATCTCAGAAACGCGAGGGGAGGCTTCATTTGAGGTAAGGAATCGAATTTAGCCACTGCTGGGATGATTTCTGAATTGAATTGTTGTTGAATTTTGAAATGTGAGATCTTGATCATCTTAGGTCCGTTTTGAGTCATTCTTGAGGCTAACTTGTAGAGTTTTTCGCAAGGATCGTCGTGGTATAATCTGTTTGGGTTGAAAGGGTCTCTTTTTTCCAGAAATTGGTGATCAAGGGGCTGCCCATTTTAATTGTTGTGGCTGATTTGCTGTGTTTTAGGCATCTGTTTGTGCTAAAATTTTGGGGTATTAGTTTAGTAAGGTATTTGGGACGTTTCCACGAATTCTATTTCGAGATTCCAATTGTGGGCCCCACAATCCCGTTTTAGACCCGATTTTGGGTCCGTCTCCGAAAAATACAATTTTAGTGTCAATATATTCGTAATGATGAGGTGATTAACCTTTTGTTACTGGGGAAGCGTTCGGAGACCATTTGAAGGGGAAAAGATCCGGTACCATGAGTTGGAGCACGCGTGGTCGGCTTTCAGGTAGGCTATGGCTTTCTCTCGTGAGATTGAGCATGTTTAGGCATTTGTTTATTGATTTGCTTGAGTATGAAGGGGTTCGGGTGTTGAGCATGCTAAATTTCTATAGTTCCTGCCTTAGACCTTATTTCGGGAAAGTGTTAGATTATGACAGCATGTCTCTTGATATTATTGAATATCCATATCTTGTGGTGTATATGATAATATTGATTTGAAGTATGTTTGGCCTTAGTCTAGGCATAGACTAGTGTTGCCATAGACTTGCGAGATTTCGGATGTCGTTGGGCAGTAGAACTTTTTCCGACGTCGTTTCGGACGGTCAGCTCCTTGTAGACTGATATAGCAGACTTGAGTCGATAGTCGGTAACTCGGCTTATGACCTTGTATCCATAATGCCCTATTTTTTACGTTAGCTACGGTGCCGGTTAGAGTCCGTGGTCCGGCTTACTTATGTCCGAGCTTAGCTACGGTAACGGGTTCGAGTCTCGTGGTCTAGCTTACCCGTGATCTGGTTTTGGCTACGATGCACAGTTGGAGTCCGTGGTCTAGCCCACCCGTGCCCGACCTTTGGCTACAAACACCCGGTTCGAGTCCGTGGTCCAGTCCATATAGGTTGACTCATTAGCTATAGTACCCGGTTCGAGTCCGTGGACCAGCTTGCACGTGGTGTATTCCCAATTCCTCACTAAAGCTTCAGTTAGTCTTGATTATTCTTATCTGTAGGTTGAGGTTTTGGAGGTTGGAGAGATTCTGATTAAAGTCCGGGACGTAATGAGATCCTGGAATATTATTGGGAACGGTTCAGTTAAAAGTCCAGAAATTGGTAATATTGTGATAGACCTTCTAGCTCCATTATTTTGCTTTATCTACCGATGCATTTTCCGGGCTTATGGGAGTCCGTGCAGGTGGTTTCTTTTATTGTGCACTAGCGTACCCGTCGGGTTTATGGGAGCCCGGCAGAGTTAGTAGATTACTTGTCTTTGTTGCCTGTACGCTTGTGTACATACCCCCATTTACTACTCTTTGCACTTGATGTGACCCTTTATTTGCATTTCAGTTCACTTTTGCTTATCTTGCTCAATCGGCCTATGATGCCTAATGGGTACCTGTTGTTTTGGTACTCATGCTACGCTCTGCATCGATTTTGTGATGTAGGTCCGAGCACTAGTAGCCAGCGTTGATCGAGCTTGGAGTAGACTTATCCGGGGATGGGGGTGAGCACACGGTGTTTTGTACTATTTCAGTCTCCATCTGTATATATAGACTTGTCTCTTTCCTTTCGAGAGAGTCCAGTCTCTGTTGTCCAGTTTTGGGACTTGTACTCATTTTGAAGTAGCTCTGTACTGGTGACTTCTAGGTTCTGGGAGGGATCTTTATTTGTATATATATTTTGGGTTGGTTCCGCCTGTTTATATTGTTATTTTCCTACTTTTGTTTGATTTCTACCCTCAGACCCATTACTTGTTGTTCCGGGTTGGCTTACCTACTGGTGGGTTATAGTAGGTGCCATCATGACTTGATAAATCGGGTCGTGACAAATTGGTATCAAAGCCCCAGGTTCGTCGGTCTCACTTGTACAGAGCTAATGTCTAGTACAGTCCTACAGATCGGTACGAAGACGTCCATTACTTATCTTCGAGAGGCTACAGGATGTCTTTAGGAACGTGTCGCTTTTGTATCACTGTCGTGCATTGTGTGTCTTATCGATTTCTGAAAATCTTACTTGTATCACTCTTTTATAGGGATGGCTCGCACGCGTGGTAGGGCCCCACTAGGGGTAGGGCGACACGGAGGTCGTGCCGGAACTACGGCACCAGCCCGGGACCGATAGCAAACTCCGAAACCGGTGATAGAGCCACCAGCGGCTCCAAAGACAACGGCAAACCGATGGGCACGAGACCGGCCCGGCCACCGCCCGAGCCTTGTGGCGGCTCCGGATATCAAGCGATGCTCGTACAGATACTAGCTGCCATTGGGGGTATGCAGCAGGCCCCAGCTCCAGCCGTTCCAGTACCGCAGGGCCAGCCTACACCAGCGGTACCGGTTGTTCAGCAGCTAGCGGCACCGATTGTTCAGCCTGACGATTTGGAGGGCGTCATGCCACTACGGGAGCAGAAGATGCTCGGGGTGTTCCTTAGACTATCACCACCGAGGTTTTCTGGGGCAGTGGGGGAGGATGCCCACGAGTTTCTAGTTACTTGCCGCGAGTGGCTACAGACTTTGGGTTTAGTGGAGTCGAGAGGAGCAGACTTCACCGCGCACCAGTTAGACGGTCCCGCCAGGCAGTGGTGGCGTACATACTTAGAGACCAGGCCAGCTGGGTCTCCACCGGTCACATGGACTGAGTTCTCAGAAGCTTTCTTGGCTCAATTTATTCCCAGGAGCATCAGAGATCAGTTTGCTCGGTTAGAGCAGGGCTCCATGACAGTATCAGAGTATGAGACCCGATTCCACGAGCTCTCCAGGCATGCCGCCATATATTACCTACTGAGGAGGAGAGGGTTCGTTGTTTTGTTCGGGGTTTGAGACTACGGTTGCGGATTGAGACTCGGACTTTAGTCTCGGCGGGCCGCTCATTTCGGATGTAGTGGACCATGCCCGCACTATCGAGCCGCTCCGTCGCGAGGCCCAAGGGGGCAGCGGCAAGAGAGCTAGACAGGAGGATAGCCATGATAGGCGCCGTTTCAGACCCCGAGAGTCTTATGATAGATCTCAGCAGAGGTTTCAGTCGGGTCAGTCTAGTAGCCCCTTCCAGGCTTCTCTCCAGGCATCGGAGGGTGATCAGCACCGCCATATTAGTTTTAGTGCCGGTCCTAGTCGGGGCCGAGATAGTTCACGAGATGGGTTCTTACGCCGGGGTAGCCGACCTCAAGCTCTCGGTCGGCCCCGGGGTGTTATGAGTGTGGAGAGTTAGATCATTGGGCCCGCGAGTGTCCCCATCGCGGGTTAGCCTTACCCGCTCCACGGGCGGCTAGGCATGCGCCGGCTGCTCCAGCTAGAGGCGAGGCCGGGGACGGGGGGGTGGTCACGTAGGGGTGGTCACCGGGGTATACGGGGGTCCCCGGGAGGCGGATTAGGAGGCGGGCCGATGCACGGGGTAGGGGAGTCCGGGCCCACTTTTATGTAGCTCCGGCTAGAGCGAATCTTGAGACCTCGGACGATGTGATCACGGGTACGGTGTTATTATGCCATCGGCCCACATCGCCTTATTTGATCCAGGCTCTACTTATTCCTATATATCATTTTATTGTGTTCCTCGATTGAGTATGATCCCAGAGCTATTGGTTGAGCCGTTGCGTATTTCAACCCCCCGTAGGTGATTCTTTAGTAGTGGATCGGTATTTAGATCCCGTGTGGTGACTATTCGGAGGCGAGACACTAGGGTTGATCTTATTTTCCTTGATATAGTGGATTTTCATTTGATTTTGGGTATGGATTGGTTATCTTCCCACCATACGGTCTTGGATTGCTACGCTAAGACCGTTACTTTAGCCATGCCTGGTATTCCACCAGTGGTGTGGCAGGGCTCTTGTAGTCGCACGCCAGTTCGGGTGATATCTTTTGTTCGGGCCCAGAGGTTGATGGCTAGTGGGTGTTTGGCTTATTTGGCTTATGTTAGAGATGTTAGTAAGGAGGGTCCTACCATTGATTCAGTACCTATTGTTCGAGAGTTTACAGATGTGTTTCCTGCCGATCTGCCTGGTCTCCCTCCTGATCGTGACATTGACTTTTCTATTGAAGTAGAGCTGGGCATTAAGCCCATTTATATACCACCGTACCGTATGGCCCCCGTAGAGCTCAAGGAGCTCAGTGTTCAGATTCAGGATCTCTTAGATAAGGGGTTCATTCGGCCTAGTGTATCGCCTTGGGGTGCCCCAGTCCTCTTCGTAAAGAAGAAGGACGGTACTATGCGATGTGTATTGACTACGAGCGGAACAAGGTGACGGTGAAGAAAGCGGACATCCCTAAGACCGCATTTAGGACTCGTTATGGCCACTATGAGTTCCTTGTGATGTCTTTTGGGTTGACTAACGCCCCTGCCGCGTTCATGGACTTGATAACACGTGTGTTCAGGCCATACCTTGATTTATTTTTCATTGTCTTCATTGATGACATACTGGTAGACTCGCGGAGCCGGAGTGAGCATGAGCAGTATTTGAGGATAATGCTCCAGACTTTGAGAGATCAGCGACTTTATGCCAAGTTCTCAAAGTGCGAGTTTTGGCTTGAGTATGTAGCCTTCTTGGGGCACGTGGTGTCTAAGGAGGGTATTAGGGTTGATCCGGCAAAGATTGATGCTATTCGTGATTGGCACAGGCCCACCTCTGTGACTGAGATTCGTAGCTTCGTCGGACTAGCAGGCTATTACAGATGCTTTGTTGAGGGATTCTCTACTATAGCAGCACCTTTGACTCGGTTGACTCGCCAGGATGTTCCGTTTGTGTGGTCGGAGGAGTGCAGAGGAAGTCGCACGAGCGCAACTACCCCACTCATGACTTAGAGTTGGCGGCGGTGATTTTTGCGCTTAAGATTTGGAGGCATTATCTGTATGGAGTTCGATGCGAGATCTATACCGATCATAGGAGCCTTCAGTACATTATGAGCCAGAGAGATCTTAATTCGAGATAGCGTCGTTGGATTGAGCTCTTGAAGGACTACGACCTCTCTATTCTATTCATCCGGGCACATCTAAGATGTATCGGGACTTGAGACAGCACTACTGGTGGAGCGGCATGAGGAAAGATATTGCGGATTATGTATCGCGTTGCTTGAGTTGTCAGCAGGTTAAGGCCGAGCATTTGAGGCCTGGTGGTGAGCTTCAGAGATTACCCATTCCTGAGTGGAAATGGGAGAGGATCACCATGGACTTCGTTGTAGGATTACCTCGCACTTCCCGTGGTCTTGATAGTATTTGGGTCATCGTAGAGCGATTGACCAAGTCAGCACACTTTATTCCTGTCCATACTTCCTATAGTGCTAAGAGGTTAGCCCGTATCTACGTTCGAGAGGTGGTTCGTCTTCATGGTGTGCCTGTTTCCATCATCTCAGATCGGGGCCCACAGTTCACATCTAGCTTCTGGAGGACCTTCCAGGATGAGTTGGGTACCCGTGTTGACCTTAGCACAACTTTCCACCCACAGACTGATGGTTAGTCGGAGCGCACGATTCAGGTTCTTGAGGACATGTTGCGAGCTTGTGTTATGGATTTTGGGGGTCAGTGGGACCAGTATTTGCCTTTAGCAGAGTTTGCGTATAACAACAGCTACCACTCGAGTATTCAGATGGCCCCATTCGAGGCCTTATATGGTAGGCGTTGTCGCTCTCCGGTTGGTTGGTTTGAGTCTCTGAGCCCGGGCGCGCGCGGTACGGACTTGATGCGAGAGGCTTTAGATCATGTGAGGGTGATTCAAGATAGGCTCGGGACAGCCCATAGTAGACATCGAGTTATGCGGACCGTAGGCTTCGGCCGTTGAAATTTCTTTGTTGGTGATAGAGTATTCCTCCGTGTGTCGCCCATGAAGGGTGTAATGAGATTTGGGAGGCGGGGCAAGCTTACCTCCGGGTATATAGGTCCTTTTGAGATATTGAGGACAGGTTGGGGAGGTCGCATATGAGTTAGCTTTGCCCCCGGCCTTTTCGGCTATTCACCCAGTTTTTCATGTTTCGATGTTGCGCGGTATGTTCCAGATGAGTCCCATGTGATTCAGTATGATGCAGTGGACTTGGATGACAGTTTGAGATACATTGAAGAGCCAGTTGCTATTTTGGCCAAAGATGTCAGACGGTTGCGTTCCAGAGCCATCCCTGTGGTTAAGGTCCATTGGAGACATCGTCCAGTTGAGGAGGCTACCTGGGAGATCGAGCATGAGATGCGGGCACAGTTCCCCGGCTTATTTGAGCATTCAGGTACTTCTTGACTCTTACTTTCGCGGAGGAAAGTTCTTTTAGTAGTAGATATTGTAATGACCCTTCAGGTCATTTTTAAATTAAAGAATTCTTTCCCTCGTATAGAGCATTCCTGTAGCGACCCCAAGTCATTTATGACTTGCTGGCACTGACTGTTCGATCGCCTGGTCGTTCGTTTTGGTTTTAGGCCTGTTTCCCTGTTTTGGAGATTTTTATAACTTGAAAAGTTGACTTTGGTCAACCTTCTTGGGAGTCGTACTCAGATGAAAATTCTGACAGCTAGGTTAGCTTCGAAAGATCGATTTTGGTCTAGAACGACCCTTTGTTCACTTCCCGAGGCTTTAGATGGCAGTTGTGGAATCTGGATCAAACGATACTGGGTGTGGGACTGATAACAGCAGGGTTAAGGAGATCACAAATAGAGAATTGAATATTAGAATGCGGAAGCACAAAGAAAAGAAACAAAAAAACTAAATAAAGATATGGGAAATTCGAAGAAAAGATCCACGAATTTCCAAGGATTAGATGTTCTAAGGTCTTGAAAAGATCCAAGTAACAACGTATAGATTTATGGAAGAAATCTAACGCCTATACTTGAGAAAATGAATCAAAACAATAGATTCGGATCTTGACCGCTTTATGAGTAACTAAAGACAATAATTAGTATGTAGAACTAATCACCTTCTAAAGAATACCAAAAAGAAACCAAAGATATCATAAGAAGAAGTTACTTTATACCTTAAACTATGAAACTAGTAAAGGTTTAAAGATAAATTCTCAAAGAACAAGTCACAAAGGTTCAAAGAACTCTCTCAAATATTATTAATATCGAACTAAATTGTCTTTAATGAATAAAAAGGACCCCTATATATAGGAGAAGGGGTGAAAAACGTCCAAGACCTTAAAAGACAATTACAAGGACTCCTACTCTAGAAAGGAAATAAAGTAATCTAACTAAAAACAAATTTAGTACTTCTAGGAAAGCTATGGTAATTAGGAGACCATTAATAGAATAAGGAAAATATTAATAACCTATAAATAAATAAAGAAATAAGGTAAATCCCAACTAGGAAAAGAATCTTGACAATCTTGGAAAGTTTGACTAGTCTTCTCTCAAAACTTGGGCAGAAAGCAACTCTTGTTGTGGCTGATTCTTGGACTCTTCTTGACCTTATTTACACGAAATTGGGCCTTAAAATTACTCATCTTGGGCTTGAATTTGGGCCACCAAATAATTGTAGCATTTGGACAATTCCTCTTCCTTGGGCTTGAGCTCTTCTTCCCCAATAAGACACCTTTGGATCAGCGATTGAAGCCCATTGAGCTTATCATTGAACTCCTTGGTTTGAGATCTTGTTATGGGCCTCCTTGGAGTTTCTAAAGCTTCATCATTGTCCTTCAATGGGGTTGCGCTTCCTTGGATGCTATCATTCCCCTCTTCTTGAAGAGAATTCGTCCTCGAATTCAAATCTGCATCAAAATGGGAAAGATCAGAAACATTAAAAGTAGCACTAACTTGGAACTCACCAGGAAGATCAAGTTTATAAACATTGTCTCCAATCCTTTCAAGGACTTTGTATGGCCCACTTCCTCTAGGATCTAGTTTGGTCTTTCTTTTGGAAGGAAATCTTTCCTTTCTCATATGCACCCAAACCAAGTCACCAGGTTTAAAAACAAGATATTTTCTGCCCTTATTCCTTCGTAATGCAACTTCCTTATTCTTCTTTTCAATTGCAAGCCTTGTTTGTTCATGAATTTTCTTCATCATATCAGCCTTCTTCTTACCATCAAGATTAGCAAAATCATTAGTAGGCAAAGGCAATAAATCAAGGGGGTAAGGGGTTGAATCCATATACAACTTCAAAAGGAGTCTTACCCGGTAGAAGAATGGAAGGTCCTATTATAAGCAAATTCTACAATAGGTAAGTAATCTTCCCAAGAAGTCAACTTTCCTTTCAAAACAGCCCTCAACATGTTCCCTAAAGTTCTATTAACCACTTCCGTTTGCCCATCCGTTTGTGGGGTGACAAGATGTAGAAAATAGCAATTTAGTTCCCAACTTTCCCCAAAGAATTCTCCAAAAGTGACTTAAGAACTTGGCATCCCTATCACTAACAATAGTTCTAGGTATTCCATGCAATTTAACTACTTCCTTTACAAACAAGTCAGCCACATGAGATGCATCATTAGTCTTTTTACATGAGATAAAATGAGCCATTTTAGAAAATCTATCTACTACCACAAATATACTATCCTTACCATACTTAGTCCTTGGCAGCCCCAATATGAAATCCATAGAAATATCAATCCAAGGGGAATTAGAAACAGGTAAAGGAGTATAAAGACCATGCGGCAATGTTCTAGACTTAGCCTATTTACATTCAAGACAATAAGAACATACTTTTTCAACATCCTTTCTCATGCTAGGCCAAAAAAAATGTTCAGAAAGTATTTCCAGTGTTTTGGGTACACCAAAATGTCCCATTAGCCCTCCACAATGTGCTTCCCTAACAAATAGTTCACGCAACGAGCAATTAGGAACACATAATTTATTTTCCTTGAATAGAAATTCATCTTGAAGATTAAATTTCTCAAAAGGACCTAACTTACATTCAGCAAAAATCTCACCAAAACCAGAATCATTAGCATAGAGGAACTTGATTTGGTCAAAACCCAACAACTTTGAAGTAAGAGTAGAGATCAAAACATACCTTCTTGAGAGTGCATCAACAACCACATTCTCCTTTCCTTGTTTGTAAGCAATTACATAAGGAAAAGTTTCAATAAACTCTACCCATTTAGCATGCCTACGACTAAGTTTACCTTGGCTCTTCAAGTATTTTAATGATTCATGACCAGTCTTGACCACAAATTCTCGAGGCCACAAGTAGTGTTGCCATGTAGCTAACGCCCTTACCAAGGCATATAGCTCCTTATCATAAGTTGAGTAGTTCAATGTTGCTCCACTTAACTTTTCACTAAAGTAGGCAATTGGCTTGGAGTCTTGCATCAAAACTAAGACTTAGAAAAATCAGGCAATTGCAAAAGAGGAGCAGAACACAATTTATCCTTCAGCAAGTTAAATGCATCATCTTGTTCCTTTCCCCATTTAAAAACCTTATCTTTTTTAATAACTTCAGTTAAAGGAGCAGCAATGGTGCTAAAGTCTCGCACAAACCTCCTATAAAAACTAGCAAGTCCATGAAAACTCCTAACTTCAGTTACACTATTAGGTTTAGGCCATTCTTTTATTGCCTTGATTTTCTCATCATCTACTTCAACTCCCTTAGAACTAACCACAAAACCTAAGAAAACCACACGATCCACACAGAAAGTACACTTTTTGAGATTAGCAAATAAGCACTGATTTCTAAGAACTTCAAAAACTTGTTTTAAGTGCTCTAGGTGTTTATCTAGATTTTGTGAAAAGATCAAGATGTCATCAAAATACACCACAATAAATTTTCCATGGAAATCTTTAAAAACATGATTCATTAGTCTCATAAAAGTGCTTGGTGCATTAGTCAAGCCAAAGGGCATAACTAACCACTCATAAAGTCCATATTTGGTCTTAAAAGCAGTTTTCCATTCATCTCCCGGGATTCATACGAATCTGATGGTAACCACTCTTTAGATCAATTTTAGAAAAGATTTTGGAACCATACAGTTGGTCCAACATGCCATCAAGACGAGGGATAGGATGGCGATACTTTACCGTTATCTTGTTGATAGCTCGACAATCTACACACATCCTCCATGTTCCATCCTTTTTGGGGACCAATAGGACTGGAACAGAGCATGGGCTCATACTCTCTCGAACAAATCCCTTTTCAAGCAATTCTTCAACTTGCCTTTGTAATTCTTTGGTCTCTTCAGGATTGCTCTTATAAGCAGGCCTATTAGGAAGTTGAGACCCAGGCACAAAGTCTATTTGGTGCTCAATCCCTCTCAAAGGTGGCAATCCCTTTGGAGTGTCATCAGGAAAAACATCTTCAAAATTCTGTAAAAGAGAAGAAACACTATTTGGCAAAGAAGGAGTTAGTTGTTCAAAATTAATCAATACTTCTTTGTAAGTAAGTAGTATTATGGGTAGCCCCTCTCTCCTAGCATTCAAACATTCTTTGGCTTTTATATAAAGGCTTTCATTTTTCTTTTCCTTAGCCTATTTCCTCTCACCAAAATATTTTATTTTTTTACTCATACCCTCTTTTACTTCTTTACTTAGATCGCTGCCCTCTCTCTCTTTCTCTCGGCCATCTCTCTTTTTTTCTATCTCTTGGCCTTTTTCTTTTCCCTCAAGCTCACTTTTTACCTCTCCCTTTTGTTTTCCCATTGTTTCCCTCAATCGGTTTTGATCTTCAAACACTTGAGAAGGAGATAATAGAGCAAAGAGTATACTTCTTACCATTATGCAGAAGACTATACCTATTCTTTCTTCCATGATGAGTAGTGTCCCTATCATACTGCCAAGGTCGGCCAAGTAAAACATGGCATGCTTGCATTGGAACTACATCACAAAGAATTTCATCTTTATACCTACCAACATTGAATGAAATCATGCATTGTTTGTTTACTTTTACTTCTCCACAATCATTCAGCCATTGGAGCCTATATGGGGTAGAGTGCTTCATACATGCAATTCCTAGTTTATCCACCAAGTATGAACTCACCACATTTGCACAACTTCCCCATCAATAATCATAGAATAAGTCTTCCCTTTTATCCCACACCTAGTATGAAACAAATTCTCTCTCTGCCCTTCATCAACACTACCCAAATTGATAGTCATAATTCTCCTAACCACCCCAATTATACCATCATTAGGCAGTTCTAAATCATCTTCCTCACTTACACCTTCTCCCTCTTCTTCTTCCCCCTCACTTTTTTCACTCTCATATTCTCCATTCTCTCTAAGTAGGATGTTTCTTCTACTTGGACATTCACGCATCATATGCCCTCTTCCATGACCTTTGTGACATTGAATAGAACTTGAAGGTTTAGAAGATTTAGGATTAAAGATTTTACCTCCCTCCTCAACTTTACCTTTACCTCTATCATCTTGAGGTTTGGAAGGAGCTTTCCCCTCTTGAATTGACCATGGCTTCTTAGAGATAGTGTTTGGTCGACTTCTCCATGAGTTATTTTGCCGCTTTTTCTCAATTTGTTTTTCAACTTTTACAGACAAATCAACTAACTCATCTAAAGTTACATATTGTTGTATCTCTACTACATTAGCTATTTCTGTATTTAAACCATTTAAAAATATAGCTATTGTAGCTTCTTCTTCCTCCATGCAGTTAGCTTGGATCATAGCCATATCCATGCTTTTGAAGTACTCATCCACCGACATGGAGCCTTGCTTCAAGTGTTGAAGGCGAGACTGTAGATCTCTTTGGAAGTATGATGGAATAAATCGCTTCCTCATTACCCTCTTCATCTCTCGCCACGTAGCAATAGGTGGTAGCTCCTCTTGCAATCTGTCCCTAGCAAGCTTTTTCCACCAAGAAGCAGCATAATCAGAAAACTCAACAACAACAAGTTTAACTTTCTTACCCTTAGAGTAGTTATGGCAATCAAAGATGGCTTCAACTCGTCTCTCCCAATCAAGGTACAAGTTTGGATCCCTTGTCCCCTTGAAAGATGGCATCTTCATCTTTATACTATTTATATTATCATTTTCTACTCTACCTCTTTGTCCCCTCCTTTCTCTTCTTTCTAGATTAAATTCAACATCAAAATCATCATTATCATATTCAGGGTTTACACAACGGATATGGGGTACATTCCTTCTAACTTGGGGTCTAACATTATTTCGGGGTACAACATCATTCTCCCTCCTAATTGCAGCTATGGTGTCATTCTGCTCAACAATCATATCCCTCATCTCTTGAAATTGAAGGATCCATCTCTCAAATTGCTGGTGCATAGCTTGAAGGGTGAAGTCGTTCCTTCCTTTGACCTCAGCTTCTAAACGAGCCCTTTCCTCATCACCACCTGAATTAGACATCTAAAAAAAATGATCAAGTATCACACTTTTAATATGGCTTTTACCCTCTTTTAAACTCACCCACACTTGCCTTTTTCCACTCAAAATAACCTTTGAACGAGAATACTTTGGAGATTTATAATTAAACCAAAACGTGTATCAAGTTCGTAGTAATAAAGTATGGAATCTTGGGGTACAAAAAGAAAGTAAAGAACTAGTCCTAGAACAAGTAGGATTTAGTTGAAACAAAACACGAATAAAAAGGAACTTATTTTAGAATTATAAGAACAAGAAAAAAAAATTCCCTTATTCTTCAAGATCTAAAATCCCCTCTTCTTGGAGAGCAAGTAATAAACTTTCTTGAATAGCAAGTAATAAGCTTTCTTGGGTACCAAGTAATCAAATTTCTTGGAGGACAAGTAATCAGATTTTTTAGAGAGCAAGTTATAACTTTTTTTTTTGTTCACGCTACTATTCACGCTCCTGTAATTATTTTTTTTCACGCTACAGTATTTTTTACGCTACTGTTCACGCTACAGTTTTTTTTTTTTTTTTTTTGCTCTACTATAAGAAGAAATCCCAAGATTTATCAAGAATGGAATCTTGATAGAACCGCTCTGATACCACTTGATAACAGCAGGGTTAAGAAGATCACAAATAGAGAATTGAATATTAGAATGCGGAAGCACAAAGAAAAGAAACAAAAAAACTAAATAAAGATATGGGAAATTCGAAGAAAAGATCCACGAATTTCCAAGGATTAGATGTTCTAAGGTCTTGAAAAGATCCAAGTAACAACGTATAGATTTATGGAAGAAATCTAACGCCTTTACTTGAGAAAACGAATCAAAATAATAGATTCGAATCTTGACCGCTTTATGAGTAACTAAAGACAATAATTAGTATGTAGAACTAATCACCTTCTAAAGAATACCAAAAAGAAACCAAAGATATCACAAGAAGAAGTTACTTTATACCTTAAACTATGAAACTAGTAAAGGTTTAAAGATAAATTCTCAAAGACCAAGTCACAAAGGTTCAAAGAACTCTCTCAAATATTATTAATATCGATCTAAATTGTCTTTAATGAATAAAAAGGACCCCTATATATAGGAGAAGGGGTGAAAAACGTCCAAGACCTTAAAAGACAATTACAAGGACTCCTACTCTAGAAAGGAAATAAAGTAATCTAACTAAAAACAAATTTAGTACCTCTAGGAAAGCTATGGTACTTAGGAGACCATTAATAGAATAAGGAAAATATTAATAACCTATAAATAAATAAAGAAATAAGGTAAATCCCAACTAGGAAAAGAATCTTGACAATCTTGGAAAGTTTGACTAGTCTTCTCTCAAATCTTGTCATATAGGTTGACTCATTAGCTATAGTACCCGGTTCGAGTCCGTGGTCCAGCTTGCACGTGGTGTATTCCCAATTCCTCACTAAAGCTTCAGTTAGTCTTGATTATTCTTATCTGTAGGTTGAGGTTTTGGAGGTTGGAGAGATTCCGATTAAAGTCCGGGACGTAATGAGATCCTGGAATATGATTGGGAACGGTTCAGTTAAAAAGTTCGGAAATTGGTAATATTGTGATAGACCTTCTAGCTCCATTATTTTACTTTATCTGCCGATGCATCTGCCGGGCTTATGGGGGTCCGTGCAGGTGGTTTCTTTTATTGTGCACGAGCGTACTCGTCGGGTTTATGGGAGCCCGGTGGAGTTAGTAGATTACTTGTCTTTGTTGCCTGTACGCTCGTGTACATACTCCCATTTACTACTCTTTACACTTGATGTGACCCTTTATTTGCATTTCAGTTCACTTTAGCTTATCTTGCTCAGTCGGCCTATGATGCCTACTGGGTACCTGTTGTTTTGGTACTCATGCTACGCTCTCCATCTATTTTGTGATGCAGGTCCGAGCACTAGTAGCCAGCGTTGATCGAGCTTGGAGTAGACTTATCCGGAGACGGGGGTGAGTACACGGCGTGTTGTACTATTTCAGTCTCCATCTGTATATATAGACTTGTCTCTTTCCTTTCGTGAGAGTCCAGTCTCTGTTGTCCAGTTTTGGGACTTGTACTCATTTTGTAGTAGCTCATCTTGGTGACTTCCGGGTTAAGGGAGAGATCTTTATTTGTATATATGTTTTGGGTTGGTTCCGCTTTGTTTATATTGTTATTTTCCTACTTTTGTTTGATTTCTACCCTCAGACCCATTACTTGTTGTTCCGGGTTACGGGTTGGCTTACCTGCTGGTGGGTTATAGTAGGTGCCATCATGACTTGATAAATCGGGTCGTGACAAATTGGTATCAAAGCCCCAGGTTCGTCGGTCTCACTTGTACAGAGCTAATGTCTAGTAGAGTCCTGCAGATCGGTACGGATACGTCCGTTACTTATCTTCGGCAGGCTACAGGATGTCTTTAGGAACGTGTCGCTTTTGTATCACTGTCGTGCATTGTGTGTCTTATCGGTTTCTGAAAATTTTACTTGTATCACTCTTTTATAGGGATGGCTCGCACGCGTGGTAGGGCCCCAGCTAGGGGTAGAGGCCGACCTGGAGGTCGTGCCAGAACTACAAAGACTAGGCCGGGGCCCGAGAGCAAACTCCGGAGCCGGTGATAGAGCCACCGCCGGCTCAAAGACAACAGCAGTCGATGGGCTCGAGACCAGCCCAGCCACCGCTCGAGCCTGTGGCAGCTCTAGATATCCAGGCGATACTCGTACAGATACTAGCTGCCATTGGGGGTATGCAGCAGGCCCCAGCTCCAGCCGTTCCAGTACCGCAGGGCCAGCCTACACCAGCGGTACCGATTGTTCAGCAGCTAGCGGCACCGGTTTTCAGCCTGACGATTTGGAGGGCGTCACGCCACTACGGGAGCAGAAGGTGCTCGAGGTGTTCCTTAAACTATCATCGCCGAGGTTTTCTGGGGCAGTGGGGAAGATACCCACGAGTTTCTAGTTACTTGCCGCGAGCTGCTACAGACTTTGGGTTTAGTGGAGTCGAGAGGAGCAGACTTTACCGCGTACCAGTTAGACGGTCCCGCTAGGCAGTGGTGGCGTACATACTTAGAGACCAGGCCAGTTGGGTCTCCACCGGTCACATGGACTGAGTTTTCAGAGGCTTTCTTGGCTCGATTTACTCCCAGGAGCATCAGAGATCAGCTCAAAGATCAGTTTGCTCGGTTAGAGCAGGGCTCCATGACAGTATCAGAGTATGAGACCCGATTCCACGAGCTCTCCAGGCATGCCGCCATGATATTACCTACTAAGAAGGAGAGGGTTCGTTGTTTTGTTCGGGGTTTGAGACTACAGTTGCGGATTGAGACTCAGTCTTTAGTCTCAGCGAGCCGCTCATTTCTGGATGTAGTGGCCCATGCCCGCACTATCGAGCAGCTCCGTCGCGAGGCCCAAGGGGGCAGCGGTAAGAGAGCTAGACAGGAGAATAGCCATGATAGACGCCGTTTTAGACCCCGAAAGTCTTATGATAGATCTCAGTAGAGGTTTCAGTCGGGTCAATCTAGTAGCCCCTTCCAGGCTTCTCTCCAGGCATCGGAGGGTGATCAGCACCGCCATATCGGTTTTAGTGCCGGTCCAAGTCAAGGCCGAGATAGTTCACAGATGGGTTCTTACGTCAGGGTAGCCGACCTCCAGCTCTCGGTCGACAGATCCCAGGGGTGTTATGAGTGTGGGGAGTTAAATCATTGGGCCCGCGAGTGTCCCCATCGCATGTTAGCCTTACCCGCTCCACATGCGGCTAGGCATGCGCCCGGCTACCTCCAGGCTAGAGGTAGAGGCCGGGGACGGGACCGTAGGGGTGGTCACCGGGGTATACGGGGTGGTCCTCGAGGAGGCGGATTAGGGGGCGAGTCGATGCACGGGGTAGGGGAGTCCGGGCCCACTTTTATGCGGCTCCGGCTAGAGCGAGATGTTGAGACCTCGGACGATGTGATCACGGGTACGGTGTTATTATGCCATCGGCCCGCATCCGCCTTATTTGATCCGGCTCTACTTATTCCTATATATCTCGTTTATTGTGTTCCTCGATTGAGTATGATCCCGAGCTATTGGTTGAGCTGTTGCGTGTTTCAACCCCCGGTAGGTGATTCTTTAGTAGTGGATCGGGTATTTAGATCCTGTGTGGTGACTATTCAGAGGTGAGACACTAGGGTTGATCTTATTTTACTTGATATGGTGGATTTTGATTTGATTTTGGGTATGGATTGGTTATCTTCCCACCATGCGGTCTTGGATTGCTACGCTAAGACCGTTACTTTAACCATGCCTGGTATTCCACCAGTGGTGTGGCAGGGCTCTTGTAGTCGCACGCCAGTTCGGGTGATATCTTTTGTTCGGGCCCAGAGGTTGATGGCTAGCGGGTGTTTGGCTTATTTGGCTTATGTTAGAGATGTTAGTAAGGAGGGTCCTACCGTTGATTCAGTACCTATTGTTCGAGAGTTTACAGATGTGTTTCCTGCCGATCTGCCTAGTCTCCCTCCTGATCGTGACATTGACTTTTCTATTGAAGTAGAGCCGGGCATTAAGCCCATTTATATACCACCGTACCATATGGCCCCCGTAGAGCTCAAGGAGCTCAGTGTTCAGATTCAGGATCTCTTAGATAAGGGATTCATTCGGCCCAGTGTATGGAGTTCGATGCGAGATCTATACCGATCATAGGAGCCTTCAGTACATTATGAGCCAGAGAGATCTTAATTCGAGACAGCGTCATTGGATTGAGCTCTTGAAGGACTACGACCTCTCTATTCTATTCATCCGGGCACATCTAAGATGTATCGGGACTTGAGACAGCACTACTGGTGGAGCGGCATGAGGAGAGATATTGCGGATTATGTATCGCGTTGCTTGAGTTGTCAGCAGGTTAAGGCCGAGCATTTGAGGCCTGGTGGTGAGCTTCAGAGATTACCCATTCCTGAGTGGAAATGGGAGAGGATCACCATGGACTTCGTTGTAGGATTACCTCACACTTCCCGTGGTCTTGATAGTATTTGGGTCATCGTAGATCGATTGACCAAGTCAGCACACTTTATTCCTGTCCATACTTCCTACAGTGCTAAGAGGTTAGCCCGTATCTACATTCGAGAGGTGGTTCGTCTTCATGGTGTGCCTGTTTCCATCATCTCAGATCCGGGCCCACAGTTCACATCTAGCTTCTGGAGGACCTTCCAGGATGAGTTGGGTACCCGTGTTGACCTTAGCACGGCTTTGCACTGGACCGATGGTCGATCGGAGCGCACAATCGGGTTCTTGAGGACATGTTGCGGTTTGTGTTATGGATTTTGGGGGTCGGTGGGACCCGCATTTGCCTTTGGCGAGTTTGCGTATAACAACAGCTACCACTCGAGTATTCAGATGGCCCCATTCGAGGCCTTATATGGTAGGCGTTGTCGCTCTCCAGTTGGTTGGTTTGAGTCTACAGAGCCCAGGTCGCGCGGTACAAACTTGATGCGAGAGGCTTTAGATCATGTGAGGGTGATTGAAGATAGGCTCAGGACAGCCCAGAGTAGACATCAGAGTTATACAGACCGTAGGCGTCGACCGTTGAAATTTGATGTTGGTGATAGAGTATTCCTCCGTGTGTCGCCCATGAAGGGTGTAATGAGATTTGGGAGGCGGGGCAAGCTTACCCCCAGGTATATAGGTCTTTTTGAGATATTGAGGACAGTTGGGGAGGTCTCATATGAGTTAGCTTTGCCCCCGGCCTTTTCAGCTATTCACCCAGTTTTTCATGTTTTGATGTTGCGCCGGTATGTTCCAGATGAGTCCCATGTGATTCAGTATGATGCAGTTGACTTGGATGACAGTTTGAGATACATTGAGGAGCCAGTTGTTATTTTGGCCGAGAGATGTCGACGGTTGCGTTCCCGGACCATCCCACGTGGTTAAGGTCCATTGGAGACATCGTCCAGTTGAGGAGGCTACCTGGGAGATCGAGCATGAGATGCGGGCACAGTTTCCCGGCTTATTTGAGTATTCAGGTACTTCTTGACTCTTACTTTCGCGGACGAAAGTTCTTTTAGTAGTGGATATTGTAATGACCCTTCAGGTCATTTTTAAATTAAAGAATTCTTTCCCTCGTATAAAGCATTCCTGTAGCGACCCCAAGTCATTTATGACTTGCTGGCACTGACTGTTCGGTCGCCTGGTCGTTCGTTTGGGTTTTAGGCCCGTTTCCCTGTTTTGGAGATTTTTATAACGTGAAAAGTTGACTTTGGTCAACAATCTTGGGAGTCGTGCTCAGATGAAAATTCTTACAGCTGGGTTAGCTTCGAAAGATCAATTTTGGTCTAGAACGACCCTTTGTTCACTTCCCGAGGCTTTAGATAGCAGTTGTGGAATCTGGCTCAAACGATACTGGGTGTGGGACCCACTTTTCATCGAAGCAATCTCCAAATGGAAATTCTGCCTTCACCGTTGAGTCCGAAATATTGTTTCCAATTAGATTCCATATATGGTTTGTATTTTTCCGATTCCGAACGAGTCCGGAACATCGAAATTTAAGTTTGGAGGGTTGTAGAATTTTGACGCGGCGGTGACGTGGCAGAGCCACGCGACGCCACGTGGCAGCGGCTGGAAATCTGGGAATTTCCAGATTTTAGGACGAGTTCGTTCAATTTTTTCCCTCAACTTAAACATCAGATTTCTCCTTCATTTTGAGTCCAAATTAGGTGCTTCAAGAGGCTAACTTCAAGAGAATTTCGTGAGAAATCTAGCGGTGATCTCAGAAACATGAGGGGAGGCTTCGTTTGAGGTAAGGAATCGAATTTAGCCACTGCTAGGATGATTTCCGGATTGAATTGTTGTTGAATTTTGAAATGTGAGATCTTGATCATCTTAGGTCCGTTTTGAGTCATTCTTGAGGCTAACTTGTAGAGTTTTTCACAAGGATCGTCGTGGTATAATCTGTTTGGGTTGAAAGGGTCTCATTTTTCCAGAAATTGGTGATCAAGGGGCTGCCAATTTTAATTGTTGTGGCTGATTTGCTGTGTTTTAGGCATCTGTTTGTACTAAAATTTTGGGATATTAGTTTAGTAAGGTATTTGGGACGTTTTCACGGATTCGATTTCGAGATTCCAATTGTGGGCCCCACAATCCCGTTTTAGACCCGATTTTGGGTCCGTCTCCGAAAAATACAATTTTAGTGTCAATATATTCGTAATGATGAGGTGATTAACCTTTTGTTAGTGGGGAAGCGTTCAGAGACCGTTCGGAGGGGAAAAGATCTAGTACCGTGAGTTGGAGCATGCGTGGTCGGCTTTCAGGTAGGCTATGGCTTTCTTTCGTGAGATTGAGCATGTTTAGGCATTTGTGTATTAATTTGCTTGAGTATGGAGGGGTTCGGGTGTTGAGCATGCTAAATTTCTGTAGTTCCTGCCTTAGACCTTATTTCGGGAAAGTGTTGGATTATGACAGCATGTCTCTTGATATTATTGAATATCCATATCTTGTGGTGTATATGATAATATTGATTTAAAGTATGTTTGGCCTTAGTCTAGGCTTAGGCTAGTGTTGCCATAGACTTGCGAGATTTCGGATGTCGTTGGGCAGTAGAACTTTTTCCGATGCCGTTTCGGACGGTCAGCTCCTTGTAGACTGATATAGCAGACTTGAGTCGATAGTCGGTAACTCGGCTTATGACCTTGTATCCATAATGCCCTCGCTTTAGCTGTTAGCTACGGTGCCCGGTTATAGTCCGTGGTCCGGCTTACTTATGTCCGAGCTTAGCTACGTGCCCGGTTCGAGTCCGTGGTCCAGCTTACTGTGATCCGGTTTTGGCTACAGTACCCGGTTAGAGTCCGTGGTCCAGCCCACCCGTGCCCGACCTTTGGCTACAGCACTCGGTTCGAGTCCGTGGTCTAGTCCATATAGGTTGACTCATTGGCTATCGTACCCGGTTCGAGTTCGTGGTCCAGCTTGCACGTGGTGTATTCCCAATTCCTCACTAAAGCTTCAGTTAGTCTTGATTATTCTTATCTGTAGGTTGAGGTTTTGGAGGTTCGAGAGATTCCGATTAAAGTCCTGGACGTAATGAGATCTGGAATATGATTGGGAACGATTCGATTAAAAGTCCGAGTTGGTAATATTGTGATAGACCTTCTAGCTCCATTATTTTACTTTATCTCGCGATGCATCTGCCGGGCTTATGGGGTCTGTGCAGGTGGTTTCTTTTATTGTGCACGAGCGTACCCGTCGGGTTTATGGGAGCCCGGCGGAGTTAGTAGATTACTTGTCTTTGTTGCCTGTACGCTCGTGTACATACCCCCATTTACTACTCTTTGCACTTGATGTGACCCTTTATTTGAATTTCAGTTCACTTTTGCTTATCTTGCTCAGTCGGCCTATGATGCCTCTTTTGGGTACCTGTTGTTTTGGTACTCATGCTACGCTCTGCATCTGTTTCATGATGCAGGTCCGAGCACTAGTAGTCAGCATTGATCGAGTTTGGAGCAGCCTGATCCTGAGACGGGGGTGAGCACATGGCGTTTTGTACTATTTCAGTCTCCATCTGTATATATAGACTTGTCTCTTTCCTTTCGAGACAAGTCCGCCCTCTCGTTGTCCAGTTTTGGGACTTGTACTCATTTTGTAGTAGCTGCATCTGGTGACTTCCAGGTTTTGGGAGGGATCTTTATTTGTATATATGTTTTGGGTTGGTTCCGCCCGTTTATATTGTTATTTTCCTACTTTTGTTTGATTTCTACCCTCAGACCCATTACTTGTTGTTCCGGGTTACGGGTTGGCTTATCTGCTGGTGGGTTATAGTAGGTGCCATCATGACTTGATAAATCGGGTCGTGACATTGTTTCTCTGCAATTTGAATATATCATCGTCTGTTCTCTGGCGTAGTAGCTCCATATTGTATTTCCGTTTACATAATTTTTTGCTAATTCATTCAATATTGTAGCTAGGCCAATAACTCGTTTTCTTGCATAGAACTCGGGTATTTCTATCTTTTGGTTTTCGTTTTGTTTCTCTATCTTTTCCGGGATGATCATTTCTCTTGTCAATCCTATTGTTATTACTTGTATAATTGGTTTTATCTCGTCGTATAGTATCTTTGTTGGTGCTGAATAAAATTTTATGTAGAAGAGCGTTCCTTTGGTAATTCGTTTATAGTGCATAAATGCCTTATGTAGTTCTGGAATTGTAGCTATCTTGTCTCTTGTTGCAGTATATACTGTGTTTAGCAATCCATAATGGTAACAAGTTCCCACTAGATTGGCGTTTGTACACAGTTGTGCAATTAATTTGTTGTATCCTTGTAAGTTTTGGGTAATATAATCTTCATGAGGGTTTTTGTGTTTGTAGATCTAGGATTTTGGTTCAAAAATGTTTGTATCTTATGGATGTTTTCTATATAGGTTCGGGTTATATGATTGTATGTTTGTTTATCTTTGTCGTAGGCTTTCTTTGTATGTATTGACTTGAGGGGTATAAATATATCTTTCTCGTTTTTGGTATAAATGGTTTATCAAAAAGTTTGGTCATATTTGTATTGACATATCTTGTTTTGGTTTCCTCCTTTGTTGCAGAGGTACTAGCTGTTCCTGTAGCTGCATTTAACAAACTGTTAGTTTGGGTTTTTCGGTGTTTTCCATCGTCACCTTCTAGCTCTGGAATTTTTTAGTCGTCCGATGAACTTAGCTCCGCATGTTTAACGTCATGCTGCTGACTTTTCATTTGTTGTAGCTCTTTTTCCATTGTATCTAGCTTTGTATGAAACAATGTCATTGCATTCAATATCTTTTCAATTGTATTTTCATTGTCTAGATCCATACGAGTAGCTTTGTCTTGATATGTAATGCAATAACATTTTTGTCGGTACCTATCACTTCTATCGTAAATGTGAAATTTTGTATATTTAATACTAGTCTTCGTATCTCTTTAGTTCTTACTTGAATCTTGTATTTTCCTTGTAATCCACCATTTCACCTGTGTATTATCTGTTCTTACAATAAACTTGTTATAGACAATATATGGTTCAAAGGCTAACAAACATTTATATAAAGCATATAATTCTTTTCTATTTATCTCCCATTTTATTTCGGGATTTATAAATGTTCCGGAGTAATATCTACAATGATGTTCTATTTTTTCTTTATCGTATTTATATTTTAATACTCCTCCATAGCTTATTTCACTGGCATCTGATTCTACTATGTATATGAATTTTTTATTTTCGTCTGGAAAGTATAATTTTGGTAGTTTTTTACATAATAGTTTTATTTTTCTTATTTGGGCTTGGTCGTTTTGGTCAAAATAATATTCTACATCCTTTTTTAATTTTTTATGTAATGGTTTAAGATTTTTTGCTAAGTTAGGTATGTATTCTCGTACCTGATTTACTAATCCTAAAAATGATTGTAATTTCTTTTCTGTGTCTGTTTTCTTCAGAATTTATTATTTTTTGTACTATAAGGTTTTGCATTTTTATACCATTTTTATCTATTCGTATTCCTAAAAATTCTATTTGATTTTTCATTATTTCAGCTTTCTTTTTGCTTAGACTTATGCCTGAGTGTGTAATTATATGAATAAATTTTTCTAATAGCCTTATATGGTCTTCTTCTGTTCGTGAATATAATAATATGTCATCTATGTATACTATGCAATTTTCTAACTGATTAAAATAATTATCCATAAAATGTTGGTATCTACCTGGTGCATTTTTATATCCAAAAGGTAATACGTTCCATTCATAAAATCCTTGAGGTTCTGTAAAAGCTGTTAATTTTTTAGATTCTTCTTCTAACTTAAGATGGTAAAATCCTGATTTGCAATCAAATTTACTAAAATAATTATAACCTTGTATTTGTCTTACTTTCAATACTTTATTTGGTATAGGGTAATTATATGTTTTTGTTTTTGCATTTAAATTTCTATAATCAATAACCATACGGCTTTTCCCTCGTTTTTGTTCACTGTGTTTATTTACTATGAATGCTGGACTTGTATGTTTACTATTACTTTCTTGAATATATTTATTTTCTAATAATTCGGTTATATGCATTTTAAATTCTTTTAAATCATCAAAATTGTATTTTAATGGTTTTTGGGTAATTATGCTATTTTCATCAATTAGCTCAATTTTTACCTTTGTTTTATGTTTTTCCCATCCTTTTAAGGGATCTTCACTATATAATAGTTCTAATTTTTCTTGGATTACTTTTATCTTGTCTATAGAAAATATTATCAATTCTATATTATGAGTACTTTCTTTGATATTTTCTAATTTTTGGGTTATTTTCTCACTTCCTTTAATCCATGGTGTAGATTTTCTATTTTTATTAGTTACTCTTTTTGCTCCTACTTTTTGTTTGCATGGTGTGGTAAACCACCAGTGTATTTTTGTTATTATGTGGGGATATAGTTTTTCTAAAAACGGCATTCCCAAAAGCATATCTTTATTAATAAATTCATAACTATATATTTCTTCTATAGTTAATATTTTATCCCATATTTGTAGCTTTATATTTTTTGTTTTGTATGTTATCATACTTCCTTCATTATTAAATCATGTTACTACTATGGGGGTTTTAAATTTTTCCCATTTTTCGTCTGGTAGACAATTATGTTTACACATATTTGCTTCTGCTCCTGTATCTAACATTGGAGTATAATATTTATTATAATAATTTTCTACTATTATTTTTGCAAGTATAAAGATTTTCATAATGCTCTTTTTATTGTGACTTTCTTGGTTTTATACGTTATAATTAATTGTGTATTGTCTAGATTATAAGGTTTCATTTCTTCTAACCATTTTATTCCTAATATTATATTATCACCTTGGTATGTTGTAAATTTAATTGATATAATTATTCCTCCTATAATAACTTCTTTTTCAATCGTGTCTTCTATGCATGATAATTCTTTTGGTAATTCAGGATATGCTTGTTTTTTAGATATTATTTCTTCTTCATCTACTAGTTCTCTTGGTATATAATTTTCTTCTTGTCCTGTATTTATTATAATAATATGTTTTCTTTGTTCTATTATTCCAGTTATATAATAATGATATGGTTCAATTTATTTTATTATTGGATATTCTACTGATTTCCGTTGAGGTTGAGATGTATTTTCTGTTTTATCTATATTTTTCATTCTTTTTGATATACTTATTCTATCACTTACTATTTCTAAATCTTCCTCTATATCTATTTCTTTATAACTATAATCATTATTATCTATGACTGTTACAATTTGTTCAAAGGGGTCTTCTATTTTTATCTTGTTTATTTTATATTTAGCTGTTTATTTTGTGTTTTGTTGTTAGTACATATAGGTTTTTACAAATGAGCCGTGAATATTTTACTACTTTGGGGCTAACTCTATTCCTGACATTTTCTAATATAATACTAATGATTTATCTATATTTTTATCATCTATGGCTACTGAATAATTCGCACTAATTATGAATTTAAATTTTTGGTATATTAAATTTCCTTTTACTGCACTTATGATACTTCTTTCAATTGGCTCGATTATTCTATCATCTGCCAAATATATTTCTATTGATGTATCTATTCCTTCTCTAAAACAGGCTTTTATTAATATCTCTATTCCTCCTAAGTGTACGTATTTTATAGGGTCTTTAGCTTTAATTGCTTGGATTTCTTTATTTATTATTCATTTATTTATTATAGGTATTCTTGCTTTTCCTTTAGTGTATTTACAATCTATTATATGTTCCTTTTGACTTACTACATAATATTCTTCCTTTTGTCTTTTAAAAATATTTCTTATGAGGGGTAACTTGAATATTTTTTCTACACTGAGATCTAATTCCTTTCCTTTTATTTGTTCAAATATATTAACATCAAATATTACTTTCTGTTCTGTAGATTCTTCATTTGTATATTCTTCTTTTATTATTTGTACATCTTTGTCAGTCATTATAATTATCATCTTCTTCTATTTCATTTTCAGGTTGTTCGTGTTCAAATTCGTTCATGTCGAATTCATATATACTATCATCACTATCTGGGTTATAATCTATATGATCTAATTGTGTATATATTTCATCATTAATTATTATTTCAGATATTTGTTTTCTTTTTGGATCTCTAGGTAATTTACAATCTTTAGCTAAATGTCCTAGTTTTCTGCAATTATAACATGTA
Organism: Solanum commersonii; assembly: GCA_029007595.1. NCBI lineage: Eukaryota > Viridiplantae > Streptophyta > Magnoliopsida > Solanales > Solanaceae > Solanum > Solanum commersonii. The sequence continues at coordinate 5,824,073 of JAJTWQ010000002.1, read as the reverse complement.
CATTCTGTTATTTTTTTCTTTGGTCTAAAGGGTCTTTTTTCTTTAGTACTTTTTATATAGTATCTTCTTCGTGGTCTTTTATATTTATATTGGGATTTAAATTTTTTAAATTTTCTTGGTTTTCTATTTTTCTTTTTATAATAGTTATCACTACATCCAAATTGGGGTGCTATTCTATCTTTACAACAGGCTAGATTTTTTATTATTGATTTTTCCATTTTTATGTCTTCTCTGTATTTTTCACATATTTCAAAATACCATTTTTGTAAATATCGCATTCGTGCTCCTAGTGTATCTTGTAATCCTACACTATTCCAATCTTTTATTATTTTAGAACTAAATGGTTCTGGTAATTTTGTAAAATACAACTTTCTTATTTCTTGTGCTTCTATTGGGTCATATGTTCCTTTATAATAATATTCTCTAAATACGCATGTATATTCATCTATGTAGCACATATTACATATAGCTAACTTTAACATCAGATTTCTATGTAACTGTTTTTCTTTATTTTGTTCTTCTACTTCTGTTGTCTTTGCTAAATTCATTTCTTATAGTAAGCTCATATTTGTTTAATATATCAATGGGTGTAGTTGCATTTTCTCCATCCATTTTTTTACTGTTTCTTAATATTTTAGTACTTTCTTCTCCTATATTTTGTAACCATAATTTTACTGTTCCGATAAATGTTCTTTCTATATATCCTGGTACTTCTGACATTCCTATTTTATTATCTATTATTTGTTTTGATATGTAGCCTACCCATAATTGTATTGTTTTATTTATATCTGCTACGCAATCTAAATCTAGAAAACTAGTATTTCTGGTTGTTGTAGATGGTGTCTATTTTTTATTTAATCTTTTATTTCATAAAGTATCATATCTATCTGATTCTTGGTAACTAACTGTGTAATAATTCGGACTTATTGTTCTTGGATTTTTCACTACTGTGCTTGTGCTTGTACTTGCTTTATTTTCTACTTCTTCAAATTAACCTCTATACCATTATTTATTTCGGTCTCTTTTATTTTTTCTAATATTTCGTATATGTTTCACTTATATCTGAACCTTGTTCTGAACAATTTTCGTCTATATCAACATTATCAATGCTTATATCTGTGTTTAATTGGTCCTTAAATTTTTTTATTTCCATTTCTAATTCTGTCTCTTTTTCTTTTTCTTTTTGTTTAGCGGCGTATAATTCTTTAAGCATGACTAGTTTTTTTTCTAGTGCAAGTATTCTATCATTTTTTACTTCTTCTAATTGTTGTAGTTCTAATTTTATTTGTTGTTTTATTGTCTCTATTTCTTTTTTCCGATCTATTTCTTCATTTTCTTTAGTTATTCTTACCATTGCAGTTAAGCTATCTTCTAATCTTACCGTTTCTTTTTCTACCATTAAATGTAAACTATCACCTATCTTTTTATATCTCCTTCCTAAGTTTGAAAATATTATCTTTATTTTTAATCCTTCTGGATTTTCGTAATTTTTTTCTTCTATAGCAAATTCTTCCTTATTCATTTTAAATTATGTTTTAGTTTGTACTCTATAGATTGTATTTCATGTTGTAGGGTAAATATTATTTTCCTTTGTGCTAATAAAGATTTTTGGCATACACCTGCATATATATTATATTCTAGTCTTTTTTGTTTATATTTTAGTTCTTGTCGTTTTGTTATTCCTGTTCTGATTTGTTCGTATTTGTAAACTTCATTATTCTTATTATCTAGCTCTGATACCAATTTTGGGGGAGGTCCGTTTTATTCATGAATTCGTTCATAATACATTTTTTCTAAAGGTATTAACCTTATGATTTCTTTTATATTTCCAGCATATATTCTATATATTCTATGTCGTGCGTTTGTTGGAATGTTTCTATATTATTTTTCATCATATTACATAGTAAGGTAATATCTGTCATAGTTTGTTGCCAATATTCTAAGTATTCTTGGTTTATCATTAATCTGAGTATTGAATTTCTAAGTTATTTAGATCAAAATCTATAATTTCATTGTTTATCCTATTTATTTCATCTAGTTCATAGACTTTAGCATATAAGATATTAATTTTGCATATACTCAAAACTATACCAAAGGAAATAAGATAGATCATATGGGAAAATATAGTTGAAGAAGAAGAAATAGAACTAATGAATCAAGTATGGTATGAACTAGATGAAATAAATAGAATAAACAATGAAATTATAGATTTTGATCTAAATAACTTAGAAATTCAATGTTCAGACTAATGATAAATCAAGAATATTTAGAATACTGGCAACAAACTATGACAGATATTACCTTACTAAGTAATATGATGAAAAATAATATAGAAGCATTCCAACAAACCCACGACATAGAATATATAGAATATATGCTGGAAAATATAAAAGAAATCATAAGGTTAATACCTTTAGAAAAAATGTATTATGAACGAATCCATGAATAAAATGGACCTCCCCCCAAAATTGGTTCACATATAGACGAAAATTGTTCAGAACAAGGTTCAGATATAAGTGAAACATATACAGAAATATTAGAAAAAATAAAAGAGACTGAAATAAATAATGGTATAGAGGTTAATACTGAAGAAGTAGAAAATAAAGCAAGTACAAGCACAAGCACAAAGAAAGAAAAATCCAAGAACAATAAGTCCGAATTATTATACAGTTAGTTACCAAGAATCAGATAGATATGATACTTTATGGAATAAAAGATTAAATAAAAAATGGACACCATCTACAACAACCAGAAATACTAGTTTTCTAGATTTAGATTGCGTAGAAGACATAAATAAAATAATACAATTATGGGTAGGCTACATATCAAAACAATTAATAGATAATAAAATAGAAATGTCAGAAGTACCAGGATATATAGAAAGAACATTTATCGGAACAGTAAAATTATGGTTACAAAATCTAGGAGAAGAAAGTACTAAAATATTAAGAAACAAGAAAAAATGGATGGAGAAAATGCAACTACACCCATTGATATATTAAACAAATATGAGCTTGCTATAAGAAATGAATTTAGCAAGACAACAACAGAAGTAGAAGAACAAAATAAAGAAAAACAGTTACATAGAAATCTGATGTTAAAGTTAGCTATATGTAATATGTGCTACATAGATGAATATACATGCGTATTTAGAGAATATTATTATAAAGGAACATATGACCCAATAGAAGCACAAGAAATAAGAAAGTTGTATTTTGCAAAATTACCAGAACCATTTAGTTCTAAAATAATAAAAGACTGGAATAGTGCAGGATTACAAGATACACTAGGAGCACGAATGCGATATTTACAAAAATGGTATTCTGAAATATGTGAAAAATATAGAGAAGACATAAAGATGGAAAAATCAATAATAAAAAATCTAGCATGTTGTAAAGATAGAATAGCACCCCAATTTGGATGTAGTGATAACTATTATAAAAAGAAAAATAGAAAACCAGGAAAATTTAAAAAATTTAAATCCCAATATAAATATAAAAGACCACGAAGAAGATACTATATAAAAAATACTAAAGAAAAAAGACCCTTTAGACCAAAGAAAAAAATAACAGAATGTACATGTTATAATTGCGGAAAATTAGGACATTTAGCTAAAGATTGTAAACTACCTAGAGATCCAAAAAGAAAACAAATATCTGAAATAATAATTAATGATGAAATATATACACAATTAGATCATATAGATTATAACCCAGATAGTGATGATAGTATATATGAATTCGACATGAACGAATTTGAACACGAACAACCTGAAAATGAAATAGAAGAAGATGATAATTATAATGACTAACAAAGATGTACAAATAATAAAAGAAGAATATACAAATGAAGAATCTACAGAACAGAAAGTAATATTTGATGTTAATATATTTGAACAAATAAAAGGAAAAGAATTAGATCTCAGTGTAGAAAAAATATTCAAGTTACCCCTCATAAGAAATATTTTTAAAAGACAAAAAGGAAGAATATTATGTAGTAAGTCAAAAGGAACATATAATAGATTGTAAATACACTAAAGGAAAAGCAAGAATACCTATAATAAATAAATGAATAATAAATAAAGAAATCCAAGCAATTATAGCTAAAGACCCTATAAAATACGTACACTTAGGAGGAACAGAGATATTAATAAAAGCCTGTTTTAGAGAAGGAATAGATACACCAATAGAAATATATTTGGCAGATGATAGAATAATCGAGCCAATAGAAAGAAGTATCATAAGTGCAGTAAAAGTAAATTTAATATACCAAAAATTTAAATTCATAATTAGTGCAAATTATTCAGTAGCAATAGATGATAAAAATATAGATAAATCATTAGTATTATATTGGTGTAAAAACCTATATGTACTAACAACAAAACACAAAATAACAGCTAAAAATAAAATAAATAAGATAAAAATAGAAGACCCCTTTGAACAAATTGTAACAGTCATAGATAATAATGATTATAGTTATAAAGAAATAGATATAGAGGAAGATTTAGAAATAGTAAGTGATAGAATAAGTACATCAAAAATAATGAAAAATATAGATAAAACAGAAAATACATCTCTACCTCAACGGAAATCAGTAGAATATCCAATAATAAAAGAAATTGAACCATATCAGTATTATATAACTGGAATAATAGAACAAAGAAAACATATTATTATAATAAATACAGGACAAGAAGAAAATTATATACCAAGAGAACTAGTAGATGAAGAAGAAATAATATCTAAAAAACAAGCATAGCCTGAATTACCAAAAGAATTATCATGCATAGAAGACACAACTGAAAAAGAAGTTATTATAGGAGGAATAATTATATCAATTAAATTTACAATATACCAAGGTGATAATATAATATTAGGAATAAAATGGTTAGAAGAAATGAAACCTTATAATCTAGACAATACACAATTAATTATAACGTATAAAACCAAGAAAGTCACAATAAAAAGAGCATTATGAAAATCTTTATACTTGCAAAAATAATAGTAGAAAATTATTATAATAAATATTATACTCCAATGTTAGATACAGGAGCAGAAGCAAATATGTGTAAACATAATTGTCTACCAGACGAAAAATGGGAAAATTAAAAACCCACATAGTAGTAACAGGATTTAATAATGAAGGAAGTATGATAACATACAAATCAAAAAATATAAAGCTACAAATATGGAATAAAATATTAACTATAGAAGAAATATATAGTTATGAATTTATTAATAAAGATATGCTTTTGGGAATGCCGTTTTTAGAAAAACTATATCCCCACATAATAACAAAAACACACTGGTGGTTTACCACACCATGCAAACAAAAAGTAGGAGCAAAAAGAGTAACTAATAAAAATAGAAAATCTACACCATGGATTAAAGGAAGTGAGAAAATAACCCAAAAATTAGAAAATATCAAAGAAAGTACCCCTAATATAGAATTAATAATATTTTCAATAGACAAGATAAAAATAATCCAAGAAAAATTAGAACTATTATATAGTGAAGATCCCTTAAAAGGATGGGAAAAACATAAAACAAAGGTAAAAATTGAGCTAATTGATGAAAATAACATAATAACCCAAAAACCATTAAAATACAATTTTGATGATTTAAAAGAATTTAGAATGCATATAAATGAATTATTAGAAAATAAATATATTCAAGAAAGTAATAGTAAACATACAAGTCCAGCATTCATAGTAAATAAACACAGTGAACAAAAACGAGGGAAAAGCCGTATGGTTATTGACTATAGAAATTTAAATGCAAAAACAAAAACATATAATTACCCTATACCAAATAAAGTATTGAAAGTAAGACAAATACAAGGTTATAATTATTTTAGTAAATTTTATTGCAAATCAGGATTTTACCATCTTAAGTTAGAAGAAGAATCTAAAAAATTAACAGCTTTTACAGTACCTCAAGGATTTTATGAATGGAACGTATTACCTTTTGGATATAAAAATGCACCAGGTAGATACCAACATTTTATGGATAATTATTTTAATCGCTTAGAAAATTGCATAGTATACATAGATGACATATTATTATATTCACGAATAGAAGAAGACCATATAAGGCTATTAGAAAAATTTATTCATATAATTACACACTCGAGCATAAGTCTAAGCAAAAAGAAAGTTTCAAATAATGAAAAATCAAATAGAATTTTTAGGAATACAAATAGATAAAAATGGTATAAAAATGCAAAACCATATAGTACAAAAAGTAATAAATTCTGAAGAAAACATAGACACAAAAAAGAAATTACAATCATTTTTAGGATTAGTAAATCAGGTACGAGAATACATACCTAACTTAGCAGAAAATCTTAAACCATTACATAAAAAATTAAAAAAGGATGTAGAATATTATTTTGACCAAAACGACCAAGCCCAAATAAGAAAAATAAAACTATTATGTAAAAAACTACCAAAATTATATTTTCCAGACGAAAATAAAAAAATCATATACATAGTAGAATCAGATGCCAAATAAATAAGCTATGGAGGAGTATTAAAATATAAATACGATAAAGAAAAAATAGAACATCATTGTAGATATTACTCCGGAACATTTACAAATCCCGAAATAAAATGGGAGATAAATAGAAAAGAATTATATGCTTTATATAAATGTTTGTTAGCCTTTGAACCATATATTGTCTATAACAAGTTTATTGTAAGAACAGATAATACACAGGTGAAATGGTGGATTACAAGGAAAATACAAGATTCAGTAAGAACTAAAGAGATACGAAGACTAGTATTAAATATACAAAATTTCACATTTACGATAGAAGTGATAGGTACTGACAAAAATGTTATTGCAGATTACATATCAAGACAAAGCTACTCAGACAGATCTAGACAATGAAAATACAATTGAAAAGATATTGAATGCAATGACATTGTTTCATACAAAGCTAGATACAATGGAAAAAGAGCTACAACAAATAAAAAGTCAGCAGCATGACGCTAAACATGCGGAGCTAAGTTCATCGGACGACTAAAAAATTCCAGAGCTAGAAGGTGACGATGGAAAACACCGAAAAACCCAAACTAACAGTTTGTTAAATGCAGCTACAGGAACAGCTAGTACCTCTGCAATAAAGGAGGAAACCAAAACAAGATATGTTAATACAAATATGACCAAACTTTTTGATAAACCATTTATACCAAAAACCCAGAAAGATATATTTATACCCCCTCAAGTCAATACATACAAAGAAAGCCTACGACAAAGATAAACAAACATACAATCATATAACCCGAACCTATATAGAAAACATCCATAAGATACAAACATTTTTGAACCAAAATCCTAGATCTACAAACACAAAAAACCCTCATGAAGATTATATTACCCAAAACTTACAAGGATACAACAAATTAATTGCACAACCAGGTACAAACGCCAATCTAGTGGGAACTTGTTACCATTATGGATTGCTAAACACAGTATATACTGCAACAAGAGACAAGATAGCTACAATTCCAGAACTACATAAGGCATTTATGCACTATAAACGAATTACCAAAGGAACGCTCTTCTACATAAAATTTTATTCAGCACCAGCAGAGATACTATACGACGAGATAAAACCAATTATACAAGTAATAAAAATAGGATTGACAAGAGAAATGATCATCCCGAAAAAGATAGAGAAACAAAACGAAATCCAAAAGATAGAAATACTCGAGTTCTATGCAAGAAAACGAGTTATTGGCCGAGCTACAATATTGAATGAATTAGCAACAAATTATGTAAACGGAAATACAATATGGAGCTACTACGCCAGAGAACAGACGATGCTATATTCAAATTGTAGAGAAACAAGACCAGCAGATATGGAAGAGATAAGACAGTAGGTATTAAGCCTACTAAAACCAGAACAAAAACCAACAACCAGAGCTATAAGAAAAAACTTTATTTCGACGGAGCTAATGGCAAATTATTGCAAAACTATTGGACACAAATATCTAGATCACAATTGTTCAAAATGCTACGGAGAAGACAATATAATTCCAGCTGTCAACCTGGAATAGAAGATATCTGACAAAGATAGACAAAAGCAAAGATAATGGAAGACAAAAGCAAAGATAAGTGGAAGATAGTGGAAGACAATGGAAGATAGTGGAGGAAAAGATAAATAAAGTTGTTTGTCATTTTGTAAAGATGTAAATTAGTGCGGACATAAAGTAGATAGGAATAGTATTAGACAAAATGTAAAGTAACCATAGTTAGCTAAAGTAACTATAGGTTAGAGAAAGTAACCATAGTAAGGTTACTCATACTTGTATAAATAGAGGGCTATTAGGCAAGATAGAGGTAAGACTTTCTACACGGAAAGCACTACCTTTTGTAACAAATATTCTCTCAAATAAATATTTTTCTCATTAAACATTGTCCAAACAATGGATCAACATAGTGAAGATACTCCACAGGTACATATATCCATCAATATATCTATAATCATGAATATGGATAGCTAAATTACTTGATTCCTGAATATCATAATATTGATAAGATGAATTCATATTAAGTTGTTATATACTAGAATTATTTCAAATGTTTTTAAGTTTGTTAACATGAGGAAAGAAAAGAAAACTTCCGACTATGCCATCCTAAAGTTGAAACCGTAGGCATGAGAAGCCGTGAGGAAGTAAACATAGTTGAGGCGCTGTAGGAAGAAAGTATTTTCAAAAGTACGATGTTAACAGTGACAAGAAAATGTTTGAAAATAATCTAGTTATAATAATCTGATATGAATACTATCTGTCAGGATTATGATATGAAGGAATTGTATTAAACTGCTATTGTGATGATTGATATGACTTATTTACATGGTGAAATGACTTTAGCATATAAGATATTAATTTTGCATATACTCAAAACTATACCAAAGGAAATAAGACAGATCATATTGGAAAATATAGTTGAAGAAGAAGAAATAGAACTAATGAATCAAGTATGGTATGAATTAGATGAAATAAATAGAATAAACAATGAAATTTTAGATTTTGATCTAAATGATTTAGAAATTCAATATTCAGACTAATGATAAATCAAGAATATTTAGAATATTGGCAACAAACTATGACAGATATTACCTTACTAAGTAATATGATGAAAAATAATATAGAAGCATTCCAACAAACCCACGATATAGAATATATAGAATATATGCTGGAAAATATAAAAGAAATCATAAGGTTAATACCTTTAGAAAAAATGTATTATGAACGAATCCATGAATAAAACGGACCTCCCCCCAAAATTGGTATCAATCAAACCCGAACGAACAAAATGTTGAATTGAATCGTACCAGTCTCTACTGGGGGTTATTACTCATTTTTGTACTTGCTTTTTTATTTTCCAATTATTTCTGCAATTAACAAAACGAAAGAGAATAAATAAGATTCTCTTAGCTCGTTCGGAAGGATCTCATAATTAAATTATCCAAGGCTGTTTATGTCTCTAGCATGACCACTTGATGAAATCTGGAGGGAAGTGGGGTAAATGGCCGATACTACTGGAAGGATTCCTCTTTGGATAATAGGTACATGCTTGGTATTCTTGTAATCGGTTTAATAGGTATTTTCTTTTATGGTTCATATTCCGAATTGGGTTCATCCACGTAGTAATCGAATGAATTGAGTTGTCAACATGAAAGCGTAAGAACTCAACGGGATTCCCAAAGATCTCATAGAAAAAGAGTATGTAATGTAGATTTTTCAGAAGGGTCTAAATAAGACAAAGGAGTTTTCATAATTAATTTTTTTTTATCATAAATAATCGCTAACAAGAATTTGGTTCTTTTTACGAACTTGATGTTGATAAATCTGCGAATCTATAAATTCATTTCGGCCAATTGAACCTTCTCGAACTCTTTCTTTTTAAGAACCAAAAAGAATTAGTTTAGAATTGGGAAATTGTTCCTAAACTCTTCTCGTTTCTCAAACCCAAAACTAATACATGAGAATTTTCATACAATTCTTTTAGAGAACATAAATTTATTAAATTAATAGGGTTCATGTGATACAAGGCATGGACACCACTATAAGATTTACAAAACAAAAGAATCAAATCCTCAATTGTTAAAGAACCAAATTCAATATCAAAAACTACGAATGGATCTTTTAGATGAAACCTTTCTTGACTAAATTGAGATGTAGGATCTGAGAGCGAACAAGTACAACACTATGAGAAGCCTTACATACCTGGAAAGAACAAAGGTTCTTGGCGAAAATCAATGGTATATTGAAGAACAATTTAAACCTAGCTTTTTCTCCTCTTGTAATCTAGCTCTAATTTCTCTAAGGGTTAAAGAACGTGAAAATATGGTTTAAAACTGATTACACTCTTAATTGGGTGGAGAAAAACGTTGCTAGGCTTAGAAAGGATAGGAAATGATCAAACTACTCCTATAAAAATGATTGAGGTACCTTAACAGAGAAGCTTCACGAAAACGGGTATAACCTTTTACTCTGAGCTCGAAATTAATCAAACTTGGCCGCGGCGGAAAGAGGATTCAATGACCTTTAATTTTATTGTTCATAGGCTACCTAATTCTTTATGTTATAAGATGACCCAAAACTTAAAATTGATGTGTGACTTGCATGAACCACACTTTAGCCATTTTCAAAGTCCGAGGTGTTAAAGTAATGGTCCAATGTTCAAATGAAATGGAAATTTTATGTTTATTTATTCAAAGCTCATTCTATAACTTGAAATTTTATATGACACACATTATTATTACTATATAGCTTCAATAACTAAGAAATGTTTTACACTACTCCTTCTGCTATTCAGTATGAATGCTGAATTTCCTCGCAAAAAATTGCTTATGGTTTATTAGTGTATTTACCACTTTTGTATTCACGGCAATGATTAAACGAGAATATCATGCATATTTATATAGTATGAGGTAAAATGTCAGTCATTGAGGCTATCATAGTTTCTATTTTAGGTGTTCTCTCTACTACCCTTTCATTACAACATTTTAGGTTTTTTGCCACCCTAACAAAGTGTGGCCAAAACTATCAAAAAGTGTTGCCTTTTATCAACCGCCACACTTCTTGACTTAAGCCAATGATTTTGCAGGAGTGGCCTAAAGAAGCATAACCTTTGACTTTAGGTTATGCTTCCAGTATTGCCTACTCAGGAATACTTTAAAAGCGTGGCCAATTAGGTAAAAAAGCCACGCTTTGCAATACTTCATACATATACACTTCTGTTTCATACAACTACACTTTTATGTGTGGCCTTTTCTTATTTATTCGCAACTTTTTTAAAGTATAGCATTTTATAGCTTCTCTGCAACAACACTTTAAAGTGTAGCATTTACTAATGTACATAGGACGATTTATAATTAATAAGCCACACAATTGACGTTCCTATGGCTATACTTTTATAGTGAGGCAGTGTTGGCTATAAATTATTTATATGCAAAAATTATTTTTGGGTATATTCACTAATCACATCATACATAATTTACAAATAATCTGTGGCACTAATTTAACTAATACATAACTCCAATGTATGGATTTGTAATAACATCAAAAACTAATGTCTTGTACTACACATACATAAAAAACAATATTTTAAAGAGGTGTAATTGCAATGAAATCCAAAAGATCAAATGTATTAAAACTTTAATAATACTTCAAAAACTCTATCATCAGTCTTGCCATTCAAATTCCAACACTCGCATTTACCTTTACATTCAAAAATAAATTAAATATTAGACAGAATCCCAGTTCAACAAATCGAGTGTAATCAGATTTCATATTTCATGTGTAATCAATATCAATGGCAAGGCATTAGAAAGAAACCATGTTCAAACAGAAGAATGCCCATGCTCCGAAAGAACTATACTAGATGTAATAGAGGCTTGTATAGTAGGTAAACTTTGCACACCATATGAAACAAAAAGAGTACAACTTCTAATTAAACGATATGGAGTTCCAGTACTAATCAATCTACCATACCTCTCCAGGTCACATGAACATAGTTTTAATAGGAAATATACCGATTCAAAACATTAGATTGACGCAAGTAGGACCCAAACAGATTAAATTAACAAGTAAAGTTGGACGTTAAATTTCCTCAAACATGTTTATTGGGTGTTGTTTAGTATTATCTTTGACAATTGACAATGAAGTCTTGCTTCACTATTTACACATACACCTTAATTGTGAGTGACATTGATATGGTTGTTGCTCCAGATCAAGCTGCCTACTCTAAATCGAGAAGTAATGAGCCAAAATTATAATTGAAATTGATCTTTTAATGCCAAGACTTGAAAACATATGGTCAAGTTTCAAAAGATCGATGGTACATATGATGGCAAATAAATAGACATTGAATATGACAAGGTCTCATATTATTGTCTCTGCTACGAAATGCAAGGTCATCTGGTGAACCATTGTAGAAACAAAGCCAACGATGATTAAATCAAAGCTCAAAAGGAAGAACAAGCAAAAAAAATCAAAGACAAAAGAGTTGATAAGTATATGAAGAATGAATTTAAACCTCTCTTGAGAAGGAAGGCAATCAAAACCAAACAACCACAGAAATCATACAGCTACATGTTACTGGCATCAACATGTAACTGGCATCAACAAGGAAGGGAATCTTGGTGTCTCTTTTTACAAAAGGAAATGAGTGAATCATCAAAAATTGAGCACAAGTATAACTGGATCTATTTATGCATACACCTTAGTCTCATTAACTAAATCAACATCGAGAAATAATTAGTCAACTTGCCAACTATCATAGAGAAAAAAAAAGGACTTTCAAAGAAACAGAAAGGGTTGATTAGCTAATTATCACAGATTCACAATCACATAATATAGTCTTGAGGATACTAATTAACTAACTTATTGTTCACAAAAAATAAACAGTTATAAAACTTGTTTAAACTCCTAAATAGAAAGGCATTTAAGTTTCTCGTGAATGTGAAATACAAAATACCTTTTGACGAGCCGAGTCATGAGTTGACCCTAAAGAATTTTGAAGATTTTAGCCTCGTGCAGCATGTGTGCTACTTGCATCAACATGTGAAGCAAGGTTAGATCCGGTATATATTCTCTTACTTGGTTTATTAGTCCTAAAAATGATTGTAATTTCTTTTTCGTATCAAGCTGTTCTTTTGAGTTAATTATTTTTTGTACTATATGTGTTTGCATTTTTATTCCATTTTTATCTATTTGTATTCCTAGGAATTCTATTTGGCTTTTCATTATGTCAGCTTTCTTTTTTACTTAGGCTTATGCCTGAATATTCTATAATATGTATGAATTTTTCTAATAATCTTATGTGATCATCTTGGGTTTTAGAATATAACAATATATCATCAATATATACTACACAATTTTCTAATTGTTTAAAATAGTTATCCATAAAATGTTGGTATCTACCTGGTGCATTTTTATATCTAAACGGTAATACATTCCATTCGTAAAATCCTTGTGGTACAGTCAATGCCGTTAGTTTTTAGATTCCTCTTCTAGTTTTAAGTGATAAAATCCCGATTTACAATCAAATTTGCTAAAATAATTATATCCTTGTATTTGTCTTATCTTTAGTATTTTATTTGGTATCGGATAATTATATGTCTTAGTTTTTGCATTTAAATTTCTATAATCAATAACCATCCTACTTTTTCCTCTTTTTTTGTTCACTATGTTTATTTACGATAAATGCCGGGCTTGTGTGCTTACTATCGCTTTCTTGTATGTACCCTTTTTCTAGTAATTCATTTATATGTATTTTAAATTCGGTTAAATCATTAAAATTATATTTTAATGGTTTTTGGGTTATTATACTATTATTATCAATTAGTTCAATTTTTACTTTTGTTTTATGTTTTTCCCATCCTTGTAAAGGATCTTCACTATATAATAATTCTAACTTATCTTGGATTATTTTTACTTTATCTATAGAGAATATAATTAATTCTATTTTAGGGTCTTCTTCTTTTATATTTTCTAATTTTTGTGTAATTTTTTCGCTTCCTTTTATCCATTCCGTTGTTTTTCGTTTTTTATTATTTACTCTTTTTGCTCCTATTTTTTGTTTACACGGTGTTGTGAACCACCAGTGTATTTTTGTTATTATATGTGGGTATAATTTTTCTAAAAAGGGCATCCCTAATAGCATATCTTTTGTAGTTAATTCAAAGTTATATATTTCTTCTATAGTTAATATTTTATCCCATATTTGTATTTTTATATTTTTCGCCTTATATGTAATCATGCTTCCTTCATTATTAAATCACATTACTACTATCGGTGTTTTTAATTTTTCCCACTTATCTTCTGGTAAACAATTGTATTTACATATATTAGCTTCTGCTCCCGTATCTATCATTGGTGTATAATATCTGTTATAATATCATTCTATTATTATCTTTGCAAGTATATATATTTTCATATTTTTATCATACTAAAGTCCTTTTTATTATTACTCTTTTATTTTCATAATTTATTGTCAACCATTTTATCTTCTAGATTATATGGTTTTACTTGTTCTAGCCATTTTATCCCTAAAGTGATATTTTCATCTCCTTCATATACTTTAAACATTATTATTATTGGTATTCCTCCAATGATTATTTCTTTTTCCGTAGTTTCTTTGGTATAAGTTAATTGTTTTGGTAGTTCGGGGCATGATTGTTCCGTAGTTATTATTTCCTCTTCCGTTACTAGCTCTCTCGTAATATAGTTTTCTTCTAGTCCCGTATTAATTAATATTAAGTATTTCCGTTGTTCCATTATTCCCGTTATGTAGTAATGATGTGGTTTCCTTTCTTCTTCCATTGATTTTTCTATTCTTCTTGAGGTGCTCATTTTTGATGAAATTTGTGGTATTTCACAGTTTATTCTTTTTGATGTGCTTAATCTTTCTTTTACTATTTCTAAATCTTCTTCTATGTCAATTTCGTTATAACTATAATCATTTTTATCTATGACCGTAACTATTCTTTCAAAGGGGTCTTCTATTTTTATTTTATTTATTTTGTTTTTTGCTGTTATTTTATGTTTTGTTGTTAAAACGCATAAGTTTTTACATCTAGCTGTAAATATTTTACTTCCTGGGGCTAGTTCTATTCCTGACATTTTCCAATATAATACTAATGATTTATCTATATTCCTGTCATTTACTTTACTCTTTTGAGTAGTTTGCACTTATTATAAATTAAAATTTTTGGTATATGAGATTACCTCTTACAGGGCTTATTATACTTTTTTCTATAGGTTGTATGATTCTATCATCTGCAAAGTATATTTCTATGGGTGTATCTATTCCTTCTCTAAAACATGCTTTTATTAATATTTCCGTTCCTCCTAAATGTACATATTTAATTGGATTTTTAGCCTTAATATCTTGTATTTCTTTATTTATTATTCGCTTGTTTATTATTGGTATTTTAGCCTTTCCTTTGGTGTATTTGCAATCTATGACATGTTCTCTTTGACTTACTACATAATATTCTTCTTTTTGTCGTTTAAACCAGTTTCTTATTGTTGGTATTTCGAATATTTTTGTTACACTTAGATCTAATTCTTTTCCTTTTATTTGTTCAAATATATTATTATCAAATATTATTTTTTGTTCTACCGATTCTTCATCTTGATATTTTTCTTTAGTTATTGTTTGTATATCTCGCTTGAGTCATTTATATAGTATTCACTATCTCGGTTCTTAATGAATTATTTTCCATTTCGTCTATTTCATTTTCGATAAATCATATATGCTATCTTCACTTTCCAATTCATAATCTACGTATTCTATTTGTGTATATTTTTCATTATCTATTATTATTTCTGATATTTGCTTTTTCTTTGGATTTTTAGGTAATTTACAATCTCTAGCTATATGTCCTAATTTTCCACAATTATAACAAGTACATATCTAGCACTACCAAAAAATAATATTAAAGAGATATCAAGATTGAGACACTTAGTAAAAAGACAATATAATAAAATCTTAAAAATAAGTTACACACCTACCACACTACTATCTACCACACTACCACTTTCATGAATTCACCAACTACCAGTTCCGCACCGAAAAATGGTATCAGAGCTATGGATGTCGAGAAATATAAGAAGAACCGTATTAGTAGAAAGTTAAGAAAAATAAAAAGAAAATTAAATAAATTATATCCGGAGTATAAACAACTTAATATTACAAAAATTGATAACGAAAAATTAAATCACTTAATAGATAATATATCTAAAGTAGAATATAAATATATTCAATATCTAAAAATTACAATGAATAACAAGAATAACGAATATAGACAAAAACTTAATGAAATAATTATAGCAAAAAGACAAGAATTAGCACATAGAAAAGATAGACTTAACAGTAACATATTTGCAGGAATTTGTCACAAATCTATATGAGCACAAAGAAAGACTATTTTCTATCTAGAAATACAAATAAATAAGTTAGAATATAAATTTCAACACGACCTATAAATGAATAAGGAAGAATACGCAATAGATGAAAAACATATGAAAACTATGACGGATTAAAAATAAAAATAATATTTTCTAATCTAGGAAGAAGATATAAGAAAATAGGTGACAATATAAGTTTAATGTTAGAAAAGAAACGGTAAACCGGAAGATAGTTTAACCGCTATGGTAAGAATAACAAAAGAAAATGAATAAATAGATAGAAAAACGGAAATTGAAAAAATAAAACAATAAGCAAAAAAAAAAAGAAGTACAACAATTAGAAGAAGTAAAAATACTAAAATAATAGAGCTAGAAAAAGAGCTAGCAATATTAAAAGAAATGTATGAAATCAAACAAAAAGAAAAAGAACAAAAACTAAAATTAGCAAATGAGATAATTAAATTTAAAGAAAAATTGCAATTAGAAGATGAATTAGAAGAGATAGAATAAAAAGAAGAAAATAACCAAAATAGTCTACCCGAAGTAAGAGTTGATGAAATAAACGAAGATGATATAGAACAACATTCGGAAACAAGCGAAACATATACGGAACTTTTAGCAAACATAGATAATACAAAGAATTTAGAAGTAAATACAAAGACATAGACATGGACGAAAAACCTAGTATATCAGGAGTAAAAAATCCAAAAAATTTTAATCAAAAATATTATAATGAAAACTATGAACAATATGATAGAGAAAAATCTATATGGGATAAAAAATTAAATAAAAGATGGATACCTAAACCAATAACTGAACGACATGATTTTTTAGATTTAGACTGTGTAGCAGATATAAATAAAACAATCCAATTATGGATAGGATATATATCAAAACAATTAATAGATAACAAAATAACAATAACGGAGGCACCAGGATATATAGAAAGAACACTTATAGGAACAGTAAAATTATGGCTACAAAATTTATCAGATGAAAGTTTACAAACTCTAAGAAGTAATAAAAAATTAAAGAAAGATGTAGAACAAAAATTAAAGAAAGATGTAGAACAAAAATTAAAGAAAGATGTAGAATACCAGTTTGATAAGAAAGACCAAACACAAATATAAAAAATAAAATTATTATGTAAGAACCTACCTAAATTATATTTTCCGGATGAAAATAAAAAATTTACTTATATAGTAGAATCAGACGCCAGTGAAAAAAAGTTATGGAGGAGTATTAAAATATAGGTATGGAGAAGAAAAACTAGAACATCATTGTAGATATTATTCAGGAACATATACTAATGCGAAAATAAAGTGGGAAATAAATAGGAAAGAATTATATTCGGTATATAAATGTTTATTATCATTTGAACCATATATTGTATATAATGAATTTATTATAAGAACAGCTAATACACAAGTAAAATGGTGGCTAACAAGAAAAATACAAGATTCGGTGACGACAAAAGAAATAAGGAGATTGGTATTAAATATATTAAATTTTACATTTACAATTGAAGTAATAAAAACTGATAAGAATGTTATTGCAGATTACCTATCACGACAAAACTACTCGGGCGAGACGAGGGAAGAAGATACAATTGAAAAGATACTCAAAGTCATTACTACACTTTCTACAAAAGTGGATAGTATGGACAACGAAATACAAAAGCTAAAGACTAATGAAGATAATCTGAAGTCTAAAGCTAGTCAGCAGCATGACTATAAAAATGCGGAGCTACGTCGATCGGAAGACCGAAAAAACCCGGAGCTAAAAGGAGACGAGGGAAAACTCCTTAAAACCCCATAATGTTTGTTTAAATACATTTTGCGGTACAAGCAAACAAGTTAATAATAAACAACATAAAAATGCAAACTTAAACCGGCTATTCGCAAAACCATTTACCCAAAAGACACCTAGACACATGTCCATAGAACCACAAACATCTACATACGCAGATATTTTGCAAAATCAAAACGAGAAAAGACATATAACCACATCACACGAACCTATATAGAAAATATATACAAAATCCAAACATTTTTAAATCTTAACCCCAGATCTACCACAACCCAAGAACCAAGCCAAGATTATTTAACCCAAAAGTTACAAGGTTATAATAAACTAATTGCACAACCAAAAACTAATGCCAACCTGTAAGGACATGTTATAACTATGGATTATTAAATACGGTATATACATATGACGGAGAGGAACTAAGCGGAATACCGGAACTACATAAAGCATTTATTACTTATAAGAGAGTTACTAAGGGAAATCTATTCTATGTAAAATTTTATACGGCAAATGAAAGAGAGATATTATACGAGGAAATAAAACCTCCGATACAAGTTGTAAAGATAGGTTTGACAAAAGATATGATAATACCGAGAAGATATCGGACGGCGGTCAGAGATACAAAAAATTGAGATACCCAGTTTTTATGCAAATAAGAGAATAATCGGTATATCAACTATCATCCAGGAGTTAGCTAACAATTATTTAAACGGAAACGCTATATGGAGCTACTATGCAAGAGACCAGCTAATGATTTATTCCAATTCAAGGGAGCTAAGGGAATCAGATATGGATGAAGTCCAAAGATGGATTTTATCACTACTTAAGCCGGAAAGAACGACCTACGACACGAGCACTAAAAGAAGGATTTATTTCGGCGGAATTATTAACGAGATATTGCAAGCTAATTGGTCATAGATACCGGATAATATATGTTCAAAGTGCAACGGAGAAGATAATATAATTCCGGATGTCCAGCTGGAATAATTAACAAAAAGAAGACAAAAAGGAGAAGATAAGAATGGAAGAAGATAAGAGTAGAAGATAAGAACGGAAGAAGATAAGAGTGGAAAAAGTCATGAAAATAAAATAATGTAAAATAGTTGGCAAAGTTGCCAAACAATTTGGCAAAGTTGTCAAATAGGTATATAGATAAGATGTAAAATAATGACAAATGTATGTAGTAGATAGTGTACATTATGAATATGTGCAAATAAGTCGTAAAGAGAATAGTTGTAGACAAAATAAGAACTATTCATGAATAGTAGTCATGAATAGTAGTAGACAAATGTAATTAGGATAAGTATTTAGAATAGTAAGTTTGTATGTCTATATATAGACTTAGTAGTAAGCATTGTAAAAAAAAAAGCATAAATAAAAATTCTCTCTTTCAAGAAAAAAAACTCTCCCAACTAAGATAAATATTTAAAATACATGGAAAAATCTGAAATCCAGTCAGATATTTCAGATAGCATGGCTAAGCAAGAGGCAAATGTATATTGTTCAATAGATATGCAGAACTAATTTCATATATTCCTGAATATCATATATATAATTGAATAAATTTATGTTAGTTATTATGTATTAGAATTATTTGAATCATGAAATCTAGTTTATTAGCACACTGGAAACAGGGAGAAAACTTCTATACTATGCCATCCTAATGTTGAAACCGGTAGGCGAGGAAAGCCGTTTAGGGGAGTAAACAAAGTTGAGGCGCTGATAAGAAGGAAGTATCCGCTAAAGTACGATGCTAGTAGTGACGGAAAACATGATAAAGATAATCTAGTTCATAATGATCTAATATGAATTTAATCAATTATGAATATGATAGGAAGGAATAATTTGAAATAAAAAACCTGCATAATGAAGAACATGACTACATACGTACGTGATGAAATGATAAAAAACTATGAAACTTTAATCTTATACATACTTAAAGGTATAGAGATAATTGAATTAAGAAAAATAATATGGGAAAAAATATTTAATGATTACGAATCAGAAGATATATTAAATCAAGAATGGTATGAAATAGATTTACAAAATCTATATTTAGATAATGAAAGAATAGAATGGTACGATTTAGAAATAAATTCGAAATAAGATGAATTACGAATATTTACAATATTGGATAGAAGCTATGGAAGAAATAAAATTGTTAGAACAATTAATGGCGAAAAATTTATATATGTACCAAGAAACCCAAGATATGTTATATCTAGAATATATCATAAATAATATTAATGAAATATTGATTAAAACAACTATCGGAAGAATATTACAATAAATATTATTATATATTACCATGAATTTAGCACTACCAAAAAATAATATTAAAGAGATATCAAGATTGAGACACTTAGTAAAAAGACATTATAATAAAATCTTAAAAATAAGTTACTCACCTACCACACTACTATCTACCACACTACCAGTTTCATGAATTCACCAACTACCAGTTTCGCACCAAAAAATGGTATCAGAGCTATGGATGTCGAGAAATATAAGAAGAACCGTATTAGTAGAAAGTTAAGAAAAATAAAAAGAAAATAATTTTAAATTCGGTTAAATCATTAAAATTATATTTTAATGGTTTTTGGGTTATTATACTATTATTATCAATTAGTTCAATTTTTACTTTTGTTTTATGTTTTTCCCATCCTTGTAAAGGATATCTTTTCTATGTGCTAATTCTTGTCTTTTTGCTATAATTATTTCATTAAGTTTTTGTCTATATTCGTTATTCTTGTTATTCATTGTAATTTTAGATATTGAATATATTTATATTCTACTTTAGATATATTATCTATTAAGTGATTTAATTTTTCGTTATCAGTTTTTGTAATATTAAGTTGTTTATACTCCGGATATAATTTATTTAATTTTCTTTTTATTTTCTTAACTTTCTACTAATACGGTTCTTCTTATATTTCTCGACATCCATTTTATATACAATATATGGTTCAAATGATAATAAACATTTATATACCGAATATAATTCTTTCCTATTTATTTCCCACTTTATTTCTGCATTAGTATATGTTCTTGAATAATATCTACAATGATGTTCTAGTTTTTCTTCTCCATACCTATAATTTAATACTCCTCCATAACTTTTTTCACTGGCGTCTGATTCTACTATATAAGTAAATTTTTTATTTTCATCCGGAAAATATAATTTAGGTAGGTTCTTACATAATAATTTTATTTTTTGTATTTGTGTTTGGTCTTTCTTATCAAACTGGTATTCTACATCTTTCTTTAATTTTTGTTGTAATGGCTTTAAATTCTCTCGCTAATTTTGGTATATATTCTCTTACTTGGTTTACTAGTCCTAAAAATGATTGTAATTTCTTTTTCGTATCTAGTCTGTTCTTTTGAGTTAATTATTTTTTGTACTATATGTGTTTGCATTTTTATTCCATTTTTATCTATTTGTATTCCTAGGAATTCTATTTGGTTTTTCATTATGTCAGCTTTCTTTTTACTTAGGCTTATGCCTGAATATTCTATAATATGTATGAATTTTTCTAATAATCTAGTACATCTTCAACATTCAATCCAGGGTTGTTTTGCAACAATTGACTAAATAAATGTCGCATTTCTTCTCTCGTTTAATTCATTTCTTCTTTTAATAACTCTAAAAGAGAAGTGAATGATTCATTGCTCAATCCGTGTAGACACTTAAACAAATATGAACGATATGTGAATGATAATTTTTAGAATCCTTTACAATCAAGATATAATTCTTGGCTTGCCTCTTCAACTACGTTATAGAATTTCTTGCTATATTCATTTAGACCATCATAAACTACTTCGGCCTGTGCAACATCTCTAAATTAATCATTCAACAGCCCGTCAATGTCATCACGTGAATAATCCATCTCATCATCAACATTTTACTTGATACCCCATTCCCCGTGATTGATCCATATAGTATAACCTTTAAAAAATTCATAGTAGATTAGAATGTATTAGTAGATATCAAATTGTCACAACCTGTGAATTTGAATGTATTAGTAGATATCAAATTTTAATTATTATTTTTATGATTTGTGAAAGAGAAAGGAGAACTCGAGGAATAAGCGAAAGTTTAGTCAAGTCTTAGTTTTTATGTTTGTGTATAGGGGTATAGCATGTTATAATAATAATAATATTGTTGGATTTGAGAGAAAAATTAATAATAAGAAATAATAATGAATTGAGAAGAAAGAATAGCATGTTATTTAAATGTCGCCACCAGTGATTTTCGACTTAAGTTTTTATTTAATTATTACCTTATAGATTAAGTATTTATGATATATTGAGATATGTAATTAAATATTAGGTGTATGGTATTATGTGAATACCATTAGAATTATAATATTTGGAGATATTGGAACTTAACCATAGGCTTGAAATATGGAGAAAATTGAAAGAGTTGATATGTTAAGTGGTATAAAGATTTACGAAATTGATTATAGGTTTGGGTGAGTTCTTGTTTATAAGCTAGATATATGGGTGTTGTTAGTTTCAAAATCTTATTATGATTATTTATTCTAATAGATTGCATTGATTTGGAAGTCCATGAAAGAGGAAGACTCAAGACTAGTAGTGATCGTTCGACTATTTGAGGCAAGTGGATTTCTAAACACTTGTTAAGTGTATAGAATCATGTATTTCCTTGTGGTATGTGTTGGGGAGAAATGTGACTTGGTGATGGGTTGACTTGTCCATATTGAATAATTTTAATGACAAAAAAGGGGTGATAAAAGGCAGTATGATTATTTATTGGTGTGTGACTATTAAGAATGATTTGAAAGGCTTATTAATTCATTGTTGATGTTGTATCACGATTGTGTTGTTGTGAATTGTGCGTTGTTGTGAAAATGGTCATCTCTTCATTATTTGTGTGAACATGTCATTTGCATTGGCTCTGGAGATGTGGTTGTGATAAGAGGATGTATCATTTTGAGTGACGTGCCACGCGCCACAATGAATACTATATATCGAGGGACGTATCATGTTCCGCGATGGTTACTATATATCGAGGGACGTATCGCACGCAGCGATGGATGCATGAACAGATATGTTCCCCACAGGTTCCGAACTATGAGACAATGGGTGTGTATCATTAGGTCAAATATGCATCATTATACTTGATATTGCATTTCATTGCATTGCTCATCTTTATCATTTGTGAACTTGATTTTGTGTGTTGTTGATCTTGTGAGTACCTTTCTGTGTAATTTGTGATTGATGAATATTGAGTTTGTTGTTGAGCTGTGTGCTATGATGAGTTCACAGTTTGTACTCATTTAGGGCTTTATTTTGATAGATTTAGTATCCTCAAATGTTTATTTTGTGCCAATAACTGATGTAAAAACTTTGATTTCCAGGTAATTGTATCGAGGAACAAAGAATGGACACTAACTTGCAAAAAGGAACGAAGCGAGCTGAAAGAGTGAAGAAATGAAGACCTGATGATCGTCGAGTTCCTTTGGCGAGTCACCGAATGGCTATTAGCTCACCTAATGTTCCAGTGTGCCAAGCTCTGAAGGAGAAAATAAATTTGATGATAGAAACGAGCAGTCAGTGTGTTACCGAGTGGTTCTGCAATGCAGTGTTGGATCACCCAAAGTTACAGATTTTGAGGATGCTGAAGGCCAAAGCATAAAGGCGATGAACTTAGCCAAAGGGCAGATCACAAAGTTGATCACCGAGCCTGACTTACTGCGCCGAATGGTACTTCGCAGCATATTTTTGGCGACTATAAATACATTTTCAAACATTAATCTTAGGACATTTTATCATAATCTTCTATTCAATTTTTAGAATTTCAGTTTTGAACTCTGAGTATTGAGACTAAACTTTTTCTTAGCTTTGAAGAATTGAAGTTTTCCATTTTTGAGAAATTGGAAGTGGGTCTTTTAGATTCTTCAACTTTGACCTTTATAAAGACGAAATTAATCTCACCCAGTTGGTGGAAATACAATTTGGTAACGATTTCTATATTTTTATGATGGCTAGTTAAAACCTTAATTCTTGATGTGTGATTATGGGTTGATTTAGCTTGTGCATATTGCTAATTGTTAGTTTGAATGTTGTTTAAAAGTGATTTCTATCAGTAATTATGGTTTAATCTAAAGAGTTGTAGTTGCAAATGCAACTCTACCTTCATGTTTTTGCCTTGCAAGATAGAGAGGTTTGAAAACCAAGATTATTGAATTGATGGTCTATGGGTATTCAGTTGTCATGGGTTCAGCTCGAGAGAGTGAATCCTAAACCTTTTTCCACAGATACAGCTCGAGAGAGTGAATGGACTAAAGCGTAGGTTGTTCTTATTTGCATGCTTGTTGGTGTTCGATAGAAATCGGCTTGATTCTGGGTAAATTGTTCTTTAGAAAGTTTATCACCACTAAAGTTTAGTTTATTCACTGATTTACAACTATTTACTAACAGTTGCAATCACCCACTTGTCTACCTTAGCCTATAATCCGATCACATCCCAAAAACCTATCTCATTATCGTTAGTTCGTGTTATTTGTTGTTATTGTAGCTGATAGTTAAAACCAGAACCCCCTGTTATTGACATTCGTGTCATCCCTAATTTGAATTATGTTTTTATTTGTAAATATCTATTCCTATGATTGACTTGAACATATTCGTACTTTACTCTTGAATCTTAAACATGTACCACTCCCTTTGGGATTCGACCCCAACTTATTTAGTTGGGTTATTATACTGACTAGCGATCGTTTACACTTAGAATTAGATGAAGTGTCCTTGAGACGTTAATCAAAATGGTGCCGCTACCGGGGAGTTGTGATGTTTAAGATTCTTTAGTTAAGTTGAATTATGTTCTTGTTAGTCATAGTCGAATCTACTTACTTTTAGTTATGGTTTGCTTGTACGTGTTTTGAAACAGAGAGTATGAGTTTTAACGGGAGCAATGATAGCCAAGTGGGCCACCAAGATGACATCAGAAACCTCAACGATGTCAATGAGCCTATTGCTAATGATCCTCATCTAATAGGTGGAATTGGTGCCATTCGCTTGCCTCCGGTGGAAGGGAACACGGTGTTCCATATCACAAGTACTATGTTGCAGCTCTTGCAATTGAAAGGGTTGTTTGGTGGGATGGCTCATGAGGATCCCCATGAGCACATTAGAAACTTTTTTGACATTTGCGGGCCGTTCTCCTTCAAGAATATATCCCAAGAGTCGGTCCAATTGAGGTTGTTCCCATTCTCTTTGATAGGAGAAGCAGGTAAGTGGCTGGATGAATTGCCACATGAATCAATCACTTTGTGGGAAGAGCTGGTCACCGTATTTCAAGTGAGAATTTTCCCTCCTTCGAAGATGGCTACGATTCAAGAAGTTGGTGCTTTGATGCCCAACTCATGGCTTGCCTGACAACATGTTGCTGTAATATTTTTATCGAAGTCTTGATTTGGTAAATAAGGGTGTTGCTGACCAACTTTATCCAGGAGGTTTAATATAGAAACCTTATGTGATAGCAGCTTAGCTCTTGGATGGCATGACCACGATAAACCGAGCTTGGTACACCTGTGAAGATCAGGTCTCCCCTCTCACGTTTAAACTGACCAAGGAGCAGATGGAGAAAGACCATGAGAGGGACCAGAACATGGCCAAGATCATGACACAACTTGACATTTTTTCCAAAAATGTCGTGGGAGATGGTGCTCGAAGTTTCAATGTCGTGGGTGTTAGGTGTGTTAATCCTGATGAGTTCAAGTTTGAGGCTTTGTACAACGAAGAGGTGAACTTCCTAGCCAACCAAGGTTGTGGTTATCGTTCAAACTACCTGAGGCAGGGTGGTAACCAAGGTTGGAACATGGATGAAGGTTGGAAGGATCGTGATCGAGAGTGGAGGGATCGTAACCCCACTTGGAAAGAGAGAGATGGGGAGAAGGATAGATATGTTCCTCCCCATGAGCACTAAAATCAAAGGCTTTTGAGGGAGGTCGGTCGTTGATGAGTCCACAAATTGGACTTATTTAGGGATTTATTTTAATGGAAATAGTGTCTTTTAATGCTTATTTTGCCTCATTATCTAATGAAAACTCTTAAGTTTAAGGTATTTGAAGTTATACTGGAAACATGGACACTTAGGCGCAAAATGGAGCAAAAAGGGCTGAAAAGAACGAATAAATGAAGACCTAAGATCGCCAAGTCCTCTTAGCGAATCGCCGAAGGAACACACTTTGTAGTATGTTCTAGTACACGGAGTCCTAAAGGAAGTGGATCAAAAAGTGATGAAAGGAGCAGTCGGTGCGTCACTGAATAGTTCTGCGAAGCAATACTATACAGCCCAATGGTCCAGAACGTGAAGACGCTAAAGGCAAGCATGAAACGGCGATGAAACGGAAGAAGGGTGACTCGCCGAGTTAGTCAGCGAACTCGACTAACGTCGCCGAACAATCCTCCACAGCAAAATCTCTCAAATGTATAAATACAACTTAGTGTGGAACAATTATTGTAATTTTCACTTGGTGTGGAACTATTATTTTTCACCTTATAACATACTTTAGCTTATATTTTCTCTCAAGTTTGGAGAGGGTTTTGTGGAATCTTGAAGAAAAGAGTTCATCTTCCCCAAGTTGGAAGTGGGTCTTCCCTATTCATCTTCCTTTCCTTAATTCAAGGTTTAATTCTTATACCCAGTTGATTTCATTATCATGTTAGGTGTAATTTATTGTGTCTTGATATGTGGCTAAAAACCCCCATTCTTGGGGTGTGATTTAGCAAATATGGGTTGATATTCTTGTTGGGTCTTGCTTGGTGATACGGTAGATGTAATTTAATGATGATTTCACCGAGTGGTTGTGGTTTAATCTAAAGGGTTTGTAGCTGCAAATACAAAGCCACCCATGTGTTTTCGGCTTTCCCGAGAGGGAGGTCGCGAAACCAAAATCACTAGACTAATGGCCTAAGGGGTGGGTCGACATAAGGTTCAACCCGAGAGGGTGAACCCTAGTCCCATATCCTACCAATCAACTCAAGAAAGTGAGTGGGATAAGGTGTTGGCTAGTCTTCATGCGGCAAATGGGTGTCCGAGAAAAAATGCATTTGAAATGGGGTAAGTTGCTTGAGAAGGAACTTATTTCCATTTACAGCTTAGCCTAGTCACTATTATTGTGCAAATTTCCTTTCGAAAGCATGTACCCAACAATCTATCTCAACTTGTAATGCGGTCACATCCCAATAACCTTTCCCCATACTTTATTTTGTTGTTTATTTACTTGTTGCAAAATCCCCCTTTGATATTTGACACTTTTGTGTCACCCCTTTAATTTACAATGTCTTTTATCGCAAATGTCTTTAACTACGACTATTATGAATGAAATTCTAATTGGCTATTAATTCTAAAAACCGCTCCCTTGGGACACGACCCCAACCCTTGGTTGGGTTACTATATTATCAACGATCGTAGACACTCATATCGTAGGATAGTGTCGTTGGTTACTATAGGCATCAAAATGGCGGCGCTGCCGGGGAGTGGTGTTGTTTGAAAATTTGTAGTTTACTAAAATTTCTATTTTTAGTTGTAACTTACTAACTTTATTCATAGTTTTTCTTTTCTTTGAGCTTTTATTTTACGTATACCTCCTGAAAATGGCTAAAAGAAGTGGTGCTAAGTTAGCTGAGTCGAATCAAGAAGTCGAGGGTGACTTCATATTAACTGCGCTAGTAACTCAGTTGAACAACTTGGCCACCAAAGTCTTAGATGTGGAAAACCAGTGCACAAGTCTGGGGATGTACGTACCTCCTCATGAGCGGCAGAAGTTTAGAGGAAATGGACACAACCGTGTTGAGAATACGCTGCAAATAATTCTCCAAAAGGTCAATGAATAGGATCGGGTGATAAACGAGATACAGGATAATGTTGAAGTGTTAAATCAAATGGTTGGTTCTCACTCTAGATCAATCCAGTTGATTAGGTCGCTCTTGAGTTTTACAGTACCTCCCCTCGACTCAAATGACCTACTGGGTTTGCCTGGAAATGCTAGGGTCAATCCTAATATGCGAGATTGAGTAAGGACTTGTGTCGAGCCACGACGTTAAATAAGGAGCTTCTTGGGAGGCAACCCAAGGCTTTATTGCTTTAAATTGTTTTTGTTAGAATAATTGGTGTGTTAGTGGTGCAGGCAAATGAGGGAACGAGTAAAAAAATTACAATTTGGCAAACTAAAGACCCAGTTGGCGAATCGTCGACCCAATCGGCGCATTCGATTTGATCCGCCGTTAGGACCCTAAGACAAGGGATATCTTGTAAAATTCAGCAAGGTAAGAATACATTCAGTGAATTGCTAATGCGATCGGCGATATCACTAACGTTGCCGAAAGGCTAGGAACTGGACGATTAATATATGGCCAAACATTGCAAAAATTTTAAAAACCTTTCACTTTCCCTTGCTTTTATGCTTCACAAACTCACACAATCGTAGCATTTTAAAGATTATTGCTATCAACTAGTATTATAGTTGTTGATTGGTGGTTGGACTTGGGATTTCTTTGCCACCTAGCATTTCGATCACCTTGTAATCGACATTAAAGGTTAGTCTCTAAAACCCTAAACTTATTCTTAGAATTTTGGACTCTTTTACAATAATCGTATCATATTGACGTGTGTTGGGCCTCTTTGATAGGAATAGATAGCTATGATGTTGTTTTCAATTCCTAAACTATGCTTAAACTGCTTACATGACTGAATGCCTTAGTGTTTGCACTTTGAATTGATTCTTATCGATAGGGGTGTTGCATGTTAGTTGTTAGGTTGATTGGGTGAAGTTTAATTAGCCTATGTGTGCACTGACGAAACTTGCTCGATGAAAGAGCGAGTTGCATCAATCTTAAGAGAAAACATTGTCATATGACCAAAATCTGACAAATTTGGGGGAAGTCTGAGTACCTCGAGAGAGTGGGTAGTGCGGGTCTTGTTTGAATTCCATGAGTGCATGCTTTAATTTGTTTTTCTAGGATTTGGAGATTGAATTCGAGAAGGTGGGTAAAAAAAAGGCACGTTAGGTCGAATGGCGAGCTGAGTCGAGCTCGCTGAATTACTCGGCGGTTCGCCTAGTGGCTCCAGTCCCCCGATGATTTCGTACCTTGATAGATGTTTTATTCTGTAACCCTCGGCGAGAAGTCTAAAGGCATCGAAAACACTCGGTGACTCGCTGAGAGTACTATTATCGCCCTTTATCCACCCCTTAACCCCCGTTGCATTGCAACTTTTATCAGACACATTAATGTTGTAACGACCCGAGAGCACCCCCTAGTCGTTATCGGCGTATTCGACCTCTCGGAGGTCTTATACAAGCCCTTAGCATTCGTCATGGCATTTATCATAGAAAAATAGCAAAAAATTCAAAACTTTTTCATAATATAACACAAGACATAAAAGTCACCTCATTAAACCTTTAATACAAAAATTGGAGTACTACGTCTCAAGGTAGCCATCTTAAAACATGACTACACACAAGAGGGACACAACCCTTACAATACAAAAGAAACTACTATCTAGTACATAGAACTTGAGGAAACTCTTTAACATAAAGGTCCTTGAATCTTTAAGAACACACCCAAACTTGGGAATAGTATACCAAGCTCATCACTTCTAGGAAAGGCCCTTTAGCCACCACCACCTACATTTGGTGTAAAAGATGAAGAATAATGGTGTTAGTACAAGAATGCACTAAGTATGATAACCATGCAAAACATGCTTTTAAAAGGATATTTAGTTGGAAACTATGCATCATGCCTTTTTAGAGAGACTTCAAGAACATTTAGCACAATAGGAACAATATAAACCACCTACATCATCATACACATGGAAACCATTCATAATAACACATACATCCACATATAACATTTTAGGCGCATTCAATGCATACAATACATTACCTTCCTCTTTATCTTAACTCCTTTCCTCAAGCAACCCTTAGGGAATACTTGGTGCAATGTATCACCTTAAGGTTACCAAGGGTGAACTTACATATGGCCTTCATCAATCCAATCACATACAGTCATAAAGTCATAAGCACGCCATAAGACATAGTCTTCACATAGGAACCATCACCTAAGACAACCCCCAAGTCACACTAGTGCAATGTGCAAGTAGCATCCCATAATACTACTCCCACCAAGTGTTCCTAGGAAGCCACCATAGACTAGGTACATCATATTCAACAAGTCATAACATCTCCATTTAACATTAGACATAACACCAACATACTTCATAACATCATATAAGGACTCATTCATTTACTACATCATTAGTCATAACTCATTTAGTTCATATCATAGGTAAACCACCCTCACAACCCCTTCACAAGCTCACTTGTGCAATGTACACATGGAATCCCATACCCCCACATATACTAAGCAAACCCATTAAGAAGTCATAAGTGTAATTCACATGCATAATCATATTTCATGTCTTCACATAAGTAAAGTCAGCCTTAACATGCTTTCATATTAACATATATAGACCATAGTCTTCATTACATAAAGAGCCTAATCATAACCTCCCTTAGAGTCCACTTGTGCAATGCATAAGTAGGGTCCATAGTCCTACCTACACTAAGTAACTCTTCAAGAAATCATGATTAGTGATCATATTCTTATCTGAGTTCATTTCTTAACTTTTAGGAGACATTGCCATAACCGACATAGACCATGTGAGCTACATGGAATCCGGTGTTCTGCTCCCACACCGAAAAGAGAGGGTACTACTTGCCAAAGTACAACCTACATACATAATAGCTATCTAGTGGATCCACTAAGCTAAGACCTACGGGGGCACGTAGTTATGGAACAAGGAGATTGCTACTAGAAACCTTGACATGCTAGGCGTGGAGGTTTCTATCTCATGAGACAATATCTATGTTGGGAACCCAGACTTGCTAAATGTGAAGGTTCTCTCATGGGAAGCCAGACTTGCTAAACATGAAGACCCCACTCTCATTTTTCATGTTCACTCGGTGCTAAGCTCTAACTCCCCTTTTAAACATCTTTAAGCCTTTATTTAACATTAGTTCATAAAATAGGCTTTAGGGACTTAATTCCTCATACCATAGAGCTCAAAGGTATATAAGATGAGAATGACCTTTCATCATAGAACATACATTATGTGAGAATGACCTTTCACTTAGTCATACCATATTCATAACATAGTCTAGTTTATAGTACAATTGAGGAAGCCTTTCAAGAGACTCACTTTCATTAGATTATCATAAAACTTATCCATTCATTCATGTATGTGTGTGTACATATATGAGAAAGCCTTTCACATAAACTCCTTTATGCAACACATATTCATACCTTGCTAATCATACACTTTGCATGCATCATAAGATGTAAGGGTGCATATAAGAGTTAACCTTTCAATAGACACCATAACACATCATATTCTTAGCTATACATGTAGAGTGTGTGTGTGTGCATTTTGGTCCTCATAGTGACATAATAACAACAACATTGATATTGAGTGAATTTCCCTTAAAGGGATCACAACACATTCACAATGTCCCCAACTCATGAGCAATTCACATATAAAGCCTTTAGGTATTCTAGACCACACACCCACACTTCATCATAAGAGACAAGGACACATTCAACATTGAATAGGTATTCTTAACATGTATATGATCACACATTCATATAGGGGCCATCTAGGTAGGGGTCATTCCACAATACTACTTAACATAATCAATCATGTAGACCACACCTTATCCCTGTCATTATCATTCACATTATACTCCTCATCATCAACACACTTTAAACATCACGCTAGCATTGAGGATTTCATACACAACCTTCCTAGCACAACTTCATAAACATATGCATCATAATCATCAATTCACTTCACATCTAGTGCCTTCAAGGCCATGATCTCAACATGCATAAATAGACAAGAAGTAAACACCTCCACCATAAGTGGATCAAACCACACAACATCAATTCTCATACTATATACTAGAAGTTAAGTCAAGTTACCAATTCTCCAAGCCATGATCACCATGGATCAATCCTCAACAATTCATAACCAATTGAAATAGATAGAAATAAGAATCAACAATGTAATTCAATCGAATAAACATAATCTAAGTACAATTCTATAAACAAAAGGATCAACCTATAACTTTGCCCATAAGGCCATAACTCTCAACTCATCAATATACCAATAATTAAACATGAATAAGTATATATAATCATAGAAAACATCAATACAATCTAATCTAAACATAATTTCACCAATAGAGATCATATTCACAAAGACCCACATCATAGGCCAATTTTTGAGAATTTAGGGATCATGGGTTCTTCAAGAATTCTTTTCAAAATTATCTTTAAAACCTTAATTCCACATTAATTCATCAATATAATTATTTAGAAAATTGTTTGAAA
The DNA here is from genome assembly GCA_029007595.1 of Solanum commersonii. Lineage (NCBI taxonomy): Eukaryota > Viridiplantae > Streptophyta > Magnoliopsida > Solanales > Solanaceae > Solanum > Solanum commersonii. The sequence continues at coordinate 5,791,423 of JAJTWQ010000002.1, read as the reverse complement.
AGGAACCCATGTTTAGATTGAAAATTAGGAATTTTGGTCTTTGAATCACTTTTGAAAATCTTTGATAGAACTCCTTGAATGAGAGGTTATTCAAGAATCATGAGTTACCATACCTTAATTATTGAAGACCCATTAAATTGAAGAATAAATAAGTTGAAAACCCATCTTCTAGCTTGAGCTTCATCAACGTCTTCAATGGAGTTTCTTAGAGAATCTACTTTTGAGAGGGAAGGGTCAATATGAAGAATGGCGTCTAATTCTAGGTTTTAGGGTTTTAACCAACTTAAAATACCCTAAAATAGGTAGAATAACCGTTTATAATAATTCTAAAAATTACCCAAACCACCCCTTACTTAGTTGGACCTTTTAAACAACTCAAACTTGAGTTTTCTTTTCGCAGATTTCGTCGGGGATCAAGTTCACGATGACGAGGTGTTCCTGCAAGTTTCTAGAAATTAAATTCCGAGACAGTAAGGTCCGCAATGAGGACCAAAATTTTGGCCCTTGGTGGAGCTAGTCCGCGAAGCGGACATGGTCCCTCCATGAGCATTATCAAGTTGCCTTGGCAGCTTGTTTGGCCAACAGCTGGGGTCCTCCTCAGGGACCCTTAAGGTGGTCCCGGGGAGTCGTACCTATTTTTTTGACCCTAAAAACATCTATTAAGACACTAGGGTCACCTCTACTGATTTTAGACTCCAAACAACACATAAAAACATGGACAACATACTAGAACACGCCAACACGTAAAAGACTAGTTTCTGAACGTCTTGGTCGTCCCTTGATATTTGACTTCCAAACTATTTTAAACTGACTAAAAAGGATATTCTTCATTATTTTAACAAGTTATTAATGCATCAAACCCATGTGTGGCTCTACTTTAATCCTACTTCATTTTGAGGGTTGTTACAATATTATTGGGGATTAACTTCCAAACTTTAGCAATTTGATTTTCGGATTTCAGTTCATAAAGATTTTGTCTTTGAATTTCAATTGGAGATTTCGGGTTTCGTCTACTCTAAACCTAAGTTCATGAATTTCTTTTTATCAAAATATGAATTGTGTTCTTCCAAGCATGAGTAACTAAATCCACAACTAGGGTTGTGGGAACCATGAGCAATTAACAAAGTATGGATAATAACTATGTAATTCTTGAATAGTGTTGATCTATGCATTGGTAATTCTTTAGTTTAGAAGTCTTTTTAACGAGCACGCGTTAGAACTCGCTTTGTTGCTAATTGTCAGACCAAGGAGGTAGTTAATAAGAAAATAATTATCAACAGAGATTTAGTGTGATACTATCTAATAGTCTAATGTCAATTGGTGCGAGGGTGAAAACTAAGTCATACATTGATGTGATGTCTAATCTCAGGTTAAGGTAAGAGTTAGTAAATTATACACACGTAGCCGGACCAAGGTGAGGAGTGAAATTTCCTATTTGGAGAACCAATCACTTAGGGATACATATCTTACCACTTTGCATATGATAAACTAGGAAAGGATTACTATTATTAGGATTACCGTGTTAAGAGCTTATGGGGAACACATACACCCTAGTTTCTCTCTCTCATTGATAACAACAAAGTTCAAATCTTGCTCACTTGTTACTTAACAACAATCAATTATTTGTTTCACGAAAAGCCCCTCTTTACTTACTTGTCTCGGAAATAAGTTGACTAAACGAATATAATAGTGGGTTAAGTTTAAGTCTAAACCATATTACTCGTGGGATCGACCCTAACCTACAAGTTGGGTTCTTTATTTGACAACGATTGCTTATACTTCTTTAAGGAGGTGTAACTTGAGAGTATCAAATTTTGCTCCGCTGCTGGGGAATAAGACTTTTAGATTAAGTTTAGCTACATTATTGAACTTTAGTCAATTATTTCCTAATTTTACATTTTCTTTTGTTTTTGTTTTGTACAGGTTCCTACTCTAGTGTATGTCAAGTACACGGAGTCAAGGCGAACCATTGACCCCATACGATCCAGAGTTGAGCAAAACTTTGAGAAAGATGAATAATCAAAGGGTCCAAGTCAATCCAATTGGAGAGAATCTAGGTGATGGAGTTAAGTTGAAGCCTCCTGGGGTTGTTAATGTGCAAGCTCAGGTTCAGGGTGATAATCTACTCGGAGATGCATTAAGGGTGCAGAATTCGCCAGAACCAAGGTTGCAAGATAACTACAGGGTCAAGTTTAATACAGTTAAATCTGAAGGAATCATTTTTATCCCTCCACTACCTCCAGGGCATACATTCGTGGTTACTAGTAGTTTGATGCAGATGCTTACATCGAGGGGTCTGTTTGCTGGTATGGCTTCAAAAGATCTGCATGGGTACATGGCCTAGTTGAGGAGTGTTTGTAAAAGTTGTGTGGGGTGATCGGGGTTGGATATAGACGTCATAGGGTTGAGAGCCTTCCCTCTGTCATTGACCAGAGATTCTATGATCTGGTTTTTTGAGCTTCCATACCACTCAATTCATACATGGGACCAATTGCACAAGGTGTTCTTAGCCAAGTACTTCCCATTGTCCAAGAGGCTGAACAACAAAGACAAACTTGACAATTTCGTGGCACTACCTGGAGAGTATGTGAGTAGTTCATGGGATAGATTCACTGCATTCACAATAAGTGGTCCAAATCAATGCATTGATGATGAGTCATTGAAGGAGTATTTTTAGAGAGGTCAGGATGACAATGGTAAGCCTATGCTTGATACTATCACTGGAGGATCATATAGTGAGTGCACTTTTGAGGAGATCGCAGAGAAACTGGAGAAGATTTCCCAAAATAACAAAGCATGGAGCACTAGAAAGTCACTCGAAGAAATACTTTTGCAGTTCAAGCTGCACCTAGTCAATCTACCGATGACATTTGTGAGGAGATGGCTTAAGAGAGTATAGAACTTGAGTTAGTGTTGAAGTATGTGAGCGGAGGTGCAGAAAAGGTGAATGTCGTAAACTACCTGACTAGAACTCCACCACCACCAGTTGAGGAATGCTACTAAGAGGAGGATGCTTACTTGGTAAATGATCAGACGGGGGGTTTTCGAGCCAACTCCCAAGGTTCCATCTCGGAGAATTAGCGCCAACGGCAAGAAAACCAAGGTCAGAACTATGGCAACTACAACCGAGATGTCAGTATGTCCGGGATGGGAACTACAATCGTGACAATAGCTACAACTAGAACAACTATGGCAACAGAAATGAGAGAGTTGGGCCTTATGTTCCACCTATCTGGTAATAAGGAAGCTGGGGGTACTATGTCATAGATTGAGGATATGATGCAGAAGATGATGAAGAGGTTCGATTCGACTGATGAGAATGTGAAGGAGATGCAGAATGACTTGTCTGGAATTGGTCAAAAAGTTGATGCCCATGCAGTGTCGATCAAGAAACTTGAGCAGCCGATGAATGAGTTGTCCACTACAGTGAACCCATGTCAGCCTGGCACACTTCCTATCAACACCATCCAGAATCCAAATAATGATGGGCATTGTATAGCACTCACTACTCGAGGGGGTAAACTGACCATTGATCCATCTATGCCGTCTGAGGTCAAAATTGTGGTTGAAAAAGATGATGATGAGATTGAGGTTACTAGAGAGTACAAGAATGCTACAGAGAAGGAAGTAGAGATAACCCATAAAGTTGTTCCCATGCCTAGACCTCCACCTCCATTCCCACAAAGGTTGGTAAAGAAGAATGAAGAACAAATATACCGTAGGTTTATCACTATGTTGAAACAACTTTCCATCAATGTTCCGTTGATAGAAGCTTTGGAGCAAATACCTGGGTATGCAAAATTCATGAAAGATTTGGTGACTGAGAAGAGGGCCGTCAGTTTTGAAGATGATGATAGGTTTCAACATTGTAGTGCTATTTCTACTAGGTCACGTGTAAAAAAGAAAAAGGATCCTGGTGCTTTCACTATTCCTTGTACTATCTGGTTGTTGCATTTTGCGAAGGCATTGTGTAACGACCCTTCCGGAATAATATAAGCCTATAATAATATAAGCCAATAACTCACGAGATTTTTGCATATATATATATTGTCCTCACACTAGTAAAAATGATATAAAAAGAATATTATCAACTTTCGAGTACCCAAACTAGGTGGTACATGCTTCAAGCAATCATTCAAAATTAGTGGTAAATTTAACATATTACAAGACTTGGGCTTACACACCCCAAAAGAACAAAATATAGAGTCATACTTATATTACAACCCATGGTGACATGATCACATTAGTCCTCAAAATTTCAAGTAAACATACACCACATAGATCATGTACAAGTCCCAAGGTTTATACAAAATATAGATGCTTATATGCAATTGTGATCTTCCATCACCAATGGCCAGCTTCTTGCCTCCTCTCGATCATTCCCCACGATAGAAACAACTATCGCTAAGCATATAGCTTAGTGGTATAAAAACTATAGGTTTGGAGCCATCAGATTCACAAAACTACCTTTCTCAAGTCATGGGTAGCATAATCGAACATAATAAATAAATCTAGTAAACAATATATCAAGAGTATCAAGTTCGATATTTAGAGGTCCAAATGTCGAGAACACTCATAGTACCATTTTTCAAAAGATTCAATAACAAGGCTCGCCCAATATGTACATCATGTCTTCACACCAAGCATAATCAAGTATCAAGAAGAGCTGACGCCCTATATCAAGAAGAGTCAAAACCCAATAATCAAGAGAACCAACAACCATATTAAAAATGGCTTTCTAATTCGTACTTAAAATGGACAACTTCCATTTTTAAGACGGACTAAAAATCCAGAGTCAAGATCGCAAATGATCCGAATCAAGAGGCATGCCAATAGTGACAAAGTCACAGCCACAAGAAGGACAAGGTCCCAACAAGAGTGCTAGATTATCAAACAATCCGTACAAGTGGGTGAGTTACACAAGCGCCTTTAACGTCTTAAAGCATACCAACACGACAATGCAAAGTTACAAGAGATAACAAAGGTACCAAGATCAACTTTCAGATATACCAGCAGTTAAAAGAGTACAAATATAAGTTTATACACAAACCTCAGTGCTTTAGCAAAGAAACAGTCCAACACAACTTCAAGAGTTTAAACCGTAGACCAACCAATGCATCAAGGTCCTCAACTGGTTCACGAGTATATACAACCTTTAAAATACAATTAAATAACTTCTTTAATCCCTATCAGCTCAATAATATTGATGTAAAATAGGATTATCATCACAAGTAAGATTAGCTTGTACAAACACAACTATGCTCCTAAAACAGTGATTCTGGCTAGCCTAGTACCTCATGTCGCAACTTAGATTTGAAAAGGAAAGCGGAAAAACTAGACTTTATAGCCTTCATGAAAGATGTATATACACCTCTTAAGGTTGCAAAAAAACAAGAATCACTGCAAAATATATTTTCTACAATAAGATATAGTCAAAACACTAACATTTGTTCATACAGGATTTGAAATTCCAAAATCTGGACAGAACTTGTTCTATGTTGCGTCCAATATTTCGAATCTATAACAGCTAAATCAGAGTTTTACATAAACATAATAGTTGTAGGTCTACGAATTATCTTTCTAAATCATATTTATTCATTGTAAAATAAGTTCTAGAGCGAGAGATATTCATAAATTACCAAACACTACCCAACTCAGAAACATATTTTGTCACTTACCAACAAGAAGTGTGTGTTCTTGAATTCCAGCCAAAAGGGCCAAGTGTTTCTTTTGTAATTCTGAAGAACAACTGATTAAAGAAGGCTGTAAGGTTTTTAGACTTGGACAAAAATGAATTAACTCAAGGAGGCGAAAATATATATAGTCACACAAGTGATGTTTATCACTTGTACAGCTGTCTCCAAAAAGGGCTGCCCAAATAGTTGTGTGCTGCCCAAAATGCATACATATACACCTATATATATCCCTTATCTCCTTGTAAAGTTATACATAACTCTGATTAGAATATTACAAAAATACCCTAATACAATACCTTAAATTACGATCACAATTTATGTTAAGCAAGTTAGCAATTATCACAGCATTTCAAGTTCCCAAAATGAGACTAAAACATATTCTAGTAATTAAGCAATGGTAAATCGACATGTGACTCTTGGTTAGTTTTTAGGGGTGTTACACGTTGTGTGATTTGGGTGCTAGTATTAATATGATGCCATTGTCTATTTACAAGAAGTTGGGTTTAGGATCTCCAAAACCGACTGCGATGAGATTACTCATGTCCAATAGAACTGTAAAGAGGCCCATTGGTGTTCTCCAAGATATACTTGTGAAGGTGGAGTCATTCATCTTTCCAGCGGATTTTGTGATACTTGATTGTGAGGTTGATTTTGAGGTTCCCATCATCCTAGGGAGACCATTCCTTGCTACTCAGCTCGCCTTGGTCGATTTGGAGAAAGGGCAGATGAAGTTCTGATTGAATAGTGAAGAGGCAACTTTTAATATATGTAGGTCCATGAAGGAGGAAAGCGATCTCAAGTCAGTGTCAGTGGTGAATCATATTGTGGAGCGAGGTTCTGATGTGTCTATTGAAGAGAGGTTGGGTGTTGATGCACTGGCAATAGTAATAATGAATTTTGAGGGTGATGGTATTGAAGACTATATTGAATTGGTCGCCGCACTTGATAGGTTCGAATTCAGTTCCAAACTAAAGAAATTGGAGTTAGATATGAAGAATCATGACTCTCCACCCACAAAATTATCTATTGAAGAGGCTCCAAAATTGGAGCTTAAGTCTCTACCATCACATTTGAGATATGTAGTCTTGGGAGAGATGGTACTTTACCAGTCATCATTACGGTAGATTTGAATGTGGTACAAGTTGAGGCATTGGTTTCTGTGTTGAAGAGGTTCAACTGGGCTATTGGTTGGACTATTGCAGATATTATTGAGATTCCTCCTGACATTTATTCTCATAAAATGCAACTCATACTGGATCACAAGACTAATATTGAGCACCAACGGAGACTAAATCTAAATATGCAAGAGGCAGTGAAAAAGGATATCATCAAGTGGTTGGATGATGAAGTCATTTATCCTATTGCAGATAGCAGTTGGGTTTGTCTTGTTCAGTGTGTGCCCAAGAAAGGTGGGATTACTATGGTACCTAATGCGAAATATGAGCTTGTTCTGATATGGCCCGTGACTGGTTGGAGAGTATGTACGGATTATCGAAAATGAAATGCTTAGAGAGAAAAGGACCACTTTTCTATGATGTTCATGGGTCAGATGCTCGACTGCCTAGCTGGTAAGGGTTGGCATTGTTTACTTGATGGTTATTCGGGCTACAATCAGATATCCATTGCTCCTGAAGACCAAGAGAAGACCACCTTCATTTTCCTTATGGTACGTTCGTCTTCAAACGAATGCCATTTGGGTTGTGTAATGCTCGAATGACCTTCCAGTGTTGCATGATGTTGATATTCTCAGATATGGTAAAGGACAATATTGAGGTATTTATGGATGATTTCTCTGTGGTAGGTGAATCGTTTGATGGTTGTCTGATGCATTTGGCCGAGGTAATGAAATGGTGTGAAGAGTGCAATCTTGTGCTCAATTGGGAAAAGTGCCACTTCATGGTGAAAGAGGGGATCATTCTGGGTCATCAAGTTTTTGAGAAGGGTATTCAGGTTGATAGAGCTAAAGTCGAGGTAATAGAAAAGCTTCCACCACCTATCTATCAGTTAAAGGGGTTAGAAGTTTTCTTGGGCATGTAGGATGTTCTAGGAGGTTTATCAAGGATTTCTCTAAAATTGCACACCCATTTTGCAAATTGCTTGAAAAGTAGTGGAAGCTTGATTTTGATGATGCTTGTCTGAGAGCATTTGGAGAGTTGAAAGCAAAACTAGTTTCCGTACCTATAATTATTTCACCGGATTGGGGGCTATTGTTTAAAGTGATGTGTGATGCGAGTGGAGTGGCACTTGATGTAGTCTTCGAATAGAGGCGAGAGAAGGTTTTGCATCCTATTTACTATGCCAGCAAATCTATAAATGTGGGTCAAAAGAACTATACTGTGACTAAATAGGAACCCTTTGATGTGGTTTACGCATTCGAGATATTTTGATCCTAGTTGCTTGGTACTAAGGTCATAGTGCATACTGACCATTCTACATTAAGGTATCTGATGGCTAAGAAAGATGCAAAATTGAGGTTTATTAGATGGGTGTTATTATTGCAACAATTCAATTTTGAGGTGAAAGATAGAAAGGGTACTGAAAATCAAGTTGATCACTTGTCCAGATTAGACGAGGAAACTATGCTCAAGCTAGGAGATGGGGCTGAATTTAATGATGTTTTTCAAGACGAACATGTATTGGCTGCTTTCATGATCTAATTCCTTGGTTCGCAGACTTTGATAACTACTTGGCAAGTGATCGGACTCCATCAGATTTGTATTTTCACCAGAGGAAAAAGTTTATGCATGATGTGAAGAAGTTCTTTTGGGATGAGCCTTCTTTATTCCGTATTTCTTCTTATTGGGATTATTCGTTGTTGTGTGCCCAAGGTTGAGATGATAAGTATAGTAGAGGCGTGTCATTCTTCGCCTATTGGTGGGCATGATAGTGGTATTCGGATGCTCATGATTTTGCCAAGTCTTGTGATTGTTGCTAAAGAGAAGGAGGAATTTCAAAGAGGCAAAAGCTACCTATGAATCTGATATTGGTGATTGAGTTGTTTGTTGTATGGGGCCTTGATTTTATGGGTCCAATTGTAAGTTCACATGGGATGAAGTATATGCTTGTTGCGGTTGATTATGTGTCAAAATGGATTGAAGCAATTGCGCTTTCAAACAATGAAGGGAAAAGTGTCACCGCATTTTTGAAAAAGAGTATCTTCTCCAGATTTGGTACACCTAGGGCGATTATCAACGATGGAGGTTCCCACTTTTGTAATAGGGTGTTCAAGGCGTTGCTAGAGAAATATAGAGTCTGTCACAATTTAGCGACTCCTTACCATCTGCGGTCTAGTGGGCAAGTTGAAGTGTACAACAGAGAGATAAAGTGAATCCTTGCAAAGACGGTGAATGCAAGTAGAACGGATTGGTCAAGAAGGCTTGATGATGCTCTATTGGCCTATCGCACCACATTCAAGACTCTCATAGGTATTTCCCCCTACCAACTTGTATATAGGAAGTTAGCCCATTTGCGAGTAGAGCTAGAGCATTAGTCTCTGTGGGAGCTAAAGAAGTTGAATTTGGATTGGGGTGCCACATCGATTAAAAGAGTGAATGACATGAATGAGCTTGATGAGTTCCTCCTAAAAGCTTATGAAAGTTCATCCTTGTACAAAGAGAAGATGAAGAAGTATCATAATCAAAATATTGAAAAGTGTGAATTTGTTGTGGGTGATCTGCTGCTTCTATTCAACTCGAGGTTGCGCTTGTTTCTTGGCAAGCTCAAGTCCAAGTGGACCGGCCATTTATAGTCACTCAAGTGTTCCCACATGAAGTGGTCGAGCTCGAGAACAAGGAGGGAACAAGGTTCAAGGTGAACAAGCAAAGGATCAAGGTCTACATGGGGAAAGAGGAGAGTGTGCTAGAAGTGGTTGATGAAGTCTGAGTAATCAAGGGGCCTGCGTCATGCCGTGACATTAAATCAAGCGCTGCTTGGGAGGCAACCCAAGATGTAAAATCTAGCCAACTATAGGTTTTTCTTTTCGATTTAGGAGTTTCCTTCTTTTATTTTATTTTCTATAACTCTTTAGATAGTTGTTTTATATTTGTATTAGTGTTGGGTAGATATAGCATAGGGTCCGTGTCTAAAAAGTGTCCAGAAAATGTAAAAAGAAAGTTCTAATGGTTGATACGTGTGCAAGGATGAAAAGCTGAATTTGCAGAAAAAGGTTGTGCAGAGGTATATGGACCCCATCGACGGTCCTTGGGTCCATCCACGGACCATGAATGACGTTCGTAGACCCCAGGTAAGTTTTCTAAAATTCTAAGTATCAGAGTGACCTACAGTCCGTAGGTCGACCCACGGACCACAAACAGGGTCTCGTGGGTCCAAACTAGGGTTTGTGGAGACCCAACTCGGACCCCCTTTTAATAAAAACCCCTCATTTTAAATTCATCCCCCCACTACCCAAATTCCTTCCTAACCATTTCTAACCCCTCCAAATCCCAAAACTCCCATATTAATTCCCCATATCACTCTCCTCTCCCATAATTCTCCTCTTCTCTCCAAAATTCACCCTATTTTCCCCTCACAAAAAGTTCTCGTTTTGGGTTCGGTGTCAAAATAGTAGCAAAAGATCTAAGGAGTTCATTGCTATCACACACTCACCCATTTTGCTTACTTGTAAGGTAAAACGACTTCACCCTAACTCTAAATTTCGTTGTTCATTGTTCAATTCATGAAGTCACAAAGTGGATCTTGACATTAGGTTGTTTTTCTATTAAATTGCATGATAAATTATAGTTAGAAACATCCTTGGGATGATGGAACGTGAGTGTGTTGTTCATGTTAACCAAAATATCTCAAGTAATAGGCCGAATTGGAAGTTTTGACTTAAGATTCATAGGGTTTGGTATGATAATTTGTAAATTCGTGTGAAAATGGAACCCTAAGGATGATTAACTATCAAATCACTTGTTGAAATGCATGTGTAGGCTTAATATGTTTGTATGAGTTGAAAGAAATGACACACAAGAAATTTGTCTGAAACCTGCTACAGATCTGACCCACGAGACCTCATCCACGGATCGTAGGTCGAGTCCGTGGGTCTTCTGAACATGAAATAATTATAAAGTTTAGAACCACGGAGGTGGACTAAGGTCCGCCGTTCCATCGACAAACCATTCTACACATACGTGGTTCATATCAGAGACCCAACTTCTTGTAACTCTGACCTATGGAGGTGACAAATGGGCCGTAAGTCCATCCACGGACCATAGGTACCCACCGTAGGTGGACACTGCTGCTATTGGCCAATATTTTTTTCAGTTTTTGTTTTGGTTCAATTCTTGTTCTAAAAAATTTCCAAGTTTGTTATTAGGTTATGTTGGTACTAACTAAGCTTCCATAGGTACCATGGCTCCAAAGAAAGCTCTGACCTATGCCGCAAAGGGAAAATCAAAATTTGTCACTCCTTAGCAACACCTGATCATTGAGAAGGAAACGGGGAACACTAAGTATATTTCTCCCACCACTAGGACCTCCCTTACTATTCCTTGAACCACGAGGAACCGAGCACAACTGGTGACTCCCAATGTGGTCACTGCCCCCAGTTTGATGAGAGGGATACACCAATCGGTTCACCAACTGGCTCAGAGTATGCATCCGGCTCAGGCTCCATATTCGGCTCTAGTTCTAATAGCGTCAACGCCTCATCTTCTGAGGCTAATAGTGCAGGTGATACTCAAGTGCCCCCAAACACCGATCCTGCACCAGTTGATGAGGAGGCTTACCGATGGTGTGTGAGCGGCTAATATCAGATATACAGAGATGCTCGCATACTGACTGAGAATGACATGATGGCTCGACTAGTCACTGAGGAGCACCGGGTTCTCACAAGCAGCCTCCATACCGCGCCCGACATCTACGAGCTCTTCCAGAGGCATATGTACGAATGGATGGCCCGTATCCCAGGGTCCTTCAGTGAGGAGATAATTAGGGAGTTCTATGTTTCCTACTCCGCCACCCTCAAAAGATCGATCGACAGACGGGCCAAGCCTTCCGCCCAATCTCCACTCGAAGCTACACTAGTACGTGGGTATTGAGTCGACATATCAGAGACCACTCTCCGTTGGTTTCTCTACGATCCAGGCCACACTCTGCCTATAAACACGGACAAGTTCAACTATCGCATTGACATTGTTCAAGAGAATCTCTCTTGCGCTGGTTAGCCCGTCATTTTGCTACTATCGGAGAGCACGTCGAGTGAGTCCACACCCTGAGCGTAGGTATTAAGAGGTCTACCCTAATATGGCCAAATTCTTCTGGTCGCTGGTGTAGAACAGTATGTCCCCTACTCAGGCAGATAATGTGCTTACCTGGGACTGTGCAGTTATGGGTGTAGCTTTAGTTGTTGGTATGGAGGTCGACTTTGCCCGCATGCCTATTGCAGAGATACATGAAAGGGCCTTCAAGTCTACCACCACCCCACTTTTCCCATGCATCATCCTCCAACTTTGCAGGGATGCACGCATACAAGTTTGGCACTGTGATCGGTTGCTTCAGGTGACCAAGACCCTAAATATCGGCTTGATTCGGAATGAGGCCAATATAGCTACACCTTGCAGGGAGCCGCTGGTTAAGGTGCCATTATTTGGAGCAGACCTTGTCACAGATATGGAGCAGATTCAGGGTAATAATCCTGCCTATCCAGCCACTACAGAGGATGCCCTGGCTTCCCCATCTCCAACCACCAGTCAGGCCCCTAGCTCCTCCAGAGACAGCCCCCTCCTCAGGGTCTGTTACCATTCCAGAAGCTAGAGGTCTAGATGGCTACACTACTTCAACATGTGAGACCTTGGATGCAGCATGTGATAGATGAATCTGAGGCTAGGATTGAGCAGCGAGTGAAGCACATGATGGACCAGAAGATCCAGGTCGTTCATAAGCGTCTGGATACCTTTGAGTTGAGAGTCCTAAAGAGGCCAGCCCCGATTGTTGATGTGAACGCTCTCTAGAAGAATATAGAGAGCTTCCATGTTGATATCACTGGACTTCTTGCTCCACCAAAGACTGAGCCTGAGTCCGCCCCCACGACACTGGTTGATGATACAGTGTTGAGTGCCTTATTCAAAAATTGTATGCCACTGCCTGATTCTTCCCGTACTGCTGGGAATCACCCCCACTCTAGTAGTACTTCTGATGACACTAAAGATAAGAGAGTTAGCAAGAAGAAGAGCCAAGAGATAGAGGCAGCCCGAAGGGCATCCATCATTGATGAGTAGAGGTGACAACAGCGGGCTATGGAGATAGGTATTGGTGCCTCTAGCAGCATGAGCACTACTGATGGTAGAGTGAGAGTTGATGTTAGCATTACTGAGGGTGTTGAGATGGTAGATGCGGGAACTACTGATGGTGACCCGAGTGTTGATCCAGCAGGCTCTGGGAAATTGAACCCACCCACTTGTTGAGAAGTCTTTGGCGCAATTCACCACAGGTTTGCTTCAGCCTATCCTTTATGTTTTTACTCTTTGTGCATTGGAGACAATTGCACTCTCTTTTGTTGGGGGTGGGGTAAATGGATTGTGAGTGATATCGTGAAGTTTGAGTAACCCAACTCATAATCTTCTCTTGGGGTTGTCTTGCCTGTGTTAATTTCCCCCAAGAGACTGTTTTAATTTATGTTGAACTTGCATGTTTAATAATGTATATGTAGGAGTAAGTAGGAAAATGAAAGTATGATGGCATAAAAAGCATAAAAAAATGATCCCTGCCCAAAAATGTTGAAATATGCTAGATCGATAGTCTTGATGAGTTGAATGTGTTGAATCTCAATGTGACATGATAAGGAACCGATTCGACCTCTTGACTTAAGCTAAAACTTGAACTGGGTAATCTGATAATCTGATAATGAAACAGTGTTCCAAGAGTGTGTGAGAAAAGTTGAATGTTCAAACAGTTGTGCCAATCTAGAACTTGCCCCGTTGGTTCTGCTAAGATGATCTAGGCTAGAAGTTGGGAAGTGATCATAGGCCCTTGTTCAAATTAGTCCACATAAGCCTAAAATGATCTAACTAAATGAAAGCATTGTTCCCTTTTTATCCAAATATTTGAGCCTTAAATAGACCATTTCTTTTGATTCACCTAACTCACCTTCCCTTAAATAATTGTCTTGGCCCCAGTCCCTCCTTGAACATGTGCACCTTGACTTAGGCCAAAAGCCTAAGTTGAGGGTGGCTAAGTCAAAAGTTACATTAATCTTGGCTCTAGTCCGACATTGGATATTGTGCACCTCAACTAATGTAAAATCCACAAGTTGAGGGTGGCTATGAAAGAGGAAACCGAAAGAAAAAAAGGGTATGAAATGAGTCTTGTGTTGAAAAGAGAAGAAGAAAAGATAGAGAAAGGATGTGGCTTTGTGCAAAAGAAGCAAAAAGATGATAAATAAAAGTGCTGAAAAAATAAAGAAAAATAAAGTGAAAGAAAACGGAAAAAGTGAAAGAAATAAGAGCCACATAGTTGAAAGTCACATCCATGTTTAAAGGAGTCAAGGGAAAGAAAGTAAAAAGAAAGGATGTCAAAAATTGGTCGAGAAAAGAGGTAAAAAGTCAATGTAATGTTAAGGAGGGGCAGAAAGTCTCTAAAAAGTACCCAAATGTACCACACCTCACCTTGAGCCTACGTTACAAGTTAAGAAAGTCTTATAGTGATCCTAACAACTAATTTGGAGAGTCTAAGTAGTGAAAAAAGGGCAAGCCTATGGTATTGAGCACTAACTGTATTTGAAGTCACCTCTGAGCGTGAGTGTTGAATGAATCCTAAAACTCAAAATTCATATCTTCTGTGTGAAAATGATTTCGTTTGAAATGAGGGCACTAGTTACATTGTCGAAAAGTTGGCACCTTGGTGATTGTGAAAAAGTGTATGTTGTGGTATCTATTAGTCGATCTTTGTCATATCTTGATCCACATGAGTTAGCTTGTTGAGACTAAGAGAAAAGATTTGCACTGAGAAAATGGAATAGATTGAAATAGCCATGTGATTGCTTGAGTTTGTAGGTCTGCTTCTACATAAGTGTCGTTTAGAGTAGTGTGTCGCTTGAGGACAGACAATGAGTTTAAGTTGAGTGTGTTGATATACCGTGAGTTTACGATTTTTTTGATATATTTCACTTAAGAGTTGTGTGTGTCTAGGGTCATATTGTATTAGGAATTAATGTTTTCATGTTATATTTTGCAGGAAATAGGATTAGATGTGGAATTGTGAGATGACAGCTGAAAATCTACAGAAGGAGCCACCCACGGAGGTGACCTACAAACCGTAGGTCAAGTCATGGTCTGTCGATGGATGGCGTAGATGGAGCATCAGGGAAGTCCGACTATGTGTGGAACTACGAATACAAATGACGGATCATAGGTCAACCCACGGACCATCTTGTACATCCGTCAAATGATTCAGAGAATTGAAGTTCCGGTACCTGATGAAATTCCTAAGTAAGGAGCCAAGGAAGAGGAAACTATGGTCCGTGCTACATGTTCGTCGATTGTATCTGAGACTGAATGTTCTAGCATCTATAGGAAAAAGTCTAAGTATAGACCAACGGAAGGGACCTACGGACCATAGGTTGACTCACAGTCCATAGGTCGAAGTCGTCGATCAAAGCCGCATCCAAAAAGTTTATTT
Organism: Solanum commersonii; assembly: GCA_029007595.1. Classification (NCBI taxonomy): domain Eukaryota; kingdom Viridiplantae; phylum Streptophyta; class Magnoliopsida; order Solanales; family Solanaceae; genus Solanum; species Solanum commersonii. Next base: position 5,776,109 of record JAJTWQ010000002.1, on the reverse strand, counting down.
CCTTATTTTGTTTCCTTTTTGTTTAGGACATGTATTTCTATAAATAGGGTATGTAAACCTCATTTTTGGGGGTTAGACATTATTGTTTACTTTTATATCTTGGTATTTTCTTGGGGATTAACTTGCACACTTTAGCAATTTGATTTCCGGATTTCGGTTTATAAATATTTTGACTTTGAATTTCAATTGGAGATTTTGGGTTTCTTCTACTCTAAATGTAAGTTCATGAATACTTTTTATCAAAATATGAATTGTGTTCTTCAAAGCATGAGTTACTAAATCCACAAATAGGGTTGTGGGAACCATGAGTGATTAACAAAGTATGAATAATAGTAATTCTTGAATAGTGTTGATGCATGCATTGATAATTCTTTCGTTTAGAAGTCTTTTTAACAAGTGCATGCGTTAAAACTCACCTTGTTGCTACTTGCCGGACCAAGGAGGTAGTTAATAAGAAAAGAATCATCAACAGATATTTATTGTGATACTATCTAATAGTCTAATGTCAATTGGTGCGAGGGTGAAAACTATGCCATACATTAACGTGATGTCTAATATGAGGTAAAGGTAATGGTTAGTAAATTATACACACATAGCCGGACCAAGTACGGAGTGAAATTCCCTATTTGGAGGACCAATCACTTAGGGATACATATCTTACCACTTTGCATGTGATACACTAGGAAAGGATTACTATTATTAGGATTACCGCGTTAAGAGCTTATGGGGAACACATACACCCTAGTTTCTCTCTCTTATTGATAACAACAAAGTTCAAATCTTTCTCACATGTTACTTAACAATAATTAGTTAGTTGTTTCACAACCCCCCCCCTCACTTACTTGTCTCGGAAATAAGTTGACTAAACGAATATAATAGTGGGTTAAGTTTAAGTCTAAACCATATTCCTCATGGGATCGACCCCAACCTACAAGTTGTATTCTTTATTTGATAACGATCACTTATACTTCTTTAGGAAGGTGTAATTTGAACGTATCAACTATTATATAGTTTTCCTACCCATCCCCTAACCTACATTAAAACTTGTGAAAGTCTAATTTAATTCTATTCGAGTATCCTTAATTAGTAGAGATGTACATAATGGGAAAGCATATGGTTCTTTGTGCATACATGTGTATTTTATTTGTGAGTGTGAGAGTTATTCTTTGATGCTAAGTCCTTAATTTATATTCAATCTTTTGAATTGGGTATGTGGACTATTTCTTCACGTGAGGGCACTTGTTTTCATGATAGATAGGCAATTTAAGTAGCCTTTCTTATGAGAGTAGGTGAGAAAGCCTAAAATGTGATGAGTTCATAGCCCTCCCTTGAGGTCAAGAGGTTAGAGGTTTGTTATTTATTTGTATATATTGATAATGATTTGAAGTGTACTTGATGTTTTAAAATTTGTGGATGACATAATTGTTTGTATAAATAAAAATGGTGGCATTCCTAGTTTGAGTGTTTTGGAGATGAGTTTTATTGTTTTCTTGTGGATGAGCAAAGTTTAAGTATGAAGTGTTGTAACACCTCAAAAATTAGAAAGTTGTAAAGAAAGGAAAAGTGGAAAAAAAATAAGCTGAAGCATGTTCTGTGAAACCTATCTACGGACCGTAGGAAGCCTATGGGCCATAGAAAGGAAGTCGTAGACCTGGAATCGAGTTGTGGAATTTCAAGTTTCTAAAGTTCGACCTACAAGTGAACAGGACAGATCATCCAAAGGGCTATTGGGCGTAGATGGGTTTTGTAGAGGGCTTTCAAACTTTGTGAAAATTTAGGACTGGAACTTGGGGTCTATGAGTTGGCTCTATGATCCATAGATACTTTGATTGACTGTAGGAAGGTCTCATGGGAAGCTGAGAAATTATGGGTTTCCAAAGTTGAGTCTACGGTTCACCAGTATGAGCCATAGAAAGTTCTACATACCGTAGGTCCAACCCATAGGTCACTTCGATATTTATTTCTTAAGTGTATTTGGTTCTTTTCTTATGTATTTAATACCTATATAATGTTGTTTTGATCCTAAATTCAAGACCTATAACTACCCTTCCACTCCTAAATCTACCCTAACCCACTCATTCTCTGAAATCCCCAATTCTCATCCAAGTTCATCCTCTCTAAATTCTATCAAGTCTCAAGGAAGAAAATTAGGGGTTAAGCTTCAAGCCTCCTCTTTCTTGCATTTATTTTGGGCTTAGACTATCAAGGTATGTCGGATATCACTATTGGATTTTATTGATCCAGTAGTCTCAAAGGATTTCTATGTTCCAATTCAATTTCACCTATATTGCTTAGGGTTTGATGTGATCTCTAAGTGTCTTAATTGATGTTGATTTTGTTGAAATTTAATCTTCCTATGCTTGTTTTGAATAAACTACATGATTTCAAATTGATTTCTATAAGACTCACACATTATTCATGATTTTGACTATGAATTTATGAGGAACACATGAAGTTATGAATATGAATTATGAAAGTTATGTATCTTCTTATGAGAAAGATGTTTTTGATTCAAGGTTTATTTTGAGATAAGTATCATCAAATTGTGAAAGGGTTTCTCGCATACTTAGATAATCATGATTGGTGAAAGGATTTCTCATATATGCTTGAATCGTGGTTTAAAGGAGCTACTCTTATAAGACTTCAAGATCTAGTTGGTATTATAATTATTATATTTCCTAATGTTATGTTTTGATAATTTATTATCTATTCTGTTGAGATTTAACTTAGCATCGACAGAACTTTGAGGTAAAGGCTCAAATAGGGTAGTTCTTAGTAGCAACCTCTAATTCTTAATTGTGTTTCCCATAGTATTTTCTTAAATGACCTAGCTATTGAATCCATAAATAGAATATGAATAAATGATACAGAGTTCTACCTTGGCAAGTAGACACTCATTCTTGGTGTGGGGCTTACATCGGATTTCATGTTATAGCTCACATGTTCTATTGTCGGTTAAAGTTAATATCCCACAAAACGATCTAAGTTACTTCAAATGTTTTTATGAAGCTTTTATTATGTTTCAAGATGCATTGACCATGTCTATAATTTACGATTCTTCCTTAAATACTTTCAAGATGATTTAGCTAGGTCATGCATATCATGTTTTCCGTTATGTCCCCTTATGATTATGTCTCATGTTTTTATGCATTTAGCCATACGTAGTACATTCCATGTATAAATGCATACTTGTGTCTACACTGTGTTATAATGTAGGATCTGACACTTATCTTTCTCCCGCTCATGGCAAGTTGACTATTGATCACTGAAGCCTTGGTGAGTCCTCATGTTATGAGGACCATGTCACCTTCACCATGTTTTCTAATGTTTTTAGTTTTTTGATGTTGTACATGGTGTGTGGGTGATAAAGCTCAACTACACTTCATCCAATACTAAATGTAGGCTATGAAAATATAGCTAGTATAAACCCAATGAAGATTTGGGGTCGATCGGACAGGGAGTGATACGATAGAGAATTCAAATACGAAGTGAAACGCATGTTCTAATCGGTTGTAGGAATAGAAATTATTGAAATCATTAGATTAAATCTAAGGGGTGACAACAAGTGTCAAATGGGGGGATAAGGTTTGTCAATTAATAATAATGAAAATAAGGGAGTGATTAAATAGAAACGGATACTTGGGGATGTGATCAATTAATTGCCAATTTCGCTATACGGATGATTACTAATTACCAAAAGTCGTTGAATCTTAGTGGGTAGGCTAGGCTTTAGGTGTAATAGCTATCTCTCAATCAACTATCACGAATCAAGTGAGTTCTCTCGAACCTTAACAAGAATCACACTATAAACAACCCAAAACCTCAAATTATCTATTCTCTCGAGCTAGATAGGTAGGATCAAATTAAGATTCACTCTCTCGAGTGACATCCACAACAACCCAATCACTACAACCACTAATTGATAATCTTAATTTTAAAACCTCTTTCTCAAGAAAGCATAGAATACTAGACTAGAACTGCATTAGCAACTACAATTCATGAGTTAATACACAATAAGCAATCTAACCCACTTCAAAACAACAATTAAATCAGCAATTACTAGCACCCATAAGCTAATTAAGACATTTAATCACATAATAACATCCCAAGAATAGGGGTTTTAGCCACACATCATAAAAATTAAGAAATTAATACCAACTACGTTCTCCATAAGCTGGGTAGTAATAGCTAAATCTTTACAATGCTCCAATTTACCTTCAAATACAAAACCCAACGAAAATCTATTAGAAAACTCTTGAAAACTAAGAAAAACAATGTTTCAATCAAAAGCTTCGAGTCTAACAATGGCAAGATCTCATTTTCTCTTTATGAAAATCAATTTATACGTTCCCAGATTTTGGTCTTGGGGATCGCTCGGCAGAGTTTGTCGAACATCGCCAACCAAGTCGGCGATGCACCAATTGCTCTCCTTCATCGCCTTTTTGTCTTAACTCTTCATCCTTCAGACCCAGTAATTCTAACTGATAAAATTCTTTGTCGCCAATCCATTTGGCGATTCGCCGAAGCTCCAATTCCATTGTAAAATTGTCTTCTCCTAGGGCTGTCACACTAGAACATTTGGCGAGCTGAAGTGCTACTCAGTTATTCGCCAAGTGACTTTGGCGATTATTGGCTTTCACTATCTTCGGCCTTTTTCATCTTTTTCGCTCCTTTTTGTCCGATAATGTCCTTGCCTTGCTCTTTTTCCTTTATATCTGCAAATTAACATTTAAACATCAGTTTAGAGCACAAAATAGGCATCGAGGACACTAATTCTATGAATAACAAGCCCTAAATGAGTCAAAATATCAAACTCATCAACACCCCTAACTTAAATTTTTGCTTGTCTTCAAGTAAAACACAAGATCAATCAGTTTAATAAGGATGTCTACAAACAGTGCTACTCATGACTCAACACCAATGCACATGCAATGTTCAATTGTGCACTCTAAGATTCAAATTGTGACTAACCATTATCGAATAGAACTCAAACCCACAATGCTTGCTTCGAATGCAAGTTTAAGCTCAATAAAAGCATTCAAATGCCCTCACACCTAGAATGATTCCATTCTTACACAAAACTCATCAACAATTTAGAGTATAGGAATCAAGAACAACTCTCACATTCCCAAAGATAAACACATGCATAACTCTATTCATAGGCTTGCCCTTATTTTCCAACAAACATTATTTTCAACTCACTCAAGATCACAAAGGTCTTTCAAGGCTTGTAAAGGGGCTGAGGGTAAAGGTATGATCATTTTGGTTTAGTGACTTCTACCTTCATGAAGCATGGTCTGCATTTGACTTTTCTCCTTCTCTTTCACATTATATGATGTTCACAATCCACCCTATGTTCATTTAAGCATGACTCATTGGATACCCCATTTCTTTTGCTCATTTCACAAGCTTTATTTCACAAAATCTTTTATTTTTCAATCTTTTTCTGTTTCCGCACTTTTCTTTCCTTTCTATTTTTCTTTTTTTTTACATGGAGGGTTTCCATCTTTTTCAACAAGATCCTTTGAGGGAGAATTTTTCAAACTTCTTGATTTACCTCCTTGTTTACCACACTCCCAACTTAGGCTTTTGGCCTAAGTTGCCTAGTCAAACTAACCAATACTTCATGAAGGTTATAGGTGATTGGGATAAGGGGTCAAAGTTGTTCAAGTTTCTTCAAAAGAAAAGGATAGGCTCAAATGAACTCAAACTAGGTTCACACTCTCACAAGGCGATCACAAAGAGGTATAACATCAATTTTGGTTCACTCTTTACAAATTGTGCCTAAGCTCATCTCAATCGCTTGCTTACATCAATCAATTGGACTAATGGGAAAGCTAAAGGTATTATCAAGTACATGTTTCAAGAAAATCTTACAACACATGGCATTCGACAAAATCATCAAACAAGACTACAATTTTCAGCTAGTGCGCAATGATCATCACAAGAGATTAACTCAACCACCGGCTAGTCACAATGAGATGCTAGGAGTTCACATATGACCTATGTAACTCAATTTGCCTCATCAAAGTCGTACACTCATATCGTTCAATTGAGAGAATTATTCAAGTCATCGATATTGATCACAATCGACACTCAAAATTGCAAGAGAACAGTCACATTCAAACACATCAAAAGGCGGCAATTTTTAACATTGGTTCAAAACCAACGTTCCAAAAGTTTGGTTTTCAAAATAGAGGACAAACTCAATGTATCAAAACCAATATATATATCAACCAAAACCAGCATTGATAAAACCAATCACAAACATATAATATCCAAAAAATAGGCCAAAAGAGGTAGGTATGGAAATACCTTACCCCACCAAACTAATCTAGCAATTGTCCTCAAATGTGCAAAAATAGAAAAAACAAATAATAATAGAAAGAGAGTCAAAAGGATCATCCTGCTAGGCTGAGCCTAGGGTGAACTTTGTATGTCAGTGTTTACATCTATTGGGGCATCAGTGCCCAGCTCAACAATATCCTTTTCTCCATTAGAGCCCAGCTTCAAGGTATCTCTAAAAGAAGCCTCTACAACTGACTGGACCATAGCACCCTTAAGGTCCTCCAAGTCATCATATACCGCTATGTCATCAACACCCAACTCCTCATCGGTTTCAAGCCCAGACTGACCATCAACCTTATCCATAGCAACATCCCCGATAGTAGTAGCCGGAGGAATCTCGCAACTGGCCGAGAAGTCTACACTCAAAACCTTGGGAATCTCTACTATACTGAATAACATTGATAGATCGGTGGACTTCAGTTTGTCCATATCTCTCCTCAGCCCAACAATATCGGCCTTCAAGGTCGTCAGATCAGCAGAAGTACCATATCCCTGATCACAAGCCTCTACCCTTAAAGATAAGGCATCCGGTGCAAATCTATGAGCATCTATCGACTCCATGTGTTCTCTCAACTTTTCCCTAATTGGGGCCAAGGCAACAACAATCGTCCGCTCAATCAATCTAGGCACAACGGCCTCTACTCACGACGCACACACATTAGCAAACTGAGCTAGATGGCCATCTTGTACAACATGGTATGGGTGATAGGGGGTCGGGAAGGGGGAGAGCAGAAGCAGAAGAAGATGGAACAACAGTCGAATCTGAAAGTGTAGAAGTAGAGGTGCCAGGGGTACCTATAGGCTCACTGTCCTGAGGGGGAAGTATTGCCTCCATCGGAAACATCTCACCATCGACTACCCAAGACGTATCCGCCGGTGTAACTCTCTTTCAATCTGCCTCATCCCTCATATACTCAGCCTCTATCCGCCGGATGTGTTAATAGAGGAAGTGGTAGTCACTTCCACATCCATCTTGGTAATCACCGAAACACGACCCCGCCTGCAAAGCTTAGTAATCAAAATGGGAAAGGGAAGGGAGGTCTGACTCTGCTTAGCCCTCATGGCAATCTCCTGTTCGATAAGTAGACCTAAATTTAGCCTCTCCCAATCCATGATATAGCCTAAACACGCAACCTTCAGGTGCCGAAGTATCGATTCATTTTGTGACAGCATCAATGTGCTGCTAATGAACCCGAACCAATATCTAGCAACCATGTTCAAGTCTCTCTTTGATTAACGTATCAACTACACCTCATTCAGTACTAGGTGTAGATGATCGTTAAGCAGTATAAACCCAACATAAGAGTTGGGCTCGATCCCACAAAGAGTAGTACTATTTTGAATTCAAATATGAAGTTACAATAGTAGTTTTTATAGTTGAAGGAATAGAGATTGTTGGAAACTATTAATAAAATTTGGAGGGTGACATTAATGTCAGGGAAAGGGGTTTTAAGTTGAAAAGAACCTTTAACAATTAACTAGGAACAATAAAATAGGAAGAAGATAGTTGGGGGTTGACCAATCAATTGCCATATTCAACTTAATGGGTGAAAATTACTAACCAAAAATCAAATGGGAAGAAGATAGTTAGGGGTTGACCAATCAATTGCCATATTCAACTTAATGGGTGAAAATTACTAACCAAAAATGCTAACTCTTCATTGGTAAGATGAACTTTAGATGAGGTACTTTTGTCTAGAACAACTACCTCATTTCAATTGAGTTCTCTCGAACCTTAATGTGCCAAACATAAAGACCACCTCACAACCTCACTACATCCACTCTCACGACCTAGATACATAGAATTATTCTTGAGATTCACTCTCTCGAGCTAAATCCATCATGACCCACTAACTATGAGTGCCAAATTATCACTTTAGCTTTATACTTCTTTCTCAAGCAAGCATAAAACACTAAATTCTATTGAAATAAATATACAATAGAGTAGTTAAACCACTGCGATAAGTCAGACCCACTTCGAATTAGCACTAAAATTGATAATAACTAACACCCATCAAGACAAATGAAGCAATTAGTCACATTGTCAAATCCCCAAGATTGGGGTTTTAGCTAATCATTATAAAAGAAAGAAATTCAGTACCTAATACATTGGGTATTGAAAATCAAAGTTCTAAAATGAGTAATATCTTTTCTATTACAATACCCAATTGAAATATCTTGCTTAAAATTGCTTAAAATCAACAAGAATAGTGTTTTTGTTCTCTGTATTTCATTCCACACTGACTGGATACCTTCTCTCTCTTCCAAAAGTTAATTTATATTGATCTTAAATATGGCTTTTTGGGATTGATCGGCGAGGAAAGTCAGGCTTCGACGACCAATTGGCGACTCGCTGATCTTACTTGTCCATCGCCTTTTTCTTCTTCACCTTTTCCTCCATCAGGCACTGTAACTTTAGGCAATCTAAATTGGAATCATCGATCACTTTCGTGATGCGACCTTTAGTCCTTTAGCTCGCCAATTCACTTTCATCTTGGTCTCAATCTATGCGTTCGGCGATACGATCTTCATTCGCCAATGACCTCGGTGATTCACCAATATGAGAGATAGTTCGCCCAAGTTTTTTCATAGTTTAGGCACAATACACTATAAAATTAGGCGGTATAGTGGAAATTTGGCGATTCGCCGAGTGCTCTTGGCGATCGTCAGGCTTGCTTTTCTTCAGCTTATGTTGCTCATTTTTGCATGTTAGTGTCTTTGCTTTGCTCCTCTATCCATATACCTAAAAATCAAGGCTTTAATATTGGTTTAAGGCACAAATTAAGAATTTAAGGACACAAAATCTATTTAAACAAAGCCTCAAATGTGTTCAAATCTATTACTCATCAACACCCCAAACTTAAACTTTTTCTTGTCCTCAAGAAATACTCAAGATCATATGTTCAGAAAGGATGTCTCAAATAGTGCTACATAAGACTCAACATGAATGCACACAAAAAGGTTCAACTTAGTCATGCAGTGATTAATTGTGCACTCAAAGATTCAAACTATGACTCACCATTATCAAATATACTAAGTTCACAATACTTGCTTCAAATGAAAGTTCAAGCTCAACAAAAGTACTCAAATACCCTCACAACAACAAAAATGATTCCCTATTCACACAAAGTTCTTCAATAATTTATATTTTTGGAATCACATATGACTCTCCCACTCACATGGATGAACACATACATGACTTCACCCATAGGTTTGTCCTTATTTTTCAATCAACATTCGTTTCAGCTCACTTAAGATCACAAAGGTCTTTTCAAGGCTTGTAACGTGGCTGAGTGTAAAGATATGGTAATTGAGGCTCAGTGGCTACTACCTTTATGAACTTTGGCCTGAACATTTTTTTTCCTCATAATCCACCCCATTATTCAACTTCATATGAATTATCGGACACCCCTATTTCTTTTGCAATTTTCATCACTTTATTTCACAACTTTTTTATTATTTTTCTTTGCTTCTTTTCTCTTTTCTTTTCTTTCTTTTTTTTCACATGGAGAGGTCCCTTTTTTTTTCAAAACCAATCTCAAAGGGGGATTTATCAAACTTCTTGATTCTCCTTCTCTTTTCACCACACCCCCAACTTAGACTTTTTGCCTAAGTTGGCTATTCAAACAAATATTCAAACAAACCACACTTCATGAAAGTTATGGGTAAATGGATAAAGAGAGATCACAATTGTTTAAGTTTCTTCCAAGAAAAGGATAAGGCTCAAGAGGGTTCAAGAAAGGTTCATACATCTCACAAGGTTGGCCACAAAAGATATGTATTGTCAAATTGTTTTACTCTTTAAAATTTTTGCCTAAGATTATTTGAAATTCTTGCATCACTAAGTCAATCAGACCAACGGGGAAAATTCTAGGTTTCATCATATAGAATGTTCAAAGTAAGCTCATCACACAATGCATTGGCACCAATATCAAACAACACTCCACACTTTCTAGCTAGTGTGCAATGTTCATTACAAGAGACTCATTCGATAACTGGCTAGTCAAAACGAGATGCTAAAAGTTCACATATTGTCTATGCAACTTCATTTGGCCTCATCATAGCCGCACATTCATTTTATTCAATTTAGAGAAGTATTTGAGTCATCGTTATTGATCACAACCGATACTCAAAAAAAAATTGAGAGAACAAAAGACTTAACTACAAGACTCCTACCAACCCTACCAAAAGCATCAAACATTGTCCTCATTATGAGTAAAGAACAAACATTAACAAAAATAAACATAAAATACTGGCACTCAAACAAATAGAGTAGAGTGACAAGGAATCTTCACTAGGCGCCCATTTGGAAAAAGCTTGCAGTAGTTGCCGAGTTGTTCGGCGAATCGCCAACTTGCTTGAAGCTCACCAAATTTTCCAGTATGAAACCATTTCATTTTGGGGAGAAAAGGCGAACAAGAGCAAGTCTGCCGAATAACATCATCGCATCGCCTAATGGATGTGAATCCTCGCTAAAAAATCTAAAAACTCCAAGATATCAGGGCTGGTGCAAAAAGGCAGATAAAGTCGGGTAGCCTAATCATCTCGATGAATCACCGGGTGGTGCATGCATCCCGTCTAATGTTCCAGTGTCTCAGCCTACTATTGACACCAGAAAGGTGATCAACTTCGTGATCGTTGAACTTACTCGGTAAATCATCTAAGGAGTTTTAGTCTCACAAAATAACCTACACCTGCACATTCAACACACATTATTCAAAGCAACTAACACTTGGGTTGCCTCCCAAGAAGCACCTTATTTAACATCATAGCACGGCATGGAAATGCTTTCAAGCATCTTCCATGTACACCACTTCAATCACTGAAATTTCATGGCATTCTCAAAAATATAACTTCAAGCATTGCCTATTCACCTTAAAGGCAGGGCCCTCTTTACCTTCGACTTCAATGGCTCCATTTGTGGACACCCGTGTTACTCTAAATGGGCCTGAGCATTTTTATTTGAGCTTTCCCGAAAAGAGTCTCAGTCGAGAATTATATAGCAACACCCAATCTCTAACTTGGAACTCCCTCGTAAGGATTTTAGAATCATGCCACTTCTTCATTTTTTCCTTGTAGAGAGCTAAACATTTATATGCACTAAACCTAAAATCATCCAATTCATTTAATTGATCTACTCTTCCTTTTGAATTTTTGGTCCAGTCCAGATTCAGAGCCTTTAATGCCCATAATGCTTTGTGTTCCAGCTCAATCGGTAAATGGCAAGATTTTCCAAAAACTAGCTGATATGGAGACATAGCAATTGGTGTCTTGTAGGCAGTGTGATATGCCCACAGAGCATCATCTAGCTTTGGAGACCAATCGGTCTTATTTCCATTTAGCGTCTTAGTTAAGATACTCTTGATCTCCCGATTCGAAACTTCCACTTGACCACTAGTTTGAGGATGATATGGTGTTGCTACTTTATGTCGCACCCTGTATTTTCTCAATGCGGATGCAAAAATCCTGTTGCAAAAATGGGATCCACCATCACTAATAATTGCTTAAGGAGTACCGAACCTAGCAAAGATGTAGCATTTTAGGAACTAAACAAAACTTTTCCCTTCATAGTTTGGTAGTTCTACAGCTTCTACCCATTTAGAAACATAATCTACTGCCACCAAAATGTATTTATTACAAAATGAACTCACAAATGGATCCATGAAAGCTATCCCCCAAACATCAAATAACTCAACTTCCAGAATAGGTTTTAGAGGCAGATCATGTCTTCTAGATCCACTTTGTTTTTGACATTATATGCATTTCTTAACAAATTCATGAGCATCTTTGTAAAGGGATGGCCAGTAGTAACCACTTTGAAGGATTTTAGCAGTTGTACGTACTCCGCTATGATGACCACCAAACGGTGAAGTAAGACAAGCCTTGAGAATTTCATTGAATTCCTCTTCAAGAAAATATCTCCTAATGATATTGTCTGCACACTCTTTGAATGTAACGACTCAAAAAGAATGATAGGTTGAACTAGAACCTAAATGCTATGGTTAACGTAAAGGGTTAAGGACAAAGGTTAAGGTTTTTGGGTGAAGTCCATAGTTAGGGAACCTAGGCTACCTAAACCTAGGCCTAGCTACTACCTACCAAGACCATGAGAGTCTTCACGACCCATGGTGTCCACCACGAGTCATGCTGCCACCCATGGTTGGCAAGGCAGTGTGCCCTAGAAAGGTGACAAGCCACGGCCCCCTTTCATGAGACACTTTGCGGCTCGTGGTCATGACCACGAGCAATGGGAATGCTCGTGGGATGGCCTTAGCTTTGTGGAAGTTGTTTAAAGTGAGGGAGCTAATGTCTCAAAGACCACGGGAACCACCATGAGACGTGGTGCCCTTGATTGTTTGTATAGGTGGTTGTGAAGAACACTTAAGTGCATGGGAGGCAAGGCTTCAAAGCCAAGCCACTGCCTCAAGGCCACGACCATCACCACGACTCGTGGTCTTGACCACGGATCGTGGGAGGTCTCGTGGACTTGACTTAGGTCCTTGAAGGCTTTTCAAATTAGGGAGACACACTGGTCAAGGGAAAACGGGAACCACCATGAGCCATGTTCCCCTTCACGACCCGTCCAAGTAGGTGCGGTCCCTGACGGGGTTGCCTAAGTTGAGGGATTTTGAGTAATTTCATTTGAATAAATTATTATGTGGGGTTGTGTTTCTTTGTTTTATATCACTAGTATATATAGTTTCAAGTCTTAAAACAATTCATTTACTCCTTATTTCTCCGAAACCCAAATCAAATCAAAAGAGTGTCTCCTTTCAAAAATTCTCTCTTTAGAAGTTCCCAAAGAAGAAGAAGTGGACTAGGGTTTGTGGATTCAAGGTGTTCTTCCTCAAATTTCTTGGGGATTCACAAGAAAGGTATGGTGATCCTTCATATAGGGGTAGCTTTCACCCCTAGAGTCCATTCAAAGGTAAATTTCAAAGTTTTCTAGTTTCTCAAAAACCTAGGGTTTTACTCTAACTCCTAGGTTCCTTCTACAAACGTTTTCAAATTGTTATTAATGAAAAATTATGATTGTATTAGTGTTTAATTGATGATTTATGATGAAAATACACTATGAACCCATGAAATTCCTCAATTCCTAAATTGTGCCTTTATGAAGTAGGTTTGTTCATTATGAAAGCATGTGAATGGAATTTATCTAAATTGCTTTAAGTTATTGAATTGTATCATTCTCCATGCCTAAGTTGTAGCAAATTATTGGTGTGTTGATGATTTGAGATTCATGGCCTTAAAGGGCAAAGTGTAAAGAATTGAAGTAGTATTATGATATTATGTATATGAATGTGAACCTAATGAAGTTAATGTGATCATGTCTTGAATGTAATTGTGTTATTATTGAAAGGCTATTTTTCAAATTGACACTCATGAATGTGATGATAGAATGTGAAGGATTTCTATAATGTGAAGTTATATCTTGAATTGGTAGGCTGATGCATCCTTTTCTTGTATAAATGAAAGTAATGTAGAATGTTGTATCTTGAATTGGTAGGCTTAAGGCATCCTTTTCTTGTATTGATGAATGTGACCTTGAAGGTTATCTCTTGAATTGGTAGGCTTAGGCATCTTTTCTTGTATAATGAATGTATCTTGACATGATGAATATGAATTCATAGGCCAATGGTATTCCTTTCATAAATGAATGATGAAGTATTCTAGGCTATGTCTTGAACCGGTAGACCTATTGTTGGTGGCCTTTCATAATGAGTCTAGAAACTAATGTGATGCTAAACCTTGAATCGGTAGACCTATTGTTGGTATCCCTTTCATGTGTAAAATGTTGAACCTTGTATCGGTAGACCCAATGTTGATGGCACCGTTCTTGAAATGTCAATGAGCTATCCTTAATGTACCTTGAATCAGTAGACCAAATGGTGGTGGCCCTTTCTTGTATAATGTACTTTGGGTCGGTAGGCCTAATATTGGTGGCCCTCTATAGTACAATAATGTTAATGAAAATGAACTACTCTATGGGAATGGAAGCTAAGCACCGAGAGGATATGGTAAGATGGAAACTCTCCCCATGTTAGGCTAGGTTCCAATGAACATCTTCCTATCCCATAACTATGTGCCCACATAGGATATTAGCTAGCAAGTTTCTACCTAAGCTAAAATTTTACCAGTCCTACCTTAGGCAAGTAGACCACCTCTTTAAGGTGTGGGGCCATATGACACCGGATTCCATGGTTTTCTCTCATGGTCTATGTCGGTTAATGCCTATTCCCATTATGTGAGATGTTCATTATGGTTTCTTGAGAAGTTCTATAAAGTGTGGGTGGTAGTATGGGATGCTATCCATGCATTGTACGAGTAGGCTTTAAGAGGGTCATAGTGAGTTCTCTAATGTCTTAATGACTAATAAAAAAAAGTGCTCTAAATGAAGCTAATGAAGAATGTTGGCTTATATATTCTTAATGTGATGATGCATGCTATACTTGGATTGTATTATGAGTTTTTTCCTTGTCATGACTTATGAAATGTGTATGTCTCTTATGTATGAGTATTGTGTAAAGGTGAGAAGGATGAATGGTAAGTTCACTTTTGGTGGCCTTGATGAGGTACTTAGTATGGATTCTGGTATGGGACGCTATTCATACATTAGACATAGTATAGCTTGGGGTTGCTTGAGGTGAAAGCTTAATGTAATGACATGTTTTATATTGTTGATTATGTTCTAATGTGAATAAACGACGTGTATGTTGGTTATGTTTGTATATTATGCCTCTTATACTTGTGTTCATGAAGTTTTCTCAAATTGGCATAAAAGTATGACTTTCAAATAAAATGTCTGTTTTAATTTGCATGGTCATCATACTTAGTACATTTTTGTGTGCTAACCCATATTTCTCTTATTTTACTACAAGTGTAGGTTCCGGCAAGTGAGTTTCTATCCCTCTAGTTCAAGTGCTTGGATTGAGTTCTTCCAAGGCAATTGGTATGTCCTCATACATTTGAGGACACATGCTTTAGATGTTTCTTTCTTTCATGTAATAGACATTTTAGACTTTCTATTGTAATGGGTTGTGACCCTACTTTTGTTTCAAGATGTTGTTTTAGATGGCCATGTGAGACAATAGACTTCTGATGTTTTAAATGAGTATTTTCGATAGTATGGATTTAAATAAGTTTTAATTCCATACCATTTTACTTATATCGAATGTTATGAATGCTATGAGGCTTATATGAAACTTTTCGGAGTCTTGTACTCTGTGTCACTTCCGGGATATAGGATCAGGTTGTGACAAACATTGTATCAGAGCATAAGATTTTGGAAATGGTTTTTAGGATTTATGTCTCACAAGCCACGTCTAGTAGAGTCTTGTTCATCGGTGTGAGTCGCGACACATCTATGAGTGAGAAGCTATAAGACGTTAGGAAGTTACACTTCTTTCATTATACTTGAAGTCATACCTTAGAGTTTAGATCTATAAAAGTCATTTTTCTAACCCTTCTCTTGTGTTTATAGGATATGAATATAAGGGCAAACCCAAGAAGGATGGAAGAGGAGATTGTGAATGGGGGAGTTCTTCTCTAAGGTCCTCAAGGTGACTAAGTTCCTCTAGGCAATCAAGTTCTGGTGGATCCCACGGCCATGACCAATGAGGAAGTTAGGTCAGCTCTTTTAATGATGGCTCAAGTCATAACTACTCAAGCCTAAGCCATGATGGCTCAAGCAAAAAGGGGTGTTGAGGCTAATGTGAACCCCAATGTGAGTACTATGGATTCTAGGTTGAGAGACTTTGTGAGGATGAATCCTTCGATATTTCTTAGTTCCAAGGTGGGAGAGGATCCCCAAGAGTTTTTGGATGAGGTGTATAAGGTAGTTAATGTTATGGGGGGTGACATCTATTGAAAAAGTGAAACTTTCTGCCTATCAATTGAAGGACGTTGCCCAAATTTGGTTCTCTCAATGGAAGGGTAATAGGCCAGTAGGAGTGAGGCCTATTGATTGGGAATTGTTCAAGGAATCATTCCTTGGAAGGTTCTTTCCCCGTGAGAAGAGGAAGGTTAAGATGGAGGTGTTTATCAATCTTAGGCAAGGTAACATGAATGTTGAAGAGTACTTTTTGAAATTTACCCAATTGTCTAAGTATGCCCCATCTTTGGTGTCAAACCCTAGGAATGAGATGAGTTATTTTGTGACGGGAGTTTCCAACCTAGTTGAGGAAAAGTGCCGTTCGGCAATGCTCCATGATGATATGAAAATTTCTAGGCTCATGGTATATGCTCAATCTATTGAGGAGTCCAAACTTAAAAGGGAGAATAGGGAGTTGAAGAGGCCTAGGCCCGATGAGCAAGGTCAACCAAGGTTAAAAAAGAGAGCTCCAAACAAAGATTCTTCAAGCAATCCTATTGTTAACCAAGAGAAAGGTGGTGGGTCTTCATTTTCTAAACCTACTTGCACCACTTGTGGAAAGAAGCATTTTGGGAAGTGCCTAGCCGGTACTAATGGGTGCTATGATTGTGGGAAGAATGATCACCAAGTGAGAAATCCTTATCTCTTTCTTCTATTCAAGTTTGAGACCAAGAGTTCCTTGTAACTTGTTTCAAGGAAGGGAGCCCAAACAAGCTTCTCTTTGTGGCCCGGATCCTTATGCTACAAAGAATAGTCATTTCTATGCACTTCGGGCTAGAGATGACCATGAAGCTCTTTCGGATGAAGGCACCGGTAAGTGATAATTTCTTATAGTTGTGAATGTTGTATTGAGGTTCCTATGTTATTTTTCATGTTAACCTTAGAATGGGTTTACTCTTAAGGGGGAAATGGTATGTTGAATAGTAAGGTTGTGGAGAGTTTTGATATCCTTATCTCTTTCTTCTATTCAAGTTTGAGACCAAGAGTTCCTTGCAGCTTGTTTCATGTTTTGGAGTCATGTGTGACTTATGTGTTTCCATGACCTCCTTATGTCATGCATGTTTTGATGAATTTATGTTTAATGAGAAAATGAGTTTTTTTATTGATTGTGTTCCTCATGTTGATATGCATCTATAATGATTTGCCTAAATGATTCATGATTTGAGTTGATGAGCATGCTTAAATGTGTTGTTGAGAAAAGTTGCATAATTTTCCTTTTGATGTTGTAATGAGCATGATGTGAGTTGGAGAAGGAAATTCCTCCAACGAAATGAGAAATGTTGATGTTTTGGTGCACAATGAGTTTGTAGATGTAGTTCCTACTTCCTCGTGTTGCATTGAACTTATTGATGTGGAGTTGATGTTTCCTCTTATGATTTTGTGCATTAAATTGATGTTTCCTCCTATTATTTTGTGCATTATATTAATGTGTCATGCATGATGGGCTGCTAGTGTTGAGTCGTTATCCCTTAAAGTGTTTAAAGTGTCATTCAAGGACGAATGTTCCTGAGAGGGGATAATGTAACGACTCAAAAAAAATGATAGGTTGAACTAGAGCCTAAACGTGAGGGTTAATGTCAAGGGTTAAGGGAAAAGGCTAAGGGTTTTGGGTGAAGGCCATGGTTAGGGAAACCTAGGCTGCCTAAAACTAGGCCTAGCTACTACCTACCAAGACCACGAGGGTCTTCGCGACCCATGGTGGCCACCACGAGTCATGGTCCCACCCGTGGCTGGCAAGGCAATGTGCCCTAGAAAAGTACCAAGCCAAGGCCCCCCTTCACGAGGTATTTCACGGCTCATGGTCATGAACAGGGGCCATGGGAAGGCTCGTAAGATTGCCTTAGCTTTGTGGGAGTTGTGCAAAGTGATGGACCTACTGCCTCGAAAACCACGGGCACCACCACAAGTCGTGGTGCCCTTGATGGTCCATATAGGTGGTCGTGAAGACCACTTGGGTGCATGGGAGGCAAGGCTTCAAAGCTAAACCACTGACTCAAGGCAACGACCACCACCATGACTCGTGGTATTGACCATAGATTGTGGGAAGTCTCGTGGACTTGCCTTAGGCCCTTGAAGGCTTGGCAATTTGGGGAGGCACACTAGTCAAGGGACCACAGGCACCACCACGAGCCGTGGTCCCTAATGGGGCTGCCTAAGTTGAGGGTTTTGAGTAATTTCATTTTAATTAATTATTATGTCAGGTTGTTTTTAATTGTTTTATATCACTAGTATATATAGTTTTAAGTTTTAAAACAATTGATTTACTCCTTATTTCTCCAAAACCCAAATCAAATAAAAAGAGTTCCTCCTTTCAAAAATTCTCTCTCTAGAAGTTCCCAAAGAAGAAAAAGAAGTAGTGGGAGCTAGGGTTTATGGAATCAAGGTGTTCTTCCTCAAATTTCTTAGGGATTCACAAACAAGGTATGGTGATCCTTCATCTAGGAGTAGCTTTTGTAACACCCCGTATCCAAAACAGACCAAAAATGCAGATTTTGAGAAATTGCAGGTGCAACCCACGGTTTCCATCCACAGACCATTGGTGAGACCACGGCCCGTGTTGGTGGTCCATGGTTCACCACTGCAACCCCTCCCCAAACCTAGCTCAGAAAATCAGCTAAGTCTCGACCCACAGACAGACCCACGGTCCATAGGTCAGACTACGGTCTGTGGTCTGTATCCGTGGATCAAGGCCCTTATTGCCCAGCCTCTAATGCAAACGATGGTTGAACAACATGGACCATTGTTAGATCCACGGTCCGTAGGTCTGACCATAGGTGAGGGTCAGCAGCCAGTTAGAGGAAAATTGTTGACTGGGTCAACTTCAAATAGTCATAACTCTTATCACAAAAGGAATTATGTATCACATGACCTATGATATGATAGATAATTGAATCCTCCTTCCAACGCCACTGAGTTTGCTAAATTCCAACCTCTGAGTAAAAATTTATGCTCATTTTAGTGAAGCCCTGTTGGGAAGACTTGACCTACGACTCCAATCTACGAACCATAGATTGACCTACGGCCGGTAGGTCCCATCCGCCGATCACTACGATAGCAGTTAAGTCAGGGGTCTTTTGGTCTTTTCCTATTTCGTTAGACCCCTAAGCTACGTCATTTAGACCCTAAATTATGAGGTTTTAGTCAGTTTAAGCCTACAAACATAACTAGAACTTACCTAAGTCAAATCATAAATCAAAACTTAGAAAAATTAGAGCGTAAGAGGAGAAAGAAGTCAAGAACCCTAATTCAAGAACGCAACAAGGTTCCATCAGTTTCGGCCCCAAAATCTAAAGATTTCTCTGTGGAATTCGTCATCAGGTATGTTGGATTTCACTAGTGTGTTCCTTTCACCCATTAGGTCCCTAGTTTTCAGTCAACTTCTTGATTCCCTTGTTATGACTAGACCTAGGGTTTCTTGAATGTTAGAATTATTGGGTTCTTAGCTGTTAGAATGATCCAAATCACATTAGTACATTAATATTCAATTTAATGCATGAATTCCAGAACCCTAGCTATGTATTTCTTTAGTTCATGAATTACACATCCTAGGTCAGATATTTCAGTTATTCAGTTATACATGCCTCAATTATCAATGCATCAATATCAGTTTAATTGTTGCATTCTAAGTTTGCATGTTCAGTTTGAGCTATCCAGTAACTGACAGAAATTCAGTCGTAATGTGTTAATTACTTAATCCATTGTGAGTAGTATAATACCGAGTTGGACTAGGGTTCAGCGTACCCATATACTCCCAGAACTACTAGCCACGTAGCTTTTAAGTCCCCTCTGTGGGCATCATTTTAGTGATCACGCTAGCATGCCTCTATACCTTTGGCAGGGTATATTGTGTCCTCTCGATAGGGCTTATACATCAGACTCCACATTTAGCTCATGTGGATTTATTATCTCTTATTAGTAGCTCCCACAGTTCAGTCAAATTCTATTGCATTGACTATTTATCAGTATATCCAGTATTCAGTTTTAGCATGTTATAAATTGGTCACTACATTCAGTTATCTCAGTATTCAGTATTTATATCATGTTCAGATTATATCACTGCTTATTTGCTTTGTTCAGTTATATATTATTTCAGTTGTATTCTATTCGGCATGCTCTGTACCTTCCAAGTACTGACGCATACACTGTGCTATATCTTCTCGTGATGTAGGTTTAGGTTCTCAGCATACAGATCACGCTTAGATCGATTCTCGATCTCCAATTCAGCAAAATCAGTGGTGAGTCCTCATTCTCCGAGGACAATAGTCATGAGTTTGTTTTCACTATTTTTAGTCCTTTAGTTTCAGTTTTTCTAGACTTAACTGGGAATGTCCCAGTATTTCTAGTCTGTTGGAGGCTATTTTCAGACATAGTTAGATTCAGCTTAGTATTGAGTTAATATCTTCTTTGTATTAAACTCATCAGTTTTCATATATCTTAGTTATAGTATATGGGTATTCCCCATCTTTTCATTTTATGTATGATTTAGCTTCCGCATCAGTTTATTATCTTAAGTATGCTCGTGATCATGCTAGCAGGGTTAGTTTGGGATCACTTGTGGTCCTAGGTCCCCTGTTCGCATCTCAAGGAAGTCTTTGGGTGTGACAAACTTGGTATTAGAGCACTAGGTTTAATTGTCCTAGGATGTCTGAAAAGGCGCACTAGGTAGAGTCATTTTCATGGATGTGTAGTGCACACCACATCTAATGAGAGGGAGGCTACAAAGTTTCTTAGGAAAAATCTTCATTTTCTTGTTACTCTTTTCGTGCGTAAGGTATGATCTAATTCCATTCTAACTCCACGTTCTATGCTTTAGTGATCATGTCTCCTCGTAGAGCTAACGCCAAGAATAGGAATGCCAGGAATGCTAACGCAGCTCCTCTAGTCCCTGATAAAAAAAATGTCAAATGTAGAGTTCAGGAACGTCATTCCGATGTTGGCTCAGTGTGTGGCCAACCAGAACAATCAGCGGGCTCTAGTTTTGGTAAATGTCAATGTTGGGTCAGCTGCAGCCAGAGTACGAGACTTTGTTAGGATGAATCCACCAGAGTTCTTAGGATTGCAAGCTAGAGAAGATCCCTAAAACTTCATTGATGAGGTCAAGAAGATCTTTGAAGTGATGCAGGTAACTAGGAATGATCGAATTGAGTTAGCATCTTACCAACTTAAGGATGTGGCTCATATCTGGTATACTCAGTGGAAGGAGAACAGGGGTACAGATGCATCTCCTATTACTTGGGATTGTTTCAGTGAAACCTTTCTGGATAGGTTTTTCCGTATAGAGTTGAGAGAAGCAAGGGCCCGAGAATTTATGAACTTAAGGTAGGTAACATGACGGTCGAAAAGTATGGGCTTATCTTTAACCAACTCTCCAGGTATGCTCCTCACATGATTGTTGATTCCAGGGCTCAGATGAATAAGTTTCTGTATGGAGTGTCAGACTTAGTGAAAATAGAGTGTAGGAATGCTATGTTGTTGGGAGACATGAACATCTCTAGTCTCATGACTCATGCTCAATAAGTTGAGGGTGATAAGCTTAGTGAACAAGCTAAGTAGACTAAGAAAGCAAGAACAGGTAACTACGAGTATTCCCAACAAAAATCAGGTGGTGGAAATCGCTCGCAGTTTTAGTAAAAGTCTTCGACTGCAGCCCCTTCATCAGCTAGTGTTCCATCCCTCAGGTACCGTAATGATCAGAAAGGTAGGGCGTCAAGCTCTAAGTCTCAAGGTAGTGTTTCAGGTACCAAAACTTACCCAACTTATGTAGTATGAACCATCTGAGCGAGTGCCTTGTAGGTAAAGAAGGATGTTTTGGGTGTGGTCAGTCTAGTCATAGATTGAAGGATTGTCCTTCTAGACAGTGTCAAATAGGAAATAATGGTAGAGTTTAGTCTACAACTTCAGCAGCACCAACAGGTCTCCCAACTCAGCAGGGTAACTCTTCTGGTACAGGTGGTGAAAAATGCCAAAATAGGCTCTATGCTCTTTAGGCTCGCCAGGATCAGAAAGATTCTCCTGATGTAGTCACTGGTACATTACGAGTCATTGATCTTGATGTTTATGCTTTATTAAATCCAGGAGCTACTCTTTCTTTTGTAACTCCTTATATAGCAGTCCAATTCTGTGTTAGTCCAAAAACTCTCCCAGAACCTTTCTTAGTGTCTACTCCAGTCGGAGACCCAGTTATAGCTAAATGGGTATACAGAAATTGTTCTGTCACAGTCTCTCAGAAAGTCACCTCACTAGATATTGTAGAGTTAGAAATGGTAGACTTCGATGTCATTTTAGGCATAGATTGGTTACATTTATGTTATGCCTCAGTCGATTGTAGAACTAGGATTGTTTGTTTTCAATTTCCAGAAGAACCAATCTTAGAATGGAAGGGTAGTAGTTTAGCGCCTACGGGTCGATTTATTTCTTACCTTAAGGCCAGAAAGATGATCTCTAAGGGTTATCTCTATCATCTAGTTTAGGTTAAGGATTCTAGTTTTGAATCCCCAACTCTTGAGTCAGTTCCAGTAGTCAATGAGTTCCCAGAAGTGTTTCTATAAGATCTTTCCGGAGTTCCTCCTGAGAGGGAATTCAACTTTGGAATTGATCTCGTTCCAGATACCCAGCCTATTTCAATTCCTCTTTACAGAATGGCTCCAGCTGAACTTAAGAAATTGAAAGATCAGCTGAAAGACCTTCTAGATAAGGGCTTCACCAGTCCTAGTATTTCGCCATGGGGTGCACCAGTGTTGTTCGTAAAGAAGAAAGATGGTTCTCTCAGAATGAGCATTGACTATAGGCAGTTGAACAAGGTCACAATCAAGAATAAGTATCCCATCCCTAGGATTGATGACTTGTTTGACCAACTTCAGGGTGCTAGTCATTTCTCAAAGATAGACCTTAGATCGGGTTATCATCAACTTAAAGTCAAAGATAGTGACCTTCCAAAGACAGCTTTCAAAACTCGGTATCGTCATTATGAATTTGTAGTCATGTCATTTGGACTAACCAATGCTCCTGCAACTTTCATGGATTTGATGAACAGAGTGTTCAAACAGTACTTGGACTTGTTTGTTATCGTCTTTACTGATGATATCCTCATTTACTCTAGGAATGAGGAAGAACATGCGAGTCATTTGAAAGTTATTCTACAAACTCTCAAAGATCGCCAGTTATTTGCAAAACTTAACAAGTGTGAGTTTTGGTTACAATCAGTTACTTTCCTTGGGCATATTGTGTTTAGTGAAGGAATTCGAGTAGATTCCTAGAAGATAGAAGCAGTGAAACAATGGCCAGACCTACCTCTGCTACAGATATCAGAAGTTTCTTGGATCTAGCGAGCTATCACAGATGGTTCGTGAAAGGATTTTCATCCATAGCCTCACCATTGACTAGGTTGACTCAAAAGATGGTCAAGTTTCGATGGTCAGAGGATTATGATAAAAGCTTTGCAGAATTAAAAACTAGGTTGACTACAGCTCATGTCTTGACTCTACTAGAGGGTTCAGATGGTTATGTGATCTATTGTGATGCATCCAGGGTCGGCCTAGAAAGGATTTTCATCCATAGCCTCACCATTGACTAGGTTGACTCAAAAGATGGTCAAGTTTCGATGGTCAGAGGATTGTGATAAAAGCTTCGCGGGTGAAAACTAGGTTGACTACAGGCTCATGTCTTGACTCTACTAGAGGGTTCGGATGGTTATGTGATCTATTGTGATGCATCCGGGGGTCGGCCTAGAAAGGATTTTCATCCATAGCCTCACCATTGACTAGGTTGACTCAAAAGATGGTCAAGTTTCGATGGTCAGAGGATTGTGATAAAAGCTTCGCAGAATTGAAAACTAGGTTGACTACAGCTCATGTCTTGACTCTACTAGAGGGTTCAGATGGTTATGTGATCTATTGTGATGCATCCAGGGTCGGCCTAGAAAGGATTTTCATCCATAGCCTCACCATTGACTAGGTTGACTCAAAAGATGGTCAAGTTTCGATGGTCAGAGGATTGTGATAAAAGCTTCGCAGAATTGAAAACTAGGTTGACTACAGCTCATGTCTTGACTCTACTAGAGGGTTCAGATGGTTATGTGATCTATTGTGATGCATCCAGGGTCGGCCTAGGTTGTGTGTTTATGCAGCGAGGTAAGGTTATAGCTTATGCTTCTAGACAGCTTAAGGTGCATGAGAAAAATTATCCAACTCATGACCTCGAGCTTGCAGCAGTGGTGTTTGCACTCAAGATTTGGAGACACTACTTTTATGGTGTTCATATAGATGTGTTCACAGACCATAAGAGCCTCCAGTATGTATTCACCCAGAAAGAGTTGAATCTTCGCCAGAGAAGGTGGCATGAGTTCCTTAAAGATTATGATATGAGCGTGCATTACCATCCAGGTAAGGCAAAAGTAGTAGCAGATGTTCTTAGCAGATTATCCATGGGTCGTGTAGCACATGTTGAGAAAGAAAGAAAGGAGCTAGCAAGGGATTTTCATAGACTTGCTCGCCTAGGAGTTCGCCTTATGAGAATATCAGATGGTGGTGTAACGGTTCAAAATGGGGCATAATCTTCTTTGGTAGTGGAAGTTAAGGAAAAGCAAGACAGTGATCCGATATTACTTGAACTCAAGGGTGCAGTCCATCAACAGAGAGTTGAGGTATACTCCCAAGGGGGAGATGGTGTGCTCCGCTATCAGGGTCGATTATGTGTTCCTAATGTGTGCGAGTTGAGAGAGCATATTCTTGCAGAAGCCCATAATTCTAGATATTCTATTCATCCAAGTGCCACTAATATGTACCATGATCTATGGAAAGTCTATTTGTGGAATGGTATGAAAAGAGATATAGCAGATTTTGTGGCCAAGTGCCTCAATTGCCAGCAAGTCAAGGTAGAACATCAGAAACCAGGAGGCATGTCTCAAGAGATTGGCATTCCTACTTGGAAGTGGGAAGTGATAAACATGGAGTTCATCATAGGTTTACCTGGTACTCGCAGACAACATGACTCCATTTAGGTGATTGTTGATAGGGTTACTAAGTTTTCTCTCTTTTTGTCGGTCAAGACTACAGATTCGACGGAGGATTATGCCAAGTTGTACATTAATGAGATTGTGAGGTTGCATGGGGTTCCTTTGTCTATCATCTCAGATAGAGGTCCTCAGTTAACCTCTCATTTCTGGAAGTCATTTCGGAAAGGTCTTGGTACTCCGGTTAATCTTAGCACAGCATTTCATCCGCAGATGGATGGTCAAGCAGAGTGTACCATTCATACCTTAGAGGACATGTTGAGATCTTGTATGATCGACTTCAAGGGTAGTTGGGATGATCACCTTCCTCTTATTGAGTTTGCCTACAATAATAGTTACCATTCCCGCATTCAGATGGCCCCTTATGAGGCATTGTATGGGTGTAGATGTAGATCTCCTATGGGCTGGTTTGAGGTAGGTGAAGCAGCCTTCATAGGGCCAGATTCACTCCATTATGCTATGGAGAAAGTGCAACTCATCATAGATAGACTCAAGACAGCCCAGAGTCACTAGAAGTCTTACACAAATGTAGATGATTGGGTTTTCCTGAAGGTGTCACCTATGAAGGGGGTGATGAGGTTTGGCAAGAAAGGGAAGCTCAGTCCCAGATATGTAGGTCCTTACCGAATCTCGAAAAGGATTGTTAAAGTGGCTTATGAGTTAGAATTGCCAGCAGATTTGGCAGTAGTGTATCCAGTCTTCCACATATCACTTTTGAAGAAGTGTATGGGTGATCCAGCATCCGTAGTGCCATTAGAGACTCTGGCTATAAAAGATAGCCTTTCTTATGAGGATGTACCAGTTGAGATTCTTGATCGTCAAGTTAGAAGGTTTAGAAACAAAGAAGTCACTTCATTCAAGGTTTGGTGGAGGAGTCAGTCCGTAGAGGGAGCTACTTGGGAAGCAGAAGCGGCCACGAAAGCCAAGTATCCACACCTCTTTCCTTCCGATTCCACTCCAGCTTGAGTTAATAGTTCCTCTTTAGTTTTTCAGTCATTCATGTGTAAATTTAATCTTAGAATAATGTTCCTTCAGTTTGTACTTGCATTTTTAGCGTATTTGCATGTTTTTGAACTCAGTTCAGTCAGAATTTCAGTTCTCAGTGTTTAGTGGTAGGGATTGTTGCCCTCTCCCTCCATTTCAGCTAGTTCAGTCTTCATTCAAGGACGAATGGTCCCAAGGGGGAGATAATGTAACACCCCATATCCAAAACATACCAAAAATGTAGATTTTGAGAAGTTGCAGCTGCAACCCACGGTTGCCATCAACAAACCGTTGGTCAGACCTCGACCCGTGTTGGTGGTCCGTGGTTCACCACTGCAACCCCTCTCCAAACCTTGCTCAGAAAATCGGCTAAGTCTCGACCCACGGACAAACCCATGGTTCGTAGGTCAGACCACGGTCCGTGGTTTAGGTCTGTGGATCGAGGACCCCTTTACCCTGCCTCTGACACAAATGACGGCAAACCAGCACGGACTATCGTTCGATCCACGGTCCGTAGGTCTGACCATAGGTGATGGTCAAAAGCCAGTTAAAGGAAAATTATTGACTGGGTCAACTTCAAATAGTCATAACTCTTATCACAAAAGGAATTATGTGTCCCATGACCTATTATATGATAGAAAATTGAATCCTCTTTCCAACACCATCGAGTTTGCTAAAATCCAACCTTTGAGTAAAAAGGAATGCTCGTTTTAGTGAAGTCCTGTTGGGCAGACTTGACCTACGACTCCAATCTACGGACCGTAGATTGACCTACGACCCATAGGTCCCATCTGTCGATCACTCCGACAGCAGGTAAGTCAGGGGTATTTTCCTATTTCGTTGCACCTGTAAGCTACATCATTTAGACCTTAAATTATGAGGTTTTAGTCAGTTTAAACCTAGAAACATAACTAGAACTTACCTAAGTCAAATCATTAATAAAAACATAGAAAAATTACTGTGTAAGAGGAGAAGAGAAGTCAAGAACCATAGTTCAAGAACGCAGCAAGGTTCCATCAGTTCCAGCCATAAAATCTAAAGATTTCTCTGTGGAATTCATCACCAGGTATTTGGGATTTCACTAGTGTGTTCCTTTCACCCATTAGGTCCCTAGTTTTCAGTCAGTTTCTTGATTCCCTTATTATTACTAGACCTAGGGTTTCTTGAATGTTAGAATTATTGGGTTTTTAGCTGTTAGAATGATCAAAATCAGATTAGTACGTTAATATTAAGTTTAATGCATGAATTCCAAAACACTAGCTATGTATTTCTTTTGTTCTTGAATTACACATGCTAGGTCAGATATTTCAGTTATTCAGTTATACATGCCTTAGTTATTAATGCATCAATATCAGTTTAATTGTTGCATTCTCAGTTTGCATGTTCAATTTGAGCTATCAAGTAACTTACAGAAATTCACTCATAATGTGTTCATTACTTAATCCATTGGGAGTAGCATAATACCGAGTTGGACTAGGGTTCAATATTCCCATATAGTCCTAGAACTACTAGACACGTAGGTTGTAAGTCCCCTCTGTGGGCATCATTTTAGTGATCACACTAGCATGCCTCTATACCTCTAGCAGGGTATATTGGGTCCTCTCGATGGGGCTTATACATCGGACTCCACATTTAGCTCATGTGGTTTTATTATCGCTTATTAGTAGCTCCCACAGTTCAGTCAGATTCTATTGCATTGACCATTTATCAGTATATTCAGTATTCAGTTCAGCATGTTATAAATTGGTCACTACATTTAGTTATCTCATCATTCAGTATCTATATCATGTTCAGATTATATCATTGCTTATTTGCTTTGTTTAGTTATATGTTATTTCAGTTGTATTCTATTATGCATGCTTAGTATGTTTCAACTACTGACGCATACTCTGCGCTACATCTTTTCGTGATGTAGGTTCAGGTTCTCAGCATCCAGATCACGCTTAGATCGATTCTCGATCTCCAGTTTAGCAAAATCAATGGTGAGTCCTCATTCTCCGAGGACAATAGTCATGAGTTTCTTTTTAGTATTTTTAGTCCTTTAGTTACAGTTTTGCTAGACTTAGTTGGGGCTTGTTCCTGCATCTCAAGTCAGTTAGAGGCTATTTTCAGACATAGTTAGATTCAGCTTAGTATTGAATTAATATCTTCTTAGTATTAAACTTATCAATTTTCATATATCTCAGTTATAGTACATGGGTATTCCCCATCTTTTTCATTTTATGTATGATTTAGCTTCTGCATCAGTTTATTATCTCTAGTATGCTCGTGATCATGCCAGCAGGGTTAGCTTGGGATCACTTGTTGTCCTAGGTCTCATGTCAATGTCTCGGGGTGTGACAGCTTTCACCCCTACAGTCCATTCAAA
Source organism: Solanum commersonii (assembly GCA_029007595.1). Lineage (NCBI taxonomy): Eukaryota > Viridiplantae > Streptophyta > Magnoliopsida > Solanales > Solanaceae > Solanum > Solanum commersonii. The sequence goes on along the minus strand of JAJTWQ010000002.1, from coordinate 5,747,525 downwards.
AGTAAATTTCAAAGTTTTCAACTTTCTCAAAAACATAGGGTTTTAATCTAACTCATGGGTTCCTTCTTCAAACATTTTCAAATGATTATTAATGACAAATTATGACTGTATTAGTGTATAAGTGATAATTTATGATGAAAATACTCTATGAACACATGAAATTCCTCAATTCCTAAATTATGCCTTTATGAAGTGGGTTTTTTGATTATGAAAGCATGTGAATGGAATTTGTCTAAATTGCTTTAGGTTATTGAATTGTATCATTATCCATGCCTAAATTATAGTAAATTATTGATGTGTTGATGATTTGAGATTCATGGCCTTGAAGGGCAAAGTGTGAAGAATTGAAGTATGATTATGATATTATGTATATGAATGTGAACCTAATGAAGTTAATGTGATCATGTCTTGAATGTAATTGTGTTATTATTGAAAGGCTATTTGTCAATTTAACACTCATGAATGTGATGATAGAATGTGAAGGGTTTCTATAATGTGAAGTTATATCTTGAATTATTAGTCTTATGCATCCTTTTCTTGTATAAATGAAAGTAATGTGGAATGTTGTATCTTGAATTAGTAGGCTTAAGGCATCCTTTTCCTGTATTGATGAATGTGACTTTAGTTTTTTCTTGAATTGGTAGGCTTAGGCATCCTCTTCTTATATAATGAATGTGTCTTGAGTTGATGAATATGAATCTATAGGCCAATGGCATTCTCTCATAAATGAATGATGAAGTATTCTAGGCTATGTCTTGACCCGGTAGATCTAGTGTTGATGGCTCTTCATGATGAGCCTAGAAACTAATGTGATGATAAACCTTAAATCGGTAGACCTATTGTTGGTAGCCCTTTCATGTGTGAAATGATGAACTTTGTATCAGTAGACCCAATGTTGATGGCACCCTTCATGGAAAGTCAATGAGCTATCCTTAAGGTACCTTGAATCGGTAGACCTAATGGTGGTGGCCGTTTCTTGTGTAATGTACTTTGGTTTGGTAGGCCTAATGTTTGTGGCCCTCTCACGTACAATAATGTTAATGAAAATGAACTACTCTATGGGAATGGAGGCTAAGCACCGAGAAGATATGGCAAGATGGAAACTCTCCCCATGTTAGGTTGGGTTCCAATGAACATCTTCCTATCCCATAACTATGTGCCCACATAGGATATTAGCTAGTAGATTTCTACCTAAGCTAAAATGTTACCGGTCCTACCTTAGGCAAGTAGACCATCTTTTTACGGTGTAGGGCCATATAACACCGGATTCCATGGTTTGCTCTCATGGTATATGTTGGTAAATGCATATTCCCATCATGTGAGATGTGAATTATGATTTCTTGAGAAGTTATATGAAGTGTGGATGGTAGTATGGGATGCTATCCATTCATTGTACGAGTAGGCTTTGAGAGGGTCATAGTGAGTTCTCTAATGTCTTAATAACTAATGAATGAAAGTGCTCTAAATGAAGCTATTGATGAATGTTGACTTATATATGCTTAATATGATGATGCATGCTATACTTGGATTGTATTATGAGTTACTTCCTTGTCATGACTTATGAAACGTTCATGTCTCTTATGTATGAGCATTGTGTAAAGGTGAGAAGGACGAAAGGTAAGTTCACTTTTGGTGGCCTTGATGTGGTACTTAGTGTGGATGGTGGTATGGGATGCTATTCATACATTGCACATAGTATAGCTTGGGGTTGCTTGAGGTGAAAGATTAATGTAATGAAATGTCTTATATTGTTGATTATGTTTTAATATGAAGAAATGACTTGTATGTTGGTTATGTTTGTATATTATGCCTCTTATACTTATGTTCATGAAGTTTTCTCAAATTGGCATAAAAGCATGACTCTCACATAAAATGTATATTTTAAGCATGTTTTTGTTACGATTTAAGAATTTGTGCTACAATGCCCAACTCATGGTTTGCTCGACAATGTTTTGCTGCAGTATTTTTACCGAAGCCTTTATTCGGTAAACAAGGGTGTTGCTGATCAACTTTCTCCAGGAGGTTTGATGCAACAACCTTACATTATAGTAGCCCAGCTTTTGGATGGTATGACCACAATTAATTGGGCTTGGTACACCCGCGAAGATCAGGTCTCCCCTCTCATGTTTAAATTGACCAAGGAGAAGCTAGAGAAAGACCAAGAGAGGGACCAGAACATGGCAAAGATCATGACACAACTTTGACATTTTGTCCAAAAATGTCATGGGAGCTAGTGCTCGAAGTGTCAATGTTGTGGGTGTCAGGTGTGTTAATCCTGATAAGGCCAAGTTTGAGGCTTTATACATTGAAGAGGTGAATTTCTTAGCCAACCAAGAAGGTGGTTATCATTCAAACTACCCGAAGTAGGGTGGTAACCGAGGTTGGAATAGGAATGAAGGTTGTAAGGATCGTGATAGAGGAGACGGGGAGAAGGATAAATATGGTCCTCTCCACGAGCGCCAAAAGCCAAATGATTCTGAGGGTGGTCGGTCTGAGGATATGTTGTCTCGTATTCTCAACATGGTTGAGGGGTCGGACAAAATTTTGAAAGAGATGAGGAAAGATATGTCGACCCTTAGCCAGACAGTTACCTCTCATTCCATCTCTATCAAATAGTTAGAGACCCAAATGGGTCATATCTCATCTCATTTAAACCCGAGACAACAAAGGGGGTTGCCTAGTGATACTATGGTCAACCCTAAAACTAAAGTTTGAGTGAGGACTTGCGTCGTGCCACGACGTTAACTAAGGCGCTGCTTGGGAGGCAACCCAAGTTTTATTTGATTTCTTTTTGTTGTTGAAATAATGGTGTGTTGATTGTGTAGGATAAAGTGTGGAATGTGTTTGAAAAGTGCTGATTAGCGAGCAAAATGTCCCATTTGTGACTCACCGAAGAGGTTGGCGAGCCCGACCTGGACCACCGTTGGACTCAAGCAATTTTGAAATTGGAGTATGTAAAACTCGGTGATCCCAGGAGCAAATCGGTGTGTCACTAAATGGGTCGGCGATCACAACTTTGTCCGCCGTTTGGACCACCAGCTTAACTGGAGGTCCTGTAAAACTTGATGAGGTAAGTATCCACTTGGCGTGTCACCGAGTGGATCGACCAACAAGACTAATGTCATCGAATGGGAGAGAACTGGACAGTTTTAAAGGCCAAAAGTTCTAAAGTTCAAAATCTTTCACTTTCCCTCACTTTTCAACTTACCAAACTCACACTTGGACTTTAGTTTTCCTAGTATCCTTGTGTTTTTATCAAGTATTAGTCGTTGATTGTGTGTTCGGAGTTGGATTTCTTTGTCGTCTAGCTTTACAACTTATAAATTCAGCATAAAAGATTGGTTTTCTAAACCCCGAACTTGTAATTAGTAATTTTTACTCATTTACAATTGCTCGTATCTTAGTGATGTGTGTTGGACCTCTCTGATCTATGATTGTATGCTTGTGTGCTGGTTTTAATTTGAATATCTTGCCTAAAATGATTAATTGTTGATTTCCCGAGTTTTCATGCTTTAAAATTGATCAAAATTGTTGGGTTTTATTTTATTGTTGTTGGGTCTAGTCAGGTGAAGTCTATGTAACCCGCATTTGTGCCAAATAACGTAATTTGCCCAATGATGGAGTGGTTGACATCATTCTTAAAGGCAAAAAGTCATCAAATTGTCAAATTTGGCCAAATCAGGAGAAGTCTGAGTATCCCGGGGGCATGGGCGTAATGGGTCTTAGTTTAATTGAATGAGTGCATGGTTTGATTTTGTTTTTAGGGGTTGTGGGGTTGAATTTAGAAGTTGGGGTTAAGAGTAGACACGTTGGGTCGTTTGGCAAGCTGAGTCAAGCTCGCTGAACCACTCGGCAGTTAGTCGAATCCCCCTAGATCACCTTTAATTTCATTGTAAAATTGAGTTTAGGTTCTGTAACTTTTGGCGAGAAGCCTAATTTCAACGAGTGTACTCGGTGACTCGCCGAAAATCCTTCTTGATTGCTCTTTCTGCGCCCCTAACCCCTGAAATGCACTGCAACTTTTGGCGGGCTAGTCCTTGCTCGCCAAATGCTGTCGGCGATTTGACAAAAGGCCCTTCCCATTGCCGACATGCCAATTTTTCTGCAAAAAATTTTTGAGCCAATTCTTTCAGCGAGCCTGATTTGGCGACTTGCCGACTAGTTTGGCAAGTCTGTCTACAACAGTTTTTCTACATAGTTGCTTGAACTGTTTCTCACTTTCTATAATGTGTTTTCAGATATGGCTAGACCAAAAGTGGCTGGAAGACACATGCTACCCCATAAGAGCGCCAAAGGAATCATAATTAATAAGGATGCAGTTGCATCCAGGGCAAAGGTTACTAAACTGCCCACCACAAGTGGGAAAGGAAAGAGAAAAGGCAAGGCCCCTACACCTGGATGACCAGGGCTAGCTCTGACAGTGACGACATCTATGCCACTCACCTCACCATTTCTAAGAATGAGGGTGTCACGACCCAAGTCTAGGGCTTAGACGTGATCGGCGAATGGGGAACCCGAGGGAACCCCAAACAAGCCTCATAGCATATCATTACACATCCTTGGTCGCGGAAGCAATTAAAATGACCATAAGCGATACGCATAATCAAGGGGAAATTGGGACTAAGGGAGCAAGACAAAAAGAGAATAATACATAAATACCATAAATGAGTCAAGCTCAAACATAATACACAACTTGTCCAACACCACCTCTAAACATGGATACTTAGCGGGGCCGAGACAAACTACCGGGCTCACCCTCATAGTCAATACATAATTAAAAAGGAAAAGGTCTTATACATAGCAAAAGATCATGAGCAACGTCCCCGGAATGGAGGACTCACCAATAACCTTGATAGGAAATCGTATTAGCCACGTGGAGGAGGATGGTCGACGGTGCTCCGGTCCCTACATGGTGACATCATGTAGGCATAGAGTATGCATTAGTACGTTTGAATGTACTAAGTATATGGGATGCAATGCAATGCAACAATGGATGGACATTATAGGCAAAATGCATAATCATACCCGATAGATAACATATTAATGAGATGATATGTATAATGATGCTTATATAAAAATCATATTTAGTAGGGCATAGTATATGTGTAGTGAGTGACCATCAATATAGCATTTCCAAGGCCTACCACCCCTTTGGAGAGGCGAAAGAGGTACAAACCCCTCAATGTGGTTACCCGGGCCTACCACCCCCCGAGCTAGGGACCAAGGTACAAACCCCTCGATATGGTTATACGGGCCTACTACCCCCGTACTAGGCAACCAAGGTACAAACCCCTCGATACGGTTATACGGGCCTACTACCCCGTACTAGGCAACCAAGGTACCAACCCCTTGATACGGTTACCCGAGCCTACAACCCCCCGAGCTAGGCTTGGTCGACTCACACACTATATAGAGAAAATCATATACATGTATCCATTTCATCATCATTTTAATACTTATATAATCATCCGACTCATAGGACATACATTGGACCTTCCATTTCATAAGAATTCTATAAATGACATTTTATCAAACATATGGTGGGCTACTTGTTCATGTAAATAAAATCATGTGTTTCAAGAGTACTAAGTCCAACCAATTTTCAAAATCCATATAAAACAGCCCACCAACAACATACATATATATATACATATATAACAACCTTCATAATTTGATCATGGAGGCATGAAAACCATAAACATCACATAATAATACCATTTCATGAAAATATGCAAGATAGACCTTAATAGGGTGTGTAGTAGTGATTCCATAATTCAAGAGTTCATAAATGATCATAAGGACCCATAAACTTGAAGTAAAATAGAGGATAAATGGTTGGACTTGTGGAAAGGAAGGTTTCCACAATCAACCCACATACCTCAACTTTGGAGAATTCTTGATGAAGATTGGAATGGAGAATTGCTTGAGATTGAATCTTGAATCCGGAATTAAAGCTTGGGATTCTTGAATTTGGTGGATGATCTTGGTGGAATTTTTGGAGAGGGCTTAGAGAGAGTTTTTGGATGTTTTGAAGTTAAATAACTAAGTATGGATATGTCCCCTTTTATAAAAAAAACGTCCCAACACTTAGAAAAAAATGAGGCGGGTGAACAAAGTTTTCTGGCTACTGGAATTTGCATTTTCTGCCGGACAGGTTTTACGAAAACGGTCATAACTCCTTCATCCTAACTCGGAATGAGGTGAAACAAATTGCGTTGGAAAGCTAACTCATAGAGCTTCAATTTTTATAGTTTGAGCTCCTTGCAGTTCCTTGTGTGCTGAGAGATATGCCCCTTTAAAGTTGACCCTCAAAATCGCATTTTTTGCGATTTTCGAATTTTGATACGGTTGCTCTAAAATTCGGGTTAGACCCATTTCCCACTCAATTTGACCCTCTGAATAAGAATATGAAGTCGAATTTTCGAAATGATGCACAGATTTTGAGAAATATGGAAATTACAATTTTAGGTGTTTCCGAAGCACATTTTCGGGCATTTTTGGGGTCGTTTCAGAGGGTGAGCACCAAGAGCATCAGGATGCAACTTATGAGCCCGAGTATGATGAATTACTTCTAGCCCAGAGAGCAGAGTTGCGCTCAAAGAGGATGAATGATCCATCTAGGATCAAGGCTACCCAGACCACTTCTACTCATCCTGATCTAGCACCAGTTGATATTCCAGCACAGGCTGCACAGGGTCCTCCTCCCCAGTTTATGAACAGACTGAAGACTGAGGGGCTGAGGAACATTATAGAGAAAAAGTGATTGTCGACTAATGGCATCATAGACAGGTATCCAGAGATCATGAGTTGCCTGAGGTCGCACAAATTCCAGCTATTCACCAAGCCCCGTGGCCTGTACATTCCAAGTTAGGTCAGAGAATTCTACAGTGCCTACGATGCCTTGGTACCACAAGGGAAGAAGTCAGTAGCCAAATTCAAGTTGGTTGACTATGTGGTTTTCAGGGGTAAAAAGGTTAAATATGATAGTGATGTTATCAATGCATTCTTGGAGTGCTCAAATGATATTGATGATGACTGTCAGCACATGATCAAGACAAAACGCCGGAGAACATGAAAAAGTGGTTGGTTCCCCTGATATCAGATGGTACTCCCAAGTGGCTTGAGGTTGGAGCACCTATTGAGAAGAAGGACATAAATATAGCAGCTAGGTTCTGGTTTGGCTTCATCAGCAGTACCAACATGCTATCCCAAAATGAGTCGATTCTTTCACATGCCAAAGCAGCATGTCTTGGTTGCATCATTGATGGGACGAGGTTGAATCTGAGGATGATTATTGCACAGGAGATACTTATGAGGGCCAACTAGCGCTAGACATCCCTCCCCTTTCCAATGTTGATCAATGAGTTGTACAAACAGGTTCTGATGCCGAAAGATGAGAAGAAGGATGTGCAAGTGATTCCCACATCTTCTACTGACATCCGGAGGATTGAGGTGGAGTACATGAATGATGAGGCAGAGAAGAAGAAGGCAGCCCCGCTGGACTCTTCCCCGGTTGTGGATACAGATGCATTACCTGCAGAGGCACCTTTTCCTACTCCGGCCCATGGGTCTTGAGGTATACCTAGCACTACCCCTTCTCTAGCACCTAGTACATGTGCTGCTCCCTTGCCTGCCAGATATAGTGTTGTTGTTATTGCTGTCTCTCGATCCCCACTCACTCAGGCTGCATTACTATGGATGGGGCAGCTAGCCCATTCTGTTGATCGAGGTGTCGCCAGACTTGAGGTCACCATTCCTGGCATGATCGAGTAGGTCATCACCGATGCTGTCACACCTATGAGTTCCATTATTGATGCCTTCACGGCAAGGATAGCGGTGTGCGAGTGTGCCCTAGGGGCCACTGAGGAGGTGACAGCCCTAAAGGCCATTATTCTTGATCTGAGGAGAGATGTGGACCAGTTGAAGTCCACTGACATGTCGATGATCTTCGGGACAGTAGAGATCCCTGATGTTTTAGTCTATCCAGATGTGTCTCCGGTTACCACCAGAGATGATGTTTGAGCTGAGGAGTAGCAAATCCTGAATTTGAGGCTGAGATGGATGAGGAGATGCTTGGGGTTGCTAAGGAGGTTTCTTACGAGGGCCTTATGAAGACTGAGGAGGCCATGGTAGATGCAGTTGTACAAACTTCTTTGGCTAACCCAAGTGGATCGACTATTGTTGATATGACTCCAAGTACTAATGGCCAAGATTAGAGTGATGCACCGGGCATTGATTCCCTGATAGATGGAGCGACTGTGTAGACAGGATCCCTTTTTACCTATCTCTCTGTCTTCTTTTATTGATTTTTTGGATGTTTTTATTGCATTTGAGGACAAATTGCTTTTTGTTTGTGGTGGGATTAGGTATTTCCATACCTACCTCTTGTGATTATTGGGTTTTGTGCTATATATTGTGTTTTAACACTGTTTTTGTGGATGTTTGAGCTTGTGGCTCCTTATTTTGAATGTAAATGATTTTTGGACCCTTCTGGAAAAAAATTCCACCCTTTTTTATTGCATTTGAATGTGGTTGTTTTTTGTGCAAATTTGAGTATTGGTTATGATCAATACCGATGACTTTAATAGTGCTCTCAATCGAACAAACATAAATGTGCGGCTATGATGAGGCCAAATAAAATTGCATAGGCAATATGTGAACTCTTTGCATCTCGTTGTGACTAGCCGATTGTCAAATTGAGTCTCTTGTGACGAACATTGCACACTAGCAAAAGTGTGGAGTCTTGTTTGACGTTGGTGTCAATGCCTTGTGTGATAAGCTTACCGTGAACTATGTGTGATGACACCTGGAATTTGCCCCGTTGGTCCGATTGACTAAGTGATGCAAACTTTTGAAATGATCTTAGGCAACAATTTGAAAGAGAAACAATATGACATTATACCTCTTTTTGTGGCCTACCTTGTGAGTGTGTGAACTTTGCTTGAACACCCTTAGAGCCTTACCCTATTCTTGGAAGAAACTTGAGCAAATGAAACCTCTCTTTATCCCTTCACCCATAATCCTCATAAATGTGGTTTGTTTGAATAGCCAACTTAGATCAAAAGCCTAAGTTGGGGGTGTGGTGAAAAGAGAAGGTAAATCAAGAAGTGCAAAGAAGGCCCCCTTTGACCCATGGTTTTGAGACATATGGAACCCCTCCATACAAAAAATAAAAAGAGATAGAAAAAGAAAATAAAAATAAAAAAGAAAATGAATGAAAAAGTTGTGGAATAAAGTTGTGAAAGTTGCAAAACAAATGGGGTATCCAGTATTCCATGGAAAGTTAATAATGGGGTGACTTTTGAGCATGAAAGAGAATGAAGAAGAAAAGGAAAGGAAGTGTTGTTCACACCACATTTCATGAGGATAGCAGCCACAAAGCCTAAATGACCATATTTTTACACTCAGCCCCGTTACAAGCCTTAATCAGAAACAGAATAAGATTGAGGAGCGAAAAGCCACTCGACAGCCCTTCCACACGGGACTCCCGGATCACTTTGGCTGACTTTCATCTCTGTTCGACCAGTCGGTCTCAAAGTTAGGCAGGCTTATACCATCACGCTCACGAGCAGAATCTTAGCTTGAGCCTACCTTCGCACACCTCCGTTACTGTTTAGGAGGCATCCGCTCCAGATAAACTACCCACCTCGCATGCCTACTTTACTTATTAAAGATAATGAGAATGGTTTATTCAAAAAAGAACTTTTTGATCTTGAGTGAGCTGAAACAAGTGTTGGTTGGAAAATAAGGGCAAACCTATGGGTGGAGTCATGCATGCATTCATCTTTTTGAATGTGAGAGTTTCTTCTGATTCTGAAGCTATAAATTGTTGAACCATTGTGTGTGAATATGGAATCATCTTTGTGTGAGGGAATTTGAATACCTTTATTTGAGTGTAACAACCCAGAAACTAGTAGACTAAACTAGGGCTAAGTGTAAGGGTTAGAGCCACGGAAGAGGGCAAGAGCCAAGGAAGAGGACTACGGCAGTCCACTCTTACATGTACACTGCCTCACTGTCCACGACCACCACCATGGCTTGTGGTGAAGACCGCGGTTCAAAGTTATGTCATTTTGCCCAAGCCTAGGAACCCTATTTAAGTCATTTTAACCATAAAACTCACCCAATTAAGTCATTTATTCCAAAACCCAAATTAAATGGGTATATTTTATATAACTTTAAAATAAATATATCAGGTATTTTTAGTCATTAAACACCCAATCAAAATCAAAAGTTCATCTTCCTCACAATATTTCTCTCTCTAAAACCCCAAGAAGAAGAAGAGTAAAACTAAAGCATAGGCTTGAAAAAAGAAAGGGTTTTTCATCAAATTCATCAAGGTATGGTAGTTTCCATCTTTGGGTAGATTCCAACTAAAGAGCCCTTTCAAAACTTCCAATTTTCCCCAATTTCAAGAGTTTTATTCGAAATTCATGGGCTCCTTTTAAAAGTGATTTCAATGGTTGAATTATGTTGGGTTATGATTGAATTGATGATTTATGATTGAATTTTGGTGAAATTCCCCCAAGAACCCATGGATCCCCCCCTATTGCTAAAATTGTGGTCTTACTTGAATTAATTGATTTTAGAAGCATGTAAATGGGTCTTGTATGAATTAATTGAATTATTTCATTACCCATATCTAATGTAGAAATTCTAAATGTTGGGTTGAATGTGATTCATGTTTCTTGATGGGTAAATTATGAGAATTTGTACATGAACATGAGAATTATGCATGTGCTTCAAGAATTACTTTAATAATGAAAATTCTATGATTGTGGAATAATAGTGGTATTGATTGGAAAGGGCATTCTCCCCTATACCCTTACACATTATTATGCATCAAGTAATTATGTCTATATTGATTGAGTTTATATGATGACATATGATTATAATTGATTAAGAATTAAGCATGTGGTTGGATTACCTTGAGAATTAAGTATACATGATGATCATGTGAGGTATTGCTTGAGAGTAATGCGTGTACCACGAAGATGACTTCTAGGGATTTAAGGGGTAAAAGCTAATTTGAATAAACTAAGGATGTTAAGACTTTAAGAAGGAAGCTATTATGTATGGTGAATTGAATATGACATTATTGTGGAAGGACTTCACCCACATGACCTATAATATGAGTACATCAGTTTATGAATAAAATGAATGATTTACTTGAATCATGATATTCCCCTTATCTAATGTAGTAATTCTACATGTTTGGGTTGAGTTTGATTCAAAGCCCTTGAAGGGAAAATTATGAGGGTTTGTACATGTTGATAAAAACTGTGTATGAGCTTGTGACTCACTTAGAAAGTGAAGATACTATGATTATGATATTATGTGCATGTTTTATGAACACTTTGAGATAGAAGTATCTATGATGATAATGTTTTGTTGTGTCATTGAAAGGACAATTACGCACACACACCATGCATGAACATGACTATGATGGGACTAAGGTGTTGTTGAAAGGTTAATTCTTATATGCACCTTTACACATGACTATGGATGAAATGTACATGACTAGGATAATGCTGTTGTGTTGAATGAAAGGCTATTCTCATGAACACAATATGACTAGGATGTGAAAGGTTTACTCACATATGGATGATTCTAAGGTTGAAAGGACATTCTCACCTAATTGAATCTATGAGCTATTTTATGAGTTGTGTTGAATGAAGGGCAATATACTACTTCACACATGTGAATACAACTAAAGACTAAATATGTAAATTTTGGAAAATTATTCTTAGCACCGAGTGGATATGGAAAGTGTGGTAAAGGCCCTCCCGTCAAAGCAGTGGGCTCGGTCATCCAAAGGAGTCTCATGAGATGGAAGCTCTCCTGTAAATGCAATAGGCGGGGTTTCTAGAAGAAATCTCCTTATCCCATAACTATGTGGCCACATAGGTGTTTAGCTAGTGGATCCACCTAAAGGCTAATACATGTAGTTCTACCCTAGGCAAGTAGGACACTTCTTTTCAATGTGGGGTAGACACCGGATTTCATGTACCTCACATGGTCTATGTTGGTTAAGGCTATTTCCCTCCATGAACAATAACGAGAACATGAGTTATGTACTATGGTTCCTCAAGGGGTTCTACTTAGTATGAATGGGGCTATGGGACTTCATTCATGCATTGCAAAGTTGGCTTTGAGAGTGGGCATAGTATGTTTCTCTTAAGACATGATGATTATGAGTCAATGCATGCTTGATATGAATTACGAACATGAACATGAACTATACTTCTGACTTCTTAATGATCTTTACTTAGTATGAGTGGGGGTATGGGACTTCACTTATACATTACACAAGTCACCTATGAAAGGGGTTATGATGTTGTTTCCTTATTCTATGAAGATATATGAATTTATACATGTATGATATAGTTGTTGCTAAGAGTGGATTTCCTTGTTATAAGCTATAAACATGAATGTTTTCTTGTCTATGATTATTGACTATGGATGAGATCAAAGCATGATAAGTATGAGCATGGTGGCCTAAAAGTGGTACTTAGTGTAGATACGATTATGGGATCTTATCTATGCATTGCACAAGTATTACCTTGGGTTACTTATGTGATGGTTTTATTAGGATGAGATCATCATGGTATTCAATTGTGTATGTGAACTATGTCTTACGATGATTGGTGTATGCATTATGTTGGAGATTATGTTTGTGATTATGTTGATATCATTTATTCTATGATGAATGGCACATGAGTTGTCTTATGGGTAACATTCCCTAAATATTTCAAAGATGATGTTTAAAAATTGGCATATAGCATGGTTTCAACTAAAATGTCCCCTTTAGCATGTTTTAAGGATTTTTATGCATGGCTATCATACTTGGTACATTTTTGTGCTAACTCATATTTCTTCTACATTTTTCATAAAGTGTAGGGTTTGGAGACTTGAGTTCTATATTTGGAAGATAGGTTTCTAAGGAGCAAGAAGTTGAAGATTTAATGAGTCATCATATCTTCGAGGACAAACCCATTATCCCTTTAGTTCTTTCCTTTATATTTTAGACTTTTGTAAGGGTCGTGTCCCTAAGATTGTATTCAAGTGTTATAGAAGGTTTGAGACATAATGTCGTAAACTCCCGTTTATTGTTTTTATAAAAGACTTCGATCGTAAAGAAACGTTTTAAATTTCTGCACTTTTTCCTATGTTCTTATGTTATGATATTCTATTAGGCTTGTATGAGGCTTTTCGGAGTCTTTTACGTCGTCTCACATCTAGGGGTAGTCTTGGGTCGTGACAAACATGGTATTAGCGCATAAAATTTTGGGATGGTTTTAGGATGTCTCAAACCACATCTAGTAGAGTCTTGTTCATTATGTGAGGCGCACCACATTTATGAATAGGAGGCTATTGGATGTTAGGAAAATCTCACTTCTTCATTCTTCAAGTCGTGCCATAGATTTTAACTCTATAAGGTCTCTTTTCTATTCTTATCTGATGGTCTTTAGGATAACATCACTTGAAGGGCTCATGCTACAAGGATCAAGGGAGAAAAAGGTTAGTAGTAATGTCATTTATGGCTTTGTGACTAGATGAGTCTTGAAATGATAGAATTAGATGATGTCTTTTGGTATAGATGGTTTGCTTTATGGTTATGTGTTCTGTTGGAAGATTTGATGAATGGTGGTGTTTAAATGATGCCTAGAGATGTTGAGTGACTAGACTTCTTTAAAAGATGATAGAAGTGTAATTCTCCATGGTTTAGAATCACCTTGTGTGATGGATGTGAAAAGTTGAGTGATAACTTTCTTCAACCTTAGAAGTTGAAAGAAATGGTGCTTAGAAAAGTCTGAGTAGGTTTACTCCTAAGGGGGAGATAATGTGCTTAGATAGCAAGGTCGTTGAGTGTTCTAGATGTTCATAATTTGGATTAGCTTGAAATTCTCACCTTAAGAGGTGTAGTAAGTTTGAGAAGTTTATTCCCGATTTGGTATGCTCATATGAGACTTTGACTGGTGTTGGTAAGGTTGCTTGTGAGCTAGAGTTGCATAATGAGAACCTCTCTAAATTAGAAGTACTGATTGGGATCTTAGATCGACAAGTTAAGAAATAGAAAAGTATAGAAGTGCTTCCATGAGAATGTACAGGAGTGGTATTTCAGTAAGGGTTTTAGGTGAGGGTGCTACTTGGGAGGCTAAGGGCCAATGAGATGTCCCGATATCCTTATATTCCCTTCTATTCCTCCTCTGGCTTAAGATGATAAGTCCTCCTTGACTTGTTTCATGATTGTGGAGTCTTGGATGTTATATGTGTTCCATAATTTCCTTGTCCCATAGAGTTACTCTTGATAACCTTGGTAAGGTTTGGATGCATGGTTGTTAGACCTCTATTGTTTTTAGAACCTGGTAAGGTTATTATGAGTGTTAGTCATGCTTTTGGACTGTTTGAAAGAATTAGTATTTGAGGTCTTAGTAAGGGGCTTTGTCACACCCCTAACTAGAAAGGGGCAGACAACAAGGATATACATAAGCACCTACTAAATATCTTACTAATCCCATGCCAAAGCTGCAGATTCATAAGCAGCGGAACCTATATGAAGACACATACTAAAACATAGATAACAAAAGGGCCCGTTGGGCTACTTTACAATGGAAACAAGAATAAGTCTACGAAGCCTCTAAAGAGTATGCCTCTGAGAATCTGATAACTAGTTGGGACAGGGCCTCGACATACCCATTCTAATATATGTACATACGTAGCAAAATATAGGCTCTAAATATCTAATAGCTCCAGGTAGAGGTGGAGCTTACCAACTGCTAAACAGGAAGTCTCTAGTCTACTGAAAATACTTGTTGTCCTGAGTGTAGTGATACAAATGAAATGCCAAAATAATAGGGACGTCAGTACATACAAAACATGTACTCGTATGTAAAGAAAACTAAATAACAAGTAGACATCAAATATCATGATAGTCTGAGAATGTGTATACAGGAGACATAATCTGTAACTGGAATTGTGACCAATCTCAAGGGTCCTCAACGAACGTTTCATGGCTTAGTCATTTATATATATATATATACCCTATAATATTCCTAAGTGATATATTTACTTCATTAAATCACTTATTTTCTCTTTGTAAAGCTAACTATTAGGGAATCACATAATGGCCTACTGACGGTGATTAGTGAACCTTGTATGGCATATGTAACCCAGTGTCACGACCACGCGTGAAATCTCATTATTTGGTAATAAGGTCTATCAAGGTACTCCCTCCAGGGCTCCTGTATGGTGTGCCCGCAGGCCTGTATCAGTAAGGTGAATCCACGACGAGAAATTCCAACTGACTATATCTGAATTTAGTGCACAGAGTAGCGTTGCACATAGTATCCCTAAATATACCCACCCTACGCTGCAGAGTAGTCTATAATCTCAACTGCTTGCAATTATTTATAATAATTAATTCATTAATCACATAGCTTGTGATACAATTCGTGATTACATTCTTTAGCTTGAGAATCATATATCTTGTGACCTATGCACTTACGAACAGACTGTGGCAGGCTGCTTTCTTTAAATTTATGGAACATGTACATCGCTAACTTCTAAGAGTTCCAACTGTTGACAAATGTAGTTATCTGAAACATATTGCTTGTTTGAAGGGTACTATAACTCTATAGGTTTAGGACTCAACATGGGAGGGTTTATAAAATAGGATGACTTTCTTTCAAGGGAAAAGAGGTTTTAGCTTTACATACCTTGATTCGGGACTTACTATCTTACGTCGTCAAACTCCTTTTCTGACAACTTTATCTATAACATAAAATCATAAAAGGATAGTATAAGAAACTAATCAAGAGTCACAACAATGCCAAAAACACAATAATGGTTCGCGAGCGACAATCTCAACAATTACCATAGATGAGTGATGTATCACGACACTCTTCTCTTTCTCTACTTTCCAAGTAGGCTTATAACTTATTTACATCTTCAGTATTAATCCTCATCCTTTAACCATAAAGAACCAATCCCCTTAATCATCCACACTTAACATAAAAGTACAACTCATGGCCTCTGATCACCATCCCACTGGTTCCTTGTTAACGATGTCAAATTCCTTTATAAGCTCATAGTTTAAGTTGGTAGAGAACAAATGCCATAAATTAAAATAATAGGAGCTCATATAACCAGCTACAACATATTCTTAGGAATTTCATCAAACACTTAGTGAGCAACAAACTTTCAAGAACTATAATAGTTGTGTTATCTATACCTCGCCTTCCGTTTTAATGTAACTGGCTTACTTCCCCAATACAATACCATTGACCCCTCATTTGGTCAAAACAATAGCAAACACAACCTTTTACAAACTCCTTCCTCACCAAAACATCAAATACAATGGGTAAAACATGGACTCACGGCTTCCTATCACCGTCTCGTGAGTCCTACCCGCAAAATATACTTAAAGCATCCTTGGAGTCCCATGCAAGAGAAAAAATTCCCTTACATATAGATTGGCATATTCTTCGGTTGTGCTGTTGGATTTAACTGGCAAGAAGTGGGTTGATTTCATCAACCGATCAATGATCACCCATATGGAATCATGTCTCTTAAAAGAGAAAGGTAAACCTGTAATGAAATCCAGATTAATAGCCTCCCATTTCCATATTGCAATGTCCATAGTCTAAGCTAGGCCACCGGGCCTCTAATGTTCTTTTTTAACTTGTTGGCAATTGGAGAATTGTGCCCGTATTCCGCAATATTCCTTTTCATGTCATTCCACGAGTAGACTCCTTACGCTCATGATACATCTTTGTGGAGCCTGGATGAATTGAGTATCGGGAACAATGTTCTTCATCTATGATTTTCTGCCTTAACCCATCTATATGTGGAACACACAGTCTGCCTTGACATCTCAAGGTGCCATCTTCTGCTAAATTGAATTTAGTAATTCGGTGCTCACGAATCCCTTCTTGATATTGTAGAAATATTGGATCATCATACTGTTTCTCTTTCACCAAAGCCACTAATGATGATTCGGTAGTATTCTACACGACTACGCCTCCATCTTCGGCTTCAAGAAGTCGGACTCCCAGACTGGCTAATTTGTGAACATCTCGTACTACTTCTTGTTGTACACATGGTAAATGTACTAGACTTCCCATAGATAGTCGACTAAGCGCATCTGCTACCACGTTAGCTTTACCTGGGTGGTAGAAGATGCTCACATCATAGTCCTTCAACAACTCTAGCGACCTTCTCTGCCTGATATTCATATCTTTTTCCTTGAAAAGATATTGGAGACTCTTATGCTCTGTAAAAATATCAACATGTACCCCATATAAATAGTATCGCCAAATCTTAAGCGCAAATACCACTGCAGCAAACTCCAAATCATGAGTGGGGTAGTTTTGTTTGTGTTTCTTCAATTGTCGAGAAGCGTATGCTATCACCTTCCCTTGCTGCATTAAGACGCACCCTAGGTCAATGCCTGAAGCATCACAATAAACTACATACCCTTTTGTACCCTTTGGTAAGGCCAATACTGGCGCCTTAGTCAATCTATCTTTCAGCTCTTGGAACCTTTTCTCACACGCATCGGACCACTAGAACTTCATTGCCTTTTGCGTCAACTTGGTCAATGGTGCAGAAGTAGAGGAGAATCCCTCTACAAATCTGCGGTAATATCCAGAAAGTCTCAAGAAACTATGCACCTCCATCGGAGTAGTAGGTCGAGGCCAACTCTTTACAGTCTCAATCTTTTGGGAGTCTACTCTAATGCCTTCACTAGAGACCACATGGCCAAGAAAAGTCACATAGTTCATCCAGAATTCACATTTTGAGAACTTGGTCTATAGTTGGTGCTCTCTGAGTGTTTATAGGACAGATCTCAAGTGATTTGCATGTTCTCTGGCATCACGTGAATATATCAAGCTGTCATCTATAAATACAATCACTTACATATCAAGAAAGGGTTTGAAAACTCTATTCATCATATCCATAAAGGTTGATGGAGCATTTGTTAGTCCAAATGACATGACAAGGAACTCAAAGTCTCCATATCTCGTTCGAAAGGCTATTTTGGGAATATCTACTTCTCGAATCTTCAGCTGATGGTATCCGAATCTCAAGTCAATCTTTGAAAAGCACTTACCTCCTTGCAATTGATCAAATGGATCATCTATCCTTGGAAGGGGATATTTGTTCTTTATCTTCACCTTATTAAGATGTTTGTAATCTATACACATCCGTATAGTTCCATCCTTCTTGCGTACAAATAGTACTGGAGCACCCCAAGGCAATATGCTATGGCGAATGAAACCTTTGTCAAGCAAATCTGTCTCTGCTCCTTTAGCTCTTTCAATTCTGTTGGCGCCATTCTATAAAGAGGAATGGATATAGGCTAGGTACCGGGATCTACGTCAATACCAAAATCAATCTCTCTAATTGGAGGTAGTCCAGGAAGTTCATCAGGAAATACATCTGGATATTTATTCACAACAGTCACAGAGTGAAGAGTCGCCATTTGTTGCTCAGTTTAAAGGTCTCTTACATGGACAAGGTGATATAAACACCCTTTGTCTATAGACTTTTGTGCCTTAAGGTAGGAAATAAACCTTTCTGTAGGCATCATAGCATTAGCCTTCCACTCTAGGACTGGCTCGCCTGGGAAATGGAATCGAGCAACTTTGGCTCAGCAATCAACTGTTGCAAAACGATGACAACTAATCTATGCCCATAATGACATCAAAATCAACCATTTCTAGCTCTATCAAATTTTCCAATGTCTCACGGCTACATATTGTTACTAGGCACCTGTAATAGATCCTTCTAGATATAACAGAGTCTCCTACCGGAGTCAATACTGCAAATGGCTCATGTAATAACTCTGGCTCTACTCCAAATTTCTTAGAAACAAATGGAGTAACATATGATAGGGTAGCCCTAGGTCTATCAATGCATATACATCATAAGAGAAAATAGATAAGGTACATGTAACCACATATGGGGATGCCTCTGAATCCTGACAACCTGCTAGCGCATACCTCTAATTTGGGCTAGCTCTAGAACCAGATCCTCTACCCCTGCATGTACCTCTCCCTACTGGTGGTTGAGGGCCACGTGATGAAGAGGC
The DNA here is from genome assembly GCA_029007595.1 of Solanum commersonii. NCBI lineage: Eukaryota > Viridiplantae > Streptophyta > Magnoliopsida > Solanales > Solanaceae > Solanum > Solanum commersonii. Next base: position 5,728,429 of record JAJTWQ010000002.1, on the reverse strand, counting down.
ATTGATGCTGAGGATGATCCTACAGAGCCAGTATATTGTGGCCTATCACCTTTACCATCCACTCGAAGATTCAAACAATCATGTATCTTATGATCCTCAAATCCACACCCATAGCAAGCGTTAGATCCATATTGACACTCTCCCAAATGAGATCGGCCACATTGCCTGCAAGTAGGTCTAGGCGATAGTCCTCGTCTAGCACCTCTCTGATAGTAGGGATTAGGTGCCCTCGAGGTCTGAGTCTGCTCCTTCCTGGGTCTCGATGACTGAGCTGGGGCACTAGCAGTTGAGCGGTCTAGTGATTGAGCCTATCTGGGAGGACCTCTACTGGAGTAAGCTCTAGCATCTCCCTGAAATATTCCAGCACTCCTAGCCCTCTTATTTTGTTCCCTATCTCTCTCAGCCCTACAATTTTGTATGTGATCTTCTATTTGCTGAGCATGTGCCATAAGTCTTGCAATATCCATATCCCGATTTAATGCAGCAACGGTGCAAGAGCCAATCAAATGATCCCCAAGTCCACCAATGAAGCGATGCATCCTTGCATTTTGGATGCTAACCATCTCAGGAGCAAATCTAGCCAACTGAGTGAATCATATGCATACTCCCTGACGCTAAGGTTATTATGTCGAAAGTTTAAAAATTCATCAACCCTCGCTTCCCTAAGATCTAGTGGAAGAAAGTGTTCCATAAAGGCCTTAGAGAACTCCTTCCAAACTGTTGGAGGAGCACTTTTTTCCCTAGAGTCTACCCACATCTCGTACCAAGCAATGGCGACATCTTTCAGCTGATAGGAGGCTAATTCAACTGCCTCAGTCTCAGAGATATGCATCACCCTAAGAATTTTGTTGATCTCATCTATAGACCATTGTGTGTCTTCTGTCACCCTAGATCCTATGATTACTGGGGGAATCATATGGAAGAAATCACGAACTCTGGATCCACTTGCCTCTTCCTGAACCGTACTAGGTGTTGCTGTATTTTGTCTTTGGACCTGAGCAGCTACTAACTGAGTGAGCAACTGTATTGCCCCTCTAAGATCTTACTCTGAGGCACCTGGTGGCGGTACAGGCGGTAAATGAACTATTGTTGGTACTATTAGAGGTGTAGGAACTCCGATAGATCCTTCTGTCATGGGAATCTGAGGACCTAGAAGCATAGGACATGGCAAGCTCTGCTGACCACTGGTCTGATCACCTACTAGTTGGGACTGCTCTAAAATGGATGCCTCCTAAGTAGTACTAGCAATGGACCTCGAACCTTCTTAATCCTTCTCCGTACTAGACATTATCTGAATCACAAATGAAAAAAGAGTTTGAGTCAGAATTCACTTTCTATGACTTAGTTGTATTGCACGATCTAGATTATGAAAGAAGGTCAAATTCCTAAATGTCCATATAGTCCCTAAATTATAAATATGGTGCACAACACATTTATAATAAAGGTACTACTAGACACGGCTTCATAGACTCCCTGGGACACTTGAACCTTGGGTTCTGATACCAAGTTTGTCATACCCCTAACTAAAAAGGGGTAGACATCAAGGATATACACAAGCACGTGCTAAATATCTTACTAATCTCATGCCAAAGTAGTAGATTCATAAGCAGTGCAACCTATATGAAGACAAATACAAAAACATAGCAAACAAAAGGGCCCGTTGGGCTACTTTACAATGGAAACAGGACTAAGTCTACTAAGCCTCAAAAGAGTATGCCTTTGAGAATTTGATAACTAGTCAGGACAGGGCCCCGACATACCAATTCTGATATATGTACATATGTAGCAAAATATAGGCTCTAAATATCTAATAGCTCCAAGTAGAGGTGGAGTTTACCAACTGCTACACTGGAAGTCTCTAGTCTACTGAAAATTATTGTTGTCCTGAGTACCTGAGCCTGTAGTGATACAACTGAAACACCAAAATAATAAGGATGTCAGTACATACAAAACATGTACTAGTATGTAAAGCAAACTGAATAACAAGTAGACATCAAATATCATGATAGGAAATCTGAGCATGTGTATGCAAGAGACATAATCCGTAACTGGAATTGTTACCAACCTCAAGGGTCCTCATCGAAGGTTTCATGGCTTAGTCATTTATATATATAAACCCTATAATTTTCCTAAGTGATATATTTACTTCATTAAATCGCTTATTTTCTCTTTGTAAAGCTAATAGTCAAGGAATCACATAATGGCCTACTGACGGCGATTAGTGAACCCTGTATGGCATATGTAACCCACTGTCACGACCACGCGTGAAATCTCACTGTCTGGTAATGAGGTCTATCAAGGTACTCCCCCCAGGGCTCCTGTATGGTGTGCCCGCAGGCCTGTGTCAGTAAGGTGAATCCACGATGGGAAATTCCAACTGACTATATTTGAATTCTGTGCACAGAGTAGCGTTCCCCATAGTAGCCCTAATATATATCCGACATACGTTGTAGAGTAGTCTATAATCTCAACTACTTGCAATTATTTATAATAATTAATTCATTAATCACATAGCTTGTGATACAATTTGTGATTACATTCTTTAGCTTGAGAATCATATATCTTGTGACCTATGAACTTACGAACAGACTATGGCAGGCTGTTTTCTTTAAATTTATGCAACATGTACACCGCTAACTTCTAAGAGTTCCAACTGTAGATAAATGTAGTTGTGTGAAACATATTGCTTATTTGAAGAGTACTATAACTCTATAGATTTAGGACTCAACATGAGAGGGTTTATAAAATAGGAAGACTTTCTTTCAAGTATATAAAATCTATAGTGACATTTATCGGAAGAACATGCGAGTTTAGGTCGTGCCTTAAGGGAAAAAGAGGTTTTAGCTTCACCTACCTTAATTCGGGACTTACTATCTTACGTCGTCAAACTCCTTTTTCGAAAAATTTATCTATAACATAAAATCATAAAAGGATAGTATAAGAAACTAATCAAGAGTCACAACACTGCCAAAAATACAATAATGGTTCGCGAGCGACAATCTCAACAATTACCATAGATGAGTGATGTATCACGACACCCTTCTCTTTCTCTACTTTCCAAGTAGGCTTATGACTTATTTACTGAAACGACCCTAAAAATGTCCGAAAATGTGCTTCGAAAACACCTATAATTGTAATTTCCATATATCTCAAAATTCGTGCATGATTTCGAAAATTCAACTTCATATACTTATTCAGGGGGTCAAATTGAGTGGGAAATAGGTCTAACCCAAATTTTATAGCAACTGTATCAAAATTCGAAAATCGCAAAAAATGCAATTTTAAGGGTCAACTTTAACGGGGAATATCTCTTAGCACACAAGGAACTGGAAGGACCTCAAACTATCAAAATTAAATATCTTCGAGTTATGTTTCCAAGGCACTTGGTTTTACCTTATTCCGAGTTAGGATGAAGGATTTATGACTGTTTTCGTACAATTGGTCTGTGCAGATTTGCAATTTCCAGAGAGCTATTTTGAGGCTAAGTGTTGGGGACGTTTTTTATAAAAAGGGGATATGTCCCATACTTAGCCATTTTTTTTACTTCAAAACACTCTCTAAGCCCTCTCCAAAATTCCACCAAGATCCTCAACCAAATTCAAAGATCTCAAGCTCTAATTCCGGATTCAAGACTCAATCTCAAGCTTCCATTCTCCATTCCAATCTTCATCAAGGATTCTCCAAAGTTGAGGTATGTGGGTTTGATTGTGGAAACCTTCCTTTCCACAAGTCCAACCATTTATTCTCTCTTACTACTTCAAGTTTATGGGTCCTTATGGTTATTTATGAACTCTTAAGTATGGAATTACTACTACACACCCTATTATGGTCTATTTTGCATATTATCATGAAATGGAATTACTATGTGATGTTTATGGTTTTCATGCTTCTATGATCAAATTATGAAGGTTGATATATATATATATATATATATATGTATGTATGTTGTTGGTGGGCTGATTATATGAATTTTGGATTTGGTTGGACTTAGTACTCTTGAAATACATGATTTTAGCTACATGAATAGTAGCCCACCATGTGTTTGATAAAATGCCCATTTATAGAAATCTTAGGAAATGGAAGGTCCAATCTACGTCCTATGAATCGGATGGTTATATAATTATTGAAATGATGATAAAATGGATACATGTATATGATTTACTCTATATAGTGTTGTGAGTAGACCAAGCCTAGTACGGGGGGTAGTAGGCCCGTATAACCATATCGAGGGGTTGGTACCTTGGTTGCCTAGTACGGGGGGCAGTAGGCCCGTATAATCATATCGAGGGGTTTGTACCTTGGTCCCTAGCTCGGGGGGTGGTAGGCCCGGGTAACCACATTGAGGGGTTTGTACCTCTTTCGCCTCTCCAAGGGGGTGGTAGGCCTTGGAAATACTATATTGATGATCACTCGCTACACATGTACAATGCCCTACTAAATATGATTTTTATGTAAGCATCATTATACATATCATCTCATTAATATGCTATCTATCGGGTATGATTATGCATTTTGCCTATGATGTCCATCTATTGTTGCAGTGCATTGCATCCCATATACTTAGTACATTCAAATGTACTAATGCATACTCTATGCCTACATGATGTCACCATGTAGGGACCGGAGCACCGCTTGACCATCCTCCTCCGCGTGGCTAATACGATTTTCTATCAAGCTTATTGGTGAGTCCTCCATTCCGGGGACGTTGCTTATAATCTCTTGCTATGTATAAGACTTTTCCTTTTTAATTATGTATTGACTATGAGGGTGAGCCGGTAGTTTGTCTTGGCCCCCGCTAAGTATTCATGTTTAGAGGTGGTGTTGGACAAGTTGTGTAATATGCTTGAGCTTGACTCATCTATGGTATTTATGTATTATTCTCCTTTTCTCTTGCTCCCTTAGTCCCGATTTCCCCTTGATTATGCTTATCACTTATGGTCATTTTAATTGCTTCCGCAACCAAGGATGTGTAATGATATGCTATGAGGCTTGTTTGGGGTTCCTTCGGGTTACCCATTCGCCGGTCACGTCTAGGCCCTAGGCTTGGGTCGTGACATTTACATATTCATTATTAATCCTCATCCTTTAACCATAAAGAACCAGTCCCCTTAATCATCCACACTTAACATAAAAGTAAGACTCATGCCCTCCGATCACCATCCCACCGGTTCCTTGTTAATGATGTCAAATTCCTTTATAAGATCATAGTTTAAGTTGGTATAGAACTAATGCCATAAATTAAAATAATAGGAGCTCATATAACTAGCTACAACATAGTCTTAGAGACTTAGGAATTGCATCTAACACTTGGTGAGCGACAAACTTTCAAGAACTACAATAGTCGCGTTTTTTATACCTTGCCTTCCATTTTAATGTAACCACCTTACTTCCCCAATACAATACCATTGACCCCTCTTTTGGTTAAAACAATAGCCAACATAACCTTCTACAAACTCCTTCCTCACCAAAACATCAAATACAATGGGTAAAACATGGACTCGTGGCTTCCTATCACCGTCCCATGAGTCCTACCCACAAATTATACTTAAAGCATCCTTGGAATACTATTTATGAAGATAGAAGAGGATTCATACCTATATATCAAAGAAAAGCATCCCCTGCCCTTATTTATTCTCCACGAACAATACTTTTTCCTTCAAGAAAATATTTAGCTAAGTATATCTATAGGTCTATGGAGAGGAAGACACTTCATTCTTGAAGAAACCAACTTACCTTTAGCTTTGGTGGATTAAAGATGAGAAAAACTTGAAGAAATAGCTTGAAACCAGTCCTTACACGTTCTTGAGTATATGAGAAAGTATATATCCAAAACTTCTAATATAAAAACAACAAGTTTGGCCGACTTTCTCTAAAGTGCCACATGTCTCGCAGTGATTGGGCAGTGCACATTTCTGTCGTAGAATGAACATAACTTTTTACTCCGATATCGTTTGTTTGTTTTGCTGGAAACTAGACTCAAATACCTTCAATTGGATAGGCTATAGGCCCTCTAACTCGTTATATATTAGGATATATGCTCATTCAAAGTTAGATGAGAAATGAGTTCATTTGTAGTATTCCTCCACAATGAACCTTTAAACTTTAATCTTTTCTTTAATGATCTCTTTGACCTAAAACTTTTGTTTAACCCTTCAAATGACTAAATATAAGGGTTACATGGTATGCTTAACCATTTTCAATGATATACCTCCCCCGATATCACTTTTATGCATTAGTGTTTACGAGTTGCAAATGTATTTTAAGTTACGAGATATTACAGGCTTACTCCCAATGGGGAGTTGATATGCTTAGATAGCAGGATTGATTGAGAGTCCCGATATCCTCATCCCTTTATTCTATTCCTATTCTAGCTTGAGACCAAGAGTTTCTTTTTGGGCTTATTTTATGTTTTGCAGTCATGTGTGATTTGGAAAATTTCTATGATCTCCTTATGTAATGCATGTTCTTGAGAGAATTCTTGTTTTGTATAAAATGAGTTTTCATGATTTACATGTTCCTCAAGTTGTTGTGCATTTTAGTATGATGATGGCATATTTGACTTCATGAGATGATTTGATGAACATGCTTTGTTATGCTTTTGATGAAATGGCATATTGGCTCCATAATGTTGTGTTGAGCTTGCTTTTAGTTGGAGGAGGTAGTTCCTCCTATGATTATGTGATAGATGATGTTTAGAAGAGTTTGTATAGGCTTACTCCCAAGGGGGTGATGGTGCGCCTAGCTAGCAAGGGTGCTTTGTGTTTATGTGTTGCCATGACTTCCTTATCTAATGCATGTTCATGAAAACTTGTGTTTTCAAAGAAAATGAGTTTATGTGAATTGTTTTACTCATGTTGCAGTGCTTTGAGTATGAGTTGTCTACTGTACTTTATGAGAAGAATATGTCAGCATGCTTTAGTTTGGAGTTAAGAGATTCCTCTTTAAACTAAATGTTTTTTGAGAGTAAATTGTATCTGAGCTCCATAAGAGTATGTTGAGCATGTTATGACTAGGAGATGGTAGCTCCTCCTTGAACATGACTAGTTATGAGAAGTTCATGCATATTGTGTTGATAGATGTAGTTCCTACTTCTTTTTTGTTGCATTGATCATGTTTAGCTTGGAGTTGAAGTTTTCCACCTTCGTTTTGTGCATTGTTATGATGTTTCATGCATGATGGGCTGCTAGTCTTGATTCTTTACTTTCGTAAGGTGTCTAAAGTGTCATTCGAGGACGAATGTTCCCAAGGGGGAGATGTTGTAACACCCCAGAAACTAGTAGACTAAACTAGGGTTAAGTGTGAGGGTTAGAGCCAAAGAAGAGGGCAAGAGCGAAGAAAGAGGACTAGGTCAGTCCACTCTTACATGGCCACTGCCTCACCTTTCACGACCACCACCACGGCTTGTGGTAGGTTAGGTAGTGGCTAAACAAAGGCTTCCCAAAAAAGCCCCTCCACCCAAGCCACTTCACGGCTCATGGTGATGACCACGGCTCGTGGGAAGGCTCATGGTGGTGCCTTAGATTTTTAGGGGTTAATGGGAAGGTTGACTAGCTATTGTATCATCGAGAGGCACCACGACTCGTGGAGATTCACGTGAAGGGTTTTTCATTAGACTTAAAGTGTAGGGTCAACTACAAATAATCATATCTCTTAGCTCAAAACGAATTAGGTGGGCCATGAACTATAGATTAAAAGGTCTCTGAGTCCTCTTTCAACGCTACCAAATTTTCCCGATTCCGATCTCGAGGTAAAATGTTATTCCCGAAATAGTGAAGCACTATCAGGCTGAAAACTATTCACGACCTGTTTGATGGGCCGTGGTGATGATGACGATCCATGAAGGCTTCAGTCATGCTATTTCGGCAATTTCCAGCAAGTAACTTCTTGGGCCTTTTCTCAATTGTTTTAACTCAAAGTTATGTAGTTTTGCCCAAACCCAGGACCCCTATTTAAGTCATTTTAACCACAATACTCACCCAATTAAGTCATTTATTCCAAAACCCAAATTAAATGGGAATATTTTATATTACTTTTAAATAAATATAAAAGGTATTTTTAGTCATTAAACACCCAATCAAAATCAAAAGTTCATCTTCCTCACAATGTTTCTCTCTCTAAAAACCCAAGAAGAAGAAGAATAAAATTGAAGCTTGGGTTTGAAGGAAGCAAGGGTTTTTCATCAAATTCTTCAAGTATTCATTATCAAGGTATGGTAGTTTTCATCTTTGGGTAGATTACACCCAAAGAGCCCCTTCAAAACTTGATTTCAAAACTTCCAATTTTCCTCAATTTCAAGGGTTTTGTTCGAAATTCATGGGTTCCTTTTAAAAGTGATTTCAATGGTTGAATTATGTTGGGTTATGATTGAATTGATTATTTATGGATGAATTTTGGTGAAATTTCCCCAAGAACCCATGGATCCCCTCTATTGCTAAAATTGTGGTCTTACTTGAATTAATTAATTTTAGAAGCATGTAAATGGATCTTGTATGAATTAATTGAATTGTGTTATTACCCATATATAATGTAGAAATTCTAGATGTTGGGTTGAATGTGATTCATGATTCTTGATGGGTAAATTATGAGAATTTGTACATGAACATGAGAATTATGAGTGCTTCAAGAATTGCTTTGATAATGAAGATTCTCTGCCTGGTGTAATTGTGATATTGATTGGAAAGGTCATTCTCCCATATACCCTTACACATTATGCATGAAGTAATTATGTCTATATTAATTAAGTTTATATGATGCCATATGATTATAATTGATTAAGAATTAAGCATGTGGTAGGATTACCTTGAGAATTAGGTATACATGGTGATCATGCGAGTTATTGCTTGAGAGCAAGGCTTGTAGCATGAAGATGACTTCTAGGGATTTAAGGGGTAAAAATTAATTTGAATAAAATAAGGATGTTAAGGCTTTAAGAAGGAAGCTATTCTGTATGGTGAATTGCATATGACATTATTGTGGAAGGACTTCACCCATATGACCTATAATATGAGTACATCAGTTTATGCATGAAATGAATGATTTACTTGAATCGTGATATTCCCCTTTATCTAATGTAGTAATTCTAGATGTTTGGGTTGAGCTTGATTAAAAGCCCTTGAAGGGTAAATTATGAGGGTTTGTACATGTTGATAAGAATTGTGTATGAGCTTGTGACTCACTTAGAAACTGAAGATACTATGATTATGATATTATGTGCATGTTTTGTGAACACTTTGATAGTGAAGTGTCTATAATGATAATGTTGTTGTTGTGTCATTGAAAGGATAATCACACACTCACACACACCATGCATGAACATGACTATGATATGACTAAGGAGTTGTTGAAAGGCTTATTCTCATATGCACCTTTACACATGACTATACATGAAATGTACATGACTATGATAATGTTGTTGTGTTGAATGAAAGGCTATTCTCATGAACACACTATGAATATGATGTGAAAGGTTTATTCACATATGAATGATTCTAAGGTTGAAAGGACATTCTCACTTAATTGAATCTATAAGCTATTTTATAAGTTGTGTTGAATGAAGGGTAAGATACTCCTTCACACATGTAAATACAACTAAAGACTAAATATGTAATTTTTTGGAAATTATGCTTAGCACCGAGTGAATATGTAAAGTGAGGTAAAGGCCCTCCTATTAATGCAATAGGCCGGATCATCCAAAGGAGTCTCATGAGATGGAAGCTCTCCCATTAATGCAATAGGTGGGGATTTTAGAAGCAATCTCCCTATCCCATAACTATGTGCCCACATAGGTCTTTAGCTAGTGGATCCACCTAAATGGTAATACATGTAGTTCTACCTTAAGCAAATAGGACACCTCTTTTCGGTAAGGGGTAGACACCGGATTCCATGTAGCTCACATGGTCTATGTCAGTTAAGGCTATTTCCCTCCATAAACAAGAACATGAGTTATGTACTATGGTTCCTCAAGGGGTTCTACTTAGTATGAATGGGGGTATGGTACTTTATTCATGCATTGCACAAGTAGGCTTTGAGAGAGGGCATGGTATGTTTCTCTTATGACATGATGATTATGAGTTAATGCATGCTTGATATGAATTATAAACATGAACTATACTTCTAACTTCTTAATGAGCTTTACTTAGTGTGAGTGGGGGTATAGGACTTCACTTATACATTGCACAAGTCGACCATGAAAGGGGTTATGATGTGGTTTCCTTATGCTATGAAGATATATGAATTTATACATGTATGATATGGATTGTTACTAAGAGTGGCTTTCCATGTTATAAGCTATAAACATGAATGTTTCCTTGTCTATGATTATTGACTATGGATGAGATCAAAGCATGATAAGTATAAGCATGGTGGCCTAAAAGTGGTACTTAGTGTAGATAGGATTTTGGGATCCTATCTATGCATTGCACAAGTATAACCTAGGGTTACTTATGTGATGGTTTTATTAGGATGAGATGATCTTGGTATTCAATTATGTATCTGAACTATGTCTTACGATGATTGGTGTATGCATTATGTTGGAGATTATGTTTGTGATTATGTTGAAATCCTTTATGTTATGATGAATGGTACATGAGTTGTCTTATGGATTACATTCCCCAGCTATTTCAAAGATGATGTTTCAAAATTGGCATATAGCATGATTTCAACTAAAATGTCCCTTTTAACATGTTTTAAGGATTTTTATGCATGGCTATCATAGTTGGTACATTTTTGTGCTAACCCATATTTCTTCTACATTTTTCACAAAGTGTAGGGTTTGGAGACTTGAGTTCTCCTCTTGGTAGATTGGTTTCTAAGGAGCAAGGAGTTGATGATTTGGTGAGTCCTCATAGCTTCAAGAACAAACCCACTATCCCTTTAGGTCTTTCCTTTATGTTTAAGACTTTTGTAACGGCTGTGTCCCTAAGATTGTATTCAAGTGTTATAGATGGTTTGAGACATAGTGTCGTATACTCCTATTTATTATTTTTATAAAAGACTTCAATTGTAAACAAAAGTTATATATTTTCGCATTTTTTCCTATGTACTTATGTTATGATATTCTATGAGGCTTTTCGGAGTCTTTTACGCAGTGTCACATCTAGCGGGTAGCTTTGGATCGTGACAAACATTGTATCAGAGCACAAGATTTTGGGATGGTTTTAGGATGTATCAAACAACATCTAGTAGAGTCTTGTTCATTGTGTGAAACGCCACACATTTATGAACATGAGGCTATTGTATGTTAGGAAAATCTCACTTCTTCATTATTCAAGTTGTGCCATAAAGTTTAACTCTATAAGGTCTCTCTCTTATTCATTATCGAATGATCTTTAGGATATGACCACTTGAAGGGCTCATGCTACAAGGATCAAGGGAGAAAAAAGTTAGTATTAATGTCAATTATGGCTATGTGACTAGATGAGTCTTGATATGATAGAATTAGATGATGTCTTTTGGTATAGATGGGTTGCTTTATGGTTATGTGTTTTGTTGGAAGATTTGATGAATGGTGGTGTTTAAGTGATGTCTAGAGATGTTGAGATAGTAGACTCCTTTAAAAGAGGACAGAATCAGCTTGTGTGATGGATGTGAAAAGTTGAGTGATAACTTGCTCCGACCTTAGAAGTTGAAAGAAATGGTGCTTAGAAAAGTCCGGGTAGGTTTACTCCCAAGGGGGAGATAATGTGCTTAGATAGCAAGGTTGTTGAGTGTTCTAGATGTTCATAATTTGGATTGGCTTGAAATTCTCACCTTAAGAGGTGTAGTGAGTTTGAGAAGTTTAGTCCCAGTTTGGTAGGCTCATATGAGACTTTGTGTGGTGTTGGTAAGGTAGCTTGTGAGCTAGAGTTTCTTAATGAGAACCTCGCTAAATTAGAAGTACCGATTGGTATCTTAGACCGGCAAGTTAAGAAATAGAAAAGTAAGGAAGTGCTTCCATGAGAATGTACAGGAGTGGTATTTTAGTAAGGGTTTTAGTTGAGGGTGCTACTTGGGAGGCTAAGGGCCAATGAGATGTCCGATATCCTTATATTTCCTTCTATTCCTCCTTGTTTCGTTTCATGATTGTGGAGTCTTGGATGTTACATGTGCTCCAATAATTTCCTTGCCCCATAGAGTTACTTTTGTTAACCTTGATAAGGTTTGGATGCACAATTGTTAGACCTCTATTATTTTTAGTACCCTGTAAGGTTATTATGAGTGTTGGTCATGCTTTGGGATTATTTGAAAGAAATAGTATTTGAGGTCTTAGTAAGGGGCTTACTCCCAATTGGGAGATGATAGCAAGATTGATTGAGAGTCTCGATATCCGCATCCCTTTATTCTTTTCATATTCCTGCTTGAGACCAAGAGTTCCATTTTGGGCTTGTTTTATGTTTTGGAGTCATGTGTGATTTGGAAAATTTACATGATCTCCTTATGTTATGCATGTTCTTGAGAGAATTCTTGTTTTGTATAAAATGAGTTTTCATGATTTACATGTTCCTCAGGTTGTTGTGCATTTTAGTATGACGATGGCATATTTGACTTCATGAGAAGATTTGATGAACATGATTTGTTATTCTTTTGATGAAATGGCATATTGGCTCCATAATGTTGTGTTGAGATTGATTTTAGTTGGAGGAGGTAGTTCCTCCTATGATTATGTGATAGATGATGTTTAGAAGAGTTTGTATAGGCTTATTCCAAATGAGGGGATGATGTACCTAGCTAGTGAGGTTGTTATGTGATTATTTGTTGTCATGACTTCTTTATATAATGTATGTTCATGAAAACTAGTGTTTTGAAAGAAAATGTGTTTATGTGAATTGTTTTCCTCATGTTGTAGTTCTTTGAGTATGAGTTGTCTACTTTACTTTATGAGAAGAATATGTGAGCATGCTTTAGTTTGGAGTTGAGAGATTCCTCTTTGAATAAAATGCTTTTTGAGAGTAAATTGCATATGAGCTCCATGAGAGTATGTTGAGCATGTTATGACTAGGAGATGGTAGTTCCTCCTTGAACATGACTAGTTATGAGAAGTTCATGCATATTGTGTTGATAGATGTAGTTCCTACTTCCTTTTTGTTGCATTGATGATGTTTAGCTTGGAGTTGAAGTTTTCCACCTTCGTTTTGTGCATTGTTATGATGTTTCATGCATGATGGGCTGCTAGTCTTGAGTCTTTACTTCCGTAAGGTGTCTAAATGTCATTCGAGGACGAATGTTCCCAAGGGAGAGACATTGTAACACCCTGGAAACTAGTAGACTAAACTAGGGCTAAGTGTGAGGGTTAGAGCCAAGGAAGAGGACTAGGTCAGTCCCCTCTTACATGGACACTGCCTCACCTTCCAAGACCACCACCACGGCTCGTGGTGAAGACCATTGCTCGTGGTGGGCTATGCAGTGGCTAAACAAAGGCTGCCCAAAATAGCCCCTTAGCCGTGGGAAGGCTCGTTGTGGTCCCTTAGATTTTTAAGGGTTAATGGGAAGGTTTCCTAGCTACTGTATCGTGACCACGATAGGCATCACGGCTCGTGGAGACTCACGTGAAAGGCTTTTCATTAGACTTAGATTGTAGGGTCAACTTCAAATGATCATATCTCTTAGTTCAAAACGAATTAAGTGGTCCATGAGATATAGAAATAAAGGTCTCTGAGTCCTTTTTCCAATGACGCAGAGTTCGCCCAATTCTGATCTTGGGTAAAAAGTTATGCCTGAAATAGTGAAGCATTGTCAAGCTGAAAATTATTCACGACCCGTTTGACGGGCCGTGGTGATGATGACAATCCGTAAAGGCTTCAGTCATGCTATTTCGGCAGTTTCCAGCAAGTCACTTCTTGGGTCTTTTCCTAATTATTTTAACTCAAAGTTATGTCGTTTTGCCCAAGCCTAGGACCCCTATTTAAGTCATTTTAACCACAAAACTACCCAATTAAGTCATTTATTCCAAACCCTAAATTAATGGGTATATTTTATATTACTTTTAATTAAATATATAAGGTATTTTTAGTCATTAAACACCCAATCAAAATCGAAGAGTTAATGTTCCTCACAATATTTCTCTCTCTAAAAACTCAAGAAGAAGAATAGTAAAATTAAAGCTTGGGCTTGAAAAAATCAAGGATTTTTCATCAAATTCTTCAAGGATTAATCATCAAGGTTGATTCGAAAGAGCCCCTTTGGGTAGATTCCAACCAAAGAGCCCCTACAAAACTTGATTTCAAAACTTCCAATTTTCCCCAATTTCAAGGGTTTTGTTCGAAATTCATGGGTTCATTTTAAAAGTGATTTCAATGATTGAATTATGTTGGGTTATGATTTCATTGATGATTTATGGTTGAATTTTAGTGAAATTCCCCCAAGAACCCATGGATCTCCCTTATTGCTAAAATAGTGGTCTTAGTTGAATTAATTGATTTTTGAAGCATGTAAATGGGTCTTGTATGAATTAATTGAATTGTGTTATTATTACCCATATCTAATGTAGAAATTTTAGATGTTGGATTGAATGTGATTCATGATTCTTGATGGGTAAATTATGAGATTTTGTACATGAACATGAGAATTATACATGTGCTTCAAGAATTACTTTGATAATGAAAATTCTATGACTATGGTGTAATTGTGGTATTGATTGGAAAGGTCATTCTCCCATATACCCTTACACATTATGCATGACGTAATTATGTCTATATTGATTAAGCTTATATGATGCCATAAGATTATAATTGATTAAGAATTAAGCATATGGTTGGATTACCTTGAGAATTAGGTATACATGATGATTATGTGAGCTATTGCTTGAGAGTAAGGCTTGTAGCATGAAGATGACTTCTAGGGCTTTAAGGGGTAAAAGCTAATTTGAATAAACTAAGGATGTTAAGGCTTTAAGAAGGAAGCTATTATCTATGTTGAATTGAATATGACATTATTGTGGAAGGACTTCACCCACATGACCAATAATATGAGTACATCAGTTTATACATGAAATGAATGATTTACTTGAATCATGATCTTCCCCTTATCTAATGTAGTAATTCTAGATGTTTGGGTTGAGTTTGATTCATAAACTTTGTAGGGTAAATTATAAGGGTTTGTACATGTTGATAAGAATTGTGTATGAGCTTGTGACTCACTTAGAAAGTGAAGATACTATGATTATGATATTATTTGCAAGGTTTGTGAACACTTTGAGAGTGAAGTGTCTATGACGATAATGTTGTTGTTGTGTCATTGAAAGGACAATCACACACACACACACCATTCATTAACATGACTATGACGTGACTAAGGTGTTGTTGAAAGGCTAATTCTCATATGCACCTTTACATATGACTATGCATGAAATGTACATGACTATGATAATGTTGTTGTGTTGAATGAAAGGTCATTCTCATGAACACACTATGAATATGATGTGAAAGGTTTACTCACATATAGAAGATGATTCTAAGGTTTAAAGGACATTCTCACCTAATTGAATCTATGAGCTATTTTATGAGTTGTGTTGAATGAAGGGTAAGATGCTCCTTCACACATGTAAATACAACTAAAGACTAAATATGTAAATTTTGGGAAATTATGCTTAGCACCGAGAGGATATGGAAAGTGATGTACACGCCCTCCCGTCAATTCAATAGACTGGGTCAACCAAAGGAGTCTCATGAAATGGAAGCTCTCCCGTTAATGCAATAGGCGGGGTTTCTAGAAGCAATTCCTCTGTCCCATAACTATGTGCCAACATAGGTCTTTAGCTAGTGGATCCACCTAAAAGCTAATACATGTAGTTCTACCTTAGGCAAGTAGGACACCTCTTTTCGGTGTAGGGTAGACACCGGATTCCATGTAGCTCACATGGTCTATGTCGGTTAGTATTAATTCCCTCCATGAACAAGATCAAGAACATGAGTTATGTACTATGGTTCCTCAAGAGGTTCTAGTTAGTATGAATTGGGGTATGGTACTTTATTCATGCATTGCACAAGTAGGCTTTGAGAGTGGGCATGGTATGTTTCTCTTATGACATGATGATTATGAGTTAATGCATGCTTGATATGAATTATGAACATGAACTATACTTCTAACTTCTTAATGAGCTTTATTTAGTGTGAGTGGGGGTATAGGACTTCACTTATACATTGCACAAGTAAACCATGAAAGGGGTTATGATGTGGTTTCCTTATGCTATGAAGATATATGAATTTATACATGTATGATAAGGATTGTTACTAAGGGTTGCTTTCCCTGTTATAAGCTATAAACATGAATGTTTCCTTGTCTATGATTATTGACTATGGATGAGATCAAAGCATGATAAGTATAAGCATGGTGGCCTAAAAGTGGTACTTAGTGTAGATAGGATTTTGGGATCCTATCTATGCATTGCACAAGTATAACCTAGGGTTACTTATGTGATGGTTTTATTAGGATGAGATGATCTTGGTATTCAATTATGTATCTCGAACTATGTCTTACGATGATTGGTGTATGCATTATGTTGGAGATTATGTTTGTGATTATGTTGAAATCCTTTATGTTATGATGAATGGTACATGAGTTGTCTTATGGATTACATTCCCCAGCTATTTCAAAGATGATGTTTCAAAATTGGCATATAGCATGGTTTCAACTAAAATGTCCCTTTTAACATGTTTTAAGGATTTTTATGCATGGCTATCATAGTTGGTACATTTTTGTGCTAACCCATATTTCTTCTACATTTTTCACAAAGTGTAGGGTTTGGAGACTTGAGTTCTATTCTTGGAAGATAGGTTTCTATGGAGCAAGGAGTTGATGATTTGGTGAGTCCTCATAGCTTCGAGGACAAACCAACTATCCCCTTTAGGTCTTTCCTTTATGTTTTAGAGTTTTGTATGGGTCGGGTCCCTGAGATTGTATTCAAGTTTTATAGATGGTTTCAGACATAGTGTCGTAGACTCCCTTTTATTGTTTTTATAAAAGACTTTGATTGTATAGAAAAGTTTTAAATTTCCGCACTTTTTTCTATGTTGTTATGTTATGATATTGTATAAGGCTTTTCGGAGTCTTGTACGCAGTGTCACATCTAGGGGGTAGCCTTGGGTTGTGACATTGAGGTTGAACTTGCATTTAAAGCAAGTATTTTGAACTTGAGAATCTTTGATAATGGTGAGTCACAACTTGAATCTTTGAGTGCACAAGTGATCCTTGCATAAGTAAGTTGAGTCTTGTTGTGTGCATTAATGATTGGGTCTTGTGTAGCACTATTTGAGACATCCTTTTTGAACTGCTAAACTTGAGTTTTAGTTGAGGACAAGCAAACGTTTAAGTTGGGGGTGTTGATGAGTCCTAGAATTGGACTCATTTAGGGCATTATTTTTATAGATTTAGTGTCCTCAACTGCTTATTTTGTCCAAATAACTTATGTAAAATCCGTCATTTCCAGGTATTTGTATTTAGGAACAAAACAAGGACACTAATTTGCAAAAAGGAGCAAAGCGAGCTGAAAGAAGGAAGAAAAGAGAGCCTGGTGATCGCCAAGTCCATTTGGCGAGTAGCCAAGAGGACATTTGACCGCCTAAAGTTCCAGTGTACCAAGCCTTGAAGGAGAAAATTAAGTTGGCGAGAGAAAGGAGGATCGGTGAATCACCTAGTGGTTCCGCGATACAGTGCTAGATCACCCAAAGTTACTGAACTTGAGGAAGCTGAAGGCCAAAGGCAAAAAGGCGAAGACAAGCACCAAAAGGCGGATCGCCGAACTAATCGGTGAGCCCGACTTTCTGCACCGAATGATCCTTCGCAGCATATTTTTGGCGACTATAAATACGTTGTTGAACATTTAGTTTGTGAGATTTTATCATTATCAAGTATCTTATTTTTGAATATTGAGTATTCTGAACTGAGAGACAAGTTCTCTTTAGCTTTGAAGAATTGAAGTTTTCCATTTTTGAGATATTGGAAGTGGGTCTTTGAGATTCTTCAATTTGGACCTTTGTAAAGAAGAAATTAATCTTATCCAGTTGATGGAAACACAATTTGGTAACGATTTTTATCTTTTTATGATGTCTAGCTAAAACCCCAATTTTTGGGGTGTGATTATGTGATTATGGGTTGATTTAGTTTGTGGGTATTGCTATTTGTTAGTTTAAATGCTATTTAGAAGTGCTTCCAATCAGTAATTGTGGTTCAATTTAAAGAATTATAGTTGCAAATCCAATTCTACCTTCGTGTTTTTGGTTTGCTCGAGAGAGAGGTTTTAAAATGAAGATTACTGAATTGATGGTCTGCGGGTATCGGATTGTCATGGGTTTAGCGAGAGAGAGTGAATCCTAAACCCTTTTCCACACATTCAGCTCCAGAGAGTGAATGAACTAAAGCGTAGGTTGTTCTTATTTACATACTTGTCGGTGTTCGAGAGAAATCGACCTGATTCAGGGTAAATTGTTCGAGAGAATGTGTATCCCCTCTAAATTCTAGCTTATTCACTAATTTACAGCTATTTTCTAATAGTTGAAATTAATCATTTGTCTACATTAGCCTATAATCAAATCACATCCCAAGAACTCATCTCATTATTGTCATTCTCGTGTTATTTGTTGTTGTTGTAGCTGATATTTAAATCCAAAACCCCCATATTTGACATTCGTGTCACCCCCTGATTTACATTATGTTTTTAATCGTAAATGGCTATTCCTGCGATTGACTTGAGCATATTCTTACTTTCCTATTGAATCTTAAACACGTACCACTGTTGACACCCAATTTTGACCCTTTACGATGGATTAGTTTTCGAGCTTCTTAGATTTCAAGCGATTTGAAATATTTAACTTTATAAAATTCAAATTTTTTTTAAATATTTTAGAGTAATTTAGTCATAATTTAGTCATGTTTTCTAATATTTTAAATAATAAATAGCTTTATATGATTTGCTTACGTGATTAATACTTTGTAAATATGCGGAAATACCATTTAAAAAAGTTTTTACACTTTAGTCTAATATTAATTTAGTTTATTTTGATTTATGGGTTTAATTTTAAATCAATTTGTTTACAATTAATTATTTCATGTTGTTAAAATTAAGAAGCTTATTAACTAATTAATTAGTTCATCTTATTTTTATAATTTTAGCCGAATTTGCTAACCGACTAGATTTGGCTAATTTCCTAAATCAATTTACACCTAACCTTTAAACCCACTTAGAAGACCAATTTTGGGCCTATCTGCAAAATTTCCAGCAGGCCAAGTCAACTCCAACAGCCCATTATTTTCCAATTCCCTTGCAATTCCCATCGACCCAATACATTATTTGAACAGCCCCCTTCAATTTCCACTCCAATTATCCAATCCCAGCCCACTTTTTAACCTCCAAACCGACCCAATTCCCCCTTTAACCTGGCCCACCTTCAGTTTTCCTTCACAATAGAAACCCAACAGCCCTAACGTTAAAAAAAAAAAAACACAGCAACGACGACAACACACAGCAGCGATCAGGCAGAAAGCTGCAAGTTTTTTTTTCTTCTTCACGTCCTTCTCAATCCGTACATTAGCAACAGTACGCGGCTGTCCCCATTTCCTCTTTTGGAATGGGGTTGAAGATTTCAGAAAAGTATATTTACCTCTAATGGTGAAAAAAAATTGAAGTTTGAAATTCAAGTTGGCCCCAATTTATATCTGTTTCCCCCAAAATCTACCCTAATTTCCCCCTATATATACTTTCTTTCTTCATCATAGATGGGGGCTTCTTTTTTTTAGGGGGGAGTGGGAAAATTTCTCGCGAAGGCAGAGAAAAAGATTTGGGGGGAAAAAAGAGTTCGTTCCGAGTTCTAGTTTATCCTTTACGTCCATCACTCGTTCAGGTACATTTGATTTTAAGGACACTCATGAAGTCGGTGGTGGTGGAATAATTCAACTCCTCTCGCTTGTCGTCTTGTTTCGCCGCACTTCGAAAGGTAAACTTTACTTCAGCTTATGTCTTTTTATTTCTTTAAAGTGTGGGTTGTTCTCTGTTTGGTCATTATAAGCTGTTTGAATGCTGAAAAATTGGAAATCTCAAATTATTAGTAACTTCAAATTTAGTAGGGTGTTCTTATGTCATCTATTCGATTGCTTCACGTAGTTCATTTTGTTGGGAGTCTTGATGGCTCCGTGTGGCTTCAAATTGTTTTTCTTTCTATTGTGTGTTGTTCCACTGTTGACCTCATCTTGTTTGTTGTGAAATTGTGATTATGTTTCCTTAATATGGCATGTGAAGGGTGTAGTTGCCTTAGTCCTTTTCCGCTTCACGTTGTTTGCCATTTTTCGTCTGTTAGTATGCTACTAGGCGAGAGTTTGCCCTGCTGACCATGATTTTTATATACTTATCTATTTTGAAACAGCATGCTAGCCTTCAATTAAGAGCTTTGTTTCCAATAGTATTGGTTGTATAGGTTTTTTTACCTTGCTTTATAAGTTGTTTTATTTCAAGATTGTCGTAATCAAAAGCTGAGTTGAAATGTGTTTGGCCATCTAGGTGATTGATCGAAAGTAGCCAGTGTACATTGTTGTCCTTAGAGTAGAATTGTAGTTTCGGTTTGGGTCATTTTAAGTATCGGCTAATTGTTTAATATTTTACAACTTAGAAATCACTTTCCAGCATGTTCTTTTCTAATTAAAGCATGGTAATCTCATTCATCCCATTTAGTTTATAATAATTCTTTAATTTGGAATACATGTTTCCATGATTAGCAGAATAGGCTTCTTTCTGGGTGTATGTCATGATTTCTTTTATTTAAAGTGTGGTGCAAAGCTTTGTTTGGCAATGATTCGAGACTTTATTGTCTCGATTTTAAATAAATTCATCAAGGTTGAATCAATTGCTTAAAATTTGATCATATGGCCCCTTCATGTAAAGAATGTGTTCAGTTCATTTACACCTGCTATGGGATTCCCAACAAGTTGTGTTTAGCCATTTACAGATGCCATTTTTCCTTGCATTTTCAATTTTTCTGGATTAATTTATAGTTCATTGTTGTCTTATTTAATTATTGTATAATAATTTTAATTCCGCACTACTCTTTTGTTTGCATGTGAAATCTGTCCCCGAGTCTCCATGGACTCCTTCATTTATTCGAGCATTTTATTCTGAGATGTAAAGGTTCAAATTCCTTTATCGAGTCAACCGACCACTAAAACCGACGAACAGGCCCCAGAGCTGAAAAGACATGTAAGAAATCAAGAGTTGGAAAGATTGGAACAAAGGCCCACTCTTCATTATTTAAATTTGTATTTTGTTATTTTGGGCCCAAGCCCTTGTCTTTTAATTATTAATATTCTATTAGAAGTTTAGGATAGGTGAAGAATGGGCCAAAGGCCCAAAGGAAATTATTTCTTTTCATTTTGGACAGGTGCCACTCAAATGGGCCTTTCGCCCAAAACGAAATAGGCCCAAATACTAGTCCAGGCGGACAAAAATCAAATTTTGGCCCAACTCTCTTTCCCTCTCTACTTTCTGTGTTCATTTTACTTGTTAGTATTTGTCGCTAATCTTAAGGTTGAACAATTCGAATCCCTGTAAGACGCCCGTTGTGTTTTATCAATTTAGCTAAAATCGATCATCCTTAATTAGACTTGAAGAATTTTTTTTGCAAAAAAGTATTTCAGTTAGTTAGTAAAAAAAAAGAGCTTTACAAGCTACTAGTCCATCCAAAGGCATTGACACTTGAACGAGAAGTAGTTCAAGAACGAGGGTCCTTCCATAGAAGCATAGTTTAGGATTGTACCCCTGTGCGGGACTGATTATTTTGCATTTCACCTTCCCTATCATGTATCCCCATTTATTTTATCCATAAGGCTTGTATAAATTTGGGTTTTGGGGTAATGAAACCTTTCAAATGACGTATACATCCTTCAAATCGTTAGGCCTACCTACCCTTGTCATAAAAGGGTCACATATCTGTTTAGAACGCGCAATATATGTTTGTGTGCTACATGATTAACTACTTTTGTGAATATGCTGCTTTATTTGGAGATATTCTAGCTTACTCCTCTTCAAATTGTTTTTAGAACTAAACAGAAATATCAAGTCACTATCAAAAGTGCGTCCAAATACTCTTAGAGTCTTTAGTTTCCCAACAAAATTCGAACTTCACTTTCAAATTCATACTCTCCTATCTCAGAAAAGGTTGATTTATTGAGGTCAAAAATGAAGGTCGAACTACGTAGGACCTGAATTCTCCTCCGTGAGATACATAGGCAGCCTTTCAAGGCTCAGTCCCCATTTTTGAGAAATTCTATTTTTTCTAACTCTTACAAAGAAATTAGAGTTACGTCTTAATCAAAATAATAAGTATGATACAATCAACTTTGTCTCAACTCAAGTCGACATTTCTGGTCCACTAAGCTCAAAATCAAATAGTCAAATTCCTATCTATTTAGTCATTTCTCTATATATGTGGGCTAGTTTATCTTCAAATGAAGCAACCCTTATGTATTTACAGTAATATGTGTGATATTTTGTATTATTTATCATCGACACAGACTAACACATTTGTCTTTAAGTTGTTTTTCTTTGTTAGGTACTCAAAACTAGTATGTGTTGAGAAAATGGCTGAACATCCATACTTCACAAGGTCTAAAGACCCCAAAGATTCCTTCTCCAATCGATGTTTGTCAAAAGGCAAAGAAAAAGTGGTTGAAAATGTTGAGAACACTGATTTGACCGAAATTACTGAGAATGACCCCATCATTGTTGAACAGAACAAGTTGATTGCACAATTGTTCCACAGATTGCTGAAATGAGGGCTGAAATGGATAAGACCTGAGATTCGACGAATCTAGCTATTGTTGCCAACACTTCTATTCCAGACAACGAAAGGCCTCCACTCCATTTTCCTACTTCGGACCCAACATCTGATCATTATCCAAACAATTCATCCACTGCTACGAATCCAAAACCTCTCATCATCGACTTAACCACCCCTAATCCACACTATACTAGCTCCTCACACCAAAAGTTACCTACTCCTCAAAATCCAAATACCAACGTTTTCCAGAATTCTCCTCCGATCCATCAAATCACTACTCAAATTGTCCAAAACCCACCTACTACTCAATCCATACCTCTAAAAATTGCATTTCATCTTTCAATATCGCCTGAATTGTACCCTCCTTTTACCCCACATTTTGAATCTGGTCATTATGAGAAGAAGGAGAATGAGTGCAAGAGTATTAGAGAGGAAGTTAAGAATGCAATGAAGGACTTTCGATACACCACAAACATTGCAGGGTTGAATTATGAAGATTTGTGCATTCATCCACATTTGGAGCTTCCAAAAGGTTTTAAAGTACCAAAATTTGAAGCATTTAGTGGAGTTGAGAATCCTTTGACTCATTTGAGGGCTTATTGTGATCAACTCATTGGAGTTGGGAAAGATGAGGCTTTGTTGATGCGACTCTTTAGTCGAAGTCTAAAAGGAGAAGCATTGGAATGGTTTATTTCTAAAGAAACCAAGCAGTGGCCAAGTTGGAACGCTTTGGCTAAAGACTTCATTGAAAGGTTTGACTACAATGTAGAATTTATTCCTGATCGATACTCTTTGGAGTGAATCAAACAGAATTCTACTAAAAGCTATCGAGAGTATGCCTACCATTGGAGAAGAGAGGCTGCAAGGGTTAGGCCTCCCATGACCGAGAAAGAGATTATTGAAGTCTTCGTGCGCATTCAAGAGCCGAAGTAGTATAATAGGATGTTGCTCATTTTAGGAGGGAAGTTCACTGAGATAGTTAAAGTTGGTGAAGCTATTGAAGACGGTCTCAAGACCAGAAAAATCATCCGAATGACTCCCCAAGATGAATCATTGGGACCATTGAGGAGGAAGAGGGAAGATGTTTCCTCTATCTCATTTGAATCAAGCCAAAAATTAAAGAGGCATGCTGGTCTCAATGTTCGAAAGTCTTTACCATCCAAAACCTACCCTTTAGCTCTACAAAATCCTTACCTCATCAAATTAAATTACCAAACTCCACCACCAAATCATCCAAATTACCAAGCTCCATTGCCAAATTATCCAAATGCCCTTCATAGCTACCAAGCTCCATAATACCAAAATTTTCAAACACCAGCACCTACTCGCCAAAATCCTCCAAGTTATCATCAAGTACATCTGCCGTCGCGAAATAATTAAAATCTTTCTTGTCATAAGTATTTGAAGAAACCTTCTCAAGTCTTTACTCCTTTGGTTGAAAGTTGAATCCAACTCTTTAAGCGATTGAAAGCGGTTTGTCTGATAAGAACAATTGATCCAAAAAATGTCAGTGTCAGTTCTAGACTTTACAGGCCTGATCTTCATTGTGCTTACCATTCAGGAGGTATTGGACATACCACTGAGGATTGTATCAACTTAAAGCACAAAATTCAGGACTTGATTGATCAAGGAATTGTCACCCTTCCAACGGTCACTTCCAATACCAATGGTAATTCATTGTCGAATCGTGGGGAATTCACTAGTAGCATGATTGACCCAAAGTCTCAAGAACCTCCCCGTCTAAACGCCCCAAATTATTGTCAAATGCATCCGTCTCAACAAGGTCATTATGATCCTCCTCGTCCAAGATTCGAGAAGAAACCTACTCGAAAGTTTACGCCGCTCATTGAAAGTTGAACAAAGTTGTTTGAGCGATTAATTGTGGCAGGTTTTATTCATCCAGTTGGGCCCAAGCCTGTTGATACTAGCTCTAAATTCAATCGAGCTGGACGGAGGTGTGCGTATCATTCCAACAGTGTTGGGCATGATACTGAAGACTGTATTAATTTAAAACATAAGATACAGGACTTGATCAACCAGAGGGTAGTCACTCTCCAGACCACTACACCCAGCGTCAACAGTAATCCTCTACCGAACTATGGAGGCACCACTATCAATATGATAGAGATGGAGGATGAGTGGTGCATTGTAAAGACAGTAGTTCCGGCTATTCCTGACAATCTAGAGAAAGTTGTAGCTTCTCCAAGCATAAGTGAGAAACTCAATTTTACGATCATGACACCCCATCAAGATTTTGCTTCTGTGTCAAGAGAGGGTCAGAACAAGAAGGAGATTAATCATGTTCCACCAAAGTCTTTGCCTCATTTATGCCAGTCATTTTTGGTAGGGGATGTCAATGATGACGGTCTTAGATAAGGAATTGGGGATCTTTGTGAAGAAGGTGATGTTGCGCCTAAGAAGATAATCGAGACACCAAGCATACGAGATGCCGAGCCAATGGAGAAAGTTCTTAATTGGACTTCCACTCCGCTCTTGATTCATCGTTTATCTTGATAGACAAAGATGAATTTTATGCTATTTCTAAAAATGGGGTAGTCCAAATGAGGCCCGGAACCCACCTTTTGTGTTATTTTACCTAATTATGTTTTAATTTCCCTCGTAATATTTTGAAAAAGGAAAAATCGCTCATGGTCATAGCCAAAGTTCGTATTTCCTTATTTTCAATGAAAGCCTCTTCTATTGAGAAAATTTATTTTGCCTGCTTTAATCTTTCTATCTAACGGTCTTTGTTTTTTATTTCTGCAAAAATAATTTTGTAAACCTGTCAATAATCATGTCATGTCACAAGCTGAATGAACAAAATGGGGTAGATGAAGAGGCGTTTGAAGAGCAAGACGAGGAGATCATGATATTCAAACACCTTGTTAAAGATTTGAAACAGTTCGAGAATCTGAATAAGTCGAATCTGGATGAGACAGAAACTGTCAATTTGTAAAAGGATGACTGTGTCAAAGAAGTTAGAATTAGGGTCCATCTGAGAGAAGATACGAAAAGAGACCTTAATAGTTCACTTGGAAAATACATTGATGCATTTGTTGGATCACATGTTGTGGTTGAACATAGACATTCATATCAAGTTTCCAATCAACGCAGATGCTATCAAGAGTTATGATATTTGAAGATTCAGAGTCTCTTTTATTTATTTCCTTGTAATCACATCTTTTATCTATAATCCTCTTATGTTCTGTAGTTAGAAAATTATTATTTGTAATGAACTACGTTTGACCTGAATTCTCAAGAATGAGATACATAGGTGGCCTATGTCGGTTTCGGTCTCCCCTTCATATATTTTCAATATTTCCCTTTTGTACTTGAACTACGTTCGACCTGAATTCTTGAGAATGATATACGTAGGCGGCCTGTGTCGTCCTTGGTCGTTTCATTAGTTAAATTTCTTTTTTTTTGTTAGTCCTTAATAGGGGAACTATGTTTGACCTGATTCCTGCCTCAACGGGATACGTAGGCGCCACAACGCCTCGGTCATATCTCCTGTAAGATTTCTATTTTACTTTACAATAGAAACTGGGATAGAATTTTTGAGAGGGACTCAAAAATTCTCAAGAGGAAGATCTCTCCAACAATTCGAGACTAAAGTTACATTGAAAATTGCAACTGGGACATAATTTTTTGAGAGGATCTCAAAAAAATTCCATGGTTTGTTCATTAACAATTCAGTATGCGCCAAGATAGTTAACTGGGACATAAATTTTTGAGGATGACCTCAAAAATTTCAATAAGGTTCATCGGCAGTTTAGTGCAACTTTGAATACTTCCCAGAAAATTATCACATAGACCTCGAGGCATCAACTTCAAAGACATTCATTAAGCTTGACGTGACATGACATTTGGCAGTGACCTTTTCCAAATACTACTTTTGAAAATTTATTTTCCTTTAAAAAAAATTATTTTCAGTATTTTTGCAGGAAAATGTTTTGTCTTATCTATCAAGAAGCGAGAGATCGGAGCAATCAACCGAAGATAGCAAAACAAGGAGCAAGCGATTGAAGAACTCATCACAGATCAGTTTGTTTTAAAAAACTAACAATTTTTTCTGTAGATGCAGGTTTATAAATTTGCCTCAAGATCATCATATTCCTCCATTCAATGAATATGGAGAAGTCAAAAGGGCAAGGAACTCTCCAAATTGGATAACTTTTCTATAGATGCAGGAAAGTCATTGAAGTTTTTTAGAAGAAAAAGGAAACAATTCAGAATACAAGCAACAACATCTCGGTCAAATTTCCAGCAAAGCATGAGTCACAATGAGTACAAATGTTCACATATGAACAAGTGAAATCATCACTCTCAACATGTACAAGCATCTACAATGACATCAAATTACATTTTTCAGTATCATCATCCTACCAATGGATCAACATCATCCTACCAATGGATCATCAACGAAGCATCATCATCCTATCAATGGAGCATCAGCATCATCCCGCCGATGGATCATTAAACATTATCCTATCAATGGAGCATCGACGTCATCATCATGTCATGTAGTAGCATTATCCTATAAATGGATCATCATCATCCTATCAATGAAGCATCGTCATCCACATCATATCAAGTCATCATCTACTGCGTCAAAACCGATGGGGGCTGACGTCATAACATTTATAGAAAAGAACATTTGTTGAATACGGTAAAACGTATCACTTCTCTATTTAAATTATAGTTTCTGCTAACAAGATTATTTCATTCCTTGTCGAGAGCATCCAAGAGACTGAATTCTCAAATCAAACCACAGGTGTAGACGACATCAGAAAAGATGCATCACAATGTGGAACTTTTCCTTAGTGCAAGCTGAGAAGTGAATATTCATCGAGCTATCCACCTCGTTACAGTTGGATAATCATCGATCCATCCACTTCATTACAGTTGGATAATCATCGAGCCATCCACCTCGTTATAGTTGGAATATTATCGAGCCATCCATTTCGTTATAGTTGGATAATCATTTAGCCATCTAGCTCATTGCAGAGATCACTGGAGTTTGCCATGCAAAAAACAAGCAATGACATTTCCAAATCCTCAGCAAATCATGAGTTGTAATAGACATACTATGTTCGAAAGCGGTATCCATTATCTTTTACTCTTAATACTTTTTTATTTTCTCATCTAGATGAAAACATGTTTATGCCTATCCATTAAGATATACTCATTTGTTATATGAACGATCCTTCTTTATTATTTTTTTATTTTATTTAAGCCGCTAGCTGAAGCGGCGCAATGTCTACTAATTATTTACTTGAGTGTGCAGACATAAACTGAACATACCTATATGTCATCTTTCAAAACAAGAGTGATTTTAAAACACCAAGACAATGGCATATTCACAGAAACTTGCAAGAAGATAACTAAAATGTGTCGTAAGAGATGCTACCACTATTTTCAATTATAGTTTCTACAAAAAAATTTGTTTCAATCTTTGTCGAGAGCATCCAAGAGGATGAATTCTCAAATCAAACCACAGGTGCGGACAACATCAACAAGGATGCAGCACAACGTGGAACTTTTTCTTAGCAGCGAACTGGGACATAGTCTAAAGAGGATTATCAAACTCTTAGGACTGAGCTGAGGAGCGACTTCCACCATAATCAAACCACACCCCTATCAGAAGGCATGTGGGTTTCTCTTTGGATTTATCAGTTTCAATTTTGCATCCAGAAAATTTTGGATTCCACCGGAAGCAGCTTTCCAATTCAGGGTGCAATGCTCAAAGAGCTTTGGAAATTATGTTCATGCAAGTTCTTAATTATGGGTGTGAAGCATGCCACATTCATGACTAAGAAGTTACAAGCCTCCTTTTCATACTCGACCTTTTTTGTCGCTCTTTCGGAACCAAAAGTTATCTTGCATAATAGATTTCTTTATCAACCAATCGAGTCGAACTACGAGCAGCGTGATTCCTTGAGTTGAGGGATATGTAAGCGGGACCAGTGTTGAAAACTCAGCTGTATTCCAGCATTCGCCCTTAAATCTCGAGCATTCTGGTGTCTTCATAATTCGATATCAGGATGGCTTTTGGCTTCTTTTAAAATTGTGCGTTAAATCAAGCGTATCAAACTACAAGTGGCCTAAATTCTCATACAGCCTGAGATATGTAGGAAACCCATTTCTGCGGGTTCTTCCATAATTCATAAAGTTCGTACCAACACCCCATTTCGAAAAGATGAAGATGTGGTTGTTCAAAATTGGATTCGTCAATTTCATTTTCCTTGGATTTCTTTCATCAATCCAAGTCAAACGAGGGACAGTTGTTGACACTCAATTATGACCCTCCGCGATGTGGATTAGTTTTTGAGCTTCTTAGATTTCAAGCGATTTGAAATATTTAACTTTATAAAATTCAAAATTTTTTAAGATTTTAGAGTAATTTAGTCATCTTTATAATATTTTAATTAATAAATAGTTTTATATGATTTGCTTACGTGATTAATACTTTGTAAATATGCGAAAAAACCATTTAAAAAAGTTTTTACACTTTAGTCGAATATTTTGTTAATTTAGTTTATTTCGATTTATGGTTATCATTTTAAATCAATTAGTTTACAATTAATAATTTCATGTTGTTAAAATTAAGAAGCTTATTAACTAATTAATTAATTCATTTAATTTTTATAATTTTAGCCGAATTTGCTGACCGACTAGATTTGGCTAATTTCCTAAGTCAATTTACACCTAACATTTAAACCCACTTAGAAGACCAATTTTGGGCCTATCTGGAAAATTTCTAGCAGGCCAAGTCAACTCCAACAGCCCATTATTTTCCAATTCCCTTGCAATTCCCACCGACCCAACACATTATTTGAACAGCCCCCTTTAATTCCCACTCCAATTATCCAATCCCAGCCCACTTTTTAACCTCCAAACCGACCCAATTCCCCCCTTTAACCCGGCCCACCTTCCATTTTCCTTCACAATAGAAACCCAGCAGCCCCAACGTTAAAAAAATAACACAACAGCAACGATAACACACAGCAGCGATCAGGCAGAAAGCTGCAAGTTTTTTTTTTCTTCACATCCTTCTCAATCCGTACATTAGCAATAGCACGCGGCTGTCCCCATTTCCTCTTTCAGAATGGAGTTGAAGATCTCAGAAAAGTATGTTTGCCTCTAATGGTGAAAAAATTTTGAAGTTTGAAATTCAAGTTGGCCCCAATTTATATCCGTTTCCCCCAAAATCTACCCTAATTTCCCCCTATATATACTCTCTTTATTCTTCGTAGATGGGGGCTTCTTTTTTTGTTTTTGGGAGTGGGAAAATTTCTTGCGAAGGCAGAGGAAAAGATTTGGGGGGAAAAAAGAGTTTGTTTCAGGTTCTAGTTCATCTTTTATGTCCATCACTCGTTCAGATGCATTTGAGTTTGAGGACACTCATGAAGTTGGTGGTGGTGGAATAACTCAACTCCTCTCGATTGTCATCTCGTTTCGCTGCACTTCAAAAGGTAAACTTTACTTTAGCTTATGTCTTTTTATTTCTTTAAAGTGTGGATTGTTCTCTGTTTGGTCATTATAAGATGTTTGAATGCTGAAAATTTAGAAATCTCAATTTATTAGTAACTTCAAATTTAGTAGGGCATTCTTATGTCGTCTATACGATTGCTTCGCTTAGTTCATTTTTTGAGAGTCTTGATTGCTCCGTGTGGCTTCGAATTGATATTCTTTCTATTGTGTGTTGTTCCACTGTTGACCTCATCTTGTTGGTTGTAAAACTGTGATTATGTTTCCTTAATGTGACATATGAAGGGTGTAGTTTCCTTAGTCCTTTTCCGGTTCACGTTGTTTGCCATTTTTCGTCTGCTAGCATGCTATTAGGCGAGAGTTTGCCCTGCTGACCATGATTTTTATATGCTTATCTGTTTTGAAACAGCATGCTAGCCTTCAATTAAGAGATTTGTTCCCAATAGTATTGGTTGTATAGGTTTTTTTACCTTGCTTTATAAGTTGTTTTATTTCAAGATTGTCGTAATCAAAAGCTGAGTTGACATGTGTTTGGTTAGCTAGGTGATTGATCGAAAGTATCCAGTGTACAGTGTTGTCCTTAGAGTAGAATTGTTGTTTCGGTTTGGGTCATTTTAAGTATCGGCTAATTGTTTAATATTTTACAGCTTAGAAATCACTTTCCAGCATGTTCCTTTCTAATTAAAGCATGGCAATCTCATTCATCCCATTTAGTTTATAATAATTCTTTAATGTGGAATACATGTTTCTATGATTAGCGGAATAGGCTTCTTTCCGGGTGTATGTCATGATTTCTTTTATTTAAAGTGTGGTGCAAAGCTTTGTTTGGCAATGATTCGTGACTTTATTGTCTCGATTTTAGATAAACTCATCGAGGTTGAATCAATTGCTTAAAATTTGATCATATGGCCCCTTCATGTAAAGAATGTGTTTAGTTCATTTACGCCTTCTATGGGATTCCCAACAAGTTGTGTTTACCCATTTACTGATACCATTTTTCCTTGCATTTTCAATTCTTTTGGATTAATTTATAGTTCATTGTTGTCTTATTTAATTATTGTATAATAATTTTAATTTCGCACTTCTCTTGTGTTTGCATGTGGAATCCGTCCCCGAGTCTCCATGGACTCCTTTATTTATTCGAGCATTTTATTCTGAGCCATAGAGGCTCAAATTCCTTTATCGAGTCAATCGGCCACTATAACCGATGAACAGTCCCCAGAGTCTAAAAGACGCGCAAGAAATCAAGAGTTGGAAAGATTGGGCCAAAGGCCCACTCTTCAGTATTTAAATTTGTATGTTGTTATTTCGGGCCCAAGCCCTTGTGTTTTAATTATTAATATTCTATTAGAAGTTTAGGATAGGTGAAAAATGGGCCAAAGGCCCAAAGGAAATTATTTCTTTTAATTTTGGACAAGTGCCACTCAAATGGGCCTTTGGCCCAAAATGAAATAGGCCCAAATACTGGTCCAGGCAAACAGAAACCAGATTTGGGCCCAATTCTCGTTCCCTCTCTACTTTATGTGTTCATTTTACTTGTTAGTATTTATCGTTAATGTTAAGGTTGAACAACTCAAATCTCCATAAGACGCCCGTTGTGTTTTATCAATTTAGCTAAAATCGATCATCCTTAATTAGACTTAAAGAATATTTTTTGCAAAAAAGTATTTCAGTTAGTTAGTATTTCTCTTTTCCCCTTTAAAATAGCTCTAATTGTAAAAATTTCTCAATTCAAATTAAGTCATATAAAAATTAACCAAATGATTAATTGCCGGATAACCGCGTTAGCAGGTATTCTAGATGCTTTAAAACCCTTCCTAGAACACTAAATAGAACCCTGAACCCCTTTTAAGTTTTTATTAGATTTCTGTTTTAATCTTTTGAAGAATCAGTTTTCTTAATTTTACCTTAAAAATTAAGTGGCGACTCTTAAACCAGTATAATAGTTTTTTAAAATAAAACAACCACTCGCTGTGGGATTCGACCCCAACTCATTTAGTTAGGTTATTTAGTGACTAACGATTATTGACTCTTAGAACTGGATTAAATGTCTTTGATAGTGTTATTCAATCAGAAGCTCAGTCCTAGATATGTAGGTCCGTATAGAATCCTGACAAGGGTTGGTAATATGGCTTATGAGTTAGAGTTGCCAACAAAACTAGCAGCGGTTCATCTAGTCTTTCATATTTCCTTGTTGAAGAAGTGTGTGGGTGATCCGACATCAATAGTACCATTAAAAAGTGTGGCTGTGAAGGATAGGCTCTCTAATGAAGAGGTGCTTGTCGAAATTCTTAACCGTAAGGTTCGTAGGTTGAGGAATAAGAAAGTCTCTTTAGTGAAGATTTGGTGGAGGATTCAGTCCATAGAGGGAGGTACTTGGGAAGTAGAAGCAGCCATGATGGCCAAGTATCCTCACCTCTTTCCTTTCGATTTCGTTTCAGCTTGAGGTAATAGTTTCTCTGAAGTCTCTCAATTTACTCTTATGTAATTCAGTCTCGGCATCTTGTTCCCTCACTTATTCTTGCATTTTAGTATATTTTCATGTTTTTGGAACTCAGTTCAATTATATATTAGTTTCTAGTACTTAGTGGTAAGGATTACATCTCCTTCCCTCCATTCTCAGCTTGTTTAGACACCATTCGAGGACGAATGTTCCCAAGGGGGATATAATGTAACACCTCGAACCTCAAAATGAAAAAAATTCTCATTTTCAGATAAAACTTGTGCTAGTACCAGCGGAACCACCCAGAGATCGTCGGTAGAACTAGGGATCGTAGGTGGGGTTCCATAGTTAAGGCCCAAATGTTGATGGTCTCTGATCCCACCCACGATCGACCAGTACAGTCTGTGGTTGGACCTATACACCATAGATCTGACTGTAGGTAAGGGTCAGCAGCCAATTGGAGGGAATTGGTTATTGGGTCAACTTCAAACGGTCATATATTTTAACACAAAATGAATTAGGTATCCCCTGACCAATCAATTAAAGATAATAGAATCATCTTTCAAACGCCTCCGAGTTTGCTAAAATCCCAGCTCAAAGTAAAAAGTTATGCTCATTTTAGTGAAGCCCTATCGGGCAGACCACGAACCACGACTGTAGTTGATGGTTGGTAGTCCAAATGACGGTCCATAGGTCCCTCCGTGGATGGCCTACGTCAGCTTTTATTTTAGGGTCATTTAAGTCTTTTTCCTATGCATTGGGGCCCTTCAACTACTTTGTTTAATGCCTAAACTATGTCGTTTTGCTGAGTCTAAGCCTAATAACTTATTCAAATTTACCCACAACCCCTATTCTCCAAAAATCATCCAAACTTGGAGAAAAAAGAAGAGGAAAAAGTCGACCAAACCTCCCAAGAACAAGCAACAGTGTTTTTCCAGGTTCAACCCCAAAATCTAATTGATTTCGACGTAGATTTCGTCACCAGGTATGTGGGATTTCACTAGTGGGTTTCTTTCATCCATTAGGTCCCTAAAATTTAGTCAGTTCCTTAATTCTCCATATCTTGTTTAGAACTAGAGGTTTCTAAAACCTTTGAGATTTGTTGTGATCTAACTATTGTAGTATCCTTAATCGTAATAGCATGTTTCTTGGAAAGTTTTCTTAATTCCTTGTATAAAACTCAGAACTCTAGTTTGTATAAATTCTCTTACTTCATGAATTATACTTTCCAAGTCACTTAAATAAATGATTATGCTCTAGTTTTCGAATGTCACATTATCAGTATGTTGCATTCTCAGATTGTATGTCAGTACATTGAGCTATTCAGTATTTCAGTTACATTTGTGACATATACATATTCAGTTGGCAGTACTATACTTAGCACCGAGTTGGACTAGGGTTCAGTGTACCGTCATAGTCCCAGAACTACGTACCCCCGTAGGAGTATAAGTCCCCTCTATTGGGCATCAAATTTAATAATCATACCAATCATGCCTTTATACACCTAGCAAGGTATATTGGGTCCTCTTGATGAGGCGTATACATCGGACCACATTTAGCTCACGTGGTTTTATGTCTGTTAATAGTAGCTCACACAGTCGAACTCTTAGTACATTTGACCAGGGTTTCAGTATATACTTCAGCATTCAGTTCAACATGTTATTTTCATGATTAGTGCTTAGTTATTGCATTCATCTTAGCATTTCAGTTATGTTTCAGTATTTACATTCTTGCTCAGTTATGCTTTGTTCAGCTTATATATATTTGTTCAGCTTAGTATCTATATCATGCATGCTCAGTACATTCTAAGTATTGATGCATACTCTGCACTACATCCTTTTATAATGTAGGTTCAGGTACTCAGCATCCAGATCACGCTTAGGTCGATTCTCGGACCGCATTTTAGCAGCTTCAGTGGCAAGTCCTCATACTTCGAGGACAATAGAAATGCTTTTTATTTTAGTCTTTTTATTCATTTTTTAGTTTTTTTTAGAGTTAGCTGGGGGGGGGGGGGCATGTCCCAGCAACTCAACTCAGTCAAAGGCTTTTCATACATAATAGTAAAATCAGCATCAATTTTTAAGTTTATCTTTCGGTTGTTATTAAAATCTTAGTATGGTTTTACATTCAGACTAGTTAGGGTCTCCTCATTTTCCAGTTATCTATTGTTCTAGCTTCCTCATAGTCTATGTCTTATTTATTTATTCTCAAGATGCTTGATATATGCTAGACAGAGGGTTAGCTTGGGGTCACTCATGATCCTAGGTATCGTGTTGCGTCAACGGGGTAGCCACAAGGCGTGACAAACCCGGGCTCGCCTAACTGCTCCTTTTCCCAAAATTTCAACTTTTCAACCTGCAAATTCAACACTCGTTATTCAAAAAACAATAAGAAGAGCTTAAACGAATGGTTTTCATCCCAAGAATTGCCTTATTTAACATCGTGGCATGACGTAGATAAGCCTTCAAGATTCTTTGGGTTAGCCAAGGTATCACTTGGTAGGCCCCATTTTGGCCTTGGGTTCAAATGATATGATATCTTACCCATTTGTGTTTCCAGTTGATTAATGGACAATGAGTGACAAGTAACCATTTGTTTTAGTGTGGAGACGTCCTCTTTCATTTCTTTAAGCATCTTGTCCGACCCTTCCACTTTATTGAGAATGTGTGCAAGCATATCTTCAGTGTGAAAGTTCTCTAAGTCAACCTTTTGCTCTTTTGGATTTTGATGCTCATGGGGAGGAACATATCTCTCCTTGTCACCATCACGCTCCCTCCAATTTCTACCACGGTCACACTATTCCCTATCACTATCCTTCCAACCTTCATCATGCTCTCTATTCCATCCTTGGTTTCAACCTGGCCTTGGATAATTTTGTCGGAAACCACCTTCTTGATTTGCTAGAAAGTGTACTTTTTCATCGTTCAACACTTTAGAATGTTCATCATCACGATTAACTTTGTTAATTCCAACAACATTCATAGCCCTAGAACAACTATCCATATAACATGTTTTGACAAAAGATCCATTTGGGTCATCATTTTGACCACATTTTGATCCCGCTCTTGGTCTTTTTTTATTTGCTCCTTTGTCATCCTGAAAGTCAAAGGAGACATCTTATCCTCCCGGGTATACCAAGCTCGGTTTATCTCGTCATCCCATCAAGGAGAGTCGATGTTACCTCGAAAGGTTGTTGCATAATACTTCATCGGACAAGTTGATCAGCCATACCTTTTTTCATCGAGTCAAGACTCCGGTAGAAGTGTTGTAACAACACGTTGTTTGGAAGCCCATAAGTCGGACATTAAAGTAACTACTTCTGAAATCTCAGCCATGTTTCGTGGATTGGTTCACCATCCAAACATTTGAAGCCTTGAGTATTGTCTCTCAATTCTATCATTTTTGAAGAAGGGAAAAAACTTATATCGAATGCCTCGATAAGCTCGTCCCAAGATGTAATAGAATCCCTTGGTAGATCAGCTAACCATTAGGTTGCTTCCCCCATTAACGAAAAGGGAAAGAACCGGAGCCAGATTCACTCTTATGAGTTGTTTTTGAATGAGAATGGACCACACACATCCAAAAAGTTCTGAATATGGTCATGGGGATCCTCATGAGCTAGCCCTTCGAATAAATCTTTCATTTGCAATAATTGCAACATCATGCTAATCACGTGGAATACAACATTTCTCACAATCTGATGTAAATGAATAGCACCTACACCATCCAATTGAACTGCTTCATTGACATCATTCAGATTTTCAATGTCATCTTGGAGTCCAAGCTGGATATCGTTACTACCGTTCACACTCATCTTGGCACCTGTTCACATACATCCAACAACAAACACAAAACAAAGTAAGTCGATATAACTACAAATAAGATTAAACCACAACTATACTTATTTAAGAAAATTCTAAACACCACTCTCCAGCAGCGGCGCCATTTTTGGTAACGCTCAACTATACTTCATCCAATACTAAGTGTAGGCTATATCAATCTAGTATAAACCCAACGAAGAGTTGGGGTCGATCCCACAAGGAGTGATACGGTTGAGAATTGAATTACGAAGTGAAAGGCATGTTCTAATCGATTGGAGGAATAGAAATTATTGAAATCATTAGATTAAATCTAAGGGGTTGACAACAAGTGTCAAATTGGGGGATAAGGTTTGTCAATTAATAACTATAAAAATAGGGGAGTGATTAAGTAGAAAGAGATGCTTGGGGATGTGAACGATTAATTGCCAATTTTGCTATACGGGTGATTACCGATTACCAATTACCAAAAGTCGTTAAATCTTAGTGGGTAGGCTAGGCTTTAGGTGTAATAGACATATGTCAATCAACTATCATGAATGAAGTGATTGCTCTTGAAATTCAATAAGAATCACACTATAAAAACCCAAAACCTCAATTTATCTACTCTCTCAAGCTAGATAGGTAGGATCGAATTACGATTCACTCTCTCAAACTGAACCCACAACAACACAATCACTACAATCATCAATTGATAACCTTAATTCAAAAACCTCTTCTCAAGCCAGCATAAAATACCATACTAGAACATTGTGTCAGCATAGAATACTAGAATCTTATCGGCCCTTTCTTTATGTCATTGAAGTTTTTGTGACCTCGTTGGTCTAGTTACCTTGTGTCATCATTTTATCAAGATGACATTTTTGGCCCTCATTATTTTCTTTTAACTATGTTACAGTACCTAGCTCAGTCGGATAAAGTATTGAGCGCCAGTTATGCCTTCCCTAGTTTGGGGCGTGACACATGTGTGGTGAGAATTTGTATATTACATGTTTGTATCCTAGTCTAAAACTTTCTCTACATGTTATTGAAGTGAAATAAAAAGTGTTACTTTTCTTAGGTAATGATAATAGGCTTTCTTTGATTTGTCTTGTGAATTTTAGCCTTTTAAGATATGTTATCACTAGTTAGCCCTTTTGAGTCTGTAGCCTTTTGTTAGTAGACATATTTTTGGCTTAACTATTTTGTTTAATCCCTAATTTTTGCATCTTGCTTTCTTAAGCACAACATCATAGACATATTATAATTGTCAAATCAAAATAAAAGGGATGGTTGAGTATAAAAGGTAAATCAATAATAGCTATAAAGTGATGAAGAAGTCCTCTTTGAATGAATCTGACATGAAAATAAAACTATTGTTGGAAAAAGAAATAATTGAAGCATTCTTAAAATGATGAGAATTACTTGTGAAATAATAGTTGAAGTGAGGGCTGAAAATAAAGAGAAGAAAATAATAGGTGATGAAGTCTTAAAGTGAAAAATGCTTAGGAAAGTGCAAGTCACTATTATATAGTTTTCCTACACATCCCCTAACATACATTAAAACTTGTTAAAGTCTAATTTAACTCTATTCGAGCATCCTTAATTAGTAGAGATGTACATAATGGGAAAGCATATGGTTCTTTGTGCATACATATGAATTTTATTTGTGAGTGTGAGAGTTATTCTTTGATGCTAAGTTCTTAATTTATATTCAATCTTTTGAATTGAGTGTGTGGACTATTTCTTCATGTGAGGGCACTTGTTTCATGATAGATAGGCAATTTTAGTAGCCTTTCTTATGAGAGTAAGTCAGAAAGCTTAAATTTGATGAGTTCACAGCCCTTCCTTGAGGTCAAAAGATGAGATGTTTGTTGTTTATTTGTATATGTTGATAATGATTTGAATTGTACTTTATGTTTTTAAATTTGTGGATGACATAATTGTTTGTATACACAAAAATGGTGGCATTCCTAGTTTGAGTATTTGGAGATGAGCTTTAATGTTTGCTTGAGGACGAGAAAAGTTTCAGTATGAAGAGTTGTAACACCTCAAAATTTAGAAAGTTCGAAAGGAAGGAAAAGTGCAAAAAGTTAAACTGAAGCATGTTCTGCGAAACCTATCTACGGACCGTAGGAAGCCTATGGGTCATAGAAAGGAAGTGGTAGACCTAGAATTGAGTTGTGGAATTTCAATTTTCTGAAATTCGACCTATAAGTGAACAAGACAGGTCGTCCAAAGGACTATAGGGCGTAGATGGGTTTTGTAGAGGGCTTTCAAACTTAGTTAAAATTTAGGACTGGAACTTGGGTTTTATGAGTTGGCTCTACGATCCATAGATACTTTGACGGGCTGTAGGAAGGTCTCATGGGAATTTGAGCAATTATGGCTTTCTAAAGTTAAGTCTACGGTTCACCAGTATGAGTCGTAGAAATTTCTACAGACCGTAGGTCCAACCCATAGGTCACTCCGATAGTTATTTCATAAGAGTATTTGGTTCTTTTCTCATGTATTTAATACCTATATAGTGTTGTTTTGATCCTAAATTCAAGACCTATAACTACCCTTCCACTCCTAAATCTACCCTAACCCTCTCATTCTCTCAAATCCCCAATTCCCATCCATGTTCATCCTATCCAAATTCTCTCAAGTCTCAAGGAAGAAAACTAGGGTTCAAGCTTCAAGCCGCCTTATTGATCCAGTAGTCTCAAAGGATTTCTATATTTCCAATTCAATTTCACCAACATTTTTAGGGTTTCATGTGATCTCTAAGGGTCTTAACTGATGTTGATTTAATTGTTCAAATTCAATCTTCCTATGCATGTTTTGAATAAACTACATGATTTCAAATTGATTTCTATAGAACCCATACATTATTCATGATTTTGACTATGAATTTATAAGGAACACATGAAGTTATAAATATGAATTATGAAAGTTATGTATCGTTTTATGAGAAAGATGTTTATGATTTAAGGTTTCTTATGAGATAAGTATCATCAAATTGTGAAAGGTTTTCTCACATACTTAGATAATCATGATTGGTGAAACGATTTCTCATATATGCTTTAATCATGGTTTAAAGGAGCTACTCTTATAAGACGTCATGATCTATATTGGTATTATAATTATTGCCTTTCCTAATGTTATGTTTTGACAATTGACTTTATCTATTCTGTTGGGATTAACTTAACATCGACAGAACTTTGAGGTGGAGGCTCAAATAGGGTAGTTCTTAACTATGTTCCACATAGGATTTTATTAAATGACCTAGCTATTGGATCCATAAATAGAATATGAATGAATAATGTAGAGTTCTACCTTGGCAAGTAGACACTAGTTATTGGTGTGGGAGTTACATCGAATTTCATGTTATAGCTCACATGTTCTATTGCTGGTTAAAGCTAATATCCCACAAAATGAACTAAGTTACTTCAAAGGTTTTTATGATGCTTTTATCATGTTTCAAGATGCATTGACCATGTCTATAATTTACGATTCTTCGTTAAATACTTTCAAGATGAGTTAGCTTGGTCATGTATATCATGTTTTCCCTTAAGTCCCCTTATGATTATGTCTCATGTTTTTATGCATTTTCCCATACTTAGTACATTCTATGTATTAATGCATACTTGTGTCTACATTGTGTTATAATGTAGGGTCTGACACTTCTCTTTCTCCCACTCATGGCTAGTTGACTATTGATAACTGAAGACTTAGTGAGTCCTCATGTTCTGAGGACCATGTCACCTTTACCATGTTTTCTAATGTTTTTAGTTTTTTGATGTTGTACATAGTGTGTGGGTTATAACGCTCAACTATACTTCATCTGATACTAAGTGTAGGCGATTGCAATCTAGTATAAACCTAACGAAGAGATGGGGTCGATCCTAGAGGGAGTAATATGGTAGAGAATTCAATTACAAAGTGAAAGGCATGTTCTAATCGGTTGTAGGAATAGATATTATTGAAATCATTAGATTAAATCTAAGGAGTTGACAACAAGTGTCAAATTGGGGGATAAGGTTTGTCAATTAATAACTATGAAAATAGCGAAGTGATCAAGTAGAAAGGGATACTTGGGGATGTGATTGATTAATTGCCAATTTCGCTATACAAGTGATTACTAATTACCAAAAGTCGTTGAATCTTAGTGGGTA
This sequence comes from Solanum commersonii, assembly GCA_029007595.1. Taxonomy (NCBI): domain Eukaryota; kingdom Viridiplantae; phylum Streptophyta; class Magnoliopsida; order Solanales; family Solanaceae; genus Solanum; species Solanum commersonii. Next base: position 5,687,802 of record JAJTWQ010000002.1, on the reverse strand, counting down.
AGCTAGTATTTAGGTGTAATAGTAATCTCTCGATCAACTATCAGGAACCAAGTGAGTTCTCTTGAACCTCAACAAGCATCACACTATAAACAACCCAAAACCTCAATTTATCTACTCTCTCTAGCTAGATAGGTAGGATCGAACTAAGATTCACTCTCTCGAGTTGAACCCAAAACAACCCAATCACTACAATCATCAATTGATAACCTTAATTCTAAAACCTCTTTCTCAAGATATAACCAGAAGTGCATTTGCAACTACAATTCATGAGTTAATACACAATTACCAATTGAATCAACTTCAAAATAACAATTAAATCAGTAATTACTAACACCCATAAGTTAATTAAGACAATTAATCACATAATCACGCCCCCAAGAATGGGGGTTTTAGCCACACGTCATAAAAAGTAAGAAATTAATACTAACTATATTCTCCATCAGCTGGGTAGTAATATCTTAATCTTTACAATGCTCCAATTTAGCTTCAAATCCAAAACTCAATGATAATCTACTAGAAAACTCTTGAAAATTAAGAAAAATCATGTTTCAATCAATGGCAGGATCTTCTTTTCTCTTTTTGAAAATCAATTTATACGTTCCCAGATTTTGGTCTTCGAGATCACTCGCCGGATTTAGTCGAGCATCACCGACCAAGCCGGTGATGCACTGTTTTGTCTTAACTATTCATCCTATAGGCCCAGTAACTTTAGGTGATCAAATTCTCTATCGCCGATCCATTCGATGGTTCGCCGAAGATCAAATTCCATCGCCAATTTCACTTCTCCCCAGGGCTAGCACACTGGAACATTTAGCGAGATGAAGTGATGCTCGGCGATTTGTCGTGTGGCTTTGGCGATTATCAACTTTCACTATCTTCAGCCTTTTTCGCTCTTTTTTGCCCGATCATGTCCTTTCCTTGCTCTTTTTCCTTTATATATATGCATTAAAATTTAAACATCAATTTAGAGCATAAAATAGGCATTGAGGACACTAATTCTATGAATAACAAGCCCTAAATGAGTTAAAATCCTAGACTCATTAGTGGGTTACGTCCCAACCACTTCTTCTGATGTATTATATTATCTTATCAAGACTATGATTAGACATCCATGCTTATTTCAAACTTCCTTATGATATAACCTTTCCTACTTGAATTTATCATATTTTCTATTATATTGTGTTGCATGTATGTCATGTGGGTTTTGTGGGACCTCTAGGGATCTTCACTAGGATAAATCCTCCAAAGTTTCATGGGTCAAAAGTGCATAAGGATCTTCAAGAGTTCATCGATGATGTATATAAGATAGTTGGAATTATGGGAGTGTCAACCATGGAAAAAGAGGAATTGGCCACTTATAAACTCAAAGGTATTGCTCAAGTTTGGTTCAACCAATGGAAGGAATAGAAGGCTACTGATGCGGGTCCTCTTGTTTGGGAAAATTTAAAGGGGATTTTCTTTATCGATTTTTTCCTCTTGAGATGAGATAAGCAAAGGTTCTTGATTTCATTCTTTCCTCTTGGCTATGTATGCTCTCTCTAGCAAGGATGAGTAAATTCGTGGTAGGTGTTTCCAATTTGGTTGTCAAAGAATGCCTAACCACCATATTGATTAAGTATATGGATATCTCACGTTTGATGATTCATTCCCTACAAAATTAAAGAGGGAAACATCAAGGAAAGGGAAAGAGAGTTCAAGAATCAAGGACCGATGATGGTGAATTTTCCAATTCTAGGTCTAGTAGACATGGACTTTCTCAATTATAGAAAAAGTTTTCCAGTCAAGATTCAACCACTGCTCCGACCTTTAATTTCAACAGGGATAGGACATCTAACCATAAACCTCAAGGAGGTAATAGTGGTGGATATTGTATAACTGTTAGCACTTGTTGCAAGAAACATGATGGAAAATGTTTAACAGGTACGAATGGTTGCTTTGGTTGTGGAAAGAGTGGTCACAAAGTGAAGGATTGTCCATTGCAAGCTAGTAAGGGTAAGGATGATAGGCAACCTCAGCCTAGTGGTTCCAATTTGAGTGCTCCTTGTTAGAATAGATTTTAAGCTCATCAGACTTGATAGGATCATAAGGGTTCTCTTGGATATTCTGACCGCTATGTTGAAAGTCATTTATTTTGATGTGTAATTGTTACTTGATCCGGGTGCTACGTTATCATTTATTACTCCTTATGTGTCCATGAGATTTGATATAGGTCCTAAAGTCCTTTCTAATCCCTTTCATGTCTCCAATCTCATTCCTGATTCTATTGTTGCTAAGAGAGTTTATAGAAATTATCCTATTCCAGTTTCTCATAGAGTCACTCATGTTGATCTTCTAGAACTTGATATGTTAGATTTTGATATTATTCTTGAGGTGGATTGACTTCATGCATGTTATGCTTCCATAGATTGTAGGACCCGATTGGTGACATTCAAGGTTCTGAACGAACTTATCATGTCATGCAAAAGGGGAAATTATGTTCTTAAGGGTTAGTTCATATCTTGCCTAAAGGCTAGGAAAATGATTTATAAGGGTTGCATTTATCATCTTTTATGGGTTAGGGATACAGATTCTAAAACACCTACTTTTGAATCAGTTTCACTTGCAAATGAGTGTCCAGAAGTGTTCCCCGAGCATCTTCCTAGTATTACTACTGAAGGGGAAATAGACTTCGACATTGAATTTCTCCAAAATACGGAGCCTATCTTTTATTCCACCCTTTCATAAGGCCTCGAAAGAACTTAAGGAGTTAAATGACCAATTGAAGGATTTTTTAGATAAGGGTTTTATTAGATTGAGTATCTCTCTATGGGGTGCTCCGGTATTGTTTGTTAGAAAGAAGAATGGTTCCCCCCCAAATGTGCATTGACTATCAACAATTGAATAAGGTTACCATAGAGAATAAGTATATTATTGCAATGATTGATGATTTTATTGTTCAACTCAAAGGTGCGAGTTATTTCTCAAAATTGACCTTCAGTCGGTTTATAATCAATTTAGGGTGAAGCTAAATGACATTCTAAATATGATTTTCCATACCCGGTATAGTCACTATGAGTTTTTTGTGATGTCCTTTGATTTGACTAACTCCCCAGCAGTGTTCATAGATTCAATGAATGGGGTATTTAAGTAATATCTTGACATGTTCGTGATGGTGTTTATTGATGAAATTTTGATTTACTCACAAAGTGAGGAAGAACATATTGATCATTTGAGGATTGTTTTGCAAATTCTCAAGGATCGGGAACTGTATGTTATGTTTAGCAAATGTGAGTTTTTGTTGAGGTCCATTCCTTTCCTTCGCCATATTGTCTCTACTGAAAGTATTCAAGTTGATCCTAAAAATTGAGGCAGTTATGAATTGTCCTAGACCTTCGTCTGCTTTAGATATACAGAGTTTCTTGGGTTTGGCCGATTATTTTAGAAGGTTTATAGATAGATTTTCGTCTATTGCTTCTTCTTTGACGACATTGACACAAAAGAAGGTGAAATTCCTATGGTTAGAAACGTGTGAGAAGAGTTTCCAAGAATTTAAAGATAGACTCACTTCAACCCCTATATTGACATTAACAAAAGGATCGGATGGCTTTATAGTGTATTATGATACTTCAGGATTAGACTTAGTTGTGTTTTGATGAAATATGGGAAAGTCATTACGTATTCTTGAAGACAATTGAAGGCTCACAAAAAAAATTATTCAACACATGATTTAGAGTAAGCAGTTGTAGTGTTTGCTCTAAAGATGAGGCGGCATTACCTATATAGTGTTCATGTAGATGTGTTTACCAACCACAAGAGTTTGAACTATATATTCACTCAAATGGACTTGAACCTTCACCAAAGGAGATGACTTGAGTTATATAAAGACTACGACATTAGTGTCCACTATCATCCGGATAAAGTGAATGTGGTGGAGGATGGTCTTAGTATACTATCAATAGGTAGTGTCGCTTTTGAAGAGGACGGTAAGAAATAGTTAGCTAGAGATTTTCATCGGTTAGCCCGATTGGGTGCGTTTAGTTGATTTTAATGATGGTGGAATCATTGTTCAAAATGGTTCAGAATCTTATTTTGTATCAAATTTGAAGTTGGGGCATTATCTTGATCCAGTACTAGTTCAGTTGAAGAAGTCCATTTTCAACAAATCCATTGAGCCTTTCTCCCAAGAGGGATATGGTGTCCTTCGATAACAAGGTCGACTATGTGTTTCGAATGTTGATGAATTCAGAAATCAAATTTTGACAGAAGCTCACAGTTCTCGATATTCTATTTACATGGGAGTCAACAAAATTTACCATGATTTACGGGAAGTCTATTGGTGAAATGGGATGAAAAGGATATTTCAAGATTTGTGGCTAAATGTCTGAATTGTCAACAAGTGAAGGTTGAGTATCAAAAGTCGGGTGGTTCTGCTCAAAACATTAGTACTCCTATATAGAAGTGGAAATATTTGCATATGGACTTCATTACAGGTTTACCTTTCACTCATCGTAAGTTTGATTCAATTTGGGTTATTGTGAACTGAATGAAAAAAATGGCTCACTTTCTTCCCGTTGAAACTTTATTTTAGCCTTATGGGGGTTTTATCCACACATAATAAAGGGCAAGAAATCGTTACCAACTATGTTTTCCATCAACTTGGGCAACAATCCACAAGTCTTCAAAATGCTCAAATTGAATTCACAATGAAATAAACCCTAAATCTTTACTCAAAAAGTCAAAGAACAATTTTTTTAATGTTAGGAGTCAAAAACCCAGAACTGGACAAATGTGGGAACTCTTTTCTCCTTTTAAAATTTGCATTTATACGTTCCCAGAATTTTAGCTTCGGAGTCATTCGGTGAAATAAGTCAGGCTTCACCAACCTGGTTGGCAACGCATTGAATGCTCCTTCTTATCGCCTTTTTGGCTTGGCTTTTTACCCTTTCTTTACTGTAATATTAGGCGACTGAGGTCGGGCTTGCCGACATGTTCGGTGACGCGCCAAGTGCTCCTTTTCTCGCCTTTTTGGCTTGCCTTTTCACCAATTACTCTGTAACTTTTGGCTGGCTACATTGGTATCGCCGAAATACCCATCTGATCACTAAGTTGGTGTTGTCCATGGGCTGGCCTGCTGGCACTTTAGGTTAGCTAAAGGTCTACTTGGTGAGTCGCCGAGTAGCTTTGGCGAGTACCTACTTTGTTTTGCTTTAGCTTTTTCGCTCTTTCTTGCTCAGTAATGACCTTGTCTTGTTCTTTTTCCTTTCTTACTGCAAATTAGCAGTTTAACATAGTCTAGAGCCTAAAATAGGCATTTAGTACACTAAAACTTTAAATATTAATCCCTAAATGAGTTGAAATCCCCGACTCACCATGTGTGCAACCATTTTGGCACCATTTGAGCTTAAACCATGTGTTGCCAACCATATTAAAACCACTTGAGCCAAATTGTCCCTACCTTCTCATCCATAATCCTTTGTAACTTCTAGATGAGATTATCATTCAATTAAATGCCAAACTAAATGTATCTTTGTTAGGGAGCATTTTACTTCATGAAGGTTTTCTGTTGCACAGAGAATCCATCTACGGAATCATGTTGTTGCACTTCAGCTCAATACATATTCAAAATCCATATAGAGAAGCTTGATTCTCAGAACTATTGTCAATGCAGAAATAGATGACTTCGGCATAAGCTACTTTTTTGGAGGCAGCAGTAAAGTTTAATATAGTTCAATAAGCTTAAGATCAACAATTTTGAACAAGTAAGCCTACTGTCAAATAGATTTAGCTTCCAACATCATTTGCTACGCCAATTAAGTAGTTGCGTCTATTTTACATACATTGTTCCATGATTACATCCACTTTTAGCATCTTATTCTACTTAGAGTTGAATGATATCTCCAAACAAAATGAAAGTGAACCTAGAAATCAAGTAGCTCAAAAGAGTAATAAAAAGACAGCAGGGCAGACATGAAAGTAGACGGGAGAAGAACCACAATCCAAGCCTTGTAGGAAATTGTACCAGATGCAAGGTAGGATCCTTAGGACAACATTCTTGTGGCGAATTTCAACAGCAATTTATATTCTTTATTTGAAATGGTGAATTAACTTTCATGATCCATATATCATGACATGGTTTTTCTACCCAATTGTTATAAAGATTTCAGCAAGAGTCCACTTTGAATAGCCAAGTAAAAGGAAAAGGAAGATGAAATGAGACTCAACTTTGAAGTGTGTAAGAAAAAGAAGTAAACTCTCCTTATATTAAAAAATATAAGATGTATTGTGATGAACAACATTTGAAAAATTGAAATGAAAATGAGAGATTAAGATGAAATGAAAGGGTGTTCCCAATAAAATGTTTGAAAAATGAAGTCATTGATCCAAATTGACCATACCTTAACCCTCAACCCCATTAAAATCATCAAAGACCCTTGATATCTTGCATAAATTGGGTTGTGTAATGATTGAAAAATATGTGCAAACCTATGGGATGGAGCTTGCATGTATTCCTCTTTTGCGAGAGTGAGAGTTGTATTGATTCCATACATATTTATTGATTTTCTTTGTGAGAGTGTGGAATCACTCTTGATGTGAAGACACTTGAATGCATATGTTGAAACATGGTCTTGCATTAGAAAAGAGGCTATAGTGAGCTTGAGCTTTGTTTGATACCGGCTAGTCATCCTTTGAAGCTTGCTGATAATGATTGAGTGTAGCATGTTCTTGAGAGTAGTCTTGTAATGACACTTGCATTTTATCTCTCATTAAGAACTTTGTAGACACCCTTTTTGAGCTAATTGTGTTCTTGATTTACTTGAGGACAAGCAAAAGTGTAAGTTAAGGTGTTGATGAGTGGTAGTTACACTCATTTGACGCATGTTTAGCTCAATAATTTGAGTCCTTAATACCTAATTTTGTCTTATTCTAATGATATTTTGATTATTTGTAGGTATAAAGGCTAAGAGACAAGGCAAGGATGAAAGTGTGAAAGAAGGGCTGAAACATGAAAAAAGTGCAAACTCCACATTGGTGATCGCCTAACATAGAGGACGGATCACCCAATGGGTTGACCTCACCCAAGTTGATTGTGCATAACAATTGAATTAATTGAGTCAGGTTGGCATACTAAAAGAGGAAAGGCGACTCGCCAAATTCAAAGGGCGAACAAGGTGACCAACGACGAAGGTGGTAGTACTTGGAAAAAGATTAAAGGCTTGTAAGGCAAACAAATGTGGTACTCGATGACATGCCAAATGTGAAATACATAATTGAATGAGCTCGCAGACTGAGGTTCAAACACCAAAAGACTAAAGAAAGAGAAAGGGAAGTTGAAGAGCAATTGGTGATTCACATAATGTGATCGGCAAGCCTCACTAAATGTCGCCCAATGGGTCTTGCGTTGAGTCTTGGGCCAAATTTTGGGAAACTATAAACTACCTAAAGGAGAGAGAAAGAAAGTGTCTAAAATTAGTGAGAGAGTTCTAAATCTTTTAGAGAGAGACTCTTTTACTTTGTGAAGAACACTTCTATTTTTTGAGGTTTTCAACTTTTGCTCTTGAAATTAACAATTTGAAGAGGAAATTCAAAGTGGGTATTGCTTGTAATTTTTAACTTCATGTTACCCATGTCTGCTTTAATGCAAGGTATAATTTCTTTACACTTTGTGATGGGTGCTTAAAATCCTAAAGTCCAGGGGTGCATTTATGGGGTTGGGTGTAGATTTAATGTAGTGGGCATAGTGTTATGATCTATTTTCTTGCTATTTGTACATGGATTTGGGCTAATAAGCATGGAGTTAACTTATGGGTTAACATTGCAAACTTAATTGCTATTTCCGATCTCCAATTGATGCCCGAAAGAGATTAATTAGAGTGGATAATTAGTTGAATACTAGCAATTTGATTTTGATGTTTATAGTTTTCTTGAAAAATAGAGATTATGGGTCGGATCTATTTTTCCTATTTCTGCATCGAGGGACATAATAGAGTAAGGTATTGGGTTTTTAAGTTTTGCACATAAATGAGACCGAAAGGAGATTTTATGAACTGATACTATGAGATCCAAATAAGATTATTGTCATTAAAGATGACCTAGCATATCCATGAATGTTCATCACTATAGAGCAACAAATTACCCCTATGTGATATCGATTTCTAATCCCTGCACCCCTAGATTTCTTGCTACTTTTTTGATTTTTTGAAATTCTAGTTTAATTGTGACTATTGATAACCAAACTTTTTTTGTAAATTTGGTAGAATCATCCACCCACTTGTTCTTATTACTACAAATGAATGAATTTACATTCCAAATGTCTTGATAGAATTCGCCGCGCTATATCATTCTCAATGGGATTCAACCCCAACTTTTAGTTGGGTATTTTTATTGACAACAACCGCTAACTCTTTTGATTGGTTTTGAAGAGTAGTTTGAGTGTTATAATCCACCAAAGCTAGATGAGGTACCCTATTGAGTCGGGCGACCTGTGGGAGCACTAGGATGAGTCTGTCGAATTATATTTCTACCCTTGCTTGCAATCGATGGGCAATCTCTCAATCTATGATCAGTCTTACCACATCTGAAACAACTACATGTACCAGCCATACACTTTCCCAGATGGTTCATCCACACTTCTGACAAGTAGGGAAGGAATATCCACTAGAAACACTACCATGTGACTTAGAGCTTGGAGCCCAATCATAGTAAACTTAGGCACCGAAGCACTATCTGTGAAGACCCGAAGTATACCATAGGAGTAAGATGGCGTATAGAACCTCGAAAGGGCCTACATAAGTCACTTCTCATACATCATACAAGATAATAAAAATAAAAATTTCAAGTTTAGCAATCTTATATCATAAAGAGTTTGACAAAGCGAAAGTCTAACATAGTCTCAACAAGCCATCTAAATATCAAATGGAGTGGTTGGGACATAAACCCATACACAACATACATCATACGGAAACTCTACAGATATAAAAGCAAGTAAATGTGTCTCGGTCCTCGAAGCATGAGAACTCACTAACTCTTCAATCCAACAGAATAATTAACTAACCACGAGTGTGAGGGGTAGGAGCGTTGGACCCTACATTAATGAGATAATGTTCACACAAGTATGCATTAGTTCATGGAGTGTACTAAGTATGGGGAAATATGCTAAATATCCATGAACGCATGAAGAACTTAAAGGCTTAAAGAATCAACAACATTTAAATCATAAGATTGGTCAATACATTTCAAAATAGGAGATATTGGACAGCTTTGAAGAAAGGGATTGTACTTGCAAGAAGTAGCAACATAAAAAACATAATATATTAGGTTTAACCGACAAAAAGACCATGAGAGCTATGTCATGGAATCTCATATATCCCTCATACCGAAAGAAGGGGATTTTACTTGCTAAAGGTAGAATTCATACACATCATCTTTTGCTAAAGTGGATCCACTAGTTAGGCCATATAAGACGATCCTATAGGGATGCATATTTAGGGACGAGAAGTTGCTACTACAGACTTTTCTACTTGAGTATCCACCTCAAAGACCTCTCGATGCTTAATCTAAATCCCAACAGAATAGAGAAAAATCAAATACCATTATAACATAGGAAATGCAATGATCAATTCTAATCCACATGTTAAATATCAAAACATAGAATAGCTCTTTAAATTACAATTCAAGCATAGGTGAGAAAACATTTTACCAATGTGAATCCACATGTGAGAAACACCTTTCACAATCATGATCATATTTGTATATGAGAAAACTCTTTCAACAAAATTGATACTTTCATCTAAAATCATCCTAGCATCATAAACATCATTTTCATAAGCATGCATAATCTTTAAAAATTTATAGCTCATAGGTTCATGGGTTCTTCATAGGTTCATTGTTGAAAAATCAGGAATCATGCAGGAGTCCATATGGTTTTAACTAAATATCATGTAATTACATTAAATCATGCAATGGAAGATCAAAACAACAATTTGAATCATAATTGGATGAAATTCCACGAAAAATTAAGAAGAACCCTAATTTGACTGATTGGATTTGAATTGAGAAATTGAAAACCTTGGGGACCCCATGGAGGAATGGACTCCATGGGTGAATACCCACATACCTTGCTACTCAAATACCAAGATTAATGGTGAATTGAAGACCTTGAAGTGAAGCCTAGCTTCTTCTTCTTCCTTAGGTTAATAGGGAATTTAGGAGAATGAATTTTGTTGAGTTATTGGGAGATAGGAGAATGTGTTTAAAGTGGGTAGATTTAGGACTTAAAGTCTCTATATAGGACTTGGTATGAAGGCCAAAATGACATAGAATAGGCTTAAAATATATAAGGAAAGGAACCAAAAGCCCCTAAGAAATAACCATCGGGCTGGCCTACAGGTCAGACCTACGAATCATAGAACTTTCTATGGTCCGTACTGGTCAACCTTAGACCAAGTACTAGGACCTTTATATTTACCCAATTTTTATAGAACACTTCTAAGGTCCGTAGGACTTCCTCTGGTTCGTAGACTCTAATAGTAGAACTCAACTTGAACCCCAAAATTTCACGAAGTCTGAATTTCTTCTACAGAACCCATCTATGACTTGTAGACCAGACAACTAATTGTCTGGGTCAACCATAGGATGAGGTACTGAACTTGATTTTTTTTTAAATTATTTTCCCCTTTCTACAAGACTGGTTTATGACCCAAAATAACTTTATATGAACTGTAGACTTGTCTTGTAAACCTGAACTAGTAGCCAAAATTCATGCAATCTATTTCTTTTTCAAAATACAAGGTGTTACTATATCTCCCCCTTGGGAACATTCATCCTCGAATGGAACTCAAGGAAACATAAAGAGGGTGGGTATGATATCTAATAACCCAACATTAATACAATCACATAAATGAACATAATCAAAGAGGAAATCAACTCCAAGCTAAAACATACTCAAATATAATTTCATTAAACATATATACATGCATAAGAAAACATGAGAATGACTAAGACACATGAATCTGCAAGAATGAACCACGAGGAACTTAATATCTCAAGCTAGAATGGGATCGAAGGGAAAGATATGAGGATATTATGACATCATATTGACCTCGGCCTCCCAAGTAGCACCCTAAACCATTTTATTCCTCCACAACACCTTTACGGATGCGAATTCTTTGTTCTCAGCTTTCTAACTTGCCGGTTTGAAATCTCAACTAGAACTTCTTCGTAAGATAGACTTTCATTTATACCAAGACTATCCAATGGTACAATAGATGTCAAATCATCGATACAGTTCTTCAATAAGGACGTAAGGAAACTAGATGCACCGACGATAAATTAGAGGGCAAGTCTACTGCATAAGTTACCATTTGTAATCCAAGGAAACTTGACTAGGCGCCACATCAGTGATCCAAACTAGTATTAATCATTTGTCTCAATTTATCTTTTAGCTTAAATATTTCGTTATACTCTCTCTTCTCAACTTACTTATAGGTGAGTTGACTTGTATGTAGCAATAGTCGACTGTCAGCTTAAGAAAAGATTATGATTCACTCACCAACACCCCTCTTGAGTTTCACAAACTTGGAAGAGTTCACTTTCACTGCCACACACAATCTCTAGCACAACAAACTTTATCTTTATGGCCACTATGTCACACTCCCTATCACAATCAATACTTGAATTAAAAAATTAAGACTAAAGGGTCATGTGTAACACCTCAGATTTTGAAAAATGAAGAAAAGAAATTTTTGGATTGCAATCTGGTTCTACGGGTCTCAATTATGAATTTTAGAAGCTTTTACAGAAAGGGGGAATATTTTCTTAAATTCAAGTCCCAGTACCTTTTTGACAATTAACCAGTACGGTATGTTAGTCTTTGTATGAGTCGTAGATAGGTCTCGTAGGTGAGTTCCATACTTAGTGAAATTTTGAGGGTTAAGTTGGGTTCTAAATTAGGGTCTACGGATCGTAAAAGGTTCTATGGACCGTAGACCAGTCTCGTCAAAGTTGGTTCAATTTTAACAAGTTTTGGTACTTCACTACGATTGACCATTATGGTCCATAGAAAGTCCTATGGATCGTAGGTCCAAACCGTAGGGAAGGTTGGCAGTTATTTTTAAGGAATTTTTAAGTCTTTTTTCGAATTGATTAATGTCTAAACTAGGTCATTTTGGTCCTAGTCCTAAGCCCTATATAAGTCTTTTAGACCCTAAAACTTCCCATCCTAAATTAGTCCCCTAAATTCTTAAATTCTCTCCAAGATCACCCCTAAAATATTCTTAAGAACTAAGGAAGGATAAACCTAGGGTTTGGCTTCAAGAACTCAAATTCACCATAGCAATTGGTCTTTGAACTCTAAGGTATGTTAATATTCACCTATGGAGTTCTTTGCTTCATAAGGTTCCTAAAATATCCAATTTTGTAAAGATAGATTCTCAATTCAAGTTAAGGTTTTATTCAATCTTCATGGGTTCTTTTCAATTTTAATCAAATAGATTGTATTCTATCTATTTATGCATGAATTGAAGTAATTACATATTTTGGAGTTAAATTCATATGAACCCATGCATGATCCATGAATTTTAGACTATGAACACATGATTAAGCTTCTGAACTATGGAAGATGAATTTATGAAGATATGCATGTTCTTTCCTTGGAATTGACATAAATGATCTAAGGTTGCTTTGAGAGTAAAGTGTCGACGTTGTTGTTATTGTTGTGCAAGGTCATTCTCACATAAAGGATTCATATGGTTGAAATGTTTTCTCACCTAAGTTGAACCAAGATTTAGGAGCTATTCTAAATGAACTCTAGCTTGGATGGGTTATTTTATTGTGTATTTCCATGGGTAATAAGATAAATATGATTAATGATTATTTTGCAAAATTTACTCTTAGCACTAAGAGGATATTGAGATGGGAACTCTCCCATTAGTAGAGGTCGAATTTCTAGTAGCAATATCTCTATCTCATAACTATGTTCCACCATAGGTTTGTCTTACATAGACAAAAGATAGTGGATCCACTTTAGCTCAAATGTATGGTTCTTACCTTGGCAAGTAAGGGCATCTCTATTCGGTGTGGGATAGACACTAGATTCCATATTATAGCTCACATGGTCTATGTCGGTTATATGGTACACTTCCCACAATAATGAACTAAGGTTACTTTCTAAAGTATCTCACAACTGTTTTAAATATGTTTAGCTTGCATTGACCATGATTATGGCTTATGTTTTCTAACTTGTTATCCTACGATTAAGCTTGGTCGTTGTGTCATGTAAAGTCCTTTTTAGCATGATTTATAACTCTTATTAATTGTTATCATACTTAGTACATTTCATGTGCTAATGCATACTTGTGCTCACATTGTTTTACTAATGTAGGGTTTGATGCTCCTACCTCTCATACTCGTGGCTAGTTGAATATATTGGCTTTTAAAGATTGGTCAGTCCTCATGTTTTGAGGACCAAGACACTTTTATGACTATCTTTATTTTCAGTTGTTCAGTATGTGATGTATGGGTTACATCCCGTTCACTTTTCTTATCATGTATTAGATGGCTTCTTGAAACCTATGTAGACTTCTGCTTTTTTTAAACTCTTTATTGATATAAGATTGTTCTTGAAATCATTATTTCTATTATCTTGTATGATGTGTACTAAGTGGTTTGTGTATGGCCTCTCCGGGTTCTATATGTCATGTTACACCTAGAATGGTCTTTGGATCGTGCCATCATGGTTCGCTCATGTGATTCGACCCGAAGCAACCGACCAAGAAGAGATAAGTATCCATAAAATTTGAGTTGTAGAGAAATTACTACACATACAAAAGGGGAAAAACGTGCAAAAGTGGGAGTTAATTTTCTCCAAAAACCAGCTAAGTCTCTTCTTCAAATAAGAAGCCAATATACGCAACATGAACAAATCTTTTTACAAATAAAATTCTTCCATAAACACACAAGACTAAGGGTTTGTTTAGAAAGCCACTAGATAATTAGAATTGGTGTAATTACTAGGATAATAGTTACCACCCTAGTAATATCACACTTCAGTAATTACATTGACCTTTTTGTTTGTTATAGTGTAATTACAAATGTATTGTTTGGTTGCATAATTGCAATCATAAGGTTATATTTAATTTTATGAATAAAATTTAATCATCTAAAATTAAATTTTTATATTAGACAAATGGGAGACTTCAACTAATCTAATACAGTACACCTATTATCGGGAAATTATAAGTAATAGTGAATCAAATATTTTAAATATATTATCTTTTGAAAATATATTAATCAAAAAACATATGTTCTTAACTAATACTATTTTTTTTTAAATTATTTGTGTTTTTCAAATTAGTATATATTAATTAAATTAATAATAAAAACTAAAAGTACAACATTTCTATGATGCGAGCATCATAAAATACATGTTTACAAAAAGATTAATATTATAAAAATAATTTCATAAATTATGAAAATATTTGACCAAAGGATAATCTATAGAATCTAACTTAAAAATAAATGACTTGCAATGTAAAGTATAAAGTCAATACTACTAGAACAAACGAAATTGAAAATATAACATCAGTTCTAAATTTGAAAAGAAATTTAATGTAATACTTTTATATCAAATTTCAACATAACATATATAAATGTTATTTGAAATAAAAAAAGAAAAATGTAAATCTATAACCTTATTTAATAATGAATTTTTATTCAATTAAAAACTTAGAATACTAGCAAAAATATGCTAATGAAAAAGATAAACATAGAATAAATAAATAAATAAAATAGATAAAATACAAAAAAATGCATGGAATCAAAAGGAGTAAAGGTTAAGAATAGGAAATGAAATATAAATAATATAAAATAAAAAATAGATTTTTTGAAGAACAAAAATAAAAAAGAATTTAAAATAATAGAACTTATAATAAATTTAAAAAAAAAAAAAGAAGAAATTTAAAGGTAATCAGGTTGTAATTACACCATGTAATTAATTATCAGCTATTCACAAATCACAAACCCTCCCTGAGAATTAGAGAGTGCAGCTACCCTCGCTGACAATAACACTAAATAACGTGTTGACCAAGCAATTGCATGACCAACCAAATATGATTGATAGTATAATTACACCAAATTCAATTATTAGAGTGACTTTCCAAACATGCCCTAAAAAGAATTTAGTTGGGGACAAGTACTTTGTTTCCCAAAGAGAAGAAGAACATGTTTTGATTAGCTTATTTGAAGTGTTTTTAAGGAAAAATAGTTTTAAATAACTTTTATTATATTTATGTAAAATAAAAAATATTTTAAAATTTAAAAGGTAAAAATAGACCAAAAATTATAAATTACAATTACTAACTTAAGACTATAAGCCCGTCCAAATAAGTTTTGTAGTCTAACTTGGGCAATTATTTTTTTTGAAACTAAGCATATGCTCTATAAAAGCAAACTAATTACAAATATATACCCTTTTACATTTATGCCCCTAAATAACTACAATAAATACCCCTTTTCCTTGTAACTTTAGTCATTTAGGTCATTGTTAATTCTTTTGTCTTTTATTTCTCTACTTCTTCTTTTTTTCCTTTTTATGTTTCTTTGTTCATTTAAATTTCTTAAAATTATTTTGTCCTTTATTTCTTTTAAGCTATAATCTAATTTATACTAAATATTTATTTGAGCGAAAAAATTACACAAAAATTAGAAAATATAAAAGAAGAAGACCCTAAAATAGAATTAATAATATTCTCTATAGATAAAGTAAAAATAATCCAAGATAAGTTAGAATTATTATATAGTGAAGATCCTTTACAAGGATGGGAGAAACATAAAACAAAAGTAAAAATTGAACTAATTGATAATAATAGTATAATAACCCAAAAACCATTAAAATATAATTTTAATGATTTAACCGAATTTAAGATACATATAAATGAATTACTAGAAAAAGGGTATATACAAGAAAGTAATAGTAAGCACACAAGTCCGGCATTTATCGTAAATAAGCATAGTGAACAAAAAAGAGAAAAAAGTAGAATGGTTATTGATTATAGAAACTTAAATGCAAAAACTAAAACATATAATTATCCAATACCAAATAAAATACTAAAATATTAATATTAAATATTTTCGTTGTTCCATTATTCCCGTTATGTAGTAATGATGTGGTTTTATTTCTTCTTCCATTGATTTTTGTGGGATTTTATCTTCTTTTTTTTAGGTACTCATTTTTTATGATATTTGGGGTATCTCATTGTTTATTCTTTTTGATGTACTTAGTCTTTCCTTTACTATTTCTAAATCTTCTTCTATATCAATTTCATTATAACTATAATCATTATTATCTATGACTGTAACTATTCTTTCAAAGGGATCTTTTTTTAGATTTAGACTGTGTAGCAGATATAAATAAAACAATCCAATTATGGATAGGATATATATCAAAACAATTAATAGATAACAAAATAACAATAGCAGAGACACCAGGATATATAGAAAGAATGTTTATAGGAACAGTAAAATTATGGCTACAAAATTTATCAGATGAAAGTTTAAAAACTCTAAGAAGTATATCAGAGCTATGGATGTCGAGAAATATAAGAAGAACCGCATTAGTAGAAGGTTAAGAAAAATAAAAAGAAAATTAAACAAATTATATCTGGAATATAAACAACTTAATATCACAAAAACTGATAACGAAAAATTAAATCAATTAATAGATAATATATCTAAAGTAGAATATAAATATATTCAATATTTAAAATTACAATGAATAACGAGAATAACGAATATAGACAAAAACTTAATGAAATAATTATATCAAAAAGACAAGAATTAGCACATAGAAAAAATAGACTTAACAGTAATATATTTGCAGGAATTTGTCACAAATCTATAATAGCAGAAAGAAAAACTATTTTATATCTAGAAATACAAATAAATAACTTAGAATATAAACTTCAACATAATCTATAAATGAATAAGGAAGAATATGCAATAGATGAAAAAACATACGAAAATTATGACGGATTAAAAATAAAGATAATATTTTCTAATATAGGAAGAAGATATAAGAAAATAGGCGACAATATAAGCTTAATGTTAGAAAAAGAAATGGTAAAACTAGAAGATAGTTTAACTGCCATGATAAGGATAACAAAAGAAAATGAAGAAATAGATAGAAAAACGGAAATTAAAAAAATAAAACAACAAGCAAAAAAGGAAGTACAACAATTAGAAGAAGTAAAAAATACCAAAATAGTAGAGCTAGAAAAACAGTTAGCAATATTAAAAGAAATGTATGAAATAAAACTAAAGGAAAAAGAACAAAAAACAAAATTAACAAATGAGATAATTAAAATTAAAGAAAAATTGCAACTAGAAGATGAATTAGAAGAAAATAACCAAGATAATCTACCCAAAATAAGAGTTGATGAAATAAATGACGATGATCTAGAACAACATTCGGAAACAAGCGAAACATATACGGAACTTTTAGCAAACATAGATAATACAAAGAATTTAGAAGTAAATACAGGTGACATAGACATGGACGACAAAACCTAGTACATCAGGAGTAAAAAACCCAAAAAATTTTATTCCAAAATATTATAATGAAAACTATGAACAATATGATAGAGAAAAACCTATATGGGATAAAAGATAAAATAAAAAATGGACACCTAAACCAATAGCTGAACGACATGATTTTTTAGATTTTGACTGTGTAGCGTATATAAATAAAACAATTCAATTATGGATAGGATATATATCAAAACAATTAATAGATAACAAAATAACAATAGCGAGACACCGGGATATATAGAAAGAACGCTTATAGGAACAAAGAAAATTATGGCTACAAAATTTATCAGATGAAAGTTTAAAAACTCTAAGAAGTAATAAAAAATCTAATGGCGAATTAGCTACTACAACAATGGAAATATTATATAAATACGAAGTAGCTATAAGAAATGAATTTAGTAGTATGACAATAGAAGTAGAAGAACAAAATAAAGAAAAAATCATAAATTGGAATTTAATGACAAAACTAGCAATATGTAATATGTGTTACATAGATGAATATACATGTGCATTTAGAGAATACTATTATAAAGGGACATATAACACAGAAGAAAACAAAGAAATAAGAAAATTATATTTTACAAAATTACCGAAACCTTTTAGTTCAAAAATAATAAAAAGTTGGAATGAAGCAGAATTAACAGATACCTTAGGAGCTAGAATGAAATTCTTGCAACGATGGTTTATGGAACTATGTGAAAAACATAAAGAAGAAATAAAAATGGAAAAAATATTAGTAAAAAACTTGGCATGTTGCAAAAATAAAACAGCACCTCAATTTGGTTGTACAGATAGATATTATAAAAATAGAAAGAAATATAATAAAGGATACAGATCAAAATATAAATATAAAAAACCTAGAAGAAGATACTATGTAAAAAACTACAAAACCAAAAGACCATATAGGCCAAAAAGAAAACTAACGGAATGTACTTGTTATAATTGTGGAAAATTAGGATATATAGCTAGAGATTGTAAATTACCTAAAAATCCAAAGAAAAAACAAATATCACAAATAATAATAGACAATGAAAAATATACGCAAATAGAATACGTAGATTATGAATTAGAAAGTGAAGATAACATATATGAATTATCAGAAAATGAAATAGACGAAATGAAAAATAATTCATTAACAAAATCAGATAGTGAACACTATATAAATGACTGATTATTTAAGGGTAACTAACAATAATCTCACTAGTATATAATTTAATTACTTAAATACACACTATGTTGTAATATTATGAATCTTAGTAGATTTTGGTACGTTCAGATACATATATCTCGGAATAAATAGACTCAAAATCAAGTTCATTTGTTCTCGATACACTCTATCCAAGTAGATTCACATGTATCTAGGATACAAGACAAATATCGCGTACTTTACCTCCCTCCCATCTTGCTTGTCACTCTCTTATCTCACTCGCGTATCTGATATGCGAGATACATGTTAATTACACTAAATTATTTGCTAATGTTATTGAAACAACACCATTGTTTGCCATATTCTACCCTTTTTGACAGCTCTAATCACAATCTATTTAATACACTTTCATGGTATCATTGATGTATGCTTCAATACGTTAGTGAAACCTCCATGATACAATCACATTATATTTTTCTAGTAATATGGTATCATTGAGATTTGATTCAATCCGTAATGATACCACCCATAGTATATCTATATATATTCATGGTATAATTGATGTGTCTTTCAATCATTTAGTGACACCTCCATGATACCATCATATATTGACATAGTATCATTAAATATTGTTTCATATAATTAGTAACACTTATCAGATCATGTATGATACCATTAGAATACTTGAATATACTCTTGTGGTAGCACAAGAGTTTATTTCTTCGTTCATTCACAATACTACTCATTTATTAATGATACTATAACAATATATACATATATCGTTAAGGTATCATTAAGATTTCATACATTCATTCATATACAACCAACATATATAATGCGTTGGTATTATCAACTAATAAACAGTCTTTCAAGGGAGGAACTCATATTTATCAATGATATCATCATAAATATCACATACAAACATGGTATCATTAAGGACTATTTTATAGAATTTGTAACACTCTTCAGATCAAGTATGATACCATCATTATATATAAGTATACTATTGTGGTAGCACTAAGGCATCATTCATTCATTTATTTACAAAACTAATAGTTCCTTAATGAAACCATAACAGTATGAGCAGAGGAGCTCGTAGTTTCTCAATAATACCATCACAAAATAACATATACTAACATGGTATCATTAGGAATTGTTTCATATAATCAGTACCATTCCTCAAATTATGTATGATACCATCACAACATATCTATATATGTTCATGGTTAATTGAGGTTTACTCTAGTCCTTCAATGATACCTTCATGATACTATGACAATATATCTATATACTTTCATTGTATCATTGATGTTTACTTCAATTTTTCAATGAAACTTTCATATGTCATCAAAATATATCTATTTATTATCATGATATCATTCATGAGGATTGCTTCAATCCTGTTTTGAGACCTTCATGAAGTCGATGTATTGTAGTTATGCACATACTTTTATGGTATCATTGAGGTTTGCTTAAGTCCCCAATAAAACCAGTCACAATAAATTTATATACTCTCATGGTATCATAAAGGTTTGATCTAGTCCTTTAATGAGACATTCCTTAGTCATGATTAATTATTTATTGTTGTGATTTATTTATTATTTTATTTTTATTAATCTAAAAATAATTAAATAATAATAATTTTATATTTTTCCATCTTAGATTTTGATAAGAAAGCTAGTTGACTATGCTATTTTTCTAATTTATTTATTATTGTAGTTTAGTTATTTTGTTATATTTTTAATTAATATAAAATTAGATCATTAATATTTGAAATTCTTATATTAATTTTATTTTCTTAAAAAGGGAAAATGCATAAGTACCCTCCCTAGCCTATGTCCAAAATCTCAGAGACACGCCTAACCTTTACTAAGGTCCTATTACCCCCCCCCCCCCCCCGAACTTATTTTATATATAATTTTCTACCCCTTTTCGGCCTACGTGGCACTATCTTGTGGGCCCAGTGTGTGTTGACAATTTTTTCCAGGATAGTGCCACGTAGGTCGAAAAGGGGTAGAAAATTATATATAAAATAAGTTCAGGGGATAATAGGACCTTAGTAAAGGTTAGGTGTGTCTTAGGGATTTTGGGCATAGGCTGGAGGGGTACTTATGCATTTTCACTCTTAAAAAGGTAAAAATATCTATAGAGAGAAAAAATTAAAGAAGATAAACTAACAAAAAAATAAGAAAGAAAGAATAATAAAAATATTATCAAATGATATCTCTAATAATGGATAAAATGAAAACAAATGAGAAAAAATAAAAGAGAAAATTAAAATAATATATGAGAAAGAACAAAATTAATGAACAAAAAAAATTATTTTATTTTTCTAAAAAGGTAAAATATAGAAAATGAAAAAAAAGGTAAATTAATAAAAAAATAAAAGTAACGAAAATGTTACCAAATGACATCTCTAATAAACGGTAATATTAATATAACAATAAAAATCATAAATGAGAAAAGAATGAAAGAGAGAAATAAATAATAAATATAAGAAAAGAACAAAAGTAATTTATTTTATTTTCTTTTAAAGGTAATAAATATAGAAAGAGAGAAAAAAGAAGATAAACTAACCAAGAAAGAAAGAATACAAATATTATCAAATAGTATTTCTAATAATGGATAAAAAAAATTAATTAAAAAAATACAAAATAAAATAAAAATAATAAATGAGAAAGAACACATATAATTAATGATAGGACAAAAACAAAAATAATTAATAATAAGACAAAATACTTGACCAAAGTGAATTGAATCTAAATATAAATAGGAGTGGGATGAAATTAGGCTTAAACTAAAAGGGGTATGAACTGTAATTTCTTTCTCACCGAATGACATTCTTGAATTACTTTAGATTTGACTATAAAATTATAATTCTTGAAAAATGTAATAGGCAAATGACTATAATTAATCATAAGGGTATATTAGGAATTAAGTGTAAAATTATTCATTGATTTTATAAAGTGGACAAATACTGTTAAACATCTATTTTTAGTATAGTAAACAAGTATTGATAGACCAAGGGAGTAATTCTAAATTATGTATTTTTGTTGTCTTTTTTGTTTGGGTGGTGAGTTGAACAATTCTATTGGAGAATACGTGGCATTTAAATATGTTTTTTTTTTAGAATTGAAAGAAGTGGATAAAATTTGAGAAAGTTTGGAGCCACAAGTGAGTGATAAAGAGATTGTAGAATAGAGAATGTTGGGTAGATGATTGATGGCTGCAAGGATAACATTCCGGCCACCAGAGTTCACCAAAAAACACCATAAACCCCTCATTTCTCTTACTAAAAGAATACCAACTTGTATATATTGCACAACCACAACAAAACCTGAAATTGAACTAGAGTTCATTGGGGTACGTACGTGCATAAGAATATTTATGCCTTTCAACTTGTTTGTTTTGTTAATCAATATTACTTTGTTGCAGCCAAAACCAGATGAAAATGGCAACTACCCTATGGATAAAACAAAAGCAGTAAGTGGTGAGAAGCTGCTGAGGAACATCATGTCAGAGAATAAGATAGAGTTGTATGCTGCATATGTGAGTGACTTCACTTTTATTTTCTTCTTTTACTTTAATCTCACTCTACTACTAATTCATACCTGCAAATACAAAAACTAAATTTCATTTCATGAGTCCACGTTAACATTATAACTTGGAATTGGCCGATCGAACAAAAGTAAAGTCAAGAGACGAATAAAAACTCTATCATAGAAATATCTTTTTTTTTCCTAAGTAAAAGTTGCAGGCAGAGCATAAGTTGTGTGTCTGGACAACACATTAAGTCGGAAGACAACATTAGAACCAATTCAATTTCAGATCCAAGCTAAAAATAAGAACCCGACGGCTGACATTACAAAACCAAACAGTTACCATGTGCAGCTACTCCTAATTTTCTTATTGAGATACGACACGACATGGTAACAAGTAACATGTTCAATTATTCCTAATTTTTTCATTGAGCCTAAAACAGTAGATGGTGACTATCAGTTGTCACAAACGCTAGGACCATAAAAAAGAATTAGGTGTACATATGCAGTTGTATGTTCAATTTCTACTGTAAATTTGTTAGAAAAATTATTGAATATAAGCTTGGAGGGGAGAACAAATCAACCCTTACCGAGAAGGTTCAAATCTTGAGATATGAATTTGCAAGTTACAGATAAGAAGTTGTAAACAAAGGCTAAGATCGATCATCAAGCAGCCTATTACAACACTTGCAAGTATTTAAAAGTAAAATCAATTAAGGTGTGGTGTAAGTGATATATGTTATAATACTCGATTAGAACGATGAGAAAGCTCTCAACACTGAACAGTACTCTAGGGAGTGAGGACAATGATAAAAGATCTGCAAAAGCAAATTATGGAGAGTTTAACGAATACAAGAGCACTCTGAATCTTCAGAATTGAAATAAAAATAACTATCTTAAAGGAGGAGGATCTAGCGTTAGGGAATATAAGACAACTTTTAACAGATTCCTACTTTCGGTTAAAATATGTCTCCGCTCACACCTGAATGACTTATCTCCTTAAAATTGTTTCTCAGACTTACTCTGCGTTGGCCATTTCTAATAATTGGTATGGATAGAGTAATAGAATTTAATCAAAATTTCTGCCTCCTATCGAAGACAACATATACCACTACCAACATGAAGGAAACCAACTCCGGGAAAAAGCCCCTATTGTATGAGGCTGGTGAGATCTGAATCATTAATTTCTGTCTCCTATCAAAGACCACATATACCATTAGCAACACGCAGATGTATCACCTACTTCATTGGAAGAGTTCTATCCCTCAACAGGAGCAAGAAAGGACTGGTTACGCCCCTTCTATTCCGTTCTTTTTTCGTATTGCATTGGAAACACTTAGCTTATCCTTATCTCTTTGACATAGTTATCTGAAGCACCCCATAGTGTTGATTACAAATCAACTTCTTCTTTCTCTAAGCTGTAGAAAAACTATTCATATCAGCTTATTATAACTGGTCTCTCATGGTTTAACGAATAAGAAGACTAATATATGATATGTTTTTTTACCAATTGGCTAGCCACTTGTTCTTATCAAATATAAACACGACAATAGTCTAACGTATAAAGTAATTCATGCCATGTTTCCATGATAAAACACCAGCCTTTACTACTTTAGAATCTTCCTAAGAAATTACAATGTAGTAACAGCCATTTTAGATATTAAACATGAAAAGATGCATTCATAAGTAGGCAAGCACAAAGGATACTTAATGCCTATGCTTCTTCATGTGTTTATAACTGCTTTAAAGAATAGGACGGAATATATATTTGAGATAAAAGGCGTGAAGATTAATTGATTGTGTAGGAGGGACACAGTGTGCGACATGAGATTTACAACTAATGAAACACATAACTTATAAATCATGTGGATCAACTGTTAAGACTATGAAACAAAATTATGAATTAATCGTTGTCTAATTTAAAATCTTCGCCAGACAATCAAAATAGGAGCATGATTTTGGAATCGTTTTAGTAATATAAATATTAATATTCCCATCTATGGTACTGTAATTCAGAGCACTGCTACAGAAGTAACAGAGAAGGTTTCAACTTTCTAGCGAAAATTGTAGTACATCAAATTATTTGCTCTATGTATTTGTGGTTCAAAATGGATCTGATATTTGGCAAACTATACATCAATAAACTATTACGCAAGTTGGTTCTATATGCATGAGTGACAGCTTTCTGTACCTCCAAAAGGTTAAAATAGATAGACCTTTCTTAGCTCAAATACACATCAACACGTATAGTCATCTTGTATTATACTGCAAATGTGAGAATAATATTCAGTTTTCTACCAAAAATATGGATTTAAGAAGTTGAGTGTGCACTTTCAATGCAATAGTTGCCAATACTTGTTTTTCGATGACATGGAGTATTTGTCAATATTGTCGTTATAAAATAGTTGATATCAAGTAAGTAAGTATAAACTGAACTTGAAATAGTACAAAATTGTATCATATATAGTATATAGAATGATAATTAGGAAATCAAGGTGATAATCCCATCGGAACACACAGAACTTTGTAACAAACAAAGAGCAAATATCAGATATACTTATCAGAGGGAAAAGTTAACCAAAAATCAGTAGTTGAGAGCATAGTATAAAAATTTAGCATCATGGTGCTCCATCAACTTCCTTATAATTTTTGAAAACATTGTCACCGGCATACCATAAGAAAATATTAGAGATGCAAATGTATCAAACATCAGATTAATTATACAAAATATTTAATTGACAACCAAATCCTTCATAACTGTACAACTCTATGTAGCAGAATTAAGTGAATGATTTTCAACCAATTAAAGAATCTCCAAAAGTATTAATTTATGAAATAGGTCTAACTACAGTGACGCTTGGCAAAACTTACCCGAATACACAGTTATAAGCATGATTAGCATAGTATGTATCACTTGAAGAACTTAAGGATTAATAAAAGAATCTCATGAATGATAACCCAAAAAAAATGAAATCAGTCAGAACGTCAGAGTTGATTCATCTGAATGCCTCAGCCCAACGCAAAGAAAGATGTGTACCTTTTTGTTCGAAGGGGGAAATCTTTGAGGAATTGGAATGAAACGTCTGGCTCTGAATTTGGGCACAAAATGAATCTGTTGTTTCCATAAGGGAAGTTTTTCAAGTGGAAGATGAATATGCAACGCGTGGATCGTATTCCGTGGACGTTGAACCACGTGGCAAAGATACCGAGCTACGCTTTTGGTTGTCCGAAAAAACTCACCCTTATTAAGAATGATAACCGTAAAATAAATCTATATTTTAAATATTGTTTTCCTAAAAATATATAGAGCTGCTAGCTAATCATAATTGTATTTCCGACTAAAATGACCAGGGAAGTCGGATGACCAGGAAAGCTAACTAAGCAAATTTAGATAACTATTCAAAAACAAAACAAAATTGAGTGACTTTAATGGTTAACTACTATAAGTTTTGAGTAACCATTCATGAATTCAACAAAATTGCTTGGGACTAGGTCAATCACAATAGCATTGTCTTCTTTCAATCTATAGATATAGACTAGTATGATGTAGATAGTAATGAAATTTTTGTAAATAATTAGGTGATTGAAATTGTATTTCGTTTGTTACAAACTTTGTTCATTTTACGACAGGACTCAACAATTGCTAATCAACATCTTTTAAAATGTTTATAAGAATGTACAGATGCTTTATCAAAGATCAACAACTGCTTGAATACATCATCTTCTCCTCTATGATTTGTTTGCATAAGAATATGTTATAGCAAAGAAAGTAATGGGTTGAAATTTGAACATATAGGAAATATAATGCTATGGAATTTCAAGAAAATAAAAGATTCAGCTTTTTTCAATCTATATGTTTTATTGTTGCACCTGTTTTTGATCTTGAACAGTACTGCGTCTACCTTTTGGCAGGGAAAGGTGATGAATTGTGGAGGCGGTGGAAGCTGTGGTACTTGTATTGTGGAGGTATAAGTCTGTTGTTAGTAATCAGACATAATCAGCATTCTTTAGAAATTCTTTTTTCTTTTCACTAGACATTGAAACATGAAATACATCAACAGTTGGTAGCAGTATATCGACCATTTTACACACATTCATTAACTTGTAATAACCTACATAAACCATATCTTTGCTTAGAGTTACAACTTCGATACACTGTAAGTACAACAATAAACAAGGGAGGGAAATATATATATATATATATATATATATATATATAAAGCTTCCATTGAAGTGTCACTTTCTTCTTCTTCTAAGAGAAGTTGGTATCGTGGGTAGCGACTACCAACAACTCTGGACCTTCAAGTCGAGGATTATGCTCAAAGTTGTTCAGTAAATATGCTCAAATGGACCAGAAGTGGGAATTGTAAATCGAGACATCCACAACTTTCAGGCTAGAAACGTTCTCTTGGGATTGGTCCTGTTAGCATGTTAGAAATTTTTTTCTGTGGATGACATACATTTAGGAAAGTTCATTGATTACATAAGTATCTAAACAAAATTATTTGTTGGTTCTATTGGTTGAGACTTAGCATTTTACGCTTTTTCTCTTACATCTTAGATGGATAGTGCATCAATCTATACTGCATCACATTTTAATTAGATGTTAGAATACAATTGGTCCATACATCACGATTTGACGTATCTGCTGAACTGTTGGTAGTGAGCTTAGATGTTACCTTATAATAGCTGGCTAAATTTGTTAGTCTTAGAGATATTAACTGTATAACTTCCCATATTTGTTCCTTCTTTCTATGATGCATACCAAATTTCTTCCTTGTGACTCAGATTATACAAGGAAAGGATGTACTGAATGAGAGAACAAATACAGAACTCCGGTACCTAAAGAAGGTATGGGATCTACAAGCCTATACTTTTAACTTCTCTTCTGTCACATTGTTAACTTTTCTGATTTGTACGTTATAACACCTAGTTGTTACCAATTTAGAGTAAAAACTCTATGTTGTTGTGAAGATAATGGTTAATAATACATATTGTGCAGAGTTGCTCATTCAGTTTTCATAATTGTGCAGAAACCTGAGTCATGGAGATTGGCTTGCCAAACTATAGTTGGAAATAAGGAAAACTCTGGGAAGGTATCAAAATTATATATTTAGCCAACAATTTATTATACTATGAAAAGTTGTTGAGTCCATGAAACAAGTAAAAATGAACCGTTGTCTCATAAGGTACTGGTGTTCTTATAATATGTACAGGTAGTGGTACAGAGGTTTCCTCAATGGAAGAAGTGATGGTAGATGAACTGTGAACAGAGAGAGTATACATCTCCGGAAACTAGGTAAATCACCTGCGCTGGTGAACTACCTGAACAAGTTTATTCATGATTATTCGATTTTGTTTTCAAGTGAGTACACTGTGAAGAATATTTTATTATCCAAAGATGAATTGTAATAGTTTTTTAGTCCTACAACCAAAAAGATTTAATTCTAACTCTTAATACATTTTATTTTTAAGTCTTCGTTTTACTCTTAACTTTTTCATTATCTTAGACATGAATCCATGGATAATAGATCCATTAAAAGTGCATAAGATTTTTTTTTATTTATCTATTCAAAAATAAATATAAACATTTTATTCATCAATTTCGGGTGTTTTCTCTTATACAAGGTGTCTGCATACACAATACAAATGTTATGTATCTTATTGAATTAGTTGTTTACTTGATAAATTTAGTAGAAACTCAAAAGCACATTTCTTGGACTTTGATAAATAAATATGAAGAATAAATTATTTGAATTAAATGATGTCTCAGCAATTGCTCTTATTTAAAGTCTTTCACTGTCGATGATACACATTATCATCATCATCATATATTATTATAAGTGGAAAGCTCCAAAGTAAAAAAGTTGAATTATCATTTTACCCTTATGCTAAATTCAAATGTTATTAAAATATTTAATTAATTAAATAGTAAATAGTAGAATTTCTATAATATTTTTAGTTGGTAAAAATGTGAGTAAATTAAATAGAAAATAAAAATAAAAATAACAGCTATCCCTTTAAATAGATACATGTATGTGTTTCATCTTCCAAATTAATTTATGTTCTTAATTAATATCTGTCTTTAATTTTTGTAATACTTGACCTTTCAACTTTCTAAGTGAATCTTCATATTCCAAAGCTATATTTTTCCTATAAATACAAGTCTTTCAATAGTATTTTCATAGAAAGATTTATATGTGATACAATTTTTGTGTGTGGAAGATTAGTGAAGCTTTAATCAAGTGAAGAAAATTTCAAGACAAAAGGATTTGCGTCAAGATTACAAGGCATAATGTGATTATAGGGATGAATAACACTTTAATTACTAGAATATCGGAGCTTGATGTATTTGTTTTTTTACCTATTTGCCAAGATTAGAACTATGATAAGACCACTCCATTTATGTAGTTGAATGTCACTTTCGTTAACTTGTCTTCCAAAACTTTCAACTCTTTTTTTATGGTCAAAGGTTGAATGTTTATTACTATAGCTTTGTTTCAATTAGCATTATCAATAAAAAGCAGGGAAAAGATTATCTTAGAATTTTTCTATTTTTGTTGGTAGCCTTGTGCTAAACTTGCTCCTATATATGGCATTTTTTTTCTTTGTATTTGTAATTTCGTTTTAAAAATGTATTTGATTGAAGGGTGTATTTTTTGCTATAGAAAATAAAACAAATAGAATCATAAAAATAGTGTATAAGGCATGTAAAAACAAACAATTATTGCATACAAGATATTCTAATTTCAAATTATTAATAATTACATTTTTTGCACCTTAAATTTTAAATATTTGTAAAGAATTATTCTTACATGTTCTTGTGGATAAAATCTATATTTTTTAGATAATTTTTATTAAAATTGTCCATGAGATCCAAATCCCAAAGTCAAAAAATTATACACCAAAATGCTTAAGAAGTTAGAAGATCTTTTAACCTCTGAGCAAATATTTCTCCTATTATATTTTTAACAAAAAATGTAAAATATATTTTAACAAACTTTTAATTGTAAAAATATTAATATTGTCATTTTGGCTCTCCACTAAATTAAAATCTGATTTATTTAATTAAAAATTAATATTTTAATTATATAATGGCAGAATTTAAATACCAATCGTTGCACTTTAATTCTTTAGTTATTTCCTTATAATTAAGTTTCCTTATTTATAAATTTGAATTACTTAATTGCATTCTACTTAATGAGAAGGAGAATTTCATCTTTTACTAATTAATGTCAAACATTTTATCTTCTTGAAATGTGTATCCTGTAACTATTAATTTAATTTCAACATTTTTACTCTATTCTATGAAACAAGAGAGACATTTTAAGGAAGAATTTCAATATTTTTACTCTATTCTATGAGACAAGAAAGACATTTTAAGGAAGTTAATCATAAGGTAGTGTGCCTCTATGTTTGGTTTTGCTACTTTATTTTGTCTTTTAAAACAAATATAAAACTTATATATCAAAGTTATAATAAGGGGAGGACTAAATGCAAAAAAAAAAAAATCTTCTATGAATTAGCTATACACTATAAACATTTATCATTTTACTTTGGGAAAAGGGTCTGAAAAATACTCCAACTTTGGCCGAAATTGTTGTTACGATACCAAACTTTATGGAGGACCTTTTACCCCCCCCCCCCCACCCCACCCCCCACACTATTTTAAAGGTATATATGTGCCCACGTGAACACATTACTATTTAAAATGATGCAATATTTATGATGTTCATGTAGCCACATATATACCTTTAAAATACAATATTAAATAGTAAGGGGGTAAGTCCTTTCCAAAGTTTGGTATCGTAACAACAATTTCGACCAAAGTTGAAGTATTTTTCAGACCCTTTTCCCTTTAACTTTTCATATTTTTATCGTAACTCAAATACTATTTTAAAAGAAATTATGTGATTTTTTAATAGTTCATATTCATCGTTATGGAGTGCACGTGCAACACACGTGCCCATATATATATATATATATATATATATATATATATATATATATATATATATATATATATATATATATATATATATATATCGTTATGGAGTGCACGTGCAACACACGTGCCCATATATATATATATATATATATATTAGGCCTGCCTATGTGACACCCTTAGAATTCAGGAATTTACTTTTATGTTTCCTTCTTACTTTTTGATTTTTTACCTCTATTTTGTTTTAACCTTTAAACTCGTTTCTTCAACTCTTGTATCCCTTCAAATTATTAATGTATTCCTTCAGTTGCGTCTCTTCAAGAACTACCTATAAAAATTAGACAAATCATACTCATTGTTGTATCTTCTTGTTCATGACAAATTTCATCCCTAATTTATGTGGAACTTCGCCAATTTCTTGGAAGTCCACTCTGAATCTTCACAACAAAAAACTAAATAAAACAAAACTATAATTTCCTTGTAATTTATTCCTTCATTCAATATGTCAAAAGAAAAACTGTTTCAACCAGTCGATTCTTAAGCAACTGATCACAACGATGATAATTTTTTGGTTCGTACCTACTTCGTTTTGTGGGATTTTTCCTTCTGTCATTACTATGTTCGACAACTTACATTAGTGTTGTATTCAATAATATTTAAACTTTTATCTTTTATGGTTTTGTATTGAATTAATTTTGTGTTTTGTTATAAAAACTTTTTACGCTTTCTTGATGGAATCAAAATTGAGGAAGAGACAACAAAGTGAGAGAATAAATTTCGCTGCAACGTGATAAGGTTCTTGTACCTTTTAATATATTGGAAGTTGAAATGTTGTTGTGTTAATCATATCTCCAAAATATTGTAAAGTTTGGCCCATGTGGAAAAGTTACAATCCTTTAGAAAAGTTAAAATCTTTTGAAAACCTCACAATCAATTGGAAAAGTCACAATCATTCAATGTGAAAAGGTGTCTACTTTTAATATTTTTTATAATATAAATAAATATAGTATGAAATATTTTGGATTTGGGCTAAAAGTTTTGGTATTAGTACTTATCCAGCTTATTTGAAATAATCAATAAATTGGACCAATGGTCCATAAAGTTGTTTTTAAAAAATATAGTATGAAATATAAAATATGTACTAAATTAGGTGTTAAAAAAAAAGAATGTTGTGGCATTTTAATATTATTATATCTTTTAATATTATTATACTTTGCAAATGCCATATGCTTTCTGCCTAATAACACATTAGTGCGTTACTATCGTTTGGCAGTTGATGACATTTGATGTCATCTTTATTATCATGTGTCAAACGTATAGTGAATGTGTAATGGTACTTGTCCGTTGGGTTTCTTGGCAGAATGAGTAGTGGTCAACTATGATCATTGTTTCTCCATTATCTCACTCTTTATTCCTCCATTATTCTTTGTAACCTTTGTAACATATATAACCTCTAGGTCATTTAACTTCACTATTTACTATACCATTATCTTCCTATTCATTGCTAGGAAGACTTCTTCTAGTATAAATAGTGATGTTCTTCATTTGGTTTGGGACACATAACACATAAGAAAAATATAGAGTGAAAGAGTTAGTTAAAAAAGAGAGTTCTTATTAGTTGAAGGGAGGTGTTCTTTTTTGTGGAGCTTTGGACTCAACTCTTGTCCAGAGTTGTTGAGTTATATTTTGTGAAGACTGTTGTATCCTGGAGGGGACAAGTCAAAGAGGACTACTGCTGGACCGGTGAAAACTTTTGCTGCAGTAGGCTTGAATCTCCTTAAAGAGAGCGAGTTATCCGCGCCTCAGCCTGAAGAGATTTATTTTCTTCATATTTATTTTCAATTGTAATCTTGTATTTTTGTTATCTTGTAAGTTTTCACTAACAATTTTAAGGAGATTCAGTATGGCTACAATTGAAAAAAATGCGGATGTCAAGATGAGAGACCTTAACAATCCATTTCGGTTCAATGGTAACCATTTTAAGAGATGGAAGGGTAAAGTACTTTTCTACTTAAGTCTTCTCAATGTTTCTTATGTGTTAACTGAGAAGAATCCTAATAAAGTTGATGACACCTCAATGGATGATGATGAACTTATTTCTCATCATGAGAAAGTGGAAAAGTATGATGGTGACTCCTATAAGTGTCGGTATTATCTTCTTAATTGTCTATCTGATAATTTTTATGATTATTATGATAGAACTTACTCTAGTGCAAAGAAAATTTGGAAAGCATTGCAGAGTAAGTATGATACCGAGGAGGCTGGAGCGAAAAAATATGCGGCTAGTAGATTTTTTCGTTTCCAAATGGTGGACAATAAATCAGTGGTAGACCAAGCTCAAGACTTTATAATGATTGTTGGAGAGCTTAGGTCCGAGGAGGTTAAAATTGGAGATAACTTTATTGTTTGTGGCATAGTAGATAAACTTCCACTTTCTTGGAAGGAATTTCAAAAAACTATGCGCCACAAACAAAAGGAAACCTCCCTTGAAACCTTGATAATGAAAATCCGCATGGAATAAGAGGCAAGAGGCCAAGATGCACTTATACAAACAGAAGAGAACAATATCACAACGAAGGTAAATTTAATTACTTCAAATAATGCTACTCCTGAAACTCACAAAAATACTTCTTTGAAGCCTAAGAAAAAGAAGTTCAAGAAAAATAATGGTAGACCTCCCAAGAAAAATAATGGTAAAAATAGCCAAGCACAAAATCAACAAGTTCAAGACAAAGGACCGTGCTTTGTTTGTGGCAAGAGTGGGCATATTGCTCGATTTTGCAGATTCCGAAAATGTGGTCCTAACCCTCAGGCAAACGTTACCGAAGAACCTTTTGTGGCGGTGATTACTGACATAAACACGGTTGAGAGTGTTGATGGATGGTGGGCTGATTCTGGTGCAAACCGTCATGTTTGTTATGACAAAGACTGGTTTAAAAAATATACTCATTTTGAGAAGCCCAAAACCATCATGCTTGGTGATTCCCACACAACTCAAGTGCTAGGAACGGGAGATGTCGAATTATGTTTTACTTCTGGAAGGGTATTAACATTGAAAGATATACTTTATACTCCTTCTATGAGGAAAAATTTGATGTCTAGTTTTCTTCTTAATAAAGCGGGCTTTAAACAGATTATTGAATCTGATCAATATGTAATAGTGAAGAAGGGTATTTTTGTGGGAAAGGGGTATGCATGTGATGGGATGTTCAAATTGAATGTTGAAATGAAGAAAACTTCTACTTCTGTTTACATGCTTTCTTCTACCAATTTTTGGCATGCTCGTTCGTGTCATATTAATGACCGTTATGTTGGAATCATGAGTAGTTTAAGATTAATCCCAATGATTAAAAAGAATTTTGAAAAGTGTGAGGCTTGTAGTAAAGCCAAGATCACTAAAAGGCCTCATTTTCAAGTTGAAAGAAAAACCTGATTTGTTAGAATTAGTTCATAGTGATATTTGTGAACTTGGTGGAATTTTAACTCGTGGAGATAATAGATATTTTATCACTTTCATTGATGATTTTTCTAAGTTTACATATGTTTACTTGATGAAAAATAAAAGTGATGCTTTTGAAAATTTCAAAACTTATCACCATGAGGTTGAAAATCAGTTTGGAAGAAAAATAAAAAGAATTAGAAGTGATAGAGGCCGTGAATATGAGTCAAATGAGTTTAATTCTTTTGTTAGATCATTGGGAATAATTCATGAAACTACTCCTCCTTACTCTCCTTCATCTAATGGAGTAGCGGAAAAGAAAAATAGAACTTTGGTTGAATTGACTAATGTCATGCTTATTGAGTCACATGCACCTTTAAATTTTTAGGGTGAAGCTATCTTAACTGCTTGTTATGTGTTGAATCGTGTGCCTCATAAAAAGTCTAAATTGACACCTTTTGAATTGTGGAAAGGTTACAAGCCAAGTTTGGGATATCTAAGAGTTTGGGGTTGTCTAGCCTTTGTGAGGCTAATGGATCCCAAGATTACAAAGTTGGGTAAGAAAGTTACTACTTTTCTTGGTTATGCTTCAAATAGTACAGCCTATAGATTTTTTAATCTTAAAGATAATATTGTGATAGAATCGGGTGATGCTATTTTTCATGAGAATAAATTTCCTTTTGATTCTAAAAATAGTGGGGGTCAAAGGATTGAACAAAATATTTTGTCACTACCTAGCTCTTCTACTTCTACTTTGAAAAATAAAGAAGTTGATGATTTTGAGTTAAGAAGAAGTAAAAGAGCTAGAGTAGAAAAAGATTTTGGTCCTGATTTTTATGTGTTTAATGTTGGAGATGACCCTCTTACTTTGAAAGAAGCATTATCTTCACATGATTCTATTTTTTGGAAAGAGGCTGTAAATGATGAAATTGAATCACTAATTTCTAATAAAACTTGGAAACTAGTTGATTTACCACCGGATTGTAAAACAATTGGTTGCAAATGAGTCTTAAGAAAAAAGTTGAAACCGGATGGCTTTATTGATAAATATAAGGTTAGACTAGTTGCAAAAGGTTTTAAACAACTAGAAGGCCTAGAATTTTTTGATACTTTTTCACCGGTAACAAGAATTACATCCATAAGACTTTTAATTGCTATGGCTGCAATTTTTTATTTGCAAATTCATCAAATGGATGTAAAAACTACTTTTTTAAATGAAGACCTAAATGAGGAAATTTATATGGATCAACCCGAGTCTTTTGTTGAAGTAGGCCAAGAAAGCAAAGTATGTAAACTTACTAAATCTCTATATGGCTTGAAACAGGCACCTAAGCAATGGCATGAAAAATTTGATTCCTGCATGATTGAAAATGGTTTTAAAACAAATGAGTGTGATAAATGCATATATCATAAGTCTTGGAATAATTCACATGTGATTATTTGCCTATATGTTGATGATTTATTGATCTTTGGCTCTAACATGAATGTTATTGATGAAACTAAGAATATTCTTAGAAGCCATTTTGATATGAAAGATCTTGGTGAGGCAAATTTTATTCTTGGAATAAAAATAACAAGAACATGTGATGGAATTTTCCTTGACCAATCACATTATGTTGAGAAAATTTTGAAAAAATATAACTTTCTTGATTGCAAGCATGTTGCTACTCCTTTTGATTCAAGTGTTCACTTATTTCCTGTTGAAAGTGAAAATGATGTAATAGATCAAAAGGAATATGCTAGCATAATCGAAAGTTTGAGGTATGTGACTGATTGCACTAGGCCTGATATTGCATATGCAGTAGGAGTACTTGGCAAGTTTACAAGCAAGCCAGGTAATGAACATTGGCATGCTATAACAAGAGTTATGAGATATTTAATTGGAACAAAAAATTGTGGTTTGTTCTATAAAAAATATCCTGCTGTACTTGAAGGCTTTTGTGATGCAGATTGAAACACTTTATCTGGTGATTCCTGTTCTACCACGGGTTATGTTTTTACTTTAGGTGGTGGTGCTATTTGTTGGAGATCAAAAAAGCAAACTATAATTGCTAACTCTACCATGGAGGCTGAACTAATTGCTTTAGCTTCAGCTAGTGAGGAAGCGAATTGGTTAAGAGATTTATTGTTTCAAATTCCTTATTTTGAAAAATCAATTCCTCCTATTTTAATTCATTGTGATAGCACCGCTGCGATTGGTAGAGTTCAAAACCGTTACTATAATGGTAAATCCAGACCTATAAGGAGGAAACACAGTAATGTAAGATCGTATTTGACAAATGGTACCATTAATGTTGATTGTGTCAAATCTTGTGATAATCTTGCAGATCCTCTTACTAAGGCCTTAACAAGAGAAAAGGTCTGGAGCACATCGAGGGGGATGGGATTAAAGCCTATAAATCCTTGAGTCATATATGAGGAAACCCAACCTGGGGACTAGAGATCCTATAACCAGGTTCAAAGGGAAAAACTAATCATATGATGACTTGTTGTGAAAAAATGCACTATCTTTTTATTCCCTCCCTATGATGTGAGTGCATTGTTTCCTGTAGTTTGTGAAGGTTGAGTTAATAAAACTGTTAATGAATATCTGTAGCCCATATGGGTGGAGTGTTAAGCTTACAGGAGCACTCTTGACAGATTTCACCTATGTGATGTGTGGAAGTAGGTCGCTTCCTATGAGAATTTGGCTTATTCTCAAAAGCACTCATGAAACCGAGATAGCACATGGCCATAACGTGCTGGCTTTAAAGCTCATGTCAACACCTTGATTATTATGTGTGAGCAGTGATATTTTATTTCCCTTAAGCAGTCATAGTTCAAGTCTGAGACCACTACGACTCTGGAGTAAAAGTTACCGTCTCACTAAGTGGAGGTTCAATGCAGAGCACACCTTCATTATGCATAGTAGTCTTTCTTCAGCTGATAGACTCTCTTATGTAATATTAAAATGAGTGGGGGATTGTTGTGGCATTTTAATATTATTATATCTTTTAATATTATTATACTTTGCAAATGCCATTTGCTTTCTGCCTAATAACACATTAGTGCGTTACTATCGTTTGGCAGTTGATGACATTTGATGTCATCTTTATTATCATGTGTCAAACGTATAGTGAATGTGTAATGGTACTTGTCCGTTGGGTTTCTTGGCAGAATGAGTAGTGGTCAACTATGATCATTGTTTCTCCATTATCTCACTCTTTATTCCTCCATTATTCTTTGTAACCTTTGTAACATATATAACCTCTAGGTCATTTATCTTCACTATTTACTATACCATTATTTTCCTATTCATTGCTAGGAAGACTTCTTCTAGTATAAATAGTGATGTTCTTCATTTGGTTTGGGAGATAACACATAAGAAAAATATAGAGTGAAAGAGTTAGTCAAAAAGAGAGTTCTTATTAGTTGAAGGGAGGTGTTCTTTTTTGTGGAGCTTTGGACTCAACTCTTGTCCAGAG
This sequence comes from Solanum commersonii, assembly GCA_029007595.1. Classification (NCBI taxonomy): domain Eukaryota; kingdom Viridiplantae; phylum Streptophyta; class Magnoliopsida; order Solanales; family Solanaceae; genus Solanum; species Solanum commersonii. The sequence continues at coordinate 5,650,709 of JAJTWQ010000002.1, read as the reverse complement.
TTGTTGAGTTATATTTTGTGAAGGCTGTTGTATCCTGGAGGGGACAAGTCAAAGAGGACTACTGCTGGACCGGTGAAATTTTTTGCTGCAGTAGGCTTGAATCTCCTTAAAGAGAGTGAGATATCTGCGCCTCAGCCTGAAGAGATTTATTTTCTTCATATTTATTTTCAATTGTAATCTTGTATTTTTGTTATCTTGTAAGTTTTCACTAACAATGAAGATTAGAAAACTTAGAAATGTGTGGTTTAAAAAAGTGAGAGATCCCATATATATAGTCAACAAAGGGTAGTATGAACAAGTGCTTATTGTATCTTATCATAAAAGTCACAATCTTTCGGAATAGTCACAACTCTTTGAAAAAGTCACAACTCCTTGGAAAAATAACAACCCTTCGCAAAAGTCGCAACTCTTTGAAAAAGTCGCAACTCTTTGGAAAAGTCACAACCCTTCAATGTAAAAAAGGTGTTTTCTTTTAATATATTTTATATTTTATACTATAATATGAATAAATATAGAATATGTACTAAACTTAGTGTTTTAAGAAGAAGAGGAAGAAGAACAGAAAACTTAGAAAATTCGTAGTTTAAAAATGTGAGGGAACTCTTCTATGTAAAGCCAACAAAGGTAGTAAAAACATGTCTTTAGAGTGCCTTATGAGAAAAGACAACTCTTCAGAAAAGTCACAACTTTCAGAAAGGTCACAACTCATCCAAGAAGTCATAACTCATTAGAAAAGTCACAATCCTTAAAAAAAGTTACAATTCTTCAGAAAAGTCACAACTATTTGGAATAGTTGGAACCCTTTGAAAAGATTGCAACTCTCTGTAAGTCACAATTTTTTAGAAGAGCCACAACCTTTTGAAAAAGTCTCAACTCTTTCAAAAAGGTTCAACCCTTCAATGTGGAAAGGTGTATTCTTTTAATATATATTTTATAATATAAATATAAATAAAATTGTAATATAATAAAAAATATAAAAGATATACTAAATTGGATGTTTTAAGTTCGAGATATTATAATTAATTAACATTCAACTTAGGGAATTCATGCTTTTAAAGTTGTATAGATGCCCTAAGGCCTAGATCGAGTGGCAAAAGGTGGAGGATGTGTGACTTAGATCGCAGGTTCAAGCCCCACATCACGCAAAGTAAAACCTGGTATTTAAATGGAGAAGGGTAGAGGGGCGCGGCCATTAGCCACCGAGTGTAGAAGATAGTGATTGATCCAAAGAGTGGGTCACAGACGGATTTTTCGTTATAAAAAAAAGTAGTATAGATAGATATAGAAGATATGTGTGTTTATATATATATTATCCAAAGACGAATTGCAATAGTTTATTAGTCCTACAACTAAAAAGATTTAATTATAACTCTTAATACATCTTATTATTAATTCTTCGTTTTACTCTAACTTTTTCATTATCTTAGACGTGGATCCACAAATTATAGATCCATTAAAAGAGAATAAGATATTTTTTTAATTTTCCATTCACTATATTTATAATGTTCAAAAATAAATATAAATATTTTATTCATCAATTTCTGGTGTTTTCTCTTATACAAGGTGTCTGCATACACAATACAAATGTTATGTATCTTATTGAATTAGTTGTGTACTTGATAAATTTAATAAAAACTCAAAAGCACATTTCTTGGGCTTTGATAAAATATATATGAAGAATAAATTATTTGAATTGAATGATGTCTCAGCAAGTCCTCTTATTTAAAGTCTTTCATTGTCGATGATACACAATATATATATATATATATATAAAGAGAGTCCTAGGTCCGCCTACGTGACACCCTTAGAAGTCAAGAATTTACTCTTATGTTTCCTTCTTACTTTTTGATTTTTTACCTCTATTTTGTTTTAACCTTTAAACTTGTTTCTTTAACTCGTGTATCCCTTCAAATTATTGTATTCCTTCAGTTGCGTTTCTTCAAGAACTACCTATAAAAAATAGACAAACCATACTCATTGTTGTATCTTCTTGTTCATGATAAATTTCATCCCTAATTTCTATGAAACTTCACCAATTCCTTGAAAGCCCACTTCGGATCTTCACGAAAAAAAAATAAACAAAACAAAACTATAATTTCCTTGTAGGTTTTTCCTTCATTCAACATGTCAAAAGAAAAACCGTTATAACTAGGCAATTCTTAAGCAACTGATCACAACCATGACAATTTTTTGGTTCGTACCTACTTCGTTTTGTGGGATTTTTCCTCCTGCCATTACTATGTCCGACAACTTACGTTAGTGTTTTATTCAATGATCTTTAAACTTTTATCTTTTATGAATTTGTATTGAATTATTTTTGTGTTTTTTGTTATGAATTTTTTTTACGCATTCTTGATGGAATCAGAATTGAGGAAGAGACAACAAAGAAAGAATAAATTTCGCTGCAACTTGATAAGGTACTTGTACCTTTTAATATATTGAAAGTTGAAATGTTGTTGTATTAATCATATCTCCAAAATGTTATAAAGTTTTGCTGATATGGAAAAGTAACAATCCTTCAGAAAAGTTATAACTCTTTGAAAAACTCTCAATTTTTTGAAAAAATCACAATCATTCAATGTGAAAAGGTGTCTACTTTTAATATTTTTTATAATATAAATAAATATAGTATGGAATATTTTGTAGGATTTGGACTAATACTTTTTGGGATTAATACTTATCCAACATATTTGAAATAATCAATAAATCGGACTAATGGTCCATAAAGTTATTTTTAAAAAAATATAGCATGAAATATAAAAGATGTACTAAATTGGGTGTTAAAAAGAAGAAGATTAGAAAACTTAGAAATTTGTGGTTTAAAAATGTGAGAGATCCCCTCTATATATAGCCAATAAAGGATAATATGAACAAGTGCTTATTGTGCCTTATCATAAAAGTCACAATCCTTCGGAATAGTCGCAACTCTTTAAAAAAGTCACAATCTTTCAGAAAAGTCACAACTCCTTGGAAAAGTAATAACCCTTCGGAAAAGTCGCAATTATTTGAAAAAAGTCACTATCCTTTAATGTGAAAAGGTCTTTTCTTTTAATATATTTTATATTTTATACTATAATATGAATAAATATCGACTATGTACTAAACTTAGTGTTTTAAGAAGAAGAGGAAGAAGAATGGAAAACGTAAAAAATTCTCAGTTTAAAAATGTGAGTGGACTCTTCTATATATTGCCAACAAAGGTAGTAAAAACATGTATTTAGCGTGCCTTATCAGAAAAAGGCACAACTCTTCAGGAAAGTCAAAACTTTCAGAAAGGTCACAACTCATCCAAGAAGTCATTACTTTTTAGAAAAGTCTCGACCCTAAAAAAAGTTACAACTCTTCGAAAAAGTCACAACCATTTGGAATAGTTGGAACCCTTTTGAAAAGTCGAAATCCTTTGAAAAGATCGCAACTCATCGAGAAGTCACAATTTTTTGGAAAAGTCACAACCTTTTGAAAAAATTTCAATTCTTTCATAAAGGTTCAACCCTTCAACGTGAAAAGGTGTACGCTTTTAATATATTTTATAATATAAATATATAAATAAATGTAATATAATAAAAAAATATAAAAGATATACTAAATTGGATGTTTTATGTGGGGAATATTATAATAATTTAACATTCAACTTAGGGAATTCATGCTTTTAAAGTTGTATAGATGCCCTAAAGCCTAGCTCGAGTGGCAAAAGGTGGAGGATTTGTTGCTTAGATCGCAGGTTCAAGCCCCACACCACACAAAATAAAACCTTGTATTTAAGTGGAGAAGGGTAGAGGGGTGGACCCATTATCCACTGAGTGTAGAAGGTTGTGATTGATCCATAGAGCGGGTCACATACAGATTTTTCGGTTATCAAAAAAAGTAGTATAGATAGATATAGAAGATACGTGTGTGTGTGTCTATATATATATATAGAGAGAGAAAGATAAATGTTATCACATATTTTTCATATATGCTTCTTAACCTTTCACATTCTTTATTCAAAAAAGTTTAAATATTTCAATTACTACTTTTCTATTCTTTTGTTAGTGGTCAATACAGAAAAATGTTGGGGAGTCTCAATTATTGAAACTACTGCTACTTGTTACCTTTCTCGATTCTCCTAATTACTTGCAATTATTTTTATTTCCTATATTTTTCCAGTTGTTGCCCTCAAGAATAACAAACATGTGACTTGGTTTGTTCATAATTCTTTAGTTGTTCTTTTTTTTCAAAAATATTGTATTTCCAAATATTTTCAGTTTCTAAAATATGATTTAAAAAGTTTTTAAAAGCTTAATGAGATCTTTTTATGATATAGTAGCTCTAAAATAATCAAGGAGCACACATTTGAGAATACGAGAGGCTGATATCTCTCACATGATAAATTTATTATGACATATTTAGGGGTGTTTATGGACAATACACGGAAGAGCTGTAAGGAAAACTAGCTGCTACTAGCTAAAGAATGAATATAATAAGCCATCAGATTGAGTATCTTATTTGCATGCACATATATCAAACAATAGAGAAAGTGATAATTGACTAATATATGAAAAATCATGCAATATTGAGAAGCCAATTATATCAAAGACAAATATTATAATTGAAAATATGTAGAAGATAGAATTCATTAAACAATAAGAATTTTATAATCTTTCATGTTCTTAATATATGTGACAATACCAAATTTCTAATATTCGAATATTAAGAAATAGTTATTCATAATCTTAATGAGGTCATGGATTACCGCGCGAAGTGCAAGCAAAATTATCTAGTTAATGTATATAAAAAATGGAATATGACTATTTATTCAATACTTTGTCATCTCGCATTATTGATCCATTGAGAATAAATTCACTAGATTTTTCAGAATTGTTAGTTAAATACTCAAAATTATTATCAATAGATTCGAAAAGGAACCATTCAAAACTCGATCAAATAATTTGTTTTATTTTTTATTTTGTCTTCCCCTTCTATGTCTTCACAAAATTCTTCTTGTATTTCTTTTGTAAACTCTCAAAACTATTGGCACAAAGTAGTGGAATATCTAAGTTGACTTATTATTCAAATAAGTTAACTTAAAGAACAACAATTAGAGGCTGTAACATTCATGATATATAACTTATTATTATCGTGTTCAAAATACACATAAAAATATTTTTTTCATAAAGGCCTAGAAAAGCTACTAAAACAAGTTTTAGGGAAAACACCCATAGCCTTGAAGTCCTTATTTTAGTAACTCAAATGGACCCAAAAAGTCTTGGGTACATAAAAATATATTTAATTATTTTGTACGAGTTGCACAAAGAAATGATTCGGGTACAGTGGATTGCCGATAACACTAAACTATGTCTTGCGTTTAAGACATAGGCGATTGTGTGCAAAAAAAAATACCTTACTTATGAGGTTAGGATCAAATTACAAGGATCGACAATAGACTATGTGAGCTATATATTTGTGTGAATCCAATACAAACTAGCATAGAGTTGGTATATATATATTATTATCCTTATCCTTATTTATAATGCAACAAGGGTTGGGACTAACACAGCAATAAATAGTTGTACCCAAGGCAGCATATAGTGTACTGTAAAGCTATGCTGGATTAAAATTGCATCTATTTCTTTGGTCTTTTCCATTCAACACGTGTAATTGCACTACTTTTTTCATCAAACCACGTGTACCCTCAAGGCCTCACCATCACCCCTCAAAGAGCAAAACTGAGTCTCAGTGCTTCGATGATTCAGATTTCGAAGGTTTGTGGTTTTCTTTCTCTTATTCTCTTCTATTGACTGTTGATATTTTTGAATCTCTTCATTCCTTGTGCTTTCAATTTTAGGGTTCTGCACTAATAAATTTTGGTAAGAATTTTGGGCTTCTTCATCTCGGACTCACTAAATTTATTTCATTTTAATTGGGATTTTATCTTCTATTGGCCTTGATAAATGGATTAAATTTATTAGAGATTTTTGAATTTGATAATTGAATGTTGTTGTCCAGATATTGACTAAATCCATCCCAGTAGAGAAGCTGAGTTTGGTGTCAAATGGATTCAATGGAGATTTCAATCATCAATATTCCTCTTGGGGTAAGTTCACAGTTTCCTGTTCATACTCTGAATTAGGAAACATCAGCTTATATTATTTTAATTTGTAGAATAATTTCGCCCTAAATTCCTCTTCATGACATGGAATCGAGAATGTACTTTTTTAATACTTCATCTCATTGCATGTTATAAATATGTGTTTTTGTTCCATTTGAAAGTCCCAAGAGACATCAAATTTTCTGATGGGTATGAAATATCTATTTTATATATTTTACTCTTTGGATTATCTTTTTTTTTTGTACAAATTCCTGCGAAATTTAAGAGTTATATCAATTATAACAAGTCACAATCTCATGTCTCATACTCTAGAAATACAGAAACAAAGAAATTTCAGGATTGAACTACCAAAAGAAAATAGAATGAACTATTTCGACTACATCATCGGAAACAACGTCTCTATCTCTCAAGGTAAGGGTAAAATTGAGTATATTATTGTTGTAGACTTTTAGTGCATCGTTTATTCTTTGATTGTCTTTTATCTTGCGGCTTTGTGATTTGTGAACTTCCCCGTAGATGGAGAAAATATTGAACTCTATACTCTCTGAATCTCTCACTTGTCGGCAATTTTTAGCGAATTAGGATGAATTTTAACTATGCTTCACTATTATGTTTGCCTTGCTTTTGTTATTCAAGTTTCTATCATATTGCTCACTTCAAATTTTTCAGATTCAACTTTACTTTGAGGAATATAGATTGGGTTTTTCTTGGTCTTGCTTTATTATGAAGAATTAATCACAATTTGATATGGATATTTTAGTTTTTTTATATAGTTTCTAGCTAAGATTGCTACATGCGTGTTAGTAACTGTCCGATTTGCAGATGTATTATCTTTGATGAATGTTGTCTTTTGTAACTAATTAATTAGTGTAATTTTAGATGTCTTGACAAAAATCTAAGCTATCAAAGATGGCATAAATTTAAATTTCGTTGTGCATCCAAGTTGTTTGATAATATGCCTCGCTTAACTTATTTGAAGTTTTATGTTGTCATTTTCCTTATCAGGCTGTGGCAGGATTATCTTTATCGTGAAGTCAGTTTGAGAAGAAAGTCAATTTATTTTGTCTTAGTAATTCTGGGGCTATTGTTTAAGACTTGGGGCACTAAACACACAAGGTATTATCATCAATTATTTTCTTATTGATATTCTTTTCGTTTTGTTTTGATCAACAATGTCACTTTGAGTACGTTTTGTATATTTATTAGTATTTTATTTTCAACTTCTGGCATTTGGCTTGCTGGCTTACTGATCTACTTTTTCTTTGAATAAACAAGTAGCAATACTGCCTGTTTTTCTACATATTAAAAAAAAGATTATTGTAATAATTTGATTATAAGATATCTCATCTTACAGCTAACAAGATTGATATCTCTGCATCTTTATGTCATATTGTGCATACATCCAACAAAACCATAATGCAAAGAGGCTATTATTCATAATGCATATTGATACCATTGAACATTCTGTTCTTTAATACCATTGAACATTCTGTTCTTTAATACCATTGAACATTCTGTTCTTTATAATACCATTGAACATTCTATTCTTTATTTAGAATTTTTCCAAAATTTCTAGTAAAACTTGACTCCGGCTCACTAAATAAAACTTTTTATACATTTTTCAATGAAGTTTGTGCACCTTTATTGCCTTCTTTAAATGGAACTGGTTTTGTAATTAGATTGTCAAAGTTCAAGTGCTTTTATTTCTTTTAACAAATGAATTGCTGAATTTCTATGGGGATTAGAAAATAATGCAGGTGACATTGTTGAAATTAAATCACGATTGTCCACCTATAAATTTCTGCTAATGTTGTTAATGGGAAGAAATTGCCTTCAGATTCATCAATGAATATATCTACATTCACACAGACTTCTTTGTGCGCATATATTCAAACATATCGTATTTTTCCATTGCTTGATAATTGCAACAAGATAACTTCACTTATGATATCGATAAATTATATGTGAAATCAAGGATGTTCAGCCCTTTGTTTGAATACAACCTAATTGGATCATAAGGTTGGTACTTTATGTACTGATATTGATATTCTTGCAGCAAGCATTTTGTGCGGCTTTGGAATCTGCTGCCCATTTAGGGATGGTGAGTATTGATACTTTTAACAATGGAGAGGAGGAGTTTTTGGAGAGCAAATCTGAGGTAATTTAAACAACAATCTTTGGGTTAATAAGTATTCGAAAGTTTAAAATTTGAGGAGGAGAGCAAGATCAAACCTGAGTTTGCTTTCTCAGTTATCACAACAGAAAATGACAAAAGACACTGGTAAAAGTAATTCTTTCTCCTCTTTAGGACATGTCTACTTCAACTAATGCCACGGTAGTGTTGTAATTTGTAAATATGGTGAAAATTAGTTGATATGTGTGATATGATCTATATTATGAATGGAGACGGGTCTAGCATTTATGTTTGATAGGTCGAGTCTTCAAGATTTTTAGCATTAAACTCACGCTTTAAAGTTATGGTGTTTTGAGGGGCTTGCTAATTTCTTAAATCATTAGAAGTCGAGTTAATATTTTCTCACCTGAAAAATTCTCGACATCCAGAGACTTTGTCAAAATCGATGAAGAAGGCTAGGGTTCAAACTTTAATACATCAACTGTACTTCTAAAGTGCCACCAAAATTGTAATCGGCAATGAAGTGCCACCGTGGAGTCTCTGGTGGTGAAAAATGACTGAGTTTCAATCTGAATTGGTATCATTCATGGCCCAATCACCCTGTTTCTCGATGAACCTACCTCTGGTCTAGATTCCACCCGTGCTTTCATGGTAATAAAAGTTCTTCATCCTTTATTTCGGGCTACCTCGCTGACATAAGATTTACATTACATATATTTTATAAGATTATCTTTGGTGCTGGTCATCTTTAGCGTGCTTGAGAGCTCTTTGTTTTGATGAGATTCTTAGGAATCGTGCACGGGTTACTGTACTCACTTAGTTCTCCATCTGTAAGGTATATGTTAGGTCCTACTTTGGATTTCCGTTAATTTTTCTATTCTTTTGAGTTGTTTCTGTGGTGTGACACTAATTCTTGGATGATGCTGATTAAAGTGGTGTCGCAGTGCCGATAGAAATTAAATTAAATTTCGTAGTTTCCGACACTCTCACCTTATTTTACGCTTTCACTTTTGAACATTCTGAAAGAGAAAATAAAGTAAACAAATCATAGCCTCCATTTTACATCGGGTTACTTGGCCCCGCCTTGATCGTTGCAAGTAAGAAACATTCTCTTATTGTGCATGCATTTTATTTTGCTCATTGCTCTAAGCTCAATAGATATCTATGTTTGCTTACAACTTCATTTATTTACTTCTCAAATATAATTAAAGCTTTTACATTTTCTATTCCCACTTTAGTATAAGTGATACTATCTGAGAGTCATACTATTGGCTCGGAAAATTGACATTTAAATTCCCTAATAATGCAAAATATCTATTATGATGCTTATGCAGCGTGGCTCCTTAGTTTTTTTTTTTTTGTCTTGGAATTACTATCAACTTCTTTAGTGGTGAGATGCCAGAACAAAGTTAAAAAATTATGATTCATCGACATTTAAGTGACTGCTTGGTTTCTTTCTTTACAATAAATTATGTGATTTTCGTTGTGTTGGTCTACTAAATTTGGACTGTGGAATAGGTGATAGTTAAAGTGAATGTATTGGCTATATCCTTGCAAAAAAACACTTAAAGTGGTTCCTTATATAGCTTCCTTATGGACTTCTGGTTAATTAAACTATTGCTATGATAACTGCAGATTTTTGCCAGTCTTGAAACATTGATTGGTTTCCATCCAAATGCTGGTGCATCCTTAGTTGGTAAGCTGGGGTTCTCATCAAAATAAAATTGTATGATTTATAGCTTTTGTTGGCGAAATGAGTCACTTCTGCGAGCTCTGCTCTACCGAGTGCTCTTGGAAAGTTCTTCTTTTCTTTTGGTGTATTTATTTAGTCTTAGTTGTTGTAATGATGTTTTAGAACTGATTGATATATATAGTAATGATTTAATGGGTAGACGTCTAGGATTCCTCGTGGACTTAACTCGAGCTTATCTCTTTCTCACATGTATATGAGAATATTACTTTCTTACCCATGTTAAATCTCTGTCATTTTGCTAAATGTAATAAACCTATTTAAGTAATGTGTTTATCGTATAAACACACATTGAAACCAAATATATTGGGCCCGCACGGGCCATTGCCAATCTAGTATATATATATATATATATATATATACTAGTTTTCTGACTACGCACGTGATTACCAATTTCAAAATATATGTTTTGGTAAATAGTATTGCTTATTTAAGCGAAGATTTGAATAATAAGCTTAGCAAAAAATAATATTGTAGGTTCTTTTGTGAATGTTCAATGTGGATCGTCATATATATCTCTTATTCACGTAAACTTATGAAGATGGTCAGTGAAAAATTTTATTAGTTCAATGCAGTTATGTATATATTTATTTCAATTTGATTAGGTTCAATCATGTAATTAGTCTTATCTCACTAATATTACCTTATAGACTAATTGTTTAGTATTTTTCTTCTCATCTAACCAGATGTGCTTTACATGTGTATTCTACGTTAAATTGTTTAGATGTCATTCATATAAATGCCTAAAGTTATTCTTTTGTCTTGAGCAACAACAACGAATTGTGATAATTCTCTAAATTTTGGAAAATAATTTTCAAAAGCATATATCTACATCACAAGAGAAATTGTTAACAAAAACAAATGCATTTAGACTATATCATATTAACTTCATATATTGGAACATTACACACTAATGTTTATATTAAGCAAAAAATAATTATTATATCATCAAAATTATATAATTTTCCTCAAGTACTCGAGGTTATGAAATATACCCTCTTACGATAGAACAACTTACTTCATTCGGATAGTGGTATCTCATATTGCGCTAAACTTTGAACTCACTCAAATGGAAATAAATTACTCAAAAAAAAAATGCAAGAAGAAGAGTAGAAGATTAGAAAAAATTGTGGTTGGAAAATGAAAGGAAGTCCCTCTATTTATAGTCAACAAAGGGTAGTTTGAACAAATATTTTTTTTGTCTTATGTGAAAGACCATGAACGAAAAATTTTATTAGTTAAATGCAGTTATGTATATATTTATTTCAATGTGATTACGTTCAATCACTAATATTACCTTACAGACAATATTTGTTTTGTACTTTTCTTGTCATCTAATCAAATGTGCTTTGCATGTTTATTCTACGTTAAATTGTTTAGATGTCATATGAACATATGAAGAGAACAACTAAATTTTATATATTCACATATTTTCACATTTGCTGTGGGTTTTTTTTTATAAAAAAAAGTACTCGGAACATTATAAAATAATAGATTTTAAAATTAGAAGATCTCGTTAACTTGATAGAACATTTGTGACATATATAATACTTTAATTTAAATACAATTACCTACCGAAATATAAATATATATATTTGCATTAATGAAAATATTTATCTCATAAAATTAGCTACTAAATAAATAATAAAAATTAAACTAATACAAACTTCAATTGACATTATTACAAGTCATATCAACATTTCTTCATCTAAAATACTGAAATATTGAGAAATAGAAAATAAGTAAAACAAAAAGGCAATGTTTATATAGTAATAACTATTTTGAAGCAAACTTTTTGGGAGTCTAAATCACGTAAGTAATAGTGACAAATAAAGTCATTCTTTTGTCTTGAGCATCAACAACAAATCGTGACAATTCTCTAAATTTTGGAAAATAATTTTCAGAGGCATATATCTACATCACAAGAGAAATTGTTAACAAAAATAAATGCATTTAGACTACATCATGTTAACTTCATATATTGGAACATTACACACTAATGTTTATATTAAGCAAAAAATAATTATTATATCATCAAAATTATATTATTTTCCTCAAGTACTCGAGGTTATGAAATATACCCTCTTAGGATAGAACGACTTACTTCATCCCGATAGTGGTACCTCATATTCCGCTAAACTTTGAACTCACTCAAACGGAAATAAATTACACAAAAAAAATTAAAATGCAAGAAGAAGAAGAGTAGAATATTAGAAAAAATTGTGGTTGAAAAATGAAAGGAAGTCCCTCTATTTATAGTCAACAAAGGGTAGTTTGAACAAATATTTTTTGTGTCTTCTGTGAAAGATCATGAACGAAAATTTTTATTAGTTAAATGCAGTTATGTATATATTTATTTCAATTTGATTAGGTTCAATCATGAAATTAGTTTTATCTCATTAATATTATCTTATAGACAATATTTGTTTTGTAATTTTCTAGTCATCTAACCAGGTATGTTTTGCATGTGTATTCTATGTTAAATTGTTTAGATGTCATATGAACATGTGAAGAGAACAACTACATTTTATATATTCACATATTTTCACATTTGTTGTGAGTTTTTTTTTATATAAAAAAAAGTACTTGGAACATTATAAAATAATATATTTTCAAATTAGAAGATCTCGTTAACTTGATAGTACTTTTGTGACATATATAATACTTTAATTTAAATACAACTACCTACCGAAATATAAATATATATTTGCATTAATGAAAATATTTATCTCATAAAATTAGCTACTAAATAAATAATAAAAATTAAACTAATACAAACTTCAATTGGCATTATTACAAGTTATATCAACATTTCTTCATCTAAAATACTGAAATATTGAGAAATAGAAAATAAGTAAAACAAAAAGGCAATGTTTATATAGTAATAACTATTTTGAAGCAAACTTCCTGGGAGTCTAAATCACATAAGTAACATTGATAAATAAGGTCATTCTTTTGTCTTGAGCATCAACAATGAATCGTGACAATTCTCTAAAATTTGGAAAATAATTTTCAGAAGCATATATCTACATCACAAGAGAAATTGTTAACAAAAATAAATGCATTTAGACTACATCATGTTAACTTCATTTATTGGAACATTACACACTAATGTTTATATTAAGCAAAAAATAATTATTATATCATCAAAATTATATTATTGTCCTCAAGTACTCGAGGTTATGAAATATACCCTCTTAGGATAGAACGATTTACTTTATTCCGATAGTGGTACCTCATATTCCGCTAAACTTTGAGCTCACTCAAATGGCAATAAATTACACACAAAAAAAAAATTAAATGCAAGAAGAAGAAGAGTAGAAGATTAGAAAAAATTGTGGTTGGAAAATGAAAGGAAGTCCCTCTATTTATAGTCAACAAAGGGTAGTTTGAACAAATATTTTTTGTGTCTTATGTGAAAGATCATGAATGAAAAAATTTATTATTTAAGTGCCGTTATGTATGTATTTATTTCGATTTGATTAGGTTCAATCATGTAATTAGTCTTATCTCACTAATATTACCTTACAGACAATATTTGTTTTGTACTTTTCTTGTCATCTAACCAGATATGCTTTGCATGTGTATTTTACGTTAAATTGTTTAGATGTCATATGAACATGTGAAGAGAACAACTACATTTTATATATTCACATATTTTCACATTTGTTGTGAGTTTTGCTTTATACAAAAAGTACTTGGAACATTATAAAATAATATATTTTTCAAATTAGAAGATCTCGTTAACTTGATAGTACTTTTGTGACATATATAATACTTTAATTTAAATACAAATATCTACCCAAATATAAATATATATTTGCATTAGTGAAAATATTTATCTCATAAAATTAGCTACTAAATAAATAATAAAAATTAAACTAATACAAACTTCAATTGACGTTATTACAAGTCATATCAAATTTTCTTCGTCTAAAATACTGAAATATTGAGAAATAGAAAATAAGTAAAACAAAAAGGCAATGTTTATATAGTAATAACTATTTTGAAGCAAACTTTTTGGGAGTCTAAATCACATAAGTAACATTGATAAATAAAGTCATTCTTTTGTCTTGAACATAAAAAACAAATCGTGACAATTCTCTAAAATTTGGAAAATAATTTTCAGAAACATATATCTACATCACAAGAGAAATTGTTAACAAAAACAAATGTATTTAGATTTCATCATGTAAACTTCATATATTGGAACATTACACACTAATGTTTATATTAAGCAAGAAATAATTATTATATCATCAAAATTATATTTTTTTTTTCAAGTACTCGAGGTTATGAAATATACCCTTTTAGGATAGAGCGACTTACTTCATCCGGATAGTGATACCTCATATTCCGCTAAACTTTACACTCACTCAAACGGCAATAAATTACACAAAAAATTTTAAATTGCAAGAAGAAGAAGAGTAGAAGACTAGAAAAAATTGTGGTTGAAAAATGAAAGAAAGTCCCTCTATTTATAGTCAACAAAGAGTAGCATGAACAAATATTTTTTGTGTCATATGTGAAAGATCATGAACTTTCCGAGAAGTTGCAACACTTTGAAAAAGTTACAACTTATTGAAAAAGACAACTCTTTGGAAAGTCACAACTTATTGAAAAAGTCACAACTCTTTGGAAAAGTCACAACTTATTGACAAAGTCACAACTCTTTGGAAAAGTTACAACTCATCAAAAAATCACAATCCTTTGAAAAAATTCACAACTTATCGGAAAAGTCACAACTCATCGGAAATGCCACAACTTAAGTGAGGGATATTATAGTAATTTAACATTCAAGTTAGAAGTTCATACTTTTAAGGTAATATAGATAGAATAGATATATTGGGGGTGGGGGGTGGGATTTAGGGAACAATTAGAAACGATCAATTTAAAAAACAATAGCTAGGAGATAACACAAAAGAGTATTTATTACCAAGATTGATAACGACTAGGGGTGGTTTGTGCAATACGATGGAATTTTAGTCCCCTAGTTTGTTTATATATACCTCTGTTTGATCTAACTCTTTCCATAATTCTTTCTCAATTTAAGAATAGATCATACTTTCTACTATATCCCTTTTACGTAAGTTATGATAATCGTTAGGATTTGGCTGTTAAGGCAAGGCTTGCCCAATATCAAATATGAAAAACTATTGTAAAATGAGGGCAAAATTTAAATGATGGCATGACGCCAAAAAGAAAAAGGATAGTTGCAGGTCAAAATTTGAAATAAGGAGATATTATTTGTGTTATTAAAGTTGTGGATTGGACTTGAAAGTTTCTCTCTGAAATGGACACAATGATATTGCAAAATCCATAACACGGGAAATTAATCTTTGGGCTTTGACATTTCCTATTTCAAAAGGAATAAAGAGGAAATTAATTATATGTCATGCCATTGATGTGTGGATTATAGTATTCTACTGTATAGTGCATTGAACTAAAAGAAATGGTTGCTCTCTCCCTTATTTGGTTATCAAATTTTCATTTAACATGAATTAGATGCCCTTATTTGGTTAACTGATCACTCTAAAATTGACAGGGCCTCACGTAGAAATGTCAATATGGGATGGGCTTGCCCATGCGAATGCGCCCACTAATCATTTTGATGGATCATACAATAGTCAGCCCAATTCATTACCACGTGGGTTGTTGTTTGCGGTGGCCCAACCCACTTTTTTAAAAATATAATCTTATAATTTTCATAAATTTTAAATAAAATGCTAACATGAATATTTACATTATGATAATAGATGGTTTTACAACTTGCTAACCAATTCCCAAATCAACAAATAAAACAATCCTAATAATACATATTAAGTTTGACTTGTTGGACACAAAGCTTCTGCAAAACTGAATAACTTTTACATGATATATACAACTCAAACCAAATAGAGATATTAATAAGAAAACTAAAAAGTTACGGACTAACAATACAATTAGCTAAATAGAAATACTAACTTAATTTTGTTCCAAATATATCACGATAAAATACAGAGAGAATAAAGATAGACAATAGTTCATCCACTAAAATGTGGTAAATTCAAATTGTACAATTCTAAGATTAGATTCCAATTGGTTTACTGTAGAAGAAAACAATCTAAAGTCATTTTAACAGTAATATCATTTAAAATCTGGTTGTAGACATTAAAATTTTGCTGATTCTATAAGACGTGTTCAATTTGAATTGAGACTCTATTAGAATTCTTGGAGGCTACTCAACCCTAAACCCTAGTTTATGCCTATATAAAGAGTACTAAATTCTCTTAAGAGGCATCTCAAAATATCCCATAAACTCTTGGTAAAGATTAATCAAGTCCAAATTGATTATCACATGGATAGTGTTTGGTCTAGAATGTATTCAATATTCTCTTAAAATATCAAATGTATATTTCTTGGATTCTTTCGAATTTCAAGATCCTTACCAAAAAAACACCAAATATTACTTGATTGGATAGACTATTCCTAACTCATATCCTTAAATGAAAAATTGTCATGATTAAACTATTTCTAGCTCTAATCTAACGACTAATTTCATCAAGTCCTCACAATGAAGTCTTACCCAATCCCATTTTGTTTTTTCAAGCCAAAACAATTTAGAGAGTTAAACCAATGTTTGCAAAGCCAATGAATTTTAGATTAAAACTTTATGATACCAATAGATCCATACTTAACAACCAATTTTAGAACCAATTAATCAACACCTATTGAATTTTTTACCCATATCTAGAACTTACACACATATCTATAAATTTAGTTACTCATGAATGAAGAAATGGAATATATATCCAAATAAGAGTACTTCATTTCAAGCAAAAATGGACAGACAATGGTGAGATCCAATCTTACCAAGGTACACAAATATGAGTTTGCTTTCTTAGCGGGTAAGAAAGTTCTTAGCTATTTTCTATCACTACAAATTCCGAAAAAGAAGACTCTCTACAATATTCTCAATTAGGAAGAAGATAATAGTACATAATCATACAAATCTTTATTCTATACTTAAACCTTCCTAAGAAAACACTTTATCCTTCAAATACATTTTTTCCTTGAGCTTTTAGAATTGAATTGAGCTAGACCAGCAAAATTGTGACATGGACTTGTTAAATTTCAATCACAGCACTTCTTAAACCTTTAGTTCTAATACCACACTTGCACTTGGATCAGTAGAACACTGATCATGAATTTTTTAGCGCCAGTTATTTGCCCGTGCTTGATTCTATTTAATTCTAGTAAAGCTGGTGAGATGCCAGTTGGCTTCTCTGAGCTGCTGGTTCCTTCGCCGGTATGCTTAAGTTGTTTTAAAATCAAAATCATTCAAACTTAATTTTTCTACAAAATACATGCACATAAGAGAACTAGGACCTAAAATCCCTGCAATTAACATTAAAATATAGTAATAATTGATGAATATAAGATCAATAAGTTGATAAAATACCAACTCATCAAATCCCCAAAGTTGAACTGTTGCTTGTCATCAAGCATAACTATTGGCACAAAGTAGTTGAAAAATCTTAATTGACTTATTATCCAAATAAATCAATTGAAAGTTCAACAATTAGAGGCTGTAGCATTCATGATATAACTTAATATTATTGTGTTCAAAATAGATATGAGTTTTTTTTTTCATAAAGGCCTACAGAAGCTACTGAAATAAGGTTTAGGGCAAATACCCATGGCTTGTCCTTAAAAATGGATGAATGAATCAATCAAAACTAACAATTATGTTTAGCCTCAATATCATTAAATTATTTAATTATCTAGTTGTTGATTCACACGATTGATAATATGATCATGATCTTCTGACCTCTAACCGCCTACCACAGCTGACAGTCTAACTATATCGTTGAACATGGATAGATTGAATCACTTATGGAACATTACGTTCTTTTGTTGTATTTGAACCAATTAAGCCACATAGGTATATCCCTATCCTAGATGCAAATCAATTCTAGTTTTAGAAATAAAAGATCATGCTCCTTGTATTTCGGTTCCATCCCTCTATTCCTCTCCCAAGTTCAAAAGTATACAATAGGTTTATTCTAATGGTGATCAAACATTAAAATAGTAATATAAGAATATAAGGACTACTAATATGATAAACACATATGTAGAATCACTAAACAATCATTTATAAGTTACCATAGCAAGAAGTTTAAATTCACATAGATATGGAACAATTACAACAAATCATTGAAATAAAAGATGTAAAAATAATAAAAGAGAAAAAAAGATGAAATCAAAGTTTTTCGGCCTCTACGACGGCTCTTCATTTTTTTCTAGGTCAAAGGTTATGTTCTATAGGATAAATTACCTATATACACATCTTTATTTTCCATAATTTCCATCATTCCCTACCATTTTAAAATATTTTCAAAATCCCTTATTTTTTTTCAATTCTCAAGTCAAACGGATACATAAGTATTTCAGCCTTAACACATGATTTCCTTCCCTTTTTCACTCCTTTAATCTCTCCCTAATTTCACTCTACAATCTTATCAGTTACAATTTTCATATCAATTTGATTTTCAAGAGGATTCTCTATAATCTTATCAGTTACAATTTTCAAAAGGATTCTCTACAATCTTATTAGTTTAATTTTCATATCAATTTGAATTTTTTTTTCCTCATTTTTTCTTGTTCATCTTTTTCTAATATATATGTATTCAGATTTTTAATGTATCTAGTTGTTTTTGTTTCTTAAATTAATGTATAATGTCTTCATTTCAACATTATGATACATTACAATTTCATTATGTACAATGTATCGTGTTCAAATTACTAAATTATCTTACGGTTATAGTTTGAGATACATTAACTAGATTTTTAATGTATCTAGTTAATTTTGTTTCTTAAATTAATGTATAATGCCTTTGTTTCAACACTATGATACATTACAATTTTATCATACACAGTGTATCGTGTTCAAATATTAATTTTGATACTTGATATAAAACTTCTACTAAATGTATCATTTGTCATGTATCTAGGTGTTGCTATATATCGGATACACAGCATTCTATTCTTGCATGAACAAATACACAATTTTTTAGACATGATACATAAATTCGAATTTACGCTAATTGTATCTGATACGTAGCAACTACCATATACATAAATAGTAATGTATTGATAAATCTATCCATCTCAGAAATAAAATTCAAAAAACGATTACACAAAATTATAAAAGTATGAATGATCCATCAAAGTTATGCATCTCTTTAGAGTTTATGTTTGTTGTATCAATCCATAACGGATACATTGAAAATCCAAAATCTTGATTCTTCACCTCAACGATGTATCAGATCTCCAAATTTTTCCTCAACTCATCGATCTTTAATTCAGCTGCAATGGTTGTTTTGAGATTCACAAATCAATATTTTGACCAACAATTATTTCATCACTTTTGTATCATTCATACCTCACCTCATTTTCTCAGATTCCGAAAGGATTTGCTTCAGATTCTGGAAGGAAATCCCCACTTTCTTAGATTCCGGAAGGATTTCCTTCTACTATATATCGGATTTTCAAGTTTTCCTCATCTCATCGATCTACTGCAATGGTGGATTTGAGATTCATAAAAGAAATTATTTGCCCAACAATTATTCATTATGTATCTTATCAAATTTTTGGTAAATTTGAATTTGATTTGAATGATTATTCGATGAACATGAGATGATGAATAGAGAAAAAAAATGAATTTTGAATTTGTTGATTCTGGAAGGATTTGCTTCTGATTGAATTGTTTGAAGCTAGGAGGATTTGGAAGAGAATTGAGAGAAGAAAATTTGAATTTTGAAATAATTGAAGCAGTTACCATTTGAGAAAGATTGACAACAAATTGATTAGCGTGATTTGGGGAACTTACATTCAAAATTGATTACCTTTCCTTTAAAAGTGTAACTGGATTTGTTTTAATGTATTGGAATTAATGTATCCGACTTGTTTGCTATGTATCCGGATAACACTGATTTTGAGGAATTTTTGTAAATTGGAAAAGAGTAGGGATACAATGTAATTTAGGTCTTTACACTATATGATTTAGGTAAGTTATACTTTTCTATATCATATCCTCCTCCCTTCAAGAATTATTCCTATTGACTATTTATAAATATAAAAAAAACCTTAAATAAAATAATCGAGTTCTAAATAAATTGAGAAACCCAAATCCAAAGAAATTGGGTCTCCGCGTCACAGTGCCGGCAGCCGCTCAACAATGAACAATTTGCTGCTCTTGTCTTCATATTGGAACACGTGTCAAATGTGCATATTTCAATTTAAATTTAATGTATTACGTTGTCTTCTTGATTTCCTTTATAATCTTTCATCTTTAATTCGTTTTGAGTCTAAATCTTTTATATTCACATCATTTTAATCCTACAAAAAAGAAAATAAACTATTAAGCACAATTCATAAAATCCAAACGCAAAAAGGACAAGTAAAAATATTAAATATGAGGCAAATAATGATGAAAAATATGTATTTTTTAGCTCACATTTCATTCTATAATCTATCATCTTTAATTTGTTTTGGCTCCAAATCTTTTCGTATTCACATCATTTTAATCTTACAAATAAAATACACTATTAAGCACAATTCATAAAATCCATGCTAAAAAGGACAAATAAAAATATTAAATGTGAGACAAATAATGATTAAAAATAAGTATTTTTAGCTTACAACAACACCTATCACGACCAAAAGTATACCCTGGACGTGACATGACCTATAAGACCACAAAATGTCCTACACAAACCATTTGTCATACATAAGATAAAATATAATTGAACATACGAGAAATTAAAGTAGGAAAGCTCATATCATAAAGGAGTTTGAAATAGACGCAGAAGTCTAATCATAGTCTTGACAAGTCGATCTATTACATCAAAAGAAGTAGTCGGGGGAAAAAAACATACACCATGTACAACATCCTAAAAATAAAGACATAGGAAAACATGGTAAAGATGACATGGTCCTCAGAACATGAGGACTTACTTGGTCAACTAGCCATGAGCGGGAAGAGAAGAAGCACCAAACCCTATATAATAACACAATGTAGGCACAAATATGTATTAATACATGAAATGTACTAACTATGAGGATATACATAAAACATGAGACATAATCATAAAGGGACATTAGGGAAAACATGATATGCATGACCAAACAAAACTTCTTGAAAAGTATTTAAGGAAGAACCGTAAATCATGAACATGGTCAATGCATCTTGAAACATGATAAAAAACTTCATAAAAACCTTTGAAGTAACTTAGTTTGTTTTGTGGGATATTAGATTTAAACGAAAATAGACCATGTGAGCTATAACATAGAATCTAATGTAACACCTACACAAAGAAGGGAAAGTCTAATTGCCAAGGTAAAACGCTGTACGATTCATTCATATGCTATTTATGGAGCCACTTTCTAGGTCTTTTAAGAAAAATCTTGCAGGGGCACGTAGTTAGGAACTAGAGTTTGCTACTAAAGACTACTCTATTTGAGCCTCCACTGCAAAATATTCTCAATGCTAATTTAATTCCCAATGGAATAGATAAATTCAATCATCAAAACATGACATTAGGAAAGACAATAATCATAATACCAATTAAAATCATGAAGTCTTGTAAGAGTAACTCCTTTAAACCATGATTCATGCATATGGGAGAAATCCTTTCACCTATCATGATTATCTAAGTATGTGAGAAATTCTTTCACTTATCATGATTATATATGTATGTGAGAAAACCCTTCACAAATTTATGATGCTTATCTCAAAAGTTACCCTAGATCATAAACATCTTTCTCATTAGAAGATACATAACTCTCATAATTCATATTTGACGAGTAATGGATTTGCACTCATTTCTTGCTCTTTTTTTGTGATTTTGTGGTACTCAAGTAGAGAAAGAAGCTAATTATTCATTGAATTATGTTTATTTTAGGTGGAGGAAAAATGATGCACAAAAGTGTAAAAGAAGCTGAACCTGGTAGAAATTGATCCTTAGATCTCGCACCTACGAGTTGTTGTTTGCTTTTGCGAACAATCAACCAAAGTCAACTGGTTTCTTAAGCAATGATGCAGAGTTCGCTTTTGCGAACTGGTCAAGAAAGGTAGAATTCTCTTAAGCGACATGATGTTCGCTTTGGCATCTGCTTTTACAAACTCCCAGTCGCTTTTACGGAGACCGCCTATCGAGACATGGCCAAATTTGGAAATTCTCAAGCATTGAATCCAAATTCAGAAAATAGGGCTATAGGGGAGCATCATTCATCATCCAAACTGAAAATCTAGATAGAGATTATTGAAGAGAGAAAAACTCATCTTCTTAGTTGAGAGTAATTTCTTGTTGTTCTTAATTTTAGACTGAGACGTTGAAGATAAGTTGCCTCATAATTCATCTTTTGGTTTGAAGATTGTGTTTCTAATGATAATATCGTTTATCCTATCTTCTTTCCCTTACTTTGTATAGCATGAATTGTGGGTGTAATCGCTAATTGAGGTTGCGATTTTGTGCTAGAGATAGGCAATTCCATTTGGTCTTTGATTCCTCATCCTATTTCTTTTGTATTTGATTGCATTCTTCACATTCATGAATTAGGTTTAATATATTCTCCATGTTTGAATTTATTAATTGAGAGTGCCCGCTCAATTCTATCGTCCGAGCTTTGTAGGTTGCTTGAAATAGAATCCGTGGAGTGGCACATGTGATGTTAATCCCATTCTAGCTTTAAATCTTGATTTTGAGATCGAAAGGAGAAAATCTAAGGTTTCATTGTTAAGTGAAAGGCTTGCTTGAAAGAGATGTCTAAGTTAAGGTAGTGGGTTGTTTTGTTGAGTTACATTATTGAGACTGAAAGTAGATGTCATGAAATAGTTCTTTGAGAACGAAAGGAGATTAGGATTAACCTATGATTACCTAGACTACCCATGAGTGAATGAGCATGTGTCGAGATTGCAATGGATCGTAGAGTGAGAAGCCTGAATATTTCAATTCCCGATTAGCCCTTAATTTGTTCTTTTCCCAACACCTTTGTTTGTGTTACTAAACCATTTTCTTAATTTGACAATTGTGTATACATTGTTGTGTTTAGATTCAAGCTTGTAGCTATTAGTTCTCTATTTTTTCAATCGCCGACAAGTTATTCAATGTGGGATTCGACCCCGAGCTTTAATTGGATATTTTTATTGACGATGACCACCTACTCTTTTGATTGTTTTTCAGGAGTAGTTTGAGCATTATAAATAATAACTCCTATGCTGGGGAACAATTAGGCGTATTATTTCTAATGTACTTATTTCTATCTAGATTGTGAATAAGATTCTTTATTTTCTTTTGTTTTGTTTCTTTGGATTTTTGTGATCATGAAATATTTGGGATTGGTATTGCCCTACACCATCACTTGTCCTTGTGATGAAACAAATGTGATAAATCAATTGAGGCTTAGGGTCGTGGATGAAAATCTCATTTGAGGGAAGAATGCCCTACATCTACTCTCCCTTGTGATGAAAAGTCATCAAAAAGTGCACCTAGCTCGGTGCTATGACATGGTCGACTTTGAGTTTAGGCTTTCTACTCTTTGGGCTAAGGTGAGAATAACTGTGAGGGTGAAAACTCTTCATTGTCCAATGGCCGAAAAGATCAAAGAAGGTCTCACAACTTGTACCTTGCTTGGTGTGATGAGACGATCCAACTCATGTTCAGGATTGAATTGTTTAACGCCAATGCAAGAGAAAATATTGAGGTGGATATAAAAGATATCTTGATCTTTTGCAACAAACCCAAAATAATAACAATCCAAGAAGCCGAAATAAATAGCATGATACTAGAGTTGCAAGAAAAAGCCAAATAGATCATAATTGGCATCTTTAGTTCAAGTGAAATTGAGGGTGTCACACTATTGAAGGCCAACAATCCTGAAAGGCAATGTTCAGGTGGCCTAACAACCCTCTCATCCTTAGGCTTGCCAAAGGTTCCAAAATGGAAGAATGATACTCCCTTCGTCCAATTTTATATGTCATCCCTTTCTATAAATAGTTAGACCACAATACTTGTCATTTTATAAAATCTATGCATAAATTACCATATTTTGCCTATTATACCCTTGATAGAGTACTTAATTAATCTTGAAAATGTATTCATCATTTATTATAAAGTTGACTTAAGAAAACATTAAATAAGGGTAGAAGGGTAAAGTTACATCATTTCTTAATCCAAGTGCAAAGTAAAAATGTGACATATAAAATGGGACGGAGGGAGTACAAAGTTGTGTAATAGATACAAGTCTTCAAAGTGGAGAGATCGGGTGAAATGTGTGATTCTCTCTTGCACTCCCTATGCTCTTCGGAGTGAATATGATCTAAAGTTGGGGAGAAGGTTTGTTGCCTTAAAGTGGAAACAAGGGTGATGCACACGACGCCGCGCCGCGACATTAAATTGTGTGCTTGATGAGAGGCAATCCATAAATTTTCAAATTAGTTTATTTTTGAGTTTTTGATTTTAGATTAGGTTTAATTTTTGTTTGTGACTAAGCCTCATGATTTTAGAGTTTTTGAAACTAATTTAAACAGGTTTGGAGGCGTGAATCTTGGAGGAAATGAAATTGGATGTTAAGACCCCATCAAAATATGACTTGGGAAGCTTTTTGGGCACCCAAGCTCACCCAATGAGACAAGGCAAAACACCTAATACCCCCCACCCCCTCCCTCGAGTTTGCTAAAATGCACAGTGAGCAACCTGCCAAAAGGGCCTCAGAAGTCGCAAAAGCAAACAATAGTTTGCTTAAGCAAAGTCTGCGAAAGCAACCCCTTCTCGCAAAAGAGAACATCGCTTAAGCGGAGTGGCACTCACTTAAGAAAACCCCGTGTTTAATGAAAGGTCGCCAAAGTGACCAATAATCTCTTAAGAAAAGGTAAGAGTTTAAAAAGGCAGTGGATAGAAGCCAAACAAGCAAAACACCCAAAATAAAAGGTACAACTTCTTGTTATCTCATTCAGCTGTCTCAAATTATTCTAAAGCTCTTGGTCTTCATTTTACAAACGAAATCTTGTATGTCTCTCTCACTCTTACTCTATTGAATAGGTAAATTTCATTTGAACATTTGGATTTTCCTTGATTGAATGTTGGGGTGGGGGGGGGGTATTATGTGGGTAGTAACTTCTCTAACTTGGGGGGTTTAAAATTATGAATGTGTTGGCTGTATTCTTTGCTTAATTCGTTAAATGCATGTGTGTGCCTAATTTAAAGTATTTGGGGAAGTCTTTAGCATCCATTTCATGATATAATTGTTGAAAACATATTGGGAACCATGTGTTTGATAAAATGCCGAAAATAACTCAAAAATAATTTTTGAAACTTGTTGTGCCAAAATGATTGAGTTTCTTGATTGCTTATTTGGTTGTTGTTGATTTTACACTGCTAGAGACTTAAAATTTTGTGCTAAATTGAGAAGTGAAGTTGGTTGTTGATGTAAAAGGGGGGTGACTGTTCGTAAAAGCAAACTCGCCATTGCAAAAGTGATGTTCGCTTAAGAGATCTCCCTTTCCTTCTTGATCTCCACATAAACAACCTTCTTGTCATTTTTGCGATGTTTGCTTAAGAGAAAATGGCTTTGCTTTTGCAATATTTGAGACTATTTTTCTGCGAGGGTTAAATTTTTTAGTATATTTATTTTTGGTTCCAAATTAATTTCCAACCCTTTTCTTTGACTTCTACCTATTAAATAGCATTGTTGGTGAATGCACGTATGCACAAATTGCAGAAAAATTGGTAAAGATCTCTCGCAACAATAAAGCATGGAGCACTAGGAGGTCGGATATTGGGAGAAACACATTTGTCATTCATGCTACAAACAAGCAGTCTGCGGATGAATTCATGAGGAGATGGCTCAGATGAGGACCAAGTTAGGGTTGGTATTGAACCATGTGAACGAAAGTGCGGAAAAGGTAAATGTTGTGAACTATTTGACTAGAACTCCACCACTAGTTGAAAAGTGTTACTATGAAGAAAATGCTTATGCGGTGAATGATCAGATGGGGGGCTTCCGACCAAACGCCCAAGGATCCAACATGGAAAATTGGCGCCAAGGTCAAGGAAACCAAGGTTAGAACAATGGCAATTACAATCGAGAGGGTCAATATGTTCGGGATGGGAACTTTAATCGCAACAACAACTACAACTGGAACAAATATGGCAAAAAAAATAATCGGGTTAGACCTTATGTTCCCCCCTCAAAATCAGGAATCTGATAGGAGGGAAGCTGGAGGCAATATGGCGAGTATTGAAGATATGATGCAGAACATGATGACAAGGTTTGATGCAACTGATGAGGTTGTGAAGGACATGAGAAATGATATGTCTGGTATTGGTCAAAAGGTTGATGCCCATATAGTGTTAATAAGGCATCTAGAGTAACAGATGACTCAATTGTCTACTACAGTGAACCCACGTCAACCTGACACTCTTCCTAGCAACACCATCTAGAATCCAAAGAATGATGGTTATTGAATGGCAGTTACTACTCGAGGGGGTAAGCAAACCATTGATCCATCCATGCCGTTAGTGCTGGATGGTGAAATTAGAAAAGAAGATGATGTGGTAGAAGTTAGAGAAGAGTCTGAGAATGCGACAGATAAAGAAGCGGAGATATCTCAAAAAGTGGTCCCCATACCTAGACCTCCACCACCTTTTCCACAGAGGTTAGTAAAGAAGACTGAAGATGGTAAATATCACAAGTTTATTACTATGTTGAAGAAGCTTTCCATCAACATTCGTTTGATAAAAGCTTTGGAGCAAATGCATGGGTATGCGAAGTTTATGAAAGATATGGTGACAAAGAAAAGGTCTGTGAGTTTTGAAGATGATGATAGATTGCAGCATTGTAGCGCTATTTCTACAAGGTCTCTTGTGTAGAAAAAGGAAGATCCTAGTGCTTTCACGATCCCATGTACTATAGGGTTATTACACTTTGCTAAGGCATTTTGTGATCTTAGTGCTAGAATCAACCTCATGCCATTGTCTATTTATAAGAAGTTGGGTCTAGGGGATCCAAAGCCTACTATGATGCAGTTACTTATGGCTGATCGAACCGTGAAAAGGCCCATTGGTGTACTCCATGATGTGCTAGTAAAAGTGGAGTCGTTCATCTTTCTGGCGGATTTTGTGATTCTTGACTATGAGATTGATTTTGAAGTTCCTATCATCCTTGGGAGACCATTCCTTGCCACAAGGCGTGCATTGGTTGATATGGAGAAGGGGCATATGAAGTTCAGACTGAACAATGAAGAAGCAACCTTCAATATTTGTAGGTCCATGAAGTAGAATAATGAGCTCCAAGCGGTATCTGCTATGACCTACAGAGTTGAGAGTGGAACAGAAGTGCAAATTAAAGAGCGACTAGGTGTTGAGGCAATAGCAGCAGTTATGATGAATTTCGATAGTGATGGAATTAAATAGTACGATGAGTTGGTAGTTGCACTCGATAGGTTCAAATATAAGCCAAAAGCAAAGAAGTGTGAGTTAGACATGAAAAATTGCAAGTTTCTACCCGCGAGACCATCTGTTGTGGAGGAACCAAAATTGGAGCTTAAGGCTCTACCACCACATTTGAGGTATGTATTCTTGGGTAGAGATAATACCTTGGCAGTCATCATTGCGGCAGATTTAAATGTGAGACAAGTAGAGTGCTTGGTGACTATGTTAGAGAGGTCCAAGCAAACTATTGGGTGGACTATTGCGGATATTATTAGGATTCCTCTCGGTATTTGTTCCCACAAAATCCAACTCATGCCATATCACAAACCTAGTATTGAGCACTAAAGAAGATTAAACCCGCCTATTCAAGAGGTAGTTAAAAACAAGATCATCAAGTGGTTGGATGCTAGAGTTATTTATCCCATTGCAGATAGTAGTTGGGTATGTCCTGTTCAATGTGTGCCCAAGAAAGGTGGGATTACTGTGGTTCCTAATGAGAGAAACAAACTTGTTCCGATGCGGCCCGTGATTAGATGGAGAGTCTGCATGGACTACCATAAGATAAATGCTTGGACAAAAAATGACCATTTCCCTATGCCATTCATGGATCAGATGCTGGATAAACTTGGTGGTAAGGATTGGTATTGTTTTCTTGATGATTATTTGGGCTACAATTAGATTTCTATAGCTCCGGAGGACCAAGAGAATACCACCTTCACTTGCCCTTATGGGACTTTTGCCTTTAAACGGATGCCCTTTAGGTGGTGCAATGCTCCAGCAACCTTCCAATGTTGTATAATGTCGATATTTTCTAATATGGTGAAGGACACTATTGAAGTGTTAATGGATGATTTCTCTGTGGTAGGTGACTCTTTTAACCAATGTCTGGATCATCTGGCTAAGGTGCTTAAAATATGTGAAGACTGCAATCTGGTGCTAAATTGGGAGAAGTCCCACTTTATGGTGAAAGGAGGGATAGTTCTGGGTCATCAAATTTCTGAGAAGGGCATTGAGGTTGATAAAGCAAAGGTAGAGGTAATTGACAAGCTTCCACCACCTATCTCTGTAAACGGTGTTCGAAGTTTTCTTGGGCATGCAGGTTTCTATAGGAGGTTCATCAAAGATTTCTCTAAAATTGCACATCTACTGTGCAATTGCTCGAAAAGGAGTATAAGTTTGATTTTGATGATGCTTGTCTGCTAGCATTTGGAGAGCTGAAGGAGAAGTTGGTTACTGCACCTATCATTAATTCACCGAATTAGGGACAACCGTTTGAGGTAATGTGCGATGCGAGTAGAGTGGCGCTTGGTGTAGTATTGGGACAGAGGTGAGAGAAAATTCTCCATCCTACTTACTATGCTAGCAAAGCTCTAAATGTGGCCCAGAAGAATTATATGTGACTGAACAAGAGATTCTTGCGGTGGTTTTTGCATTCAAAAAATTTCGATCCTACGTGCATGTGACTAAGGTCATAGTGCATACTGACTATTCTGCATTATGGTATTTGATGGAGAAGAAGGATGCAAAATCGAGGCTAATTAGATGGGTATTCTGGCTGCAAAAGTTTGATTTTGTGGTAAAAGATAGAAAGGGGACCGAAAATCAAGTTGCCGATTACTTGTTCAGATCAGAGGAAGAAGCTATGCTTAAGCTTGGTGATAGGGCTGAAATTAATGATACTTTTCCAGATGAACAGGTATTGGCTGCTTCTCATGATCTGGTCCCTTGGTTCGCAGACTTTGCTAATTATTTGGCAAGCGATTTGGTGCCCCCATACTTGTCTTTTCACCTAACGAAAAGGTTTATGCATAATGTGAAGAAATTCTTTTGGGATGAGCTTTATTTGTATCATAGTTGTGCTGATGGGATTATTCGTCACTGTGTGCCTGAGGTTGAGATGTTGATTGTACTTGAAGGATGCCATTCATCGCCCGTTGGTGGGTATCAGAGTGGTATTCGGACTGTGCATAAGATTTTGCAATATGGGTATTACTGGCCTACTATCCACCAAGATGCTCATGATTTTGTCAAGTCTTGTGATCGTTGCCAAAGAGAAGTAGGGATTTCAAAGAGGAAAGAACTTTCTATGAATCCTATATTGGTGATAGAGTTGTTTGTTATATGGGGCATTGATTTTATGGGTCCATTTGTGAGTTCACATGGGATGAAGTATATTCTTGTTGCGGTTGACTATGTATCGAAGTGGGTGGAAGCAGTTGCGCTCCCCAACAATGAAGGAAAAAATGTCATCGCATTTTTGAAAAAGAATATCTTCTCCAGATTTGGTACACCGACAACTATTATCAGTGATGTAGGTTCCCACATTTGTAATAAGTTGTTCAAGGCACTACTTGAGAAGTATGATGTCCGCCACAATGTAGCCACTCCTTACCATCCACAGACTAGCGGGAAAGTTTTAGCGACCAACATAGAGATCAAACAGATTTTGGCGAAGACTGTGAATGCTAATAGAACGGATTGGTCAAGGAAGCATAATGATACTCTATGGGCCTATCGCACTATATACAAGACCCATATGTATGTCCCTTTACCAACTTGTATATGGGAAGTCTTGCCATTTACCGGTAGAGCTAGAGCATAAGGCTTTGTGGGTGATAAAGAAGCTAAATTTAGATTGGGGCGCCGCATATAATCAAAGAATGAATGACTTGAATATGCTTGATGAGTTTCACCCAAAAGCTTATGAAAGTTCAGTCTTGTACAAAAAGAAGATGAAGAGGTATCATGATTAAAGAATTGAAAAGCGAGAATTTGTTATGGGTGATCTTGTGCTTCTATTCAACTATAGGCTTCGCTTGTTTCTGGGAAAACTCAAATCCAAATGGACCGGGCCATTTTTTCCCACCAAAGTGCTTCCCCATGGGGCAGTTGAGCTTGAGAACAGTGAAGGAACAAGGTTCATGGTTAACGGGCAAAGGATCAAGATCTATCTGGGAAATGCTTAAAGTGTGCAAGAAGGTGTTGAGGCCTATTATCTTGATGAAGTCTGAGTAATTAAGAGGCCAGCATCGTGCCACGATATTAAATCAAGCGCTACTTGGGAGGCAACCCAAGATGTAAAATCTAGCCAACAATAGGTTTTTGTTTTCCGTTTAGTAATTTTGTTTATTTAGTTGCTTCTTTGTACTCATTTAGATAGTTATTTTACTTTTGTTTTAGTGTTGGCTATACATAGCATCGGGTCCGTCTCTAAAAAGTGTCAAGAAAATGTAAAAATAATGTGCTAAAGGTTGCTACATGTGCAGGGGAGAGAAGAAGAATCTGTAGGAAAAAGGTCTGGTGCAGCGGTCTACAGACCCTATTGATGATCTGTGGTTCAGTCTGTAGATCGTCAATAGCGTCCGTAGATCTCGAGTAAGGTTTCTGAATTTTTAAGTGCAAGTTTGATCTACGGTCCCCTTCTACGGACCGTAGATTGACCCACGAACCATAGACGGGGTCTTGTGGGTCCAAAACCCTAAATATTGCCTGACCCGACCCAGAACAATCCTATTTAATATCCCCCAACTTTAAATCATTCCCACTTCCCTCCATTTACCACCAAACCATTTCTAAACTTCCCAATTCCTTAAATCACTCCTTAACTCCCCATTAAATCTTCCATTTGCTCTCTCCTGAAAACCTAATTTTCCTTTCCTTTCCAACCTCCACTCATCCCAGAAATTCCCCAATATCTCTCAATTTTTTTCCAAAACTTTGGTGTTCGGGTTTGGCGTAACTAGGCGATTAGTGTGGTCTTGTAAAGCTTGGTGTCATCACGCAATCACCCCACTCCTCATTGCTTGTAAGGTAATAAACTTTCCCCTCACTTTGAATTTTGGTTCATAGATTGAGTATAGAAAGTTGGGAGTCGGGTTTTGACCTTGGGTAATTAAGTGTATGTAATTGCATGCTAACATTTAAGTACTAAAACCCTTGGAACGATAGATTGTGATTGTGTTGCCTTGATAGTGTGATAAACCTGTCTAAATGCTAGTCTATATGTAAGTTTCGACTTAGGGTTCCGAATCTAGTATGAGATAATTATCAAATTGAGTAATTGGAACCATTAGAATGATGAACTAGCATGATTAAATGTTGTAATGCATGGTTCAACTAGGATACTGTTGAAAATGGTCAAATATGTGGGCATGAAAATAAAGAATATTTGAAACCTGGCACAGATCACGTCTACGAGACCTCGTCTACAGACCGTAGATTAGGTTCGTGGTTGGATGCACTTGAAATTTACTAATTGTGAAACCACGGATGTGGACTACGGTCAGTAGAGTAATCTATAGACCGTTCTATACATCTGTGGTTTCCATCTACGACCAATATTGTTAGTCCTTTGATCCACAAAAGGGTTCCACGGAACGTAGATCAGTCTACGGACCGTAGGTCCCCTCCGTAGATGACCACTGTAGCCACTGCCTAAAAATATTTTTGGGTCTTTATTTTTGTTTGTTTTTAGTTCTAATTTTTTTTCGAGTGTGTTGGTAGTTCGTTTTGGCACTAATAACGCTTCCACAGATACTATGGCACACAAGAAGCTAGTCACCTATACAAAATAGGGCAAGTCAAAATTTGATACCCCTAGCTTCAGGTTAATCGATAAATACACGGACGCAGAAAAAGATCTGGCATATGTTCCACTGACCACGAGGACATCCCCTACTGCACCTCGGGATACCCAAAATATGTCCTGGTAGGTGGTCACCGATGTAGTCACTATCTCCCAGTCTAATGAGGAGAACATACTGATCGGGTCACCGACTGGTTCTGCCTCGGTTTTGAGGTTGGTTCAGCTTTCAGTTCTGAGGCAGGTTCGACTTCTAATTCTGAGGTTGGTTCTACTTTCAGCTCAAAGTCCACCTCTTCTTGCGGCTCTAAGTCTGCCCATGCTTCCGTCCGCCACTTTGGATCCTCCACAAGCTCAGGATCATAGGACAAAGCTGACTCGTCTGATCAGGCCACTAGTTTGGGAGAAGTCCAGGTGCCACGAAGCTATGACCCTGATCCGGTGGCTGGGAGCCAAATAGATGATTTGTTGAGGGGTAATGGAAAATCTATCGGGATGCCAGAATGTTGAATGAGAAACAGAAGTTGGCCCGGCTTATTCATAAAGCGTGCAGAGTCCTCACGGGGAGCGAACACACTATTTTCGACATCCACTAGCTTTTTTAGTTTCACAAGTGTGACTGGATGGCTCGAGACCTTGGGACTTATAGCGAGGACATTGTGCGGGAGTTTTATGCCTCCTATGCTGCCACTCTCCGAAGTTCGATTGACAAGAAGTCCAAACCCACAGGCTAGGACCCTATCACTTCTACTATGGTCCGAGGTTTTCCAGTGGATATATCACATGCCACCATCAGCCGATTCCTCTATTCCCCTAGTCCTGATCACAATTGCACTCTCAACATGGCCGAATTTGATTACAGATGAGATGTTGTGAGGAGTAGAGCCTTCACGCATAATGCAGAGCAGAGGGAGGCTGTTATTCTTTGGTTGGCTAAATACATCGCTGCAGATGGCGAGCGTGCGGAGTGGGTCACCGTACCATGATTGGGTATTTGAAAGGCCACATTAAATTTTGTGGCAAAGTTCTTTAGGTCGTTGGTGCGTAACAGGGTGTCTCCTACAAAAGCTGACAACCAACTCACATGGGACAGAGCCCGTCATAGTTGCAGCATTAGTAGCAGGAGTGGAGATTAACTTTGCCCACATGCTGCTGGCAGAAATTCACGAGAGGGCGTTCAAGACCTCCACTACTATCCACTTTACTTGTTTAATTTTCCAAGTGTGCAGGGACTCTGGAGTGCCGATTTGGGAGTGTGACAGGTTGATCCACCCTATGGGGACCTTAGATGTTGACCTTTAGGACAAGGCGAATGTGGCAGCACCTCGCAGAGGGCCATGGATCGATGTACCATTGGGTACTGATTTAATACATGATCTAGAGCAGATCCAGGGTGATGAGGCTTCCTCTTCAGCCCACACTGATGATGCCCCAACTTCCTCTTCTTAGGCTGCTAGTCAAGCCCCCAGCTCATCTAGAGCCACCCCGCTTTCGGGAACCACTTTTATACCATTGGTTTGAGTCCAGAAGTTAGAGGCTAAGATGGCCACCTTGCTGCACCATATTAAGCCCAGGATGTGGAAGTTGATTGCTGAGCCCGAAGAGAGTAGAAAAGAGGATGGAAGAAAAATCAGACCATAAGGTCAAGTAGTTCATAAGCGGCTCGATGCCTTCTAGTTGAAAGATCTAGAGAGGCCAGCTCCCACTACTGATATGTACATTATCTGGGCCAATATTGACGTCATCTTGGCCAAAACAGGTATTGAGCAACAGGCTGCACCTCTGCATTAGGCCACGATACAATCCTGGGTGCACTATTCAATGAAGATGATGCGGAGGAGCAACTCGAGTTTGCACGTGCCCGCGGTAAAAGGCACTGATCTAGTCATAAAATTGAGCTTACGGAGAAGGAAAAGGCAAGAAAAATGCAGCATATGCAGAAGAAAAGGGCACAGAAAGCCTCCATAATTGATGAGTAGTTAAGGCAGCAGAGGACCAATGAGATGATTGTTGGGGCATCGAGTTCTATTCCCGTGGGGATTGATGTGAGCACCACTGAGGGTGTAACTAGAGTGACAGATAGCACTACTGATGGTGTTGTCCTTGTTGATGCGGCCCCTACTGAGGGTGACCCGAGTGTTGATTTAGCTGGCTCCGGGAAACTGGACTCACCCATTTGTTGATGAGTCTTTCGCGCTATGTGCCATAGGTTTGCTTCACCCAATCCATTATCTTTTACTGTTTTTGTATGCACTGGGGAGAATCACATCTATTTTTGTTGGTGGTAGGGTAAATGAATTGTGAGTAATAGGGTGAAGTCTGAGTAACCCAACTCCTAATCTTCTCTTGGGTTTTCTTGCCTGTGTTCTTTTCCCTTGAGAGACTGTTTAATTTATGTTGAACCGGCATGTGTTAGGATCGTATGTGCAGAAGCATGAAAAAAATGAAGCATGATGGCATATGGAAAATGATATCGGTCCAAATTTTGTGATGTGTGCTAGAATTTGTAGGCTAATATAAGTTGAATGTGTTGTCTCTGAGTATGACATGATAATGAATCAACTTGATGGCATGACTTAAGCTAAAACTTGAACTGGGTAATCTGATAATCTGATAATGAAACTATGTGCCAAGAGTGTGTGAGAACAGTTGATTGTTCAAATAGTGTTGTGCAAATCTACAACTTGCCCGGTTAGTCCTACTAAGACAATCTACTCTAGAGGCTAGGAAGTGATCCTAGGCCCTTGTTCTAATAAGTCCACAAATTGCCTAGAAGAAGAATCCAACCAAATAAAATAAATGCTCCCTTTGATCCAAATGAGTTGAGCCTAAATTAAATCATTTCTTTCTAAACCCCTAAGTCACCTTCCCATAATCTACTATGTTCGCCCCGGTGCCTCCTTGGACATGTGCACTTCGACTTAGGCCAAAGCCTAAGTTGAGGGTGGCTAATGTAAACAGTAATCTCAATCTTCACCTTGATCTGACATCGGGTATTGTGCACCTCAACCAATGGAAAATCCATAAGTTGAGGGTGGCTATGTAAGAGGAAACTGAAATCTAAATCCATAAGTTGGTGTTGCAATTCAAGTTGAATTTTTGGGTTTATTATTCTTCCTACGTAAGTTCACAATTCTTTCATCTAAAATAATGAATTGCGTTCATATGATTATGGGTAACTAAACTCCACAACTAGGGTTGTCGGAACCATGAGCGATTAATAAAGTATGAATAGTAAATAAGTAATGCTTGAATAGTATTTTGCATGCATTGATAATTCTTTCATTTAGAAGTCTTTTTAACGAGTGCACACGTTAGAACTCACCTTGTTGCTACTTGCCAGACCAAGGAGGTAATCAACAAGAAAATAATTATCAACATAGATTTAGTGTGATACTATCTAATAGTCTAGTGTCAATTGATGCAAAGTAATAACTAAGCCAAACATTGATGTGATGTCTAATTTGAGTTAAAGGTAAGGGTTAGTAAATTATACACACGTAGCCGGACCATGGTGTAGGGTGAAATTCTCTAGATGACGGACCAAGAATTTAGAGATGCCTAACTTATCACTTTGCATGTAGTACACTAGGAAATGATTGCTATTATTAGGATTACTGCGTTATGAGCTTGTGGGGAACACATATACCTTACTTAATTCTCTCATCTTGATAACAACTAATTAAAATTGACTTTTGTTTAGTAATTACTTACTGAATTTTTACAATTTGTTTCACAAATCCCCCCCCCCCCCCGCCCATTTATTACTTGTGTCTGGAATTAATTTGACTAAACAAATATAATTGCTAGTTAAAGTGACGTCTAAACCATTTTCCTT
Source organism: Solanum commersonii (assembly GCA_029007595.1). Classification (NCBI taxonomy): domain Eukaryota; kingdom Viridiplantae; phylum Streptophyta; class Magnoliopsida; order Solanales; family Solanaceae; genus Solanum; species Solanum commersonii. Next base: position 5,614,843 of record JAJTWQ010000002.1, on the reverse strand, counting down.
ATGGGATTGACCCCAACCTACAAATTGGGTTTTTTACTTGATAACAATAGCTTATACTTTCTTAGGGAGGTGTGTTTTGAGCGAATCAAATTGCTCATTATAATGTATGTATCTATGTGAATGTTGCATTATTGATCACCCTAATAGTAAATGAGGATAATTGAATAATTGTATGCCATGAATCACCTCTTGTTATATGATTGTAAGAATATACATTGTGTTTGTGATTATGGTTTGTTGAATGTATCGGGTGTAACGTTCCAACACACTAACTTGGATCGGTCACCATGTTCTGGCATAAACATGGGATCAATTACCACGTTCTGGCATAAACATAGGATTGGTCGCCACGTTCCGGCATAAACATTGGATCGGTTATCACGTTTCTGTATGCTAACAATTTGAGTGTGGGTTCCATTAGAGAACCATTGAATTGGGTTTCATGAGAGGACCATTGAATTTTGTTGTGTATCTACTTGTGATGAGTACGTTCATATCTAATGATGATGGATATTGAAATATTGTATGTTGCTCTAAATTGATAACAAATGTGTATTATTGAGAACATGGGATGCTACATTGATCCTTAAAAGATGACTTATATTGTATATGTTCGGTATATGTCTGTTTTATAATGTTATGGTTACTTGCATGTGTTTCACTTATTAGGATAGCCGCGTGATCCTACCAGTACATTATGGCTGTGTATTGATACTTCACTTGCTTATTCCTTGTTGACTACATGGCATCTTTAGGCGGCTATTGATAGACCTCAGCTAAGTGGCTATTGATCGTGACCAAATTCAAGGGTGAGCCAGTTCTTTCTGGCTGCCATGGATCTCTCTTGTTTAAGTCCATTCTTTTCGGACTCAGAATATTTGTTTAAGGTTTTTGTTTATGTTTGGGGTTGTACCCCTTGTTCTTATGCTTATCGTTAGTAGAGTTTTGATATAAGGACTTTCAGGTTTTATGGGTTGTTCTTCTGCATTAATTTGGTTAGTTTTTTGTTAAAACCTTGGAGTTTATGGGTACACCATTTTTATAGTAATTTAAATTTGCTTTCGTTTCTTTAAATGCCTTAGTTTTCATAAAACTTATTTGTTTGGGTTGTAGTAATGGTTCTCCCACGAGAAGGTTTGTGTGGGTGCCAATCATGACGGTCTGAGTCGTGACAAAGTTGGTATCAAAGCCCTAGGTTTGTTGATCTTATTGTACCAAAATGAGTCTAGTAGAGTCAATTAGCAGTTTTGTGGGGCTCGGTAGCTACTATTGTAACTTGTCATTTGAGTTGAGTCCAATTGGTATTTCCTGATTCCAATGGGTATCTCAATGAAGTGAAACTAGATGTCGTAGTCCCGGATGAAGGGACACAAGCAAGTTAATTGGAATTAAGAAGGTTCCAATTGGTATCTGGCCTTAGGGGTCGTATAAGGCATAGATTATCAGTAATGGTCGTCTATGGAACAAACTAATTAAAGAATTTGGACTTGTCTACAAGTTGTAACTGCTTGACTGTCGTGAAATTTGTTGTGAAAAAAAAGTCATCATGAGATTAGGTACAAAGGTTTAAATAAATTATGATGTGGTTCGTAAGCAAGAAATCTGGACGTGCATTCCGACTAACTATAATCGTGTGAGAGTCTAGGTGTATCCTGGGGATATATGTGTAGTTGTGTTGAAACGATGTAAAAGGATTCTAAAGTGCATACTTCGATGGGTTGATCGGGGGATAGACAATGATTGTCCTAGCTAAAGGGATTTTCTTAAATGCCTAGATATAGCCGGGAAATCTAGGGGAAATATAGAAAAGAGAGGAACCCCAGAAATTGTTGGTAGGGGTTCTGTTTCAATCGAACCCTCTGGGGCGGGATAATCTCACCTGTGTGAGACCGCTAGTATGGGATTTCTCCCGTAGGAGCGGGACAGGGCAAGATAGAATATTAGCCCTATGTCCCATGTTTTCCCCTAGTCACAATTATGGACCCCGAATGATACCCAAACTAACCCCCGCGATCTAATTTAGTGTTCAACAATTGAATATAAGTTATAATGTGTATTAAAATTGTGGAGAACTTAGGCATATGAGGAGGAAATCAGCGAGGACGTGGAGGACAGGAAAATGGTAATGCAGATAGAGGAGTATTGCAACCAGGCGAGGAGGTTGCCCATCAAAATGATAGGGTTCAGTTATATGCTTTTTCGGGCAAGACCGAATTGGAAGTGTGTGATGCGGTGGTCACTAGTGCTACTCTTGTCTGTAGCCGGATGACTATTGTTTGGTGTGATCTGGGTTCTACCTATTTATATGTGTTAGTCTAATTGCCTTGGGATTTGATGTGGTTTATGATATACTTGATGCCTCCATCCATGTTTCTACCCCAGTTGAAGAGTCAGGCATAGTCACCCTTGTATATCGTGTTTGTCTTATTATGTTTAGGGATTTCCAGACATGGGTTGATTTGGATATGTTGGATATGACTGAATTGATATCATCTTAGGCATGACTTGGTTGTCCCCCCTATTATATCGGACTTAATTGTAATACTAAGTCAGTAACTCTAGAGATCCTCGATAGGGAAATATTAGAGTGGGAATGGGTGTACAAACCTAAGCTAACTAAGATCAAATCCTCCATTCGGGCCAGGAAACTAGTAGGGCATGGTTGTTTGGCTTATTTGATTCATGTTCAGGGCGTTCAGGTTGAGTCTCCCTCTATTGAGTTTATTCATGTGGTATGTGAGTTTTAAGGAAGCTTTACTTACAGAATTTCCTGGTATGCCTCCATATAGAGATACAGCTTTTTGCATTGACTTGGAAACTAACACTTGCCTCATTTTCATCCCTCTGTATCGTATGGCTCCAGCAGAATTAAGAGAGCTTAAGGCTCAAATCCAAGAGCTTCTTGATAAAGGGTTCATCCGTCCTAGTGTTTCCGAGTGGGGTGCTCCTGTCTTGTTTGTTAAGAAGAAGGAGGGTAGTATGAGGACTAATGATTTTATCTTAATCCATAAAGGAGTGGATTAATACTTGAATGACAAGCTTATGGATAAAGAAAGTTCCATTGAGTATACTTAAGTGAAGGAAATTGAAGATTTTAGTAAGAAAGTTCGTAACAAGATTGGGTTAGTCCTTTAAATTTGATGAGTATACCTAAGTTTTAGGTGTCATGTTGATGAAAAGGTTGACTTCATAGTGATTGTCAGGGTTGACTGAGCATAATGGTAATAAGAGTTCGTGATTGATTGTGATGGGATGCACCTATTTAATAAGATTGTTGGTTAAGGGAATTCTTGTATAGTAATTACGACCTGCGAGTATCTAAAGTTGTGATTTTGCAATATTTTGTGAGTAAAGTGGTTGTATGGAAAGTTTTAAGAGATGGTGGGACACCACTCGAATAGAATTTTAAAGAGCTAGAGTTATAATGAAGAAGAATAGTGGGATGTAGTACATCCTTTCGACAGAGGCTAGACCAAGAATATTTTATTTGATTGCATAGGAAAAACAGATATCTTTAGAGGGATAGATAATTGGGTTCAGAGAGACACGTGATCTCATTCGTTTTATAATGGCTATAGAAATAGTGTCACGGATCCATCAGGTTGGTCAAAAACTATCGAAAAAGACTTGAAGAAGGAGTGTGCAGACATTAGCTTGAGTGTGATGACAAGTGCTTGGATTTGTTTTTGAGTCTAGTAATGAGTATGATTGAAATTTTAGCAAAATATATGGTAAGATCGATAGAGATGCGATCAATAACAAATGCAGATCCATGAATTCATAAAAATCTTCAAGGTACAAGTTAATGTTGATAGAGAAAGGGATTGTGTTATATGGTGAAAATTACAATTCACATTTTTCATTGTGAGTCTACATTCATGGTGATGTATTTTATCAATGTATGAATTGGCAAGGTGAGAAATGATCAATGTGAGTCTACATCCGATTTTAAGAATTTAAAAGGAGTTACACCTGGGGTGGATTGTAAGTTTACTACTATTGATTGTTAAGTACCTAAGAAAGGTTTCATTTTTAAAAGTGTTTGTTTATAATAAAGTAAAATCTCGGAGTGTTTATGATGGTTGTTAGTGTTGTGAGTATGATTCACTAGCTATGCTCTAGTGTGTTTTCACTTTTGTGGGTGGATCCGTAGTGGTGGATCAGGGGTACCAAATCCTGTGATGTTCTCTTGGTTGAGTGGGCAGATTGGGAAGATTTGGTTATTTCGAATGACATAATTGGTGTTGTCTTGGAGTTGTTAAAGTATTTTAGTGGTTCGACATGTACCACTTGCTTATGAGAATTCATTGAAGAGCTACCCTATGTGTCATGGTTGTCCGACAATCTTAATATTGGTCTAGTCATTGAGATCATGTATTGATTGTATATGGTTGAATGCGGGGATCATTGTGTCCAATTCTAATGTTCTTAAGGGTAATCTACAATCATAATTGATAATTCTAGAATTCAATAGTATGGTTAGAGGGTTGTATGCTTGGACATATCCCTCAATGAGTATCTTATCTCTAAAGATCAAATTTTGTGACTTAAGCTCATGGAAATTTATGTTGTGAGATGGAGATATTGATAAGAACTATGATTGGTTGAGTATTATAAGTTGGTGTTAGTTGGTTCAAGTCCACCTCTAATTATAGTGAGTATTGATTTAAAATTTTATCATGCTTATGTGAGAAAGGATTAGTCCTGATGATTGTGTCAAGGTCCTTGGTAACATGTGGCAGATGTGTGTACGATCAACTTTGATGGTTATTGAGAATAGCTTTTGTTGTTAATTAAGTTTACACACAAAAATATTTATCACTCGAGTATGGTGAAGACTTCATTGAGGCACTGTATGGTAGAAGGTGTAGATCACTTATACGGTGGTTTGGGGCTGAAGATGTAAAATCTTTGGGAGTTGATTTGGCGAAGGATGTTCAGGATAAGGTGAGGAGTATCCAAGCGAAGCTTCTAGAATCCCAGAGTCGACAGAAAAAGTATGCGGGACAAGTATCCCTAGTTAATCAACGATCTAGATACTACCCTACTCTTACTTTAGCCAGTCTTTCCTAGTTGATCACTCATGGACGAGTGATGGGTAAATTGATATCTATTGTAACAACCAGATTCCATGGTTAGGAAAAAGCCAACGGGGAAAGAATTGTGGAGGAAAACTTTTTTGTAGCAACTAGAGATTTCCTAGCCTAGTCCAAATTTGGATGAAATCGGAGTCAGTGAGGTCTAGGGAAATCTGGTAATAAATAAGATATCGAGTAATATATTTGATTAGATGAATGGATAGTTAAGACGTTAAGGAACCCATACGACTTTATGAAATTGAATTCGAGCGAGTAAAACTCCTGAAACAGAACTTAGTGTGAACAAGAATTTTCTGAGTGTCAGGGGATAAGGGTGTGTTGTGAAAATGGGGGTTTGGAATTCTGATATTGCTCACTAGTTCCGTGCAAGCCGTTGTGGTGGGATTATTCTCACACGGCGGGGCGCTGTGGCAGGACAGTCGCGACTTAGGTAGGAAATAAACCCCAAAATCATTGTATTCTTCACTTTTCGACTTCGAGAGCTAGGGGACGACCCCATGTGCTTTCTTGACAGTTTTCTACCAATCTTGAGGCTAAAGGTAAGGTTTTAACTCCCCGAATCCTTTTTTCGATCTGTAGAATGTAAATTCGTCGGTGATTATCGATGGGGGAGGATTTTGATATGGAAATTATGGTAGAAAAGCCCTAATCTGGTTATTAGGATCTTGGGTTTGGTCTAGGGTTATTGGGTTTGTTATAATCTGGATAATTAAACCTTTGATTGTTGATCCTTGCATATATTAATTATTTGTAGACCTAGAACAAGCGGAAAGAATTCGTAAAGGGAAGATTTAAACGCCTTAGGGGATTCAGGCAAGGATTTAAGGTAGATGATGGTTGTGATTTCATGTTGGTGTGACATATGTTTATAATTGCTCATTATAATGTATGTATGTATGTGAATGTTGCATTATTGATCACCATAATCGTAAATGTGGATAATTGTATAATTGTATGCCATGAATCTGCTCATGTTGATTGTGAGAATATAAACTGTGGTTTGTTGAGTAGATCGGGTGTTGCGTTCCGACACGCTAACTTTGTTCGTTTGCCACGTTTCAACATAAATATTAGATCGGGTACAACGTTCTGGTATTCTAACAATTTAGGTGTGGGTTCTGTGAGAGGACCATTAAATTGGGTACCGTGCGAGGACCATTGAATTGTGTTGTGTTTCTACTTGTGATTATTATGTTCATATCTAATAATTATTGATATTGGAAGACAGTATGTTGCTCTTAATTGTTAACCAATGTGTATTATTGAGAATGTGGGATGCGACATTGATCCTGAAAAGATGACTAATATTGTATATGTTCGGTATAACCTGATTTTATAATGTTGTGGATACTTGCATGTGTTTCACTTATTGGGATAGTTGCATGATCCTACAAGTACACTATGGTTGTATACTGATACTGCCCTTGCTTGTTCTTTGTTGAATACAGGGCATCTTCAGGTGACTATAGATAGACCTCAGCTAAGTGACTATTGATCGTGATCAGATTCAAGGGTGAGCCAGTTCTTTTAGGTTGTCATGGATCTCTCTTATTTAAGTCCATTCTTTTCAGACTCAGACTATTTGTTTAATGTGTTTGTTTAGTTTCGGGGTTGTACCTCTTCTTGTTAGACTTGTCATTAGTAGAGTTTTGGTACAATGACTTTCAGGTTGTAGGAGTTGTTCTTCCGCATTAGTTTTGTTAGTTGTTTGTTAAAACCTTGGAGTTTATGGGGACTCAATTTTTATAGTCAATTAAACCTGCTTCCGTATCTTTAAATGCCTTAGTTTTCACAAAATTTATTTGTTTGGGTTGTAGTAATGGTTCTCCCACCGGAGGAATTGTGTGGGTGCCAATCACGACGGTCTGGGTCGTCACACACTTGGAATAATTTTAGTTCAAATAATTTATGTATACACAAAATTACACATTTATTTAGCAGGAATTAGGATTCCCCTTCATGCAAGCTAGCTCCGTCCATGGTTGCAACACTTCCATATCAATATCTGTAGAAAGGCGCAACTCCTGTCAAAATATATGTTTCACTATTAACATATTTTTTTTCTTAGTTTCTGCTGCATTATAAAATTTAGGCCAAGAGGTCTTTCCTCAGAAATGAATAATTAATCAATAGCAAGAACAAGACTACTATACCTATAGTACACTGGCGCCTTGCTTCTTTCTTTATTCACTGCACTAATATCAGTGTTATGTAAAATTTTTGGTTCTCATGATCATCTAAAGGCTCACTGGTCTAATCCCTTAAATAATTATTTAATAGTATTGAATATCTCTTGTATATGGAGAATATTATGGCTTACACTTCGTCAATCAAGCAAAATGTTGATCGATTATCACTGGCAAATTGTATTCATGTCTTTCTCAAAATGCTCAACTGTTCTATCGTTACATATAGAACTTTATGCAAGAGAATATGATGGAATTATGCTCGTCATACTGATGGAAAATCTTGGGAGGTGTTACAACTTTGTGCAAGAGACTACTATCCAACTGCTATTACTGTAAGAGCTACTATTTGTACATTTTGTATATTTCACTGATTTTGAAGGTGTGCATCTGATGATTCCTTAATGTAACTTTGTTATCAACTTTAGAAAAGTGCTAGATATGACCTTGGAGGATATGTACAATATTCTGTATAAGTTCGACAAGGATGATGATGACAGTCATAGGGAACCATCAGAAAAGCAAATAGAAGTTGTGAAGTTGTTCTGTGTCAATTGTACCATGATCGGTGTCGAGGATGTTGGCAATTGTTATGTAAGTTGTTTATTTTTCTTGCTATTCTCTTTGTGCTTGTTCAGCATGCCCACACTCCTTCTATTTTCTAAGCTAAATTAATCGTGAAGTTTTCACTTTCTATTAATATTATGGGTGTGTTTGTATGAAGTAAATCATTTTCCGTAAATTTTTTCTAATTTTCTCATGTTTGGTTGGGTAAGATTTTTTAGAAAATGTTTTCCAAATCAACTCATTTTCCTCAAATTTAAGGAAAATGACTTTCCTTAAAAAATTAAGGAAAACCTTTTCCAACACTTTCCTCCAACTTCAAATTACAAATTTTTTGTTGAAAAAATAAATTTAAAACTTATTTTAAAAAATATTTTTCGACTTCAATTTTTTTATTTTTTGACCTCATCCTCACCCTGACCCCCTTCTCGCCTGCCCCGTACCACCCCCCTCCGTCCAGCCCCCTACCACCCCCCATTAGCCCCCATCCCCCTCCAAAAACAATTTTAGTCCTAGGCAATTTCTAGGGTCTTCCTCTAGGACCCATGGTTGGTCCTTGAGGGTGGTACCTTGACGTTCTAAGATGAAACCCTATGTTTTTAGGTACATGTAGGTACATTTACGACTCTAACCCTCACGTCAAGCTGTAGTTTAGCCTACTAGTTTCTGAGGTGTTAAATTATCTCCCCCTTGGAAACATTCATCCTCGAATGACGATCTAGACACCTTATGAAAGTAAAGATGCAAGACTAGCAGCCCATCATGCATGCAACATCAAAATAATGCACAATTCAAAGGAGAAAACTTCAACTCCAACTCAAACATAGCCAATTCATCACAAGGGAGTAGAAACTATATATAGCAATCCATTTTGCATGAAAATTCAACTGTTCACATATTCATACGAGGAACTACCTTCTCCAACTAAAAGAATGCTCAACAAACTTTATGGAGCCTTTATGCAATTTATTCTCAAAAAGCATAATCATAGCATGTTCAATTAATTCATCTCATAAAGAATATAGGCAATTTTTACTCAATGCACAACAACATGAGGAAAATCAATCATAAAAGCTCATTTTCTTACTAAAACATAAATTTCTCAAGAACATCCATATCATAGGTAAATCATGGAAAACACATATACCACACATGACTCCCAAAACAAGGAAAGCTCAAGAGGAACTACTTACCTCAATCTAGGGTAGGAGTAGAAGGAAAAAGATGAGTATAGTGGAACTTCATATTGGCCTCGGCCTACCAAGTAGCACCCTTAACTAGATGATTCCTCCACAAACCCTTTACAGAAGCTACTTCCTTGTTTCTTAATCTCTTGACTTGGCTGTCTAAAATCTCTATCGAAACTTCCTCCTATGAAAGACTTTCATCAACACCTAACCCTTCTAAGGGGATAATGGAAGTTGGATCTCCAACACACTTCTTGAGCATGGAGACATGAAACACCGGATGCACCAAAGCCAACTCATTTGGCAAATCCAACTCATAGGGAACTTTATCAATACGCCTCAAGATTTGGTATGAGAATAGTGATATACCGTGAGTTTACGGTATTTTTAATACATTTCACTTAAGAGTTCTGTGTGTCTAGGGGGATTTATATTAGTACTAATGTGTTTTTATCATGTTTTTAGGGAATAAGTTCGGACGCGAAAGTTGAGAGACATAGCTGAGGAATGTATAGAAATGCCCATCTACGAATGTGATTCACGGACTGTACATCCATTCAAGTTCCATAGATGATGATCGTATATGGACTAGCAAGGCATGGAGGAAGATCAGGGAATTCTTGACCAAGTGTGGAACAACGGTTTCAATCGACGGACCGTAGATTGATCTACGGGCCGTACTGCTGATCCATCAAGTAATTCAGAGAGGGGTTCCAGTACCTGAATTTAAAGATTCTAAGTATGGAGCTACGGAGAAGGATCCACGGACCGTAGATCAATCCACAGTTCATATTGGTAATCCATTGTTTAGTTCAGAGATTTGAAGATTTTGAAGTTAGAAATTTTCATAAGTCTTGAGTCACAAAATGGACCTACAGACTATAGATCAATCCAAGGTTCGTAGGTAAGTATTGTCGATCGAAACCACGTCCTGAAACATTATTTCCTTTTTTCATTTCCTTTTTAGTTAGTACTTATTACTTTTATTCTAGTTCTTGACTTTGGAAATTAACTTTCAACTTTAGCAATTCTTAATATCCTAAGTTCATTTTGAAGATTTTTGCTTTGCAATTCAAGTTGAGATTCTAGGTTTCTTCTACTTATTGCGTAAGTTCATGATTTCTCCATCTAAAAATATGAATTATGTTCTTGCTATTATGGGAACCATGAGTGATTAACAATGTATAAATGGTAGCTAAGTAATTATAGAATAGTGTTATTGCATGCATTGATAATTCTTTCGGTTAGAAATCTTTTTAACGGTGGCTAACGTTAGACCTTGCGTCGTTACTACTTGCCAGACCAAGGAGGTAATTAACTAGAAAAGAATTATGAACATAGATTAAGTGTGATACTATCTAATAGTCTAATGTCAATTGGTGTGAGGGTGAAAACTAAACCATACATTGATGTGATGTCTAATATGAGGTAAAGGTAAGGCTTAGTAAATTGTAAACACGAAGCCGGACCAAGGTGCAAGGTTAAATTATCTAGATGCTGGACCAAGGATTTAGAGATACCTAATATATCACTATGCATGTAATACACTAGGAAAGGATTGCTATTACTAGGATTACCGCGTTATGAGCTTATGGGGAACATGTACACCCTAGTTATTTTCTCATCTTGATTACAACTAAAGTTTGAATCTTACTCATTCATTACTTACATAATTTCCTGAATCTGTTTCACAAATCCCCTCCTTTAATTACTTGTTTTCGGAAATACATTGAATAAATGAATATAATTGGTGGTTAAAGTTTAGTTTAAACCATATTCCTCGTGGGATCAACCCAAACCTACAAGTTCAGTTCTTTACTTGATAACGATCGGTTATGTTTTTTTAGGGAGGTGTAATTTAAGCGTATTAAATTTTGGCACCGCTGCCGGGGAATTTGGCTTTTAGATTAAGTTTAACTACATTATTCAACTTTAGTCAACTATTTCCTAATTTTACTTTAGCTTTTGTTTTTGTCTCTCTCAGGTTTCCACTCTAGTGTATGCCAAGTACACGGAGTCAAGAAGAACCACTTACTCCCTACGATCCAAAACTGAACAAAACTTTGCGAAGAATGAATAATCAAGGAGTGCCAGCTAATCTTATTAGAGGAGAAGTAGGTGATGGTGTTGGGTTGCAGCCTCCAAGGGTTGGTGATGAGAATAATCAGATTTAAGCTGAAAATCTATTGAGAGATGCAATGAGGGTACAACATCAACCAGGGCCAAGACTTTATGGTAACTATAGGGTCAATTTTAATGCTACTGATTCTGGCGGACCTCTTGTCCTACCTTTTCTACCGTTGGGGCATACATTTGTGGTAACTAGCAGTTTGATGCAAATGCTTACAACGAGGGGCTTGTTTGCGGGTGAGACATCGGACGATCCACATTCTCACATAGCCAAGCTAATGAGTGTTTGCAAAATTTGTGTGGGTCGACCAGACCTGGACATGGATGTCATTGGATTGCGAGTATTCCCTCTATCATTGATCGGCGATGCTGCTGTGTGGTTTAATGAGATTTCTTATAATTCAATCTACACATGGAACCAATTGAAAGGTGCATTCCTAGAAAGATTCTTTCCAGTGTCCAAGAAACTAAACCACAAAGATAAACTCAACAATTTTTTAGCACTACCTGGAGAGTCCGTGAGTAGTTCTTGGGACATGTTTACTGCTTTTATAAAATGTGTTTCAAATCACCGAATTGATGATGAGTCGCTGAACAAATAATTCTACCGAGGTCAAGATGACAACAGTAAGGAAGTGCTTGATACTATTGCTGGAGATTCATATGGTGAGTGCACTTTTAAATAGATTGAAGAGAAACTGGAGAAGATCTCTCGAAACAACAAAACTTGGAGCACTAGAAAGTCGGATACTGGAAGGAACATGTTTGTTGTTCAAGCTACAAACAACCAATCTGCAGATGAGATTCGTGAGGAGATGGCTAGAAGAGGACCAAACTAGAGTTGGTGTTGAAACATGTGAGCGAAGATGCAGAGAAAGTAAATGTTGTGAATTATTTGACTAGAAATCCACCACTGTATGAGAAGTGTTAGTATGAAGAGGATACTTATGCAGTGAATGAGCAAGCGGGGGGTTTTCGGCCAAATGCCCAAGGTTCCAATACAGATAATTGACGCCAAGGTCAAGAAAACCAAGGTCAAAACTATGGCAACTACAACCGAGAGGGTCAATATGTCCGGGATAGGATCTTCAATCGCGACAACAACTACAACTGAAACAACTATGGCAACATAAATGACCAGGTTAGACCTTATGTTCCCCTTCAAAATTGGGAATCTCGTCCTAGGGAAGCTGGAAGTAATATCTCATGTATTGAGGATATGATGAAGAACATGATGAGGAGGTTTGATGCAACTGATGAGAATGTGAAGGAGATGAGAAATGACTTTTCTGGTATTGGTCAAAAGGTTGATGCCCATGCAGTGTCAATCAAGCATCGTGAGCAGCTGATGACTTAGTTGTCAACTATAGTAAATCCACATCAACTTGGCACTCTTTCTAGCAACATAATCCAGAATCCAAAGAATGATAGGCATTGTATGGTAGTCATTACTCGAGGAGGGACGCAAACCATTGATCCACCTGTGCCATCTGGGGTGGAAATTGAGACTAGTAAAGATAATGATGTGGTAGAGGTAAGTGGAGAGTCTGATAATGTGACAGAGAAAGAAGTGGAGTTAATTCAGAAAGTTGTCCCCATACATAGACCTCCACCTCCCTTCCCACAGAGGTTAGTGAAGAAGACTAAAGAAGGAAAATACCACAGGTTTAATATCATGTTGAAACAACTCTCCATCAATGTTCCGTTGATAGAAGCTTTGGAGCAAATGCATGGGTATGCAAAATTTATGAAAGATATGGTGACAAAGAAGGTGGCAGTGAGCTTCAAAGATGATGATAGATTGCAACATTGAAGTGCTATTGCTACAAGATCCCTTGTGCAAAAAAAGAAGGATCGTGGTGCCTTCACTATTCCATGTAGCATCGGGTTGTTGCATTTTGCTAAGGCATTGTGTGATCTTGGTGCTAGCATTAATCTGGTGCCACTGTCTACTTACAAGAAGTTTGGTCTAGGAGATACAAAACCGACTGCGATGCAGTTGCTCATGCACAATAGAACTGTGAAGAGGCCCATTGGTGTGCTCCATGATGTACTAATGAAAGTGGAGTCGTTCATCTTTTCGGTGGATTTTTATTATTCTTGACTGTGAGGTTGATTTTGAGGTTCCCATCATTCTTGGGAGACCATTCCTTGCCACTAGGAGCGCTTTAGTTAATATGGAAAAGGGGCATATGAAGTTCAGACTGAATAATGAAAAGGAAACTTTCAATATATGTAGGTCTATGAAGCAGAGTAGTGAGCTTCAATCGGTATATGGGATAATATATAGAGGTTAGAGTGGGTCTGAGGGGTAGATTGAAGAGAGACTGGGTGTTGAGACACTAGAAGCGGTTATGATTAACTTTGAGACTGGTGGTATTGAAGAGTATGATGAGTTGGTCGCCGCACTTAATCGGTGCGAATATCATTTGAAACCAGAAAAGCTGGAGTTAGACATGAAAAATCCTGAGTCGCCACTTGCAAGATCGTCTGTTGAGGAGGTGCCAAAATTGGAGCTTAAGGCTCTACCAACACATTGGAGGCACATATTCTTAGGAAAATATGATACCTTACCGGTCATCATTGCGGCAGATTTGCATGGGCGATAAGTAGAGTGTTTGGCTTCTATGTTAAAGAGGTTCAAGTGAGCTATTGGGTGGACTACTGTGAACATTTTTGGGATCCCTCCTGGTATCTGTTCTCATAAAATCCAATTCATGCCATATCACAAGCCTAGTATTGAGTACCAGAGAAGATTAAATCCACCTATGCAAGAGGTAGTTAAAAAGGAGATCATCAAGTGGTTGGATGTTGGAGTTATCTATCCTATTGCAAATAGTAGTTGGGTGTGTCCTGCTCAATGTGTGCACAAGAAAGGTGGGATTACTATGGTTCCTAATGAGAAAAACATGCTTGTTTTGATGCGGCTCGTGACTGGATGGAGAGTCTGCATGGACTACCAGAAGCTAAATGCGTTGACAGAAAATGACCATTTCCCTATGCCATTGATGGATCAGATGTTGGATAGAGTTGCATGTAAGGGTTGGTATTGTTTTCTTGATGGTTATTCGGGCAACATTTAGATTTCTATAGCCCCAAAACACTAAGGGAAGACCACCTTCACTTGCCCTTATAGGACTTTCGCCTTCAAACGGATGCCATTTTGGTTGTGCCATGCTCCAGTGACCTTCCAGTGTTGTATGATGTCGATATTCTCTGATATGGTGGAGGACACTATTGAGGTATTTATGGATGATTTTTTTGTAGTAGGTGACTCTTTTGATCGATATCTGGATCATTTGGATGAGGTGGTTAAAAGGTGTGAAGTGAAACGACCCAAAAAGTTTCTAAAAATGTGCTTCGGAAGTTACCGGAAAATTGTTTTAGCTATATCTAAAAATCCATTTCGTTTTTTTTGAAAATCCGACTTCATATTCTTGTTTAGGGGGTCAAATTGAGTAGAAAATGGGTCTAACTCAAATTTTAGAGCAATCGTATCAAAATTCGAAATTTTCAAGTGAAGCCTTTTTCAAGGGTCTACTTTGGAGGGTCATATCTCCTAGAACACAAATAATTGGGTGGCCCATAACATATTCATGGAAAGCCCTTTGAGTTAGCTACCCAACGCACTTCGTTTCACCTCATTCGGAGTTCAGAAGAAGAAGTTATGCCCATTTTCGTAAAAATTCGTCCGTGCAGAAAATGCAATTTCCAGAGAGCGAATTTATTGTTCATAAGCCTCATTTTTTTTTCTAAGTGTTGGACTCATTTTTTTTTCTCCAAGGACATATTTTATTTCCTATATAGCATTAATTCAATTCCCATCTCTAAATTTTTTTTCCCAAAATACCTCTCCCATACTTAGACACATTTTCTCTCAAGAACCCTAATCCAAAACCTTCCTCAAGATTGAAGAGATTCTTGCTCCAAGTTCCAAGCTTCCATTGAAGACACTCTCAAGACCTTCATAAAAACTCAAGGTATGTGGTGTTGAACTCATGGGTCCTTCCACCATAGTGCCTAGACTCTATTCTACTCACTAATTCATGATTTAAGTTGAGATTCATAAATTAGTCTTGTTTCTTGTATAAATTTCCTGCATAGTGAATTCTAGCATGAAAAGTGGTTGTTTTGAGCATGTTGTGACTCTAGAACTTGAATCTAAACTTGGAATTGATGTGGAGATTTTTCATGTGGTCTTATGGGTGTTAAAAGACATTGTTGCAGGTTGTTCACTGGTTTTGCTGCATAATTTCTACCCTATTTTCCATGCTCTTTGACCCCATTACATGCCTTCAAGGTGTTTGACAAAATGTCCAATTATGGAGAATTGATGAATTGATGCTTTAAGACTTGAGTTATTAGATGTATGGCATTCCAGAGATGTGTTGATGACAAACTAAGCTTGTGTATATGTTCATTCCATACATGAGATTGCATTAGAGCCTAATGTGAATTTCTTATATAAAGTGTTGCATGACCATGCCCGGTCCGGGGGAAAAGAACCGGATAACCATGTGAGGGGTTTATACCTCACCACCTAGGATGCTTGGGGTGTGACCAACATCAACCATGTGAGGGGTTTATACCTTGCCACCAGGGTGTCTGGGTGTGAACGGCATCCCCCCATCCTAAGTTGGGGTTATAGATTGGTTGGATTATGCACACACATATGATTTCTACTATTAGTATAGATCTACTTAAACATGTTTTGACGTCACTTTGATCATTCATCCTCATATTGTTATTCATTATGCCTATGGAACTATTTCTTGCATTTCGATTGTGTCCTTGTCTATTGTTGTATTGCACCCCGCATACTTAGTACATTCCAAAGTACTAACGCATATTTTCCCTACATGATGTCACCATGTAGGGATCGGAGCTACTCTTGATCCTTCTCTCCATCCACGTGGCTAGTACGGTGCTTATCCGAGTTTGTTGGTGAGTCCTCAATGATTCGAAGGCTATGTTATGTTTCCTACTCCTATGTTTTGAGACTTTAGCTTGCAATTGTATTTTGACTATGAGGGGAGTCGGTAGTATGTCATGGCCCCCGTCCTATCTATGTATGTAAAGGTGTGCGTTGGACAAGTATTTTGTAAATGAGCTTGACTCTTATTCTATGATGTTATTTTGAAATGGTTTGCCCTTTGTCCCTAATTCCCGTTATTTAATGTTGAATGTACTTCCGCGATCGATGAAGTGTGATGACAAGTTTGAGAGGCTTGTTTGGGGTTCCTTCGGGTTCTTCATTCGCCATGTCACGTTGAAACGACCCCAAAAATGCCCGAAAATGTGCTTCGGAAACACCTAAAATTGTAATTTTCATATATCTCAAAATTCGTGCATCATTTCAGAAATTTGACTTCATATTCTTATTCAGGGGGTCAAATTGAGTGGGAAATGGGTCTAACCCGAATTTTAGAGCAACCGTATCAAAATTCAAAAATTGCAAAAAATGCGATTTTGAGGGTCACATTTAAAGGGGCATATCTCTTAGCACACAAGGAACTGGAAGGATCTCAAACTATAAAAATTAAAGGTCTGTGAGTTAGCTTTCCAACGCAATTTGTTTCACCTCATTCGGAGTTCGGATGAAGAAGTTATGCCCATTTTCGTAAAATCTGTCAGGTAGAAAATGCAATTTCCAGTGACCGAAATTACTGTTCACCCGCCTTATTTTTTTTCTAAGTGTTGGTTCCATTTTTCCAAAGGGCATTTGTTATTTCCTATATAACATTAATTCAATTCCCATCTCTAAAACATTTCGCAAAACACCTCTCCCATACTTAGACACATTTTCTCTCAAGTTCTCTCAAGAACCCTAATCCAAAAACTTCATCAAGATTGAAGAGATTTTGCTCCAAGTTTCAAGCTTCCATTGAAGACACTCTCAAGACCTTCATAAAAACTCAAGGTATGTGGGTTTGATTGTGGAAACCTTCCTTTCCACAAGCCCAACCATTTATCCTCTATTATTACTTCAAGTTTATGGGTCCTTATGTTTATTTATGAACTCTTGAGTATGGAATCACTACTACACACCCTATTAAGGTCTATCTTGCATATTATTATGAAATGATATTATTATGTGATGTTTATGGTTTTAATGCCTCCATGATCAAATTATGAAGGTTGTTATATATGTATATATATATATATATATGTTGTTGGTGGGCTGTTTTATATAGATTTTTGAAATTGGTTGGACTTAGTACTCTTGAAACATATAATTTTATTTACATGAACAAGTAGCCCACCATATGTTTGATAAAATGCCATTTATAGAATTCTTATGAAATAGAAGGTCCAATGTACGTCCTATGAGTCGGATGATTATATAAGTATTGAAATGATGATAAAATGGATACATGTATATGATTTTCTCTATATAGTGTGTGAGTCGACCAAGCCTAGCTCGGGGGGGTTGTAGGCCCGGGTAACCGTATCAAGGGGTTGGTACCTTGGTTGCCTAGTACGGGGGGTAGTAGGCCCGTATAACCGTATCAAGGGGTTTGTACCTTGGTTGCCTAGTACGGGGGGTAGTAGGCCCGTATAAACATATTGAGGGGTTTGTACCTTGGTCCCTAGCTCGGGGGGTGGTAGGCCCGGGTAACCACATTGAGGGGTTTGTACCTCTTTCGCCTCTCCAAGGGTGTGGTAGGCCTTGGAAATACTATATTGATGGTCACTCACTACACATATACTATGCCCTACTAAATATGATTTTTTAAATATAAGCATCATTATACATATCATCTCATTAATATGCTATCTATCGGATACGATTATGCATTTTGCCTATGATGTTGTCACGACCCAAGCCTAGGGCCTAGACGTGACATGGCGAATGGGGAACCCGAAGGAACCCTAAACAAGCCTCTCAAACTTGTCATCACACTTCATCGGTCGCGGAAGTATATTCAACATTAAATAACGGGAAATAGGGACTAAGGGCAACCATTTCAAAATAACATCATAGAATAAGAGTCAAGCTCATTTACAAAATACTTGTCCAACGTATACCTCTACATACATAGATAGGACGGGGGCCATGACATATTACCGGCTCCCCTCATAGTCAAAATACAATGGCAAGCTAAAGTCTCAAAACATAAGAGTAAGAAACATAACGTAGCTCTCGAATCATTGAGGACTCACCAATAATCTCGGATAAGCACCATACTAGCCACGTGAATGGAGAGAAGGATCAAGATTAGCTCCGGTCCCTACATGGTGACATCATGTAGGCAAAATATGCGTTAGTACTTTGGAATGTACTAAGTATGCGGGGTGCAATGCAACAATAGACAAGGACGCAATCGAAATGCAAGAGATAGTTCCATAGGCATAATAAATGATAATATGAGGATGCATGATCAAAGTGAAGTCAAAACATGTTTAAGTAAAACTATACTAATAGTAGATATCATATGTGTGTGCATAATCCGACCAATCTGTAACCCCAACTTAGGATGGGGGATGCCGGTTGATGTTGGTCACACCCCAAACATCCTAGGTGGCGAGATATAAACCTCTCACATGGTTGATGTTGGTCACACCCCAAGCATCCTAGGTAGTGAGATATAAACCCCTCACATGGTTGTCCGGTTCTTTTCCCCTGGACCGGGCATGGTCATGCAACACTTTATATAGGAAATTCACCTTAGGCTCTAATGCAATCTCATGTATGGAATGAACATATACATAAGCTTAGTTTGTCATCAACACATTTACGGAATGCCATACATCTCGTAACTCAAGCCCTAAAGCATCAATTCATCAATTCTCCATAATTGGACATTTTGTCAAACACCTTGAAGGCATGTAATGGGATCAAAGAGCATGGAAAATAGGGTAGTAATTATGCAGCCAAACCAGTGAACAACCTACAACAACACATTTTAACACCCACAAGACCACATGAAAAATCTCCACATCCATTCCGAATTTAGATTCAAGTTCTAGAGTCACAACATGCTCAAAACAATCACTCTTCATGTTCAAAATTCACTTGTGCAGGAAATTTGTACAAGGAACAAGACTAATTTATGAACTAGGAATTAAACCATGAATTAAACCATGAATTAGTGAGTAGAATAGAGACTAGGCACTATGGGTGGAAGGACCCATGAGTTTAACACCACATACCTTGAGTTTTTATGAAGGCCTTGAGAGTTTCTTCAATGGAAGCTTGGAACTTGGAGCAAGAGTCTCTTTAATCTTGATGAAGGTTTTGGATTAGGGTTCTTGAGAGAACTTTGAGAGAAAATGTGTCTAAGTATGGAGAGGTGTTTTGGGAAATATTTTAGAGATGGGAATTGAGTTAATGTTATATAAGAAATAACATATGCCCTTTGGAAAAAAACGGAACAAACACTTAGAAAAAAAAAGTGAGGCGGGTGAATAGTAACTTTGGTTACTGGAAATTGCATTTTCTGCCCGGACAGGTTTTACGAAAATGGGCATAACTTCTTCGTCCGAACTCCGAATGAGGTGAAAAAAAGTGCGTTGGGTAGCTAACTCAAAGGGCTTTCCATGGATATATTATGTCCACCAAAATTATTTGTTTTCTAGGAGATATGACCCTCTAAAGTAGACCCTCGAAAAAGGCTTCACTTGGAAATTTTGGATTTCGATACGGTTGCTCTAAAATTTGGGTGAGACCCATTTCCCACTCAATTTGACCCCCTAAACAAGAATATGAAGTCGTATTTTCAAAAAATGAAATGGATTTTTAGATATAGCTAAAACAAGCTTCCGGTAACTTCCGAAGCACATTTTTAAGAACTTTTTGGGTCGTTTCAGATGTCCATCCATTGTTGCATTGCATTGCATCCCATATACTTAGTACATTCAAATGTACTAATGCATACTCTATGCCTACATGATGTCATCATGTAGGGACCGGAGCACCGTCTCACCATCCTCCTCCGCGTGGCTAATTCAATTTTCTATTGAGCTTATTGGTGAGTCCTCCATTTCGGGGACGTTGCTTATGATCTCTTGCTATGTATAAGACTTTTCCTTTTTAATTATGTATTGACTATGAGGGTGAGCCCGATAGTTTGTCTCGGCCCCCGCTAAGTATCCATGTTTAGAGGTGGTGTTGGACAAGTTGTGTATTTTACTTGAGCTTGACTCATCTATGGTATTTATGTATTATTCTCCTATTTTTTTCTTGTCTCCTTAGTCCCGATTTTCCCTTGATTATGCTTATTGCTTATGGTCATTTTAATTGCTTCCGCGACTAAGGATGTGTAATGATATGCTATGAGGCTTGTTTGGGGTTCCCTCGGGTTCCCCATTCGCCAGTCACGTCTAAGCCCTAGGCTTGGGTTGTGACAAACTTGGTATCAGAGCACTAGGTTGATAGATCCTCGGAGTCCAACACACCACGTTGATTAGAGTCCGATTCATGGTTGTGTTGTGCACCACAATTATGAGTAGGAGGCTATGAGACGTTTTAGGAAATGTTTCCCTTCTTCATGTTCTATGTCGTGCAGTAGAGTTGAATTAAGTTCTTTTTTCCCTAACGGTTGTTCTTTGCTATGCTAGATCATGCCTAATACAAGAGGAAGACGAGCCCGCGCACCCGAGGAACAACCGACCAATGGGGATCTTCGGGATGCCCTTACTTTATTTGCACAAGCTATGGCTAATCAAGCCAACCACGGGGCCCAAACCCCTCAGGCTCCTACCCTGGCATCTCGGGTGAGAGACTTCGTGCGGATGAATCCCCGGAATTCTATGGGTCTAAGTTAGATAAAGACCCTCAAGAGTTCATTGATGAAGTCCACAAGATATTAGCTATCATGGGCGTGAGGTCAGAAGATAAGGCGGAGTTGGCGGCCTACCAACTAAAAGGGGTGGCCCAAATATGGTACAACCAATGGAAGGAAGAGAAGGGGGTAAACTATGTGGTGCATTGGGAAGAGTTTAAAACGGCTTTCCTTAATCGATTCTTTCCTCTTGAGCTTAGGGAAGCCAAATTGGTGGAGTTCATGAATTTAAAACAAGGGTCTATGAGTGTGAGGGAGTATTCCCTCAAGTTTAACCAACTTTCAAGATATGCTCCACACTTGGTTGCCGACTCACGGTCTAGAATGAACAAATTCGTGATGGGTGTGTCCGACCTAGTGAGTGAAGAATGCCGGTCCGCAATGTTGATTAGTGACATGGACTTGTCTCGCTTGATGGTCTATGCCGAGTAAATGGAGGAGGAGAAGTTGAGGAAGAAGAGGGGTCATGAGGCCAAGAGGGCCCGTTTTGAGGGCAAGTTCCAAAGTCGAAGGGGAGGCCGGTTTCATCAAGGCCAAGGGTCTTCTCATGCGCCCCATAGGGGGTTTGCCAATGACATTCCAAGGGCCCAAGGCGTTGGTGGTATGGGTCCTATTGATGTATGCCCGAAGTGTGGTAAGGGTCATGGTGGCCCGTGCTTGAGAAATACCGGTGCTTGCTATAGTTGTGGGGAAATGGGGCACAAGGCAATAGATTGCCCTCGAAATCGCAACAAGGGTAAGGAGGTCCATCCGCAAGGTGCCAATGCGGTTCTTTTAGGGAGAGGGAGCCGACAAGGTGGTGCCCCAAGGCACAATCGATTTTATGCTTTACATGGGAGGCAAGGGGTCGAGGAAGTCCCCGACGTCGTTACCGGTATGTTAAAAATCTTTGACTTTGATGTATATGCATTAATTGATCCGGGTGCCTCTCTTTCTTTTGTGGGATGGATTGGTTGCATGCATACTATGCTTCCATTGATTGTAGAACCCGTAGGGTCAAGTTCCAATTCCCAAGTGAACCCATTCTTGAGTGGGAGAGCCAAAATGTAGTAGTCAAGGGTAGGTTCATCTCTTGCATTAAAGCCCATAAGTTAATCTCTAAGGGGTGTCTCTATCACCTTGTGAGGGTTAGGGATGTGGAGTCCAAAACCCTTCCTATAGAGTCAGTTCCGGTCGTAAATTAATTTCTTGATGTCTTTCCTAATGACCTTCCCGGTGTTCCTCCCGAAAGGGAAATAGATTTTGGCATAGACCTCCTCCCCGATACTCAACCTATTTCTATTTCCCCTTATCGTATGGCCCTGGCGGAGTTAAAGGAGTTGAAAGAACAATTGATGGACTTGTTGGAGAAGGGTTTTATTAGGCCTAGCCAATCACCATGGGGTGCACCGGTGTTGTTTGTGAAGAAGAAAGATGGGTCCCTTAGGATGTGTATTGATTACCGACAACTCAATAAGGTCACCGTCAAGAATAAATATCCTCTTCCTAGGATTGATGACTTGTTCGACCAATTGCAAGGGGCTAGCCACTTCTCTAAGATTGATCTTCGGTCCGGGTATCATCAAGTGAAGGTGAGGGAGTGTGACATTCC
Source organism: Solanum commersonii (assembly GCA_029007595.1). NCBI lineage: Eukaryota > Viridiplantae > Streptophyta > Magnoliopsida > Solanales > Solanaceae > Solanum > Solanum commersonii. The sequence continues at coordinate 5,592,301 of JAJTWQ010000002.1, read as the reverse complement.
TAAGACAGCCTTCCGGACTAGGTATGGACATTATGAATTTGTGGTCATGTCCTTTGGGTTGACCAATGCACCGGCTATCTTTATGGACCTAATGAATAGGGTCTTTAAACCCTACCTTGATTCCTTTGTTGTGGTCTTCATTGATGATATTTTAATCTATTCGTATAGTGAGAAAGAACATATAGGTCACTTGAGGGTTGTGTTGCAAAGATTGAGAGAGGAGAAGTTGTATACCAAGTATGAAAAGTGTGAATTTTGGTTGAGGGAGGTTGCCTTCCTATGTCATGTGGTGTCGGGGGATGGCGTTAAGGTGGACCCTAAGAAGACCGATGTGATTAGAAATTGGCTTAGGCCATTGACCCCGTCGAATATTAGGAGCTTCTTGTGCTTAGTGGGTTACTATCGGAGATTTGTGAATGAGTTTTCTTCTATTGCTTCTCCCATGACTAAGTTGACACAAAAGAAGGCTAAGTTTGAGTGGACCGATGAGTGCAAAAGGAGTTTTCAAACCTTGAAAGATAAACTTGTGTCCGCTCCTATATTGTCACTACCAAATGGGCTTGAGGGATTTGTTGTGTATTGTGATGCTTCTAGAGTTGGTTTGGGTTGTGTTCTAATGCAAAATGGTAAGGTGATAGCCTATGCTTCTAGACAACTCAAAGTGCATGAAAAGAACTATTCTACGCATGATATTGATTTAGCCGCGGTGGTGTTTGCTTTAAAGATTTGGCGTCATTACTTGTATGGGGTCCATGTTGATGTGTTTACCGATCATAAGAGCCTCCACTATGTCTTCACCCAAAAAGATCTCAACTTGAGACAAAGAAGGTGGCTAGAATTTCTTAAAGATTATGATATGAGTGTGCATTATCATCCCGGTAAAGCTAATGTGGTAGCGGATGCTTTGAGTAGGGTGTCTATGGGTAGCCTAGCTCATGTTGATATTGGTGATAGGGAAATGGCTAGGGAGGTGCATCGGTTGGCTAGGTTGGGGGTTAGGTTGGAAGAGGTTGGTAATGGTGGTGTGGTCGTTGTTGATGATGCTAGGTCTTCCTTGGTTGATGAGGTGATAGAAAAACAAGATCTTGACTCTTCCTTGTTAGAATTGAAGGCCTTGGTGAAAGAGAGCAAGGTGGAAGTTTTCTCCCAAAGGGGAGATGGTGCCCTTAGGTACCAAGGTAGGTTGTGTGTGCCTTGTGTTGATGGTTTGAGGGAGAAAATTCTTGAGGAGGCTCATAATTCTTCCTACTCCATCCACCCCGGTTCCACCAAAATGTATAGAGATTTTAGAGATGTGTATTGGTGGGGAGGCATGAAGAAGGACATTGCCAAATTCGTCTCCGGTTGTCATAGTTGCCAACAAGTCAAGGCCGAACATCAAAGGCCGGGTGGCCTAACCCAAGACATAGAGATTCCTAATTGGAAGTGGGAAAAAATTAATATGAATTTTGTAGTTGGTTTACCCAAGACTAGAAAATGTTTTGATTCTATTTAGGTGGTGGTTGATAGGATGACGAAATCGGCTCATTTTCTACCGGTAAAGACAACATATGGGGAGGAAGATTATGCAAGGTTATATATTCATGACTTGGTAAGGTTGCATGGGATTCCTCTATCCATCATATCGGACCGTGGTACTCAATTTACTTCACACTTTTGGAAGTCCTTTCAAAGGGGTCTAGGTACGAGAGTTAAGCTTACTACGGTCTTTCACCCGCAAACGGATGGACAAGCCGAAAGGACTATCCAAACACTTGAGGATATGCTTAGGGCTTGTGTATTGGAACTTAAGGGTAGTTGGGATGATCATCTTCCATTGATTGAGTTTGCCTATAACAATAGTTATCATTCTAGCATCGGTATGACTCCTTTTGAGGCTCTCTATGGGAGGCGTTGTAGATCACCGGTTGGGTGGTTTGAGGTTGGTGAGGTGGCCTTGTTAGGACCGGATCTAGTTATGGAGGCTCTTGAGAAGGTTAGGATGATTAGAGAAAGGTTGAAGACAGCCCAAAGTCGCTAAAAGTCCTATGCCGATGTGAGGAGAAGGGCTCTTGAATTTCGAGTTGGTGATTGGGTCTATTTGAAGGTGTCACCCATGAAGGGTGTGATTCGTTTTGGTAAGAAGGGTAAGTTGAGCCCAAGATACGTGGGTCCTTATAAGATGATGAGGCGAATTGGCAAGGTAGCTTATGAGTTGGAATTTCCTAGCGAAATGGATTTGGTTCATTCGGTATTTCATGTGTCTATGTTGAGAAAGTATGTGGGTGATCCGAATGCCATTGTGCCTCTTGATGTTGTGGGTGTTGTTGAAGATAATTTGACCTATGAAGAGGTTCCGGTCCAAATTTTATATAGACAAGTGAAGAGGTTGAGAAACAAAGATGTGGCTTCCGTTAAGGTCCTTTGGAGAAATCAACAAGTTGAAAGTGCTACTTGGGAGGCCGAAGCGGACATGGAAAGGCGATATCCTTATCTTTTCCACTCCACTCAAGCTGAAGGTATTGATCTAAGCCCTTTATAAAATCTCAGGTCTTAAGTTCAGCCACCATGTCATTGCATACATTCATGTTTAAGTTAACAAGTTCATTGTGGTTTTACAACTATGTTGAAGTTTTTGAAATGAGGTGTAAGTGCATTGTTGCATCCTTATGTGGGCTGAATTTTCCATGTTTGTGTCTCTCATGTACGTTTCTTTGACATTCGGGAACGAATGTTCCCAAGGGAGAGATATTGAAACGACCCCAAAAATGCCCGAAAATGTGCTTCGAAAACACCTAAAATTGTAATTTCCATATATCTCAAAATCCGTGCATCATTTCAGAAATTCGACTTCATATTTTTATTCAGGGGGTCAAATTGAGTGGGAAATGGGTCTAACCCAAATTTTAGAGCAACCGTATCAAAATTCGAAAATTGCAAAAAATGCGATTTTGAGGGTCAACTTTAAAGGGGAATATCTCTTAGCACACAAGGAACTGGAAGGAGCTCAAACTATCAAAATTAAAGGTCTGTGAGTTATCTTTCCAACGCAATTTGTTTCACCTCATTCGGAGTTCGGACGAAGAAGTTATGCCCATTTTCGTAAAATCTGTCAGGCAGGAAATGCAATTTCCAGTGACCGAAATTACTGTTCACCCGCCTTATTTTTCTTCTAAGTGTTGGTTCCATTTTTCCAAAGGGCATTTGTTATTTCCTATATAACATTAATTCAATTCTCATCTCTAAAACATTTCCCAAAACACTTCTCCCATACTTAGACACATTTTCTCTCAAGTTCTCTCAAGAACCCTAATCCATAAACTTCATCAAGATTGAAGAGATTTTGCTCCAAGTTCCAAGCTTCCATTGAAGACACTCTCAAGACCTTCATAAAAACTCAAGGTATGTGGGTTTGATTGTGGAAACCTTCCTTTCCACAAGCCCAACCATTTATCTCTATTACTACTTCAAGTTTATGGGTCCTTATGTTTATTTATGAACTCTTGAGTATGGAATCACTACTACACATCCTATTAAGGTCTATCTTGCATATTATCATGAAATGATATTATTATGTGATGTTTATGGTTTTAATGCCTCCATGATCAAATTATGAAGGTTGTTATATATGTATATATATATGTATGTTGTTGGTGGGCTGTTTTATATGGATTTTTGAAATTGGTTGGACTTAGTACTCTTGAAACATATGATTTTATTTACATGAACAAGTAGCCCACCATATATTTGATAAAATGCCATTTATAGAATTCTTATGAAATAGAAGGTCCAATGTACGTCCTATGAGTCGGATGATTATATAAGTATTGAAATGATAACGAAATGGATACATGTATATGATTTTCTCTATATAGTGTGTGAGTCGACCAAGCCTAGCTCAGGGGGGTTGTAGTCCCGGGTAACCGTATCAAGGGGCTGGTACCTTTGTTGCCTAGTACGGGGGGTAGTAGGCCCGTATAACCGTATCGAGGGGTTTGTACCTTGGTTGCCTAGTACGGGGGGTAGTAGGCCCGTATAACCATATCGAAGGGTTTGTACCTTGGTCCCTAGCTCGGGGGGTGGTAGGCCCGGGTAACCACATTGAGGGGTTTGTACCTCTTTCGCCTCTCCAAGGGGGTGGTAGGCCTTGGAAATACTATATTGATGGTCACTCACTATACATATACTATGCCCTACTAAATATGATTTTTTTAATATAAGCATCATTATACATATCATCTCATTAATATGCTATCTATCGGATACGATTATGCATTTTGCCTATGATGTCCATCCATTGTTGCATTGCATTGCATCCCATATACTTAGTACATTCAAACGTACTAATGCATACTCTATGCCTACATGATGTCATCATGTAGGGACCGGAGCATCGTCTGACCATCCTCCTCCGCGTGGCTAATTCAATTTTCTATTGAGCTTATTGGTGAGTCCTCCATTCCGAGGACGCTGCTTATGATCTCTTGCTATGTATAAGACTTTTCCTTTTTAATTATGTATTGACTATGAGGGTGAACCCGGTAGTTTGTCTCGGCCCCCGCTAAGTATCCATGTTTAGAGGTGATGTTGGACAAGTTGTGTATTTTACTTGAGCTTGACTCATCTATGGTATTTATGTATTATTCTCCTTTTTTTTTTTCTTGTTCCCTTAGTCCCGATTTTCCCTTGATTATGCTTATTGCTTATGGTCATTTTAATTGCTTCCGCGACCAAGGATGTGTAATGATATGCTATGAGGCTTGTTTGGGGTTCCCTCGGGTTGCCCATTCGTCGGTCACGTATAAGCCCTAGGCTTGGGTCGTGACACACGTCTAGGCCCTAGGCTTGGGTCGTGACATGAAGACTACAATCTGGTGCTAAAATGGGAGAAGTGCCACTTTATGGTTAAAAAAAGGATAGTTCTGGGTCATCGGATTTTTGAGAAGGGCATTGAGGTTGATAGAGCAAAAGTAGAGGTAATAGAAAAGCTTCCACCACCTATCTCTATAAGAGGTGTTAGAAGTTTTCTTGGGCATACAAGTTTCTATAGGAGGTTCATGAAGGACTTATCTAAAATTGCACATTCATTGTGCAAACTACTCGAAAAGGAGTATAAGTTTGATTTTGGTGATGCTTGTCTGAGAACATTTGGAGAGTTGAAGGAGAAGTTGGTTACTGCACCTATCATTATTTCACCGGATTGGGGACAACCGTTTGAGGTAATGTGCGATGCGAGTGGAGTGGCGCTTGGTGTAGTTTTAGGACAGAGGAGAGAGAAACTTTTTCATCATATTTACTATGCTAGCGAAGCTTTAAATGTGGCCTAGAAGAATTATACTTTGAATGAACAAGAACTTCTTGCGGTTGTTTATGCATTCGAGAAATTTTGATCCAACTTGCTTGGTACTATGGTTATAGTGCATACTGACCATTCTGCATTAAGGTATTTGATGGCGAAGAAAGATGCAAAACTGAGATTGATTAGATGGGTATTGTTGCTATAAGAGTTTGATTTTGCGGTAAAAGAAAGAAAGGGGACCGAAAATCAAGTTACCGATCACTTGTCCTGATTAGAGGAAGAGGCTATGCTAAAGCTTGGTGATAGGGCTGAAATTAATGATGCTTTTCTAGATGAACAAATATTGGCTGCTTCTCATGATCTGATTCGTTGGTTCGCCGACTTTGCTAATTATTTGGCAAGCGATTTGGTGCCCCCGGATTTGTCTTTTCACCAAAGAAAAAAGTTTATGCATGATGTGATGAAATTCTTTTAGAATGAGCCTTACTCATATCATAGTTGTGCTGATGGGATTCTTTATCGTTGTGTACCCGAGGCTGAGATGTTGAGTGTACTTGAGGTGTGTCATTCATCGCCTGTTGGTGGGTATCATAGTGGTATTCTGACTGCGCATAAGATTTTGCAGGGTGGGTACTACTGGCCTACCATCCACCAAGATGCTCATGATTTCGCCAAGTCTTGTGATCATAGCCAAAGAAAAAGAGGGATTTCAAAGAGGCAAGAGCTCCTAAGAATCCTATATTGGTGATAGAGTTGTTTGATGTATGGGGCATTGATTTTATAGATCCATTTTTGTGTTCACATGGGATGAAGTATATTCTTGTTGCGGTTGATTATGTATCAAAGTTGGTGGAAGCAGTTGTGCTCCCCAACAATGAAGGTAAAAGTGTCACCGCATTCTTGAAAAAAAATATCTTCTCTAGATTTGGTACACCGAGGGAGATTATCAGTGATAGAGGTTCCCACTTTTGTAATAAGTTGTTCAAGGTGGTACTTGAGAAATATGGTGTCAGCCACAATGTATCCATTCCTTACAATCCGCAGAGTAGTGGGCCGGATGAAGTTTCAAACAGAGAGATCAAATAGATTTTGGCAAAGACTGTGAATGCTAATAGAACGGATTGGTCAAGGAAGCTTGATGATGATCTATGGGCCTATCGCAATGCATACAAGACTCCCATAGGTCTATCTTCTTACCAACTTGTGGATGGGAAGTCTTGCCATTTACTGGTAGAGCTAAAGGATAAGGCTATGTGGGCGATGAAGAAAGTAAATTTGGATTGGGGCGCCGCATCTGATCAAAAAAAGAATTACTTGAATATGCTTGATGAGTTTAGCCTAAAAGCTTATGAACGTTTAGCCTTGTACAAAGAGAAGATGCAGAGGTATCGTGATCACAAAATTGAAAAGTGAGAATTTGTTGTAGGTGATCTTGTGCTTCTATTATACTCAAGGTTGTTCTTGTTTCGAGGAAAACTCAAGTCCAAATGGACCGGGCCATTTTTTCTCACAAAAGCTCTCCTCCATGGAGCGGTTGAGCTTGAGAACAATGAAGGAACAAGGTTCATGGTAAACGGGCAAGGGATCAAGATCTATATGAGAAACACGAAAAGTGTGCAAGAAGTTGTTGAGGCCTACTATCTTGATGTAGTCTGAGTAATCAAGAGGCCTACGTCGTGCCGCGACGTTAAATCAAGAACGTTTTGGGAGGAAACCCAAGATGTAAAATCTAGCCAACAATAGGTTCTTGTTTTCCATTTAGTAATTTTCTTTGTTTAGTTGCTTCTCTGTACTCATTTGGATAGTTGTTTTATTTTTTGTTTCAGTGTTGGCTAGACATGGCATAGGGTCTGTGTCTAAAAAGTGTCGAGAAAATGTAAAAAGAAAGGGCTAATGGTTGCTACATGTGTAGGGACGAAAAGCAGAATCTACAGAAAAAAGTATGGTGCAGAGGTCTATGGACCCTATCGATGGTCCATGGTTCGTTCCACGGACTGTGAATGGTGTCTGTAGATCCCAGGTAAGGTTTCTAAATTTTCTAAGTATGGATGTGATCTACGGTCCCTATCTATAGACCGTAGATCGACCCACAGACCGTAGACGGGGTCTCGGGGGTCCAAACCCTAGTTCTGCCTGACCTGACCCAGACCCTTCCTAAATAAAATCCCCCTATTTTAAAATCATTCCCACATCCCTCCATTCACTCTGATGAGTCCACAAATTGGACTCATTTAGGGTTTTAATTTAATGGAAATAGTGTCCTTGAATACTTATTTTGCTTCAATATCTGATGAAAACTCTTAAGTTTCAGGTATTTGAAGTTTTACTGGAAACCTGGATGCTTAGGCGCAAAATGGGGAAAAAAGGGCTTAAAAGAACAAGGAAATGAAGACTTGAGAATCGCCAAGTCCGCTTGGTGAATCGCCAAAGGAACACACTTCGCCTTATGTTCCAGTATGCGAAGTCCTAAAGGAAGTGGATCAAAAGGCGATGAAAGGAGCAGTTGGCATGTCGCTGAATAGTTCCGTGAAGTAGTTCTATATCGCCCAATGGTCCAAAACGTGAAGACGCTGAAGGCAAGAATAAAACGACGATGAAACTGAAGAAGGGCGAGTCACCGAGTCAATCGGCGAACTCAACTAACTTCGTTGAACAATCCTCCGCAGCAAAATTTGTGAAATCTATAAATACCAGTAGAGCTGTAGACTTAGTATGGAACAATTATTATAATTTTCACTTGGTGTGGAACTATTGTTATTGTTTTTCACCTTAGAACATACTTTAACTTATATTTTCTCTCAAGTTTGGAGAGGATTTTGTGGAAACTTGAAGAAAGGAGTTCATCTTCCCCAAGTTAGAAGTGGGTCATCTCTATTCTTCTTCCTTTGCTTAATTCAAAGTTTAATTTCTTATACCTAGGTGATTTCATTATCATGTTAGGTGTAATTTCTTGTTTCTTGATGTGTGGCTAAAAACCCCCATTATTGGGGTGTGATTTAGCAAATATGAGTTGATATTCTTGTTGGGTCTTGCTTGCTAATAGGGTAGATGTATTTTAATGGTGATTTCAATTAGTGGTTGTGGTTTAATCTAAAGGGTTTGTAGTTGCAAATACAAAGCCACCTATGTGTTTTTGGCTTTCCCGAGAGAGAGGTCACGAAACCAAAACCACTAGACTGATGGCCTAAGGGGTGGGTCGACATGAGGTTTAGCCCAAGAGGGTGAGCCTTAGTCCCATATCCTAACACTCAGCTCCAGAGAGTGAGTGGGATAAGGCGTAGGCTTGTCTTCATGCAACAAATAGGTGTCCAAGAGGAAGACATTTGAAACGGGGTAAGTTGCCTGAGAAGGAACTTATTTCCATTTAAAGCATAGCCTAGTCACTATTATTTTCAAATTTCCTATCGAAAGCATGTACCCAACAATTTATCTCAACTTGTATTGCGGTGACATCCCAAAAACCTTTCCCCATACTGGATTTTCTTGTTTATTTACAATGTGTTTTATCGCAAATGTCTTTAACAACGACTAATATGAATGAAAAACCGCTCCATTGGGATATGAACCACAACCCTTGGTTGGGTTACTATATTATCAACGATCGTAGACACTCATATCGTAGGATAGTGTCGTTGGTCACGAAAAGCATCAAAATGGCGCCACTACCGGGGAGTGGTGTTGTTTGAGATTATGTAGTTGATTAGAATTTTTATTATTTTTATTTGTAGTTTACTAACTTAACTTTTAGTTGTGTTTTAGTGATTGTGGAAACATTGCAGAAAGCATCAGTGTCAACGGGAGTAACGGGAGCCAGGTGGGCCATAAAGATGACATCAGAAATCTCCATGATGTCCGAGAACGCAACCTTAATGATACGCATCTTATGGGAGGTGTTGGAGCTATTCGTCTTCCCCCAATAGAGGGAAACGCAGTGTTCCACATAACAAGTACCATGTTGCAACTTCTGCAACTATAGGAGCTTTTCATGAGGACCCACACGAGCATCTTCGAAACTTCTTAGACATGTGTGGACCATTCTCATTTAAAAACATTTCTTAGGAATCAGTTTGATTGAGGTTACTTCCTTTCTCATTGATGGGTGAGGCGTGCAAGTGGCTAGACGAGTTGCCACGTAACTCAATCACTTCGTTGGAGGAGTTGGTGAACACATTCAATGTGCGATTTTTCCCTCTCTCAAAGATGATGACTATCAAGGATAGTATTCAAAGATTTAAGCGTCTGAATGGCAAACCTTTGCACGAAACCTAGCTCAAATTTAAGAAACCGGTGCAACAATGTTCAACCCATGGTCTTCCTGACAATGTGCTCCTTTAATACTTCTGCCGGAGTCTAGACTCGGTAAACAAGGGTGTAGCTGACCAACTCTCACCCAAAGGCTTAATGCAGCAACCATACACTGTAGCAGCTCAACTCCTTGATGGGATTACAACCATCAACAGGGTGTGGTACACCCGCGAAGATCAAATCTCACTAGTCACATTTCAGCTATCTAAGGAGCAGGTAGAAAACGACATTGAGAGAGACCAAAACATGGCCAAGATCATGACACAACTTGATATTCTATCCAAAAATGTCATGGGGGCCAGCACCTGTGGTATCAATGCTGTGGGGGTCGGGTACGCAAATCCTGAGGAGGCAAATTTCGACGCCTTGTATAATAAAGAGGTAAAATTCCTAGTCAAACAAGGTGGCGGTTATCGATCGAACTACCTAAGGCATGGTGGAAATCACGGTTGGGCTAGAGATGAAGGATGGAAGGATCAAGAATGGAGGGATCAAAATTCTAATTGGAAAGATGGGGAGAAAGACAAATATGTGCCTCCCTACGAATGCCAAAAGCCAAAGGACTCGGAGGGTAGTAGGTCTGAGGATATGCTCTCGCGCATCTTCAACAAAGTTGAAAGGTCAGAGAAAATTCTGAAGGGCATGAAAGAGGATGTTTACACCCTCAGTCAAATCGTTACCTCCCATTTTGTTTCAATCAAGCAGTTGGAGACCCAAATCGGCCATATCTCGGCTCACCTAAATCCAAGATAACAAGGGGGATTTCCTAGTGACACTATGCGTAACCCCAAGAGTGAGAGTTGAAGGAACACAATTCGCCCTATGTTCCAATATGTGAAGTCCTAAAGGAAGTGGATCAAAGGGTGATGAAAGGAGCAGTTGGCGCATTGCCGAATAGTTCCGCGAAGCAGTACTATACCATCCAATAGTCCAGAATGTAAAGATGCTAAAGGCAAGCATGAAACGGTGTTGAAACTAAAAAAGGGCGAGTCGCCGAGTCAGTTGGCGAACTCGACTAACTTTGCCAAACTATCCTCCGCAGCAAAATTTGTGAAATATATAAATACTAGTAGAGCTGTAGACTTAGTGTGGAACAATTATTATAATTTTCACTTGGTGTGGAACTATTATTATTATTATTTTTCACCGTACAACATAGTTTAGCTTATATTTTTTCTCAATTTTGGAGAGGGTTTTGTAGAAACCTGAAGAAAGGAGTTCATTTTCCCCAAGTTGGAAGTGGGTCATCTTTATTCATCTTCCTTTGCTTAATTCAAGGTTTAATTTCTTATACCCAGTTGATTTCATTATCATGTTAGGTGTAATTTCTTGTTTCTTGATATGTGGCTAAAACCCCCCATTCTTGGGGTGTGATTTAGTAAATATGGGTTGATATTCTTGTTGGGTCTTGCTTGTTGATAGGGTAGATGTATTTTAATGGTGATTTCACCTAGTTGTTGTGGTTTAATATAAAGGGTTTGTAGTTGCAAATATAAAGCCACCCAAGTGTTTTTGGCTTGCTCGAGAGGGAGGTCGTGAAACCAAAACCACTAGACTGATGGCCTAAGGGGTGGGTCGACATGAGGCTCAGCCTGAGAGGGTGAGCCCTAGTCCCATATCCTGACACTTACCTCTAGAGAATGAGTGGGGTAAGGCGTAGTCTGGTCTTCATGCGACAAATGGGTGTCCAAGAGGAATGCATTTGAAACGGGGTATGTTGCCCGAGAGGGAACTTATTTCCATTTAAAGCTTACCCTAGTCACTATTATTTTGCAAATTTCCTATCAAAAGCATGTACCCAACAATCTATCTCGACTTTTATTGTGGTGACATCCCAAGAACCTTTCCCCATACTTTATTTTGTTGTTTATTTACTTGTTACAAAACTCCCCTTTGATATTTGACACTTTTGTGTCACCCCTTTAATTTACAATGTCTTTTATCACAAATGTCTTTAACTACAACTAATTTGAATGAAATTATAATTGGCTATTAATTCTCAAAACCACTTCCTTGGGACATAACCCCAACCCTTGGTTGGGTTACTATATTATCAACGATCTTACACACTCATATCATAGGATAGTGTCGTTCGTCACGATAAGCATCACACTCCCAAACCGTTTATAAACCTTCCCACTACTCCAATCACTACATATTACCATAAAATTCCCCATCAATCACCCTACATCTTTCCCCCATAATTCCAATCATTTTTTTTACTCCACTCACCCCTAAATTCACCAAGAATTTCGATGTCCGGGTTTGGTACAAAAGGGCGAGTTTGTGGTATTGCAATCGTAGAGTCATCACGCAATCACCCTATTCCCATTGCTTGTAAGGTTATAGACTTTCCTTTCACTTTGAATTTTGATTCATTGATTGATTATAGAAAGTACGGAATCGAGTCTTGACCTTGGGTAGTTGATTGGATGTAAATACATGCTAAACTAAAACTAGAAACACCCTTGGGACGATAGATAGTGATTGTGTGTCTTTATAATGTATAAAATCAGTGTAATGTGGGTCAAAATGCATGTTCGACTTAGTATTCCTAGTTTTGTGTGAAATTCCAGTGAATTTAGTGATCGAAACCTTTAGAATGAAGAACTAGCATAATTTATATTGAAATGCATGATTAGACTAGGTGATATTGTTGAAATTGTTAATATTGGGGTCAACATGAAGGATGCCTAAAACCTGTCATAGATCTGATTCAAGAAACCCCGTCTACGAACCGTAGATCAGGTCCGTGAGTTTGCACACCACAAAATATGCTAAGTTTGGAACCACAGATATGGACTACGGTCCGCAGATCAATCTACGGACCATTCTACACATTCGTGGTTTCCATCAGAGTTCAACTTTTTGGGACCTCTGATCTACGGAGGGGATCCACGAACCATAGGTCAGCCTATGAACTGTAGATGCCCACTGTAGGTGGCCACTGAAGCCATTGTCTAAATTTTTTTCTATTTTTCATTTTTGTTCGTTCTTAGTTCTAAAATATTTTCGTGTGTGTTATAAGTTTATTTTGGTACTAATTAGACATCCACAGGTACCATGGAGCCTAAGAAGCAAGTGACCTACTCCAAAAGGGGAAAATTAAAATTTGTGGCACTTACGTTTAGGTTGATTTATGATGACACAGACGCAGAAAAGGATCCAGCATATGTTCCACCGGCCACGAGGACATTTCCTACTACACCTCGGTCAATCCAGACTACTTTATAGCAGGTGGTCACCGACGTAGTCACTGCCTCCTAGTTTGATAAGGAGAACACACTGATCGAGTCACCGACTAGTTCTGCTTTTGGTTCTGAGGCTGGTTCTACTTTCGGCTTAGAGTTTTCCTCTACTTACGGTTCTGATCCCTCCCATGATTCTGTCTTCGGTTCTAGATCCGCCATAGGCTCAGGTTCACATGGCCAAGTTGCCTTATCTGAAGAGGCCACTAGTTCGGCAAAAGTCCCAGCGCCACAAAACTACGACCCTGATCCGACGGCTGAGGAGCCAAACAGATGGTGTGTTGAGGGGCAATAACAAATCTACCGAGATGCCACAATGCGAAATGAGAAATAGAAGATGGCCCGACTTATTAGTGAAGAGCGTAAAGTCCTCACAAGGAGCTTACACACTATTCCCGAAATCAGTTGGCTTTTTCAACTTTCCAAGTGTGATTGGATGGCTCGAGACCTCGAGACTTATAGTGAAGAGATTGTGCGGGAATTTTGTGCCTCCTATGCTGCCACTCACCGAGGTTCGATCGATAAGAGGTCCAAGCCCACATCCCAAGATCCTCTCACTTCTACTATGGTTCAAGGTTTTCCAGTAGCTATATCACATACCACCATCAATCGATTCCTCTATGGTCCTGGCCCTGATCACACTTGGGCACTCAACACGGCCAAATTTGACTATAGATGGGATATTATGATGAGTGGAGCCTTCACACATAATGCCGAACAGAGGGAGGTTGTCTTACTATGGTTGGCCAGGCACATAGGTGCAGATAGAGAGCATGCGGAGTGGGTTAGATCACCACATTGGGGTATTTGGAAGGTCACCTTGAATTTGGTAGCCTAGTTTTTTTGGTTGTTGGTGCGGAACAGAGTGTCGCCCATAAAGGCCGACAATGCGCCTACATGGGACAGAGTAGTAAAGGTGGTAGCATTAGTAGCTGGGTTCGAGATCGTCTTCACCCGCTTGCTGTTGGTAGAGATTAATAAGAGGGCGTTCAAGACCTCCACTACTTACCCTTTTTCGTGCCTCATTTTTCAACTATGCAGGGACTCTAGAGTGCCGATTTGGTATTGTGACTAATTGATACAGGAAACAAGGACCTTAGATATTGGCCTGATTCGGGATGAGGCAAATGTGAGCACCTCGCAGAGGGCCGCAGATCGATGTGCCATTGGGTACTGCTTTAGTAGATGTTATGGAGCAGATGCAGGGCAATGAGCCTGCCCCTCCAGCCCACACTGATGATGCCTCGGCCTCCTTTTCTTAGACCGCTAATCAGGCCCCTAGTACATCTAGAGCCACCCCGTCTTCTTCAGCCTTCGTTGTACTATTTACTCAAATTTAGAAATTAGAGGTGCAGTGGCCACACTGCTTTACCATTTAAAGCCATGAATGCAGAAGTCCATTGCAGAGTCCAAGGCTAGGATGGAGAAGAGGATGGAAACCATGGTGTATTAGAAGGTTTTAGGTCGTTCATAAGCGCCTAGATGCCTTTGAGTTGAGAGTACTCGCACGGCCAGCCCGTGTCACAAATTTTTCCTCCATCTGAACTAAGTTGGATAGTCTTCGGGCTGACATTGATTCCATCCTTGCTACGCCCACAGATAAGCCACAGTCTGCACCCACTGCATTGGCAGATGATACTATAATCGATGCTCTATTCAGAGAGGATATAGATGCACAGCCTTAGCCCACCTATGCTTATGGGAAAAGGCACCACTCTAGTCACAATCTTGACACTACTGAGGAGGCTCGAGCAAAGAAATGGGAATGCTAGCAGACTGAACAGGTTCGCAAAGCCTCTTTTATAGATAAGGAGATGTGCCAGCAAAGGGTTCGTGAGAGTGCGCTTGGGGCTTCATGTTCTGTGCCTGTTTTTGAGGCAGTTGCTACAGTGGAAGATGATGTGACCATCACTAATGGTGTGGTGAGAGTGATTGATAGCACTACTGAGAGTTCTAGGCTAGATGATGTGGGCACTACTGAGGGTGACCTACATGTTCTTCCAGCGGGCTCTGGGAAACTTGACCCCCCCGCTTGTTGATAGTTCGTCGGCGCTATGCATCACAGGTTAGCTTCACCCAATCCATTACTTTTTACTATTTTGTGTGCATTGGGGACAATTGCACCTATTTTTGTTGTGGGTGAGGTAAATGGATTCTGAGTGATAGAGTGAAATCTAAGTAACCCAACTCATAATCTTCTCTTGGGGTTTTCTTGCCTGAGTTCTTTTCTCCCAAGAGACTCCTTAGTTTCTATTGAACCGGCATGTGTTAAGATTGTATGTGTAGAAGCATGAGAAATAATGAAGCATGATGGCAAAAGCTTTTTGAATGATACTCGTCCAAAATTTGTGATATGTGCTAAAATCTGTACACTAGAATGAGTTAAATGTGTTGGCTTTGAGTATGACATGATAATGAACCAACCTGATGGCATGAATTAAGCTAAAACTTGAATTGAGTAATCTGATAATCTGATAGTGAATATGTGCCAAGAGTGTGTGAGAATGGTTGATTGTTCAAACAGTCTTTGTGGCAATTTAGAACTTGCCCGGTTAGTCCTGCTAAGATAATCTATTCTGGAGGCGAGGAAATGATCATAGTCCACAAATTTCCTATAAAGAATCCAACCAAATGAAAATTAATGCTCCCTTTGATCCAAATGTTTTGAGCCTAAATTAGACCATTTCTTTCTAAACCCCTAACTCACCTTCCCATAATCTATTGTGTTGACCCCGGTCCCTCCTTGGACATGTGCACCTCAACTTAGGCCAAAAGCCTAAGTTGAGGGTGGCTAATGTAAAAAGTGACCTCAATCTTGGCCCTGATCTGACATCGGATATTGTGCACCTCAACAAATGGAAAATCCATAAGTTGAGGGTGGCTAGGAACGAGGAAACCAAAAGAAAAATGGGTATGAAAAGAGTTTGGTGTTGAAAAAGAAAAAAAAAAGAGGAGAAGGTGTGGCGTTGTGCAAACGAAAGAAAACAAAAGTGTTGAAATCTAAAAAAGAGAATAAAATTCAAGAAAAAGAAGAAACGGAAAAATAAAGAGCTACAAAATCGAAAGCCATATCCATGGTTGAAAAGAATCAAAGGGAAAAAGAAAAAAAGGTATGATGTCAAAAATAGGGCAAAAAGAGGTAGAAAGCCTCATGTAATGTCAAGGAGGACAAAAAGTCACTAAAGAGTATCCAAATGTACCACACCTGACCCTAAGCCTACGTTACAAGCCAAGAAAGTCCAATAGTGATCCTAGAAACTAGTTTGGAGAGTCTAAGCAGTGTAAATAAGGGCAAGCCTATGGTATTGAACACTAACTGTACTTGAAGTTACTTCTGAGTGTGACTGTTGAATGAATCCTTGTACTCAAAATCAAATCCATTGTGTGAAAAAGGGATTTCGTTTGAAGTAAGGGCACTAGTTATATTGTCAGAAAGTTGGTACCTTGGTGATAGTAAAACAGTGTATGTTTTGTGTAGTTGGTCTATCTTTGCCATGTTTGTATCCGCACAAGTTATCGTGTTGAGTATGAGAGAAAAGATTTGCACTCACAAAGAGAGTCGGGGTAGAGGGCCATGTGATTGCTTGTGCTTGAATTGCTTGCTTCTATACAAGTGTCGTTTAAAGTCTTAGTACGTCGCTTAAGGACAAACAACGAATTTTAAGTTGAGGGTGTTGATATACCGTGAGTTTACGGTATTTTAATATGTTTCACTTAAGAGTAGTGTGTGTCTAGGGCGATTTTGTATTAGTACTAATGTGTTTTTATCATGTATTTAGAGAATAAGTTCTGATGCGAAAGTTGAGAGACATAGCTGAGGAATGTACAAAAATGCCCATCTACGGATGTGATTCACGGACCGTAGGTCCATTCACGTTCCGTAGATGATGATCGTAGATGGATTAGCAAGGCATGGAGGAAGATTAGGGAATACTTGACCAAGTGTGGAACCACGGTTTTAATCGACGAATCGTAGATTAATCTATGGACCGTACTGCTGATCCATCAAATGATTCAGAGAGGGGTTCCAGTACCTGATTTTGAACATTCTAAGTATGGAGCTACAGAGGAGGATCCACGGACTATAGATCAATCCACGGTCCATACAAGTGATCCGTTGTTTGGTTCAGAGATTTTAAGATTTTGAAGTTAGAAATGTGTCTAAGTCCTGAGTCACGGAAGGGACATACAGACTGTAGACCAATCCACGGTTCGTAGGTCAGTATCGTTGATCGAAACCGTGTCCTGAAACATAATTTCCTTATTTCATTTCCTTTTTAGTTAGGACTTATTTTTCTATATATAGGGCATGTAAACCTCGTTTTTGGGGGTTAACCTTTATTACTTTTATTCTAGTTCTTGACTTTGGAGATTAACTTGCAACTTTAGCAATTCTTAATTTCCTAAGTTCTTTTTGAAGATTTTGACTTTACAATTCAAGTTGATATTCTGGGTTTCTTCTACTTATTACGTAAGTTCATGATTTCTTCATCTAAAAATATGAATTGTGTTCTTGCTATAATGGGTAACTAAATCCACAACTAGGGTTGTGGGAACCATGAGTGATTAACGATGTATGAATGGTAACTAAGTAATTCTTGAATAGTGTTATTGCATGCATTGATAATTCTTTTGCTTAGAAATCTTTTTAAACGTTAGAACTTGCCTCGTTACTACTAGCGGGACCAAGGAGGTAATTAACGAGAAAAGAATTATCAACATATATTTAGTGTGATACTATTTAATAGTCTAATGTCAATTGGTGCGAGGGTGAAAACTAAGCTATACATTGATGTGATGTCTAATAGGAGGTAAATCTAAGGCTTAGTAAATTATACACACATAGCCGGACCAAGGTGCTAGGTAAAATTTTCTAAATGCCAGACCAAGGATTTAGAGATACCTAACTTATCACTTTGCATGTAACACACTAGGAAAGGATTGCTATTACTAGGATTACCGCATTATGAGCTTATGGGGAACACGTACACCCAAGTTACTTTCTCATCTTGATAACAACTAAAGTTTGAATCTTGCTCATTGATTACTTACATAATTTCCTGAATCTGTTTCACAAATCCCTCCCTTTAATTACTTGTTTTTGGAAATACATTGACTAAACGAATATAATCGTTTGTTTAAGTTTATTCTAAACCATATTCCTCGTGGGATCGACCCCAACCTACAAGTTGGGTTCTTTACTTGATAACAATCACTTATACTTCTTTAGGGAGGTCTAATTTAAGCGTATCACCTACATACCGGGGACTAAGTTTCCCCTTCTTGCCAAATCTCACCACACCTTTCATAGGTGAGATTTTCAAATAGACCTAATCATTAACTTCAATATCTAAATCCATTCTCTTTGCATCGGCATAAGACTTTTGCCAACTTTGAGCCATTCTCAATGTATCTATAATGAGTCAGACTTTCTCAATGACTTCTAAAACCAATTTGGCACCGATCAAAGCCATTTATCACACCTCAAACCAACCTATAGGAGACCAACACCTCCTAACATACAAGACCTCAAATGGAGCCATACGAATACTTGAGTGATAGATATTGTTGTAGGCAAACTGTACCAATGGAAAATGGGTATCCCAATTACCCTTAAAGTCAATCACACAAGCCCTTAACATATCTTCCAATGTTTAGATGGTGCGCTCCCCTTGCCTTTCATTTTGGGGATGAAAAGTTGAACTAAGATTAACCTTGATACCAAGACCCTTTTGAAAGGATCTCCAAAAGAGAGAAGTAAATTGAGAGCCACGATCGCATATATTTGATAAAGGCACTCCATGCAACTTCACCATTTCTCTTATATACAATTTGGCATAGTTATCCACTGAATAGGAAACCTTGATAAGAATAAAACGACTTGATTTCGTCATCCAATCTATAATAATCCAAATAGAGTCATGTCGCCTCTGGGTAAGGGGCAAACTCACAATAAAGTCTATATTTATCTCTTCCTATTTCCAAGTAGGAATATCTATGTTTTGGGATAAACCTCCCTGTCTTTGATGCTCAACCTTAACTTTTGTTGATAGTTAGGACACTTAGCCACAAACTTGGTGATATCCTTCTTCATCCCATTCCACCATTAGACTTCCCGTAAATCACGATACATCTTGGTGGCTCCCCGGTGAATATAATATTGATAACTATGAGCTTATGTCAAGATTATCTCTCTCAAGTCATCCGCATTCGAAACACATAAACCACCTTGGTATCTAAGTACACCATCTCCCCCTTGGAATAAAACTGCAATGGATTTCTTAAACACCGCCTCTTTCAGTTCAAATTAAATAGGATCAAAGCCTTGCTTAGACTTCACATCTGATACAAAAGATAATACGGACCCATTCTGAACCATGACACCACCCTTGGTGGAATCCACTAATTGAACACCAAACCTGGCTAACCTATGAACATCCTTAGCTAATCTTTCTTGTCATTATCTATATGAGAAACACTTCTCATAGACAACCTATTAAGAGCATCCACTACCAAATTGGCCTTGTCGGGATGATAAAGAACACTCATGTCATAATATTTCAATAATTCAAACCACCTTTTTTGGTGAAGGTTCAAGTCCTTTTGACTAAACACATATTGTAGGCTCTTGTGATCCATAAACACATCAAGATGGACCCCGTATAGGTAATGCCTCCAAATCTTGAAGGAAAAAACAACCGCTGCTAACTCAAGGTCATGGGTAGGATAATTCTTTTCGTGGACTTTAAGTTTCCTTGAAGAATAGGCAATGACCTTACTGTTTTACATAAGCACACATCCCAACCCAACTCTAGAGGCATCATAATACACTACAAAACCATCCGTACCTTCCGGTAATGTCAACACCGGGCAGAAGTAAGTCTATCTTTCAATTCTTGGAAACTATTCTTACAAGCTTCTGACCAAACAAACTTAGCCTTCTTTTGAGTCAAAGCTGTCATTAGAGATGCGATGGAAGAAAACCCTAAAAAAATCTCTTGTAATAACCGGCCAAACCCAAAAAACATCTAATGTTGAATGAGTTAGAGGTCTTGGTCAATGTTTGACCGCATTCGTCTTCTTGGCATCAAGTTGAATGCCTTTATTAGACATAATATGATCGACGAACGCCACAGACCTTAACCAAAATTCATAGTTGCTAAACTTTGTGAAAAGTTGATGGTCTTTAAGAACTTTCAATACAATCCTCAAATGGTCCAGATGCTCATTCTCACTCCTGGAGTAGATCGAACTGTCATCAATGAACACAATTATTAACATGTCAAGGTAATGTCTAAACACCCTATTCAGCTAGTCCATGAATGCTGCCGTAGCATTAGTCAACCCAAACACATAACCAAGAACTCATAGTGACCATATCGGGTTCGAAAAGTCTTCTTTGGATTGTCTTCCTCTCTCACCCTTTATTGGTGATAACCTGAATGAAGATCGATCTTAGAAAAATAACTAGCCCATTGTAATTGATCAAACAAGTCATATATCCTTGGGAGAGGGTACCTGTTCTTAATGATCACTTTGTTCAATTGACAATAATTGATGCACATTCTAAGAGACCCATCTTTCTTTCTCACAAAGAACACCGGAGCACCCTATAGTGAATTACTTTGATGAATAAAACCCTTATCTATCAAGTCCTTTAATTGCTCCTTCAACTCTTTTAAGTCAATCATAGCGATTCTATAAGGAGCAATTGAAATAGAATGCGTATCTGGAATAAGATCAATGCCAAAATCTATATCCCACTTAGGAGAAATACAAGGTAGATCATTTGGGAAAGCTTCCAGAAACTCATTTACAACAAGGACCGACTGAAGAGTAGGAATCTCAGAATCTACATCCATCACCCTAATAATATGGTAAACACAACCCTTGGAGATTATCTTTCTAGCCTTCAAAAATGAGACAAACTGACCCTTAGGTATAGAGTTTCCCCCTGTCCACTCAAGAACATGCTCATTCAGGAACTGGAACTTAACTTCTTGAGTTTTACAATCAATCGACGCATACAAGAATTCAACCAATCCATCCCAAGTATCACATCAAAATCTAACATGTCAAGTTCTACCAAATCAAGAAGAGTGACTCTATGGGATAGGGAACTGGGAATCCTCTATAAAACCTCTTAGCCACCACAGAGTTACCAACAGGAGTAGATACAAAAAAGGGTTATAACAACATATCGGGGAGCATATAAAATCTCATTGCCACATATGGCATCATAAAGGATAAAATAGCACCGGGGTCTAATAAAGCATACACATCTATATGGAATACTTTTAACATACCGGTCACCACGTTTGGAGAACTCTCATGATCACGTCAGTTTTGGAGAACATAGAAACAAATTTTCTTAGGAGGATTTTGAACCAGTAGGAGGAGCTTGCTTGACCTCTCTTCCTTGAACCTTAAGAATTATACAATCTCTCATTTTGTGACAACTTTTCCCACAACCGTAGCAACCATCCGTGCCAACTAGGCAGTTACCATTATGCTTCCTTCCAGATTTGGAACAAGTAGATCTAGTCGCATAAGAACCACTACCATTACCTCCTTGAGGTTTAGGGTTGGACACCCTATCCTGGTTGTCCCTTGGAGGAGCACTAGAGGAACTTTGGTTGGAAATTTTTTGTCTAAACCTTGGTCGGCCGTGTCCATCCGAACTAGCATTGGAGAAGTTCCCATCACCGCTCCTAGCTCTTTCCACCTCCCTATTCTTTTCTTGGAGTTTCTCATCCTCCATTTGCTTGGCATACACCATAAGACGTGACATATTCATATAATGATGGAGCATTGCCATACAACATTCTTTTACTACCAATTTAGACATGCCCGTCAAATATCTACTCTTCATATCCCTTGAATTTGCCACCATAGTTGGAGGATACTTGGACAACTGAGTAAACTTTAGAGAATACTCTTTCACACTCATACCTCCTTGACGAAGGTTAATGTACTCTTCTACCTTAGCTTCCCTCAACTCTCGGGGAAAGAACCTATCAAGAAAAGCCAACTTAAACACTTCTCACATAATTGGACCCACTCCAACCGACCTACCATTCTTCCATCGCTTATACCATACATGAGCAATACCTTTCAATTGGTAAGTGGCTAACTCAGCTTTATCTACCGAAGTCACCCCTATGATATAGAGTACATTATAAACTTTGTCCAGAAATTCTTGAAGATCCTCTTCCACTTTGGATCCATGAAATTTGAGAGGGTTCATTCTTGCGAAATGCCCCACTCTAGAGGTCGCAAAATTCATATTACGGTTCACGGGAGCAATCACCTCTCTATTGTCTGAGGCTTTTATGGCTTTAGCTTTAGTTGTTAGGACTTGAGCCAAAACTTGCAAAGTCGCCCTAAACTCCACATGAGTAACATTCTTAACTATAGGATTGACCTGAACTTGGGGAGCTAGAGGAGGACCTCCTTCATTCACATTGTCCTCTTCAACCCTTCTTGCAAAAGCCCTTCTAGTAGTCACATCATGTAGACCATAGGGGAAGGATTAAAAGAAATACCCTATAAAGTTAAACTTTATCGCATAACTTAAGAGTAATGAAATAAGTGAAATTTCCTAAGCACCCTTGTAGCGTCTCATTCATAAATGTGGCACACTTCAAACTCATGAATGAGACTCTACTAGATGTGGCTTATGAGAAATGACATGATCCTAGAATAATTCTAAACCTTATGCTCTGATTAACAAGTTTGTCATGACCCAGGGGTACTGCCTAGATGTAGCATGGCGTATAGCATGATATACCGTGAGTTTCAGTATTTTTGATACATTTCAGTTAGAAGTTGCGTGTGTCTAGAGCTATATTGTGTTAGAATTAATGTTTATGTGTTATGTTTGCAGGAAATAGGCGTGGTGCAATTGATGAAGATGAAAGATGAAATTTGTCCAAAAGGAGCCACCCACAGAAGTGACCTACTGACCATAGGTCCTTTGATAGTCCATCGATAGGTAGTGTAGATGGAGCATCAGGGAAGTCTGACTAAGTGTGGAACCATAGATGAAACTAATGGATCGTAGGTCGACCCACGGGCCATCTTGCACATCCGTTGAATGATTAAGTGAATTTAAAGCTCCAGTACTTGATGAAAAAGTCTAAGTGTGGCGCTACGGAGGGACCAACGGACCATAGGTCGACCCATTGTCTGTAGGTCGAGTTCGTCGATCAAAGCCGCGCCCTAAAAGTTTATTTTCTTATTTTGTTTCCTTTTTATTTGGGGCTTGGTTTTCTATGAATAGGTGTTGTAAAACTCATTTTGACGGGTTAGAAATTGTTGGAAACTTTTAGTTCTCTATTTTTTTTTTCGGGAATTAATTTGCAAACATTAGCAATTTGATATTTGGATTTTGTTTAATTCAAGTTTAACTATGGTTTTCAATTGAATATTCAGTTTTTTAGCATTCTATCTTGTCAGTTCAATAATTCTTTTTACTCAAACATGAATTGTGATGTTTCAAGTATGAGTAGATAAATCCACAACTAGGGTTGTGGGAACGATAGTTAATTAACAATGTATGAATGATAACTAAGTATTTACTGAATAGTGTTTATACATGTCTTGTTAATTCTTTCGCTTAAAATTCTTTTAACGTTGCGTAGCGTTAGAATTCTCTTTGTTGCCACTTGCCGGACTAAGGAGGTAGCTAATGAGAAAAGAATTAATAACAAATATTTAGTGGATGCAATCTAATAGTCTAATGTCAATTGATGCGAGGGTGAAAATTGATTTATCCATTGATGTGATATCTAATTTGAGGTAAATATAAGGGTTAGTAAAGTATACACTCGTAGCCGGACCAAGGTGCATTGTGAAATTCCCTATTGGGAAGACCAATAACTGAGGGATACCTAACTTACCAACTTTGCATGTGAAACACTAGGAAAGGATTACTATTATTAGGATTACTGCATTAAGAGCTCTTGGGGAACACATAAGCCCTAGTTTCTGTCTCATATTGATAACAACAAAGTTAAATCTTGTCTACTTGTTACTTACAATCAACAATCTGTTACTTGCTTATAAGACCTCCCCCCCCCCCCACCTTTAGTTACTTGTTTCAGAAATAGTTTAACTTAAGGGATATAATAGTGAGTTAAGTTTAAGTCTAGACCATATTCCTCATGGGATCGAACCCAAATAGCAAGTTGGGTTCTTTATTTGACACGATCGCTTATACTTCCTTAGGAAGGTGTAATTTGAGCGTATCAAATTTTGGCGCCACTGTCGAGGAATACATCTTTTAGATTATATTTAACTACATTGTTGAACTTTAGTCAAGTATTTCCTGATTTTATAGGTTTCTACTCTAGTGTATGCCAAGTACATGGAGTAGAGGCGAACCATTGATACCATATGATCCTAAACTAAGCAAGACTTTGAGAAAGATAAAAAATTGAGGGGTTCAGAATAATCCAATTATAGAGGAGCATGAGGATGAAGTGAACATGCAACAACCTAGAGTTGGTATTGAGAATGCTCTGGTTCGTGGTGGTAATCTATTTGGAGATGCATTGAGGGTACAAAAACTGCCAGAAACCAAGGTTGCGTGATAACTACAGGGTCGATTTTAATTCAGTTGAATCATAAGGACCACCAATATGATGCAAATGCTTACAGTAAAAAGGTTGTTTTCTGGTCCAGCTTGGAAAGATCTGCATGGTCACATGGCGAGTTGAGAAGTATCTGCAAGAGTTGTGTGGGACAATCGGAGGTTGATATTAATATCATAGATTTGAGAGACTTCCCTCTATCATTGACTGGTGATGCTGCAATGTGGTTTTTGAGCTTCCATATAACTCAATGCCTACATGGGATCAATTGCTTAAAGTTTTCGTTGCAAAGTACTTCCCTCTATCCAAGAAGCTGAATCACAAAGACAACTGGAACAATTTTGTAGTACTACCTTGAGAGTCTTTGAGAAATTCATGGGATAGGTTCACTGCATTCATAAGAAGTGTTCCAAATCACCGCATAGATGATGAGTCACTGAAAGAGTACTTTTAGAGAGGGCAAGATGATAATAGAAAGGTTGTGCTGGATACTATTGTTGGAGGATCATATGGTGAGTGCGCTCTTGAAGAGATCGCTGAGATACTAAAGAAGATTTCCCGGAATAATAAATCATGGAGCACTAGAAAGTCAAACACTGGTAGAAGTACATTTGCAGTTCAAGCTACACCTAGTCAATCCAATGATGATATTCGTGAAGAAATAGCACAGATGAAAACAGAACTGGGCTTGGTGTTAAAGCATGTGACCGGAGGTGCTGAGAAGGTTAATGTGGTAAACTGCCTAACTAGAAATCCACCCCCACCAGTTGAGGAATGTTACTATGAGGAGGATGCATACTTGGTTAATGCTTAAATGGGGGGTTTCTTATCCAACACCCAAGGTTCCAACTCCATAATTGGCACCAAGATCAAGGAAACCAAGGTCGAAACTATGGAAAATACAATGAAGAGGGAAACTATGTCCGGGATGGGAACTACAATCGTGATAACAACTACAATCGAAATGACTATGGTGACATGAATGAGAGAGTTGGGCCCTATTTTCCACATGGGACCCGGGAATCTGGTCATAGAGAAACTGGGGGTAGTATGTCACAAATTGAGGATATGGTGAAGAAGATGACAAAGTGGTTTGATCCGACTGAAGAAAATGTGAAGGAGATGTGAAATGACTTGTATGGAATCGGTCAAAAAGTTGATCCTCATGTAGTGTCGATCAAGCAACTTGAGTAGTTGTTTAATCAATAGTCTAGTACTTTGAATCTACATCAGCCTGGAACCCTTCCTAGCAACACCATCTTGTACCTGGAAAAAGATGGGCATTATATGACAGTCACTACTCGCGGAGGTAAACAAACCATTGATCCCCCTATGCCGTCTGAGGTTGACAGTGTGGTAGAGAAAGATGATGATGAGATTGAGGTTACTGGAGAGTCTAAAAATGATACATAAAAAGAGGTGGAGGTGACCCCGAAAGTTGTTCCCATACCTAGACCTCAACCTTCATTCCCTCAGAGATTGGTTAAAAAGACTGAAGAAGGAAAATACCGCACGTTCATTGCTATGCTGAAACAATTGTCAATAAATGTTCCATTGATAGAAGCTTTGTAGCAAATGCGTGGGTATGGGAAATTCACAAGGATTTGTTGACAAAAAAGAGGGTTGTTAGTTTTGAGAATGATGAGAGGTTGCAACTATGTAGTGCCATATCTACTAGGTCGCTTGTGCAAAAGAAATCGGATCTTGGAGCTTTTACTAACCCTTGCACCATTGGGGTTATGCGCATTGCTAAAGCTTTGTGTGATTTGGGTGCTAGCATTAACTTGATGTCATTGTCTATTTACAAGAAGTTGGGTTTAGGGGCTGCAAAATCCAATGCAATGCGTTTACTCATGGTTGACCGAACTTTTAAGAGACCTATTGGAATGCCCCAAGATGTTCTCGTGAAATTGGAATCATTCATCTTTCCAGCAAACATTGTAATACTTGCCCTTGAGGTTGATATTGAGGTCCCCATAATCTTAGGGAGACCATTCCTTTCTGCAGGGCGTGCCTTAGTCGATATGGAGAGAGGGTTGATGAAGTTCTGATTGAATAATGAGGAGGTAACTTTCAACATTTATATGTCTATGAAGCAGGAAAGTGATCTGAAAACTATTTCTGTGGTAAATCATGTTGCAGAGTGTGGTTCCGAAGTGTCTAGTAAAGAGAGGTTGGGTGTTGAAGCACTAGCAGCGATAATGATGAACTTTGATGGTGATGGTATTGAAGATTATGATGAATTGGTTGCCGCACTTGATAGGTTTGAATTTCACTCCCAGCCAAAAATATTGGACTTAGACATGAAGAATCACAAGTACCGCCTACAAAAGTATCAGTAAATGAGCCTCCAAAACTGGAACTCAAGGATCTACCACCCCACATGAGGTATGTTTTCTTTGGAAAGGATAACACTTTGCCGGTAATCATTGTTGCGGATTTGAATGTGGAGCAAGTTGAGGTCATGGTTTCTGTATTTAAGAGGTTCAAAAGGGCTATTGGATGGACTATCACAGATATTATTTAGATCCCTCCGGGCATTTTGTCTCATAAAAACTAATTCATGCCAGAGAGTAAGCCAAGTATTGAACACCAAAGGACACTGAATCCCCCTATGCAAGAGGTTGTGAAAATGAAGATCATCAAGTGGTTGGATGCTAGAGTTATCTACCCCATTGTCGATAGTAGTTGGGTTTGTCTTGTTCAGTGTGTTCCTAAGAAAGGGGGAATCATCGTGGTTCCAAATGCTAAGAATGAGCTTGTTCCAATGAGATCGGTAACTTGTTGGAGAGTGTGCATGGACTACTGCAAGCTAAATGCATGGATAGAGAAGGACCAGTTCCCAATGTCGTTCATGGATCAAATGCTGGATCATCTTAATGGTAAAAGGTTGGTACTATTTCTAGATGGGTATTTTGGCTACAATCAGATTTCCAGAGCTCCTGAAGACCAAGATAAGACAACCTTCACTTGTCCATAAGGGACTTTCTCAATCAAAAGAATGTCATTCAGATTGTGTAATGCTCCAGCGACCTTCCAGCATTGTATGATGTTGATCTTCTCAGATATGGTTTAGGACACGATCGAGGTATTTATGGTTGATTTCTCAGTGGTTGGTGACTCGTTTGATGGTTGCTTGATTAATCTGGCCAAGGTACTGAAACGGTGTGAAGAGCATAATCTGGAGCTTAATTTGGAAAAGTGTCTCTTCATGGTCAAAAAAGGTATAGTGTCGGGTCAACGAATTTCGCAGAAAGGTATTAAGGTTGATAGAGACAAAGTTGAGGTAATAGAAAAGCTTCCACCACCTTTCTTTGTAATAGGAGTCAGGAGTTTTCTTGGGCATGCAGTTTTCTACTGAAGGCTCATTAATGATTTCTCGAAAATTGCATACCCATTGTGCAAACTACTCGAAAAAGAGTGCAAGTTTGTGTTTGATGATTCTTGTCTTAGAGAATTTGGATAGTTGAAGGCCAAGTTAACTTCTGCACCGATCATTATTTCACCGGATTGGTGACAACCGTTTGAGGTTATGTGTGATGCAAGCGGGGGTGGCACTTGGAATAGTGTTAGGACAAAGGCGCAAAAATATTCTTCACCTGATCTACTATGTAAGTAAGGCATTAAATATAGAGCAAAAGAATTACACACTGACTGAACAAGAGCTACTTGTCGTGGTTTTCGCATTTGAAAATTTAGGTCCTACATGCTTGGTTCTAAGGTCATAGTGCATACGAACAATTCTGCATTGAGGTATCTGATGGCGAAAAAGGATTTAAAATCTAGGTTAATTAGATGGGTGCTTTTGTTACAACAGTACGAGTTTGAGGTGAAGAATAGAAAGGGGACAGAAAGTCAGGTTGCTGATCATTTGTCCAAATTAGAGAAACAAGCTATGAATAAATTCGATGATGGTATTGAAATTAATGATGAGTTCCCCATGAACAAGTATTGGCTACTTCTTATGATCTTATCCCTTGGTTCGCTGATTTTGCTAAATATTTTGCAAGTGATTCGGTTCCATCGGATTTGTCATTTCACAAAAGGAAATTTTTTATGCATGATGTGAAGAAGTTTTTTGGAGATGTGCCTTACTTGTTTCATATATTTGCTGAAGGGATTATTCATCGTTGTGTGCCCAAGGTTGAGATGATGAGTATACTAGAGGTGTGTCATTCATTGTTTGTTGGTGGGAACCATAGTGGTATTCGGAATGCTCATAAACTGTTGTAGTGTGGGTATTACTGGCCTACCATCAACCAAGATACTTATGATTTCGCCAAGTCTTGTGACCGCTGCAAAAGAGAAGGAGGAATTTCAGAAAGGCAAGATCTACCTATGAATCCGATTTCAGTAATTCAGTTGTTTGATGTTTAAGGCCTTGACTTCATGGTTCCATTTGTCAGTTTGCATGGGATGAAGTATATTCTTGTTGCTGTTGACTATTTATCGAAATGGGTGGAAGCGATTGTGCTTTCAAACAATGAAGGGAAGAGTGTCACTGCATTCCTGAAAAAGAGTATCTTCCCCAAATTTGGTACACCTAGGGCTATTATCGGTGATGGAGGTTCTCACTTTTGAATAACTTTTTCAAAGTGTTGTTGGAGAAATATTTAGTTCGTCAAAATATAGCTACTCCTTACCATCCGCAGTCTAGTGGGCAAGTTGACGTGTCAAACAAAGAGATAAAGAAAATCCTTGCAAAGACTTTGAACCTGAATAGAACGGATTGGTCAATGTTGGATTGTTCATGCTCTATGGGCCTATCGCACCACATTCAAGACTCCCATAGATATGTCCCTCTACCAATTTATATAAGTTAAGTCATGCCATTTGTCGGTAGAGTTAGAGCATAAGGCTATGTGGGCGTTAAGAAAGTTGAATTTGGATTGGGGCACCGCATCGAGCCAAATATTGAATGAGCTTGATAAGTTTCATCTAAAGCATATCAGAGTTCATCCCTATATAAGGAGAAGATGAAAAAGTATTATGATCAAAAGATAGAAAAGAGTGAATTTGTTGTGGGTGATCTGGTGTTTCTATTCAACTCAAGGTTGCGCTTATTTCCACATAGAGTGGTTGAGCTCGAGAACAAGGAAGGAACGAGGTTCAAGGTCAACGGACATAGGATCAAGGTCTACTTGGGGAAATTGGAGACTGTGCAAAAATTGAATGAGGCATACAATCTTGATAAAGTATGAGTAATCAATGTGTTTGCATCGTGCCGCAACCTTAAATCAAGCGCTACTTGAGAGGCAACCCATGATGTACAATCTAGCCAACTATAAGGTTTTCATTTCGACATAGGATTTTTGTTCTTTTATTTTGATTTTCGTAGCACTTTAATTAGGTGTTTTAGTTTTGTATTAGTGTTGGCTAGATATAGAATACAACTCATGTCTAAAAAGTGTCCATAAAATATAAAAAGAAAGTCCTAATATTTGCTACGTATGGAGGAACAAAAAGCTAAAGCTACAGAAAAAAGGTTGTGCAGAGGTCTACGGGCCACATCGACGGTCCGTTAGTACATGCACTGACCCTGAATGGCGTCCGTAGATCCCAGGTAAGTTTTCAAAAAAATTCCAAGTGTCAGAGTAACCTATGGACCTGACTTGCGATCCATAGGTCGACCCATTGATCATCGACGGGGTCTCGTGTTTCCAACCTAGGATTTCTAATGACCCCACCCAGACCCGTTTTAAATGAAAACTCTTCATTTTAAAACATCCCCCGCTTCCAAAAACTCCCTCCCAACCATTTTCAACTCTTTATATCCCCATAATCACTAACATTAACCCCCATATCAATACCCACATCAGTTCCCCAAATCCCATAATCCTATTTTTCTCTCCAAAATCATTTCCCTTCCCCAATCTCATTCCCCATTTATTCTATAATCTGGGTTCGGTGTCAAAGTCTAGCAAAGAGGGTCAAGAAGTTCATTACACTAGCACTGCCACCCACTTCATTACATTTAAGGCAAACAATTTCATCCTAACTTTGAAATTGATGTTCATTGTCTAAATTATGAAATCATGAAGTTGGAACTTGACCTAGGGTTGTAAATCTCCTATTTTGATTGATGAATTATGGTTAGAAAACACCCTTGGGATGATAGTATGTGAGTGTGTTATAAATTATCACCAACAAAATCAGTTAAAGGGTCTAATTGGAAGTTTTCGCTTAAGGTTCATAGTTTCGGTGTGCTAAATTGTTGAATTTTGTGTAATCGGAACCCAAAGAATGATAAACTACCATATATTGTGTTGAAATGCAAGATTAGATCTTGGATGAATGTATGATTGTTGAAATATCACATGAAGTGGGAGTTAAAATCGGAAACCTTGCACAAAACAAACCTATGAACCTCACCCACGTACCGTAAGTCAACTTACGAACCGCAGGCAGGGGTCGTGGTTTAGTTGCACACAAAACTTTTCACAAGTGTCGAACCATGGTGTGCACTATGGTCTATCGTTCCATCGACATATCGTTCTGCACATACATGGTTCACATCAGAGACCCAACTTTGGGTACTCTGACATACGGAGGGGACCTACGAACTGTCAATCCATCGACAGACCATAGGTACCCACCGTGGGTCAATAGTTCAACTACTGTCCAATTTTTATTTTTTTTATTTGGGTTTAATTTTTGCTCTAAAAATATACTAAGCTTCCACATGAACCATGGCCCCCAAGCAAGCTCCCAGATATATGCCCCTAAAGGAAAATCCAAACCGTCACACCTTTCTTCAGTCTGATTGATGAGGACACTGATGAGGAGTATATTTCTCCTGCCACCAGGACATCCCCCACTGCCCCTTGAACTACAAGGAACCAAGCCCAACAGGTGAGCTCCAACGAGTAATTGTCCCTAGTCTCAGGAGCGGGCTGGCTCTGCGTCGACATCAGGATCCGTCTCTAGTGGTAGTTGTGCCTCTTCTTCTGAGGCCGACAATATGGGCGTCGTTCCAATGCACCCTGGTTCTAAGATTGCACCACTTGCTACTGAGCCAAATTGATGGTGTGTTGACGGTCAATATAAAATTTGCATCGATTCTTGCATGCTGACTGAGCATTGGAAGATTGCCTAATTAGCCATCGAGTAGCACCGAGTTCTCATAGGTAGTCTCCACACCTCTACAATCATTTGAGGAGCTCTTCTGGAGGAACATGTGTGAGTGGATGGTATGGTCCCCAATCACATACAGCGAGGAGACAGTCTGGGAGTTCTACACTTCCTATGCCGCCACCATTAAAGGGTCCATCTCCAAGCGGGAAAAGCCCAAAACTCAGCCTCCACTTGAGGCTACACTAGTACGGGTTTCACTATTGACATCTCTGAGACCACCATCCGCAGGTTGATCTATGACCCGGACCAGACTCTGCCCATCAATACAGCAAAGCCTAACTATCGGATGGACATAATTTAGAGTGGGGCATTTAAGAGGAATGTCGAGCATATGGAGTTAGTTATTAGGTGGCTAGCACGACAACTTGCTACGGATGGAGAGAGCGCACAGTGGGTCAGTAACCCTAGCTTGGGCACTCAGAAATCTACCCTGAATTTTGCTGCAAAGTTCTTCTGGCTGCTGGTGTGAAATCCCTTATCCCCTACTTACAAGGACAATGTGGTCACATTGGATCGAGCGGTAATAGTTGCAGCCATGGTAGCAAGGCTTGTGGTAGATTTTTGTCTGCATACTGAACGCAAAGATCCATGAGAAGGCATTCAAGGCCACCACCACTTTGCCTTTCCCTGCCTCATCTTCCAGCTATGTACCAGAATGGCATTGTGACCGGTTGCTTCAGGCAACCAAGACTTATGATACCGTCCTGATCCAAGATGATGCCAACCTAGTCGCACCTCGCAAAGAGCCATAGGTTAAAGTACCATTTCTAGGTGATGATATTGTTGTCGATGTTGCACAGATACAGGCTTCTGACTCCACCGTTCTGGCTACTACAGTAGACACTCAAGCTCCACCCTCTCTGGCCGCCAGTCAAGACCTAGCTCATCCCGAACCACTCTATCTTCAGGGTCTGTTGCCTTACCTGTAACCCGTGTCTAGAAGTTGGAGGCACAAATGGCCACGTTGCTTCAGCATGTGAAGCCATGGATACAACGGTCCATAGAAGAGTTCAAGGTGAGGATGGAGCAAATGATGGATCAGAAGGTCCAAGCCATTCACCATCACATGTATGCCTTTGAGTTGCGCATCCTAGAGAGGCTCGCCCCCACCATCACATGTGACTACTTTCCAGATGGAGCTGGCTAGCCTATGTGCTGATGTTGCTGCACTCCTAGCTCCCTAGAGAATGAGCTAGAGTCTACCCTTGACGTTTGGATGATGAGGTGGTGATCAGTGCCTTATTTAGCGATATTATTTTGCCACCTGATTCTTCTTGGGTTTTTGGAAAGTGCCACTGCTCTGACTACACTTCTAATGCTGATGAGGAGCACAAATTGAAGTAGAAGGAGCGCCAGCACACTGAGAAGGCAAGGACGACATCTATTCTTGATGAGGAGCGGAGATGATTGCGGGTCTTGGAGATAGGTGTAGGTATATCTGGTACTGTGAACACTACTGAGGGTGCTACTTTTATGGATGATGGCGCTACTGATGGCATCCCAAGTGTTGATCCAGCGGCTTTCGGGAAATCGAACCTACTCATTTCTTGAGTATCTTTGGTGCATTTGCACCAAAGGTTTGCTTCACCTTTAACCTATACTTTATTTTGGTGCTTTTAGTGCATTGAGGGAAATAGCACAGTATTTTGTTGGGGGTGGGGTAAATGGATTGGAGTGTTAGGGTGAAGTCTGAGAAACCAAACTCACAATCCTCCTTTGAGGTTTTCTTGCTTGTGTTCTTTTCCTGCAAAGGACTATTTACTTTTTTGTTGAACTGACATGTTTAGCAATGTATGTGTAGAAGTAGGTAGAAGAATAAAGCCATGATAGCATAAAAAGCATGAAATTGATACCTATCCAAAAATTTGTGAAATTTGCTAAAATCTATAGGCTTGATGAGTTGAATGTGTTGGCTCTTAATATGACATGATAATGAACCTATTTGAACTCATGAATTAAGCTAAAGCTTGAACTGGGTAACTGATAATCTGATAATGAAATAATGTGCCAAGTGTCAGTGAGAAAGGATCGAATGTTCAGATAGTGGTGTGCCAATCTAGAACTTGCCCCATTAGTCCTGCTAAGATAATCTAGCCTAGAAGCTAGGAAAATTATCATAGGCCCTAGTTCAAATAAGTCCACTCAAGCCTAAAATGATCCAACCAAAAGAAATAATGTTTCCTTTGATCCAAATGTTTGAACCTAAAATAGATCACTTCTTTCAAAACACCTAAACTCACCTTCTCTTAAATAATTGTCTTCACCCTGGTCCCTCCTTGGACATGTTCACCTTGACTTAGGCCAAAAGCCTAAGTTGAGAGTCGCTAATTGAAAAAGTTACCTTGATCTTGGCCCTGGTCTGACATCGGATATTGTGGACCTCAACCCTTGCAAAAAACATAAGTTGAGGGTGGCTTTGAGAAAAATAATATGAAAGAAAAAAGGGTATGAATAGAGTTGTGTGTTGAAAAGAAGAAAGGATAGAAGAAGGTTTGACTTTGTTCAAAAGATGAATGACAAAAGTGCTGAAAAAAATGAAGAAATAAAGAAGTAAAAGAAAAACAAGAAAATTTAAAAATATGAGCTACAATGTCAAAGGTCACATCCATGTTGAAGAAAGTCAAGGGAAAGAAGAGAAAATAAAAAGATGCCAAGAATTGGTTGAGAAAGGAGGTAAAAAGCCAAAGTAATGTCAAGAAGGGCAGAAAGTCACTAAAGAGTACCCAAAAATATCCTACCTAACCCTCAGCCTACGTTACAAGCTAAGAAAGTAATATAGTGCTCATAGTAACTTGTTTGGAGAGTCTATAAAGTGAAAATAACGGCAAGCTTATGGTATTGAGAACTAACAGTACTTGTAGTCACTTCTAAGTGTGATTGTTGAATGAATCCTTAAACTCATAATACATATCTATTGTGTGAAAATGTGATTTGATTTGAGGCGAGGCCACTAGTTGCATTGTTGGAAAGTTGGTGCCTTGGTGACTGTGCAAAGTGTATGTTGTGATGTCTATTGGTCGATCTATGTCATATATTGATCCGCATGAGTTAGCTTGTTGAGTCTAGATGAAAAGAGTTGCACTAGAGTGATGGAATTGATTTAGAAAATCCATGTGATTGCTTGAGTTGGAATGTCTGCTTCTACACAAGTATCGTTTAGAGCTTAGTGCATTGCTTGAGGACAAACAACGAGTTTAGCTTGAGGATGTTGATATATTGAAAGTTTATATTATTTTTGATACAGTTCACTTAGAAGTTGTGTGTGTCTAGAGCTATATTATTTTAGAAATAATGTTTATGTGTTATGTTTGCAGGAAATACGCTTGGACGCGGTTGATGGAGACGAAAGTTGAAATTGTACAGAAGGAGCCACCCATGGATATGACCTAAGTACCATAGGTCTGTTGACGGTCCATCGATGGGTGGCGTAGATGGAGCATCTGGGAAGTCTGACCAAGTGTGGAACCACAAATGCAACTGACGGATCTTAGGTCGACCCACAGGCCGTCCTGCACATCCCTATTTGGACGACCAATCACTTAGGGATACCTAACTTACCAACTTTGCATGTAAAACACTAGGAAAGGATTACTATAATTAGGATTACTACATTAATAGCTCGTGGGGAACACACATGCCCTAGTTTCTCTCTCATATTGATAACAAAAAAGTTTATGCTTGTCTACTTGTTACTTACAATCAATAATATGTTACTTGCATATAAAAATCCTCATTTTAGTTACTAGTTTCAGAAATAGTTTGACTAAATGGATATAATAGTGAGTTAAGTTTAAGTCTAGACTATATTGCTCGTGGGATCGACCCCAACCTACAAATTGGGTTTTTTATTTGACAACGATCGCTTATACTTCTCTCTGGAGGTGGAATTTGAGCATATCATAGAAACCCGAAGGACTCCATACAAACCACTAAGCATATCATAACAAAAGAAATAGAAAAATAAGTGTAAAAACAACTTTTAAGTACAAGTCTAAATTTTTTATTTAAAGCAAAAGCGGAAGTCTAGACTCTAAGTCTTAACATATCCATCTATTACTATCTTTGAAAAGAAAGGGACACAACCCATACAACATAGTCCGAAAGGATATACTAGAAAAGAAACTACAAATGAAACATCCGTCCTCGAATCTTTGAGGACTCACCACAAGCTAGGAAAATGATCAAAGTCCAAACTTAGCCACAATGATGATTACCTTGAGAACAGGACCCTACACTTGGGAAAAATGTAGGAAAAGCATGATTTAGCACAAAAATGCACTGAGTATGATAGCCATGTATAAAATCCTTGAAGACATGCTAAAAATAACATTTTAGTTGAAAACGTGCAATTTACCAAGTTTAAAACTCATCATGAATACATTGGAAAAGCATAAGTTAAACATAGTTCATACATAGATCGTCATAAGCATAAGAGAACCTTTCATAATTACCCTCAAAGTATACTTGTGCAATGAATGGATAAGACCCTATAAATCTCACCCATACTAAGTAAACTCCTTAGGCCATGATTCATGTTCATCACCTCATGCAAAAGCTTCTTGAGTAACCATAGTTCATAACTCATATTCTTATTCTTGTTAGTGTGGGAATAAGACTTAACCTATATTAGACCGTGTGAGCTTACCATGGAATCCGGTCTCTAACCTATATTAGACCGTGTGAGATTACCATGGAATCCGGTCTCTACCCCATACCGAAAAGAAGTGTCCTACTTGCCTAAGGTAAATCCATACTCTTATCTTAGGTGGATCCACTAGCTAAAGACCTATGAGGGCACATAGTTATAGGATAAGGAGATTGCTACTAGAAACCCGTACTGAACTAAGGTAGAAGGCTTCCATCTCATTAGACTTACTTTGGGAACCCAAACTCAACTAGTGTAGAAGTAACCCATTTGGAAAGCCGAACTCAACTAGTGTAAACGCTTTCATTGGGAAGGCAGACTCAACTATTGTAAAAGCTTTCGTCTCCTATACAATATCCACTTGGTTCTAAGCATTAATTCCAAAGGAGTTCTTATTAAGTCTTGACTTAATTCATAATCATAAAAGGAATGAATTGACGCTCAATCCAACATAGTTCATAAAATAGCTCCTAGATTCAAATAGGTGAGAATAGCCTTTCAACCTTAGAATCATCATATTGTGAGAAAATCTTTCACATCATATCATATTCAAGCATGTGTGTGTGAGAGGATAATCCTTCTAACAACACAACAAAAAATGAATTATCATAATCACTCAACTATCAAAGAGTTCTTAAAGGATATACATAAATCTCATAATCATGCATAATTCTCATACCTTGCTCTTCAAGGATTCAAGATCATGTTTACTAAACACATCTATAATTCACTACATTAGAATTGGAGATAATCATAATTAAAGTAGCTCAATTGCTACATGCAAAATTCTATAATATTCCCCTTACATCAATCAATACCCACACTTTGAGATCCTAATTGGAAAAATAGGGAAATTCATGTATTCTTGGGAAATTCATCATAAAACCAAGTAAAATAATCAATTTATACATAATCTATCATAATTCAATGATTATAAACGAATTTATAAGGAATCCATGAGTTTGAAGTCAAACCCTAACTTTTGGGGTGGTTACTAGTATTGAAATTGAAGTTTGAAGGGACTCCATGGATAAAAGCTATCCCTGGAAGAAGAGCTACGATACCTTAGCTATGAATCCCCACAAAATTTAGAATAAAACCCTGCTCTTTGATACCCTAGGCTCTAACTTCGTTCTTCTTCTTCCTTGAGTTCTAGATAGAGAATTTCTTTGGAGAGGACAGTTCTTTTGGGAATTTACAAAAATGATTTTGATGACTTAGTTTAAGGTTCAAAAATCTTTATATAGATGTTTAAAAATAAGCTAAAATGACATCACTTAATATTAATTAAAATCGGAAAGTCCCAAAATGCCCCTACACTTAACTACCAAAAGGATGTTTCTAGCCCTCACCTATTTCCTCATTGACGGACCATGCGTGGTTGAACCCACGACTTATGCTAGTGAAGCGTGGGTTGGGGTTCAAAGGCTTGATTTTCAGGGCCTGACCTGAGGACCTTCACTCACAATCGTGGACTGACCCACGAGGCGTGGGTCCCTATCCATAAGTAGTGGTCTAGCCAGTTTCTAGGGTCTTTCTCAATGACCATGGTCTGTCCTTGGGGGTCTTACCTTGACATTCTAACAAAAAACCCTATATTTTTAGGTATGAGGAGGTACATTTATAACTCTAACCCTCACGTCAAGCTCTAGTTTAGCCTACTAATTTCTGGGTGTTAAAACTTCTATTCATGGTGGCCATTCTTGTGGGCGTAGATTAGCTTGGTGTTGTTTTTACTGTTGTGATTTAGGCCAATAGGCTAGAGATTTCCTTTTGCGTAGATGTATTGCTCCAGGTTCATAGGAAACTCTACTAGTTACACAACCATCACCTCTAGCTAGGGGTCATGGTTGGGGTGAGGACCATCATAGTGAAAAATAGGCTATTCAAGATGGTCCCCATGAAGGCAAGTCAATTAGTAGAACTAGTGGACATGGCTATTTCTATGTACATCGAGCAAGGCCAGAGGCTAAGTAATCATCAGATGATATGATCACATGTATGATTTGTTTATGACATCACTCTGCCTCAACTTTATTTGGTCCAAGCTCTACCTATCCTTATGTGTGTGTGCATTATGCTTCTCAAATGGGCATGAGCTCGGAGGCTTTAATAGCATCGTAGCATGTGTTGACCCCCGTAGGTGAGGTTTTAGTAATTGATTAGGTGTTTCTATCATGCTTAGTTACTATGAAGAGTGTGAAACTTGGGTTGGCTTTATATTGTTATATATGCTTGATTTTGCTGTGATTTTGGTAATTGAAAAGTTACCCCCCTACCCTACAATTTTAGATTATTTCTTTGAGATTGTTACATTAGTCATGCCTAGTGTCCCCCCAGTGATATTGTAGGGCTCCATTAGTAGCAAACCAATCAGAGTTATTTCTTTTATTCAGGCCTAGAGGCTAGTGGATGTTTGTCTTATTTAGCCTAAGTGGGTGATGTGAGTAGGGAGGTCCCTCAAGTTGAGTCAGTTCCAGTCATCCAAGATGTTATAGATGTATTTCATGCTCACGGTTAATACGCTCAAATTACACCTCCCTAAAGAAGTATAAGCGATCGTTGTCAAATAAAGAACCCAACTTGTAGGTTAGGGTCAATCCCACCAGGAATATGGTCTAGACTTAAATTTAACTCACTATCCGTTTAGTCAAACTATTTACAAAACAAGTAACTATAAGGGGGGGGGGGGGGGAGCTCAGATATGTCAACTGGGAAGCCTCGCACTAAAGTGGACTAAAGCGAAGGTTGAGAAACAGGCTTGGCCCGCTTGGAGATGGAATCTCTAATGGTGGCAGCATAGGAGGTGTAGAACTCCCGAACTATCTCCTCGATGTATATGTCTGGAGTCCGCGCCATCCACTCACCCCTGTGCCTCTGGAAGAGCTCATCAATTACTGGGGCGGTGTGGAGGCTACCTATAAGAACCTAACGTTCCTCAGTGACTAATCTGGCTATCTTCCCATGCTCATTCATTATGCGAGCATCAGTGTAAATTTGATATTAGCTCTCCACACACCATCTATTAGGCTCTGTAGCATCTAGTGCAGGCTCAGAACTGGGGGGCACTGGAATGTCGCCCATACTATCAGCCTCAGAGGATGAGGTGGTGCTGTCGCTAGAGCTGGAGCCAGCTGTTGACTCAGAGCCAACCGGTGACCCGATCGGTATAGACCTTTCCTCAAACTGGGGGCATTGACCTTGTCGTAGATCACCTGTTGGGTTCGGTTTCTCGTAGTGCGAGGAGCAGTGGGGGATGTCCTGGTGGGAGGAGGAACATACTCCTCATCAGTATTATCATAGATAAGATGACAAGAGAGGGTGACAAACTTTGACTTTCCCTTCGCGGCATAGGTTGGAGCTTGCTTAGGGGCCATGGTACCTCTGGAAGCATAGTTAGTACCAAAATAATACAATGAAACTTAAAGAATAATTTTAGAACAAAGTTAGACCCAAATAAAAAAATAAAAAAATCTAGAGATTAGTTGAACTATTGACCCATGATGGGTACCTAAGGCCAGTCAATGGAATGACGGTCCATGGGGCCCCTTCGTAGGTCAGCGTACCAAAAATTGGGTCTCTGATGTGTGAACCAAGAATGTGGAGAATGGTCCGTGGATGTAACAATGGACCATAGTCCACATCGTGGTTTCACATTTGTACAAAATTTTGTGTGCAACTGACCCATGACCCCTTCCTATGGTCCGTCAGTGGGGTTCGTAAGTCGGTTCAGTGCCCAGGTTTCAGATTTTAACTCAAATTCAATGCTTTAATTCAACAATTGTACTTTCATCCTAGATCTAATCATGACTTTCAACACAATTTGTGGTAGTTTATCATCCTTCGGGTTCCTATTATACACAATTCAACTATTTAGCAAAGTGAACTACGAACCCTAAGTCTAAACTTCCAATTAGACCCTATACTGATTTAGTTGGTTATAATTTACAAAAAAACTCACATGCCGTCATTCCAATGGTGTTTCTAACTACTATTCCTCATTCAAACACATGAATTACAACCCAAGGTCGAGTTCATTGATGTGATTTTAATAAGAAACTAAGGAATGTTAAAAGTTTTGGAGAAATTGACTTACCTTACAATTAATAAAAAACGGTGAGTGTGTGATCCGCTACAACAACTCCTAAACTAACATGGACACCGAACCCAAACCGTGAATTTGCTTTGGGGAGAAGATGAAAGTGATTTGGGAGAGAAACAGAAGATTATAGGATCTGTGGGAGGGAAAAGGAAGATTATGGAAGTGATATAAGGGTTGTGAGAGTGATTTGGGGGATTTAGAAGGTTAAAAAATGGTTAGGGGAGAATATGGACGTGGAAAGTGTTTGAAAAAATGAAAGGTTTCCTTTTATAAGGGGTCTGGGTCGGGTCAGGCAAACCTTAGTTTTGGACCCACGAGACCCCGTTGATGGTTCGTGGGTCGACCTACGCATCATAGGTCAGGTGCATAAGTCACTCTAGCAGTTAGAAAATTTTGGGAACTTACCTAGGATCTACGGACGCTATTCACGGTCCGTGGATGGACCAACATCCCGTCAATGGGGTCAGTAGACCACTGCACAACCTTTTTATGCAGATTTCACTTTTCGTCCCTGCACACATAGCAACCATTGACACTTTTTAGACACGGACCCTATTCTATATCTAGCCAAAACTAATACAAAAAATAAAACAACGAACTAAGGTACTACAAAAATCAGAAGAAAATAAAAAAACTCCTATATCAAAAAGAAAAACCAATAGTTGGATAGATTGTACATCTTGGGTTGGCTCTCAAGCAACGCTTTAGTTAACGTCGCGGCACGACACAGACACCTTGATTACTCAGACTGCATCAAGATAGTATGCTTTAAACACTTCTTGTACACTATCTGATTTCCCTGAGTAGACCTTGATCCTCTACCCATTTACTTTAAACCTCGTTCCTTCGTTGTTCTCGAGCTCAACCACTCTATGTGGAAATACTTTTGTGACTCTAAATGGCCCGGTCTATTTGGACTTGAGCTTGCCCGGGAATAAGCGCAACCTTAAGTTGAATAGAAGCACCAAATCATCAAAAACAAATTCACGCTTTTCAATGTTTTGATCATGATACTTCTTCATATTCTTCTTGTATAGGGTTGAACTCTCATATACATTTAGGCGAAACTCATGAAGCTCATTCAAGTCATTCAATCTTTGACTCGATGCGGCGCCCCAATCCAAATTCAACTTTTTTAGCGCCCACATAGCTTTATGTTATAACTCAACCGACAAATGGCATGACTTCCCATATACAAGTTGGTAGGGGGACATACCTATGGGAGTCTTAAATGCAGTGCAATAGGCCCATAGAGCACCATCAAGTGTCCTTGACGAATCTGTTCTATTCGCGTTCACAGTCTTTGCAATGATTTGCTTTATCTCTATGTTTAACACGTCAACTTTCCCACTAGACTACGGATTGTAAGGAGTATCTACATTGTGACGAACTCCATATTTCTCTAGCAACGCTTTAAACAACTTATTACAAAAGTGAAAACCACTATCGTTGATAATAGCCCTAGGTGAACCAAATATGGGCAAGATACTCTTTTTCAGGAATGTGGTGACACTCTACCCTTCATTGTTTGAAAACGCAATTACTTCCACAAATTTTGATATATAGTCAACCGCAACAAGAATATACTTCATCCCATGCGAACTCACAAATGAAACCATAAAGTCAAGGCCCCAAACATCAAACAACTCAATTACTAATATCATATTTATAGGTAGCTCTTGCCTCTTTGAAATTCCTCCTTCTCTTTGGCAACCGTCACAGGACTTGGAGAAATCATGAGCATCTTGGTAGATGGTGGGCCAATAATACCCACACTGCAAGATTTTATAAACAGTACGAATACCACTATGGTACCCACCAAGCGATGAAAGACACGCCTCTAGTATACTCATAATTTGAACCTCGGGCACACAACGACGAATAATCCCATCAGCACAAATACGAAACAAGTGGCTCATTCCAAAAGAACTTCTTCACATCATGCATAAGCTTGTTCCTTTGGTGAAATGACAAATTGGATGGAACAAAATCACTTGCCAAATAATTAGCAAAATCAGCGAACCAAGGGATAAGATCATAAGAAGCAACCAATATATGTTCATCGAGGAAGTCATCTTTAATTTCAATAAAATCATCAAACTTATTCATAGCCTCTTCCTCTAGTCAGGACAAATTATTGGCAACCTGATTTTGTGTCCCCTTTCTATCCTTCACCAAAAATTCGAACTCTTTGTAACAAAAGCACCCATTTAATCAACTTCGGTTTTGCATTCTTTTTCACCATCAGATACCTCAATGCAGAATGGTCAGTATGCACTATGACCTTAGAACCAAGAAATTAGGACCTAATCGTTTCAAATGCGAAAACCACGGCAAGTAGCTCCTGTTTAGTCACTGTGTAATTCATTGGCGCCAGATTCAAAGCCTTACTTGCATAGTAGATTAGGTGAAGAATATTTTTACGCCTTTGTTCTAACACTACCCTAAGTGCCACCCCGCTCGCATCACATATAACCTCAAAAGGTTGTCCCCAATTTGGTGAAATAATGATCGGTGCGGAAGTTAACTTGGACTTCGACTTTCCAAATTCTCTCAGACAAGCATCATAAAACACAAACTTGCACTCCTTTTTAAGTAGTTTGCACAATGGATGTTCAATTTTTGAGAAATCTTTAATGAAACCTGCATGCCCAAGAAAACTCCTAACACCCTTTACAGAGATAGGTGGTGGAAGCTTTTCTATTTCCACAACTTTAGCTCTATCAACCACAATACGTTTCTGCAAAATTCGATGACCCAGAACTATACCTTGTTTGACCATGAAGTGACATTTTTCCCTGTTAAGCACCTGATTACACTCTTTACACCGTTTTAGTACCTCTATCAAATTCATCAAGCAACCATCTAACGAGTCACCAAAATTTGAGAAATCATCCATAAATACCTCAATCATTTCCTCCACCATATCTAAGAAGATCAACATCATACACCGCGGGAAGGTCGCTGGAGCATTACACAATCCGAATGTCATTTTTTTGAAAGCGAAAGTCCCATACGGCCAAGTGAAGGTGGTCTTATCTTGGTCTTTCGGATCTATGAAAATCTGATTGT
Organism: Solanum commersonii; assembly: GCA_029007595.1. Lineage (NCBI taxonomy): Eukaryota > Viridiplantae > Streptophyta > Magnoliopsida > Solanales > Solanaceae > Solanum > Solanum commersonii. Next base: position 5,548,923 of record JAJTWQ010000002.1, on the reverse strand, counting down.
AGCTTGAATACCCATCTAGAAAATAGTACAAACCATTACCAGCAAGACGATCCATCATCTGATCCATGAACAACATAGGGAATTGGTCCTTCTCTATCCACGCATTTAGCTTGCGGTGGTTGATGCACACTCTCTAACCAGTTATCAGTCTCACTGGAACAAGCTCATTCTTAGCATTTGGAACTACGGTGATTCCCCCTTTCTTGGGCACACACTGAATAAGACAAACCTAACAACTATCGGAAATGGGGTAGATGACTCTGGCATCCAACCACTTGATGATCTTCTTTTTCACAATCTCCTGCATAGGGGGATTCAGTCTCCTTTGGTGCTTAGTACTTGGTTTACTGTTCAGCATGAGTTGGATTTTATGAAAACACATGCCTGGAAGGATCCCAATAATATATGCAATAGTCCACCCACGAGTCCTTTTGAACCTCTTCAATACAGAAACCATGGCCTCAACTTGCTCCACACTCAAATCTGTTGCAATGAATACCAGCAAAGTTCTATCATTTCCCAAGAAAACATACCTCAAGTGGGGTGGTAAAGCCTTGAGTTCCACTTTTGGAGCCTCATCTATAAATGGTTTTACGGTGACTCGCGATTCTTCATGTCTAAGTCCAATCTTTTTGGGATGAAATGGAATTCAACCCTATCAAGTGCGGTGACCAATTCATCATAGTCTTCAATACCATTACCATCAAAGTTCTTTATTACTGCTCCTAGTGGTTCAATTCCCAACCTCTCTTTGACAGACACTTCAGAACCACACTCTGCAAAATGATTTACCATAGAAACCACTTTTAGGTCATTTTCATGCATCATAGCCCTACAAATATTAAAAGTAACCTCATCATTGTTCAATCGAAATTTCATCAGCCCTTTCTCCATATTGATTAAGGCACGCCCAGTAGCAAGAAATAGTCTCCCTAAGATGATGGGGACCTGAAAATCAACCTCACAGTCAAGTACCCTAAAGTCTGTAGGAAAGATGAATGACTCCACATTCACAAGAATAACTTGGAGCAATCCAATATGTCTCTTCACATTTCGGTTAGCCATGAGTAAACATATTGCAGTCGGTTTTGGAGCCCCTATACCCAACTTCTTATAAATGGACAACGACATCAATTTAATGCTAGCACCAAAATCACACATAGCTTTTGAAAAGTGCATAACCCCAATGGTGCAGGGGATAGTAAAAGCACTAGGATCCTCTTTCTTTTGCACAAGAGACCTAGTAGCAATGGCACTACAGTGTTGCAACCTATCATCATTCTCAAAACTAACAACCCTCTTTTTGGTCAGCCAATCTTTCATGAATTTCGCATACCCAGGCATTTTCTCCAAGGCTACAATCAATGGAACATTGATTGACAGCTGTTTGAACATAGTAATGAACCTGCGGTATTTTCCTTCTTCAGTCTTTTTCACCTATCTTTGAGGGATGGAGGTGGAGGTATAGGCATGTGAACAAATTTTTAGGTCACCTCCGCTTCTTTCTCTGTAGCATTTTTAGACTCTCCAGTAACCTCAATCTGATCATCATCTTTCTCTACCACACTTTAAACCTCAGACGGCATAGAGGGATCAATGATTTGTTTACCTCCGCGAGTAGTGATTGCCATACAATGCCCATTTTTTTTTGGATTCTGGATGGTGTTGCTAGGAAAGGTTCTAGGCTGACGTGGATTCACAGTAGTGGAGAACAGATTAAAATGCTGCTCAAGTTGCTTGCATCAACTTTTTGACCGATTCTAGACAAGTCATTACACATCTCCTTCACATTCTCATCAGTCGCATCAAACCTCTACATGATCTTCTGCATCATATCCTCAATGCGTGACATACTACCCCCAGCTTCTCTATTAAAACATTCCCAGTTCCCAGGTGTAACATAGGGCCCAACTCTCTCATTCTTGTTGCCATTGTTATTTCGGCTGTAGTTCCCATCCCGGACATAGTCCAAGTTGGAACCTTGGGCGTTGGCTTGGAAGCCTCCGTCTGATCATTAACCAAATATGCATCTTTCTCATAGTAACATTCCTTAATTTGTGGTGGGGGATTTCTAGTTAGGTAGTTTACCACATTCACCTTCTCAACGCCTCTATTCACATGCTTTAACAGTAAGCCCAGGTTTGTTCTCATCTGCGCCATCTCTTCACGAATATCATCATTGGATTGATTAGGTGAAGCTTGAACTGCAAATATGCTTCTACTAGTGTATGACTTTCTAGTTGATTAATGTATCAACTACACCTCATCCGATACTAGGTGTAGATGACCATTAAGAAGTATAATGCCAACAAAAAGTTAGAGTCGATCCCATAGGGAGTAGTCTTATTTTGAATTTAAATACGAAGTTAGAGTCGTAATTTTCGTAGCTGAAGGAATAGATATTATCGGAAGCTATTAATAAAATTAGAATGGTGACAATCAATGTCAAGATAAAAGATTTTAGCTCAGTAAGTTAACTCAACAATTAACTAAGAGAGATCACATATGGGAAACATACTTGGGGTGGCTGACCAATAAATTTCTAAAATTCAACTCAATGGGTGTTACATAAAAATCAATAGTGCTGACTATTCGTGGGTAAGATAAACTCTAAATAAGTTACTCATTTCTCGAACAACTACCTCGCTTTAGTTGAGTTTTCTCGAACCTTAACATGCTAAACAAGAAAACCAGCCTACAACCTTACTACATTCACTCCTCGAGCTGAATACATAGAATGTATCTTAGGGTTCACTCTCTCGAGATGAACCCACCATGACCCAACAACTACGAGTGGTAACTTATCACTTTAGTCTCATGCTTCTCTCTCAAACAAGCATAAAACACTAAATCAAATTGAACTAAACATACAATAGAGCAATTAAACAATAGCAATAAGTCAGACCCACTTCGTATTAGTACTAAAATGATAACAATGAACTCCCCTCAATCCAAATTCAACAATTAATCACTTTCTCAAACCCCCAAGATTGGGGTTTTAGCTAATAATCATAAAAGAAAGAAATTCAATACATAATACATGCTCAATAGTGGGGTATTGAAAATTGAAGTTCTTAGATGAATATTATCTTATCTATTACAATCCCCAAATGAAATCTCTTCGTAAAATTTGATAGAAATCAATGAAAATAGTGTTTTTTTCTCCCTATTTCATTCCACTATGACTGAATACTCTCTTTCTCTTCCAAAAGTCACTTTATACTGATCTGGGATGTGGCTTTTTGGGGTTCATCGGTGAGGAAAGTCAGGCTTCGCCGACCAATCGCTGATTCACCGATCATCCTTATCCACTGCCTTCTTTCTTCACTTTTTTCATTCACCAAGCACTGTAACTATAGGTGGTCTGCACCAAGATTGCCGATCACCTCGACGACTCACCCTTTGGTCCTTTTGATCGCTAGTTTGTTTTCATCTTTTTTCCATTATGTGCAGTCGGTAGTACCCTCTTTCTTCGCCGATTCGTAGATACTGAGTGCATCTTGCCCAAATTTCTCTTATTTTAGGCATAGTGCACTGTAATATAAGGCAGACAAGGGGTAACTCGGCAATTTACCGAGTGCTCTTGGCGATTATTAGGCTGCCCTTTTTCATTTCTTCAGCTTGTTTTGTTCCTTTATTGCCTGGTAGCGTCCTTGCTTTGTTCCTTAATCCATATACCTGAAAATCAAGGAATTAACATTAGTTTATAGCATGAATTAGGCATTTGAACATACTAAATATATCAAAACAAAACCCTAAATGAGTCCAAATCTGGGACTCATCAACACCCCCAACTTACACTTTTGGTTGTCCTCAAGTAAAACTCAAGATCAGTAGTTCAAAAATTGCTGCATAAGACTCAACATGAATGCACCCAACAAGATTTAATTTACTCATGCAATGCTCAATTGTGCACTCAAAGATTCAAATTGAGACTCACCATTACCAAAGATGCTCAAGTTCATAATACTTGCTTCAAATGTAAGTTCAAGCCCTACAAAGGTACTCAAATGCCCTCACAGGGAAGATAAACATTTCACCCATAGCTACTCAAATTCCCTCACAGCAAAGATGAACACATGTATGATTTCACAAAATATTTCTCAACAATTTTAGAGTTCCAGAATGACATACGACTCTTATACTCAAAAAGATGAACACGTACATGATTTCACCCATAGGTTTCCCCTTATTTTCCAGTCAACAGTTGCTTCTGCTCACTCAAGATCACAGCGGTCTTTTCATGGCTTGTAATGGGGTTGAATGTAAAGATATGGTCATTTAGGCTCAGTGGTTTCTACCTTCATGAAGTGTGGTTTGAACATCACTTTCCTCCTTTTGTTTAACAGTTCAAACATGCTCACAATCCACCCCATTAATCAATTTTGTATTAACTTTCGGATACCTTATTTCTTTTGCAATTTCCACCACTTTATTTCACAATTTTTATTTTTTTTATTTTTTTTACATGGAGGGGTTCCATATCTTTCAAACCATTACTCAAAGGGGAATTTTTCACACTTCTTGACTTTTCCTTCTTTTTTCACCAAACCCCAACTTAGGCTTTTGGCCTAAGTTCGATATTTAAACAAAACCACACTTCATGAATGTTATGGGTGAATGGAATAAAGAGAGGCCATAGCTGTTCAAGTTTCTTCCAAGAAACATGGTAAGGCTCAAAATGTGCCAAGCAAGGTTCACTCAGCTCACAAGGTTGGCCACAAAAGAAGTATATTGTCAAATTGATTCACTCTTCAAAATTGTTGCCTAAGATCATTTCAAGTTCTTGCATCACTTAGTCAACCAGACCAACGAGGCAAATTCTAGGTGTCCTCGCACACATTGCTCAAAGTAATCTCATCACACAAGGCATTGGTACCAATATCAAGCAAGACTCCACATTCTAGGTATTGTGCAATGATTATCACAAGAGACTCAATTGATAACTGGATAGTCACAACGAGATGCTAACAGTTCACACATTGTCTATACAACTTTATTTGGACTCATCGTAGCCGCACATTCATGTCGTTCAATTAAGAGCACTATTCAATTCATCGGTATTGATCATAACCGACACTCAAATTCACACAAGAACAACCACAATTTCACACAAACTAGGTGGGAAAATCCTACAACCCACCACAACAGTATTCCAACATTGCCCTCAATGTTAGTAGAGATCAAACACTACACAAGATAAATGAAGGGCGACAAAAAGAAAAAGGTAAAGATAAAGATAAAGAAAAAAGACTTGCACTCAAACAAATAGAGTAGTGTGTAATGAAATTTTCACTAGGCAGTAATTGGGCGAAGGCTTGTAGGGATCGTCGAGTCAGTCGGCGAATCGCCAAAGGGATATGTAATTCACCAAAATTTCCAACATTGAACCACTCCACCTTGAAATAAGAAGACAGAAAAAGACTAGGTCATCGAGTAGCATCGGCGTCTTGCCAAGTGAAAGTGGGACCTCGCCTAAGGTTCCAAGACTCCGACCTTTTGGGTGTGGAGCAAAGGGCGGAGAAATTCAGGTTCGCCCATTCATCTCGATGTATCACCAAGTGGTGTATATGTTCTACCCAATATTCTAGCACCTGAGCCCATGATTGATGCCACAATGGCGAGCAATATCGAGATCGCCAAACCCACTCGGCAGATCACCAAAAGAGGCATTGCATCGCGAATCACCCACACCTCAACATTCAGCACACATTATTCAAAACCACTAACGCTTGGGTTGACACTCAAGAAGCGCCTTATTTAATGTTGTGGCATGACATGGAAATGATTTCACGCATCTTCCAAATACACCACTTCAATCAAAGAAATCTCATGACATTCCCCAATGTACAACTTCAAACGTTGCCCATTTACTTTGAAGGCTGGACATTCCTTACCATCAACTGCAATTGCCGAATTGTTGAATACGTGAACCACTTTAAAAGGACCAAACCATTTTGACTTGAGCTTTCTATGAAAGAGTCCTAGGTAAGAATTGTACATCAGCACAAAGTCTCCGACTTAGAATTTTCTCTTGAGGATTTTTGAGTCATGCCATTTCTTCATTTTCTCCTTGTAGAGAGCTGAGCTTTCATAAGCCCTAAACCTTAATTCCTCCATCTCATTCAATTGTTTGACTATTTCTTTCGAAGCATTTTCCCAATCCATATTCAATACATTTAGTGCCCAAAGTTCTTTCTGTTCAAGTTCAATTGGTAAGTGACATGACTTCCTGAAAACCAGCTGATATGGGGACACGCCAGTAGATGTGTTGTAAGCGGTGCGATACGCCCAAAGAGCATTATCCAACTTTCGAGACTAATCAGTCTTATTTGCATTCATGGTCATTGCCAAGATATTCTTACACTCTAGGTTTGAAACTTCCACTTGGCCACTTGTTTGGGGATGTTATGGTGTTACCACTTAGTTTTTCACACTATATTTACTTAAAGCAGATGCAAACAGTGGGTTGCAAAATGAGACTCTACATAACTAATGATAGCCCGAGAGGTGCCAAATTTTGCAAAAATATAGCATTTTAAAAATTAAACAATATTCTTCCCTTCATTGTTAGGTAGTGCTATGGCTTCCACCCATTTGGAAACATAATCCATAGCCACCAAGATATACATGTTTCCAAATGAATCACGAACAACCCCAATAAATCTATTCCCCAGAATAGGCTAAAAAGGCAACTTATTCCTTCTGGACACCCTCCTTGTTTTTGGCATTGCATACATTTCTTGACAATCTCATGAGCATCTTTAGAGAGATATGGCCAATAGTACCCACTTTGAAGAATTTTAGCGGTTGTGCGCACAACGATATGATGACCCCAACTGGTGAAGCATGAGAAGCAAAGAGAAATTTATTGAACTTCTCATCAGGTACACACTGCCTAATGATATGATCCGCACACTCTTGAAATAAATATGGCTCATCCCAAAAATATTTCAAGACATCAAACAAGAACTTCTATTCTTGGTTGACGTTCTAATCTATCAGCATCAGACCACATACCACATGGTTGGAAAAATCAGCATACCAAGGGACTTATTTGAAAGATACCGAGAATACTTGCTCATCAGGAAATGAATCATCGATATCTACTTCTAGCTCTTCATTCTCCTTGCCTTCCAACCTGGATAGATGATCAGTTACCTGATTTTTACATCCCTTTCTATCTTTGACTTCAAAATCGAATTCTTGCAATAATAATACCCACCGTATCAATCTTGTCTTGGCATCTTTTTTGACATCAAATAGCGCAAAATTCCATGATCAGTGTGAACAACCACTTTGGTGCCTAGCAAATATGGCCAAAATTTTTCAAATGCATATACCACCTCAAGTAATTCTTGCTCAGTAACCATGTAGTTATGCTGAGCACCATTCGTGGTTTTGATTGGGTAGTAAATGGGATAAAATAATTTGTTGCATTTTTTCCCAGCACGACACCTAATGACGTACCATGGCATCACACATTACTTCAAAAGATGCCGACCAATCGAGACTAATGATAACCGGCGTAGAGAGATCAATTTCTCTTTCAAACACTTAAAGGTTGCCATACAAGCATCATCAAATGCCCTCACAGCAAAGATGAACACATATATGATTTCACTCACTATCTCTCAATAATTGTATAGTTCCAGAATGACATACGACTCTCACACTCAAAAAGATTAACACATGTATGATTTCACCCATAGGTTTGCCTTTATTTTCTGGTCAACAAATGCTTCAGCTCACTAAAGATCACAAAGGTATTTTCATGGCTTGTAATGGGGATTAGTGTAAAGGTATGGTCATTTAGGCTCAGTGGTTTCTACCTTCATGAAGTATGGTTTGAACATCACTTTCCTCGTTTTCTTTAACATTTCAAACATGCTCACAATCGATCGCCTTATAAAACTGTTATGGCACGAGCCTACACCCCAGACGTAACGTGGCGTACAAGACTCCGAAGAGCCTCATACAAGCTTCATAACATAAGACATAAGCAAATGGTACGAAATTTAAACTTTTAATCCATACAATCGAAGTCTTTATTTAAAAACAAACAACGGAAGTCTAACTTGTCTCACATGGCCATCTAATACACCTCGAATCAAAGATAGGGTTATAACCCTTCAACATAGTCCAAAACATAAAATGACATAAAAGAAACTACTAAAGACTGTCATATGTCCTTGAATCTTGAGGACTCACCACAAGCTTAGAGAGTAGTCAATCAAAGATTTACTCCAAAGAAATCACCTTAAAATCTAAAACCTATAGTTTGTAAAAATGTAGAAGAAATATGGGTTAGCACGATTATGTACTAAGTATGATAGTTATGCAAAAATCATGCAAAAAAGGACATTCTGGTTGAAAACCATGCTATATGCCAATTTTGAGAAACACCATGAACTTTAGTATAAGAGGCATAAGATACAATCATATTCAACATGTAAGCCATTACAACACATTAGAACCATCATCTTAAGTAAACCTAAGCCATACTTCTGAAATGTAGGAATGACATCCCATACTACCATTCATAATAAGTACCAATTTAAGGCCACCATAGATGTACTTACCATTTTTCATTCTTATCTTTAGTCAATAATCATGGATAAGGAACATTAATATTTAATAAGTCATGACATGGAAAGTAACTCATATTAACAATTCCAAGTTAAGCATTCACCATTACATTAATCATTTATGTCAACATTCTCATTAGTATCATCATGAGCACATTCATTTCATTAGACATTATGACATTAGAGAAACACACCATAGCCCTCTCAAAGCCTACTTGTGCAATACATTAATGGCATCCCATATTAAAACCCACCCTTCATAGAACCTCTTGAGTAACCATAGCACGTAGCTAACATGATGGAAATAACCATTAACCGACATAGACCATGTGAGCAAACCATTGAATCTGGTGTCTATCCCACACCGAAAAGGGTTGGTCTACTTGCCTAAGGTTGGACCGGTAACATTTTAACTTAGGTGGATCCACTAGCTAATAACCTGTGTGGGCACATATTTATGGGATAAGAAAGATGTTCATTGAAACACAACCTAACATGGGGACAACTTCCATCTTACCATATCCACTCTGTCCTATGCTTACATTCCCATAGATTAGTTCATTCTCATTAACATTATTATACTTGAGAGGGCCACCACCATTAGGTATACTGACCCAAAACACATTATTACACATGAAAGGGACACCACCACTAGGTCTACTGATTCAAGGTACATTATTAGGATAGCTCATTGAATCCTAAAGAAAGGGCCACCACCATAAGGTATACCGAATCAAGGTTCATCATTACATTAGTAGTTAATAAACTCATCAAGAAGGGATACCACCATTAGGTCTACTGGTTCAAGACATAGCCATAAAATACTTCACTAATCATTTATGAAAGGGCTACCACCATTAGGTCTACCAATTCAATGTTCATTAACTCAAGATACATTACTTATATAAGAAGAGGATACCCTAATCCTACCAATTCAAGGCATATAAATCAAGATCACTTTTAGTTACACAAGAAGAGGACGCCCTAAGCCTACCAATTCAAGATGTAACATTACATTGAAGAATCCTTTCACATTCTATCGACATCAGTTACTAGTGTTTAATTGAGAATAACCTTCAAATAATAACACAAATGCATTGTAGTCATGATCACACTACTTTCATTGAAATTAGAAAGCATACACATAGCATCATGATTATATATCAATTCTACATAAATTGCCCTCCAGGGCCATGAATCACAATTCACCAACACACCTAGAATTTCTACAATTTAGACATAAGTAATGGCATAATTCAAGTAACAAAAGCATCACAAGATCAATTGCATAACATTCATCTTACTACAATTCACCCACATTAAAGTCATAAATTAGGGTTATGGGGAAATCATGGATTCATGGGAGATTGTATCTTAAAACAACCATAAAACAACAATTCAATCTTAATATATGATAATTAAACCATTGAAAACGTTTTGAGAAAGAAATCCATGACCTAGAATGAAAACCCTTGGTTTTGGAGAATTTTCAATTTTGAAATTGAAGGTTTGAGGACTTCATGGATGGAAAGTTAACCATGAATCAAAACTACCATACATTAATTGAATATTACTCATGAAATTGAGTAGAAAATTTGAGTCCTTGATCCCTAGACCTTGACCTCTTCTTCTTCTTCTTCAATGGGGGGTTTTAGAGAGAATTATTTGGATAGGATGTGTTTACTATTTGGGTTTGGGAATAATTAATTGTAAAGGGGTGATTAATGACTTAAAAGGTCTTAAGTAAGTCTAATAAATAAATATAAATGACCCTAACATAACTAACCACCCTAGGAATTTACCAAGTTGCCCCTCCCTTGGCCGAACCTAGGCCGATTTCTAATGAGACTCACGTCCCCTTGACCCACGGACCGTGATTGGGGTCACGCCCCTTCCTGTAGGTCCATGAGTGGGTTCAACAACTCTTCATTTTGGGGTCTTGACCTACGGCTTAGTTCTACGGGGCGTGGATGGACCTACCCCTAGTAGGTCCCATAAGTTGGTACTAAATTTTGGCAGGTTTTTGGTTCTTGGGGCAGCCTTGGGGTTAGATTTTAGGGTCCTCCTCAAGGACCCTTGGTTGGTCCTTGGGGAGTCATACCTTGACGTTTAAACCCTATACCCCTCAACCTAAAATCGGGGAACCATTCTACAACATAAAACTACGCATCAAACTCAACAATTCACTCGTAAGGATCTAGTTTCACCTACTACTTTTCCGAGTCGTTACATTTTCTCCCCCTGGGGAACATTCATCCTCAAATGACACTTTAAACACTTTACAGAAATAAAGACTCAAGACTAGCAGCCCATCATGCATGAAACATCATAACAATACATAAAACAAGAAGGAAACATCAACTCCATCTCAATATACTCAATGCAACATAAGGAAGTAGGAACTACATCTAACAACCCATTATGCATGAAAACTTCAACATTCCTCATTTCATTGGAGGAATTACCTTCTCCAACTCAAAGCATGCTCATCATATCATCATTAAGCAAATTATGCAATTTCTCTCAAAAGCACATTTAAGCATGTTCAACAATTCACCTCATGAAGCGTATATACAACTCATACTAAATTCACATCAACATGAGGAATATAAATCATGAAAAATCATTTTCTCATTAAACATGAATTCATCAAGAACATGCATAACATAAGAAGACCATGGAAACACACACATGACTCCAAAACACAAAACAAGCCATACGAAACTCTTTGTCTCAAGCGTGAATAGGAATGGACGGAAGAGATAAGGATATCAGAACTCTCAACAACCTTGACTCTAAAGCATACTATCTCCCCATTTGGAGTAAACCCATAATAAGGCTAACATAAAAAATAACATAGGGACCTTGATAAAACATTCACAACCCTAAAGAACTATCAACATACCAGTAGCTTTATCCAGAATATCTCATTTGTCCTCTCTAGACCGGAGTGCATAGAAACAACCATACTTTGGAGCATTAGGTTCCTGGACATGAAGAGAAGCTTGTTAGGCCTCCCTTCCTTTGGTTGTCAGTGTGGGGCAATCTTTCACATGATGGTCATTCTTTCCACAACCATTACATCCATTTGTACCAGCTAGGCACTTCCCATGATGCTTCTTTTAACATTTGGTGCAAGTAGGTTTAGGAAATGGAGACCCACTACCTTTCTCTTGGTTACCCTTAGGAGTGCTTGAAGAATCTTGGTTGAAAGATCTCTTTTTGAACCTTGGTTGAACTTGCTCTCGGACCTAGCTCTCTTTATCTCCCTATTCTTTCTCTTAAGTTTGGACTCCTCAATTTGTTGAGCATACACCATAAATCTAGAGATATTCATGTCATCATGGAGCATTGTTGTACGATATTCTTCCTCAACTAGGTCAGATACACCCATCACAGATCTACTAATCTCATCCCTCAGCTTTGACACCAAAGAAGGAGCATACTTAGACAATAGGGTAAATTTCAAAGAATACCCTTAAACAATCATGCTACCTTGCCTAAGATTGATAGATTCTTCCATCTTAACTTCTCTCCTCACGGGGAAAGAACATATCAAGGAATTCTTTCTTGAACACTTCCCAATCTATGGGACCCACTCCTACTGACCTATTACTCTTCCATTGGGTAAACCAAATTTGGGATACATCCTTAAATTTATAAGCGGCTAGCTCTGCTATTTGTACCAAAGTCAGTCCCATAGCATCAACTACCTTATACACCTCATCCACAAAGTCTTGAGGATCCTCTCCCTGCTTGGAACCAAGAAACGCCGGAGGACTCATCCTCACAAAGTCCCTCAACCTAGATGTCATAGTGCTCATATTAGGGTTCACATGGGTCTCAACACCCCTATTGGCTTGGGCTGTCATAGCTTTGGATTGTGTAGTCACGGGTTGAACCATCATTAGAAGAGCCAACCTAACTTCCCTATCCAACATGGCTTGAGGATCAATCGGAGCTTGATTGCCTTAAGGAACTTCTTGATTACCTTGAGGAACTCCTTAGTTCACATTCTACATTTCCACTCTTCTAGCATTCGCCCTTTTGTATTCATTTCCTAAAGACACAAGTGAAAGGTTAGGAAAGGGACTTTATATAGTTAAATTACATGGCAGGACTAAAGAATTAATCAAAGAAGTGTAGTCTCCTAACATATTATAGCCTCTCAATCATAAATGTGGTGCATTTCACACTATAAACAAGACTCTACTAGACGTGGCTTGTGAGACATCAATCCTAAAAACCGTCCCAACATCTTGTGCTCTGATCCATGTTTGTTACAACCCGAGCCTACACCCCAAACATAACATGGCATACAAGACTCTGAAGAGCCTCATACAAGCCTAATAGCATTCATAACATAAGACTTAAGAAAATGGTATAGAATTTAAACTTTTAATCCATACAATCGAAGTCTTTATTTAAAAACAAACAACGGAAGTCTAACTTGTCTCATATGGCCATCTAATACAACTTTAATCAAAGATAGGGTCACGTCCCATCAACATAGTCCGAAACATAAAATGACATAAAAGAAACTACTAAAGACTCTCATATGTTCTCGAATCTTGAGGACTCACCACAAGTTTAGAGAATAGTCAATGCAAGCTTTACTCCAAAGAAATCACCTTAAGATCCGGAACCTACAGTTTGTAAAGATATAAAAGAAATATGGGTTAGCACAAATATGTACTAAGTATGATAGCCAAGCAAAAATCATGCTAATAAGCACGTTTTGGTTGAAAACAATGCTATATGACAATTTTGAGAAACATCATGAACTTTAGTATAAGAGGCATAAGATACAAGAATATTCAACATGTAAGCCATTACAACACATTAGAACCATCATTTTAAGTAACCCTAAGCTATACTTGTGCAATGTAGGAATAGCATCCCATACTACCATTCATACTAAGTACCACTTTCAGGCCACCATAGATGTACTTACCATTCTTAATTCTCATATTTAGTCAACAATCATGGATAAGGAACATACACATTTAATAAGTCATGACAAGAAAAGTAACTCATGATAACATTTCCAAGTTAATCATTTATCAATACATTAAGCCTTTAAGTCAACATTCTGATTAGCATTATCATAAGCACGTTCATTTCCTTAGACATTATGACATTAGAGAAACACACCATAGCCCTCTCAAAGACTACTCGTGCAATGCATGAATGGCATCCCATACTACTACCCACACTTTATAGAACCTCTTGAGTAACCATAACACGTAGCTCACATGATGAGAATAAGCATTAACCGACATAGACCATGTGAGAAAACCATGAAATTTGGTTTCTATCCCACACCATAAAGGGTTTGTCTACTTGCTTAAGGTAGGACCAGTAACATTTAAGCTTAGGTAGATGCACTAGCTAATAACCAATGTGGGCACATAGTTATGGGATAAGATATAAGTTCATTCAAGCTCGGCTTAACGTAGGGAAAGCTTTCATATTACCATATCCATTCGGTGCTAAGCTTACATTCCAATAGAGTAGTTCATTCTCATTAACATTATTATACTTGAGAGGGCCATCACCATTAGGTCTGCCGACCCAAATTACATCATTACACATGAAAGGGCCACAACAATTAGGTCTACCGATTCAAGGTACATTATTAGGATAGCTTATTGAATCCTGAAGAAAGGGCCACCACCATTAGGTCTACCGATTCAAGGTTCATCATTACATTAGTAGTTCATACACTCATCATGAAGGGCTACCACAATTAGGTCTACCAGTTCAAGACATAGCCTTAGAATACTTCAATAATCATTTATGAAAGGACTACCACCATTAGGTCTACCGATTAAAGGTTCATTATTCATTAAATGAAAGGGCTAACACCATTAGGTCTATCGATTCAATGTTCATTTAGTCAAGATACATTAGTTACATAAGAAGATGATGCCCTAAGCCTACCAATTCAAGGTACATCAATCATGATCACTTTCAATTACACAAGAAGAGGATGCCCTACGCCTACCAATTCAAGATGTAACATTACATTGAAATAGCCTTTCACATTATATCATCATCATTCACAAGTGGTTAAATGAGAATAAACCTTCAATAATAACACAATTGCATTGTAGTCATGATCAGATTACTTTCATTGAAATCACAAAGAATATACATAACATCATGATTATACATCAATTCTTCATAAATTTCCCTCCAAGGCCATGAATCACAATTCACCAACACACCTAGAATTAATACAATTTAGCCATGAATAATGACATAATTCAAGTAACTAAAACATCACAAGAACAATTTCATATCATTCATCTTACTACAATTCACCCACATCAAAGTCATAAATTAGGGTTAGAGGGAAATCATTAATTCATCAGAGATTTTATCTTAAAACCACCATAAAACAGCAATTCATTCTTAATATATGATAATTAAACCATTGAAAATGTTTTCAGAAAGAATCCATGAACTAGAATGAAAACCCTTAGTTTTGGAGAATTTTCAACTTTGGAAATAAAGGTTTGAGGACTTCATGGATGGAAAGTTAACCATGAATCAAAACTACCATACCTTCATTGAATATTCCTCATGGAATTGAGTGGAAAAGTTAAGTCCTTGAGCCCTAGAGCTTAACCTCTTCATCTTTTTCAATGGAGGTTTTAGAGAGAGAATTATTTGGAGAGGTGGTGGTTACTATTTGGGTTTGGGAATAATGATTTGTAATGAGGTGGATAATGACTTAAAAGGTCTTAAATATGTCTAATAAATCAATATAAAATGACCCCTAACTTAACTAAACACCCTAGGAATTTACCAAGTTGCCCCTCCCTTAGCTGAACCTAGGCAGATTTCAGGTATGACTGACGTCCTCTTGACCCACGGACTGTGAGTGAGGTCAAGCCCCATCCTGCTAGTCCGTGGGTGGATTCTTTTTTTACATGGAGGAGTTCCTTATCTTTCAAACCATTACTCAAAGTGGGATTTTTCACAATTCATGACTTTTCATTTTCTTTTCACCACACCCTACTACTAAAAACTGCCAAAAACTGACGCACTGAAAAGCGACGGATAGCATCGCCCTGAAAAACGATGACTTTTTCCACATTGTTCGTCGCTTTTTAGTAAAAATAATTATTTTTTAAATTATTTGACAAGAAACGACAGACAACATCGCTTAGTCCGTCGCTCTTTTTAGCGGATTTTTGCGCCAAATATATATATATAATTTATAATTAATTATTTAATATAGGTATAGACGCTATCCATCACTTTTTATTAAAAATAATTATATATAAATTTAAAAATAACCACTCTGTCCGTCGCTTTTATTAATTGTTATTTAATAATTATTTTTTAAAGAAGCGACGGACAGCATATTTGTGTGCATTGCTTCTTGGTCAAAATTGATGGTCAAATATTTTTAAAAAGCGACAGACAGTGTCGCATAATCCGTCGCTTTTTGGTCAAAATCTTGGTCAACATTTAAAAGAAAAAGCGATGGACATAGAGACGATGTCCGTCCTTTTCCTTAAAATATCTGGATACCCAGATGGGTTTTTTCCACATTCCTCCTTCTCTTCCTTCTCTCTTCCTTTGTCTCTTCCTTCTCTCTAAAATCGCTCCAAGCCCAGACGTTGTCCGTTGTTGCTGCCTCCGTTGCTGCTGTTACCGCCGCCTAGCTCCCTCTCCATTGTCTCTAATTTCACCTTTAATTGAAGGTTAGGGTTTCTTTAAATTAGTTTTCAATTTTTTATGTTTGATTTTGTTAATTAGAGAATGAATTTGTGTTTTAGATTGAATGATTGATTGTGTTTGTTAGAGAATGAATTACAGTTTCTTGATTTTAGTATTTGTTTGAATTTGAAAATCTTTAATTTGATTGTGAATTGGGATTTTTTAAAATTTGATTGTTGGTTAGTAAATTGTTAATAGAATGAAGTTTGAATATCATAATATATATATAGGATGAATGTTTGAATGTGATGAATATAAGAGGGGTTTTTTGAATTAGAACTTGAATATACATATATATATATAAACTTATTTTTGGATTAGAAGTTTATACATGACTAATTTTGTAGATTGGAGATATGAACTTGAATTAATTAGAATTAACTTGAAGTTGAACTTGAAACTAATTGAGGTTGAATATATAACTAATTAAATTTTGAAATTAGATATGAACTTGAATTGAAAACTTGAACTTATTAAAACTTGAATATATATATATATATATATATATATATATATATATATATATATATATATATAAAACTAATATTCTTGGATTTGAAATTTATATTTAACTAATTTTAGAAATTTCATATGAACTTGAACTTTAATATAACCAATTCATGGATTAGAAGTTTATACATAATTAAGTTTAGAAATTAAATATGAATTAACAATTAACTTTAGAACTTGAACTAATTGAACTTAGAACTTAAAGGTTATATATATAACTAATTGAATTTGTGATTTTAAGACTAGTTTGAATTTGTTATTTAGGACTAGTTTGAATTATATTTGAGATTTTAAGACTACTACTAGTTTGAATTTGGAATTTTAGCACTTGTTTGATTTTTGAATTCTATGAGTGTACTTTGAATTTGTGATTTTAAGACTAATTTGAATTTGGAATTTAGGACTACTTTGAATAGTATTTGATATTTTAGGACTAATAGTTTGAATTTGGGACACTAACTAGCTAGTTTGAATTTGGAATTTTAGGGATTTGAATTACAACTTAATTAGAACTTATAATTAATTATAACTTGAATTTACTATAAATTGATCTTAATTAGGAATATGAACTTGAAATCTTGTTGACCTTAATTTATTATTAGCACTTAATTTTTATTCTTATTAGAACTTGGATTTTAGTTGAACTTAATTAGAATTTTGTAGTACTTGAAAATCTTATTGACCTCAATTAATTTGAACTTAATATAAATTTATTAGAACTATACTAAACTGAACTAATTTATAATAACTTGAAAAATTAATTAGGAATTAATATAAACTTAATTTTGGTCAACTAATTAACTAGAACTTGAACTTAATTTGAACTTAATTAATTAGTATTGATTAATTAATTAAGCTTTAACTTTGTAGATCTTGAACTAATTGAACTTAATTAGACCACACAAAGCATATTTTGAAGTTGAACTTAGACTTGAACTTGAAATTAGAACTTGAACTTGAAATTTGAATTTGAACTTGAACTTAGAACTTGAATTGAACTGGAAATTAGAACTTGAACTTGAACTTAGAACGTGAACTTAGAATTTGAAGTTGAACTTAGACGAACTTGAAATTAGAACTTGAACTTGGAACTAATTAGCTTGAATATATAACTATTTAAGTTTAGAAAATAGATATGAACTTGAATTGAAAACTTGAATATATATATAAAACTAATATTCTTGGATTTGAGGTTTATATTTAACTAATTTTAGAACTTTTCGTGCTAGGCAACTGAGGAAGCCCAACATCTAAAAAAGTTGATACAAGACTATATTGCTTCTTTCATCAAACTAGGAGATAAGGTTGGTGCTTCTAAATTTCTAAAGTTCAAATACAATTGTTTTCAATAATATGTTTGTGTCCATCTTGTATTGATACTAAGCTTTCATTTTGTGATAAATTTCTTGTGTCCATCGAGTGTTTGTTAAGCATAAGTACCAACACTAGTTGATCCTATTGATGACAAAATTAATTTTCTTACAAGATCGATTTGTGTCCATCTAGTGTTTATATTAAGCTTTAATTCAGGAATAATGTGTTTGTTTAGCAAAATTACATACACTAGTTGATCCTATGATGACAAAATTAATTTTCTTGCAAGATCGATTTGTGTCCATATAATGTTGATATTAAGCTTTAATTTAGGAATAATGTGGTGTTTTAGCATAAGTACCAACACTAGTTGATCCTATTGATGATAGAATTGATTTTCTTCCAAGATCGATTTGTGTCCATCTAGTGTTGACACTTAGCTTTAAAGAGTTGTTAAGTTATTAAAGTTAAAAAGTTGTTAACTTGTTTCAATAAGTTAAAATAAATAACGTGGTTTAGTAGGTGGATTTAGTTGTTTGAATTAAGTCAATACTAAACTAGTTAAAGTTATAAAGTTGTTAAGTTGTTTAAATAAGTTAAATTAAATAATGCGATTTAGTTGGTGGATTTAGTTGTTGTATTAAGTCAAAACTAAACTAGTTAAAGTTGTTAAGTTATTTAAATAAGTTAAAGTAAATAATGTGGTTAAGTCAATACTAAACTAGTTTTAGGACTACTACTAGTTTGAATTTGGGATTTTAAGTAATTATTATAAATATATATTAACTATGAATTAATGTAGTAAAATTATAATTAAATTTTATTTATAATATAATTGAATATCTATATTTTTGTAGATGGATCATCATTTGTGGATGTATAATATGCATTATGAAACTGGTGCTGATTTGAAACCTGAGTTTATTGACGGTGTAAGAAATTTTATTGAACAGACAATGACACTAGACATTTTCAAGAATAATGGATTGGTTAGGTGTCCTTGTAGTGCATGTAAGTGCTTAAACTTTTTTAAACCAGATAGAGTTATGGTTCATTTGTACCGTAATGGATTTAAGCCTAGATATTTTGTATGGATTGATCATGGAGAAAGTGATGGATTGGATGGTATGTTTTATAATTCAATGCATGTGGATGTATATAATATAGTTGCACCGTATGACCAAATTAGGGTTGAACATGATAGGGTTCATGAAATGATCAATGATGCTTTCGGGGTTCAAGGTGGGATGGAACCAAAACAATATTTTGATGAAGCTCCTAATGAAGAAGCAAGACATGTCTATGATCAATTAGAAGAGTCTAGTCATCCACTATGTGAAGGGAATCCGCATTCTGCCTTGTCAGTTACGGTTAGATTAATGAATATTAAATTAGATTGGAATGTTCCTAATACGGCTATGGACTCAATGGTTTATCTTTTGGGTGAACTAGTTAATCCGGAGTTTAACATACCAAAGAACTTTTATCTGGCAAAGCATTTGGTGTCCAAGTTAGGATTGACGTATGATAGAATTCATTGTTGTGTTAATGGATGCATGTTGTTTTACAAGACTGATAGTGAATTAGAAAATTGTAAGTTTTGTGGACATGCTCGTTATAAGAGGACTCCGGCTGGAAAAATGGTCCCACTTCAGGCGATGCATTATCTACCTCTCATTCCTAGGTTAAAGAGGTTGTATGCATCGATGAGGTCTGCCCCACATATGAGATGGCATCGTGAATATAGAAGGCCCCCGGGTGTCTTGTCTCTTCCATCTGATGGTGAAGCATGGAAGCATTTTGATAATGTATATAATGATTTTGCTAATGAACCAAGAAATGATAGATTGGGGTTGTGTTCAGATGGCTTCACACAATTCTCTAATAATGCTTCACCTTATTCATGCTGGCTGGTATTTCTTACTCCGTATAATCTTCCTCTTAAAATGTGCATGACCAGTCCCTACATCTTTCTAAGTTGTGTTATTACAGGTCCCTATAGGCCAAAAACTTTGATTGATGTCTATCTACAACCATTGATAGATGAGATCAAACAATTGTGATTTGAAGGCATTTTGACTTATGATATATCAACTAAGCAGAATTTCGTTATGCGTGGTTCTTTAATGGGGACTATTAATGATTTTCCAGTATACGGGATGTTGTCTGGTTGGATGACAACTGGAAAGCTAGCATGTCCGTATTGCATGGAAAATAGTAAGGCATTCACTTTAAAGCATGGCAGAAAAAATACATGGTTTGATTGTCGTCACCAGTTCTTGCCAATGGACCATGAGTTTAGAAAGATGAAAAATGCATTTAGGAAATATAAGAGGTTGAAAGTGACCCCCCACTTCCATTACACACAAGGTATCAAATTTGGGAGTGAGTTTCTCAATTACCTAAAGTTTCAAAAGCTTCATCTTCTAGACTTTCTAGATATGGTGTTGAACATAATTGGACCAAACAAAGCATATTTTGGGAGTTTCCGTATTGGAAGGACAATCTTCTATGACATAATCTTGATGTGATGCACATTGAAAAATATTACTTTGACAATTTGTTTAACACAATGATGGATGTTAAGGGTAAGACAAAAGACAATCCAAAAGCCTGAATGGACATAAAGGAATATTGTAGGAGAAAAGAGTTATGGTTGAAGGAATTATAGAATGGTAAAATAGTTAAGCCCAAAGCCAACTTTTCATTCACATTGGATGAGAAACGTGAAATTATTGAGTAGATTAAGAATTTGAGGATGCCGGAGGGCTATGCTTCGAATTTAGGAAAGCGGGCAAATATGAATGAAGGAAAATTGATAGATATGAAAATTCATGATTGTCATGTGTTCATGGAAACTTTAATTCCTATTGCTTTTAGTCATCTACTCGAAAGGATATGGAAACCAATCACAGAGATAAGTCTTTTTTTTAAAGATTTGTGTCCTAGAGAGTAGTTTAGATAGGATGGAGGAAAATATTCTTGTTACTACTACAAAGTTGGAGAAGATATGTCCATGTGGTTTCTTTGATGTGATGGAGCATCTTCTAATTCACCTTGTACAAGAGGCCTGCCTCAGAGGTCTGATTCAAACAAGATGGATGTATCCATTTGAGAGGAATCCATTCGAAATATTCACTAAGTTATATATATTCGCCAAGTCTTTTATATATACATATATACATGAGAAAAATTGGTAGTTCGAAGCAAACGATTAAGCAAAGGGGAAGGATGGAAGGATTATTTGGTCAAGGTCATACTGGGAGAGAAACTGGTGATTTTTATTCTTATTACTTTGGTGATGATGTGTCATGTAGGAGAAACAAACCCAATCACAATGATGAAGGTGATATTGATCCTTTATTTCCACCGATATCAATTTTTAATCAAAATGGTCGAGGATCTAAAAAACGTGGAAATCGAGGTTTCACTGATATGGAAATGCAATCAGCTGTGATACATATTTTGCTTAATTGTCCAGAGATTCAACCATATGTCAAGTACGTGTTAAAATTATGTTATTAAATTTCATACTAATAAGTGATCATTAATTAACAAAATTCTTGAATGTAAAATGATCAGCTAGTTCGTAAACACATGGGGTAATGAAGCCATCTATATACAGAATTTTCCAAATGGCTGAGGAACTATGTAAGTGTACAATCACTAAGTATTTAATAATATATTCATGTTATACTAAATTATATTACTTGAAATAACAATCACGTAGGTTTACAATGAATACTCAAGTGTCTAACATTTGCAATTAGCGAAAGAAGTAGCACTTGGACCTGAATCTCAAGTACTGATAATGAATAAGTATTGTGTCAATGGTTGTAAGTTTCAAACTAATGAAGTTTCTAGGAGAAAGAAAACAAATAATAGCGGTGTCTACATATAAGGTGATGTTGATGGTACTGGTCAAACTATTGAATATTATGGTGTCATTCAAGAGATTATTGAAGTGAGGTATTCAGGTTGGCCTAAGAAGAAGATTGTATTATTTCGGTGTGAGTGGTTTGACCCATCACATAGAGGCACAAAGGTGGACCATCAACATAATATAATTGAAGTTAAGCACATCAGGAAATACAGAAGTTATGATCCTTTTATTATTGCACAAAATGCTAAACAAGTGTATTACGCTTCATATCCATTGCGTAGAGAAAAAGCTGATTGGTGGACTGTTATAAAAATTAAGCCTATGGGAAGAATTGAAATTGACAATGTCTTAGATGTGGAGTATCAAAATTATGTTGCAATTGTTCAACAACAAGTTGATGTTGATTTGGAAACCACACTACAACATCCTCAACACATATTAGAAGAAGTATCTGATGATGAGATACTAAATGTTGAGGAATAAATATTCGAGAATGAGGAAAATGAATCATTTGATGACGAAGAATAGGACGATAATGAAAATAAAACAGCCGAGGAGGATGAATGGGAGAATGATTGAATTGAAACAAGCGAGGAGGAATATTGTAGAATGAAAGCTAGCTAGTATATATATATGTAAGTGTATTTTGCTAATGTTTTTGAATTTATGTTTTTTATATATATTATACATGTAAATTTGCATACAGATGTCATCAGGCGGTGACAATGATACACATCGCGAGCATCTTGGAGTTAGCCAGACTAAACAGGATAAAAAGAAGAAGTCTAGGAGACCCATAGATCCTAAGGATATTGCAGGATCTATTTCTTCTGCGCTAGAGCGCATCAGCCATGATACTCATATACTTGTTGTTCCATTTGGTATGGCGGATCCTCGGTAATATTATCCTAATTATCGTAGACCAGTATGTGCTTCCTCTACTTCACAGGCAGTGCCTTCAGTACGGTATGAGGACCTACCTTTACATGCTATTTGTCGAGGATGACCCTTATCGGCAGGTACTCCATCTCCCACAGGTGCATCTCCTCAGTTATCTACCATGAGGATTAGAGATTCTAGTAGCGAGCAATCAGATGCTATGGCTAGTACACCTCCATTGACTCAGCATTATGTGCATCCTGATGTATCACCCTCATCTACAGCTACACCTAGTGCTACTCCAAATAAGATGCTTCCTCTAGTTCCTGGCCAAAAGGACAGACTTGGTAGAGTCATGATTGAGACTGATGGATCATCGTAAGTTTCTTTTTTTTATCTATTTGTTAGTTTATTTTATTTATTTCTTATACTTTAATATATTATTCATGAACTAACATATTTATTATGTTTTTTGCAGGTGGCATCCGGCAAAGGATGCTGCCCGAGCTTTAAAAGACTGTGTTAGGAGACAATATACAAAGGCTTATCACTCTTGGGGTGAGATCCCAAATAGTATACGCTACGCGATGTTTAATAACTTTAAGGTATATATTTTTTAGTTATGTTTAGTGTACTTTACTTTTTTTCCCTATCGATCTAATTAACGTTATTCAATTTTTTTTATTCAAACTATATGTACATGGGAGCCGAGACACAATCATGTTCTTTCAACCACATTTGAGAGGAAGGCATACGCCAGATTGTCTGCCTGGCTAAAGAAAGTTCGGGATAGTGTTGAACGTCCAAATTTGATCTTGCCGCATGTTTTTGATGATTTGGGTCGGTATTGGAACACAAACAAGTTTAAGGCAATATCAGACCAAGTCAAAAAGGCTAGAGGCAGTCTTAAAGGTGGCTTGTTGCACACCGGAGGTGCAAAGTCTGTTGGAACAATTGCAAGAGAGATGGTAATTAGTTCTAATTAAAACTTTTAAATGAATAATTAGTTGATTCATATATATCGTTATAAATTTTAGTTTTTTATTTCTAGGAAAAAGAATTGGGACGCACTCCCATTGCACCGGAGATTTTCAATAACCCTCATGTCAGGAAAAAAGAAAATGAGTTGAATCCTGATGTGTGGGTGGAGGAAAGAGCCGAACAAACTTTTGTAAGTTATTTAATATGAATGATATATATTAATCATGAATATATTTATGATATGTATATATATTGATGTCAATTTTTATATTTAATATGCAGAATGAGTTTTAGCCTTATGTCGCTGAGAATCGAGATAGTTCGATCGAAATGACACCTGAACTTTCCACCAGATTTGTAAAGAAAAAGAGGTAGGGGAGACACCCAAGGGTAGAGTCTATGGTCTAGGCTCTCGAAACAATGTAAGACGACTCCAATCAGGCTTAGAAGGAATTGGATTGTCAAGTCAAGTCGAGGCACTTGACGGTGTTCAGATTACTACTATGTCCGATCAAATAGCTAAACTGACAAGGACACTGGCAGAGTTAGAGTGGAGAAGATTAGCTAAACAAGAAAGCATGAGCAAGACCGTTGAGTAAATCCAAAAACAAGTGATGAACCTCGCTCGTGGAACTACTACTTCGGCTCCCGAGGAAAGTGACGACTACAGTACTGATAGTGAGGATGATTGTGTAGGACCCACTCCCTAGTTTACAACAGTGAACTTTTATGAATTTTTTGTAATTTTGAAATAATTTTGAAAGACTTTATAAGTCTTTAAATTTTAATTTAGATACTTTCAAATGTTATTTTAAGTTTCTTGTTTTATGTTTTGTGTAAATTGTTTACAATTGTGTGTTTTATTGGACTGAATAGTATAGATCAATTGAATTGAACTGAATTGCAGGTGGGCAGTAGAAACTGCCAGTTTGTGCTGTCAAAAAAATTGCAGAAAAAGCGACGGACAGCATGGTTTTGTCCTTCGCTTTTCTGGGTTTAATATTTTTTAAAACCTTGAAAAATGACGGATAGCGTCCTTTTGTCCTTCGCTTTTCTGGATTTGCAAAAAAACTAATTTCCAGAAAAGCGACGGATAGTGTCCTTTTGTCTGTCGTTTTCTGGGATTTTCAAAAATCAAAATTCTTCAAAAGTGACGAATTGCATCGCCTTTCTGTCGCTTTTTGCCAAAAAAGTGACAGACTACAACGCTTTTGTCCGTCTCATTTTGGCAGTTTTTTGGTAGTTCTCCCAACTTAGGCTTTTGGCCAAAGTTGTCTATTAAAAAAAAACCATACTTCATGAAAGTTATGGGTGAATGGAATAAAGAGAGGTTACAACTGTTGATGTTTCTTCCAAGAAAAAGGGTAAGGCCCAAAATGTGCCAAGAAAGGCTCAGTCATCTAAAGAGGTTGGCCAGAAAAGAAGTATATTGTCAAATTGGTTCACTCTTCAAAATTATTGCCTAAGATCATTTCAAGTGCTTGCATCACTTTGTCAACCAGACCAACGGGGCAAATTCTAGGTGTCCTCGCACACAATGCTGAAAGTAATCTCATCACACAAGGCATGATACCAATATCAAGCAAGACTCCACATTCTGGCTAGTGTGCATTGTTTATCACAAGAAACTCAATTAATAATTGGCTAGTCAAAATGAGATGCTAAAACTTCACACATTGTCTATGCAACTTCATTTGGCCTCATCGTAGCTGCACATTCATGTCGTTCAATTAAGAGCACTATTCAAGTCATTGATATGGATCATAACCGACACTCAAATTCACATAAAAACAACCACAATTTAACACAAATGAGGTGGGAAAATCCTACCACCCCCACAAAGAGAATTCAACATTACCCTTAATGTTAGTAGAGAACAAACACTACACAAGATAAATGAAGGACGAAAAAAAGAAAAAGACGAAGATAAAGATAAAGATAAAGGACTAGCACTCAAACAAACAGAGTAGTGTGAGAAGACATTTTCACTAGGCGGCCATTAGGCGAAGGCTTGTAGGGATCGCCGAGTCAGTTGGCAAATCACCAAAGGATTATTCAATTCACCGAAACTTCCAGCATGGAACCACTCCACCTTGAAACTAGAAGGCAGACAAAGACTAGGTCGATGAGTAGCATCGGCATCACGCAAAGTGAAAGTAGACCTCACCTAAGGTTCTAGGACTCCAACCTTTTAGGTGTGAAAGAAAGGGCGTCGAATGTCGGGTTCACCCATTCATCGCGGCGTATCGCCGAGTAGTGTGAATGTTCCACCAAATATTCCATCACCTCAACCCTTTATAGAAGCTACAAAGGGAGACATCATCAAGAATGATGAACCCACTCGGCAGATCGCCGAAAGAGGCATTGCATCACAAAATCACCCACACCTTCACATTCAACACACATCATTCAAAACCACTAACGCTTGGGTTGCCTCCCAAGAAGATCCTTATTTAACGTCATGGTATGACATGTAAATGCTTTCATGCATCTTCCAATTACACCACTTCAGTCAAAGAAATCTCATGACATTCCCCAATGTACAAGTTCAAACTTTGCCCATTTACTTTGAAGGGTGGACATTCGTTACCCTCAACTTCAATGACCACATTGTTGTATACGCGAACAACCTTAAAAGGACCAGACCATTTTGACTTGAGCTTTCCGTGAAAGAGTCTTAGGCGAGAATTGTACAAAAATACAAAGTTTCCTACTTGGAATTTTCTCTTGAGGATTTTAGAGTCATGCCATTTCTTCATTTTCTCTTGGTAGAGAGCTGAACTTTCATAATCCCTAAACCTAAATTCCTCCATCTCGTTCAGTTGGTTGACTCTTTCTTTCGAAGAATTTGCCCAATCCAGATTCAATTCCTTTATTGCCCAAAGTTCTTTGTGTTCAAGTTTAATTGGTAGGTGACACGACTTCCCAAAAACCAGCTAATATAATGGCATGCCAATAGGTTTCTTGTAAGCGGTGCGATACGCCCAAAGAGTAGCATCCAACTTTTGAGACCAATCAGTCTTATTTGGATTCATGGTCTTTGCCGAGATACTCTTAAACTCTCGGTTTGAAACTTCAACTTAGCCATTTTTTTGGAGATGGTATGGTGTTGCCACATTATGTTTCATGCCGTATTTACTTAATGCAGATGCAAACAGTCGGTTACAAAAATGTGACCCTCCATCACTAATGATAGCTCGAAGGGTGCCAAATCTTGCAAAAATTTAGCGTTTTAAAATTTGAACAATGCTCTTCCCCTCATTGTTAGGTAGAGTTATTGCTTCCACCCATTTGGAAACATAATCCATAGCCACCAAGATATACATGTTACCAAATGTACTCACGAACATCCCCATGAAATATAATCCCTGACATCAAATAACTAACTTCCAGAATAGGCTGAAGAGGCAACTCATTCCTTCTAGACACCCACCTTGTTTTTGGCATTGTATACATTTCTTGACAAACTCATTAGCATCTTTATAGATAGATGGCCAAATGTACCCACTTTGAAGAATTTTAGTGGTTGTTTGCACACCTCTATGATTACCCCCAACCGGTGAAGCATGAAAAGCAAAGAGAATTTTATTGAATTCCTCGTCAGGTACACATCGCCTAATGATATGATCCGCACACTCTCAAAATAAATATTGCTCATCCCAAAAGCATTTCTTGACATCAAACAAGAACTTATTTTGTTGGTAGACAATCAGATCTTCCGGCATAAGGCCACATACCACATGGCTGGAAAAATTAGCATACCAAGGGACTTGTTTGAAAGAGACCCAGAATACCTTCTCATCAGGAAATGAATCATCAATATCTACCTCCAGTTCTTCATTCTCCTTGCCTTCCAACCTAGATAAATGATCAGTTACCTGATTTTCAAATCCTTTTCTATATTTGACTTTAAAGTCAAATGCCTGCATTAATAATACCCACCGTATCAATCTTGGCTTGGTGTCTTTTTTTTCCATCAAATAGGCAAAACTGCATGATTAATGTGAACAACCACTTTGGTGCATAACAAATATGCCTGGAATTTTTCAAATGCATAATAATACTTAGTAGTGGTGAGTCCTCATGTTTCGAGGATCGAACCTTTTATCCCTTTCATTTTTTACTTTCACATGTTGTACGTGATATCAGGGTTACGTCCTATCACTCTTGATGTAATAGATGTCTATTGAGACATTGGGGTCTTCTACTTCGTTTTATAAACTCTTTTGATTGAAATGTTGTTTTAAATCTCTTGATTTTCGATAATTTTGTTTATGCATGCTAAGTGGCTTGTGTAGGATCTCTCAGGCTCTTATACGCCATGTTACTTCTCAGGTGAACCTTGGGTCGTGATAAATTTTGGGGTTGAATGTTGATATAATGTAATGGATATTGTGTTATGCTATATTTTGTTGTTGTTCATATATGCATTTCGGCTAATTAACATGGGGTTAATTTATGGGTTAAGGTTGTAAAATTAATTCCTACTTATGATCTATGATCGATGCTCGGAAGAGATTGATTAGAGTGGATAATTAGTGTGATACTAGCAATTTAGGTTTGTTGTCTATAACTTTCTTGGAAATAGATGTTTTGGGTCAGATCTATTTACCCTATTTCTGCATCAAAAAAAGAGAATAGAGTAAGGTATTAGTTTGTTTAGTATAGCATATAGATGATACCGAAAGGAGATTCTATGAAAGAATGATATGAGATCAAAAGATGATTAGCATCATTGAAGATGACCTAGCCTATTCATGAATGTTCATCACTATAGAGCAGCACAATCACCCTTATGTGACATTAATTTCCAATCCCCAGAATCTTGTTACTTCTTGAATTTACAGAAAATTTAGTTTAATTATGACCATTGATGTGACAACCCAAAGTACACCCTAGGCGTGCCATGGTGTATAAGATCCTGAGAGGCCCTAAACAAGCCACTTAGCTTACATCAGACAAATTAATAGAAATAGGAGACTTTAAAGGTAGCATTTCATGTAAAAGAGTTTGATACAAAATAGCAGAAATCTAACATAATTCTCAAAGCCATAT
The DNA here is from genome assembly GCA_029007595.1 of Solanum commersonii. Taxonomy (NCBI): domain Eukaryota; kingdom Viridiplantae; phylum Streptophyta; class Magnoliopsida; order Solanales; family Solanaceae; genus Solanum; species Solanum commersonii. The sequence continues at coordinate 5,519,979 of JAJTWQ010000002.1, read as the reverse complement.
ATTACATCAAGGGAGTGATTGGGACGTAATACATACATCACATTTAATATTCGATAGAAGAAATACATGAAAGCTATAACAGAATCTCGGTCCTCAGAATATGAGGACTCACCAATCTTCAATATCTATGTGAGATCACTAGCCACACATATGCGTAAAGGGAGCGTCGAACCTTACATTATTGAAACAATGTAGGAAAAAGTATTTTTTAGTACATGGAATTTACCATGTATGATATCAAAGCATAAGAGTTATGAAATCATGCTAAAAGGTACTTTACATGACATGCAATGACCAAGTTACATAATAAAATAACATGTTAGAAAACATAAGTCATAACCATGGTCAATGCAAACTAAACATCTTTAAAACACATTCGGATACTTTTAGAAAGTACCCTTAGTTCATCATTGTGGGAGATGTACCTTTAACCGACATGTTGACCATATGAGCTTTAACATGGAATTTGATGTCTATCCCACACTGAAAAGAGATATCCTTACTTACCAAGGTAAGAACCATGATCTTCTAGCTTAGATGGATCCACTAGCTAATGTATATCTAAGACAATCATCATATGGTGACACATAGTTTATAGGACATGGGTAATCACCACTCGTCCACTCGATGCTAAGCATAAATCACACGGAATAGTCATTAATCTTAACTTGTCTTATCATTAGAGAACATAGGTAATCGCAGCTTGTCTTATCATTATGGAAGAGCACATCAATTATCCAATGCAAGCTAGATTTCATTAGAATAGCTCTTTAATCTTGATTCAACTTAGGTGATAAAACCTTTCAACCTTTTGAATTCTTTATGTGAGAAAATCCTTTCACAATAAAAACAACAACATCGATGCATTACTCTCAAAGAAACCTTAAGTCATTTTCATTACTTTCATAAAGAACATGCATATCTTCATAAATTCATCTTTCATATTTCAAAAGCTTCATCATATGGTCAATTCTACAAATCATGGATCATGCATGGGTTCAAATATATTCAACTTTAAAACAAGGAATTATCTCAATTCATACATAAAAAGACATAAAACATCCAATTTGATCATAATTGAAAAGAACCCATGAGATTGAATAAAACTCTAACTCCTATTGGATATTATAACTTGTAAAATTGGAGAATTTAAGAACCCTATGGAGGAAAGAACTCCATAGGTGAATACTATTATACCATGATACCTAAAGCTTTAAGTTAATGGTGAATTTGGATACTTGATCTTGAAGCCCTAGCCTTCTCCTTCAAGTTTCTAGAGAGAGAAATAATATAGAAGAATTTGGAGGGATTTGGGGAAATTTGAAGAATGATTTAGAGTAGTTAGATTTGAGGCTTAAAAGACTTATATAGTGTTTGGGATTAGGACTAAAATGACATAATATTGGGCTAAATAAATTAGGGAAAGAACAAAAAGCCCTTAAAAATAATAACCAAGCCCTCACCGATGGATCAGACCTACGGTCCGTAAATCCTACTACGGACCATCCTGATCAACCGTAGGTGGAGTTCAAAGATTTAAATTTGGATCTTCAAAAGATGAGACCCATATACTGTCTGTAGGTCCTCTTAAGGACTGTACATACCAACTGTAAGTCTGATACGCTCAAATTACACCTCCCTAAAGAAGCATAAGCGATCATTATCAAGTAAAGAACCTAACTTGAAGGTTAGAGTCGATCCCACGAGGAATATGACTTAGACTTAAACTTAATTCACAATTATCTCTTTTTAGTCAACCTATTTCCGAGAAAAGTAACAAAAAGGGGGATTTGTAAATAAAGTAACAGATTGTTGATTTGATTTAATAAGTAATAAGTAATAAGATTAACAATTTGAGATATCAATATAAGCTAAAAACTAGGGTATATGTGTTCCCCACAAGCTTTAAACGCAGTATTCCTAATAATAGTAATTATATCCTAGTGTTTGACATTCAAGGCTGATAATTTAGGTATCCCTAAGTGATTGGTAATCCAAGTAGGAACTTTCACTCACAACTTGGTAAGCATATGGGTGTGTGCTTTACTAATCCTTACCTTTACCCCAGATTAGTCCTTAAGTCCATTGAGTTGGGTATTCACCCTCACGTCAACTGATTGAAGTCAGACTATCAGATAGCAGCAAATCCTTAACTAAATCTTTGTTGCTTAATCCTTTTCTCATTCATTACCCCCTCTGTAAGGCAAGTAGGAATGAGGCGAGTTCAAACGTTGCGCACCGCTAGAAAGACTTTTAAACGAAAAGATTAACAATACATTCATAAAAACTATTCAAGAATTACTTAGTTAGTAGTCATACGTTGTTAATTGATCAAGGTTCCCACAACACTAGTTATGGATTTAGCTACTCATGCTTGAGAATAAACAATTCATATTAGGGTTACTAAAAGAAATCATTAACTTACAATTAAAATAGATATAAATCGAAATCATGAATTGAAATTCAAAGTCCAAATTCCATGAACTAGCTTTCAGAATTAAACTACCAAAGTGTTCACAAAAGAATTCCAAAAGACCAAAACAAAAGTCTCCAACATTGTCTAACTCCCAAAAACGGAAATAACAACTAATATTTATATTATTTAAATCCTAAACCAACTAGGAAACGAAAGTAAGGAAAATTAGTTCAGGACGCGGTTTTGACAGATGACAGGACCTACAGACCGTGGGTCGACCTACGGTCTGTGGGTCACCTCCGTGGTTCAGGTATTGGAACTCAGTCTTTCTGATCAAAACGACAGATGTGTAGGACGGTCTATCATTCACTCTACGGGGCGTCATTTTCCTTAGTGGTTCCACACTTGGTCAAACTTCCCTGAACTTCGCCTACGCTGCATCACCTACGGGTCGTCACTGGACCTACAATCCGTGGTTGGCTTCGTCAGTTGCTGTTGTTGCCATTTCAGTCCATTTTTCTATCAACTACTTCTGAACCAATTTCTTGCAAAAGATTACATAAAAACATTATATCTAATAAAAAAAAATTCCCAAGACACGCACAAACTCTAAGTCAAAAGCATAAAAAATACCGTAAACTCACAGTATATCAAAGTTTCCAACTTTTACCCTAAAAATTACACTAAGTGTGAGACTCACCTACGGGACCTATGTACAACTCATACATTGAATGACTGACCATCTTGGTGAACAGTCAAAAGGTATTAGGACATGAAATTTTGAATATTATTTAGCTTGCAACCGACGGATTTCACCAACGGCCCGTAAGTCAACCCGCAGTCAGTCAGTGGTTCCGTCAGTACGACACCAATTTTTAGAAACCTACAATTTTCCTTCTTTTTAGATTTGATGTGTTACAATATCTCCTCCTTGGGAACATTCGTCCTCGATGAGATTCAAGACATCACAAGGAGGTTAGGAACTTGATCTAACAACCAAACATGAATGCAATCACAAAAATGCACATATCTGAGGAGGAAACATCAACTCTAAGCTAAAGCACGTTCAAAACATCATTTCATAAGGTATATATGTAACTCATACTCAAATGCACAAAAACATAAAGAAATCTATCAAGTTAAATCATATTCTCAAAAATCAAGTTTTTCATTAAAATGCATAAATGAGGAATCATAGGAATATCTAAGACACATGAAACCAAAAGAGTAAACAATGAGGGACTTAATACCTCAAGATGGAGCAGGGACAGAGGTAAAGAGATGAGGATATATAGCAAGATATCACATCGGCCTCAACCTCCAAAGTAGCACCCTCAATTAAGTAAATCCTCCGAAGAACCTTCACAGAAGCACCTTTCTTGTTTCTCAACCTCTTAGCTTCCCGGTCCAAAATCTCAACCGGAACTTCTTCATAGGAAAGATTCTCCTTAACTCCAAAATCTTCCTAGGGAACTATGGATGTCGGATCTCCAACACATTTATTTAATAAGGAAACATGGAAAACCAAATGCACTGATGCCAAATCATTAGGCAAATCAAACTCATAAGCAACCTTAGCAATATGCCTCAAAATCTGATATGGTCCCACATAATGGGGACTAAGCTTCCTTCTCTTTCCAAACCTCATCACTCTCTTCATGGTTGAAATTTTTGAAGTAGACCCAATCATGAACATCAAACTCAAGGTCTTTATTTCTATTATCGACATAGGACTTTTGTCGACTTTGAACTATTTTTAACCTTTCTCTAATAAGCCAAACTTTCTCCATATCCGCATGTACCATCTTAGGACCTATCAAAGCGACTTCACCCACTTCATACCAACCAATAGGAGATCTACACCTCCTACCAAATAGAGCCTCAAGTGGAGCCATACCAATGCTTGAATGATAGTTATTGTTGTACGGAAACTCAATCAAATGCAAATGATCATCCCAATTACCCTTGAAGTCAATTACACAAGCTATCAAATTTGCCTGCATGTCATTCTTCCTTTCTTTCCACACCCCCAATTTAGGCTTTTGGCCTAAGTTTTCTATTCAAACATAACAATACTTCAAAAGGATTTTGGGTAAGAAGGTAGGGACAATTTGGCTCAATAGGTTTTATCTTTGTTTTGTCATCAAATGGGTTAGGCTCAAATGGTGCCAAAATATATGCACACCCTTACAAGGTAGTCAAAACGGATAATGAATATTTAGGTTCCATCTTAGAACAGTTTCCCAAGATCACGCCTTACATTTACCAGGGTTTAGATAATTAGACTCACAAGGCAAATTCATATATTTTCAAGTAACACCTCACCACACATGGAACTTCGAAATACACTCATTTAGCACATCCTGAAAAGATCAAAAGGGTACGTGCGATGTTCATTGCAAGGCTCACATCAAAATGCTTCTAGTCAACAAAAGACTCAAAGAGATCGCTCAAAAGTGCAACCACATTGATTTCATTCTCACAACACCAACACTATACATTATTTTCATCATGAGTATTGTTCAAGACATCGATATTGAACACAAATGATCTTTGAATCATTATCCATGAAAACTCAAGCATTTCACAATTTTCAAACTCATAAGGGGTGGCAAAATTGAGAGAAAATGAAAAAGTCAAAAGAGATACACTAAACCAAATGAAACACTCAAATATAAACAAAAGTAAACTACTACAATCATAGAAAATTGAAAAGTAACAAAATACAAAGTAAAAGAGGAATATTAGCTCAAAGCCCCTCACCCCCACCAAAAAGAAATATGTAGTGTCCTCAGTGCAAAGATAATAAGGCACGGGAGGTAGAGTAAGAAGGTCCCCCAGACAGGCTAAGCTTGTAGAGCACTCTCATCTAGAGTCTCTAAAAGGGAAGCATTACCCAAGGTATTAGTTTCCGGCAACAAAACCACTGGAGTCAGAACTTCAGTATCAACTGGAACATTAGTGCCCATCACAACACTAGGAGGAATGGTGGAGTTCGAAGAGACTCTAGTAGTGCCAACTGATGAAGTCTCCCGAAGTGATCTCTCCAGGGTAGCCTGGACAATCACCTATTCAGTCTCATACAACTTCGTGAGTGTCTATGTAATCCCATGCTTATCCTCCTCACTCCTCAACTCATCATCATCTGTCTCCTCGACCAAATCATCCTCAGCCCTCTCAACATCTACATCAAAAGTATCAACACCTGCAACTAACTCAGGCTGCACACTAGAAGTAGGCTCACTACATGGCATCATCGGTGGCACAAATATTGGTGCATCTTGTAGGGAAACCTCTCCCCATAGCACAAAAATTACAATAGACCAAATATGGTGTACATCTGCTCGCAAGGTAGCAAGCTCACCCCTTATGGCATCTGGTTTAGCGAAACTACCCGCAGACATCTCCTTGGCCTCTCATCTTGCAGTGATGTCTTCCAACCTCACACCATGGTCCTCAATTAACCCTGCACACCTATTAACTATGTACCTCAAAGGGGAAAGGCTTGCTCAATTGCCCCATCAATCAGCCTGGGAAAATCCTTCCCAACCCTAGCTGCTATGGCATCCGCATACCTAGCAAGACTTTCTATTTGGTAAATTAAGGCCTAGGTCAAATGGGGATAGGTAGCACGAGTTGGGTAGGCATAGCAGCAACAACACCAACAATAGAAGTACTAGAAGGAGTAGCAGTAGATGAAGGCACAATAGGGGAGGAAGGTATACATGGCTGCTCCACAGAAGGAGCATGTGTGCTGGCCTCAGAGGCTAGTGTAGTTAGATCTACTACGGGTGTGGTATCTGCATGTGGCATCTTCTTTCGAGCCATATCCTTTTGTAAATAATCAGTCTCAATCCTCTGGATGTCATTGGAAGAGGCTGGGTGATCCACAGATCATGATTCCCCTTAAAAGGGACTCATGCGTCCTCATGTAGCTTTGTGATTAGGAATGAGAATGGGAGGGAAGTTTGCTTCAATCGAGCTATAATCAGTATCTCTTTTGCAATAATAGTTCCCACATTAATGTTTTCCTAGTCAATGATTGTGCCCACTAAAACCACCTTGGGATGGTGAAGAATAGACTTGTTTTGCGAGGGCATAATGTTGTTGCTAATAAAGCAAAACAAGTATCGGGACACCATATTTAAGTCATTTTTCTCTATATGAGCACCATCAGCCATCCAATAGGGAAAAGTATTAGAAATAAGTGGGGCCAACCAACATTTCAATAAATCAAGGTCGTGTCTCATCCAGAGTGAAAACATATCTGCCTGAAATTCCGGCATCCAAAGTGCAGTATTGATTGCCCCACCATGGCATTGCACCTTTTTGCAACGCAGATCAACTTCATCTAATGGCTTCCAAACTGTGCCCTTCCGCTTCTTCGGTAGGGCCTTGGCATAAGCAATGAAGAATTTGCGCATCCAAACAGGAACATAGGGGTTTCTGGGCCTTGTAAACCCCTCAAACTGATGGAAATAAATAGTATTCCAAATTGTTGGGTGATCGCTCATAACTCAGTCTGTGGAGAGTCGTCTCTCCTCAAGAATAGTATGTTCTCTAGTAGCCTTGAGCCTATTGAAGGATCATGGAGCTTTGGATGGCTCGTTGATAACTATCTCCTTTTGCTTTTTCGATAAGGGAGAATGAGAAAGAGACTCTCTGTCAGATTATGTATTTAAAGTTATTATCTGCTTTTTTTTGTTTTAGCCATAGTGTGAAAATCGCACACATTCAAATAATATTGGTGAAGGTAAGTGGAAATCAAACTTAATTAGAATCATAGTTCAAACACACGTTGTGGCTCGCAGAATAGGAAGGCGGATCGCCTAACAAGATAGGTGAGCTCACTGAATTAGACAATGGCAACTATCAAAGGGAACAGGCACAAAGAGCCGAGTCAATTCCAATGCGCCGATTCGTTGAGTTGGTTTCGGCGAGCTAAGACAAGCCTGCTAAAAGTGACAATGCAAAATGAAAATAATTAGGCATCAAGGGTGATGTCCTTTCCTACTCGGTAATTTTCCTAGTGGATTCGGCGAATAAAGTAAAGCACGTCGAATGAGACATTGCCCAAAGTCACATATTCACTAAAGAAGGTAAATTGGGGCTTACTCAGTGATTCACCTAACCTCCTTGGCCAGCTAAGACAAGCCCGCTGAACATGAGATGTTCAGCCCAATGCATAATTTTTAAAACTAAACACAACATACACAACAAAACTAGTTCCACAATATCATTACAATCCACCTACATTCTTATCTACCCATGGGTACTCAGACTTCCCCCATATATTGTAAAGTATTTCTCAAATAGACAATTTTCCCTTAAGAAAGTCATCACTCTGTCTATCATTGGCAAAATCATGCAATCAGGTCAACACAAGGTTACTCAGTCTTCACCCCACCTCTAACAAAATCAAGACCCCATCAAATTTACAAGTTCATTTTAACATTTAACCAACACATTCAATCTAAGTATAGTCTAGGAAGAAACAAACATAATCAATTCATGGGTACAGTTCAATACGACCATTATAGGTATCCCAATGAAATAAAATAATGACATTCATCAAATAGCTTCAAGCCCATATACAAAATATGATTTAAAGTTCACAATGCACAATGAAAATTAAAAAAATAGCCTTAACTAGAAGCAAATCTCAAAATTAACAAGAGAATGGGGTTGGGTCGACTATTCTTGGAACAAAATGTACTCCACACACTCATAAATCACACAATTAGAACTCAAAAATAGTCAACTAAGATAATTCAAGAGAAATGAAAGAAAAAGTCTTTAAAATATCAAAGGTTTTCCTTCTATAATTTGAAAAGATCCTTGGCCTTTTTATATCAAGCGCATTTGGCGGTCACGACTAATGTCGTTGAGTGTGTTTGGTGATTCCCTGATCAGAGGTAAAGCTCGTCAAACATGCCTGAACGAATACCAAACCTGATGGTGTCTGCATAGTGCACTTGGAGAGATCATTGTTCGGAGCTCAGATCACCTAAATAGACAGCATATTTTTTCACATGTTCAAGTGCGAAAGGCGGACAAGAATGAGTCCACACAACTCCTTCAACTGATCGCCATTTTGGTTTTTGCCCTGCCTAATGTTCCCTTTTTCATCCTTTTAATTTCTTCTCAATATGCACTCACAACAAACATTATTAAAAGCAATAAAAACAAAAAGAAAGACTTGGGTTGCCTCCCAAGAAGCATCTTATTTAACGTCATGGAATAACATAGTGCTCATTTCCTCAATATTCATTTCTGGGATTTGGGATGGTCTCATTAGGCAACGATCCCTTTTGCCTTGGATTCAGATGAGTGGAGATCTGGCACAATTGGGTCTCATCTACTTGATAGTTATCGAATGAGAGGTCACCATTTGAGATAAAGTGGAGAAGTCATTTTTCAATACCTTCAACACTTTATCGGATCCCTCAGCCCTATTGAGGATCATTGTGAGCATTGCAAAAGTAGTTTCTTGAACTGTAACCAAGTTTTATGTAGAGGTTAACCTCTAATGAACTTTAAATTTTGGGTGTATGTTCTAAGTTTCACCATCATCGAAGGGAGAAAGAATTTGTCAAGGAAAACGTCAGTCAACTCTTCTTAAGAAGTGATAGAGTCATTTAGCTATTCTGCCAACCATCTTGAAGTTTCACCCATCCAAGAGAACTAGAATAACCTCAACCTCACGGACTCTTGAGAGATTTTCTTGAACACAAACGGTCCACACACTGCCACGAAATTCCTAAGGTGTTCATGGGGATCTTCATAAGCTAAACCCCCAAACACTCCTCTTAGTTGAAGAAATTGTAGCATTGTTCTGGTTATGTGAAACACAACCCTCCTGGCTATAGGAGGTATCTCGATATCTTCTATGATTTGAACAATATTCACATGAATATCATTCAAATCACACATGTTGTCATTTTGACCATAGTGACTATCGTTGTCACTATCATGGTCAATCATTGTATCAGACTTGCAAATCACCCAACAACAATCTACTACAACTAAACAAATTTACAAACTAATTTGTCAAATAAAGTTCTCAGCCACCACTCCCCGGTAGCGGCAAAATTTTTGATAATGCTCAAATGTCCTCTTTTAAAACAATGAAAAAGGATAGTGGTCATAGTCAATATAAATACCCAATTAATAGTCTGGGTCGAATCCCATAGGGAATGGTATATCATAAAGAACTTTATCAAGAAATTTGGACTGTAAAATCAATAATTTGTAGTAGTAAAAACAAATGGGTGGATGATTCCACCAATTTAATAAAACAATTTGGTTATCAACTGTCACAATTAAACTAAAATTACAAGAAATTCAAGAAGTAACAAGCAATCTAGGGGTGCGGGGATTGGAAATCAATGTCACATAGGGCTCCTTATGCTTCTCTATAGTGATGAACATTCATGAATAGGCTAGGTCATCTTCAATGACGCTAATATTATTTTGATCTGATAGCATTCTTGCATAGAATCTCCTTTCGATCTCATCTATATGGCAATCTAAACAACTCAATACCTTACTTTATTTTCTCTTTCAATGCAGAAATTGGGCAAATAGATCCGACCCATAACCTTTATTTTCAAGCAAGTTATAGTAATCAAGCCTAAATTGCTAGTATTGGACTAATTGCACACTCCAATCTATCTATTTTGAGCATCGATCAGAGATCGGATGTAGGAATTAAGTTTGCAACCTTAATCTATGAAGTAACCCAATGCTAATTAGCCCAAATTCATGTCTGAACAATAGAAAAATAGAACATAACACAATATCTACTTTATCAAAACAACACCCAACCCCATAATTGCACCCTTAGATCTTGGAGAATACCCACTCATCATAGAAAGTAATGAAATTATACCTTCCATGAAAGCAACTTTTGATGACATGAAACTAAGCAATTGCAAGCAAACCCACTTTGGATTAAACTTCAATTTGTCAAATTCAAGAGCAAAGTTGAAAAATCCCAAAAACTAGAAAATGTTCTTCACAAGGTAAAGTGTTTCTTGTACCAAAAACTTCTCAAAAACTCCTCTCTCAAAATTACAATTTCCACGCCAAAAAGAATTCTTTCTCTCTCCTTTGGGATATTCACAGTTTCCCAAAATTTGGTCAAAAACTCTACACGCTACCCTTTGGACGACGTTAGTCGGGCTCGCCAATCATGCTTCATCTTGCCTTTTCTTTATCTAGGCTTCAAGTGTTTGAACCTTAGTCGTCGAGCTCGTTTGAGATTGCTTTCCATGTTCGGCGTATCGCCAAGTACTACCTTGGTTCTCTTTTCGAGCCTTCAATTTTTTTCCTTGCACTATCGCTTTTTGACGATGGTCTTCCAAGTTGCCTTTCTCATTCAGCGAGTCACTTTTTATTTTGGAGTTCACCAACCTGCCTTGAGAGAAATAAATGTTGTACACTATCACTTTGGGCGAGGTCGTGCTTAGTAGGCGATCCATTTTTCTTGCTTGGCGATCATCAATGTCAATTTTGCACTTCTTTTCATACTTTTGGCCACTCATTCAAATATTCATCACTGCCTTGTTCATTTGCCTTCATAGTTGCAATCATTAAAATATTATTAGAGTAGAACAAAATTATGAATTGAAACACTAATTATTGAGCTAAACAGCCCTCAAATGAGTTCAAATCTATCACTCATCAACATGATATGATTCAAATATATTCTATGGCACATTGAGAAACTAATATATTGTAGTGCGTATAATTCAAACTCATAATACAATATTAAAAACCCTAACATATAGAAACAACAACTACTAATAGTCACAAATCTCCTTCACAGAAACCAATTGAAGAGTACATGTAGAACATACTATTATTGAAATAAAATAACACAGTCAAAAAAGTTAAAGCACACATAATAACATTATTAATTTATACATTCATTTATTAAATAGGGCTTCGATAAATGATATCATCTGAAGATTATTCATTTATGAAGAACAAGACTACTTACCTACATCTTCTGGTGGGGACTGTAAGGAGGACGAAGCTCCATTTTCAAGTTGCTTCAATTCACCTTTTAAGAAATCCTCAACTGAATTTAACAAAGATTCAAAGTTAGTTACCTTTTTAGCATTGAATTGTACAATGGACTCTCATCACCTCTTATCTCTAGCCTCGTTCATTTGGTCTGAGGAACATATTTTTTACGTTGCAGTTTTTTCTCTTGCATCTAATTCATTAAGCCTATACACGATATGAATTACATTGGTACGTGCATCAAAAATCAACAAGTTGTTCCCTCGAGATCTAATATAAATGTGGGATTTATAAAATGATCAATGGCAATAATTGTCAGATGAACAAATAAAAAAGTTGTGTCACTTAGAGAAGAAATGACTATTCCAAGATCGTTATTACATTCTCTTATAAGTTCACTGGAGTTTTTTATAAGGTTGAATGACGTTTAGAAAGTGAGGACCTTCTAGTATTACTTTTTCTATTTTCTCTAATGAAATTTTCCGGTGTCTTACTATTCTCTAACCCTCAATTCCAGACTTAAAAATATATTGATCAATTATTTTCAAGAAAGATGACTTACAAAAAAAAAATGGAAATATCATTATTATTTATACACAAAAATTGAAAATTTATCCTCCATGATAATTAAATTTCTAGCCAAATAGTGTAATGAAAATTAATCTTTTCTTCGTATTAAAAATTATAGTTGAAAATTTTTAATGAATAGATCACATAATCCAAGTTTTATTGTATAGTAAATGAATGTGAAATTTTATTTTAAAATAGGCATGTTGTTTGATATACTAAGGCCTCATTTGTTTTCTCTTAATGGAGGTCTGAATCTGATCGGTTCAGACGTTATATCATTAAGTACGTTTACTTTTTCAGGTTAAAAATTTCTTAATGAATCTCAAAGGGTCTTAATGAATCAGATCTGTGACAGAGTCTTATTCTCATTTAGACTCTTTTAAATACACTTAAATTTTCAAAAACAAATTGTGCTCCATATTTTTTTTCTTCAAAAAAATTCAATTCTTTCTCATTCTCCATCTTTATTAGTTATCCAAATTATTTCCCTTAACCTTATAATTTTTATTTTTGCAGCTTGTTTATCAAGAATTGATATTAATTATTGTAAAAAAATTATTTGATTAAAATGCAAAGCAGCTTCATAAATATGTGTCAATGTGATATTTTAATATTAATAAAAATATATAATATGTCATATTATGTATCATGGTATGTGCATTGTTGGACATTACGTTTGTACCTCTTAACTCTCATTTAGCTTGTGATAAAATATGGTAATAAGTTTCTATGAAACTCTTATAACCACTAACTCATTATTCACTCTTTAATCTTGTAACTCATGTAACATCTAGGTCATTTACCTACCCAATTAATTATCCCATTATCTTCCTATTCATTGAAGGAACAATTTCTCACTTATGAATAGTGAGGCTCTTCCTTTGTGTTTAGTACAACAACATATATGTGAAAGACTATAAGAAAAGATGAGAAGTGTTGTATTATGTATATATTGAGTTAGTGAAGTGAAAGAATCATTTCAGACAAACAATAATATTCTAAGTCTTCAACTTGGGGGATAACTAGTTCATGCCTAGAATAACGTTGAAGTCAAGCATATCAAGCAATATAAGGTTAGTCTGGATGTCACGCCCGTGGATAGTAACTAAGCAAGATAGAAATATTTGATCCACTACTAAAAACTCACATGTGGGGTTGACACACACAACAACACTTTCATAGGCTCAAAACTCATACCCATATGACAAGCATAATAAACAGACATATAATAATAGGTAAAGTCCGAATCAAATAATGTCGAGGCAGGATAATGGCATGAAAGAATCATACATGTGATCACATTGTCCAACACCTCAGCCTCTGCCCTTTCTATAGCTTCATAAAAATGACCATGTCTGCCTATGACCTGACCATATATCCCACCTCTTGATCTGCCTCCTCGGGGAGTACCCTGAATACCCTGATATCCACCACAACACTTCAGACCCTAACCTCAACACCTAGCTAAATATACTGGTGGTGGAGCTGGGGGAAGCTTTCTGTGGAGTTAGATAAATCTGCTTGTGCATGGGAGAATCTTTGGACCAGTGTTCAAGCTCATAACATTCAAAGCAACCCAAAGATGATCAACTCCTAGGAAAGCGGCAGCCATGGCCTGAATCACAAGATTGGGACCAATGACTCTAACTAGAGCCAACCTTACTCCAGCTATTCCACCCACCATCTTAAACCTGTAATGAGGCCTTAGCAGGCCGACTGGACTAAACTTATTGAAACCACTACCTGGGCCTGTCATAGGAGTCCCTTTTCCTAGAAGGGGACCCATTATAGCTACCCTCATGTCTAGTTTTTTTGTCACTGCCCCCTTGGGACTCATGATGGAGCTACTCGATAATGCAGACATGGTCAACAACATCTAGAATGAAATGACCCACGGAGACTATAGACTAAGTGTCAATCCATCATTGAAGTCTCAACCCACTAACAAAGCATCGAACTCTCTTCTTCTTAGTAGGTTGAATCATAGTAGCATGTTAGTAGAGCTCGTCAAACCTCGCTTCATACTCAAACACAGTAAGAAGCCCTGCTCCATTCTGGAGAACTAATATTGAAGGTTATCTCTAACACTGCAGGGGATAAACCTAGCCAAGAAGGCCTCTCAAAAATTGGTTCAAGTGATGGGAGGAGATCCAGCTAGGGCAGGACATTCGGTATTTCGGTTCGGTTTTGGTTTTGTTTTTGTGTTTTTGGTTTTCAATTCTTGTACCACGTGTACCGAACACCGAACCAAATTATTTTGGTTCGATTCAGTTTTTATTATTTCGATTCGGTTTTTGTTAGTTTGGTTTTTTGTTACATGAGGGTAGTCGATCGTGAATAAGCATCACTAACAGAATGGTGCTTGTTGTCAATGGAAAGAGAACTGGTTTCAGATTCTTCTTCTCTACCTGTTATACTAAGATGCCGCACTACCGGCTGGAGTGCTGTTGTTGGTCGGTTGGAGGCTGCTGCTGGTCGGCTTCTAGTTGGCCGGTCGATGGTCGATACAACGACGCCGGAAGTGGAAGTGGGAAAGTGGGTCAGTGAAAGCGACGCCTAAGAAGAATGGAAACTCAAGTTAAAAGCGGCGCCCATACATCATGTCCAAAACAAAATATACATAAAAGAAAGTGAAAACAATAAACTCCATCCTCGAAGCATGAGGACTCACCAAAGCTCGGGAATAAATATAATCACCCACTATCCACGAAACTGAGCACCTTGAATATCGGACCCTATGTTTGGGAAAAATGTAGGCAAGAGTATGTGTTAGTACAAAACAATGTACCAAGTATGATAGATATGCATATAACATTTAAAACATGCTAAAAGGGACATTTAATTTCTTGACATGCAATTGACCAAGCTAAAGAATAATGTGAAAGAGATTGGAAACATAATCATAAAGCATGGCCAATTAAAGCTAACTTATTCTTTAAAACCTTTGAACACATGTGAGATAATCCTTGAGTAACCTTAGTTAATTATTACTTATGGGCAATTAGCCTTAACCGACATTGAAACCATGTGAGCTATAACATGATCCCCCGGTGTCTCTCACACCAAAAAGGGTTGTCCGACTTGCCAAGTTAAGGATCATAAACTTCTAGATTAAGTAGATCCAGTAGCTAATAAACTTATGGGGGCACATAGTAAAGGGATACAGAGATTGCTGCTAGAAACCTGACCTCTACTACGGGAGAGCTTCCATCTCAAGAGATTGCTTCTAGAAACCCGGCCTCTACTACGGGAGAGCTTCCATCTCACTACCAATATCCACACGATGCTAAGCATAAATCCCATGGAATAGTTATTAAGTCTTGACTTGTCTTATAACTCATGGATAGGTGCCCTTGGACAACCAAACCAACCTAGTTCATTAGGATAGCTCTTACTCTTTGATTCAATTAGGTGGGAAAGCCTTTCAACCTAAGAATCATTTCTATGTGAGAAAACCTTTCACATCATGCTAGTATGTGTACATGAGAAAACCTTTCAATAACACATCATGCTTATCATCATTGGTACTTTACTCTCAAAGCACACTTAAAACATTTGCTTGGATTTCATAAGAAAATGCATAAGTCCATAATTCATCTCCTTGAGGTTCAAAACCCATTTTCAATTATCAATTCTTAGAAAACATGGGTTAGATATGGATTTCATCATAAATTCATGTAAAACTAGTAATACATGCTTAATTTCATAAAATTCTTTCTTGAAGATCAAAATTCCATATCATATAGTTCATAACTTGAAAACATGAGGATTACATGAGTTATACGGAAAAACATCATAAAACCATAGTAATTCATCAATTGATGCATAGAAGATCATAATTCAATCATTTAAATCAATAATGATAAGAACCCATGAAAATTGAACAAAACTCTAACTCAATTAGGGAATTCTACCTTTTTAAATAGAGGAATTTGGGAACTCCATGGATGAAAGGAAACCATGGATGAAATCTATCATACCTTGACTCCAAATGCTAGCCTTCAATGGAGAAATTGGAACCTTAGCTTGAAACCCTAGGTTGAATCTTTTTCTTTTCTTCAAGTTTCTAGAGAGAGAATTATTTGGGAGGAGTTCTGGTTTTCTTTTGTGAATTTGGGAGAATGAAACAAATGGGGTGAATTTGCGGTTTAAAAGACTTATATAAGGGTCATAAACATAGGCAAAATGACATAGTATAGGAACTAATTAATTAGGAAAAGACCCAACTGCTCCTAAAAAATAAATGCCAGTAGTGAACCACGAGATCCCACTGAAGGACCGTGGTCAGGACGATAGACTGTCCTGCACGGCTGTCGATGATGGTAAAAAACCTGAATTTTAGGCTTCGAACCACGAGCCGCCAACCACTGACCGTGGTCTAACCAATGGTCCATTGGTCAGTCTGTGGTTCTGGACCGTCAGACCTTACCTAGGCAGGCCAACCACAGACCACACGTACGGTTCGTAGTCCATTCCACGGGCCGTGGGTGGATGGCGTGGTTTGGCACCTGCAAAATCTGGAAAGCTGCTATTTGGCCTTTTTTAATACAGGGTGTTACAATATCTCCCCCTTGGTATCATTCGTCCTCGAATGAGATTTAAACTGGTTCTTAAAGAGTAGGAGAGGAACTAACAACCCAAGCTAACAATGCAATTCATACAACCGAGGAGGAACTATCAACTCCAAGCTAGGACGTTCTCAATACATCATAAGAGGGGTGAAACTAACTCTATCAGCCCATCATGCATGCAACGCACAAATGAAGGAGGAAACATCAACTCCAACTAAACATACTCAATGCATCATAAGGAAGTAGGAACTACATCTATCAACCCAATATGCATGAAATCTCAAAATTACTCATGTTTAAGGAGAAACTGCCTTCTCCAAGCTAAAAGCATGCTCAGCACAATCTCATGGATCTCATATGTAATCCACTCTCAAAAAACATATCTAAAGCATGTTCATCAATTCATCTCATGAAGTTTATTAGTAACTCATACTCAATGAACAACAACATGAGAAAAATCAATCATATAAACTCATTTTTTTTCAAAACACAAGTTTTCATGAACATGCATAACATAAAGAAATCATGGAAATACATATAACACATGACTTCAAAACAAAGGACAAACCAAGAGGAACTCATTACCTCAAGCTAGAATAGGAGTAGAAGGAAAAAGATGAGGATATTGGGACATCATATCAGCCTCGGCATCCCAAGTATCACGCTCAACTAAATGATTCCTCCACAACACCTTTATGGAAGCTACTTTCTTATTTCTCAAATTCTTGACTTGCCGGTCTAAAATCTTCACTGGAATTTCCTCATATAAGACTCTCATAAACTCCCAAGCCCTCTAAGGAAACTATGGGTGTCGAATCACCAATACACTTCTTTAACATAGAGACATGGAAAATTGGATGCACCGATTCCAACTCATTTGGCAAATCTAACTCATAGGCAACCTTAACAACACATCTCAAAATTTGATATGGGCCTACATATTGGGGACTAAGCTTCCCCTTCTTACCAAACCTCATTACACCCTTCATGGGTAAGATTTTCAAGTAAACCCAATCGTTAACATCAAACTCAAGATCCCTCCTTCTCATATCGGCATAAGACTTTTTTCGACTTTGAGCCATTTTCAACCTTTCTCTTATAAGTCAAACATTTTCTATCGCCTACTCTTCCAATTTGAGACCTATGACGGCAACTTCACCCACCTCAAACCAACCTATGGGAAATCTACACCTTCTACCATATAGGGCCTCAAATGGAGTGATATCAATACTCGAGTGATAGCTATTATTATAGGCGAACGCAATCAATGGCAAATGGTTATTCCAATTACCCTTAAATTCAATCAAGCAAGCCTTTAACATATCTTCCAAAGTTTGGATAGTACGCTCCGCTTGCCCATCAGTTTGGGGATTAAAGGTCGTGCTAAGCTTAACACGAATACCAAGAACCTTTTGGAATGACTTCCAAAATTGAGAAGTAAATTGGGTACCACGATCGAAAATAATGGACAAAGGCACTCCATGCAACTATACAATCTCTCTCAAGTACATCTTGGCATAATCCTCCGCCGAATAAGAAACCTTGATGGGAAGGAAATGAGCCGATTTCGTCATCCGATCTACTATAACCCTAATAGAGTCATGTTATCGTTAGGTGCGAGGCAAACTGTTGCTCCCCAATGTACACGTGAGTGTACGTGGTCCCTCAAATAATATAGGTTCGTAAAGAAACGAGTTATCGTTCCCAAGAGACTTATGATCAATTTATATTTAACACTCAATTCTACAAATAAATTAAAATTAATTGTTTTAAGAAATGGTGATGATTATTAACTACTACTACGAATTATGCAATAAATAAAAGTAACTAATTGTGAACGACTTTAAGATGATGTTTCAAGCAAGTAAAAAACAATTTCAGGGCTGCAGCATGCAATGAATCGCATGTATCATATTCTTGGCTTAGAACTAATTTTAGTTGTCAAGTTACTCATTTACAAGGTTAATTGTATGAATAAGGTCTCTCGACCTCTAGTCGCCTACTCTAGCTAGTTGTTTAACTACATCGTTGAGCGGGGATAAAAAGGCCTAACTGGCGAGCATTTATATTTCATCCTATTTTGTAACCAAGCAAGTTATTCGTCCGGGCATCACTCCTAAACACAAATCACCTCAACTCAATGGATGATCGATCTCTCTATATTCTCTAGTCTATTTAACCCCTCATCTCTCAATTTTAAGATTAGACAATAGATTTATCTTATGGCGATCAAGAACAAAATACTAAAACAAGAATATTATAAAAGTAACTTATAATGACAACCAAGAATCATAAACCTTAAATATTCAACATTCGATTCGTAGCTACAGCCCAAAACTAGGGCGTTTAGCCACTCATGCTATTAGAAAACCATAAAATACAATTATTTATGCGATTTTCAGAAAATAGAAGAGTTAGAAAGGTAAAACCTATTACAAACAATTGCACTTGCTCATCTACTCCCAAAATAATGTCGAACTCCCTACAAATTAGCCCTAGGGGTCTATTTATAAGAGTTGGGAAAATTAGAGTGGAATTCTACTTCACTTAGGAAGCCTATTTAATACAATTTTCGCTGAAAAAGTCAGAATTCCCTTAGGGTATCATGCCAGGAAGCAGTGCCTGCAGTTGGACTCCTAGCGCATTGCGCCAATCAATGCGCGTCACAAAAGGCTCTGAAATTTGGCCCTTGGCGCCTAGCAGTACGCCCAGCGAGCCTCTCTGAAGTTTCACCAGTGGCGCGCCACGCCAAGGTGATTTTTTCCTTAGCCATTTTTTTCTCTTCTTCGCTTCTTTTTCACCGAATCAACTCTAGCTTCCTTGACAGTTCATGAAACAACTAATCACATATGTTATTCTCCAATCATTGCAAGTTTAACAAAATCAAGAAAATAGACTCACGATCATTCTTTAATTCAATAAAAACGTGGGCAAATCTCGACAACGTAGGCATATCAATACGCCTAAGATCACCACCCTACACTTAAACCTTTGTCTGTCCTCAAACAATCCCTAAACTATCAACTCTTTTTCATATCCCTTGGAGCACACTGCCTCACCCTTCAAGAGTGGGACTACGGACCATGGTCCTCACCACGGCTCATGAAGGCGGATCGTGGTATTGCCTGGGCCATGGTAGAATGGCCCCCCAAACTCCTAGCTATTACCTCAACTTCCACGGCCATCACCACAGCTCGTGGTCATGACCACGACTCGTGAGAGGCCTCGTGGAGTTGCCTTGGCCAAAGGAGAGAAGTCCCCAAGTGACTAAGCTACTGCCTCATCTTCACGAAAGGGACCACGGCTCGTGGAGCCTTTCATGGTAATGCCTTGGGTATGTGAGCCTTATTGCTCATTGCTGGAGCTACTGCCCAACCTTCACGATGGGGACCACGGATCATGGTCCTCACCACGACTCGTGAAAGGGTTCGTTAAGCCTGACAGGGTTCATTAAGTGAGGGATAATTAAGTCTTTTCCTATTTAGGTCCAATTAAAGTGAGGTTGTTTTGGGTATTTTTATGGGTACTATATAAGTTGTTTTTAAGTCAAATTCACCCAATTGAAGTCATTAATTCACAACACCCAAATAATTCCCAAAATCCTCTCCTTCACAATATTTCTCTCACTAGAAATCCTCTATTGAAGAAGACTAAGAACTTGAAGGCTAGGGCTCAAGAATCTATCTTCTCAACTCCAATTCGTAGGGAAATCTTCAATTAAGGTATGGGGGTCTTGATTCATGGAAAGCTTTCTTCCATGAAGCCCTAAAACTCTCTATTTCAAATTACCAGGTTCTTCAAAATCTAGGGTTTTCAATCTACAACATGGGTTCTTCCTAAAAATGATTTCAATAAGTTAATTGACTATTATTATGATTGAATTGTTGTTTATGGGTGATTTTATGAGAAAATTCACCATGAACCCATGAATTTGCCCATGACCCAATTTCATGAATTGTGATGGGTGTATTAATGCAAGATGAATACTATGAATGGTGTCTATGCTATTTTACTTAATAGAATCATGTTATTATTCATGCCTATTGTAGTATTTCTAGGTGTGATTGTGAGACAGGATTCATAACCTTTGAAGGGTAGATTTTGAGGGTTTGTACATGTTGATGAAAATTGTGTATGAACTTATGATTCACTTAGAAAGTGAAGACCCTATGAATATTGTGTAAATTGTGGTATTGTTGAAAGGTAAGTCTCCCCTTACCCTTACACTTGAATATGTATGAATTGTCTAGGATGATGATAATGTTGTTATGTTGATTGAAAAGTTATTCTCATGAAACACTATGAACATAATGTGAAAGGTTTACTCACATATTGATGATTCTAAGGTTGAAAGTCCATCCTCACCTAATTGAATCCATGAGCTATTTTATTAGTTGTGTTGAATGAAGGGTAAAGATATTCCTTCACACATGTAAATGCAATTCAAGACTAATTATGTATTATTTGGGAAATAATGCTTAGTACCGAGCGGATATGGACAATGAGGTAGAGGCCCTCCTATCAATACAATAGGCTGGGTTTCTAAAGTTAACCTCATGAGATAGAAGTTCCTCCGCCAATATAATAGGTCAAGTTTCTAGAAGAAATCTCCCTATCCCGTAACTATGTGTCCACATAGGTCTTTAGCTAGTGGATCCACCTAAAAGCTATACATTTAGTTCTACCTTAGGCAAGTAGGATAGCTTCTTTCAGTGTAGGGTTACATGCACCGGATTCCATGTAGCTCACTTGGTCTATGTCGGTTATGGCTATTTTCCCTATATGACAAGATTAAGAATATGACACGAACTATACCTATGACTTCTTAATGAGTTTTACTTAGTAGAAGTAGGGCTATGTGACTTCACTTTTACATTGCAGAAGTAGACTTGGCAAGGGATTATGGGGTGGTTTCTAATGCTATGAAAATGTATGAATGTATGCATGTATGTTGAATGGGTTGTTGCTATTGAATGACTTTCCTTATGGTCAAGCTAATGTACATGACTATTTCCTTATCCATGACTATTGACTATGATGAGGTCTAAAGGATGATATGTATGACTAAGATGGCCTCAAATAGGTACTTAGTATGGTTGGTATTATGGGATGCCAACTATACATTACACAAGTATACCTTAGGGTTACTAAGGTAATGGATCTACTATGTTATGAGGATTTATATGATAAATATGCTATGACTTGTATTTTACCTTGGAAGTGCCTGATGATTCTTAAACTTGGAAAATGCATTCTTTTCAAGTAAATTGTCCCTTTTAGAATGTTTAAAGGATTTTTATTGCATCGCTTCCATACTTAGTACATAATTGTTCTAACCCCTATTTCTTCTACATTTTCTCCAAAGCATAGGTTCTGGGCATTGAAGTGTTTTCTTCCTTGACTAAAGCTTGGATTGCTTATCTCCAAGACTTGTGGTGAGTCCTCATGGTTCGAGGACAAGAGTCTACTATTCTAGTTACTTTCATATTGTTCTATTTTGAAACTTATTGATTGTAAAGGGTTGTGACCCTATTGACATTTGTTGTAATAGATGGATTATGAGACAAGGTCTAGACTTCACTTTTGATTTTTATGAAAAAGACCTTGATTGTAAAATTTTAAATTCCACATCATTTCTATTTTCTAATGTTTATGTATGCTAAGGGCTTGTCTGAGACCCCTTCGGGGTCAAGTACGCCATGTTACATCTAGGGGGTACCCCTGGGTTGTGACAGTTGTGACCGAAGATCCCTTAGAAAGAGTGATAGTGGGCCATGAGGTAGATGGAGATATTGAGGCTTAAGAGATAGAGACATGTTTGAATCTAGCATTCGTGGATAGCCACAAGCGTAGTAGAGCCATTGGATTGTGAGTTGGGACCTCCACCCAAACCCTCAATCGAAAAAGCTCTTAAGTTGGAATTGAAAACTCTGTCTTCTCACCTAAGGTATGCATTGGGTACTAATGAAACTTTTCCTGTTATACTTTCTGCAGAGTTGTCTGAAATACAGGTTGATACGGCATTGATGGTCCTTAAGCGGAGAAAGAAAGCTATTGGATGGCAGATGGATGATATTCATAGGATTAGTCTGGCGTTATGTATGCACATAATCTACATAGAAGTAGATCACAAACCAAGTGCACAACATCAACATAGGCTAAATCCTTTGATGAAAAAAGTGGTGAGAAAGGAAGTGATAAAGTGGCTAGATGTTGGAATTGTGTACCCGATTTCTGATAGTAAGTGGGTAAGTCCTGTGCAGTGTGTTCCTAAGAAGGGAGGTATGAAAATGGTAAGGAATGAGAAAAATGAGCTGATTCTTACTAGAACAGTGACATGATAGAGAAATTGTATGGATTACCGGAAACTAAATGAGGCCACTCAAAAAGATCGCTACCTGGTTCCCTTCATTGATCAGATACTTGACTGACTAGCAGGGCAGGAGTACTATTGTTTCTTATGCACAAAACTCATCATTTCACATAAGCATAAGAGGAACTACCTTCTCCAACTAAAATAAGCTTAACACAACTTTATAGAGCCAATATGCCATATCATCACAAGTATAGCAATACATGTTCATCAAATCATCTCATGAAGTCAAATATGCAATCATCATACTACAATGCACAACAACATGAGGAACATTTAAATCATGAAAACTTATTTTATGCTAAGCATGACTTCTCACAAGGACATGCACACCATAAGGAAATCATAAAGAACACATAAAGCACACATGACTCCCAAAACACCAAACTCAAGAGAACTACTTACTCAAGCTTAGATAGGACTAGAAGGAAAAAGATGAGGATAGTAGGACTTCATATCAGCCTCGGCCTCGCATGTAGCACCCTCAAATAATTGATTCATCCATAGAACCTTCACAGAAGCTATTTCCTTATTCCTCAACTTTTTAACTTGTCGGTCCAAGATTTCTATCGGAATCTCTTAATACAAAATACTCTCATCAACTCCCAAACCTTCTAAAGGGATGTTGGATACTGGGTCACCAATGCACTTCTTAAGCATAGAAACATGAGATACGAGGTGAACTGGAGACAACTCATTCGGCAAGTCTAACTCATAGGCAACTTTCCTAATATTCTTCAAGATTTGATAAGGGCCCACATACCGGGGACTGAGTTTCCCTTTTTTTCCAAACCTCATCACACCTTTCATAGGTGAGATTTTCAAGTAGACCCAATCGTTGACTTCAAATTCTAGGTCCCTCCTTCTAACATCGGCATAAGACTTTTTCCAACTTTGGGCCATCCTTAACCTCTCTCTAATGAGTTGAACTTTTTCAATGGCCTCATAAACTAATTCGGGACCAAGTAGAGAAACTTCACCTACCTCAAACCACCCAATCGGAGATCTATACCTCCTCCCATACAATGCTTCAAATGGTGCCATGGCAATACTTGAGTGGTAACTATTATTGTAGGGAAACTCAATCAATGGAAGATGGTCATCCCAACTACCCTTGAAGTCAATCACACATGCCCTCAATATATCTTCCAAGGTTTGGATGGTACGTTCCGCTAGACCATCGATTTGGGGATGAAAGGTCGTGCTAAGCTTAACCTTAGTATCAAGCCCTTTTTTGGAATGCCTTCCAAAAGTGTGAAGTAAATTGAGTACCTCGATCTAAAATGATAGATAAAGGAACCTCATGCAACTTCACTATCTCCTTGATGTACCACTTTTCATAGTCTTCTGCCGAAAATGAAACCTTGATGGGAATAAAATGGGCAGACTTTGTCATTCTATCAATAATGACCCAAATAGAATCATGTTGCCTTCGAGTATGAGGCAACCCCACAACAAAGTCCATGTTCACATCCTCCCACTTCCAAGTGGGAATATCTATATCTTGGGACAAGCCTCCAGGTCTTAGGTGTTCGTCCTTAACTTGTTGACAATTGGGACATTTGGCTACAAAACCCGCTATATCCTTCTTCATACCATTCCACCAATAGACTTCCCATAGGTCACGGTATATCTCGGTGGCTCTCGGATGAATAGAATATCGCGAACCATGATCTTCATCTAAAATTTGCCCTCTCAAGCCATCAACATTCGGAAAACATAATCAACATTGGTACCTAAGAACCCCATCTCCCCCTTGGGAGAAAGCCTCAATGGACTTGTTAAGTACTGACTCTCTCAATTCAACTAGAATAGGATCAAGTTCTTGCTTTGCCTTAACATCCATTACAAAGGATGATTCGGAATCATTGTGAACTGTGACACCACCCTTGGTGGAATCCACTAGTTGGACACCTAACCGGGCCAACATATGGACATCACGAACTAACTCCTTCTTCTCATCTTCTACATGTGCCACACTACCCATGGGCAATCGAGTTAGGGCATCCTCAACTACGTTGGCTTTTCCGGGGTGGTAAAGGACACTAATGTCATAATCCTTCAAAAGTTCTAACCACCTTCTTTGTCAGAGGTTCAAGTATTTTTGGCTAAACTCATATTGGAGACTCTTGTGGTCGGTGAACACATCAACATGCACCCCATATAGATAATGTCTCCATATTTTCAAAGCAAATACTACTGCCGCCAACTCGAGATCATGAGTCGGATAGCTCTTCTCATGTATCTTGAGTTGCCTTGAAGCATAGACAATTACTTTCCCATGTTGCATAAGGACACATCCCAAATCCACTCTAGAAGTGTCGCAATATACAACAAAACCATCGGTACCCTCTGACAAGGTCAACACCGCAGTGGAGGTAAGTCTATCTTTCAATTCTTGGAAGCTTTTCTCACAAGTTTTCGACCACACAAATTTAGCCTTCTTTTTAGTTAGGGCCATCAAAGGAGAAGCAATATAGGAGAACCCCTTAACGAACCTCCTATAGTAACCGACCAAACCCAAAAAGCTTCTAATGTCGGTTAGTGATAAAGGTCTAGGCCAACTCTTGACCGAGTCCATCTTCTTTGGATCTACCTATACACCCTTGCTTGACATAATGTGACCTAGGAATGCCACGGACCTTAGCCAAAACTCGCATTTATTAAACTTTGTGAATAATTGATGATCCTTGAAGACTTGCAACACAACTCTCAAATGGTCCGTATGGTCATTCTCACTTCTAGAATAGATCAAAATGTCATCTATGAACACTATCACAAACATGTCAAGATATTTCTAGAAAACCTTATTCATAAGGTCCATAAATGCTGCCGGGGAATTTGTTAGGCAATATGACATCACAAGGAACTCATAGTGCCTATACCTAGTTCGGAAAGTCGTCTTGGGAATGTCAACCCCTCTCACCCTTAGTTGGTGATATCCCAAACGAAGGTCAATTTTGGAAAAGTAGCTAGCCCTTTGAAGTTGATCAAATAAGTTATCAATTCTAGGAAGTGGATACTTGTTCTTAATGGTCACCTTGCTCAATTGCCGATAATCAATACACATTCTAAGAGTTCCATCCTTCTTCCTAATGCAAAATACCGGAGCACCCCATGGAGAGATGCTTGGTTGAATAAAACCCTTTTCAAGCAAATCCTTTAGTTGCTCTTACAACGCTTTCAACTCCACTGGAACCATTCTATAAGGAGGAATAGAGATAGGTTGCGTATCCGGGATAAGGTCAATACCAAAATCTATTTCCCGTTCGGGAGAAATTTTGGGAAAATATCAGGAAAAACTTCTAGAAACTTGATCACTACCAAAACTGACTCTAGAGAAGGGGTTTCGGATTCAACATCCTTCACCCTAACAAGATGGTAAATGCACCCTTTGGAGATCATTTTCCTAGCTTTCAGACAAGAAAAAATTTACCTCTAGGCATAGAATTTCCCCCCTTCCACTCTAAAATAGGTTCATTTGAAAATTGAAATTTAACCACGTGGGTTTTACAATCAATAGAATCATATCATGCATGCAACCAATCCATACCAAGAATCACATCAAAATCTAACATGCCAAGTTCTACCAAGTCAATAAGAGTAACTCTATGGGACAAGGAAATGGGGCATCTTCTATACACCCTCTTAGCAGCCACGGAGTCACCAACCGGGGTAGAAACTGAAAAAGGTTCTAATAAATCTTTTGGAGAAACTTCAAACCTCATTGACACCAAAGGTGTCACAAAAGATAAGGTGGCACCGGGATCCATTAATGCATAAACATCAATAAGAAAAACTTGCAACGTACCAGTAACCACATCCGGGGAGCTCTCTTGGTCACTTCTAGCTTGAAGAGCATAAAAATGGTTCTTCTTGGGAGCATCGGAATTGGAACCGCTTGGAGGGGTTTGTTTATCTTCTCTCCCCTTGCTTGTACGTGTTGGACAATCTTTTAATTGATGCCCACTCTTACCACAACCATAGCACACACCCATACCGGCAAGACATTTACTATCATGCTTTTTGCCACACTTGGAACAAGTAGGCCTCTCCATGGAAGATCCACCACTATTGCCTCCTTGAGGCTTAAGGTTAGACACCCTACCTTTTGTTACCCCTTGGATCACTAGAGGATCTTTGGTTGGAAAACTTTCCGTTGAACCTTGGTCTACCTTGACCCTCAAATTTACACTTGGAAGAATTTCCGTTATCGGTCCTTGCCCTCTTCAATTCCCTATTCTTTTCTTGGAGGTTTTGATCCTCCATTTGCTTAGCATAGACCATAAGTCGGGATACATCCATGTCGTCATGAAGCATAGTCGTACGGCATTCTTTCCTCAACAAGCTAGACACGCCCGTCACAAACCTATTCATTTCATCCCTAGGATCCACCACCATAGACGAAGCATATTTGGACAATTCGGTAAACTTAAGAGAATATTCTTCAAAATCCATAACTCATTGATGAAGGTTGATAAATTCTTCCAACTTGGCTTCCCTTTTCTCTTAGGGAAGAACCTTTCAAGGAATGGTTTCTTGAAAACTTCCAACCTATAGGACCCACTCCTTTCGGCCTATTCCTCGTCCATTGAGTAAACCATACTTGGGCCACACCCTTCAATTTGTAAGCGGCTAGCTCCGCTTTTTCTATAGAAGTCACCCCCACAGCAACAATTATCTTGTAAACCTCTTTCACAAATTCTTGAGGATCTTCACCCATTTTGGAACCAAAGAACATAGGAGGGCTCATCCTTGTGAAATATCTCAACCTTGAAGCCACGGTGCTCACATTAGGGTTCACACAGGGCCCAACATCTCGGCTATCTTGGGCTGCCATAGCTTGAACTTGAGTTGTCATGGCTTAAGCCAATGTTTGAAGAGTCGTTCTTGTCTCCACATTTGTCATAGCCCCCTCACCAATAAGAGCTTGAGGACCTTGGGGAGCTTGGGGAGGAACTCCTTCATTCACATTTTCCGCTTCCATCCTCCTTGCATTCACCCTTCTTGTATTCATAGCCTATAAACACAAGAGAAGGGTTAGGAAAAGGACTCCATAGAGTTAAAACTCTAAAGCACGACTAAGGAGTAATGAATGAAGTGAACTTTCCTAAACATCAAATAACCTCTCACTCATAGGTGTGGCACCTTCACACTCATGAACAAGAATCTACTAGATGTGGTTTATGAGACATCAACCTAATAATCAATCCAAAATCTTATGCTCTGATATTAAGTTTGTCACGACCGAGGAGTACCCCCTAGACGTAACACGGTGTACTTGACCCCGAAGGGTTCTCATACAAGCCCTTAGCATACGTAAACATAAGAAAATAGAAATGATGCAGAATTTATAATTTTACAATCGAAGCCTTTTCATAAAAATCAAAAGTGAAGTCTAGACCTTGTCTCATAATCCATCTATTACAACGAATGTCAATAGGGTCACAGCCCTTTCCAATCAATAAGTATCAAAATAGAACAATATGAAAGTAACTAGAATAGTAGACTCTTGTCCTCGAACCATGAGGACTTACCACAAGTCTTGGAGATAAGCAATGCAAGCCTTAGTCAAGCAAGAAACCACTTCAATGCCCGGAACCTACACTTTGGAAAAAATGTAGAAGAAATAGGGGTTAGCACAATTAAGTACTAAGTATAGAAGCCATGCAATAAAAATCTTTAAAACATGTTAAAAGGGATAATTTAATTGAAAAGAATGCATTTGCCAAGTTTAAGAATCATCATGCACTTCCAAGGTAAAAGACAAGTCATAGCATATTTATCATATAAATCCTCATAACATAGTAGAGCCATTACCTTAGAAACTCTAAGGTATACTTGTGCAATATATAGTTGGCATCCCATAATACCAACCATACTAAGTACCCCTTTGAGGACACCTTAGTCATACATATTATCCTTTAGACCTAATCATAGTCAATAGTCATGGATAAGGAAATAGTCATGTACATTAGCTTGAACATAAGGAAAGTCATTCAATAGCAACAATCCATTCAACATACATGCTTACATTCATACATTTTCATTGCATTAGAAACAACCCCATAACTCCTTGCCAAGTCTACTTCTGCAATGTAAAAGTGAATTCCCATACCCCCACTTGTACTAAGTAAAACTCATTAAGAAGTCATAGGTATAGTTCGTGTCATATTCATAATCTTGTCATATAGGGGAAATAGCCATAACCGACAAAGACCATGTGAGCTACATAGAATCCGATGTCGTGTAACCCCACACTGAAAGAAGGTGTCCTACTTGCCTAAATTAGAACTAAATGTATAGATTTTAGGTGGATGCACTAGCTAAAGACCTATGTGGGCACATAGTTACGGGATAGGGAGATTGCTTCTAGAAACCCGACCTACTATATTGGCGGAGGGGCTTCCATTTCATGAGGTTAACTTTAGAAACCTAGCCTATTGTATTGATGGGAGGGCCTCTACCTCATTCTCCATCACCACTCGGTGCTAAGTATTATTTCCCAAATGATACATAATTAGTCTTGAATTGCATTTACATGTGTGAAGATATATCCTTACCCTTCATTCAACACAACTCATAAAATAGCTCATGGATTTAATTAGGTGATAATGGACTTTCAACCTTAGAATCATCAATATGTGAGTAAACCTTTCACAATATGTTCATAGTGTTTCATGAGAATAGTCTTTCAATCAACACAATAACATTATCATCATCCTAGACAATTCATACATATTCAAGTGTAAGGGTAAGGGGAGAATTGCCTTTCAACAATACCATAATTTACACAATAGTCATAGGATCTTCACCTTCTAAGTGAATCATAAGTTTATACACAATTTTCATCAACATGTACAAACCCTAATAATCTACCCTTCAAGGGTCATGAATCTTGTCTCACAATCACACCTAGAAATACTACAATAGGCATGAATAATAACATTATTCCAATAACTAAAATAGCATAGACACAATTCATAGTATTCATCTTGCATTAATACACCCATCACAATTAATGAAATTGGGTCATGGGGAAATTCATGGGTTCATGGGGAATTTTCTTATAAAATCACCAATAAACAACAATTCAATCATAATAATAGTCAATTAACTTATTGAAATCATTTTTAGGAAGAACCCATGTTATAGATTGAAAACCCTAGATTTTTAAGAACCTAGTAATTTGAAATAGAGAGTTTTACGGCTTCACGAAAGAAATATTTCCATGAATCAAGACCTCCATACCTTGATTGAAGATTTCGCCATGAATTGGAGTTGAGAAGATGGATTTTTGAGCCCTAGCCTTCAAGTTCTTGGTCTTCTTCAATGGAGGATTTCTAGTGATAAAAATATTGTGAGGGAGAGGATTTTGGGAATTATTTGGGTGTTGTGAATTAATTACTTTAATTGGGTGAATTTGACTTAGAAACAACTTATATAGTACCCCCTAAAAATACCCAAAATGACCTCCCTTTAATTTGACCTAAATAGGAAAAGACTTAATTGACCCTCACTTAATGAACCCCGTCAGGCTTCACAAGCCCCTTCACGAGTCATGGTTCGAACCACGATCCGTGGTCCCCCTCGTAAAGGTTAGGGCAGTAGCTCTACCAATATGGCATAAGGCTCACATTCCCAAGGCATTACCTCGAAGGGCTCCACGAACCATGGTAAAGACCACGAGTCATGGTCCCTCTCGTGGTCCATAAGGCAGTAGCCTTGCCACTTAGGACCATTCGCTCAATGACCAAGTCATCTTCACGAAGGGCTCCATGATCTGTGGTCAAGACCATGAGTTGTGGTCCCTTCTGTGAAGGTGAGGTAGTAGCTTGGTCACTTGGGGGCTTCTCTCCTTTGGCCAAGGCAACTCCACGAGCCATGGTCATGACCACGGCCGTGGTGATGGTCGTGGAAGTTGAGGCAGTAGCTAGGAGTTTGGGGGGCCATTCTACCATGGCCAAGGCAAGACCACGAGCCCCCTTTACGAGCCATGGTGAGGACCACGGTCCGTGGTCCCACTCGTGAAGGGTGAGGCAGTGTGCTCAAGCTAGGGGCAGCCTTGGCCTTT
Source organism: Solanum commersonii (assembly GCA_029007595.1). NCBI lineage: Eukaryota > Viridiplantae > Streptophyta > Magnoliopsida > Solanales > Solanaceae > Solanum > Solanum commersonii. The sequence goes on along the minus strand of JAJTWQ010000002.1, from coordinate 5,488,945 downwards.
GGCTTTGGCTTGGCCCATTTTTCCTTGGCACTTGCCTCTTGTCCTTGACTCCTATAACCCTCACTCAAGACGTTCACCCTCATGTTTAAGCTCTAATTTATCCTACCATTATCCGGAGTGTTACAACAACTAACTGCGATTCTACTATGTGATCTATAACCGTAATAGGAGACAACTCTTCATAGATAGAAGGCAATTTTAAAGCGCGGTAGATATCAAACATTTCAACCTTATCATGTGCCTTCATATTTAGTTACCCAGCTGCTACATTAATCAATGCCCTCCATGTAGCCAAGAATGGACGTCCCAAAATGAATGGAACTTCAGAATTGGTTCAAAGTCTAAGGCCACAAAATCAACCAGAAAAATCAAGGAACCTACTTATACTAACACATCCTCTACTACCCCCTCTGGCCTACCAATGTATCTATCAGTGAGTTGGAGAATGACAGTGGTTCATTTTGGACTACCCAACCCAAGCTTTCTAGACAATGATAAGGGTATAAGATTAATACTAGCACCCAAATCACACAACCCCCGAGCATGAACACTTTTCCCAATTGTAATCTACACAGTAAAACTACTCAGATCTTTTAAGTTTTTGGGTAGTATATTTTTAATTCTAGAGTTGCACTCCACAGTAAGTGCAAAGTTTCATACTCCGTGAGCCTCCTCTTGTTAGCCACTATCTTATTTACGTATTTAACATACTTCGGGATACCCTTCAAAATGTCAATCAAAGGCAGGTTAATGTGAACCTATTTAAGGAGAGAGAGAAACTTACCAAAGCATTCATCTTCATTCTACTTTCTGAGCCTTTGTGGAAACGGAGGGGGTAGCTTCTTTTGAGGAACGAGCGTCTCAACATTAGAGTTCTTTACTACCTCTTCCACTTTCTTTTCTTTAGTACCTGCCTCAGTATCTCTCTTCTTTGGAGCTAGTTACTCTAGTTGTAACCCACTTCTAGTACTTACCACATTCAGTTGCTTAGGGTTAGGTTCAGTATCACCAGGCAGCCCACCTTGGGGATGCAAGTTCAGAGAATTGGCTACTTGCGCAACTTGTTTCTCTAAACTCATTTGGGACATTTGGATACTTCTGATGTTCTTATCCTACTTATCTATCCTAGCATTTATCTTTGTCCCTAGTTCAACCATGAGCTTTTGGAGTAACTCCTCATTAGTCACCCCCCCCCCTTTTGGTGCATTAGGATTTGCGCCTTGGTTAGGATTTTGGTATTGTTGCCCAGACCCTTGTGAACGGTATTGGTTAGACCCTTGTGCCTGGTTTTGGTTTTGGTTCCCACCCCATGAGAAGTTAAGATGGTTCCTCCAACTAGAGTTTTAGGTATTACCATAGTTTTGCTGACCTCCACCTCTTTGCGCATTACCCACATAGCTTACGAAATTCGGGTTTGCTTCACATAGTTCAGTTTCATGAGCTCCACTACCACATACCACACACCAATTAAATGCTTGTTGTACCATGTTAACCGGTGCTTGTTTTAGGGACATTTTTTTGAGATGTATGGTTATATTATGTTGCATCGCATCCAATTTGGCATTTATGATAGTGGCTTGATCTACATCTAAGATTCTTGCGGCCCTTTGGGTTGTGGTCCTAGGCATTTGCCCCTCATACCCCGGGTTTCCTTTTGAGAGTCTATCGAGTAAGTCGAATAACTCTTTATAATGTTTTGCTATGGCTTGTCCACCTGCTGCACTATTAAGAAGTACGCATGCATTATAATCAAACCCTCAAAGAACGTGTGAGCAAGTACCTCATTAGTTTACATGTGGTGCGGGCAAGCATTCAACATTTGTTTAAAACGAGCCCATGCTTGGTACATATCCTCCCCCTGCTTTTACTTAAAGCTTAATATCTCACTCATCAACCGTGCGGTTTTCTTGGATGGAAAGAATCGACTTAAGAACTTCTTTGCTAGATAATCCCATGTAGTGATGGAGTTTGGTGGGTTAGAATCTAACCACTGCCTGGCGGCTCCTAACAATGAATATGGGAACAACGTCAGCCTCACATAGTCCGATGAGACTCCATTTGGGTTGTATGTATCACTAATCTCTATAAAGTTCCTAATGTGGATTTGAGGATCCTTGTGGGGGAGGCCAGTAAATTGTCCATTAGAATGGAGGAGTTGTGACATGCCCTATTTTAGTTCAAACTTACCCGCCGGTGGTGGTTTCCTTATACTAGATGCCACATTGGCTGTGAGTGGGACTACCATATCACGGACTGGTCTTGGTGGTATGATAGGCGGTGCCTCTTGGTTATTCACATTGTCTTGGTTATTACCCTCATTGTTTCCATGAAGACCTATCCCCAATTCTCCATAATGTCCTTGATTAGCACTTTTCTACGTAGGCGTAAAGCTTTTTCGGGTTCATTATATGGTTCGACAAGTTCTCCTTTCTGAGCCAGAGTTAATAGTCAAGTACCCATAATAAAAAGCTAAGATCAAGTTATTAACACCTGAATATTCTAATTGTAGACTTAATAAAATCAAATATAAATCAATTTCTAAGTCCCCGACAGTGGCACCAAAAACTTGTTGCTCCCCAATATGCACATAAGTGTACGTGGTCGCTCAAGTAATATAGATTCGTAAAGAAATGAGTTATCGTTCCCAAGGGACTTATGATCAATTTATAATTAACAGTCAATTCTACAAATAAACTATAAGTAATGGTGATGATTATTAACTACTGCTACGAATTACGCAATAAATATAAGAAACTAATTGTGAAACACTTTAAGATGATGTTTCAAGCAAGTAAAAGACAATTCTAGGGTTGCAGCATGCAATGAATTTCATGTATCATATTCTTGGCTTAGAACTAACTTTAGTTGTCAAGTTACTGGTTTACAAGGTTAATTGAATGAGTCGGGTCTTTCAACCTCTAGTTGCCTACTCCAGCTAGTTGTCAAACTACATCGTTGAGCGGGGATAAACAGGCCTAACTGGCGAGCATTTATATTTCATCCTATTTTGTAACCAAGCAATTTGTTCGTCCGAGTGTCACTCCTAAACACAAATCACCTCAAGTCAATGGATTATCGAGCTCTCTATATTCTCTGATCTATCTAACCCCTCCTCTCTCAATTTTAAGATTAGACAATATATTTATTTTATGGTGATCAAGCACAAAATACTAAAACAAGAATATAAAAGTAACTTATAATGACAACCAAGAATTAATTCATAAACCTTATATATTCAACATTTGATTCGTAGCTAGAGCCCCAGAACTAGGGAGTTTAGCCACTTATGCTATTAAAAAACCACAAAATACAATTATTCATGCAATTTCTGGAAAATACAAGAGTTAGAAAGGTTAATCCTATTACAAACGATTGCACTTGCTCATGTACACCCAAAATAATTTTGAGCTCCCTACAAATTAGCCCTAGGGTCTATTTATAATAGTTGGGAAAATTAGAGTCAAATTCTACTTCACTTAGGAATCCTATTTAATATAATTTTCACTGAAAAAGTTGGAATTCCCTTAGGGTATCGCACCAGGAAGTAGTGCCTGAAGTTGAGCTCCTGGAGCGTCGCGCCCATCATTACGCCTCATAAAGCGCTCTGAAATTTGTCCCTTGGCACCTCGGCCTAGCAATGCACCCAGCGAGCCTCTCTAAAGTTTCACCAGTGGTACGCCACGCCTACCAGTGCGCCAACCACTGGTGATTTGTGCCTTAGCCATTTTTTTCTCTTCTTCGCTTCTTTTTCTCCGAATCAATCCTAACTTCCTTGACAGTTCCTGAAACAACTAATCACATGTGTTAGTGCACAATCATTGCAAGTTTAACAGAATAAAGCTACTAGACTCAAGATCATTTTTAATTCAAGCAAAACATGGGCAAATCTCGACAACTTAGGCAAATAAATACGCCTAAGATCACAAACCAATAATAAATTCCATAATCAAGTCCTCCCACTTCCAAGTAGGGATACTAATATATTGGGATAAACCTCCCGGTCTCTCTGATGCTCAACCTTTACTTGTTTGCAATTTTGACACTTGGCCACAAATTCCGCAATATCCTTCTTTATCCCATTCCACCAATAGGCTTCCCGTAAATCACAGTACATCTTGGTGGATCCTGGGTGAATGGAATATTGTGAACTATGAGCTTCTGTCAAAATTTGTTCCCTCAAGTCATCTACATTCAGAACAAATAAACGACTTTGGTATCTAAGTACACCATCTCCCCCTTGGGAGAAACCCTCAATGGATTTCTTAAGCACCGTCTCTTTCAATTATACCAAAATTGTATCAAGACCTTGCTTGGCTTTAACATCCGCCACAAAAGACGATTCAGAACCATTGTGAACCATAACACCACCTTTGCTGGAGACCACTAGTTAAACACCTAACCGAACCAATCTACGAACATCTCGAACCAACTCTTTCTTTTCTTCTTCCATATAAGCAACACTACCCATGGATAACCGACTAAGAGCATCCGCTACCATATTAGCTTTACCGGGATGATAAAGAACACTCATGTCATAATCCTTCAATAACTCAAGCCACATTCTTTGGCGTAGATTCAAATCTTTTTGATTAAATACATATAGAAAAATCTTGTGGTCGGTAAACACATCAACATGAACTCCATACAAATAGTGTCTCCAAATCTTTAAGGCAAAAATGACCACCGCCAACTCAAGGTCGTGAGTCGGATAATTCTTCTCATGAATTTTAAGTTTCCTTGAGGCATAGGCAATAACTTTCCCATTTTGCATGAGCACACACCCAAGCCCAATTCTCGAGGCATCACAATATATCACAAAACCATTTGTTCCTTCTGGTAAGGTAAACACCAAAGCGAAAGTAAGTCTATCTTTCAATTCTTGAAAACTCTTCTCACAAGCTTCGGACCATATGAACTTAGCCTTCTTTTGAGTCAAAGTCGTCAAAGGAGATGCAATTGAAGAAAATCCCTCAACAAACCTTCTATAGTAACCGGCCAAACCAAAGAAACTCCTAATGTCCGAAGGAGTTAGAGGTCTAGGCCAACTCTTGACCATATCTGTCTTCTTAGGATATACCTCAATACCTTTGCTTGACACAATATGACTAAGGAAAGCTACGGACCTTAACCAAAATTCACATTTGCTAAAATTTGCAAAAACTTGTTGGTCTTTAAGAATTGGCAACACGATCCTCAAATGATCAACATGCTCATTCTCACTTATTTAGTAGATTAAAATATCATCAATGATCACAATCACAAGCATGTCAAGGTATTGTCTAAACACCCTATTCATCAAATCCATAAATGCCGATGGAGCATTAGTCAACCCAAACAACATTACTAAAAACTCATAATGACCATACCGAGTTCGAAAAGCCATCTTAGAAATGTCATCATCTTTCACCCTCAATTGGTGATAACCCAATTGGAGATCAATCTTATAGAAATAACTTGCCCCTTGAAGTTGGTCAAATAAATCATTTTTTCTTGGGAGAGGATACTTCTTCTTAATGGTCACCTTGTTCAACTGACGATAGTTAATACACATACGAAGAGACCCATCTTTCTTTCTAACAAACAAACCTGGAGCACCCCATAGAGAGATATTCAGTCGGATGAAACCCTTATCCAACAAATCTTTCAATTGTTCTTTCAGCTCCTTACATTCTGTCGGAGCCATACGGTGAGAAGGAATAAAAATAGGTTGTGTGTCTGGGAGAAGGTCAATACCGAAGTCTAAATCCCACTTGGGTGGAATATTAGGTAGATCATCTGAGAACACTTTCTAAAACTCATTGACAATGGGGACCGACTCGAGAAAATGGATTTCGGAATCTACATCTCTCACTCTAACTAGATGGTAAATGCAACCCTTAGAAATCATATTTTCAACTTTAAGACAAGAGACAAACTGACCCTTAAGCATAGAATTTCCCCTCTTCCACTCTAGGATAGGCTCATTTGGGAACTGAAATTTGACTACACGAGTTCTACAATCAATAGAAGCATAACAAGAGTGCAGCCAATCCATACCCAAGATAACATAAAAATCTAACATATCAAGCTCTACCAATAAACAAGTATAACTCTATGGGACAAGGAAACGGGACACTTTTTATAGACCCTCTTAGCTACCACAGAATCACCTACAGAGTAGAGACAGAAAAAGGTTCTAACAACATATCCAGAAGAACATCAACCCTCATAGCCACATATGGCATCACAAAAGACAAAGTAGCACTGGGATTAAGTAAAGAATAAACATCAATTTGGAAAACTTTCAACATACCAGTAACAACATCGAAAGAACCCTCTTGTTCACCTCGGGTTTGGAGTGCATAGAAGTGGTTTTGTTTAGGAGCATTGGAACCCGAACCACTAAGAGTAGCATGCTTGCCCTCTCTTCCTTTAGCCATAAGCATCAAGAAATCCTTCATTTTGTGACCACTTTTACCACAACCATAACAACCATCCGTGTCGGCTAGGCACTTACCATTGTGCTTCCTTCCACACTTAGTACAATTAGACATAGGAAATGAAGATCCACTACCATTCCCTCCTTGAGGCTTAGGGTTAGACATCCTATCTTTGTTGAACTTGGGAGGAGCATTGAAGGAACCTGTACTAGAAAACCTTTGCCAAAACCTAGGACAACTTTGTCCATCGGACCTTGCATGTAAAAAGTTACCATTACTGATCTTAGCTTTTTTACCTCTCTAGATTTTTCCTTGAGTTTCTCCTCCTCAATTTGTTGTGCATGCACGATGAGATGAGAGATGTCCATATCATGAATGAGTATTGCGGTTCGGCACTCTTTAACCACCATTTCAGACACATCCAAAACAAACTTACTCATCTTAGCCCTTGAATCGGCAAAAATTATTGGAGCATATTTGGATAATTAAGTGAACTTTAGAGCATATTCCCTCGCACTCCTACTCTCATGCTGGAGGTTAATGAACTCAAGCACATTGGCCTCCCTCGTCTCAAAGGGAAAGAACCTATCAAGAAAAATGGCCTTAAACTTCTCCTAATCAAGAGGACCCGTATCTTCCGGCCTCCCTTCTTTCCATTGATTATACCAAATTTGAGCCACGCCTTTTAGTTGATAAGTGACCAACTCCTCCTTTTCCACTGGCCTAACTCCCATGATTATCAAAATCTTATAGACCTCATTAATATATTCTTGAGGATCTTCCTCAACTTTAGAACCATGAAACTCCGAAGGATTCATTCTTGTGAAACTCCTCACTCATGAAGCCACCACATTCGTATTTGAGCTTGCGGGAACCACAACCTCCTTATTGGCTTGGGCCGTAACAGCTTGGGCCAACACTTGAAAAGCAACCCTAAACTCCGCATTAGATACTTGTTCAGCCAAAGGATCGACTAGAACTTGAGGAGCTTGAGGAGGAGCTTTTAATTCTGCATTCTCCCTCACATTCCTTCTAGCATACGCTCTTCGGGTAGCCATATCTTGGAGAACATAGGATAAGGATTAGGAGAGAGACCTTATAGCGTTAAACTTTATCGCATGACTTAAGAGTAATGAAATAAGTGGAGTTTCCTAATAATCTTGTAGCCTCTCATTCATTAATGTGGCGCGCTTCACACTCATGAACAAGACTCTACTAGACGTGGCTTCTGAGACATCCTAGGACCATTCTAAACCTTGTGCTCTAATTACCAAGTTTGTCACGACCCAGGGGTACCCCCTAGATGTAACATAGCGTATAGAACCCCGAAGGACTACATACAAACCACTTAGCTCTCATAACATAAGAAATAGAACAATAAGAGTAAAACAATAGTCCAAGTCCAAAAATAAAATTATAAAACGAAAAGCAAAAGTCTAAACGTTGCCTCATCATAGCCATCTAATACAATAGAATGAAATTGGGCCTAGCCCATACATCATGTCCAAAAGAGAAAATACATGAAATAAAGTGAAAACAATAAACTCCGTCCTCGAAGCATGAGGATTCACCAAAGCTCAAGAATCAATCAAATCACCCACTAGCCATGAAACTGAGCACCCTAAATATCGAACCCTACATTTAGGGAAAATGTAGGAGAGTATGCATTAGTACAAAATAGTGTACCAAGTATGATAGACATGCATAAAACATTTAAAACATGCTAAAAGAGAGATTTCATTTCATAACATGCAATTGACCAACATAAAGCATAATATGAAAGATTTATAAAACATAAGTCATAAATCATGGCCAATGCAGGCTAAATTCTTCTTTAAAACCTTTGAACACGTGTGAGATACTCCTTGAGTAACCCTAGTTTATTATTACTTGTGGGGAATTAGCCTTAACCGACATTGAGACCATGTAAGCTATAACATGATCCCCCGGTGTCTCCCACACCCAAAAAGGTTGTCCTACTTGTCAAGGTAAGGACCATAAAATTCTAACTTAAGTGGATCCACTAGCTAATCAGCCTATGGGGGCACATAGTTAAGGGATACGGAGATTTCTACTAGAAACCCGACCTTTACTATGGGTGAGCTTCCATCTCACTATCAATACCCACTCGGTGCTATGCATAAATCCCAGGGAATAGTTATTAAGTCTTGACTTATCTCATAACTCATGGAGAGGTGCCCTTGGACAACCAAACCAACCTGGTTCATTAGGATAGCTCTTACTCTTTGATTTAATTAGGTGAGAAAGCCTTTAAACCTAAGAATCCTTTCAATATGAGAAAGCATGTCACATCATGCTAGTATGTGTACATGAGAAAACCTTTCAATAACACATCATGCTCATCATCATTGGTACTTTACTCTCAAAGCACTCTTAAAACATTTGCATAGTTTCATAAAAAATACATAAGTCCATAATTCACCTCCTTGAGGTTCAAAACCCACTTTCAATCATCAATTCCTAGAAACATGGGTAAGATATGGATTTCATCATAAATTCATGTAAAACTAGCAATACATGCTTAATTTCATAAAACTCTTTCTTGAAGATCAAAATTTCATATCGTATAGTTCATAACTTGAAAACTTGAGGATTACATGGGTTCATAGGGGAAAATCTTCATAAACCACAGTAATTCATCAATTCATGCATAAAAGATCATAATTCAATCATTTAAATCAATAATGATAAGAACCCATGATAATTGAAGAAAACCCTAACTCAATTGGGGAATTCTACCTTTTGAAATAGAGGAATTTGGGAACTCCATGGATGAAAACTATCATACCTTGACTCTAATGCTAGTCTTCAATGGAGAAATTGGAACCTTAGCTTGAAACCCTAGGTTGAATCTTCTTCTCCTCTTCAAGTTTATATAGAGAGAATTATTTGGGAGGAGATCTGGTGTTCTTTTGTGAATTTGGAAGAATGAAATAAATTGGGTGAATTTGGGGGTTAAAAGACTTATATATGGGGTCATAAACATAGGCAAAACGACATTGTATAGGAACTAATTAATTAGGAAAACACCCAACTACCCCTGAAAAATAACTGCCAGCAGTGAACCACGAGACCGCATTGACGGACCATGGTCAGGACGACGGACAATCCTGCACTGCCGTCGATAGTGGTTAGAAGCCTGACTTTGGAGCTTCAAACCACGGACCGTGTTCTGACCAATGGTTTATTTGTCAGGTCGTGGTTCTAAACCTTCAGATCTTACCTAGGCAGGCCAACCATTGATCATACCTACGGTCTGTGGTCCATTCCACGGGTCGTGGGTGGCCTGTGCGGTTTGGCACCTGCAATATCTGGAAAGCTGTGATTTGGCCTTTTTAAATACGAGGTGTTACAAATATCCTAAGAAACACCCCGAGCATCTTCTGCTCCTCTAGAGGAACAACTCCAGCCGAAATCACGGGCTGGGCAACCCAAGAGATACCTGAGCTTAAGATGCCTCTGTTGACCTGGTGCTGCACCTGCAACTAAGATCTGTTGCATTCTTCCAAGCATTATCAGAAGCTGAGTGGTAGCTTGAAGGTCTGGAGCCATAGTTGGTCTGGGTAACGGCTGAGTTGGCCTTGACCCCACCGGCTTATCTGGGACCCGAGCTTCTAGACGGTCCGTTATTGGCTCCAGATCCCACTCTCTATAAATGGTGGTTCTGCACCTCTATCCAATAGAGGAGATCTCTCCAATACATTGAGCTACCACACAACGCATACGAGCCATCCTACGAAAAGAGTCAAACAAGTGAGATTTCAAGAAACCAATAACACAGACGTTGTACGAAAGTGATCCAAAATAGAAGAATTCCTAATGAAACCCTGTTGCCTCCTAAAGATAGGATACATGAATCTCCGCACCGATCCGTAGGACGCTACTAGGTATTAGCTCTATACAAGTGAGACTACTGAACCTAAGGTTGTGATACCAGCTTGTCATAACCCAATTTCTCGAGTCATGATGGAACCAACTATAACCCACCAGTAGGTAAGGCAACCTTTACCCTGAACAAAAAATAGTATATATGAGGGTAGAACTAGACAAAAATAGCACTAATAATAAAAAAATAAGACAAAAATTGAAGTAAACAAAAATATATATACAATAGAATCCCTCCCAAAACCTGTAAGTCATGAGTACAAAGTTCTCTACTATAAAAATACAAGTCCCAAAAGTGGACCACAACAATCCGTCTCAAAATAAAATGACTAGCTAAACATATCAAATGAGATTGGCTGATCCAGATCCAATAAGTATACTTTGGGCCTCAAACCTAAATTGATGGCCTCTAACTAGAGGTAACAACCTCAAATTGGAAAGCATTGACCATGAACCGTAATAAAGGCCTCAAACCAGAAATAGCCACAGTATCTAAATAGCTCCCAATTCAGCTAGCAAGAGTGACAAGTGGTGTGTCGACTCCGAAGAGGAACTTAATATCAAGAATAAGTTACCATGGAACAACGTCTACCTACAAGGATCAACAGGAGGTTCCAAACCTAAAACAACCCAATCCTAAGTCACCACAAAAACCCTAAACCTCCGGTATCAAATCAGAACCATAGATATAGTGAGAGATGATAAAAAGTCTATAAAGATACGAATCACCTAAACTAATGATCAAACTACCAAACTCTAGTGTGCTATTTAGTTTACGAGGATCTAGTCCGTTCGAAATGATGTCGGAGAAGAAAGCAAGGCTACAAGGCTCCCTAGTCTAAGGTAACACTAGTCTATCCTAGACTAAGGTCGAACATATTCCAAATAATAAGTAATAGTGCAGGTAATTCACAAAGTATGCAAAAACATACATAAAACCCCAACTAACGTGGTGCTACACCCAAAATAATAGTGATCAATCCTAAAACATGGCATCTATGAAGAAAAGTAAGAAAAACTAGGTACCCACCCCCCAATTCACTCTAATCAACATGAATTTCCGCAATCCAACTCAATTTATAAGGAAAGGAAGTCGTAGCCTACATGTAGGTCAACCACGTGTGCTCCTAATCACAAGGCTAGAGCTTTTCCTTTCTGAACGACCTCCGAATGATACCACACTATAAAAAAAAATAGGATCAGAATGTCAGTATGATTGTTTAGACACCAAAAACACTTCAAATGAACACAAACCAAATTTGGAGTCGAATAGAAATCATAGGATCCACGCTGAAATTTCCAGAATTGACTTTGTCAATAGGTCCTAAACCATGCCCTTGAACTTATGTTCCAAAATTGAACACAATTCGGGGCTTGAATCAGCAAACAACAAGAACATGCACAATTTCCAACAATTAAGCTAAAAAGAAAGCTCAAGATAGTAGCTTTGTACAGAAATTTACCTCGAACGGAGGTTCACCAACACTTTCCAAACACAGCACAATGAAGCATTGACAATTTTGAACATGTGGGGCTTTGAATCACCCAAATCCGAGCTAAAACGGGGGAGAGATCATGAATTTACTCTTTGAACTAATGATGCCTCATGTCGACGAATCTTCTTCGTAAATGTGGTTGGTCCCCCGCGAAGGCCCCACAAACGCGGCAAGAAGACACTAGAGTCCTGCGATCGCGATAGGGACCCTGCGAATGAGGACCTCAGATCATCTAACCTCCACAAACACGACCTAGGGCTTGCGAACGTGAAGGCCATTTCAGGCCTGCACCAGTTGATGTGTATCAGCTGGTTTTGGCAATTCCAAATCTCTAACGGGGCATTTTAAATTCGTTCAGAACCCCGTACTTGCAAACAAGACATGCAACCCTATCAAATTTGATATTCCAAACTCAACGAAGCAGTCAAAATTTCCATACGAGGTCATATCAACATAAAGTGAGTCCCACCCCAAACTCCATTTAATCCAAAATCCACAAAGGAGCTCAGAATTAGCCTTGAAGCCCTGGGATCCAAACGAAGGGTCCTTCTAGACCAAACTCAACATTCAGAGCTAATCACACTAACATAATTCTGATCCGAGCTTGTGTACTCAAATGTTGACTAAAGTCAAACTTAGGCCTTAACTTGGAAGTTAAAACACCTAATCACGAACTGAAAGTTTCAAGGGTCATACCGACCATGCTACTAGCCTAAACAGACTCTTTCGGAGCTGATGGAATCGTCAAAATTTGATTATGAGGTCATCTTCTTGAAATTCTAATCAAAACTGACCGTTAGAGGTTTAAAAAGCTCCAAAACACTAAAACTCACATAAAAACCAAATGAACGACCAGCTGACCGAACTGTCAGTCCTACTAAGTCATAAATGCCTTGGGGTCGCTATAACAATGCTCTAAATGGCGAACATTAGGCATACACACCAAAATGACCTTGAGGACATAACATAAAGTTTGTTTAAAATGACTCTTAAATTTGTTGTATGCATTTTGATAAAGTATAAAGATTGTCTCAAATAATTTATTTCTTCCAATACTTTATATTCTTGTTAATTGGGGCTATGTATCTCTCAATCTGTTCTTTTTATATAAGTAAATATATTTAAATTGTAGTAAAAATTAGTCAAGATAAAATATTTCATAAGCTAAAATTAGTGAAAGGGGAAGAGAGTTGATTCATTACTAAAGAAAAGGATAAGATCATTAAAAAAATAGTAAGAGACGACAATATTTGGAGAAAAAGAGTAATTATATAAAACCAAAATTGATCCTACTTGAACCACAATAAATATTTTTAAATTATTTTTATTGGATGAACGAGAAGGATAATAGCATTTTGATGTTTTGAGCACTTTAAATTTACAAGTCTATTTGATTTTAAAAAAATTATTTGCGAGGAAGATACAAACAAAACAAAACACATACGAACAATAAAAGATAGATTTGAAAAATCGTATAAATTATAAAAACAAGAATGATCAGTAATTAAAGTTTTCATCAATATAAATCTCTAGAGAAATATTATAATATATTCGTTGATGCACTATAATTTATTGACATGTAGTTTCATAAGCTAAAATAAATAATAGATCTGAAAAAGGTCGATAACCATTATGATTATTTAATATTAACTCTATATCATGAAAAATATAAGGAAATTAGTAGAAGCAGAAAAGTGAACTAACTTGATTATTTTAAAGGGAAGATATTGAAGAAATTAAATAAACAAAAATAGATAGTTGAAAAGGAATGTGAATTTTTTTTGTGAGAAACCGAATTGGTCTACTAGTTTTATGCTAATTTGCATGTTAGATCTACATCTTATGCATCTACATTAAAAATAACATAATTTTAATGGAAACGAACTTTAATCTAATCCTTATACAAATGACTAAACCGTTATTTTATTTATCTACTATAAAATGTATATATTCCTTCATTTCCCCCCATTTTCTATTAAATGTATTATTTGTATTCTTATTAACATACCATAACTCTAGAAAAGAACGCATTCAAATGAATAGTAAATTCATAAATTTTCAATTATTACAATTCTAACATAAAAGAATAAGTATTAGATGGTGCAAATTTAATTATTATTTTCCCCTTTGTTTTGGTTGATAAAATCAATATCCCATGAATCTAAGTCAAAATTACAAATCTAAGTATTAAGATTTGTAATATAATTTATTTGGATTTGAAGTTTGAAAATATCATTAAAAATATTATTAATATTTTAGTTATATAAATAAAAATAATATTTTTAAAATAAATTTACTATTTTTTCACTAGTTTATAATAAACTAATAACTTCTGAACATAAAATTAAGCTAAAAGATGTGCTGAAAAGACTTAATTCCTAAAGTCTATAAAATTCGATTTATTAAAAATTCAAATATAATACACATACTAATTAAAAGAACTAATCAATTTTAATAAAACTATTGCAGTAAAACTTCACCATGGCAAAGCAAATATTAAATAATAATTTAAAAATAATCGAAACAACAATAATAAAAAACTAATCTTTAATAAGTGTTTTTGTTTAGCAAGTAGTTTATAAGATCCATCGTGGTTATCGTTACCATCGATCAGTTCTTCCCTCTGTGGTAGCTTTCCTGTAAACCCAAAGTCCCGAAACCCTTGTATGCCCTCTTCTTCTTTTGCGGTAAGGGCACTGCTCCTTCTATCTGCTTTTCTATTTCTTGCATTTTTTTTTCAGATTTGCTATTCCATAAATCTTGATTTTTATACATTGTTTACTGTCACCCACGTACATAGGTTTATTTGCTTTTGGTTTTTGATCTTCCATGAATTTTATGGATTACACAATTTTCTTGGTTATTGATCATAGTTCTTATATAGATAAGTTTGAGCCCAACACTGTTGAGTAGAAAGTAGAAATGAGAGAGACCACTTGCAAATTGAATAGAAGAAAATGATTTTTTTTTCCAGATCTCTTACGTGTAAAAAACAAATTTGTAATGGACTACAAAACCAAATCTCCCCATAGCTCCAAGGTTCTTTTTCGTTAATTCAATTTTGAATCCGTCTAGAGCTCAATACAAGTGTACTTCTTTAGTCATCTTAGTTTTAAACCTCAACTGATTAATGATTATACCATTTTTTTTCACTTCGTATGTTGTTGTAATTATTAGCACTTAAATCCCAGATGGCTTCCACAATGTTCTCTCTAGCTTCTGTCACTCCTTCAGCTTCAATTTCCTTGCAAGATAATCTCAGGGTAATATGTCATCATTTTTCATTCATGCCATTTCGAAGTTACCCTATCTTACACTGAGGAGGATTCATGTCCTTGTTTCTGTTTGAGCAGCCAAAGCTGAAGCTAGGGACTTCTAGCCAAAGGGCCTTTCCCAGGAAGGACTTCATGAAGGCAAAGGTAGGAACTTTATCATTCGCTGAGAGGCGACAGCTTTACTGATGTAGTGCAACTCCCATTAGGTTCTGACCTTTAGAGTATACAAGAGAAGAGTTCAATTGAGAATAATGGTGGGAGTAGGATGATATGCATACAAATGAACAGGTGTCTCCAGCTTGGTGTATGATACATGATGATTCCCTATCATGCTTCGTAAATCAACTCCAGAACTTATTAATGTTTCAATAATACTAATTACAAAATCTGGGTGGATCAGTATGTAACAACATTTTGGATTGTAGCATTCAATTCAACGGGGTTCCATAAAATCTCTGATTCTGTTTCTTCTTATCATTGAAACAACGAGCTGTTTAATTCTCAAATGCTGTAATTGGTCCTCCCACTCACCTTGTCAATCACATAGAAAAAGGCACTGTGGGAAAGACAAAGAAAATGAGGTCAGGCAGATTGCTTATTTATATTGCAACAATATCCAAATCCAAGGGGAGGGAGGAGCATGATCCAAAGATGATACCTTAATATAATTTATAACTTTGTGAATTGGGATGCCTTATCTTAAAATCATGATGTTTCACTCTTTCTTTTTTCCAGTCAAATGGTCGGACTACTATGGCTGTTGCTGTTAACGTCTCTCGATTTGAGGGAATAACAATGGCTCCCCCTGACCCCATTCTTGGAGTCTCTGAAGCATTCAAGGCTGATACAAATGAACTGAAGCTTAACCTTGGAGTTGGAGCTTACCGCACAGAGGATCTTCAACCATATGTCCTCAATGTTGTTAAGAAAGTAAGTTCTTGATCTCTTGTTTAAGCTCTATTTAGTTTATAAATTATGAATGACTTGCCTCGTCCTCTATGTTCATCTTTAAACGTTGTAACAACTTTCTATAATTTTGCATCTGAATCATGAGGAAATTACTTTTCTGTAGGCAGAGAACCTTATCCTGGAGAGAGGAGAAAACAAAGAGGTACTTAATATACTAAATTCAGCTTTTGGCCTTGACTAGTTTTATGTCGTGGAATTTCTTACTTACTTTTATCCATGGATACATAGTATCTTCCAATAGAAGGTTTGGCTGCATTCAACAAAGTCACAGCAGAGTTATTGTTTGGAAAAGATAACCCGGTGCTTCAGCAACAAAGGGTAAAATTTTTAGTTTTTTACTCATAATGAAAGAGTAGTATCCTGGAACATGTAAACCAGTTTCCTTGGATTTTGTTGTGCATTCCAATGCTTGTTTCTTGTTCAGGTGGCTACGATTCAAGGTCTATCAGGAACTGGGTCATTGCGTATTGCTGCAGCACTGATAGAGCGTTACTTCCCTGGCTCTAAGATTTTGATATCATCTCCAACATGGGGTGCGTATATACTGCTTTTGGATTAATTTGGGTGAATTTCATCATACTGAATTTTGCCATTGTGTTTGGCAGGAAATCATAAAAACATTTTTAATGATGCCAGAGTACCTTGGTCTGAATATCGATATTATGATCCCAAAACAGTTGGCCTTGACTTTGCTGGGATGATAGAAGATATAAAGGTTATTATTGTCACTATGTGGTTGAAAATGTAAAGCAGTAGTGAGCACTGTCTTTTTCCTTCTCCACATGTCCATTGACTTGTGGTGTCTTTGTATGTGGACATGCTCTGACTTTCAGTAGTTGAAAGAGAGATGCATTATTCATTCTAGAATAGCATAGTATTTTTCTGTTTCATGGTGCTCTTCGTACTTATGTTTGTATTGGTTCATATATCTGCTAATAGCACATGTAGTCAGAAAAACATGGAAGATTTGCACCTTCGACAATGAAGTGTGTGTTGCTTTTCTTCTCTTTCTACTTCTTAGTAGGAATGACTTGGTTCTTTCAATGTGAGTAGTCATTTCTGAAAAGGAAAGTCAGAGGAGCTTGGTTCTTTTTACACTCTACTTAGAGAAAGTTTGGTATGTTTTGGGATGTGAAACGTCACCCTTTATCTTATGCTATGGTTGAGGAATCAAAAGCAACAAGCCAAATCCAGTGATTTTTAGGAAGCAACCTCTCCTCTCCCGTGTGGGTACACCCGTTAGGGTAATGCTCTCACCATCCTTTTAAGAGCCTCTGACAACTGACTCAACACCAATCATGATGGGGCTGGATTGGTCATCTTTTAGCTCACTCTTGTCGTTTCCAACCCCCCCAGATTCAGATTGGACTTTTGAGTCCTTCAACAATTAACCAATTTAACCTTTTGACTATGTTTTATGAATTTGAATAACTTTGAGGATATAATTTTTCTTGTGAGTATGGGATATTCAGAAAGGTGGTTGCAGTCTCTCCTTTCAGGTCTTGAGCTCCCTATTTTGGTGTGAATATAGAATTTTGTTTTTCTGCATTGTCTCGCAAGTCAAACTATCCAGTACTAGATGCCTTTCCTATGTCTGATACATGTGTATGTGCAGTCTTGTTGGCCTTGCTCTTCTCCCCACATTATAAAACAGAGTCTGATGGAAGAGCTTGTATTCTCTTCCAGTTCTTGTGCAAGTCATTGTCAAAATGTAATGGCGTTACCTGTTTATAGGCTGCCCCAGAAGGATCATTTATCTTGCTCCACGGCTGTGCACACAACCCAACTGGTATTGATCCCACACCTGAGCAATGGGAAAAGATCGCTGATGTAATCCAGGAGAAGAACCACATTCCATTTTTTGATGTTGCCTACCAGGTAATCTGTGGTGAACCCAAAAACTTTCATTTGATGAAGCTGTAAAATTTCAAGTTAAAAGTTTTGGTGTGTGTGAGAGAGAGAGAGAGAAGAAAATGAAAGAAATAGGGGATTGTTTCAAAATAATGAAACATCTTTGTTGCTTCATTCCTACTTTTGATGTAAGGAGAGTGTACCTTTGCTATAATGATAGATGGAAAATTTGATGAATGACGTTGGTTAAGCCGCTTTATACATTTTTTTTTGACAGTCTTGGTGTTTATCTATGAAATTTACTGATTTTTGAAAAAATGAATACAAGATAACGTGAAAGTCATTGTTATTCAGATATTTGCACTAGAAAGCTGTATTGAGTATTCTATAACAGTCACGATACCTCATCTAATCTGCACTGTAGGGATTTGCAAGTGGCAGCCTTGACGAAGATGCCTCATCTGTGAGAATGTTTGCTGCACGTGGTATGGAGCTTTTGGTTGCTCAATCATATAGTAAAAATCTGGGTCTCTATGGAGAAAGGATTGGGGCTATTAATGTTCTTTGCTCATCTGCTGATGCAGCAACAAGGTAAAGTGGCCAACATTAAAAGCTATATAGGTCCTCTATAGTGGGAAAATGATGTTGCACTGAAGTTTTTATTTAAATTATAATGCCATTCTTTATGTTATGTATATGGAATTCTTTCCGGGTGAACTATAGATTACAGCAAGATGAGAAGCTTTAATCCCTTTTTCTTTTGTTGCTTTTGATAATGTTTATTGTGCCTAGTACCGCTAACTTGATATCCTTTCCAAAGTATCTCCTCTAGCTATTAATTATGCATGCAAAATAGTTAAGTTGTTTTCCCCCTAATGCTGACTTTATTTATGAAAAAAACAAACCCATCTGAGATGTGGAGGCCCTCTTTTTTTGAGTATGTTAACTGTCCAAGAATCTCCCAGGAGGAACAAGATTGGCTAGAAAGGCCTTTCACTGAAGAAGAAGTGCTAAATATTATCAAACAATGTGATGGGGATAAGGACCCAGGGCCTGATGGCTACACCATGAGTTTCTTCAAAGTTTGTTGGGCAACCTTGAAAGATGATTTGAGGCAAACAATCCAAAATTTCCATCAGAATGAAATGTTTGAGAAGTCTTTCAATGCCACTTTTATAGCACTAATTCCCAAGAAATATGGAGCTGAAGAATTGAAGGACTTCAGACCAATAAGCCTGATTGGTGGAGTATACAAAATCATAGCCAAGCTCCTTACAGAAAGAAAGAATGAAGACTGTCATGGGAGAATTGGTAGATGAACACCAAATGACATTCTTGAAAGGAAGACAGATCATGGATGCAGCATTATTGGCCAATGAATTGGTGGACAGTAGGGTGAAGCAGAAGCTAGTTGGAGTCCTGTGTAAACTTGATATTGAAAAGGCCTATGACCATGTCAACTGGTCTTTCCTTCTAAAAATTCTGAGAGACATGTTTTGGGAGCAAATGGACAAACTGGATCAAAACTTGTATATCTACCGTGAAATTTTCTCTTATCATCAACGGTAGTCCAGAAGGTTTCTTCCAATCACAAAGAGGTCTAAGGCAAGGTGATCCATTATGACCCTTCCTATTCATCTTAGCAATGGAAGACCTCAATTCTATGATCAGAAGAGCAAGTGAGAATGGGTGGATAAGAGGCTTCCCTGCAAATGCTAACAGGGGAAATACTATGGAAATCACGCATCTGTTATATGCAGATGATTCCTTGGTATTCTGTGAAGTTGAAGTAATGCAAATCAGGCACATGAGGGCCATCCTAACCATTTTTGAGGGCATCTCAGGTTTACATGTTAACTGGCATAAAAGTTGCTTGTACCCTGTTAACCAAGTTACCAATATGCAGATACTTGCTGAGAACCTAGGATGCCAAATGGATTCCTAACCAACTAAATATCTTGGAATGCCTCTTGGTGCAAAAAATAAAGAAGTGGAAGTATGGAGTGAAGTGTTAGAAAGAAGTGAGAGAAAGCTGACAAGATGGAAGAGCCAATACCTATCTATGGGAGGCAGATTAACTCTCATAAAGTCAGTAATGGATGCCCTCCCAACTTACATGATGAGCCTATTCCCAATCCCAGGAAACATAGAGAAGAAAATCAACAAACTAAAGAGAGTCTTCTTGTGGCAGGGGAACAAAGAGAAGCTTGGGTACAACCTAGTCAAATGGGATGAGGTGACCCTCAACAAAATACAAGGGGGGTATGGGGATAAAAAAAGTTGACAGTACAGAATGTTAGTTTGTTGAAAAAATGGCTTTGGAGGTTCTGTATTGAAGATTTGGCATTATGGAGAAGATTCATCTCACATAAATATGGTCTTCTAAATAATTGGATCACTGATGAAGTAACAGGTGTTTTTGGGTGCTGTGTTTGGAAAACTATCAGAAGACTATGGCCTTCTTTCGCCTCCAATATATCATTCAAAATTGGAGATGGGGTTAAAACTGATTTTTGGAATGAGATTTGGATAGGGGATAGGGACTTGAAAACCTTATTTCCAGATCTATTTATTTTAAGTGTACAACAGATGGGCTACAGTGGCACAGGTATGGACTCCTCAAGGGTGGGACCAGGTTATCACTTCGGCTCTAAATGACTAGGAGATTAGTAGAGTAGCTGGGCTGTTGCACGTGCCGAACCCATTCCTGTGTGTCACGTAAGGACTGACAGTCCAATATGGAAGCTGCACAACAAAGGGAGTTTCACAGTGAAATCCTGCTACTGGAATATGAATCATAACCGGAGAATGAGAATGGAGTGGCCATGGAAGCTAATCTGGAAGATCTATTTAACTCACGAAAGGTTACAGAGAAGGGGTATACAGATTTGCTCAAGGTGTTATATGTGTGATAAAGAGGCAGAGATTAACAACCACTTATTCCTACATTGCAAAACAGCTGTAAATCTGTGGCACATGTTCTTATGTATACTCGAAGTTAGCTGGGTAATGCCAGAAACTTCTTTAGACATGCTGAAACACTGGGAAGGAATGAGCAGAAGAAGAAGATCAAAAGAGGACTAGTGGAAATATATTCCAGCTTGCATCTCGTGGACACTTTGGAAGGAAAGGAATGAAAGATCCCATGACGGGCAAGCTAGCAGCATTTAGAAGAGTCTGAGTTTGATGTATTTTTGGTGTAAACAAGATATGGTGGGGGAGGTAGTAAGTCTAGTGGACTTCATAGGACAATTGTAAAGTTCTTTTTTGGGTTTTTGGTTATCAGGATGTCCTATGGGGTTGTAAATCCCATCTCATGAGTTGTTATTTGATGAGTTTTTTTGTGTGAATACAAAGTTACCTTCTCAAAAAAAATAAAATTATAGCTTGACAATCAAAGCTGTTCAGTAGGTTTAGATGACATACTAACCACAATGTCGCTGAAATGGTGGGATTAGGTCATACTGTGTCATAGCTGAAAAAAGAAGAACTCGTTGTGTCCTTATTTTTTTCCTATTGGAAAATGGTGGTGTCTAGGCCAACTCATCTTGACTATTCCATCGAGTGTCTGTCTCCTTTACCAATACAATTACTGGGTAACTTTGCCAACAAAACAGAGGTAGATGAGAAAAAAACACCCAACTTTTTTTACTGTTCTGAGTTTTGAACCTTCGTCACGTCTTGGGGAGCTGATGGAGTAAGATTAAGCATTTTCCTTGCTTTGTAATCAATGGTACCATATAAAAGGCCAAGTACCAGATGCTGTCCTTTGTTTTATCTTTTACTTTGTACATATGATCTCCTATCACCTAAGTGGATTTTATGTTTGGTGAACCAATAGAATTATTTGCTTATCTACTACAGGGTGAAAAGCCAGCTAAAAAGGCTTGCTCGACCAATGTACTCCAATCCTCCCATTCACGGTGCTAAAATTGTTGCCAATGTCGTTGGAACTCCAGAGCTCTTCAGTGAATGGAAAGAAGAGATGGAAATGATGGCAGGGAGGATAAAAAGTGTTAGACAGAAGCTATATGATAGCCTCTCCACCAAGGATAAGAGTGGAAAGGACTGGTCGTTCATTCTGAAGCAGATAGGAATGTTCTCCTTCACAGGTCTCAACAAAGCTCAGGTAATCCCCATGATTAAAGTTGTTGCTTCATTGCAGTATGCATAAATTTGATTTGATTTGCTTGACAGGTTTGTGGCCTTGATCATTCATCACATACCACATTTTCACTCAGCACTTATTTGCGGAAAGACATTATTTCCTTCCTTTCTTACTGATTTACCAAGATAGTGCAGTGAGAGAGTCTCCTTATGACTTAACTATGGAATGCATATATTTGTTTCACTGTACCTGCATATCTGGTGCTCATTCTTTTTCTCACTCTTGTTGGACACGCAGAGCGAGAACATGGCCGATAAGTGGCATGTGTACATGACAAAAGATGGGAGGATATCCTTGGCTGGATTATCGGCTGCTAAATGTGAATATCTTGCTGATGCCATCATTGACTCATACTACAATGTGAGCTAATTCTTGGATTTTAAAGTGACAACAGTTTTGATAATAATATCTGCAGGAATTTCACTGTATACTTCATTCTTCCTGTTGAGCACGTGATTCTCTTAAATCTTGTAATAATTGTTTCAGCTCGTCTTCGGTTTACAGAATTTATATTTGTATGAAGCAATTTTTGACAATTTCTTAACAGTTGGATTCTAAAATAAAGATTAATGCTAGAGTAAATATCTTAGAGTTTGTTTGACATTGCTACTTAAAACTGCTTAGTTTTACTAGTACTTTCTAAAAATGGCTTTTTAAATTAGTTCTTTTGGAAAAAAAACTTGTGTTTGCCGTATTCATTTGAAAAATGCTTTTTGATAAGCAAACTGTGTTTTATCTATTTTTTTAAGAGCTTGTTTGGTATTCCTGCTAAAACTTGCTTATTGTTAGAAGCACTTTTTAAAAATATTTTTTTAGAAAAGCGCTTTTTTAAAAAATGCAATATGTGTTTGACTAATTTATTTGAAAAATGCTTTTGATAAACAAATTATGTTTGACTAATTTTTTTTTTATAAAAAGTGTTTTCAAGTGTTAAATTACAAAAAAAAAAAAAAAGTATAAATGTACTTTTAATATGAAGATTATTTTTTAGATAAAAACTTTTTTATCAAACTTTTATTTTTATTGAATTAAAGTGTACATATTTAATTTTCGATTAATATTAAACATAGTTAAATAAATAAAAAAAATTAATATTGATATAATATTAATATTACAATATAAATATAATTAAAAATATCAAATATAAAGTAATGCTAATAAATGTAAAATAATAAAAAAAATTATAAAAATAAAATTCTTAAATGAAACTTTTACCAAAGTTATGAGATATGTTAATTAATTAATAAGAGATACAATAAAACCTTGCTAAATTAATATACGTGGGATCATGAAATATTATTATTTTATAGAGATATTATTTAATTGATAAATAAATATTTATTAATTTAAAGAGTCTTTTGAGATTCAATGAAGGTTAATTTTGTTTACATTTAAATCATCATATCTTACTAATTTTCGTATCATATTTATTGAATTCACATAAAAATGAATTTTATGTATAAAGTACAGTGAATACATCAAAATCATTAGATCTTACTAAATTATGTATCATATTTATTGAATTTGTATATATAAAAAATAACTTCATAATGTACAATGTATATTATGTATGATTCATTGTGATATTTTATTTTTTGTTAAATGATTCATTATAAAATAAATTAAAGGGTTCAATGATTCATTATAAAAATAAATTCATTATTCATAATGTTCATTGTTTCTTAATAACCAAATATTATTCATTTTATCTATACTAGAAGCATTCAATGTATGACGGTGAGAGAATAAACTATATAAGCAACATATTTTTTTTCGTAACCATATACATAAATGACTTCTCATTTAAAAGGTGTCACAACATCAACAATGATATATCAAATACGTAAAGAATTATGTGAATACAAAAGAGATCATTCCACATGCACTCAAAAAGATTTGTAGTCGTGGCAACACCAAAACTTTTGGATGCAATAAAAAGAGTTAGAGATAACCTCTACTAGATTTGAATTTTAACAAAGGACAATAGAATCATATTTCACTCAATTATCTTACATATATTTGTACTTTTAAGGAATTGTTAATTTATAATATTAATGAAACCATATATTTATATAAGAGTCTTCTGAAAATATATTATCGTATTATCTTATCGAATTTATGATTTTTTACATTGGCCCAAGTAGGAACCGGAGAAAATTATCTTAGATAGATTATTAATTTACCGAGTACTAATTTAGTGAGGTTTTTCTATATATGAGTAAATATGTAATATGGAAGGGATATTATGGTCTTGTAAAAAAAAAATTCTAATTCAACTTCTGCATTTTTTAAGAAGCAGAAATTTTTAGCTGCTTTTCAATTGCAAAATAATTGTTTCTGCTTCTATTAAAAGCAGCTCTATTGATTTGCCAAAAAATGTTTTTATTTTAAAAAATAAATCAAAATAAGTGTCTTTGGCCTTGCAACAACAATGCCAAACATGCTCATAAGTTATTCATTTGAAAAGTGCTTCTGAAAAGCAAATTGAGAGTCAAATTACAAAAAAAGTAAAGTATCAATGTACTTTTAATATTAAGATTATTTTATAGAGATTATTTTAAATATCTATTACAAAATTTTAATTAAAATATACATATTCAAATTTCAATGAATATTATACATAAATAAATTAATTAAATATTGATATAATATGATTATGATGATTTAAATATAATTAAAAATATAAAGAAAAATAAATTTAAAATTCATTCCACAAATTAAACCACTATATATGAAAATTTCACCATGAAAATAAATAAAGCATATTGTTAATACTACAAAAATACCGGTGTTACCTATATTTCTAATTTTATAAAATAAAACGTAACATAATATTGTAATCATTTAAAATTTATTAAATATAAATTTATAAAATGATTCAAATTATATTAAATTCACAAATATATTCGTCCTAATAAATATTATGGATTAATATAATTGGCTAATTATTTAAGTCCAATAAATATGAATTTAATTAAACTCCAAATTAATTGATTTGGGCTACAATAGATGAGCCCATTTTGTTAAGCTCAATTTCATCTCATCCTAGAAGCCCATTTTCGTGCCACGTGGCAAATTACATGACATGAGATGTCAAACAAAAAAGTCAATAGGATCATGTCATGTGTCAAAATGACAAACCCACTTCGTAAAGCTCATATGTCATGTCAGTTAAATTTGATTGGTCAAATGGAAACATGTTCCTATCACAACTCCTCTATTCAAAAACTATAGATATGGGTCATCATAATTTAGAAGAGAACCAATAATTCTAACAAGAAGCTAGAGAAAGCTCGTGGATGAAAAGCCGCAGATATCTCTACAAGCTACTAGTTCAAAAACGATCAAGATCAAGACCACCAGATTCAAGAACAAGCTTGATGCCCTTGAATTCAAGTAAAAGTGAATATCAAGATAAAGTTCAAGTTCAAATTCATCGATGATTCAAGAACAAGCTCCAAAGTCCTTGAATCTGAGATCAAGTTCAAGATCAAGATCATCAAGTTCAAGTCCATATAAAGTTCATCAAATCCACAAAATCAAGTTCAAGTCATCAAAGATTTAAGAACCAGCTCCAAGGCCCTTGAATCTAAGATCAAGTTCAACAATAAATTCAAGGTTAAGCTCAAGAGCCGATGAATTATTTCAAAAAAGACAAATTAGATGAATCATCGAGATTGTAACACTCGCAATTTGAAATCAATAAATACGATTGTTGCATTATTTTTTGGACTCAAATTTTATTGTCTACAAATTCTGACACGCCCAGTGGGACAATTTCTACCACTTATCTCAACTTTTCAAGCATCAAAGTATATTGAGATGACTTCCCAGAAGATCAACTCACAATCAACTACCTCTAAGACCACTAACTCCAAGTTCTATACTGAAGCCGAAGGAATCATTGGTGTTACATATGGAAGTTTTGGAGTTTCTACGAGGAGTAAGACAACTATGCTGGGACAACAAGCACTTCAAGTGTCGTCCGCATCAACTCCTGTTTTTGGGTCTTTGACTCCAAAAGGATCAAGATCTTCCACAAATTCTTTAGAAGGAGGAAGAAGTGTTGTTGAAATGATCAAGAAGACCTTAGCGCTACTTGAGCAATCTGGTTTTAAGAACTCTACCACAAAGGAGAACTATGACTCAACCAATGAATTCTCTCCACATGCATCACATAATTTGAGTCCATCGAAGATCAACTTGCACAATAATCCTTGCGACTATCCTACGTCCCCAATGATCATGCAAGGAATGGTGACTGATGTTTCATCCACGGAGGAATAATTTACAAATCTGGCAAAGTTGGTTGAAGGATTGACAATGCATGTATACCACCAAGAGTCTCGAATTGATAAGTTGATGGATAGGATGAAAGGCCTTTTAGATGGAGAAGCCAGTCATACGCCTGGAATGGGTGTTGAAGTTCAAGAAATCAAAATTTGTGCGAAGCAAGCATTGCTTGTGAAGGACATGCTAGTTTCTTCTAAAGGAATTCAATCGCTTGAAGGTGTTCATTGAAGGTAAATCAAAGATTAGTATGAAGTCTCCACCAACTATTCTCATATGTATGCCAAGCCATACACTCCAATAATTGATAACTTCAAAAATGTCTGCCCGTTATCAACCTCCCAATTTTCAACAGTTTGAGGGTAAAGAAAATCTGAAGCAACATGTTGCACACCTTGTGGAGACATGTAATGATGATGGAATCTATGGAGACCATCTTGCCAAGCAGTTCGTTCATTCTCTAAAAGGAAAGGCCTTCTATTGGTACACGGATCTTGAGCCCTATTCTATCGATAGTTGGGAGCAACTAGAGCACGAGTTTCTCAAACACTTCCATAGCACAAGGAGTACAGTGAGAATGGTAGAACTCACCAATACTTTCCAAAGAAAGATTATACCTGTTATAGATTTTATTAATCGACGGAGAAATGTGAGCCTAAATTGCAAACATAGGCTTAGTGAAGCTTCTACAATAGAAATATGTATCCAAGAAATGCATTGAGAGTTTCTTTAAATCTTACAAGGAATAAAGCCAAAGTCCTTCGACGATCGAACTATCTGTGCTCATGATATGGAGGTAAACATGTCCTCTTCTGGAAAAGAGATGACGTTTGTCCATGAAATTCTCAAAGGAAGGGACAAGCAGGAACCCAATAGATGGAGAAAATTTGTGCCCAGAAATAACAACAAAGAATCCATGAATGTCAATGTGTCACCTCTGAAGTTCACAACGAAGGAAATCAAGAAGAAAAGTGTGAAAACTACTTTCCAAGCGTGCTCAAATCAAAAGTCGACACTGAGGGAGATGCAAGGAAAGGAATACCCCTTCTTTGATTCTGACATTTCTGAGATTTTTGATGAGTTGCTCGAGTTAAAGCTCATTGAGTTGCCAAAGATGAAGTGACCCGGTGAAGATAGAAAAAATTAATGATCCAAATTGTTGCAATTATCATAGACTTGTGAGTTCCCCTCTTGAAAAATGTTTTGTCATCAAAGATAGAGTTATGTGATTGGTTAACGAAAAGAAAATTGTCCTTGATGATGAGAAGGCTAGTTCTAACCAAATCTCTATCACATTCGGCTCACTCGATTTAGTCCAAATATGTATCTCTGGAAAACATAAAGATGAGTCATTGGAGCAAGACAAGCCTCAAGTTGATATAGATTGTGAAGAAGGCTGGATTCTTGTGACTAGGTGAAGACATAACAAATCAAGTTGACGAAAAGAATCATTTGAGCAACCAATTAAAAGGAAGATGGTGAGGAGATTGCAGAAGCAAAAATCAATCAAGAGTCCAAAAGGTGCAAAGGTAGAAGTGCATCACCACTAAAAACTCCAACGCCTTTGTACAAAGTCTACTCAAGACAATGTCAAGACATTATGTTTCAATGTTGACAAAGAAGAAAGAGTGAGTGAAATTGTACCAAAGGTGTCTCCTACCGACAAAGATAAAACAACTAATGAATCCTTACCAAAGGTGTCTCATATTGACAAAGAAGAAACAACGAGAGAAATCTCATAAATGATGTCTCCTTCGTCTTCTAAAAAGCATGTTGAACCTTCTTCCCAAGAAGCACATATATGTGATACAAAAATCACATTTACAGATAATGATCTTCTGTTTGGCGAAACACTACACAATCTCCCTTTCTATATGATGGGTCACGTGCTAGGCATGAACATAACCAGAATTTTAATAGACAAAGGATCTGGGGTCAACATTCTGCCTATCCACACATTGAAGGAATCTAGTATCATGACCGAAGAACTTAGTGAAATTAAAGTCGTTTGTTGTTACAAGGATTTAATCAAGAGGATAGAGGTCCATAGGCTCTATTAAGTTATAAATCCGCATGGAAGATTTTCCAAACGCATGGATACAAGTGATCGATGCAAAGACTTCATACAAAGTTGATGCAATATTAAAAATGCCCGAGCCTCGAGGCATTCATGAGTTATAAAGTCTTCAAGGAAAGTTATCCTACATAAGGAGGTTCATCTCAAATCTAGATGGAAGATGTTAGCTATTCAACCATCTCATGAAGAAAGGTGCTCCTTTGAGTGGGATAAAAAACATAGCAACACCTTTGAAAGTATCAAATCATACATGATTGATACTTTACATTGCGACACAAGAAAGGTCTGTGGAGCCTTGTTATTTTAAGAGAATAGTTAAGATAATGAAAACTCTTTCTATTACTTAAGCAGAACAATGACACCAAATGAACGAAATTATTCGCCAATCAAAAAATTGTGTTTGGCCCTAGTCTTCTCAATCCAAAGATGAAGCATTATTTTCAAGCTCATGTTGTTCGTCTTATTTCTAGAGCAAACCCTATTAAGTTTGTTATGTCGAAACATGTCCTTAGTGATCAACTAGTAAGGTGGTAACTCCAGTTCCAATAGTTTGAGATCTTGTACATCCCTCATAAAGTTGTGAAGGGACAAGCATTAATAGACTTCTTGGAAGGCCACCTGATACAAGATGATTGGGAGTAAACTGATGAGCTTCCTGATTAAGATGCGATGACTATTGAAATTAAACTTCATGGGAAGATGTACTTTGATGGGGCTGCACAACGCGGTGGAGCAGGCGGTGGCGTGGTGTTCATCACTTCCTAAAAGGAGATTCTACCATTCTCATTTACTTTGAAGCAAGGTTGGTCTAACAATGTCGTTTAATACCAAGCGTTGATACTAGGACTTGAAATGACCGTCAACATGAAACAATTACACTTACAAGCAACCTAAATCATAATAAATCCCTTTTTCATTAATCATGCATAAGTTCATGAAAACATCGTTCAATGATTTATAGCTTTTCTTCAAATTAATGTAAATTAGGGTTCATAGTCGAAGTCATCGATCGTGCATGTGTTCATGTTATTTAAATTGAAAAACATGTACTTGATTCCAAACCATAATAATAAGATTAAATTGAAGCAATTTAATCAACATAAATTAAACCAAAGAGAATTCAATGAAAACCTTAATCAATTTGATTGCAATTTAATTGGAGAATTGAAGAATATTTGGGGACTCATTGAGTGAATGGAACCCATTGCTGAACTCCCTACATGCCTTGATTAAATCACTAAGCAATAATGAAGAAAAGAGACTTGAACTTGAAGAACCCTAACTTCTTCTTCCTTGATAAAGAGAGATGAGTTTTTGAGAAAATTTTAGAGAGGGTTTTAAAAATTTGAGGGAATGAAGAGTTAGGGAAATTTCTATGGGTGAAGGGTAGTTATAAGGCTTAAAATTTAAGTCAAAACAACGTAGTATAGGTATTAGATGCATAGGAAAAGACTAGAATAACCTTGACTTAAAAACTGACAGAATCCCTTAACTGAAGCCTTCATGGACCAATAATCCTTCCACAGATCGTCCATGCATCCGTGAAGGGTCATGATTTCCTGAGTCCTTGTGGTTTGGTTCACTTGAGGGTTAATAGGTTGTTGAAAACTTCAAAATTCGTGAACCCACTCATTGAACCATCCTTAAACTTTCCAACACTAGTTCAACTCCATGGCTCGGTCTATGGGTCGTGAACCTCTCGACGGACCATACATCCGTCAGTGAAAAGTGCACCACCAATTTTTTTATGAAACATCCTTTGCCAAGAAAACTTATCAAATTATAATGTGTTACAGGGACAATGCTACAACTGCTCCAAATGAGAGGAAGGTTCAGATGATTAGCTCATGAGGATCCTCACGAACAACTTCAAAATTTTGTGAATATTTGTGGGTCATTCGTCTTCAAGAACAACTCACAAGAGTCGATTCAGTTGAAATTATTCCCTTTCTCTTTAACTGGGAAAGCTAAAAGGTGGTTGGCTGAGTTGTCAAATGATTCTATTACCTCTTGGAAGAAGTTAACGGAGGCATAATTAGATATATTCTTTCCTTTATAAAAAATGGTCAAAATAAGGGACAACATACAAAACTTTAAATGAGTAGGAGGTGAACCTTTTCACGAGACATGGTTGCGGTTCAAAACATTGCTTTTACAATTCCCAACACATGGTGTGCTGGATAATTTGTTGTTGAAATACTTTTATTGTAGCCTTAATTCAGACAATAAGGGCTTCGCTTATCAACTTATTCAAGGTGGGATGATGTGACAACCGTTTGATGTGGCAATATTATTGCTAGATAAAATGACAAAAGTGAACCAAGCATGGCACTCTGGAGAGGATCAAGTCTCTTCTCAACAATTGGGCATAAACAAGGAACAAATGCAGAAAGATTATGAGTGTCACACCCCCTTTTTGTACGGCGATAGGGTTTTTCCAATTTAACTGACGGTATTGAATAAGGATTGTTTTATTTGTTTCAGAGTCGCCACTTGGAATTGAGTTGTGGTGTTCCAAGTCACCTTTTTCAATCCCTAATCAATAGGAAATGACTCTTTAGTTTTGGTCTGCAAACCAGAAATTCAGGTAAGGAATTCTGTTGACCGAGGGAAAGGTATTAGGCACCCCTCGAGTCCCGTGGTTCTAACACGGTTGCTTTTATTGACTTATACTTATTTTTAATATTTTTGGATATATTGTGTCTACATGCCATGGTTTACTTATTTTTTATGGTTGAATTTTTTATTATTCTGAATATAGATGCGTAACCGCATTGTTGGTCTTGACATTTAGAGGCATAACTGCCTTTTCCTCTCGAGTATCTAACACCTAATAATTCTATGTCTCATATCTTGATTTTAATTAAATAAAATATTTGTTAGAATAATTTTACCAAGGTGTGTCACCACATCCTTGATTTTTTTTTTTAATGTTTCAAAAAAGATGTGTAACCACATTTTTTATTGAAACAATTTCCTTTTTAATGTGTCTAAAATTTTGTCTAACGTTTAAAGAAAACATTTATTCCTTATAAAGAGAAAATCAAATAAAGTAAAATAAATCTACACTTCTAGAATACAATATGAAGTTTTGGATTATTTCTCTATATTTTTTTTTATTGCTTTACAAGTTAACGTCAAAATTAGCACACTTTTTAATCCAACAAAATAATAAAGAATTGTAAATATTTCTTATTTTTTGTTTGATAAAATAAAAATGACTATAATTTATTTAGTTATTTTAGCCTAACAATTCCTAGTTTATCATTATTAGATAAATCAAGACAAGAACAACACCATGACCTGTTCAATTGTAAGAGATCACAACTAACGAATAAAAGTATATAAATAAAAAATAATCATCAGTTAGATCTATCTTTATTCATCAAATAGAGATATAAAAACTAACAAATTATACAATTCAATCAAATTATGAATAAAAATAAAATATAAGAAAACTGGACATAAAAATTATATCAAATTCCATAAATAAATTAAAGATTTAAGGCAAAGTTATACCTCAAATGAAGAAAATAAGTACCACAAAATCTTAATCGAAGTTCGATTAAAACACCCACAAATCTTTTGTAGATTGGATGGAGTCATTTATGTATTGTGTTGGTATGAAATAAAGAAAACGTAAGAAAAGATGTGAATGTTTTGGTAAATTTTTGAAAGAAGAATAGAACAAAGATGTGTGTTTTCCTTCTCTTTTTTTTCCGTCTCTGTTGCTGAATGGCTTCGCTATTTCTTTATTTTTTTCCATCCCGTGTTTGTGTATGTAAATGTGTATATGTTGTGTAAGTCATGTAGTGGTGTGAGGAGTGTACGGTGGGACATGGGAAGTGGGGGTGAAAGGATAGGGGTAGTGGGGATACGTGAGTGGTAGGTTAGTTTTAGGTTTTTATTTTTATTTTTAATAATATAATATAATATAATATAATATAATATACTTTTAAACTAATAAAAACTGAGTAGCTAATAATAAATTATAAATAAGAAATACTAGCCTATTTACTACACTAAAAAAAATAAAACATAAATTATATTTATTTTTTTATTTTCATATCTCTTAAAATAAACTTACTAAAATAAGATGAAAATATAAAAATATTTAATGTAGATCTAGAAGAAATATGTAAGAAATATAAATGGTATAAAACTTTATGTTCGGTCAAAATTTACGTGTCTACAATTTGCTCCTCTTTGACTGGAAACACGAAGAGTTTGCAGACAAAGAACTAGATAACGTGACATGTTTTGACCAGACTCTTATTTGAAAGAAAAAAAATGTGCGACCGAGTCTTGGTTTTGGACATCCTACATATCCCAGGTTATAAGGGAATCAGGTCACATGTAGTTCAAGGAGATGAGGTGATAAGTTGGAAGTTAAATGAGGTTCCATCGAGGCTCCAGGTTGTGGCTCTTAATCTTACATAAAAACTGAAAGCTAATAGTCAAAAGTAAAATAAAAGTGCAAGGTCTTATCTATGCAACTTCTCTTGAGTCTTCACTTGAGTCTTGACTTTCAGTTATTACCTTGAGTTTTTGGGTGAGTATCTTGATCTTGAATTGAATTTGATGCTTAAGTTGCCACTTAGAGTGAGTTTTTAGCACTCTACAAAATGACAATTTGAAAATATTCTTGAATAATTGCATGTTTTCTTGATTAGAAGCTTAATAGAAGCAAGTATCAGGAGGTCAGGTTGCTACACGCATTAAAGAAGTTGATTCTAGCTATCACGGGGATTGATTATTCTGAAAAGAGTTGAAACTTTGTTCTTGAATTTCAAATCCATGTTTTGCTTCAAGAAATCTGAAAACCATCACAAACAAAAGAAATAAACAAAAAATTTGCCCCAGTTTTCACTAAAAAAAAATTGTGAGTTATTAGCAAATGTGAATTTTTTTTCTAAACTCAGATTAGGAAATGTTTATCCTAGGAGAAAATAAAAATAAAGGTCTCAAACTAGGAAGTGTTTATCCTAGGAGAAAATAAAATACAAATGTCTCCGACTAGGAAGTGTTTATCTAAAATAAAAATAACGATCTCAGACTAGAAAGTGTTTATCCTAGGAGAAAATAAAAAATAACGTCTCAGACTAGGAAGTGTTTATCCTAGGAGAAAATGAAAAATAACGGTGTCAGACTAGGAAACGTTTATCCTAGGAAAAAATAAAAAATAACAATCTCAAACTAGGAAGTGTTTGTCCTAGGAGAAAATAAAAAATAACGGTCTAAGACAAGGAAGTGTTTATCTTAGGAGAAAATGAAAAATAATGCCTCAGACTAGGAAGTGTTTACCCTAGGAGTAATTAAAAAATAACAATCTCATACTAGGAAGCGTTTATCCCAGGAGAAAATGAAAAATAACGGTCTCAGACTAGAAAGTGTTTATCCTAGGAGAAAATAAAAAAGAACAATCTCAGAATAGGAAGTGTTTATCCTATGAGAAGATAAAAGTAACTATTTGTGCAAGTATAAAAATAAAAATGGTGATAGGTTTTTATCATAACTCTGTTATCCAATTTGAACCTATGAAACACTGTTTATTTCAACAAGAAAGCTTCTTATTTCAAAAAAATAATAATTGTGAGTTTTAAATTGGTGGTTGATTTGTGGCCTTGGCTTTGAAGATGATTGATCTTGTTATTGCAATGTTGAGCCATATCAGTTTGGGCAGTCTGTTTTCGTTTGCCAGTCAGCCCACCTCGATAATCTTGAAAACATCTTCGGATTTGCTATATTCTTTCCGCCCTCCAACAATAAGTGAGTCTTGTATTCATATAAATTCTCAAAAATTGTCAATTCTTGCCAAGTTACTATGCATATCATTATTTCTTAGATCATATCACGATTGATGTGCTGACAAAACTTTGTTTTGTGCAATTGAAGAGATGGTAGCAATTTTGAAATCATTTTCCTCTTGCTTAATGAAGACTAACTCAAGATCGAATTGAGCGACACAAAATAAGAAGAAATAATATTTGATCCTTTTGAGAAAAATAATTAAATAAAAATAAATGGACTCCATTGATAGTGGTGGTCAATTCTAATGATCATGACATGCATTTCTGATTAAATGGTCTAGTCTGTCCAATCAATCTAAACTTCATCTCGTCAAACTTTCAACTTTGAAGTCAGACTTCTATAATCCAACTTTTGCATTTGATTTATGACTAACACTTGACTTGTGGTGCCTAAAAAGGTTTTCACTAACAAGTATCTCTCTTTTTTATTGTCTCTTACTTACTATCGTCTTACGGTGCCCTGAGAGTTTTCACCAATAAGACTCTGTCATTTTTCACTTTCTCTCAACTCAAATGATCTCTTCTAGTGCTTTCGATGATTTTCATCTATAAGATTCCCTCCTTTTTCACTCCTTATGCGAGTGGCATGACTTTTTTTCTAGTATGGTAATCAACACGGAAAGCTTGCTTGAGTTGTCATTGTTAAAAAATGATCAGAAGGTCTTTATTTGGACTGTAACGTGACTTTTGGACAGGGTTAAAAAGAAATGATCGGCATGAAAGCTCAAAGATATTGTGGTAACAGGGTTAAGACTTACAAATTTTGGAACTGACTTTTTTTTTTTTGCAAAAATAAAATAAAATAAAATAATATTATTATTATTATCATTATTATTTTTGCCCCAGTTTTTGTGATGAG
The DNA here is from genome assembly GCA_029007595.1 of Solanum commersonii. NCBI lineage: Eukaryota > Viridiplantae > Streptophyta > Magnoliopsida > Solanales > Solanaceae > Solanum > Solanum commersonii. The sequence goes on along the minus strand of JAJTWQ010000002.1, from coordinate 5,453,825 downwards.
GACTTTCTAGACTTTTGTTTGGTTGGACCGAACCTCAAAATAAGGTTACCTACATATCTTGTCAAAGCAAGAATCAGGTCGAACGTAGCTCAGGAAATTTGTTCTTCTGTTGTGATTGATTTTTCAACTTTTTTTTTTTTACTTTTTTTCTTGACCATATTTTTTTGTGACTTTTTTTTTTTGAATTTGTGATTCTTTTTTTTTCTTTTTTTTTTGACTGTATTTTGATTCCAAATGAAGGGTATGAAAGAAAATAAAATTACGGTTCAAAAGGAGTAGCAAAGGATTACACTGTGTTTTGATAATAGAATGAAATACCTTCGTCATATCAATTATTACAAATACCAAATACAAGCATGCCCTTTAAAATGTGAAGTGAAAATCATACATTATCTCTTTGCAACATACGCATTGATGGATATGTTTATCGTTTTTGTTGCATAATTGTCAGCTTGAAATCTTCATTTGAGTAATACCTTCTTGACAGCAAACAGTATACATTAATTTAAATGAAATTTATTCTTTTAACCATTTTCGATACTAAATGACGTATCAAGGTGTTGAAGTCCTTTATTTATTTCCTCGTTCTTTTTTTTTTTACTTCTTTAGTGTATTCATTCCATGACTAGATATAACCTTAAGATCTGACCAAATCATCTTGCATATCGCATCAGAAAAATTGAATTGAAAAGAGATGCATATATGAAAAGCCAAATAGAACGGATCAAAGTGACACAAGACAAATATTATATTAAGATAAAAGGACTTGATAACAAGACAACAAACTAAATTTTAGGTTACAACTCTATAATAACCCAACCTATGACAAGACTCAACAAACAAACACTTAAGAGAAATGATAGAAAGGTCTGACTTACTAAAATAAAATAAAAAAGAATTGCATAGCAGAAATGACAAAATAAACTATTAATACACTCTTTTTAGAGAAAAGAAGAGTGTCTCCCAATCACCAAGCTTGACTTCTTAGCCACTTCTTTGCACGTTAGCCTTAGTAAAAGCTCCACCAATTTCAATTATTTTTTCTTCAGAATTGAGAGAATTGTCATCACCCATCATCTCAATGAAGTGTACATCATTAGGTGCTAGTAGAGGATTCTGAGTAACATTTGAGGGATTATCATTTTGGACCACAATCGTCTTTGCTTGGATCATCTTTTCCACCTCACTTTTCAAAGTTACACAATATTCAGTATTGTGCCCTAGGGCATCAGAATGGTATGCACCTCGTGCTACATGATTGAAACCTTTTGGATGTGGATCTGCAAAATTTTGAGGAATCGGCTCTATCATATTCAAATGTTTTAATTTCTCAAACAAACTCCTGTAAGACTCTCCAATTGGTGTGAAATTGTTCACAGGTCTTTGACCTCCTTCAAATCCCTGTCTTGGATGGGGACTATAAGGTGTACGGAAATTTTGAGAAGAAAGACGAATATTTTGATATGTTGGCTCGCCATTGAGGATAGTTTGGTGGATATACATATGGTCGTCCACCATAGACTGCATATTGAGGGAGGACAATAGAGTATTGTGTGTCTTGCATGGGGAGATAGTGATGAAATTGAGGTGGTGCATATTGATAAACTGGACCCCTTCGACTTTTTTGTGTGTCAGACATAACATTTGCTACATCCTCCTTTATTTCCTTTCCCTTAAGATTTCCTAATCCATTTTTAATCACCTGTGTGATGGCTTTCAAGGCAGCTTGACTTACAATTTTTCCAGACTTAATGCTATTTTCCACCATTTCACCAATCTTAATAACTTCGGTGAATGTTTTTCCAACAACGGAAAGTAAATAATGAAAGAAGTCTGGTTCTTACGCTTGGAGAAAAACATCAATCATTTCAGACTTTTTCATTGGTGGTTTACCCTAGCAGCTTGCTCGCTACACCTAATAGCATATTCACGAAAATCTTCAATGGTCTTTTTTCTCATGTTGGCAAGTGAAGTACGATCTGGAATTATGTCAATGTTATATTGAAATTGTTGAACAAAACATCGAGCCAAATCATCCCATGTATGCCAGCTAGAAGTATCTTGATCTATGAACCATTCTGAGGCAATTCCCATCAAACTTTTCCCAAAATAGGCCATGAGCAAATCTTCTTTGCTTCCAGCCCCTCTCAGTTGATTACAATATCTATTTAATGAGCTACAAGATCTCCATGTCCATCATATTTCTCGAACTTTGAAGTTTTTAAAATTGATAGGTAAATGAACGTGGGGAAACATACACAAATCATTGAATGAGACACTTTTGTGACCTCCTAATCCTTGCTTATCTCTTACACTCTGTTTCAAACTCTTCATTTTTCTAGCCATTTCTTCATGTTCCTCATTCTTAACAGCTTTTTCAGCTTCAACATGGAAACTATACTGATGAGTGTAAGGGTAAGAGCCTGAAATTTTAAAAGTCACTTCAGGGGTATAATTTCGATCATATTGAACTTTAGGTGGAGGATCACTGTTGAATTTTTGCTCCATTATAGGATGTGGGAAACTATTAGTCGGCACAGTTGGCACTAAGAATGGATTACTCTTCATAGGTGTACTCAAAGGGGGCACAGTAGAATTCCAGCTACGTTGGATGCGTTAGCATATGTACCAAATCCAAGTGGATAAATTGGATCACTTATCGATACTTGGATAGGGGGTGGCATATTTGTATTTAGATAGTCACGGATTGAAGACGGTGGAGCTTGTCCACTCATGCAAGCTTCGTACATCTCTGCCATTTGTTGTCTTAGTATCCTTACCTCTTCGGTTGACACTGTTTCTTGTGACATCCTCTGGTTCTGGACCTCATCATTGTCTGACTTATTTCCCTCTTTGTGAGTCATTTTCTTTTTCTCTTTTGACTTTGTAATGTAGGGATGAGATGTCAGCTTAATCACAAACCACCCACCTTAATTTAACTGTGTGCATGGACGATAAAGTTTGTAACGGTTAGACTTTTCTTAATTTTTTTTTTTTAAATGATTTGATAATGCATTGATCAAATTCGTAATATTCTTGAAAACGTGAATAAGATCATTGCATATTTTTTCTAAAACTCACTAACTATGTCTTATTTAGAGCTTTGAGATAAAATCCTTTAGTTTTCTTTTGAATTATTAAAATAAAATTAAGAAAAATTTGTTTTTGATAAAGATTAAAGCTTCTTGTTTTTTCATTTTTGAAGAAAGGGTTTTTATTTTTATTTTTGAATAAAGATCACCGAACCCAAAGAGGGTTGCCTACGTATCTCATTGGGGTGAAAATTAGGTGTGCATAGTTCGTCCAGTTTGGACAGTTAAAAACTTTAAGCTATTAAAACTTCTTTTTTTGACAAATGCATTATTATTCAAGACTTTTTAAACAAATACATTTTTCATGTAGCTCATAAAAAGATCTAAGTGGTCAAGTAAGATATGAATACTTGTTCTAGACGGACTCAATTCTTATATCAAGTCACTAAGTCAAATACAAATTATGCAAATGAGTGGAGCCTACTAGTGGTAACCATGACATAAAGTAGATAGGTGTCTAGATTGGCTTACTCAAGTGGACAACTCGAGCCAAGGAGGGGCAACTTATCGGTAGCAACGCTATTCTGACTTCATTACTGATCCAACCCTGCCTAAGATATGTGACTAAATATCATTCACTGGGTGTCAAGACACTCCAAATTTATCTCAAGGGAAAATATGATGTATAACTGCATTATTGTAAACGTGTATTAAGTGTATTCAAAGACTCATAAGGTGTGCGTGAAAGAAAATAATTTAGTATAGTTCAACAATATAAATATAAAAAGCAATAATTGAGCTGCAAGTAGCACGTTAGGCCATCAAACACAATATATCCAATAAAATAAAATAATAAAATCAAGTAAAAGTCAATATAACAAAGCTCGATTTCTAGTTATTCTCCAGCGGAGTCACTAGAGATGTCACACCCCTTTTTCATACGGCGATAGTGTTTTTCCTATTTAAGTGACGGTATTGAATAGGGATTGTTTTATTAGTTTCAGAGTCGCCACTTGGAATTGAGTTGTGGTGTTCCAAGTCACCTTTTTCAATCCCTAATCAATAGGAAATGACTCTTTAGTTTTGGTCTGCGAACCAGAAATTCAAGTAATGAATTCTGTTGACTGAGCGGAAGGTATTAGGCACTCCTTGAGTCCCGTGGTTCTAACACGGTCGCTTTTATTGACTTATACTTATTTTTACTATTTTTGGATATATTGTGTCTACAGGCCATGGTTTACTTATTTTTTATGGTTGAATTTTTTATTAGTCTGAACCAAGATGCGTAACCGCATTGTTGGTCTTGACATTTAGAGGCATAACTGCCTTTTCCTCTCGAGTATCTCACACCTAATAATTCTATGTCTCATATCTTGATTTTAATTAAATAAAATATTTGTTAGAATAATTTTACCAAGGTGTGTCACCACATTCTTGAATTTTTTTTTTTAATGTTTCAAAAAAGATGTGTAACCGCATTCTTTATCAAAATAATTTCCTTTTTAATGTGTCTAAAATTTTATCTAACGTTAAAAGAAAACATTTATTCTTTATAAAGACAAAGTCAAATAAAGTCAAATAAATCTACACGTCTAGAATACAATATGAAATTTTGGATTATTTCTATTACTTTACAAGTTAACGTCAAAATTAGCACACACCTTTTAATCCAACAAAATAATAAAGAATTGTAAAATATTTCTTATTTTTTGTTTGATAAAAAAAATGACTATAATTTATTTAGTTATTTTAGCCTAACAATTCCTAGTTTATCATTATTATATAAATCAAGACAAGAACAACACCATGACCTGTTCAATTGTAAGAGATCACAACTAATGAATAAAAGTAAATAAATAAAAAATAATCATCAGTTAGATCTATCTTCATTCATCAAATAGAGATATAACAAGTAACAAATTATTCATTTCAATCAAATTATGAATAACAATAAAATATAAGAAAACTGGTCATAAAAATTACATCAAATTCCATAAATAAAGTAAAGATTGAAGGCAAAGTTATACCTTAAATGAAGTAAATACGTACCACAAAATCTTAATCGAAGCTCGATTAAAACACCAACAAATCTTTTGTAGATTGTATGGAGTGATATATGTATTGTATTGGTATGAAAATAAAGAAAACGTAAGAAAAGATGTGAATGTTTTGGAAAAAATTTAAAAGTAGAATAGAACAAAGATGTGTGTTTTCATTTTTTCTTCCGTCTCTGTTGCTGAATGGTTTTGCTAATTTTTTTTCCCGTCCCGTGTGTGTATGTAAATGTGTATATATTGTGTAAGTCAAGTCATGTAGTGGTGTGAGGAATGTACGGTGGAACATGGGACAGGGGGGTGAAAGTATAGGGGTAGTGGGGATACGTGAGTGGTAGGTTAGTTTTAGGTTTTTATTTTTATTTTTAATAATATAATATACTTTTAAACAAATAAAAACGGAGTAGCTAATAATAAATTATATATAAGAAATACTAGCTTATTTACCAAACTAAAAAAAATAAAACATAAATTATATTTATTTTTTATTATTTTCATATCTTTTAAAATAAACTTACTAAAATAAGATGAAAATATAAAAATATTTAATGTAGACCTAGAAGAAATATTTAAGAAATATAAATGGTATAAAACTTTATGTTCGATCAAAAATTACGTGTCTACAGTTTGCCCCTCTTTGACGGGAAACACGAAGAGTTTGCAGACAAAGAACTAGATAACGTGACTAGTTTTGACCAAACTCTTATTAGAAAGAAAAAAAATGTGCGACCGAGTCTTGGTTTTGGACATCCTACATATCCCGAGTTATAAGGGAATCAGGTCACGTGTAGTTCAAGGAAATGAGGTGATAAGTTGGAAGTTAAATGAGGTTCCATCGAGGCTCCAGGTTGCGGCTCTTATCCTTACATAAAAAATGAAAGCTAATAGTCAAAAGAAAAACAAAAGTACAAGGTCCTATCTATGCAGCTTCTCTTGAGTCTTTACTTGAATCTTGACTTTCAGATATCACCTTGAGTTTTTGGGTGAGTATCTTGATCTTGAGTTAAATTTGATGCTTAACTTGCCACTTAGAGTGAGTTTTTAGCACTCTTCAAAATGAAAATTTGAAAATCTTCTTGAATAATTGCATGTTTTCTTGATTAGAAGCAGGTGTTAGGAGGTCAGGTTGCTACATGCATTGAAGAAGCTGATTCTAGCTATCATGGGGATTGATTATTCTGAAAAGGGTTGAAACTTTGTTCTTAAATTTCAAATCCATGTTTTGCCTGAATAAATGTGAAAACCATCACAAACAAATGAAATAAACAAAAATTTTGCCCCAGTTTTCACTGGAATTTTTTTCTGAGATATTAGCAAATGTGATTTTTTTTTATAAACTCAGACTAGGAAATATTTATCCTAAGAGAAAATAAAAATAAAGGTCTCAGACTAGGAAGTGTTTATCCTAGCAGAAAAGAAAATAGAAATGTCTTAGACTAGGAAGTGTTTATCCTAAATAAAAATAACGATCTCAGACTAGGAAGTGTTTATCCTAGGAGAAAATAAAAAATAACGTCTCATACTAGGAAGTATTTATCCTAGGAGAAAACGAAAAATAACGGTCTCAGACTAGGAAGCGTTTATCCTAGGAGAAAAAAAAATAACGGTCTCAGACAAGGAAATGTTTATCCTAGGAGAAAATGAAAAATAATGATCTCAGACTAGGAAGTGTTTATCCTAGGAGAAAATAAAAAATAACAATCTCATACTAGGAAGTGTTTATCCCAGGAGAAAATGAAAAATAACAGTCTCAGACTAGAAAGTGTTTTTCCTAGGAGAAAATTAAAAAAAAAAACAATTTCAGACTAGGAAGTGTTTATCCTAAGAGAAGATAAAAATAACGGTCTCAAACTAGGAAGTGTTTATCCTAGGAAAAAATAAAGAAAGCAATCTCAGACTAGGAAGTGTTTATCCTAGGAGCAGATAAAAATAATGGTCTCAGACTAGGAAGTGTTTATCCTAGGATAAAATGAAAAATAACGTCTCAGACTTGAAAGAGTTTATCCTAGGAGTAAAAAATAAAAAATAACGATCTCAGACTAGGAAATGTTTATCCGAGGAGAAAATAAAAAATAACGTCTCAGACTAGGAAGTGTTTATCCTAGGAGAAAATGAAAAATAACGGTCTTAGACTAGGAAGCGTTTATCCTTGGAGAATATAAAAAAACAATCTCAGATTAGGAAGTATTTATCCTAGGAGAAAATAAAAATAACGGTTTCAGACTAGGAAGTGTCAATCCTAGGAGAAAATAAAAAATAACGTCTCAGACTAGGAAGTGTTTATCACAGGAGAAAATGAAAAATAACGGTCTCAGACTAGGAAGTGTTTATCCTAGGAGAAAATAAAAAAAAACAATCTCAGACTAGGAAGTGTTTATCCTAGGAGAAGATAAAAATAACTATTTGTGCAAGTATAAAAATAAAAATGGTGATAGGTTTTTATCATAACTCTGTTATCCAATTTGAACCTGTGAAACAATGTTTATTTCAGCAAGAAAGCTTTTAATTTCAAAATAAAATAAAATTGTGAGTTTTAAATTGGTGGTTGATTTGTGGCCTTGGCTTTGAAGATGATTGATCCTGCTATTGCAATGTTAAACCATATCAATTTGGGCAGACTGTTTTCGTTTGCTAGTCAAGCCACCTAGATAATCTTGAAAACATATTCAGATTTGCTATATTGTTTCCACCCTCCAACAATAATTGAATCTTGTATTCATATAAATTCTGAAATATTGTCAATTGTTGACAAGTTACTATGCATATCATTATTTCTTAGATCATATCACGATTGATGTTCTGACCAAACTTTGTATTGTGCAATTGAAGAGATGAAAGCAAATTTTGAAATCATTTTCCGCTTGCTTAATGAAGACTAACTCAAGATCGAATTGAGCGACACAAAATAAGAAGAAATAATATTTGATCCTTTTGAGAAAAATAATTAAATAAAAATAAATGGACTCCATTGATCACTGGTGGTCAATCCTAATGATCATGACATGCATTTCGGATTAAATGACATAGTCTGTTCAATCAATCTAAATTTCATCTTCATCAAACTTTCAACTTTGAAGTCAGACTTCTATAATCCAACTTTTGCATTTGATTTATGACTAACACTTTACTTGTGGTGCCTCAAAAGGTTTTCACTAACAAGTCTCTCTCTTTTTTATTATCTCTCACTCACTATCGTCTTACGGTGCCCTGAGAGTTTTCACCAATAAGACTCTCATTTTTCACTTTCTCTCAACTCAAATGATCTCTTATAGTGCTTTCGATGATTTTCATCTATAAGATTCCCTTCTTTTTCAATCCTTATGCAAGTGGCATGACATTTTTGCTAGTTTGATAATCAACACGGAAAACTTGCTTGAGTTGTCATTGTTAAAAAATGATCAGAAGGTCTTTATTTGGACTGTAACGTGACTTTTGGACAGGGTTACAAAGAAATGATCGGCATGAAAGCTCAAAGATATTGTGGTAACAAGGTTAAGACTTACAAATTTTGGAATTGGCTTTTTTTTTTTGCAAAAATAAAATAATAATAATAATAATAATTTTATTTTTATTATTATTGCCCCAGTTTTTGTGATGAGGACTTTTTAGATGTTTTCTTGGTTGGACCGAACCTCAAAATAAGGTTTCCTATGTATCTGGTCAAAGCCAGAATCAGGTCGAACGTAGTTTAGGAAATTTGTTCTTTTGTTGTTATTGATTTTTCAACTTTTTTTTCCACTTTTTTTCTGACTTTATTTTTTTTTGAATTGGTGATTCTTTTTTTTTTCTTTCTTTTTTGACTGTATTTTGATTCCAAATGAAGGGTATGAAAGAAAATAAAATTAAGGTTCAAAAGGGGTAGCAAAGGATTACACTGTGTTTGGATAGTAGAATGAAATTCCTTCGTCATATCAATTATTACAAATGCCAAATACAAGCATGCCCTTTAAGATGTGAAGTGAAAATCATACATTATCTCTTTGCAACGTACGCATTGATGGATATGTTTATCGTTTTTGTTCCATATTTGTCAGCTTGAAATCTCCATTTGAGTAATACCTTGTTGACAACAAATGGTATACGTTAATTTAAATGAAATTTATTCTTTTAACCATTTTCGATACTAAAGGACGTATCAAGGTGTTTAAGTCCTTTATTCATTTCCTCGTTCTTTTTTTTTACTTCTTTGGTGTATTCATTCCATGACTAGATATAACCTTAAGATCTGACCAAATTCTCTTGCATATCGTGTCAGAAAAATTGAATTGAAAAGAGATGCTATATGAAAAGCCAAATAGAATGGATCAAAGTGACACAAGACAAATATTATATTAAGATAAATGGACTTGATAACAAGACAACAAACTAAATTTTAGGTTACAACTCTATAATAACCCAACCTATGACAAGACTTAACAAACAAACACTTAAGAGAAATGATAGAAAGGTCTGACTTACTAAAATAAAATAAAAAAGAATTGCATAGCAGAAATGATGACAAAATAAACTATTGATACACACTTTTTAGAGAAAAGAAGAGTGTCTCCCAATCACCAAGCTTGACTTCTTTGCCACTTCTTTGCACGTAAGCATTAGTTAAATCTCCACCAATTTCAATTGTTTTTTCTTCAGAATTGAGAGAATTGTCATCACCCATCATCTCAATGAAGTGTACATCATTAGGTGCTGGTAGAGGATTCTGAGTAACATTTGAGGGATTATCATTTTTTACCACAATCATCTTTTCTTGGATCATCTTTTCCACCTCACTTTTCAAAGTTCCACAATCTTCAGTATTGTGCCCTTGAGCATCAGAATGGTATGCACATCGTGCTAGAGGATTGAAACCTTTTGAACGTGGATCTGCAAAATTTTGAGGAATCGACTCTATTATATTCAAATGCTTCAATTTCTCAAATAAACTCCTGTAAGACTCTCCAATTGGTGTGAAATTGTTCACGGGTCTTTGACCTCCTTCAAATCCCTATCTTGGAAGGGGACTATAAGGTGTACGAGAATTTTGAGAAGAAGGACGAATATTTTGATATGTTGGCGCTTGCCATTGAGGATAGTTTGGTGGATATGTATATGCTTGTGCACCATAGACTGCATATTGAGGTGGGACAATAGAGTATTGTGTGTCTTGCATGGGGAGATAGTGATGAAATTGAGGTGGTGCATATTGATAAACTGGACCCCTTGGACCTTTTTGTGTGTCTGACACAACATTTGCTACATCCTCCTTTATTTTCTTTCCCTTAAGATTTCCTAATCCATTTTTAATCACCTGTGTGATGGCTTTCAAGGCAGCTTGACTTACAATTTTTCCAGACTTGATGTCATTTCCCACCATTTCACCATTCTTAATAACCTCGGTGAATGTTTTTCCAACAACGAAAAGTAAATAATGAAAGTAGTCTGGTTCTTACGCTTGGAGAAAAACATCGATCATTTCAGACTCTTTCATTGGTGGCTTAATCCTAGCAGCTTCCTCCCTCCACCAAATAGCATATTCACGAAAATTTTCAATTGTCTTTTTTCTCGTGTTGGCAAGTGAAGTACGATCTGGAACTATGTCAATGTTATATTGAAATTGTTGAATAAAACATCGAGCCAAATCATCCCATGTATGCCAATTAGAAGTATCTTGATCTATGAACCATTCTGAGGCAATTCCCATAAAACTTTTCCCAAAATAGGCCATGAGCAACTCTTCTTTGCTTCCAGCCCCTCTCAGTTGATTACAATATCTCTTTAATGAGCTACAAGATCTCCATGTCCATCATATTTCTCGAACTTTGAAGTTTTTAAAATCGATGGGTAGATGAACGTGGGGAAACATGCACAAATCATTGAATGGGACATTTTTGTGACCTCCCAATCCTTGCATATCTCCTACACTTTGTTCCAAACTCTTCATTTTTCTAGCCATTTCTTCATGTTCCTCATTATTAACAGCTTTTTTAGCTTCAACATGGGAACTATATTGATGAGTGTAAGGGTAAGAGCCTGAAATTTTAAAAGTCACTTCAGGGGTATAATCTCAATCATGTTGAACTTTAGGTGGAGGATCACTGTTGAATTTTTGCTCCATTATAGGCGGCGGAAAGCTATTAGTCGACACAATTGGCACTAAGAATGGATTACTCTTCATAGGTGTACTTAAAGGGCGCACCGTAGAAGTTCCAGTTACGTTGGATGCGTTAGCATAGGGACCAAATCTAAGTGGATAAATTGGATCACTTATCGATACTTGGATTGGGGGTGGCATATTTGTATTTAGATAGTCACGGATTGAAGAAGGTGGAGCTTTTCCACTCATGCAAGTTTCGTACATCTCCGCCATTTGCTGTATTAGTATCCTTACCTCTTCGGTTGACACTTTTATTGTGACATCCTTTGGTTCTGGACCTCATCATTGTTCAACTCATTTCCTTCTTTGTGAGTCATTTTCTGAAACGACCCCAAAAAATGTCTGAAAATGTGCTTCGAAAACACCTAAAATTATAATTTCCATATATCTCAAAATCCGTGCATCATTTCGGAAATTCAACTTCATATTCTTATTCAGGGGGTCAAATTGAGTGGAAAATGGGTCTAACCCGAATTTTAGAACAACCGTATCAAAATTCAAAAATTGCAAAATATGCGATTTTGAAGGTCAACTTTAAAGGGGAATATCTCTTAGCACACAAGGAACTGGAAGGAGCTCAAACTATCAAAATTAAAGCTCTGTGAGTTATCTTTCCAACGCAATTTGTTTCACCTCATTCGGAGTTCGGACGAAGGAGTTATGTCCATTTTCGTAAAATCTGTCTGGCAGAAAATGCAATTTCCAGTGACCGAAATTACTGTTCACCCGCCTCATTTTTTTTTCTAAGTGTTGGTTCCGTTTTTCCAAAGGGCATTTGTTATTTCCTATATAACATTAATTCAATTCTCATCTCTAAAACATTTCCCAAAACACCTCTCCCATACCTAGACACATTTTCTCTCAAGTTCTCTCAAGAACCCTAATCCAAAAACTTCATCAAGATTGAAGAGATTTTGCTCCAAGTTCCAAGCTTCCATTGAAGACACTCTCAAGACCTTCATAAAAACTCAAGGTATGTGGGTTTGATTGTGGAAATCTTCCTTTCCACAAGCTCAACCATTTATCCTCTATTACTACTTCAAGTTTATGGGTCCTTATGTTTATTTATGAACTCTTGAGTATGGAATCACTACTACACACCCTATTAAGGTCTATCTTGCATATTATCATGAAATGGTATTATTATGTGATGTTTATGGTTTTCATGCCTCCATGATCAAATTATGAAGGTTGTTAAATATGTATATATATATGTATGTTATTCGTGGGCTGTTTTATATGGATTTTGAAATTGGTTGGACTTAGTACTCTTGAAACATATGATTTTATTTACATGAACAAGTAGCCCACCATATGTTTGATAAAATGTCATTTATAGAATTCTTATGAAATGGAAGGTCCAATGTACGTCCTATGAGTCGGATGATTATATAAGTATTGAAATGATGATGAAAAAAAATACATGTATATGATTTTCTCTATATAGTGTGTGAGTCGACCAAACCTAGCTCGGGGGGTTGTAGGCCCGGGTAACCGTATCAAGGGGTTGGTACCTTGGTTGCCTAGTACGGGGGGTAGTAGGCCCGTATAACCGTATCGAGGGGTTTGTACCTTGGTTGCCTAGTAAGGGTGGTAGTAGGCCCGTATAACCATATCGAGGGTTTGTACCTTTGTTCCTAGCTCGGGGCGTGGTAGGCCCGGGTAACCACATTGAGGGGTTTGTACCTCTTTCGCCTCTCCAAGGGGGTGGTAGGCCTTGGAAATACTATATTGATGGTCACTCACTACGTATATACTATGCCCTACTAAATATGATTTTTTTATATAAGAATCATTATACATATCATCTCATTAATATGCTATCTATCGGGTACGATTATGCATTTTGCCTATGATGTCCATCCATTGTTGCATTGCATTGCATCCCATATACTTAGTACATTCAAACGTACTAATGCATACTCTATGCCTACATGATGTCACCATGTAGGGACCGGAGCACCGTCTGACCATCCTCCTCCGCGTGGCTAATTCGATTTTCTATCGAGCTTATTGGTGAGTCCTCCATTCCGGGGACGTTGCTTATGATCTCTTGCTATGTATAAGACTTTTCCTTTTTAATTATGTATTGACTATGAGGGTGAGCCCGGTAGTTTGTCTCGGCCCCCGCTAAGTATCCATGTTTAGAGGTGGTGTTGGATAAGTTGTGTATTTTACTTGAGCTTGACTCATCTATGGTATTTATGTATTATTCTTCTTCTTTTTTCTTGTTCCCTTAGTCCCGATTTTCCCTTGATTATGCTTATTGCTTATGGTCATTTTAATTGCTTTCGCGACCAAGGATGTGTAATGATATGTTATGAGGATTGTTTGGGGTTCCCTCGAGTTCCCCATTAGCCGGTCACGTCTAAGCCCTAGGCTTGGGTCGTGACATTTTCTCTTTCCCTTTTGACCTTGTATTGTTAGGATGAGATGCCAGTTGAACTGCAAACCAACCACATTAATTTAGCTGTGTGCATGGATGATAAAGTTTGTAACGGTTAGACATTTCTTAATTATTGGTTTTTTTTAAATGATTTGATAATGCATAGAACAAAACCGTAATATGCTTGAGAACATGAATAAGATCAATGCATATTTTTTGTAAAACTCAATAACTATGTTTTTTTAGAGCTTTCAAATAAAATCCTTTAGTTTTCTTTTGAATTATTAAAATACAATTAAGAAAAACTTGTTTTTGATAAATATTAAAGCTGCTTGTTTTTTCATTTTTTTAAAAAGGTTTTTTATTTTTATTTTTAATAAAGATCACTGAACCCAAAGAGGTTTGCGTACATATCTCATTGGGGTGAGAATCATGTGTGCATTGTTTGTCCAGTTTGGACAGTTAAAAACTTTAAGTAATTAAAACTTCTTGTTTTGACAAATGCATTATTATTCAAGACTTTCTAAACAAATACATTTTTCATGTAGCTCATAAAAAGATCTAAGTGTTCAAGTAAGAAATGAATACTTGTCCTAGACGGCTCAATTTTTATATCAAGTCATTAAGTCAATTACAAATTATGCAAATGAGTGGAGCCTACTAGTGGTAACCATGACCTAAAGGATAAGTGTCTAGACTAACTTACTCAAGTGGACAACTCGAGCCAGGGAGGGGAAACTTATCGGTAGCAGCGCTATTCCTACTTCATTAATGATCTAACCCAATCTAAGATATGCGACTAAATATCATTCACTGGGTGTCAAGACACTCCAACTTTATCTCAAGGAAAAATAGGATGCATAACTGCATTCATGTGTACGTGTGCTAAGTGTATTCAAAGACTCATAAGGTGTGCGTGAAAGAAAACAATTTTGTATAGTGCAACAATATAAATATAAAAAGCAATAATTGAGCAGCAAGTAGCACATTAGGCCATCAAACACAACATATCCAATAAAATAAAATAATAAAATCAAGTAAAAGTCAATATAACAAAGCTCGAATTCTGGGTATTCCCCAACGAAGTCGCCAGAGATGTCATACACCTTTTTCATACTGCGATAGTGTTTTTCCAATCCAAGTGATGGTATTGAATAAGAATTGTTTTATTTGTTTCAGAATCGTCACTTGAAATTGAATTGTGGTGTTTCAAGTCACATTTTGAATCCCTAATCAATAGGAAATGACTCTTTAATTTTGGTTTGCGAACCAGAAATTATGGTAAGGAATTCTGTTGACCGAAGGGAAGGTATTAGGCATCTCTCGAGTCCCATGGTTCTAACACGGTCGCTTTTATTGACTTATACTTATTTTTACTATTTTGGATATATTGTGTCTACAAGCCATGGTTTACTTATTTTTTATGGTTGAATTTTTTATTAGTCTGAACCTAGATGCATAACCGCATTGTTGGTCTTGACATTTAGAGGCATAACTGCCTTTTCATCTCGAGTATCTCACACCTAATAATTCTATGTCTCATATCTTGATTTTAATTAAATAAAATATTTGTTAGAATAATTTTACCAAGGTGTGTTATCACATCCTTGAATTTTTTTTAATGTTTCAAAAAAGATGTGTAACCACATTCTTTATTGAAACAATTTCCTTTTTAATGTGTCTAAAATTTTACCTAACGTTAAAAGAAAACATTTATTCCTTATAAAGATAAAAAAAAAAAATCTACACTTCTAGAATACAATATGAAATTTTGGATTGTTTCTATATATTTTTTTATTACTTTACAAGTTTACGTCAAAATTAGCACACACTTTTTAATCCAACAAAATAATAAGAATTGTAAAATATTTCTTATTTTTTGTTTGATAAAATAAAAATGACTATAATTTATTTAGTTATTTTAGCCTAACAATTCCTAGTTTATCATTATTATATAAATCATGACAGCATACTAGTAGAAAGTTAAGAAAAATAAGAAGAAAATTAAACAAATTATATCCGGAATATAAACAACTTAATACCACAAAAGCTGATAACTAAAAATTAAATCAATTAATAAATAATATATCTAAAATAGAATATAAATATATTCAATATTTAAAGATACAATGAATAGCGAGAATAATGAATATAAAGAAAAACTTACTGAAATAATTATAGCGAAAAAGCAAGAATTAGAACATAGGCAAAATAGACTTAATAATAACATATTTACAGGAATTTGTAAGAAATCTATAGTAGCACAGAGAAAAACTATTTTATATCTAGAAATACAAATAGAAAGTTTAGAATATAAACTTCAACACAATCTATAAATGAATAAGGAAGAATACGCAATAGATGAAAAAACATATGAAAACTATGACGGATTAAAAATACAGATAATATTTTCTAATCTAGGAAGACGATATAAGAAAATAGGTGACAATCTAAGTTTAATGCTAGAAAAAAAAAGGTAAAACTAGAAGATAATTTAACTTTGCTATGATAAGAATAACAAAAGAAAATGAAGAAATAGATAGAAAAACATAAATCGAAAAAATAAAACAATAAGCAAAAAAGGAAGTACAACAATTAGAAGAAGTAAAAAATACTAAAATAATAGAACTAGAAAAAGAACTGACAATATTAAAAAAAATGTATGAAATCAAACAAAAAGAAAAAGAACAAAAAACAAAATTAACAAATGAGATATTTAAATATAAAGAAAAATTGCAACTAGAAGATGAATTAGAAGAAAAAGAAGAAAATAGTCAAGATAATCTACCCGAAATAAGAATTGATGAAATAAACGACGATGATCTAGAACAACATTCGGAAACAAGCGAAACATATACGGAGCTTTTAGCAAAATAGATAATACAAAGAATTTAGAAATAAATACAGGAGACGTAGATTGCAAATCCACCAAAGGGAAGGTTAAAATACTAATAATAAACAAACGAATAATAAATAAAGAAATACAAGATATTAAGGCTAAAAATTCAATGAAATATGTACATTTAGGAGGAACGAAAATATTAATAAAAGCGTGTTTTAGAGAAGGAATAGATAAACCCATAGAAATATACTTAGCAGATGATAAGATCATACAACCTATAGAAAAAAGTATAATAAGCGCAGTAACAGGTAACCTCATATACCAAAAATTTAAATTTATAATAAGTGCTAACTACTCAGTAGCAGTAAATGACAGAAATATAGATAAATCATTAGTATTATATTGCAAAATGTCATGGATACAACTAGCTCCGGGAAGTAAAATATTTATAGCTAGATGTAAAAACATATATGTTTAAATAACAAAACATAAAATAACAGCAAAAAACAAAATAAATAAAATAAAAATAGAAGATCCCTATGAAAGAATAGTTACAGTCATAGATAAGAATGATTATAGTTATAATGAGATTGACATAGAAGAAGATTTAGAAATAGTAAAAGAAAAATTAAGCACATAAAAAAGAATAAACTGTGAAATACCACAAATATCATAAAAAATGAGCACCTCAAGAAGAATAGATAAAACTCCACAAAAATCAATGGAAGAAGAAAAAAAACCACATCATTACTACATAACGGGAAAAATGGAACAACAAAAATATTTAATATTAATAAATACAGGACTAGAAGAAAACTATATTACAAGAGGATTGGTGACGGAAGATGAAATAATAACTACTGAACAATCATGCCCCGAACTACCAAAAGCATTAACATATACCAAAGAAACTACGGAAAAGGAAATAATCATTGGAGGAATACCAATAATAATAAAGTTTAAAGTATATCAAGGAGATGAAAATATCACTTTAGAAATAAAATGGCTAGAATAAGTAAAACCATATAATCTAGAATATAAACAGTTGACAATAAATTATGAAAATAAAAGAGTAATAATAAAAAGGACTTTAGTATGATAAAAATATGAAAATATATATACCTGCAAAGATAATAATAGAAGGATATTACAACAGATATTATATACCAATGATAGATACGGGAGCAAAAGTTAATATATGTAAATACAATTGTTTACCAGAAGATAAGTGGAAAAAATTAAAAACACCGATAGTAGTAACAGGATTTAATAATGAAGGAAGCATGATCACATGAAAGGCAAAAAATATAAAAATACAATATGGGATAAGATATTAATTATAGAGGAAATATATAACTTTGAATTGACTACAAAAGATATGTTATTAGGGATGCCATTTTTAGAAAAATTATACCCACACATAATAACAAAAACACACTGGTGGTTCACAACACCGTGTAAATAAAAAATAGGAGCAAAAAGAGTAAATAATAAAAAACGAAAAATAACAGAATGGATAAAAGGAAGCGAAAATATTACACAAAAATTAGAAAATATAAAAGAAGAAGATCCTAAAATAGAATTAATTATATTCTCCATAGATAAAGTAAAGATAATTCAAGATAAGTTAGAATTATTAAATAGTGAGGATCCTTTACAAGGATGGGAGAAACATAAAACAAAAGTAAAAATTGAACTAATTGATAATACTAGTATAATAACCCAAAAACCATTAAAGTATAATTTTAATTATTTAACCGAATTTAAGATACATATAAATGAATTACTAGAAAAAGGGTATATACAAGAAGGCAATAGTAAGCACCCAAGCCCGACATTTATCGTAAATAAACATAGTAAACAAAAAAGAGGAAAAAGTAGAATGATTATTGATTATAGAAATTTAAATGCAAAAACTAAAACATATAACTATCCGATACCAAATAAAATACTAAAGATAAGACAAATACAATGATATAATTATTTTAGCAAATTTGATTGTAAATCAGGATTTTATCACTTAAAATTAGAAGAAGAATCTAAAAAACTAACAACATTCACTGTACCACAAGGATTTTACGAATGAAATGTAGTACCATTTGGATATAAAAATGCACTAGGTATATACCAACACTTTATGGATAACTATTTTAAACAATTAGAAAATTGTGTAGTATATATTGATGATATATTACTATATTCTAAAACCCAAGATGAACACATAAGATTATTAGAAAAATTGATACATATTATAGAATATTCATGCATAAGCCTAAGTAAAAAGAAAGCAGACATAATTAAAAGTCAAATAGAATTCCTAGGAATACAAAAAGATAAAAATGCAAACGCATATAGTACAAAAAATAATTAACTCAAAAGAACAACTAGATACGAAAAAGAAATTACAGTCATTTCTAGGACTTGTAAACCAAGTAAGAGAATATATACCAAAATTAGCAGAAAATTTAAAATCATTACAACAAAAATTAAAGAAAGATGTAGAATACTAGTTTGATAAGAAAGACCAAACACAAATACAAAAAATAAAATTATTATGTAAGAACTTACCTAAACTATATTTTCCGGATGAAAACAAAAAATTTACTTATATAGTAGAATCAGACGCTAGTGAAAAAGGTTATGGAGGAATCTTAAAATACAACTACGATGCAGAAAAAAATAGAACATCATTGTAGATATTATTCAGGAACATTTACTAATACAGAAATAAAATGGGAAATAAACAGGAAAGAATTATATTCAGTGTATAAATATTTACTATCATTTGAACCATATATCGTATATAACAAATTTATTATAAGGACAGATAACACACAAGTAAAATGGTGGCTAACAAGAAAAATACAAGATTCGGTAACAACAAAAGAAATAAGGAGATTGGTATTCAATATATTAAATTTTATATTTACAATTGAAGTAATAAAAATTGATAAGAATGTTATTGTAGATTACCTATCACGACAAAGCTACTCAGACTGAGACTGAGGAAGAAGTTACAATTGAAAAGATACTCAAAGCCATTACTACACTTTGTACAAAAGTGGATAGTATGGACAACGAGATACAAAAGCTAAAGACTAATGAAGATAATCTGAAATCTAAAGCTAGTCAGCAGCATGACTATAAAAATGAGGAGCTACGTCGATCGAAAGATGGAAAAAACCCAGAGCTAAAAGGAGACGATGGGAAACTCCTTAAAGCCCATAATGTTTGTTTAAATACAGCTGCAGGTACAAGCAAACAAGTTAGCGATAAACGACATAAAAATGCGAACTTAAACCAGCTATTCGAAAAACCATTTACCCTAAGGGCACCTAGACATATGTCCATGGAACCACAAACATCTACATACGCAGATAGTTTGCAAAACCAAAATGAGAAAAAGACATATAACTACATCACACGAACCTATATAAAAAATATATACAAAATCCAAACTTATTTAAACCTTAACCCCAGATCAGCTACAAAAGAACCAAATCAGGATTATTTGACACAAAAGTTACAAGGATATAACAAGTTAATTGCACGGCAAAAAACTAACGCTAAATTAGTAAGAACATGTTACAACTATGGACTGTTAAATACCGTATACACATACAACGAAGAAGAAGTTAGTGGAATACCAGAACTACACAAGGCATTCGTCACATACAAAAGAGTTACAAAAGGAAATTTATTTTATATAAAATTCTATACAAAGACCAAATGGAGATATTATACGAGGAAATAAAACCTCTAATACAGGTTATCAAGATAGAACTAACTAAAGATATGTTTATACCCGAGGACATCGGACAACAAGAAGAGATATGCAAAATAGAGATACCAAGTTTTTATGACAACAAAAGAATAATTGGTATATCAACTATTTTAAAAGAATTAGCAAATAATTATTTAAACGAAAATGCTATATGACGTTATTACTCGAGAGATCAATTAATGATATATTCAAATTCAAGAGAACTACGAAGAACATATATGGTTGAAGTCCAGCGATGGATCTTATTATTATTAAAACCAGAGGAACGACCTACGACAAGAGCACTAAAAGCAGGATTTATTTCAACAGAGTTATTAACCAGATATTGCAAACTAATTGGACACAAATATCCTGATCACATATGTTCGAAATGTAACGGTGAAGATAACATAATTCCAAATGTCGATTTCGAGTAAAAGAAGATGATGAAGATAAGATACAGACAAGACAAGATAAGATATGGACAAGATAAAAGGCAAATGGCAGATAAAGTGGCAACAAAATAAAGTAAATAATGTAAAGTAGTTAAAAAGATGTAGATAAGATGTAAATTAGTCAAGTATGCATTATTATGCATGAGCTTATTAAAGTAGTAGACAAGAATGGTGGACTAGTGTAAAGTAAGGTATGGTGTGTCATAAAGTAGGTGTACTACATTTGTAAAAAGTCATAAGTAGTCATATTATATTATTTTTAGGCACATAGAGTACGTGCATTATGGTATCATTTCCTTTCTATATAAAGGAAGATACCTGTAATATGAAAGGCAGGCAATGCCTAATATATAAAACTTTCCTTTCAAAAACTCTCTCAAGATACTATATACTTAAAAGTTAATGGATAAATCTGAAATCCAATTAGATATTTCAGATAGCATGGCTAAGCAAGAAGCAAAGGTATATTATTCAAAAAATATGCAGAACTAATTTCATATATTTCTGAATATCATATATATGATTGAATAAATTTATGTTAGTTATTATGTATTATAATTATTTGAATCATGATTTCTGGTTTATTAGCACACTAAAAATAGGGAGAAAACTTCTATACTATGTCATCCTAATGTTGAAACCGGTAGGCGAGGAAAGCCGTTTAGGGGAGTAAACAAAGTTGAGGTGCTGATAAGAAGGAAGTATCCGCTAAAGTACGATGCTAGTAGTGACAGGAGAACATGATAAACAAATAATCTAGTTCATAACGATCTAATATGAATTTAATCAGTTATGAATATGATATGAAGGGATAATTTGAAATAAAAAACCTGCATAATAAAGAACATGACTACATACGTTCATGATGAAATGATAAAACACTATGAAACTTTAATCTTATATATACTTAAAGATATACAAATAATTGAATTAAGAAGAATTATACGAGAAAAAATATTTAATGATAACGAATCAGAAGATATATTAAACCAACAATGGTATGAAATAGACCTACATGATTTAGACTACGAAAGAATAGAATGGTACGATTTAGAAATAAATTCAGACTAAAATGAACTACGAATATATACAATATTGGATAAAATCTATGGAAGATATAAAACTATTAGAACAATTAATGGAGGAAAATTTATATATGTACCAAAGAACCCAAGATATGTTATATCTAGAATATATCATAAATAATATTAGTGAAATACTCAGATTAAAACAACTATCGGAAGAATATTACAATAAATATTAATAAATTTTATCATGAATTTCGCAACCCCAAAAAATAAGAATAAGACACTTAGCAAAAAAATATTATAATAAAAACTTCATTATAAATCACTCACCTACCACACTACCACCTACCACACTAACACTTCCATGAATTCCTCAACTACCAGTTCCGCACTGAAAAATGGACCTGCTCAATTGTACGAGATCAGAACTAACGAATAAAAGTAAATAAATAAAAAATAATCATCAGTTGATGAGAGAGAATTGTATCGTGCCACGATGTTAAATAAGGTGTTTTTTGAGAAGCAACTGAAGTATATTTTATTGCTTTCAATAACGTGTATTGTGAGTATAGGAAGTCAAAATGTGAAAAAGTTAAATTTGGCATTGAAAAGAGCATGTCGGTGATGCACCAAAGACATTGTGCGGACAACTTCATGTTCACCTTCTGGGCTCAATAAGTAGGAAAATAGTTCTATCAACTTCGGCGAGAAGGGATCCAGTGGCTAGCAAGGATGCAGTCGGTGATCCAATGAAGTACACTTAGAGGACTCCATCAAGTCCGCCAAATTTATCTTTAGGTTTCGTATTCATTCATTCATGCCTCTTTGGTGAGCTGAAACTTCTTTGGTGATTCACCAAACACGTTCTACGACGTTAGTCAAAGTCTATCGTGTGTGCTTTTAAAATTTTAAAAGAAAACATTGCATCTTTTTGAGCTCCTTTTCATTACAAACTCTTCATACCCTTGTTTCTTTGATTTTGTGACCTTGTTTGCGTGATTTCACTTGCTTGTAGTGCATTGAGGTTTTTCTTTCTTAATTCCTGTCACGACCCAAGCCTAGGGCCTAGACGTGACATGGCGAATGGGGAACCCGAAGGAACCCCAAACAAGCCTCTCAAACTTGTCATCACACTTCATCGGTCGCGGAAGTATATTCAACATTAAATAATGGGAAATAGGGGCTAAGGGCAACCATTTCAAAATAACATCATAGAATAAGAGTCAAGCTCATTTACAAAATACTTGTCCAACGTACACCTCTACATACATAGATAGGACGGGGGCCATGACATATTACCGGCTCCCTCATAGTCAAAATACAATGGCAAGCTAAAGTCTCAAAACATAAGAGTAAGAAACATAACGTAGCCCTCGAATCATTGAGGACTCACCAATAATCTCGGATAAGCACCGTACTAGCCACGTGAATGGAGAGAAGAATCAAGATTAGCTCCGGTCCCTACATGGTGACATCATGTAGGCAAAATATGCGTTAGTACTTTGGAATGTACTAAGTATGCGGGGTGCAATGCAACAATAGACAAGGACGCAATCGAAATGCAAGAGATAGTTCCATAGGCATAATAGATGATAATATGAGGATGCATGATCAAAGTGAAGTCAAAACATGTTTAAGTAAAACTATACTAATAGTAGATATCATATGTGTGTGCATAATCCGACCAATCAGTAACCCCAACTTAGGATGGGGGATGCCGTTCACACCGGACACCCTGGTGGCAAGGTATAAACCCCTCACATGGTTGATGTTGGTCACACCCCAAGCATCCTAGGTGGTGAGATATAAACCTCTCACATGGTTGATGTTGGTCACACCCCAAACATCCTAGGTGGCGAGATATAAATCTCTCACATGGTTGATGTTGGTCACACCCCAAGCATCCTAGGTGGCAAGACATAAACCTCTCACATGGTTGATGTTGGTCACACCCCAAACATCCTAGGTGGTGAGATATAAACCTCTCACATGGTTGTCCGGTTCTTTTCCCCGGACCGGGCATGGTCATGCAACACTTTATATAGGAAATTCACCTTAGGCTCTAATGCAATCTCATGTATGGAATGAACATATACATAAGCTTAGTTTGTCATCAACACCTTTCTGGAATGTCATACATCTCATAACTCAAGCCCTAAAGCATCAATTCATCAATTCTCCATAATTGGACATTTTGTCAAACACCTTGAAGGCATGTAATGGGATCAAAAAGCATGGAAAATAGGGTAGTAATTATGCAGCCAAACCAAAGGAACAACCTACAACAACACATTTTAACACCCACAAGACCACATGAAAAATCTCCACATCCATTTCGAATTTAGATTCAAGTTCTAGAGTCACAACATGCTCAAAACAATCACTCTTCATGTTTAAAATTCACTTGTGCAGGAAATTTATACAAGGAACAAGACTAATTTATGAACCATGAATTAAACCATGAATTAGTGAGTAGAATAGAGACTAGGCACTATGGGTGGAAGGACCCATGAGTTCAACACCACATACCTTGAGTTTTTATGAAGGCCTTGAGAGTGTCTTCAATGGAAGCTTGGAACTTGGGAGCAAGAGTCTCTTCAATCTTGATGAAGGTTTTGGATTAGGGTTCTTGGGAGAACTTTGAGAGAAAATGTGTTTAAGTATGGGAGAGGTGTTTTGGGAAATGTTTTAGAGATGGGAATTGAGTTAATGTTATATAGGAAATAACATATGCCCTTTGGAAAAAAATGGAACAAACACTTAGAAAAAAAAGTGAGGCGGGTGAACAGTAACTTTGGTTACTAGAAATTGCATTTTCTGCCCGGACAGGTTTTACGAAAATGGGCATAACTTCTTCGTCCGAACTCCGAATGAGGTGAAACGAAGTGCGTTGGGTAGCTAACTCAAAGGGCTTTCCATGGATATATTATGTCCACCAAAATTATTTGTGTGCTAGGAGATATGACCCTCTAAAGTAGACCCTCGAAAAAGGCTTCACTTGGAAATTTCGGATTTCGATACGGCTGCTCTAAAATTTGGGTGAGACCCATTTCCCACTCAATTTGACCCCCTAAACAAGAATATGAAGTCAGATTTTCGAAAAACGAAATGGATTTTTAGATATAGCTAAAAACAAGCTTCCGATAACTTCCGAAGCACATTTTTAAGAACTTTTTGGGTCGTTTCAATCCCAGACCCATCTTCCTCGATTTTGTGCTTTGTTATCATCTCTAAGGTTGGTTTTTGAGTGATATACTTATATTTGTGCTAAATCCTAATGTTTTTTTATGTGGCCTTTGTATTGGTAATTATATATTGTTGTCTAATTTGTGTATGCTAAATCCTAATGTTTTTGATGTGGGCTTTGTATTGGTAATTATATATTGTTGTCTAATTTATGTAGGTGGTGCTAAATGCATCACGGTGAACTATGCCCATGAGTTATTATAGATGATATTATGCCTGTAAATGAAATTGATTGTGAAGGTTAAAATTTTAAAGTAAGTCATTGAATGGGCTGGGTCTTTCTTAAATTGAACTTGGGTGAAGTCTGATTAGCCAGTGCTGCCCCGAAGACTTAGATATGCCCAATGATAGATAGAGTAATGACTTTCTTAAGGGCAAATCGTCAATTTAGGTAGTACTTTGTGAAATATGGGGGAAGCTTTAGTACCCAAGGGTAGTAAAGCATGTGGGTAGATTGTAAAACTATTGGATAAAGCATGTGGATAGTAAAGTATCGGGTCTTGTTGCATAATTATGTTGAACTTGCAAAAAATTTAATTGGTGTGAAAATACCTATTTGGCGGGATTGTCTTTTCTTGCCAAGGTGAATAGGTGAATCACCGAATAAGTCCCAAATTCCATATTGTGTTTGAATATGTGACCTAGGTACTATCCCATTTGGTAGTCTCTTCTTTGATTGTCGAAAAAAAACTCGGTGAATCACCAAGTTGGAGTGGACATCGCCTTTTATGCCTATTCATGGTAGTTGAACTCTATCACTTTCGGCGAACATGTCTTAGTCTGCAAAACAAACTCATAGGATCGCCGAGCTGGAGATGACTCCCCCTTTCATGCCTGAGTTGAATTAAATTGTGATATGTCATCTTTGGCGAGCTTAAATATTACATTTATTTATTAGGTAGTTTTTCTCTTTTATTATTATTGTGTTCGATGTTTCTTTTGGGGTGTTGTAAGAAGAAAATGTTGTAACATCAGTTATATGTGATATTCAACTTCTAAATGCCATAAAAAATTTAAGCATAAAAGTTTACCATTTTTCGGGGGTGCGGAATTGGTAGTTGAGGAATTCATATTTTTGGTAGTGTGGTAGGTGGTAGTGTGCTAGGTGAGGAATTTATCTTAAAGATTTTATTATAATATTCTTTTTTCAATGGCCTAATCTTGATATCTCTTTAATATTATTTATGATATATTCTAGATATAACATATTTTGGGTTCTTAGGTACATATATAAATTTTCTTCCATTAATTGTTCTAATAGTTTTATATCTTCCATAGATTCTGTCCAATATTGTAAATATTCGTAGATCATTTTAGTCTGAATTTATTTCTAAATCGTACCATTCTATTCTTTCGTAGTCTAAATCATGTAGGTCTATTTCATACCATTGTTGGTTTAATATATCTTCTGATCTGTTATCATTAAATATATTTCCCATATTATTCTTCTTAATTCAATTATTTTTATACCTTTAAGTATATATAGGATTAAAGTTTCATAGTTTTTTATTATTTCATCATGCATGTATGTAGTCATGCTCTTTATCATGCAGGTTTTTATTTTCAATTATTCCTTCCTATCATATTCATAATTGATTAAATTCATATTAGATCATTATGAACTAGATTATCTGTTTATCATGTTCTCCTGTTACTACTAGTATCGTACTTTAGCGGATACTTTTCTTATTAGCGCCTCAACTTTGTTTACTCTCCTAAACGGCTTTCCTTGCCTATCGATTTCAACATTAGGATTGCATAGTATAGAAGTTTTCTCTCTGTTTCTAGTGTGCTAATAAACTAGAAATCATGATTCAAATAATTCTAATACATAATAACTAACATAAATTTATTCAATCATATATATGATATTCAGGAATATATGAAATTAGTTCTGCATATTTTTTTAACAATATACCTTTCTCTTGCTTATCCATGATATCTGAGGGTTGCTCCATTATCTTAAGTATTTTAAATATTTGAGAGAGTGTTTTTTTTTATATGAAAGTGCTCTTTATGTTTTTCTCATCCTTGTAAAGGATCTTCATTATATAATAATTCTAACTTATCTTGGATTATTTTTACTTTATCTATAGAGAATATAATTAATTCTATTTTAGGGTTTTCTTCTTTTATATTTTCTAATTTTTGTGTAACTTTTTCACTTCCTTTTATCCATCATAAGGACAGATAACACACAAGTAAAATGGTGGCTAACAAAAAAAATACAGGATTCAGTAACTACAAAAGAAATGAGAAGATTGGTATTAAATATATTAAATTTTACATTTACTATTGAAGTGATAAAAACTGATAAGAATGTTATTGCAGATTACTTATCAAGACAAAGCTACTCAGACTGAGAAAGAAAATACAATCGAAGATATACTCAAAGTCATTACTACACTTTATATAAAAGTGGACAGTATGGACAATGAGATACAAAAGCTAAAGACTAATGAAGATAATCTGAAGTTTAAAGCTAATACAGGTCAGCAGCATGATTGTAAAAATGTGGAGCTAAAAGGTGACGTTGGGAAACACCTTAAAACCCATAATATTTGTTTAAATATAGCTGCAGGTACAAGTAAACAAGTTAGTAAAAAACAACATAAGAATACAAACTTAAACCAGCTATTTGAAAAACCATTTACTCCAAAAATGCCAAAAAACACATTGACTATGGAACCACAAACCTCTACCTATGTAGATAGCCTACAAAATGAGAAAAAATTATATAACCATGTCACGAGAATATATATTGAAAATATATACAAAATCCAAACCTATTTAAACCATAATCCTAGGTCCACTACAACTAAAGAACCAAGTCAAGACTACCTAACCCAAAAATTACAAGGTTATAACAAGTTAATCGCACAGCCAAAAACTAACGCCAATTTAGTAAGGACATGTTATAATTATGGACTATTAAATACCATATACACATACGACGGAGAAGGAATAAGTGAAATACTAGAACTACACAAGGCATTCATTACATATAAAAGAGTTACCAAGGGAAATTTATTCTATGTAAAGTTTTATACAACACCAGCAGAGATATTATACAAAGAGATAAAACCTCCGATTCAAGTTATTAAGATCGGACTAACCAAAGACATGATTATACCTGAAGATATTGGACCACAGGAAGAAATACGAAAATTAGAGATACCAAATTTTTATGCCAATAAAAGAATAATTGGTATATCAACTATTATACAAGAGTTAGGAAACAATTATTTAAACGAAATACTATATGGAGTTACTACTCTAGAGACCAGCTAATGATATATTCAAATTCAAGAGAACTAAGGAAAACAGTTATGGATGAAGTCCAGAAATGGATTTTATCATTATTAAAACCAGAAGAAAGACCTACGACAAGAGCACTCAAAGCAGGATTTATTTCGTTAAAACTATTAACCAGATATTGTAAGCTAATTGGACATAAATATCCAGACCATATATGTTCAAAATGCAATGGAGAAGATAGTGTAATCCTCGATGTCCAGCTAGAATGATAAAATAAAAGAAGATAGAGATAAGAAGACAAAGAAGATAAAGACAAAGGACAAAGAGATAAAAAAAAGACATAAAAACGTGTTTGGCCAACAAAGCCAAAGGTAGATGTAAATTATTATATAAAAGTCTTAAAGTGTACAATAGTAGTCACATTATTGTAAATATGGTAGATGGTGTACATTGTTAATAGGACAAGTGTAAAAGTAGTAGGTGGTGTGCATTGTTAATAGGACAAATGTAAAAGTAGTAGGTGGTGTGCATTGTTAATATGACAAGTGTAAAAGTAGTAGGTGGCAGTGCATTATTATGCAGTAAATAGTATAGTACGTGCATTATTGTGCACTACTGTAATTCCTTTCTATATAAAGGAAGGTATATGTAACAAAAGAGGCAAGTCGGGAATAAACGAAGCTTTCTTAAAAAACACTCTCTCAAATATTTAAATACTTAATAGATAATAGAACAACCTTCAGATATCATGGATAAGCAAGAGTCAAAGGTATATTGTTCAAAAAATATGCAAAACTAATTTCATATATTCCTGAATATCATATATATGATTGAATAAATTTATGTTAGTTATTATGTATTAGAATTATTTGAATCATGATTTCTAGTTTATTAGCACACTGAAAACAGGGAGAAAACTTCTATACTATGACATCCTAATGTTAAAACTGGTAGGCGAGGAAAGCCATTTAGGGGAGTAAACAAAGTTGAGGCGCTGATAAGAAGGAAGTATCCGCTAAAGTACGATGCTAGTAGTAACATGAGAATATGATAAACAGATAATATAGTTTATAATGATCTAATATGAATTTAATCAATTATGAATATGATAGGAAGGAATAATTGAAAATAAAAAACCTGTATAACAACGAACATGACTACATACATGCATGATGAAATGATAAAAAATTACGAAACTCTAATCTTATATATACTTAAAAATATAGAAATAATTGAATTACGAAGAATAATATGGAAAAAAATATTTAATAATAACGGATCAGAAGATATATTAAACCAACAATGGGGTATGAAATAAACCTACATGATTTAGACCTCGAAAGAATAGAATGGTATGATTTAGAAATAAATTCAGACTAAAATGAACTACGAATATTTATAATATTGGACAGAATCTATGGAAGATATAAAACTATTAGAACAATTAATGGAGGAAAATTTATATATGTACCTAAAAACCCAAGATATGTTATATCTAGAATATATCATAAATAATATTAAAGAGATATCAAGATTAAGACACTTAGCAAAAGAATATTATAATAAAATTTTTAAAATGAATTACTCACCTACCAAAAATGGTACACCTACCAAAAATGTCTTGAATTCCTCACCTACCACACTACCAGAAATATTTTAGTATATCATGAATTTATCGCTTACCAATAAAATGAATTTCGCACCAAAAAATGGTATCAGAGCTATGGATGAAAAGAAATATAAGAAGAAACATACTAGTAGAAAATTAAGGAAAATAAAAAGAAAATTAAACAAATTATATCCGAAATATAAACAACTCAATATCACAAAAACTGATAACGACAAATTAAATCAATTAATAGATAATATATCTAAAATAGAATATAAATATATTCAATATCTAAAGATATAACGAATAACAAGAATAACGAATATAGACAAAAATTTACTGAAATAATTATAGCAAAAAGACAAAAATTAAGACATACGCAAAAATAGACTTAACACTAATATATGTGCAAGAATTTGTAAAAAATCTATAATAGCACAGAGAAAAACTATTTTATATCTACAAATACAGATAGAAAATTTAGAATATAAACTTCAACACAATCTATAAATGAATATGGAAGAATATTCCATAGACGAAAAAACATATGAAAACTATGACGGATTAAAAATACAGATAATATTTTCTAATCTAGGAAGAATATACAAGAAAATAGGTGACAATCTAAGTTTAATGTTAGAAAAACAAACGGTAAAACTAGAAGATAGATTAACTATTATGATAAGAATAACAAAAGAAAATGAAGAAATAGATAGAAAAACGGAGATTGAAAAAATAAAACAACAAGCAAAACAGGAAGTACAACAATTAGAAGAAGTAAAAAATATTAAACTAATAGAACTAGAAAAAAAACTGACAATATTAAAAGAAATGTATGAAATTAAACAAAAAGAAAAAGAACAAAAACAAAATTAGCAAATGAGATATATAAATTTAAAGAAAAATTGCAATTAGAAGAAGAACTAGAAGAAAAAGAAGAAAACAACCAAGATAATCTACCTGAAATAAGAATTGATGAAATAAATGACGATGATCTAGATGAAGAACATTCAGAAATAAGTGAAACATATACGGAACTTTTAACGAATATAGAAAATACAAAGAATTTAGAAGTAAATACAGAAGACATAGATATGGATGAAAAACCTAGTACATCAGGATTAAAAAACCCAAAAAATTTAAAATACTATAATACAAACTATGGACAATATGAGAAAGAAAAAACTATATGGGATAAAAGATTAAATAAAAAATGGACACCTAAACCAATAACTGAACAACATGATTTTTTAGATTTAGACTGTGTAGCAGATATACATAAAGCAATCCAATTATGGATGAGATATATATCAAAACAATTAATAGATAACAAAATAGGAATGACAGAAACACCAGGATATATAGAAAGAACACTTATAGAAATAGTAAAATTATGGCTACAAAATTTATTAGATGAAAGTTTAAAAACTCTAAGAAGTAATAAAAAATCTAATGGTGAATTAGCTACTACAACTATGAAAATATTATATAAGTACGAAGTAGCTATAAGAAATGAATTTAGTAATATGACAACAGAAGTAGAAGAACAAAATAAAGAAAAAATCATAAATCGGAATCTAATGACAAAATTAGCAATATGTAATATATGTTATATAGATGAATATACATGTGCATTTAGAGAATATTATTATAAAGGAACATATAGCACAGAAGAAAGTAAGGAAATAAGAAAATTATATTTTACAAAATTAGTAGAACCTTTTAATTCAAAAGTAATAAAAAGTTGGAATGAAGCAGGATTAACAAATACCTTAGGAGCTAGAATAAAATTCTTACAACGATGGTTTATAGAACTATGTGAAAAACATAAAGAAGAAATAAAAATGGAAAAAATACTAGTAAAAAACTTAGCATGTTGCAAAAATAAAACGGCACCCCAATTTGGTTGTACGGACAAATACTATAAAAAGAGATATAACAAAAAATATAGATCAAAATATAAATATAAAAAACCAAGAAGAAGGTACTATGTAAAAAACTACAAAACCAAAAGACCATATAGACCAAAAAGAAAACTAACGGAATGTACTTGTTATAATTGTGGAAAATTATGACATATAGCTAGAGATTGTAAATTACCTAAAAATCCAAAGAAAAAACAAATATCAGAAATAATAATAGACGATGAAAAATATACATAGATAGAGTACGTAGATTATGAATTAGAAAGTGAAAATAGTATATATGAATTATCATAAAACAAAACAGACGAAATGGAAAATAATTCAGTAATAGAATCAGATAATGAATACCATATCAATGGCTGAAACAGATATACAAATAATAACTAAAGAAAAATATCAAGATGAAGAATCGGCAGAACAAAAAATAATATTTGATAATAATATATTTGAACAAATAAAAGGAAAAGAATTAGACCTAAGCGTAGAAAAAATATTCAAAATACCAACAATGAGAAATTGGCTTAAACGACAAAAATAAGAATATTATCTAGTAAGTCAAAAAGAACATATCATAGATTGCAAATACACCAAAGGAAAGGCTAAAATACCAATAATAAACAAACGAATAATAAATAAAGAAATACAAGATATTAAGGCTAAAAATCCAATTAAATATGTACATTTAGGAGGAACAGAAATACTAATAGAAGCATGTTTTAGAGAAGGGATAGATACGCCCATAGAAATATACTTAGCGGATGATAGAATTATACAACCCATAGAAAAAAGGTATAATAAGTGCAGTAAAAGGTAATCTCATATACCAAAAATTTAAATTTATAATAAGTGCTAACTACTCAGTAACAATAAATGACAGAAACATAGATAAATCACTAGTATTATATTGGAAAATGTCAGGGATAGAACTAGCCCCAGGAAGTAAAATATTTACAGCTAGATGTAAAAACTTATATGTTTTAACAACAAAACATAAAATAATAGCAAAAAATAAAATAAAAAAATAAAAATAGAAGATCCTTTTGAAAGGATAGTTACAGTCATAGATACTAATGATTATAATTATAATGAAATTGATATAGAAGAAGATTTAGAAATAGTTAAAGAAAGACTAAGTACATCAAAAAGATTAAACTATGAAATACCCCAAATATCATCAAAAATGAGTACCTCAAGAAGAATAGATAAAATCCCACAAAAATCAATAGAAGAAGAAATAAAACCATATCATTACTACATAACGGGAGTAATGGAACAACGAAAATATCTAATATTATTAAATACAGGACAAGAAGAAAACTATATTATAAGAGAACTAGTAACAGAAAATGACATAATTACTACTGAACAATCATACCCTGAACTACCAAAGACATTAATATATATCGAAGAAACTATAGAAAAGGAAATAATCATTGAAGGAGTACCAATAGTAATAAAGTTTAAAATATATCAAGGAGATAAAAATATCACTTTAGGAATAAGATGGTTAGAACAAGTAAAACCATATAATTTAGAGGACAAACAGTTAACAATAAATTATAATAATAAGAAGATAATAATAAAAAGAACTTTCTTATAATAAAAACATGAAAATATATATACTTGCAAAGATAATAATAGAATGATACTACAACAAATATTATACACCAATGATAGACACAGGAGCAGAAGCTAATATATGTAAATACAATTGCTTAACAGAAGATAAATGAGAAAAATTAAAAACACCGATAGTAGTAACAAGATTTAATAATGAAGGAAGCATGATCACATATAAAACAGAAAATATAAAAATACAAATATGGAATAATATATTAACTATAGAAGAAATATATAACTTTGAATTGACCACAAAACATATGATATTAGGAATGCCATTTAAAAAAAATTTATACCCATATATAATAACAAAAACACATTGGTGGTTCACAACACCTTTTTCGTAGCGGAACTGGTAGTTAGTGAATTTGTGGAAGTGGTAGTGTGGTAGGTGAGTAATTTATTTTAAAGATTTTATTATAATTTTTTGGTGTTGAATTCATGGTAAAATGTAATAATATTTATTGTAATATTCTTTCGATAGTTGTTTTAATCTGAATATTTCTTTAATATTATTTATGATATATTCTAGATATAACATATCTTGGGTTTCTTGGTACATATATAAATTTTTTCCATTAATTGTTCTAATAGTTTTATATCTTCCATAGATTCTATCCAATATTGTAAATATTCGTAGTTCATTTTAATTTGAATTTATTTTTAAATCATACCATTCTATTTTTTCGTAGTCTAAATTATGTAAGTCTATTTCATACCATTGTTAGTCTAATATATCTTCTGATTCGTTGTTATTAAATATTTTTTCCCATATAATTCTTCTTAATTCAATTATTTTTATATCTTTAAGTATATATAAGATTAAGATTTCATAGTTTTTTATCATTTTATCATGCAAGTATGTAGTCATGTTCTTTATCATGCAGGGTTTTTATTTCAAATTATTCCTTCCTATCATATTCATAATTAATTAAATTCATATTAGATCATTATGAACTAAATTATCTTTATCATGTTTTTCTGTCACTACTAGCATCGTACTTTAGCGGATACTTCCTCCTTATCAGCGCCTCAACTTTGTTTACTCCCCTAAACGGCTTTCCTCACCTACCGGTTTCAACATTAGGATGACATAGTATAGAAGTTTTCTCCCTGTTTCCAGTGTGCTAATAAACTAGAAATCATGATTCAAATAATTCTAATACATAATAACTAACATAAATTTATTCAATCATATATATGATATTTAGGAATATATGAAATTAGTTCTGCATATTTATTGAACAATATACCTTTGCCTCTTGCTTAACCATGCTATCCGAAATATCTGATTGGATTTCAGATTTGTCCATTATCTTTTAAGTATTTTTATATCTTAGTGGAGAGAGTGTTTTCAAGAAAGTTTTTATTACGTTAGGCATTGCCTGCCTTTCATTTACATATATCCTCCCTTATATAGAGGAGAATTCTTCCTTACTACTCTACTTACAATATAATAGTATGACACGTACCTACTACTTATGACACACCATACACTTGTCCACTTAATAAATTACACCCCCTACCATCTTACACATGCACATCCTTATTATGACACACATTATGACACACTTCTATTCACACCATACTTTATTGACTATTTTACAAGACAAATAATTTTACTCTTATCTTATCTTTTTATTTTGTCCGCATCTCATCTTCATCATCTTATCTTCTTATCATCTGCTTCCGTCTTTATCTCTTTATTCCAGCTGGACGTCTGGGATTATATTATCTTCTCCGTTACATTTTGAACATATATGGTCAGGGTATTTGTGACCAATTAGCTTGCAATATCTCGTTAATAATTCTGCCGAAATAAATCCTTCTGGCTTAAGTAGTGATAAAATCCATCTTTGGACTTCATCCATATCTGATTTCCTTAGCTCCCTTGAATTGGAATAAATCATTAGCTGGTCTCTTGCATAGTAGCTCCATATAGCGTTTTCGTTTAAATAATTGTTAGCTAACTCCTGGATGATAGTTGATATACCGATTATTCTCTTATTAGCGTAAAAACTGGGTATCTCAATTTTTTGTATCTCTGACTGTTGTCCGATATCTTCTGGTATTATCATATCTTTTGTCAAACCTATCTTTACAACTTGTATCGGAGGTTTTATTTCCTCGTATAATATCTCTGTTGTTGCCGTATAAAATTTTACATAGAATAGATTTCCCTTAGTAACTCTCTTATAAGTAATAAATGTTTTATGTAGTTTCGGTATTCCACTTAGTTCCTCTCCGTCATATGTATATACTGTATTTAATAGTCCATAGCTATAACATGTCCTTACTAAGTTGGCGTTAGTTTTTGGTTGTGCGATTAGTTTATTATAACCTTGTAATTTTTGGGTTAAATAATCCTGGTTAGGTTCTTGGGTTGTAGTAGATCTGGGGTTAAGATTTAAAAATGTTTGGATTTTGTATATATTTTCTATGTAGGTTCGCGTAATATGGTTATATGTTCTTTTGTCATGGTGTATGCTATCCGCATACGTAGAAGTTTGTGGTTCTATAGTCAATATACTTTTTGGTGTTAGCCTTGGGGTAAATGGTTTTTCAAATAACTGATTTAAGTTTGAGTTCTTATGTTTTTCACTAACTCGTTGGTTTGTACCTGCAGCTGTATTTAAACAAACATTATGGGTTTTAAGGAGTTTCCCATCGTCTCCTTTTAGCTCTGGATTTTTTCCGTCTTCCGATTGACGTAGCTCCGCATTTTTATAGTCATGCTGCTGACTAGCTTTAGACTTCAGATTATCTTCATTAGTCTTTAGCTTTTGTATCTCGTTGTCCATACTATCCACTTTTGTACAAAGTGTAGTAATGACTTTGAGTATCTTTTCAATTGTATCTTCTTCCTCAGTCTCAGTTTGAGTAGCTTTGTCTTGATAAGTAATCTGCAATAACATTCTTATCAGTTTTTATTACTTCAATTGTAAATGTGAAATTTAATATATTTAATATCAATCTCCTTATTTCTTTTGTTGTTATCGAATCTTGTATTTTTCTTGTTAGCCACCATTTTACTTGTGTATTATCTGTTCTTATAATAAATTTGTTATATACAATATATGGTTCAAATGATAATAAATACTTATATACTGAATATAATTCTTTTCTATTTATTTCCCATTTTATTTCCGTATTATTAAATGTTCCTGAATAATATCTACAATGATGTTCTATCGTAGTGTCATCATATCTGTATTTTAATATTCCTCCATAACTTTTTTCACTCGCATCTGATTCTATTATATAAGTAAATTTTTTGTTTTCATCTGGAAAGTATAGTTTAGGTAAGTTTTTACATAATAATTTTACCTTTTGTATTTGTATTTGGTCTTTTTTTATCAAACTGATATTCTATATCTTTCTTTAATTTTTGTTGTAATGGTTTTAAATTCTTTGCTAATTTTGGTATGTATTCTCTTACTTGATTTACTAGTCCTAAGAATGATTGTAATTTCTTTTTTGTGTCTAGTTGTTCATTTGAGTTAATTATTTTTTGTACTATATGTGTTTGCATTTTTATTCCGTTTCTATCAATTTGTATTCCTAAGAATTCTATTTGATTTTTCATTATGTCGGCTTTCTTTTTACTTAGGCTTATGCCTGAATATTCTATAATATGTATGGATTTTTCTAATAATCTTATGTGATCATCTTGGGTTTTAGAATATAGCAATATATCATCAATATATACTACACAATTTTCTAATTGTTTAAAATAGTTATCCATAAAGTGTTGGTATCTACCTGATGCATTTTTATATCCAAAAGGTAATACATTCCATTCGTAAAATCCTTGTGGTACAGTGAATGCTGTTAGTTTTTTAGATTCCTCTTCTAGTTTTAAGTGATAAAATCCTGATTTACAATTAAATTTGCTAAAATAATTATATCCTTGTATTTGTCTTATCTTTAGTATTTTATTTGGTATCGGATAATTATATGTCTTAGTTTTTGCATTTAAATTTCTATAATCAATAACCATTCTACTTTTTCCTCTTTTTTGTTCACTATGTTTATTTACGATAAATGCCGGGCTTGCGTGCTTACTATTACTTTCTTGTATATACCCTTTTTCTAATAATTCATTTATATGTATCTTAAATTCGGTTAAATCATTAAAATTATATTTTAATGGTTTTTGGGTTATTATACTATTATTATCAATTAGTTCAATTTTTACTTTTGTTTTATGTTTCTCCCATCCTTGTAAAGGATCTTCACTATATAATAATTCTAACTTATCTTGGATTATTTTTACTTTATCTATGAAGAATATTATTAATTCTATTTTAGGGTCTTCTTCTTTTATATTTTCTAATATTTGTGTAATTTTTTCACTTCCTTTTATCCATTCTGTTGTTTTTCATTTTTTATTATTTACTCTTTTTGCTCCTATTTTTTGTTTACACGGTGTTGTGAACCACCAGTGTGTTTTTGTTATTATGTGTGGGTATAATTTTTCTAAAAATGGCATTCCTAGTAACATATCTTTTGTAGTCAATTCAAAGTTATATATTTCCTCTATAGTTAATATTTGATCCCATATTTGTATTTTTATATTTTTTGCCTTATATGTGATCATGCTTCCTTCATTATTAAATCATGTTACTACTATCGGTGTTTTTAATTTTTCCCACTTATCTTCTGATAAGCAATTGTATTTACATATATTAGCTTCTGCTCCCGTATCTATCATCGGTGTATAATATCTGTTATAATATCCTTCTATTATTATCTTTGCAAGTATATATATTTTCATATTTTTATCATACTAAAGTCCTTTTTATTATTACTCTTTTATTTTCATAATTTATTATTAACTGTTTGTCTTCTAGATTATATGGTTTTACTTGTTCTAGCCATTTTATTCCTAAAGTGATGTTTTCATCTCTTTGATATATTTTAAACTTTATTATTATTGGTATTCCTCCAATAATTATTTCCTTTTCCGTAGTTTCTGCGGTATATGTTAATACTTTTGGTAGTTCTGGGCATGATTGTTCAATAGTTATTATTTCATCTTCCGTTATTAATTCTCTTGTAATATAATTTTCTTCTAATCCTGTATTTATTAATATTAAATATTTTCGTTGTTCCATTATTCCTGTTATGTAGTAATGATGTGGTTTTATTTCTTCTTCTATTGATTTTTGTGGGATTTTATCTATTCTTTTTTAGGTACTCATTTTTGATGATATTTGGGGTATCTCATTGTTTATTCTTTTCGATGTACTTAGTCTTTCTTTTACTATTTCTAAATCTTCTTCTATATCAATTTCATTATAACTATAATCATTATTATCTATGACTGTAACTATTCTTTCAAAGGGATCTTCTATTTTTATTTTATCTATTTTATTTTTTGCTGTTATTTTATGTTTTGTTATTAGAACATATAGGTTTTTACATCTAGCTATAAATATTTTACTTTCCGGGGCTAGTTCTATTCCTGACATTTTCCAATATAATACTAATAATTTATCTATATTTCTGTCACTTACTGCTACTGAGTAGTTAGCACTTATTATAAATTTAATTTTTTGGTATATGAGGTTACCTTTTACTGCGCTTATTATACTTTTTTCTATAGGTTGTATGATCCTATCATCTGCTAAGTATATTTCTATGGGTGTATCTATTTCTTCTCTAAAACATGCTTTTATTAATATTTCCGTTCCTCCTAAATGTACATATTTAATTGAATTTTTAACCTTAATATCTTGTATTTCTTTATTTATTATTCTCTTGTTTATTATTGGTATTTTAGCCTTTCCTTTGGTGTATTTGTAATCTATGATGTGTTCTCTTTGACTTACTACATAATATTCTTCTTTTTGTCGTTTAAACCAGTTTCTTATTGTTGGTATTTCGAATATTTTTGCTACACTTAGTTCTAATTCTTTTCCTTTTATTTGTTCAAATATATTATTATCAAATATTATTTTTTGTTCTGCTGATTCTTCATCTTGATATTTTTCTTTAGTTATTGTTTGTATATCTGCTTCAGTCATTTATATAGTGTTCACTATCTGATTCTGTTAATGAATTATTTTCCATTTCGTCTATTTCATTTTCTGATAATTCATATATGCTATCTTCACTTTCTAATTCATAATCTACATATTCTATTTGCGTATATTTTTCATTGCCTATTATTATTTCTGATATTTGATTTTTCTTTGGATTCTTAGGTAATTTACAATCTCTAGCTATATGTCCTAATTTTCCACAATTATAACAAGTACATTCCGTTAGTTTTCTTTTTGATCTATATGGTCTTTTGGTTTTGTAGTTTTTTACATAGTATCTTCTTCTTGATTTTTTATATTTATATTTTGATTTGTATTTTTTATTATATTTCTTTCTATTTTTATAATACATATCCGTACAGCCAAATTGAGGTGCTGTTTTATTTTTGCAACATGCCAAGTTTTTTACTAATATTTTTTCCATTTTTATTTCTTCTTTATGTTTTTCACATAGTTCTATAAACCATCGTTGCAAGAATTTCATTCTAGCTCCTAAGGTATCTATTAATTCTGCTTCATTCCAACTTTTTATTATTTTCGAACTAAAAGGTTCTGGTAATTTTGTAAAATATAATTTTCTTATTTCTTTACTTTCTTCTGTGTTATATGTTCCTTTATAATAGTATTCTCTAAATACACATGTATATTCATCTATGTAACACATATTACATATTGCTAGTTTTGTCATTAGATTCCGATTTATTATTTTTTCTTTATTTTGTTCTTCTACTTCTGTTGTCATACTACTAAATTCATTTCTTATAGCTACTTCATATTTATATAATATTTTCATAGTTGTAGTAGCTAATTCGCCATTAGATTTTTTATTACTTTTTAAAGTTTTTAAATTTTCATCTGATAAATTTTGTAGCCATAATTTTACTGTTCCTATAAGTGTTCTTTCTATATATCCTGGTGTCTCTGTTATTGCTATTTTGTTATCTATTAATTGTTTTGATATATATCCTATCCATAATTGGATTGTTTTATTTAGATCTGCTACACAGTCTAAATCTAAAAAATCATGTCGTTCAGTTATTGGTTTAGGTGTCCATTTTTATTTAATCTTTTATCCCATATAGTTTTTTCTCTATCATATTGTTCATTATAATATTTTGGATTAAAATTTTTTGGGTTTTTTACTCCTGATGTGCTAGGTTTTTCATCCATCTCTATGTCTCCTGTATTTACTTCTAAATTCTTTGTATTTTCTATATTCGTTAAAAGTTCCGTATATGTTTCGCTTGTTTCTGAATATTGTTCATCTAGATCATCGTCATTTATTTCATCAATTCTTATTTCAGGTAGATTATCTTGGTTGTTTTCTTCTTTTTCTTCTAGTTCTTCTTCTAATTGCAATTTTTCTTTAAATTTATATATCTCATTTGCTAATTTTGTTTTTGTTCTTTTTCTTTTTGTTTAATTTCATACATTTCTTTTAATATTGCCAGTTCTTTTTCTAGTTCTATTAGTTTAATATTTTTTACTTCTTCTAATTGTTGTACTTCCTTTTTTGCTTGTTGTTTTATTTTTTCAATTTCCGTTTTTCTATCTATTTCTTCATTTTCTTTTGTTATTCTTACCATAGCAGTTAAACTATCTTCTAGTTTTACCGTTTCTTTTTCTAACATTAAACTTATATTGTCACTTATTTTCTTATATCTTCTTCCTAGATTAGAAAATATTATTTTTATTTTTAATCCGTCATAATTTTCATATGTTTTTTCATCTATTGCGTATTCTTCCTTATTCATTTATAGATTGTGTTGAAATTTATATTCTAAGTTATTTATTTGTATTTCTAGATAGAAAATAGTCTTTCTTTGTGCTATTATAGATTTGTGACAAGTTCCTGCAAATATGTTACTGTTAAGTCTATTTTTTCTATGTACTAATTCTTGTCTTTTTGCTATAATTATTTCATTAAGTTTTTGTCTATATTCGTTATTCTCGTTATTCATTATAATTTTAAATATTGAATATATTTATATTCTACTTTAGATATATTATCTATTAAACAAAAAATAGGAGCAAAAAGAGTAAATAACAAAAAATGAAAAACAACAGAATGGATAAAAGGAAGTGAAAAAATTACACAAAAATTATAAAATATAAAAGAAGAAGACCTTAAAATAGAATTAATTATATTCTCTATAGATAAAGTAAAAATAATCCAAGATAAGTTATAATTATTATATAGGGAAGATCCTTTACAAGGATGGGAAAAACATAAAACAAAAATAAAAATTGAGCTAATTGATGATAATAGTATAATAAGCCATTTGCATTTAAATTTCTATAATCAATAACCATTCTACTTTTTCCTCTTTTTTGTTCACTATGTTTATTTACTATAAATGCTGGGTTGTATGCTTGCTATTGCTTTCTTACCAGTTTGATAAAAAAGACCAAACACAAATACAAAAAGTAAAATTATTATGTAAAAACCTACCTAAACTATATTTTCTGGATGAAAACAAAAAATTTACTTATATAGTAGAATCAGACGCCAGTGAAAAGAGTTATGGAGGAGTCTTAAAATATAAGTATGATAAAGAAAAAATAGAACATCATTATAGATATTATTCAGGAACATTTACTAATGCAGAAATAAGATGGGAAATAAATAGGAAAGAATTGTACTGAAAACAGACAAAATGAAAAATAATCCAGTAATAGAATCAGATAATGAATACTATATCAATGGCTGAAACAGATCTACAAATAATAACTAAAGAAAAATATCAAGATGAAGAATCGGCAGAACAAAAAATAATATTTGATAATAATATATTTGAACAAATAAAAGGAAAAGAATTAGACCTAAGTGTAGAAAAAATATTCGAAATACCAACAATGAGAAATTGGTTTAAACGACAAAAAGAAGAATATTATGTAGTAAGTCAAAAAGAACATATCATAAATTGCAAATACACCAAATGAAAGGCTAAAATATCAATAATAAACAAACGAATAAAACACGTTTTTATGTCTTCTTTTTATCTCTTTGTCCTTTGTCTTTATCTTCTTTGTCTTCTTCTCTTTATCTTATCTCTTTTCCGTCTCTATCTTCTTTTATTTTATCATTTCAGCTGGACATCCGGGATTATATTATCTTCTCCATTGCATTTTGAACATATATGGTTAGGATATTTATGTCCAATTAGCTTACAATATCTGGTTAATAGTTCTGACGAAATAAATCCTGTTTTGATTGCTCTTGTCGTAGGTATCTCATCTTCTGTTACTAGTTCTCTTGTAATATAGTTTTCTTCTTGTCCTGTATTTATTAATATTAGATATTTTCGTTGTTCCATTACTCCTGTTATGTAGTAATGATATGGTTCTATTTCTTCTTTTATAATTTTTGTGGAGTTTTATCTATTCTTCTTGAGGTACTCATTTTTGATGATATTTGGGGTATTTCATAATTTATTCTTTTTAATGTACTTAGTCTTTTTTTTACTATTTCTAAATCTTCTTCTATATCAATTTCATTATAACTATAATCATTATTATCTATGACTGTAACTATCCTTTCAAAAGGATCTTCTATTTTTATTTTAATCGATCATGAATTCACAATTAAAGTTCCTAGGACAGTGAATTTTATTGCGTTTACTGCAACATGAGAATTTGATTATTGCTATCACGTTCTCTGCACTTTGAGAGGTTGAACAATCATCACACTGCGATAATGTACATTTTTTTGTAACGTTCTATGCATTTTGCTCTCCAAGCATTATCAAATTACCATTAGATAGCAAGGTATACAACTTTTACTTTTAAAGAAATTTATTTCACTCATGGCTATGAACGATACTTGAAGGTACAATGTTTTATTTTTCACTGGCTCTTTTCTTCATCAATCTCTTTGTCACATTAAAAAACCATTGTAACATCGCATGACTTACATTGGAACTAGCGGAATTCATAACATAGGGATAATTCACTACAATGTGAGTTTCCTGCTTGAAACAACCTTATATTTTTTGAGAAATAGAGCTTGCATTGTTGGTTTAATTGAATCAATGAATCTGATATATTAGAGAAAGGGGAGGAGAAGATAATAAATAGACAATTGACTGATTTGTTATTCTTGAGTGAGTTATTCAAGATTTACTTTACATTATTCGGTGTAGTTGAAAGATAGGTTAAATGATATCCTTATTCCTTTTGTCCAGCTTTGGAATGATTAGTAAGATAATATTAGAAGTATTTTATATTGCAACACCCGTACACATTTTAGCATTGATGAAATTAGAGATGCTTTTTGAGGAGTTGCAACTTCAATACATGGTCTAGATGGCATATAAGTCGAGATATATGAGAAAGTTGAGCATCAAACACTGTTAAATCTGAAAATTAAAAGGGATAGCCACATTGCAAAAAACACCAGCAATACCAACAAAAAAAAGACTTGTGGCTAGCGAATTAGTGTCATTGACAATGGATGATTTTGAATAAGAGGACTTGCTGAGACAGGACCTAATCCAAATAATTTAGCCTTCATATGTTATTTTATCAAAGTCCAAAATATTGTTCTTTTGAGAATTTATTAAATTTATCAATTACGCAACTAATTAAATAAGTACATAACATTTGTATTGTGTACACACAAACCTTGTATAAGAGAAAACACTCGTAATTGATGAATACAATATTAATATTCAATTTTGAAAAGATAAAGATATGGAATGAAAAATAAAAAATATTTTAGTCTCTTTGATAGATCTATTATCCGAGAATTCACGTCCAAGGTAATGAAGCAGTTAGAGTAAAATGAAGAATTAATAATATACTATATTAAGACTTAGAATTAAATCTTTTTGGTTGAATGATTAGAAAAAGTATTACAATTTTTC
Source organism: Solanum commersonii (assembly GCA_029007595.1). Taxonomy (NCBI): domain Eukaryota; kingdom Viridiplantae; phylum Streptophyta; class Magnoliopsida; order Solanales; family Solanaceae; genus Solanum; species Solanum commersonii. Next base: position 5,409,562 of record JAJTWQ010000002.1, on the reverse strand, counting down.
TTTGGATAAAATATTCTTGAGAATTTAGTGTACTTACTAGAAAACAAAATGAAATTATAATATAATTTTATATGTGAACGAAATAATGAGGCGTATGTCCGTTGCCTTCCTAGTTTTGGATAAAAACAAAGGTACAAAATGATTGTGCCCATTGTTGAACATTAATTTAATTTGAGAATCACTACCGATAGATAAAATTTATTAAAAAGTTATATACATCATCATGAAGTAATAAAAGCTTTACAGAAATGTAAAGTTTAAATCTAACCTCCTGCAATAATTCCACTAGTGGATCGAGCACTAGGAAATATTTTGATAGAACGTGGTAATGTTATATGTACTGACCTTTTCTAGGTTTTGTTTATAAAGAGTGTACCTCAAAAGGTGTTTTTTGCATCTTCTGTTAAAATGGCATTGTTTACTTGAGCGATTGGCATTTCAAGGCTTCTCCTTACGTCTTGTATGGCTCGTGACCTTTGGTCTGGCAATTTAAAACTTTTACTCTGCATATGGGTGATTGGTATTTTGTCTTTGGAAGGAGGAGATAATGGCAATCTTGCTGCAAAGTTCCTTGCAGGAAATTCCTCGTAAGGTTCATCATCATCATCAAAGTTCATAGCATAACTAAGGGGATCATAGCTAAAATCTGCCGATACATGGCGACGATGTCTACCCATACGATGAATGAAGCTCTTACATTTTCCTCTAATCTCCGGCGAATTATGATCATGTTTTATTTTGTTACGGAACCAACAGGACGAGAATCTCGAAGGACTTGGCGGAGACTCAATTAACAGGTCCGAACGACGATGGCTATTAATGAAGCAACAAGATAGACTCGACGATGTTTTACGTCTAGTCCTTAAACATGATGTATCATCATGTTCATTCTCCATTTACCAAATTTTCTCTTAAGAAAAAAAAAACTTGCAAGTTATGTTGAAAGATGAACATTGCATCTCTTGGTTCAAGTTTTAATTGGATGACAAACACGCTCAACATTTGTCTGGTCATACTTAAATTAAGGAAGACAAATGACAAAATTAGTCAACATGTTTATTTTGTCTGCTTAATTCTCTAATAAAAAAGAAAATACCAAAAAGGTAAGTTATCTTATATCTTATATATATATAAAAGTGGGAACAAAAAAATTAAAAGTTGAATTACGGTTTTACCCTACTATAAATTAAAATGTTATAAAAATACTTAATTATTTAATTTAAATATTAAATTGTATCATTTTAATAAAAATGTTAATGACTTTTGCACTTCCTTAGATTAATTCCTAACTAAAATATTTAATTTAATAAGTAATATTTATCATCTATAATCTATATGTATATTTAATTTAATCATCATATATATATATATATATATATATATATATATATATATATATATATATACTAAATTATTATTTTTTTAATAAAAAACTAATTAGTTAAATATTAAATGTTTCTAAAAAAAATTAAATGACCATTTTTCATTCACTAAATTAACGGTGTTCCTCTAATAATTAATGCTTCAAAACTAAATTATTACGCAATCATTAATGTTTGAATGCACAAAAAAAAAATAATAACATATCATTTTTAGGAATTTCAAAGGTTTTTTTTGAAATTTACAAGCAATTTAATATGGTTCATGTATTAGCAAAAAGTCATGTTATCCAAGAAAAATTATTGATATTCTTATGCATTTATATCATGATTTACACTTATCTAACTCTTAACTATACACATTCTCTTATAATTTTTGGATTATCCCTACATTTGTCATCTATAAATATGGAAAATATTGGAGTAAACAATATTATGTGATATACAAGTAATGGACAAGCTAAGTTTGGGGGATCAACTTCTTTAGGGATGAACAAAGCATTATTTTTGCTCTTTTTTTAGAAGAACAAAGGTGAATGATCTTCAAGAAGGATATGTTTTTTTTAGTACATAGTTTCCTTCTTTGAATGTAAAATAAAGGGTCATGCATCGAAATATAAGATCATGACTCTTTACTAATATACTTGTGTAATGTAATTTGCAAAAAAAAAAAATATTATAATTTACTTGATCTTTTTAACGATTAAATTATTGTACTATATTAATTGATAATAAAAGTTATTTAATTTGTTCTTACGATTTTTTTAATTACTTATTTATGTTTATATTTTTGTAAGGGGTGTGTAAGATAGAATATAAAAAACTACATTTTTTATCAATTTTTTCCAGAAGGGGTGTACAAGATTGAAACACGATGAATAATTTGAAATGGATAAAGTAACGTATAACTAAATTATTAATAAATTCTTTAATTTACAAAAGAAATAATGATATAAATGTTTATCCTTATTTATTTATCCTTTTGTATCACTTTGAGAAAGACAAATTCAATGTTTCAACTTTTGATACCGTTTCATATTTTAAGTTGTCACTTCGTTGATGCTATGTTTCTATATTCTAAGCTCAATTTTGAAAATATTATTTTGGTATGATCCAATACTTGATAAGATTCCTTAATAATAATAATAAAAATTAATATTGATTATTAATTGTAGCCTTCATTTTATTTTAATTAACTTTCGGAAGTGGCTATCAAATTCTTTTCATTTTTATCTTTCTTCTTTTCTCTGAACATTGTCTTGTAGGTAATTAACATATGGGATAAGAATATACATATATTAATTTGTGTTTATAATTATAGAATTTTAAAGTACTAAATATTATTATCATTTATTTCATTTGGAGAAGAGATACTTTGTTGTCATATTTTAGTTTGTTATTGGTATCCAAGAGTAGATTCCAAATATTTCAACTATATTTTGTTTGAAAATAATGATATTCATTTTATTTAATTATGAAACCTTTTTGATACAATGATAATTTGAAACAATTTATGTCAATTTAGATGGGTACACGTGCAATGCACGTGTCTAGAAACTAGTATATATATGAACAAGTGGAAAACTATTGGAAAACCACTTGGCAATTTTAAGAAAAAGTTAACAAATATTGTAATAAAAAAATTGAATACAAAGATTAAAAGTATTTGAATTGGAAAATACATTAAGCTTTGTACTTTTTTTTTTTTTTTTAAAACTTAGCTTAAAATAGAAACCCATAGACAGACGAGCTCTAAATGTGTTCTTACTATGTAATTACTAATCCTTTTCTAATATTATAACAACATATAGAAATAAAAAAAAATAGCCATAGTAATAGTAGTAATAAAAATAATAATTATAATAGAAGAAGTAGTAATAATAACAATAACAATAACAATTGTAGAAGTAATATTTATAATGTCTAAGCGGGGAAAAAAAAACACTTTCTCTCTCTAATGGTCTCCTCTCAACTATTGTTGAAATGGAAAGGAAATCGAAAATGGGGGGAAGGGGCTGATGAACCATGGTGGAATACAAGAAGTACATCCGCAAAAGTCGAGGGTGTCCCATATAGGGGATGCAAAGAAGATGAGGGGATGCAAAGAAGATGACGAATGTGAATGCAATACAAGGGATTGTACCACTAGATCTGAGCCCTAGCTAGGGAACAATGGGAATTCAAATAGCGAGAAACCTAGACACTACACATGTATCTGAGAAGAAATCAAGGAGGTCATGGGCTGACAGGGTTGAGGAGGACTTGGAGGCAAAAATGGATGTAACTAGTATGATGGTAGGTAAAATCCCTAACCTTACACCTAATACTTGGAGTTAGTTTGTGGGGAGTCTGGAGAATCAGAGGCGATTGACCTATCTGATGTACAATGAACGAATGTAAATGTGAAAATCACAATGGAAGACGTGTAAGGGGAGATTGAGTACTGGAGAACAACAGTGATATGCTACATGTTAAGATCCAACCCACCACAAGTGGCCATGGATGGGACTCTTTAAGACAATCTGGAAAAAATGAGGGATTGAAAAAATAGACCAAGTGAATAAGGGGTCTTCATGGTGAGATTCCTAGAGAGTGAGGAAGTTGTGGAACAAAGAGTCATTATGTTCGACAGAAAGCCAATTGTGATAAAATAGTGGAAACCAAATATCAAGGTGACGAAGGAGATAGTAGACAATATTTCCTTGTGGATTACAATGTCGGGATTATAAGCAAAGTATTGGTGAAAAGTTGCACTAACTAAAATTGCAAGTTTTGTCGGGGAACCACTAATGGCTAATAAAACTACCACACAAAGGGAAAGATTAATGTTTGCTTGAGTATTGGTGGAAATGCCATTGAATAATACATATGCATCAGAGGTGATGTTTGAAAGTGAACATGGTAACATTATGAAGCAAAAATTGGAATATGAATGGAAACAAGTTCTATGCTTAAGATGTAGGAACTTTGGAAATGAATTAGGTTAATGTAGAAGGTAGCTAAAGAAGGAAACAAGGAATACTGAAGTGAACAAAGAGCAACAAATGGTCAATATAAACCAGTCATCAACAAATAAGTTTATCAAAGCAGAAGAAGTGGCAAATAGGAGAGTACAATTCCTGGAGCATAGAAGGAATATCGCCAATACAAGAAACTCATTTTCTAGACTACAACAGGATCCACAAGTAGAAACGGGGGAAGGATGATGATGAAGAAGATGTGAATGGAACACAGGGGAAAAGGTCATTATTCATGAGAAAGTAAGCAATGACTCATGTTCTGTACAATCAGGGGAAGGGGAAACCCTATCCCCAATTGATAAAATTTGTTTTGGGAATGTATGGGATCAGAATAGGGCTGATAAAAAGAGAGAAGTGCATTTATTTATGCATGCTCACAAGGTCAGTCTATCTGGACTTCTGGAGACATGTTAGGTGGGCAAAAGCTTTAAAGTCAACTCTGAACCTTTCTAAAAGATGGTCGTTTACAACAAACATAACAACTCATGTAGGGGGAGGATCTGGGTTGTCTGGAAGCCTCACATAAACATAGTAAATGCGACACTAATCACACCTCAACTAATAAACAATGAGGTAATATATAGAGGAGCTGCGAAGAAGTTCGATGTAACACTGGTTTATGGATTTAACGACCAAGCCATGCGAGAGAATCTATCGCAAGACATTAAGAATATCTATAATCAGATACAAGGGGCATGGGCAGTGATGGGTGATTTAAATTGTGTGTTGAACATTGGATAAAGGGTGGGAAATAAAGTGACGGTAGCTGAGACAAAGGACTTTAAGAGTTTTGTTGACCATTATGGCCTACAAAATATAAGATCAAGTGGATCCTTCTATACATGAAACAACAAACAATAGGGGGCTGATAAAGTATTTAGTAAGATAGATTGTTTTCTCTTTAACGGTGAATGGCAAATGCAAATTTTTGCTGCAGAGGCACACTTCATTGCACAAGAATTATATGACCATTGTCCGACAATCATTCATTGGGAAAATGGCAACAAAGTAAAACAAAGATTCAAATACTTTAATATGTGGAGTTTAGTATCGAAATTCCAAGATAGAGTAGGTGAGAGTTGGAGGATTGACATACCTGGAAAAAAGATGTACCAACAGGTTGGTAAATTAAATACGCCGTGAAGAATTCTCAATATGTTGAATAAGGAGAGATTTAATGAAGTTGAAAAATAGAATGATTAAGCGTATGAAGCACTATTACAAAGTAAAGCAAAACTTTAGACAGACCCTAGGGACCCCAGACTAAAAGTGGAGGAGGGGATATCAACTAATAAATACAAACTATGCAAGGAAACAAGGGACCAATTCTGACAGCAAAACTGTATGATCCAATGGCTAAAACAGGGAGACATGAATATAAAGTTCTACCGCAGTGTCTGTCCTAAAGGCAAGGAGGAATATGAATATAATCTTTTAAATAAAAGACAAGATGGGGAAACAACAAACTGATTTAAATGTGATTGTGAAGGAATTCATAGAGTACTACACAGACTTGTTAGGGACAAAGACTCGAGAGAGGCAACATGTATGTAGTGAGGTGGTCAAACAAGAGGCACTTGTTACTATGGAACAAAGGGAAATGTTGAATCAAGAATTCACAGAGGTCGATGTAAAGCAACATTATAGGAGATTAAGCCGAATAAGTCTCTAGGCCCAGATGGCTATGGTAGTAAATTTTTTAAAGACACATGGAGGACTGTGGGTAAAGATATGATGGAAGGGGTTTTAGAATTCTTCCATACAGGTTAAATGTTGAAAGGAGTAAATAATACAGTACTCACTCTTATCCCTAACTAAACACATTTTGATCATGTAAAGGATTTTAGACCGATTGCGTGCTGTAACACAATATACAAAGTGATATAAAAAATATTGTGTCAGAGATTGGAAAGAGTACTTCCAAGTATAATTTCAGATAATCAAAGTGCATTTGTAACTGGAAGGACAATTGTGCAGAAGATCTTGATATGTCAGGACCTTGTAAAGTTGTATAATAGGAAGAACACTACCAAAAGCTTCTTGATAAAGGTGGACCTAAGGAAATCGTATGATTTTGTAGAATGGGAGTTTGTGGAAGAGATGTTGTAGGGCTTGAATTTCCCATGCAAGTTTATCGAATGCACAATGGAATGTGTATCCACTACATAGTACTCCATTGCCATTAATGGAGGAATACATGGGAGCATAATTGGGAAGGGAGGCTTGAGACAAGGAGATCCTATATAACCCTTAAAGTTTGTGATCTCCATGGAGTACTTCACCAGAATATTAAAAGGGTGACTGAATTATAAGGTTTTGAATTTCATACAAAGTGCAAAACAATCAAACTCAACCATTTGTGCTTTGTTGATGACATGTTGATGTTTAGTAAATGTACTTTCATATCCATAGTGCTAATGCTAAGGGGTTTGAAGGTTTTCTCATTGTCATCTAGATTAAATACAAATGAAGCAAATCAAACATATTTTCGGCGAATATGGAAAATAATGAAGTAGAGGATCTTTGTGAGCTGATTGGGTATCAAAAAGGGAAGATGTCATTTCGGTACTTAGAGATTTTGATATCCTGCAAGAAAATCTCAACAATTGATTGTGAAGTGCTAATTGACAAGATGTCTAGAAGAATAACATCATGAGGATCCAAGCCTCTATCCTATGCTGGGAGGGTAATTGGTGAACTCTATTCTTCTAAACATACATTCCTACTGGGACACTACATTCTTATTACCGAGGAAAGAATTGAAGCAGATAAGATAGAAACTTCTATGGAGTGGTTAGGAACACACAAACAAAGCTCCACTAATAGCATGCGACTTAGTATGCAGACCAAGAAAGGAGGTAGGCCTGGGTATCATTGAATGTATGACATGGAATTAAGTTTCTATAGAAAAATATGTATGGAATATTGCGAGCAAAATAGAAAATATATGGGTTAAATGGATCAGTCACATCTACCTCAAGGGGAATGATAGGTGGAAATATAGGCCTCCAATTGATAGTTGTTTGTATTGGAAAAGAGTATGCTCACTAAAGGATAAGTTTACTCCAGGATATGTGCAAAATGGATGGCTAAGAGCAGATGGGAAATATACAATTCAAAGTGGGTACCAATGGAGCTAAAGAGGTGTATGCAACAATGGAAATGTACCAAAGCATAACTTTATTTTTTGGGTCATGATGCACAATAGACTCCTCACACGAACACGACTTGATACTTTTGATTTGTGTGAAGAGGATACATGTATCCTATGTAGAAGCAAATAAAAATGAGAGAGCACCTGTTCTTTCAATGTGATTAATCACAACAGTGCCTAAGGGGTGTACTACAATGGATGCAGCTCACAGTGCATATTGAAGAAATATAGGACATGTGGAGGAGGTGTGCAGGAAAGGCCAGAGGCAAGATAAGTAGAGAATTTATATGGTCAGTGTTGGCAGCAACAACATACCACATTTGGATGGAACATAATGAGGCACTCTGGAGTGTCCCTATCCCAACAAAAGTATTGAAGTTGATAAGGATGGATGTTAAATAAAGAACCATGGAGATACTGCATACGAAACATACTTGTAAAGGTAAAGGGTGGATGGAAGATATTTTACAAAGATAAAATGTCTAGGCACAAATTAGTGGAAGACATGGATGGATGGGGTAGTTTTTTTTAGATTATGTGTTAGTTTTGTGAAAGGGTTATAAGAACACTGTAAAGGGAGGACCTTATTTCTGCTTTGTTTGTAATAATATTTGGATAGTTCGACCTAAAAGAAGTAATATTAATAGTAAAAAAGAAAACTAGCAAACAAATAAATAAATTAATTAAAAGATAAACGAGCAAAAGAAGTAGAGGGAGAGTGGGTGGGGGTGAGATAAAATACTATTAATAAGGAAGACCAACAAACTGGTCCTCTTTTATTTCGTTATTATTATCCATAAAAATATTTAAATTTATCTAATTCATTTAAAATATTTCGTTAAATTCAAAAGTATTGATTATCCAAAAAATCTGCATTATATCTATAAAAAATAAAGAATATTCTTTTATCCTCTTTTAATTAATTAATATGATATTCAAAGTTGAATTTAAATTTAAATAAAATTGAATTGAAATGGAATTCTAGATAAACTCTTGCTATTTTATAAGCTTATCATTTCCAGATGTTATAAAATATATTTCAATATATTTCATTAAAATATTTCAAATATTTCTTTAAATTCAAAAGTATTGATTATCCAAAAAATGTGCATTATATATATAAAAAATAAAGAATATTCTTTTATCCTCTTTTAATTAATTAATGTGATATTCAAAGTTGAATTTAAATTTAAATAAACTTGAATTGAAATGGAATTCTAGATAAACTCTTGCTATTTTATAAGCTTATCATTTCCGGATGTTATAAAATATATTTAAATATATTTCAAACAACAACAACAACAACAACAACAACAACAACAACAACAACAACAATGCAATGATAAATAATCTAAACCTAGTTGTACTATAATCCTAATCATAATCTAATCCTAGTCGTAGTAGTCTAATCCTAGTGTTACTCTAACTCTACATGAGTGTTGTAAACACGTCAGTCAACTTCATTGGACCTGTTCCTTTGGCATGTTCCAATCATCAGCTTCATTCTTCTTCAACACTTCCCCTCAAGCTAGAGAGTAGAGGAACAGTTACACCTAGCTTGCTTTGAATACCCAACAAAAACTTGTTTTGTCAATGCTTCGGTATGAATATGATGTCAAGTCATTGCTTGTGATAGTTCTTCTGCAGATTTACACAAGTAGTTCCACCAGTAAAAATACTTAAGAGCAGTATGATAATTCCTACCACAGATTTGACACGACTCAGTACTGTTCCTCTCCTTATTTCCACTTGGTAAACTTTGATTATTTGGAGAACCTGGTCCATACTGACTGTGCTAAGAACCTCTTCTTTGTCCAATAGGATTAAAACCTGTTTCTCTGGAGTTGATGTTGTTGTTTCCTCTTCCCTGCCCCTTTGGTCACAGGATACCATGTGGTTTTGTTGTGGCACCTCCTCTTCATCTACCCTTATATCAAAGCCCATTAGAGCTTTAACAAATTGATTAAGGGTGGGATATGGTGGCTTACCTAACATGACAATCCTGAAGGTCTTATATTTGAGACCTAAACCTATAGCAAAATTAATTACTTTGTTATCTTCATCCACATGTTTGTGAATGGCTGTAAGGCCATCACATATGCCTTTGAATTTCTTGATGTATTCATCAATCTTTTTGGTTCCTAGCCCAACATTTTGTAGGTGTTGTTTAAGCTTGAACTTTTTATCCTTTGTTGCTTAAAGATAAGCTTCTTCCAAGCATTCCCCTCCTTGGCAGTTGAGCAGCCCGCAATTAGGTACATGATTTCTTCGATCAAGGTGTCTGAGATCCAACTCCTTAGAAACACATCTTTCTCCTCCCAATCATCAATGCTGCCACTATCTTTCGTATCCTTGTCAACTGCTACAACTTTCCCAACAGTCTGTTCGGTAGAACAACTGCTTTTACTTTGTTTATTCTCTGTAATAAGATAGGTTAGTCTCATCACATGAATCAATTGGGATATTTGTGTCCTCCATATGAGGTGGTTTGTTGGCTTAAGATTTATGGAGCAAGCGGCAATGAATTGGTAAAGTGAGGAGGTCGACATAGTGTTGGTAGAAATGGTCATTGCAATTTAACGTGTGGTTTTTTTTGTCAATACTCAGAAAGCGAAAGAGCTTTTATGCTCTGATACCATGTAGAAATTCCACATCTAGAATTAGAGAAATCAAGGATTATATTGATAATTAAAATTGTTGAGTACATACTTCTTATATAGGGAGAGAATGGTAGAGTCCTAAGTTAACTATACTTAGAGTACTACTACAATACCTATTATTACTATAATTATAATAATGCAATTATAAGCAATCTAATACTAGTTGTACTATAATCCTAATCGTAATCTAATCCTAGTCGTAATATAATGCTAATTGGTATAAGTAGTCTAATTTAAGTGTGACTCTAACTCTACAACAGTGATGTAAAAACGTCAGTCAGCTTCGTTGGACTTGTTCCTTTGACATGTTCCAATCATCAGCTTCCTTCTTCTTCAACATGGCATACCAAACTTAATACAAGATCTTGGGGTAGAAATAGAGTTAGATAAACTCTATAAGCTAACATTAAAAAGGGAGGGGGGGGGGGGGGTCTAAGCTAGCTATTACTCTACTAACTTGACTCATTGACAAAGAGTATTCAGGGGCATTTGTAAATATAATTAGAAGGTTTAACCTGCTGCATTCTGAAGGAAATGAGCTCTCATCTGTATGTGTTAATTAATCCCCAAACTTCCCTCAGGTGTCATGACCCAGACCGTTGTGATTGACACACACACTAACCCTCTGATGGGCGAACCACTACCACAACCCGACTAAGCAACTTAAAGAAACTAAACCATTTAAAGATACGAAAGTGGGTTTAAATGACGAATTAAATAATGAGTTCCCATAAACTCCGAAAGTCTAACAAAAACAACTACGCATAACCCTTGCTGAAATTCAACCCTTAGACGTGAAAGTCATTGTACCAAAAATCTACCAATCAACAAGTCTAAGAAAAAAGGGGTGCAACCCCGAAAACTAAGTATAAGCAAAGTTTGAACACATAGTCTGAGTTAAAAAAATGGACTAAACTAATGATGGATCTATGGCAGCCTAAAAGAACTGGGTCACCCTTGAATCCAGTCTCGATCAATGATCTCCTAACTAAGATCTGTCAATAGCCACCAGAAGAATCCCTGTACTCAATAAAGAAAGAGCAAGTGTAGTATCAGTACACAAAACTACGGTGTACTCGTAGGATCACGTGGCTACTCCCATTAGTGAAATATAAGCAAGTAATTACAACATAGTAAATACACATATACAGAACGCATAATTCAATTATCATTTTAGGAGCAACATACAATTTTCCAATATCAATGACAGGTAAATATGAATGTAATAATCACAAGTGGTTCTCTCATGGAACCCACACCCAAACTGTTAGTGTGTTGGAACGTGACACTTGATCCAATATGCATGTGTCGAAACATTACACCCAGTCCAATATATGTGTCGAAATGTGACGCCCGATCCAGTCAGCACAACCACAGTCACAATCACACCCATAATGAACAATGTACATAGTCATATAGCTAAGTAACAAGTTCATGGCATGTAATTGTTCACACATAATCATTTTATTAGATTCGATTTATGTTTCCCTATTCACATACATGTATGCATATAATTGAGCAATTTATAGGCATATATCACATAACAAGAAGTCGAACCATCACCTGCCTCGAAACCAAGCCTGAATACTCCTAAGACACTTGAGCCTTCCCTTTCTGGAGTCTTTTAGCTTGTTCTTGGTCTAAAACAAGTAATTAGGGCAAAGATCAATAAAAAAGACCTAAGTTTACCCGAATTATAACAAAATATCAACCCAAGGCCAAACCCATGATTCTAATGCTCAACTAGGGCTTTTCCCAACATTAACTTTAGGCCAAAACCCTACCCCAACAATAATTAACACAGATTCTAAGTTCTAAGAATCAAGATAGGGATTAGGGGAGAAATTATCTTACCTTTAGCGTGAGAATTCGTGGGAAATTGATAAGAAACTTTCCTGGGTCGTCCCTTAGCTCTTAAGAACGAAGTTATGTAGAAAACAACGTTTTTGGGGTTTTTCTTCGATTTAAGTAATGACTGTCACGCCACAGCGACTCCGCCCTGATGGGATTAGCCCCGCCCCGGTGACTTGCACGGAGACAGAAACTCGCAATTTGAGTTCCAAGCTCCTATTTTGCAACACACCTTCAACCGTTGACGTTCTAAAACTATCATTTCACACCAATATCAGTTTCAGGAGTTCTACTCGCCTGAATTCGATTCTGTAAAGTCGTACAGGCTCCTTAACATCTTGGATATCTACTCACGTGATCAAACTCATAATTAAATTCCCCATCCATTACCAAATTTCCTTAGACCTCACATGACTTAGATTTTGTCCAAGTCTTGCCTAAGCTAGAAATTTCCAAGTTACTACTCAGAAGATTTCTAGCCCAAATTCCTTCCCCATTGACTTTTCCATAACGACAGAAACATGTTGTTACAATAGATACCAATTTACCCATCACCCGTCCTCGAGTGATAAACTAGGAGAACTTGCTAAGGCAAGAGTAGAGTAGTACTTGAATCGTCGAATAACTGGGGATACTTGTCTCGCATGTCCTTCTCGGTTTCCTAAGTAGCTTCTTAAACCGAACAATGCTTCCATTAAACTTTCACGGATTTTACCTCCTTAGTCCTTAACTTTCGGACATCGCGATCAAGAATTGCAACCGGTTCCTTCTCATACTGAAGGTCTTTGTCTAACAAAATTGAGTCCAACTTTTTGATGTAATATCCGTCCCAATGATACTTCTTCAACATAAACACGTGGAACACTGGATGGACTCCAGATAGGCTAGGCGGTAAAGCCAACCTATAAGCCATTGTCCCTACACAGTCAAGAATATCAAATGGCCCAATGTATCGAGGACTAAGCTTGCCCTTCTTGACGAATCTCATCACCCCTTTTAAGGGTGACACTTTTAGAAAAACTTGCTCACCAGCCTTAAATGTCATGTCTCTTACCTTACAGTTTGCATACTTTTTCTATCGACTCAGGGTTCCTAGAATCTTAGCTTGGATGCTTCTCACCTTATCCTGAGCATCTTTCACCAAATCAGCCCCCAAAGGTTTCACATCTCCAGCCTTAAACCACGCTATGGGTGATCTACATCCCCTTCCATAAAGTGCCTCAAATGGTGCCATGTCAATGCTGGAGTGGTAACTGTTATTAAAGGAGAACTCACATAAAGGTAGGAACTTATCCCAATGCCCTCCAAAATCAATCAAACATGCCTTCAACATGACCTCTAACACTTGAATAGTTCTCTGTGACTGCCCGTCTGTTTGTGGATAAAAGGCTGTGATAAAAGTGAGTTGAGTTCCCAACTCCTCATGCAATTTTCCCTAAAACTTGGATGTGAACTGCGTACCACGGTCCAAGATGATAGAAATGGGAATCCCATGCAGCCGCACTATCTCTTTTACATAAACCTTAGCCAACTGCTGAGCATTATAGTCTACTCTGATTAGAATGAAGTGGACTGACTTATTCAGTCTGTCAACCACCACCCAAATGGAGTCAAACTTCCCCAGGATCTTGGGAAGACCAACCACGAAATCCATAGCTATCCTTTCTCACTTCCATTCAGGGATTGGCACTCGCTGAAATAAACCTGTAGGCCTTTGGTGCTCATACTTTACCTGCTAACAGTTTTGGCACTTAGCCACAAACTCAGCTATGTCTTTCTTCATGTCAGGACACCAATACAGTCGTTTCAAATCTCAATACATCTTGGTCACACCCGGATGAATGGAATACCGCCAACTATGAGATTCTGTCAACATCTTCTGAATCAAGTCATCCACGTGGGGAGCACAAATTCTTCCCACTGAGCACATCACCTGCATCAAGAGCCGCATCTTATGCCTTGCTAGACACTGTCTTCTTTCGGAGCTCATTCAAACTCTCATCCTCAAACTGCTTGGCCTTGATATCATCAATGAATGTGGGCCTAACCTCAATGCTCGCTAACACCCCACCTTTCTCTGAGATGCCCAACTGCATGAACTTAGACTCCAAGGTTTGAATTTCCTTGCCCAAAGGTCGCTTGGACACACCCAAGCAAGCTAGACTACCCATACTCATCATCTTCCGGCTTAATGCATTTGCCACCACATTAGCCTTACCTGAATGATACAAGATAGTAACATCATAGTCCTTAAGTAACTCCATCCACCTTCAGATTCTCAGATTCAAGTCCTTCTGAGTGAATACATGTTGTAGACTATGATGGTTAGTAAACACCTCACACTTGACATCATAAAGGTAATGCCGCCAGATATTGAGACACACACTACCACTATCAACTCCAAGTCATGCATCTGGTAGTTTCTCTCATTTACCTTCAGCTGTCGTGATGCATAAGCTATGGCATTCTTATCCTGCATCAACACAACACCCAAACCCGAATGTGAAGTATCATAATAAATAATGAAATCTTTTCATTCCACCGGCAGTGCCAAAATAGGTGTTGTGGTCAGAAGAGTCTTGAGCTTTTGGAAGCTTTCTTCACATTTGTCAGTCCACTCGGAAGACACATCCTTTTGAGTCAGGCTTGTCAAATATGTGACACTAGAAGAAAATATTTTCACAAACTGTCGATAGTAGCTGGCAATCCCCATGAAACTCCTACCTTAGTCACTGAGCTAGGCCGGACCCAGTTCTTGACTGCTTCGATCTTTTGGGGATCTACTATTACCCCTTCCTTTGAAACCACATGCCCCAAAAAGGCAACTGAAGTCAACTAGAACTCACACTTGCAAAATTTTGCATACAACTTCTGTTTTCCAAAGACACCCAAAACAATATGGAGATGGTTGTCATGCTTTTACTCACTCTTCGAATAAACCAAAATTTCATCAATAAAGACGATAACAATAAACTCCACAAATGGTTTGAATACACCATTCATCAAACTCATGAAGGCTGCATGTACATTGGTCAACCCAAACGACATCACTAAGAACTCATAGTGCCCATAGCAGGTCCTGAATGCCGTTTTGGGTACATTCTCAGGCCTAATCTTTAATTGTTGGTTACCAGACCTTAGATCAATTTTAGAGAAAATTGATGCACCCTACAACTGGTTAAAGAGATAATCTATCTGAGGCAACGAATACTTATTTCGAATGGTTACCCAATTCAACTATCGATAGTCTATGCACATCCTCATACTACCATCCTTCTTTTTAACAAACAAGATAGGATAACCCCACCAGGAAGCACTAGGAAGGATGAAACCTTTATCAAGAAGCTACTGGATTTGAGCTTTAAGTTCCCTCAATTCTGTCGGAGCCATGCGATAAGGAGGAATGGAGATGGGACGAGTGCTTGGCTCCAAGTCAATACAGAAATCTATAACCTTATCCGGAGGCATACTAGGCAAATTGGTAGAAACACTTCCTTGAATTCAGACACTACAGGAATAGACTCAATAGAGGGATACTCAATATCAACATCTCGAATATGTGCCAAATACGCCAAACACTCCTTCCCCACTAGTTTCCTAGCCCAAACGAAAGATATGACCTTAGTTGGCTTAGGGTTGTACACCCCTTCCCACTCTAACCTTTCTTTACCTGGGATCTCTAGAGTTACTGACTTAACATTATAATTAATCACAACATAATAGGGGGACAAACAATTCATTCCTAAAAATATACCAAAGTCAGTCATGTCCAGAATAACCAAATCAGCCCAAGTATGAAAACCCATAAATAGGACAGGAGAAATACGATATACATGGGTGACTATAACAGACTCTCCAACTGGGGTAGAAACATGGATGTGGGCATAAACACATCACAAATCGCATCAAATCCCAAGGTAAACTGAACTGACAAATATGAATAAGTATAACCCGAATAAAAAAAACACTAGCCATTCGGTCGCAGACAAAAATAGTACCTGTGATCACTGCATCAGATGCCTCAGCCTCAGTCTTGCCCGGTAAGGCATAAAATTGAGCCCTGCCATCTTGACGGGCAACCTCCTTGCCTGGCTGCAGTGCTACTGTACTTGCATTACCATTTCCCTGGCCTTTGCGGCCTCACTGATTCCCTCCTCGCCCACTTTGTAGATGTCTTCTACCATTACTACCACTGCCCGTTGGTACCACTACTTTGGCTTGCTGCTGCACGGGGTCAGACATGCATGGATGAGGACAATATCTCCTCATATGCTAAGGTTTTCCAGAATTGTAACAACTGCGGTCAAAAGACGGCCTGCTTCTAGATGAAGGTGCGGCTCTCGGACTATGCTGAATAGGATTCTATTGTGGAGTTCTCGAGTACCCACCTGTAGAAGAGGGCATCACTGACTAAATTGGACTGGCTGCAAGTGTTGGCCTACCTGAACCTTTGGAGTAGGAACCATGAAAGTTACTTGTGTTCTTGGGCTTCTTAGCCAAAGCCTTAGCCTGCCCATCACGTCGAACTTCTTCCAGTTTCTTCACAAAGTCTGTCACCTCATTAAAACTTTTACCTACAGAGGTCATGTAAACAGACAATACTTGTAATTCGGGGTTCAATCCCTTGATGAATAGACGAATCCTCTCCTCCTCTGTAGTCACCAACTATGTAGCATATCTGGACAAGGCATGAAACTTAGCCTCATAAGCAACTACAGTCATACCACCCTCCAAGGACATGAACTCATCCTTCTTGCGATCCCTCAAAGTCCGGGGCACATACTTCTACATGAACAAAGCATTGAACTGCGTCCAAGTAAGTGGGGGTAAGACTGACGATCTGTATTCCACATAGGCCCTCCACCACGGCTTAGCCTTACTTTGAATGTGGGCTGTCATAAACTCTATTCCATGCTGGTGTACAATGCCTAACTTGTGAAGCCTCTCGTAGAAATTTAGAATGAACTCATAGGCATCCTCACTCTCAGAACCATGGAACACATGCGACTTTAGCTTTAGAAACTTAGTCAACATCTCATGCTCATTACCATTCATCACAGGACCTAATTGGGTGATGGAAGAAGGCATCAGTGCCTAATGCTCCATCCACCTTGGGAACAGTAGCAGCAATGGGGTGGTTGAGTGGAGGTTGAGCCGCTTGCACTGTAGGAAGGACTCCAGGGCCGACCAACCCCTTTAGAAAATCATGATTTGCTGAGCTAACACTGGGTGTAAGGGAGGAAGATCTGTAGTCTCAGCATGTGCATCCTCTTCGTCTTTGATCTCGACATTCTCTTCCACCTCTTCTTGGGTTGCAAGAGGGGCCTCTTCCCGGGGAACATTATCAATTAGGGCTCCACCCCTGGAGGGTGCTACCTTTCCTCGGCCTGTGCCCCTTCCTGTTCCTCTACCCCTGCCTCAACCACGTCATCTTGCTGCGGGCTCCTTTACTGGGATCAGTGATGGGAGCTACGGGCCTGACGCCATTGTACCGGATGTTAACCATCTACGAACAGAAGAGAAAAGGAGACTAGATACCAATTTGGATTACCAGATACCAATTGGAATCAAGTTATAACACAAAAAGGGAGAAGAAGACAAAGATATTTCCTAAAGCCCTGTAGCCTCTCGAAAAAAAAGTATAGACGTCTCCATACCGTTACGCAAGACAATACTAGACTCATTTTGGTACAATGAAATCAACGAACCTAGGGCTCTGATACCAACTTTGTCATGACCCAGAATGTCGTGATTGACACCCACACTAAGCCTCCAGTGGGAGAACCACTACCACAACCCGACTAAGCAACTTAAAGAAACTAAACCATTTAAAGATATGGAAGCAAGTTTAAATGATGAATTAAATAAGGAGTTTCCATCAACTTCGAAAGTCTAACAAAAATAACTATGCATAATCCTTTCGAATATTCAACCCCTAGACCTGAAAGTCATTGTACCAAATCTTTACCAATCAACAAGTCTAAGAAAATGGGTGCAACCCTGTACACTAAGTATAAGCAAAGTCAGAACATAAAGTTTGAGTCTAAAAA
The DNA here is from genome assembly GCA_029007595.1 of Solanum commersonii. Classification (NCBI taxonomy): domain Eukaryota; kingdom Viridiplantae; phylum Streptophyta; class Magnoliopsida; order Solanales; family Solanaceae; genus Solanum; species Solanum commersonii. The sequence continues at coordinate 5,391,448 of JAJTWQ010000002.1, read as the reverse complement.
GAATTGACTAAACTAATAATGGATCGATGGCAGCCTGAAAGAATTGGCTCACCCTTGAATTCAGTCTCGGTCAATGATCTCCTAATCGAGGTCTGTTAGTAGCTGCCTGACGATGTCCTATACTCAACAAAGAAAGAACAAGTGCAGTATCAGTACACGAAACCACGGTGTACTGGTAGGATCACGCGGCTACTCTAGTAAGTGAAATATAAGCAAGTAATTACAATACAATAAAACACATATACAGAATGCATAATTCAATTATCATTTTAGGAGCAACATACAATTTTCCAATATCAATGACAGGTAAATATGAATGTCATAATCACAAGTGGTTCTCTCATGGAACCCACACCGAAACTATTAATGTGTCAGAACGTGATCAAACTGATAATGAACAGTGCACATAGTCACACAATCAAGTAATAAGTTCATGGCATGTAATTGTTCAGACATAATCATTTCATTAGATTCAATTCATGTTTCCCTATTTACATACATGCATGGATACAATGGAGCAATTTATAGGCATGTATGACACAATAAGAAGTCGAACCATCACCTACCTTGAAACCAAGTCTGAAAACTCCAAAGACACTTTAGCCTTCCCTTTCCAGAGTCTTTGAGCTTGTTCTTGGTCTAAAACAAGTAATTAGGGTAATAATTAATAAACAAGGCCTAATTTTACCCAGATTATAACAAAATATCAACCCAAGGCTTAAACCAAGATCCTAATGCTCAACTAGGGCTTTTTCCACCATTATCTTCAGGTCAAAACCCTTCCCCTATGATAATTAACAAGGATTCTAAGTTCTAAGAATCGAAATACGCATTAGTGGAGAATTGTTTTTTTACCTTTAGCACGAGAATTTGATAAAAACTACCTGGGTCGTCCCTTAGCTCTTAAGAACAAAGTTTTGTAGAAACTAAGGCTTTTGGGGTTTTTCTCCGATTGAAGTTGCGACTCTCCCGCCACAACGAGCCCCATCCCGCAACAACAGCCCCGCTTTGGCGGGATTAACCTCACTCTGGCGACTTGCACAGGGACAGAAGCTCGGAATTTGAGTTCCAAACTCCCATTTCGCAACACACCTTTTACCCTTGATGTTCTAAAACTACCATTTCATGCCAAGATCAGTTTCGGGAGTTCTACTCAACCAAAGTTAATTTTGTAAAGCTGTACAAGCTCCTTAACGTCTTGGCTATGCACTCACGTGATCAAACTGATCATTAAGTTCCCCATTTATTACTGGATTACCCTAGAACTCACTTGACTCAGATTTCATCGAAGTCTAGCCTAGGCTAGAAATTTCCAAGTTACTACGCAGTAGTTTTTTGACCCAAATTCCCTACCCATTGGCTTATCCATAACGACAGAAATAGGTCGTTACATCGGAAGATCCGAGAAAGAGTTGAAATCATGTATTGCGTCAATACTATAACTTATGAATGCTAATATATCAGTAGGTTTGTTGGCTTCCGTGAAGCAATGACTGGTGATAAATCCATGAGATTCAACTATTTGTTGTTCTTCTTGAATCAAATTATCCAATCTCCAAGGCATTTTCCATTCTTCGTTTATGCATTTAACTAAGAGTAGGGAATCTATTTCTTCCCAAACCCTATCATAACCTCTACCAACAAACCATTTAAGACCATAGAGTAGTGCAAGGGCTTCAGCCATATTACTAGTACCTTGTCCTAAACCTAAAGAGTAAGTAAACATTATGTTTCCTTGGCTATCTCTGATTAGCCCTCCTTCACCACAACTTCCTTGAACGCAACTTCCATCACTGTTGAGCTTACTAAAATTTCTAGGTGGTTTAATTTGAGCAATTTTCCTCAGATGGAAGTTTTTTGATTGATGTTCGCTTCAAAGATTTGACAGAGGCTATTCCAGCTCTCCCCTATATTTGCTTGACTAAAATTATTTTGTGTAACTTGCAATAGAGTTTAAGTGATGTTAGTTTTTATTATGGAAAAATAAGGCTTTACAGCCTAAAATTTATTGCTACACCTAGTTCTCCAAAGTACCCAGCAAATGATTGGGGGTAGAAGTTTATATATGAAAGCTGAAATGGGGTTTTTAGTCTTCAATTTCCACCAACTAAGTAATATCATCTTAAGAGAGTTATACATATGTCCAATTCCCAGCGGCCCTACAAAATAATGCTAGATTATTTTAGCATGTAGACCTAGACAAAAAAGGTGATCAACATTTTCAATATTTGTGTTAGAGTCATCTGAAGTGCAACAATGACATCCAGACCGATACTAATTCCAATTTTTTTAGTAAGTCTTTCTTTAGTTGGAAGTAGGATTCAAATGTGGTATTCTAGCTATCTCCACCAACACAATCATAGAGAGGGAAAATGTTTATCCTATTCAGTCTACATTGATAGCACAACTCAGATTTGATTTGACTCATTACATCCTCTAAAATTGGAGAATGGAGACTATGATATATGCTTTAATTTATCGCTTTAACTTCCGTTATATAGAGTAGATGCATTTTTTGCATTATTTCTATATTGCTATTCATATGAATGTAGTTTTAATAATTATTTTTCCATGTTTTGCAGGCTTCAAAAATATGTCTAAACTATGGTGACAAAGGATTCTCGAATGCCTTTATTCATTGTATTAGCTATCTTGAAGTTGTTGTACATCGATATGCTTAGATTGCTACTATTGTTATTGTTATATATCAGTATGATTAGATTGTTGTTGTTATTGTTTCCTTTTCATACTTACTTTGATTTGCTATACTTGAACTGAGGGTCCTCTGAAAATAGCCTCTCTACCTCCATAAAGTAGGAGAATGGATATAATTCAATAAAGTTAGTGTTGCTCTTCTCGCTTAAAGAAATATATATGAACTTTGTTTCTTTTCATGCTTATCGCCAAATCCAAATGAAAGGCCACCTTTAAAACAAAGTATGGCTTATATAAATAATGTGTGATTGCTTATTTGTTGTAACAAATGTCCCTTCATATGTTTAAGAATTGTGTATTGAGAGTTTTTTTTTGGCAAGTTTGAAATACTTAAGAGAGGGAAATTTTAGGCAAACTTTAATAAATGTTATTTTTAGGATTTTTTTTCTTGGGGTTTGTAGTAAGAGGGAAGGGCATAGAAGTTGATGAGACCAAAGTAAAGGCTATAAGGGATTTACCAACTCTTAAGAGTGTTAAGAGGTTTGGAGCTTCAATGTGTAAGCAAGCTTTTATAGGAGGTTTTGAAGAGGATAGAGTATAGCAGCTGCCCCTTAATCTGATATGATTAAAAAGGATATTGGTTTTGTGGCGGGGTATAGTACGATAAGTCTTATAACAAGTTGAAATATAAGCTTAATTAGTTCGCCTCATTTATTGCAACTTGCAAATTATGACAAGGCCTTTGAGGTTGAGTTTCATGCATCGGGGAAGGCTATTTGAGTTGTTCTCATGCAAGATAAATTATGACATGAAACTCAAGACTGATTGAATCAAAGCCATGCTACTAGGTAGAATTTCATAAAAGGAAACGATAATGTGGTTATCCATATGCTTTTTAGGAAACATTACTTGATCAACGTTTTGAGTGCTAAGTTGGAAGGCATAAAGGATATATATGCTATTGATATTGAGTCTCAGAAAAACTATAGTGCTCGTTAGTCTAACAATCCATTAAAGAGTTGTTTGCTATAGGCCCATGATGGTGGAATGGTGGAACACTTTGGATATTTCTATGGACTTTGTTGTTAATTCAAAGGTATATGATCAAATTGGAACGATGAATGGTTTGTCATGTGGTTGCTTTCTAGGCTATTAGTAGATTGTTTGTAACTTTCTAAGTATGATTATGCTGGTTTTGACTCTAATGGAGGTAATTTGGTATCTTAGGCTGATTGTGGAATTGATTACTCAAAACTTGTGTAGTGGTTTCTCTACTTCAATTTCTATTTTCTTTTTTTCTATAGCTTTTTTCTATCTTAATAGTCAATTGATCTGTCATGTGTCGACTTCTTTCACTTCCTTTTTGTAATTTAGGTTAACCTTACATGGTTTAATAATCTTGTGTGTTTTAAATCTCTTTAGCTACTGCCCTGACAAAGTCACCCTCACTGAATATGTCCCTTGGGTATGCAACGAATGCAAGGAGAATGAAATCACTAGAACGATGAATTCTAATTCTGTCCCACCTGTAACTGATTTGGTAGAACATAGTTATGCTGCACAACATGTTGTTGATCCTATTTGGAGGTGAGTAAGTATCTCACCTATTATTTGGAATTTATTGTTGTATACATTGTGAATAAGAATATTTGTTTTCTTTCACATTTTCTGGCAGGGGTTGCTATAACATTTGGAACAACAAGTATCCGCTTGACGGAGTTGTTGCTAACCTCTCCGACAAAGCAAGTCAAAGTGTTTTTGAAAAAGCAAAGCTACTTCAACTTCATCTTCACTTTGAAATGGTTTGAAAAGACGATTTATGGCCTAAGTATTTCAACACACTAGAGGCAACTGTCGATGACATTGAATTGATTTTCTTCCCCTCGGAGGCAAGGTAACTACTTTATATGTTCACCATTTTATTCTTAGTGCTATTCATCAAATTTCTTTGTTTTCATTTTCATTTTCTCCGTACAGACACCAGGATAAATTTTATAGTATGGTTGAAGATAAGATTGGTGGAGAACATGCTCTTCGAGCATTAACACCATATGGGGAGCTATTGGTTTTCACATCCACATAACTGCCCCTGCATCACTGGAGTAAGTTTTTACTTACTTCATGTTTTCATTAGATGTTATTTCATGTTCATTGTTAACTTATTTGAGAAACTGGTTGGCCAGATACCAACAGAAATGCTACTTATGGGGCATTTTCAGAGTGACACAAGGTTCTAGTAGCCGTCTACCAGTACCTAACAGGATTTAAACTCCTGACAATTTTTGGCTGCCAGAGATGCTGTGTACGATAGGTCCCCTATTGAGGATGATGCACAAGTTATGACGGACAAGTTGGGAGGAGGCAAAAAGATCAGAAAAACAATTGCTAGGTTGGATGACTATATATGTTTGTAGTCGAGATTAAAGTTGAGCGGTATTAGAGTTAGCCAAAAGGACAAGGAAATCAATATCAACATCTTTATCCCCCATTTAACTAAAATTAAACTTTGCAATAGACAAAAAAAAGTTTCGTATTATTCACTATGTTTTGGATCTTAGTATTGCTGGCTCTCGAGGATTTCTTGATTTTAAACAAATGTAAACAACTTTGTTTTCATCAATGATGTTATGTGAAATGTTACCATATGTAATATGTCATCTGTTTAGCTATACACGGTAGTTTTGGTAGTACATTCACATTTCACAGTATGGTATTCTTATTATTATTAATGGCTCATCACAATTAATTATTGATTAATTAAGAAGTGTGTTAATTGGCTACTTAATTTGAAAAATGCTTTTGTCAATACTAGAGTAACCATTTATGTTTGATCAAGATTTAAAAAGTGTTTCTACGTGTTCTTAAATAGTGGCAATAATAAATAGTCATAACAAACGACTGCATAAAGTTCAAATCCAAGTGAAAAGCTTCCCTAGATTTTGCTGGGTAAATCAAAGTCTCAAGACGACGACATCAACAACAACATAGTAGTACTTAATGGTGATCACACATTTCACAATATGGTACTTTGTTGTTTGTTTCAAGGCATATGATAAAATTGGAACGATAAATGGCTTGTTATGCCGTTGCTTTCTAGTTTATCAGTAGATCGTTTTTAGCTTTCTAAGTCTGATTATATATGCTGATTTTGACTCTCTTGTTTGTTGTTGTAGTTTGGTATACTGATTGTGGACATGATTACTCAAAACTTGTGTTGTTGAACTGATGTTTTGTGTGTTTTAAATCTCTTCAGCGACTGCCATGACAATAAATTCCCAATCATGAATTCTGATCCCGTCCCACTTAGAACGGATTTGGTAGAGCATAGTCATGATGTACAACCTATTGATGATCCTATTTTGAGGTGAGGAGATGCCTCACATATTTTTCTATTGCGTGATAATTTCTTGATAGAGTTGTTACTCACCTCTCCGACAAAGAATGCCAATGTGTTTCTCAAAAGCAAAGCTAACTTTACTTTATCTTCACTTTGAAATGGTTTCAAAAGCTGATTTATGGCCTAAATATTTAAACACATTAGAGGCTAATGCTGATGACATTAATTGTTTTTCTTCCCCTCCGAGGCAAGGTAAGTACTGTATATGTTCATCCTTTTACGTGTAGTACTTTTCATCAAATTCGCTTTGTTTGTCATTTTATTTTTCTCCGTACAGGCACCAGGATAAATTTGATTGTTTGGTAAAAGATATGATTGGTGGAGTTCATGCTCTCCGAGCATTAACACCATATGGTGAGCTATTGGTTTTCACATCCACAGAATTGTCCCTACCTCACTAAAGTAAGTTTTTACTTAGGGGGCTTAGATCTTAGTTTTCATTCGATGTTATTTCGTGTTCTTTGTTAACTTATTTAAGAAACTGGTTGGCAGGGTATCAACTGAAATGCTACTTATGGGGCATTTTCAAAGCGACACAGACCGGTTCTAGTTGTCGTGTATTGGTACCAAACAATATTCAATCTAGGATGGTACGTCAAACTCATGACAGTTTTTTGGCTAGCAGAGAAGTTGTGAACGATAGGGCCCCTATTGAGGTTGATGCAAAAAGTGATGACAAACGAGTTGTGAAAAGGCAAGAGGATCAAAAGACGAAATGGTAAGTTGGGTTGTATTAGAGTTTGCCAAAAGAATAGGGGAATCAATATCAACTTCTTTATCTACCATTTGACTGAAATTAAACTTTGTGATGGACAAAAGTTTTACATTATTCAATGTGTTTTGGATCTTATTAGTATTGATGTTTCTCAAGGATTTCTCGATCGTTATTACCCGTTGTATTATATTGTATTTATACTTTAAATTAAATATCATGTATCTTTTAATTTTTACTAAAATTTTATCTTTTTTATCCATCATTAAGTAATGACAAAAAGTCTAATTTTGTGGAATGATCGATTTGGTGTGATCGTGTCGTTACCTTAATTTTTTTTGTCTTTACTTATTATTTAATAATCTTATGCAATTCGTTAACCTGCCTATTTACAGTAGCTCTACCTCTGTACCCTACATTTTTTTTGTAGGTTTGTTATTTAAATTGTTGATGTTGTGACACAATGTAACCACGGAAAAGGATACCACACAATACAATACGATACGATACAATAGAACACAATACTATGTGTACATTATAATCAGATTTTGCACATACCTGATCATAAACAAATACAAGCGCCAACAACAACGACATACCTAGTGAAATCTAACAAGTAAGGTCTAGGGAAGATAAAATGTAAGTAGAGTTTACTACTACCTCGTGGAAGTATAGAGATTCTTTACAAAAGACCCTTTTGCTCAAGTGCAACAAATCCAGGTACAAATAAGAAGGAGTTAGTGAAGATAATATAGCAAGTAACAAGGTAACAGTGCAAAGTCTATATCGTAAAGAAGTCGAAAATACCAATAAAATAAAAAATAATTTGATGCATAAAATATTCCGCATTAACACCGTCATTAATTTGATCCTAAAACCTCATGTAGATTTTGCTTCGTTTTCCTCCGAGCTCCGGTCATCGTCTCCAACAACAAAATGGTAAGTTAATTGTCATATCCCGAGGCTACCCCGTAGACGTAACATGGGATCTAGGATCATGAGTGACCCCAATTTAACTCTGACTCTGACATATTTCAGGTTTACTGAAAGTGACTAAGTAAAACATATACTATGCGGAAGCTAAAAACAGTGGATATCTAAACTGGGGAAAAACCCAACTAGTCTGAATATATAAGATATAATAATAAGAGTTTAGTGATGACTGAAACAACACTTAACAACTCGAGCTGAATCTACTACTATGTTTGAAAAGCCTCTACTGAATTGAATTGTTGGGACATGTCCCAAGCTAACTCTAACAAAATTGAAAATTGGAAATAAAGACTAAAATAGAAAGCATGTATATTGTCCTTGAAGTATGAGGACTCACTATTGCAGCTATTGAAGTTGAATCGAGAATTGATCTAAGCGTGATCTGGATGTTGAGTGTCTGAACCTAAATCATGAAATGATGTAGCACAAAATATGCGTCAACATTTGGAATGTACTGAGCATGCATGATATAGATATGCTAAGTTGAACAAAGTATATAATTTGAGCAATGCATAACTAAGCAACGATATAATCTGAACAAGGATATAGATATGTACTGAAGTATAACTGAAAGACAAAGTGAATGCAATTACCAAGTACTAATAACATGTTGAACTGCATACTGAAGTAACTGTTGAAAACCTGGTTAATGCACTAAGAATCTGACTGTGGGAGCTACTATTAACCGACATAAACCACGTAAGCTCAACGTGGAGTCCGATGTATATGCCCAATTGAGAGGACCCAATATACATTGCCAGAGGTATAAATGCATGACTGTGGCGTGATCACTAAAATTGATGACCAACTGAGGGGACTTATAAACCTACATGGGCACATAGTTCTAGGACTTTGAGGGTACGCTGAACCCTAGTCCACCTCGGTGCTAAGTCTACTCCCAAGTGGATATTCATGGAGCTAAAATGCACTAAATATTGGATACCTCAAAATACTGGCATGCTAACTGAGAATGCAACATTTATACAACATTTATGTGACATTCGAAATCTGGAGCATGGTTTTCTGTCTAATTGACCTAGCAAATATAATTCATGAACTAAGAGAAATTACACAAACTAGGGTTCTGAGTTTATACAAGGAATTATGCAAAATTTCCAACAAAACATGATATTCCGATTAAGGATACTACAACTAAATCACCATGAATCTCTAAGGTTTTATAAGCCCTAGGTCTAAACAAGCTATGAATAATCAAGGAACTGACTAAAATCTAGGGACCTAATGGGTGAAAGGAACCCACTAGTGAAATCCCACATACCTGGTAACGAAATCTACAGTGAAATCCTTTAGATTTCGGGGCTGAACTTTGAAGAACACTGCTGCTTGTTCTTGAAAGAAATTGGGGCCTCTTTCTCTTCTTTTCAGTTTAACTTGGATGATTTTTGGAGAATGAGGGTTCTGGGTATGTTTGACTAGATTATTAGGCTTAGACTAAGTAAAACGATGTAGTTTAGGCATCAAACGATGTAGTTTAAGTGCCTAATGCATAGGGAAAAGGACAAAAATGACCCAAATTCAAAAGCTGACGAAGGCCATTCACGGTGGGACTGACGGGCCGTCGTTTGAACCACTGCCTGTCAACTGGGTCGTGCTTTGTGGTCTGCCCGACATGGCTTCACTAAAATAAGTATAACATTTTACTCCAAGCTTGGATTTTAGCAAACTCGATGGCGATGGAAAGAGGATTCAATTATCTTTAACTTGATATGTCATGGGACACCTAATTCATTTTTTGCTAAAAGATATGATTGTTTGAAGTTGATCCAAAAGCCATTTTCCTCTAATTACCTACAGTCCGTAAGTCCAACCACAGACAATACTGGTCGGCTGTGTGTGGGATCAGAGACCCCTAAGTCTGGAACCCAACGAAGGGACCCCATCTACAATTTGTGGTCTGATACACGATCCGTCGGTGGCTTCCATTGGTCCTGACACCAGATCCTGGAAAGCTACATTTTTTCCATCTTATCGAATCCAAGGTGTTACATTAATACTACTAAACGAAGACAAATACAAGGATATAATTATTTTAGCGAATTTGATTGTAAATCAGGATTTTATCACTTAAAATTAGAAGAAGAATCTTAAAATGCAACTACGATGGAGAAAAAATAGAACATCATTGTAGATATTATTCAGGAACATTTACTAATACATAAATAAAATGGGAAATAAACAAGAAAGAATTATATTCATATAGTATATAAACATAGCGAATGATTTACTAGAAAAAGGGTATCAGATATATTCTATTTTTAAAGATACAATGAATTAATATTATTTATGATATATTCAAGATAGTTATTTTAATCTGAATAATTCATTGTATCAGAGCTATGGATAATAAGAAAAATAACAAATTTATATTTCAGATATAATTTATTTAATTTATTATTCATAGCTCTGATAGCATTTTTTGGTGCGGAACTGGTAGTTGGTGAATTCATGGAAGTGGTAGTGTGGTAGGTGGTGTGGTAGGTAGTGTGGTAGGTGAATAATTTATTTTAAAGATTTTATTATAATATTCTTTTGCTAAGTGTCTTATACCATTTTTTGGTGTTGCGGTGTAATATTATTTATTGTAATATACTTCTGATAGTCGTTTTAATCTGAATATTTCATTAATATTATTTGTGATATGTTCTAGATATAATATATCTTGGGTTCTTTGATACATATATAAATTTTCCTCCATTAATTGTTCTAATAGTTTTATATATCTTTCATAGATTCTATCCAATATTGTAAATATTAGTAGTTCATTTTAATCTGAATTTATTTCTAAATCATACCATTCTATTCTTTCGGAGTCTAAATTATGTAGGTCTATTTCATACCATTGTTGATTTAATATATCTTCTGATTCGTTATCATTAAATATTTTGTCCCATACGATTCTTCTTAATTCAATTATTTTTATATCTTTAAGTATATATAAGATTAAAGTTTCATAGTTTTTTTATCATTTCATCATGAACGTATGTAGTCATGTTCTTTATCATGCATTTTTTTATTTCAAATTATTCCTTCCTATCATATTCATAACTGATTAAATTAATATTAGATCATTATGAACTAGATTATCTGTTTATCATGTTTTTCTGTCACTACTAGTATCGTACTTTAGCGGATACTTCCTTCTTATCAGCGCCTCGACTTTGTTTACTCCCCTAAACGGCTTTTCTCGCCTACCGGTTTCAACATTCGTATGGCATAGTATAGAAGTTTTCTCCCTGTTTCCAGTGTGCTAATAAACTAGAAATCATGATTCAAATAATTCTAATACATAATAACTAACATAAATTTATTCAATCATATATATGATATTCAGGAATATATGAAATTAATTCCGCATATTTTTTGAACAATATACCTTTGCTTCTTGCTTAGCCATGCTATCTGAAATATCTGATTGGATTTCAGATTTATCCATTAACTTTTAAGTATTTAGTATCTTGAGAGAGTTTTTTGAAAGGAGAGTTTTATATATTGGGCATTGCCTGCCTTTTCATTTACATATGCCTGCCTTTTCATTTACATATGCCTTCCTTTATATAGAAAGGATTTTCTACTTTACAACATTTTACAATACTACATGTACATCCTACTTAATAGTGTACCTATATAGTATAATAATGTGCCTAATAATATAGTATGACACACCATACCTTACTTTACACTTGTACACCTACTTTACGACATACCATACCTTACTTTACACTGGTCCACCATTCCTATCTACTTACTTTAATATGCACATGCATAATAATGCATACTTGACTAATTTACATCTTATTTACATCTTTTTGACTACTTTACATTATTTACTTTATCTTTTTTGCCACTTTGTCTGCTATTTGCATCTTATCTTCATCATTTTCTTTTACTCTAAACCGACATCTGGAATTATGTTATCTTCACCGTTACATTTCGAACATATGTAATCAGGATATTTATGTCCAATTAATTTGCAATATCTGGTTAATAACTTTGTAGAAATAAATCCTGCCTTTAGTGCCCTCGTCGTAGGTCGTTCTCTTGGCTTAAGTAATGACAAAATCCATCTCTGGACTTCATCCATATCTGCAACCTACATGATTTAGACTATGAAAGAATAGAATGGTATGATTTAGAAATAAATTCAGATTAAAATGAACTATGAATATTTACAATATTGGATAGAATCTATGAAAGATATAAAACTATTAGAACAATTAATGGAGGAAAATTTATATATGTATCAAAGAACCCAAGATATATTATATCTAGAACATATCACAAATAATATTATTGAAATATTCAGATTAAAACAACTATCAGAAGAATATTACAATAAATATTATTACATTTTACCATGAGTTCCGCAACACCAAAAAATGGTATCAGAGCTATGAATAATAAGAAACATGGTAAGAAATATACTAGTAGAAAATTAAGAAAAATAAGAAGAAAATTAAATAAATTATATCCGGAATATAAAGAACTTAATATCACAAAAACTGATAACAAAAAATTAGATCAATTAATAGATAATATATCTAAAATAGAATATAAATATATTCAATATTTAAAGATACAATGAATAGCGAAAATAATGAATACAAAGAAAAACTTACTAAAATAATTATAGCAAAAAGAAAAGAATTAGAACATAGGCAAAATAGATTTAACAGTAATATATTTGCAGAAACTTGTCACAAATCTATAATAGCACAAAGAAAGACTATTTTATATCTAGAAATACAAATAAATAACTCAAAATATAAACTACAACATAATTTATAAATGAATAATGAAGAATATGCAATAGATGAAAAAAACATACGAAAACTATGACGGATTAAAAATAAAGATAATATTTTCTAATCTAGGAAGAAGATATAAGAAAATAGGTGACAATATAAGTTTAATGTTAGAAAAAGAAATGGTAAAACTAGAAGATAGTTTAACTGCTATGGTAAGAATAACAAAAAAAAAATGAAGATATAGATAGAAAAATGGAAATTGAAAAAATAAAATAACAAGCAAAAGAGGAAGTACAACAATTAGAAGAAGTAAAAAATATTAAAATAATAGAGCTAGAAAAAGAGCTAGCAATATTAAAAGAAATGTATGAAATTAAACAAAAAGAAAAAGAACAAAAAACGAAATTAGCAAATGAGATAATTAAATTTAAAGAAAAATTGCAATTAGAAGATGAATTAGAATAATTAGAAGAAAAAGAAGAAAATAACCAAAACAATCTACCTGAAATAAAAATTGATGAAATAAATGACAATGATCCAGACGAACAACGTTCGAAAACAAGCGAAACCTATACGAAACTTTTAGCAAACATCGACAATACAAAGGATTTAGAAGTAAATATAGGAGACGTGACATGGATGAAAAACCTAGTACATCAAGAGTAAAAAACCCAAAAAATTTAAATCCAAAATATTATAATGAAAACTATGGACAATATGATAGAGAAAAAACTATATGGGATAAAAGATTAAATAAAAAATGGACACTTAAACCAATAACTGAACGACATGATTTTTTAGATTTAGACTGTGCAGCTGATATAAATAAAACAATCAAATTATGGATATGATATATATCAAAACAATTAATAGATAACAAAATAGTAATAGCAGAGACACCAGGATATATAGAAAGAATGCTTATAGGAACAGTAAAATTATGGCTACAAAATTTATCAGATGAAAGTTTAAAAACTCTAAGAAGTAATAAAAAATCTAATGCCGAACTAGCTACTACAACTATAGAAATATTATATAAGCAATAATACAAGTCATAAAAAACGACCGCATAAAGTTCAAATCCAAGCGAAAACCTTCCCTAGATTTTGCTGACTAAACCAAAGTCACAAGACGACGACAATAACAACAACATAGTAATACTTAATGGTGATCTCACAATAAAGTGGAATTTGGAGAGGGTAAGACGACGACAACAACATAATAGTACTTAATTAACGCTACCCCTTACTTCGACCTCGACTGTAACGCTACCCCTTACTTCGACCACAACTGTAACTCTACCCCTTACTTCGACCACGACTGTAACGCCACCCCTTTACTTAAGTAATATCCTAAGCTTCTCTCTTAGCCCTTTTCTCAGCCTAATCTAATTTCACAATTCTATTAGTCAAGGTTTTTGAAAGAAAATCTAACAGATGTAGGAAATATATTGAGTAGGATGTCCTAATTTTTTTTTAAAAATCTTCTGTAGCTCCATCTCGTTTGCTAGATTCTTAATCAATCCTAAATTGTTTCTACTTACATGATGATATATCTCTAACATTTTCCTCACTCATCTTCTTTGTTTTAGTATTTTTTTTGTTTGTTATAAATTTGTTGTGTTTCTTTTTACATGTAAGAATTTCAATAAAATTTTGAAAACTGAGGTCATGCTTTAGTTTTACTCGATGAGGAAGCTAGGCTATATGGAGAGCTTGAATTTTTTTGTACTGATTGTATATATATATTTTTATCAATATTGTTATGATTACGGTCCTAGGAAGAATGTGTACGTTGTATTTTTTATTTTCTGTTTTTTCTCCCAATTAGACTTCTTTAATTTATATTTTTATTTGGGCTCAAATTAGTCATTTGTGACTTTATTGAAAGTTTGTTGACTACTAACCAAAATAGAAAATTTATAGTTGGTTGTGTAAGAGAAATAAATTTTAAATACTAAAATACACTTCTCATTTGGTAGTTTTTTATTTCATATTTTAAAAATATTATTTATAACTATTGTATTTTATTACTCATTACATGTAAGTTATTATAGAATATTTATCGTTCTAACAAATTTATAAAAAAACATCACATGGAATACACGTGCAAAGTGCGTGTCCAAAAACTTGTTTTATTAATAAGTATTATCTACATTGTACATATCCCATCATTGCTCTTCCAAAACCTCACCTATGAGATTGCATTAATCTATAAAGTTTGACTAACACAACATGTATATAAACTATAAAGTTCTTCTTATTTTCATCGCCTAGCTTCAACGTCAAGCTAATTTTCTTCAACAAAAATGGATTGGCTAGGATTTCTTGAATTCTCAAAAAGAAAAAAACTTCTATCACTTCATACCCACTTACCAGATTGTTACCTAATTCTGAATTGTCATCAATCTCCGATTATCTTTGTTTCCATCATTATATGTCTCCTAGAATTTCTTCACTTTCCTGGTTTGATCTAGTATCACTTTTACCATCTTTGATTGTTAGAGTTCCAATAAAACTTTGAAATGGGAGATCTTATTTTATTTAACTTTTTTATAGAGAAAAGACATAAAGTCACTACTGAAGTTGTCTCAAATTTTCAAAAAGACACCTTAACTTTGCAACCGTCCTATTACCCCACTAAACAATTAAGAATTGATATTATTATATCATTTTTTAATCAGCCCTAGATTTTAAGAAGCAAGTGTGTTCTCACGCCAATCATTACATGACACGTGTTAATTTAATTAAAAATATAACTTTTTTTTTCATTTTATGTTTTTTTCTTTATCTTTTTTCTCTCTCTCTCTCTCTCTCTCTCTCTTAATTTTTGACTTATTTTAATGTTTATTTTATCTTAAATTCCACTTCATCCTCCACCCCCACTTTCAATCTGATCCATCCCTTCATTTTCTTTCTTTTTCTTCACCTCCCACCTTCACCCCACCCCCACATCAAGTTAAACCTCTCTCTTTATTTTTTTCATTTTCTTCTTCTTCTCCAATTAATTAAATTCTTTATTTCAGTGATTTTTTTGTAAAAAAAAATCATACTATTTTCTAGACTTTATTGAATTATTGATAACAAAACTAATTATTTTCCTAAGAAAATTAAAAAATTTGAAGGTATCATCAAATACTGTTTTCATATAACTTCAAAATTAGAAATGCTAATATTAAAAGAATCAATGAATTTCCCAAAAATTGAAAGAACTTGATTGAAATCAAATATAAAAAACTATATGATACCTTCTAATCGTCTTGAAATCTAATGAGTTTATCAAATTGTTCGAAATGTAAGAAAATATTTAGATAAAGTTTAAAAATTAAAGAGAGTAAAACTAATAGTAGTAAAAAAAGGAAGGTGAAGTTGTGGTAAAAATGGTGACATTGAAAGTGAGAAGCTTCAATGGAGATGATGAATTTTCGAAGAACAAAGAAGAAAGAAAGAGAAAAAAAAGTTAAAATAATGAGAAAATATATTTTATAATAAAATACTTGTAAAAACAAAATTATATTAGTTATTTTAGGTTGATCACTCTCTTTCAGAGAATGCACACACTCTCTATGTAAGGTGGACAAAAATGATGTAATAATGTCAGTTTAAGATTGTTTAGTGGGGTAATAGGACGCCCGCATTGTAATGCCTCAGAAACCTAAAAGACTGACCAATAGGAAAGTTGGTGAACCAAAGAGGAGTTCGCGGACCGTGAAAGAGACCACGGTCTGTCAACTTGCTCGTGGCTCACACCTAGTCAATGTGGTGGACCACAGACCCCTTCATGGGTTGTGGATCCCCACACGAGCTGTGGAATGGCTCGTAGAACTAAGGTAGAGCCACTAGGGTTCAAGTGTGGAACCACACAGTCCTCCACGGACCGTGGATGGGTCCATCGTCTTGGTCCAGCAGACATCAGCCCCAAGTGAAGAACCACGCTGGCCTTCACATGGTTCGGGAAGTGGATCATAGATGGAGGTACCAAGAACCAGTAGCACTAGCCAAGAACCACGACCCACTTGGCAGGCTATGGTCCCATCGACGGTCCATCATAGGCCTCGTGGATAGACTTCGTAAGCTTTTAAGTTATGGTCATTTTGTTCTTTTGCCCTAAGCATTGGATATTTAAACTACATCATTTAATACCTAAACTATGTAGTTTTACTCAGTCTTAACCTAATATTCTAGTCAGACATTACCCAAAACCCTCATTCACCAAAACTTAGAGCAAAAAGAGAAGAAAAAGGCGCCAGTTTCCCCAAGAACAAGCAGAGGTGTTCTTCAAGTTTCAGCCTCGAAACCCAAAGGATTTCTCTATGAATTTAGTCACCAGGTATGTGGGATTTCACTAGTGGGTTCCTTTTATCCACTAGGTCCCTAGAATTTAGTCAGTTCCTTGATTCTCCATATCTTGTTTAGAACCTAGGGTTTCTAAAACTTTGGAGATTCGTTGTGATTTAGTTGTTATAGTATCCTTACTCGAAATAGCATGTTTCCTCAAAAGTTTACTTAATTCCTTGAATAAAAACTCAAAAACCTAGTTTGTTTAGATTCTCTTAGTTCATGAATTACACTTGCTAGGTCAGTTAAACAAATAATCATGCTTCAAATTTAGAATGTCATATTATCATTATATAAATGTTGCCTTCTCAGTTAGCATGTCAGTATTTTGAGCTATTCAGTATTTCAGTTTCATTTTAGTCATATACATATTCACTTGGGAGTAGACTTAGCACCGAGTTGGACTAGGGTTCAGCGTACCCTTATAGTCCCAGAACTATGTGCCAGCATAGGATTATAAGTCCCCTATGTTGGGCATCAGATTTAGTGATCACACCAGTATTCCTTTATACCCATGGCAAGGTATATTGGGTCCTCTTGATGGGGCTATACATTGGACTACTTGTTTAGCTCACGTGGTTTATGTCGGTTAATAGTAGCTCCCACAAACTCTTAGTGCATTTGACCAGGTTTTTAGTATATACTTTAGCATTCAGTTCAGCATGTTATTTTCATGATTAGTACTTCGTCATTGCATTCAGCTTATCTTTTTAGTTATGTTTCAGTAATTATATTCCTGCTCAGTTTATGCCATTGCTCAGTTATGCTTTGTTCAACTCATATATATTTATTCAACTTAATATATATATCCTGCATGCTTAGTACATTCCAAGTACTGACGCATACTTTGCGCTACATCCTTTCATGATGTAGGTTCAGGTACTCAGCATCTAGATCACACATAGATTGATTCTTGATTCGCATTCAGCAGCTTCAGTGGTGAGTCCTCATGTTTCGAGGACAATAGACATGCTTTCATTTTATTCTTTACTCTCAATTTTCAGTTTGGTCAGAGTTAGCTGGGGGCATGTCCCACCAACTCAACTCAGTTAGAGACTTTTCAGACATAATAGTAGATTCAACTTGAGTTGTTAAGTGGTTGTTTTAGTTATCACGAAGCTTTATATATATATTATTATTCAGACTTGTTGGGCTTGTTCCTCTTTAGATATGTATTGATTTAGTTTCAGCTTAGTTCATGTTTACTTAGTTATATTCAGTACGTTCATGATATGCTAGACTCAGGGTTAGCTTGGGGACACTCGTGATCCTAGGTTTTGTGCTACGTCAAGGGGTAGCCTCGGGGTGTGACATGCATAGTTAAGGTGTTTTTTTGAAAATTTGGGACAAGTTCATGTGTCACATTATGTCTTTTCTCTTTATATATATATATATTATTCTCATGAATTATTAAACTAGATGATAGTCAATTATAATTTGATAATTAATTTTTTTCAATTAGCAATATATATTTTTTTTAATAATTTGTAAGACACGAATAGACATATATAAATTATTGTGCCTTCCTTGACTCAAACACTTATATCTTAAGTATATTCTTATGGATTATAGTTTTGAATTTTTTTTCAATTGAGTCAATTGTTGCACAAGCTATAGAAATTATTCTAAGAGTAGAAATATTTAAAAATAGAATTAAGACTTCATATGATTAGTATGCCAATTAGAATAAAAAGTTTACTTGTATAATATTTTGTATAACTTTTGATTACAAAAATAGGTCTAAATCATCAATATTGATTGTAACGCCTTAGAAGACATTCAAAGTTAATATGATTTATTTTTAAAGCTAATTATTTGATAATCTAATTAGTTCGATATTGAAATGTCTAAGAACACATCTCAAAGAATTGAAGACAATTTTACAAAGCTAATAATAAAACATGAGTGATTCAAATTTAAGTGAATTAGACAAATTAAGAAGTCAAACGCAATTGTAAATTTAATTTCCTATATTTTTTAGTTATAATCACATCAATCATATTTTAAGAAAATAATAAAACTTTTAGAAAATGTGGTACTCTAGATAAAATATATAGTATAATTTTCTTGATGAAGAGGATTCAAGTTGTGGTATTCTAGTTATCTCCACCAACAGATTCATAGAGAGAGCAAAAATGTGTATCCTATTCTGACTACATTGATAGTACAACACAAATTTGGTAGCTTGAATATATAAGTTATAATAATAAGAGTTTAGTGATGACTGAAACAACACTTAACAACTTGAGCTGAATCTGAAAAGCCTCTACTGAATTGAGTTGCTGGGACATGCTCCCAACTAACTCTAACAAAATTGAAAACTGGAAATAAATACTAAAATAGAAAGCATGTCTATTATCCTCGAACTATGAGGACTCGCCACTAAAGCTTCTAAAGTCAAATAAAGACTCGATCTAAGTGTGATCTAGATGTTGAGTTCCTGAATATACATCATGAAATGATGTAGCAAAAAATATGCGTCAGTACTTGAAATGTACTGAGCATGCAGGATATAGATATGTTAAGCTGAACAAAGTATATAAGCGAAACAATGCATAAATAAGCAATGATATAATTTGAACAGTGATATAGATATGTACTAAAGTATAACTGAAAGATAAACTAAATGCAATCACCAAGTACTAATCATGAAGATAACGTATTGAATTGTATACTGAAGTAACTATTGATAACTTGGTCAATGCATGAAACGACCCCAAAAATGCCCGAAAATGTGCTCCGAAAACACCTAAAATTGTAATTTCCATATATCTCAAAATCCGTGCATCATTTCGAAAATTCGACTTCATATTCTTATTCAGGGGGTCAAATTGAGTGGGAAATGGGTCTAACCCGAATTTTAGAGCAACCGTATCAAAATTCGAAAATCACAAAAAATGCAATTTTGAGGGTCAACTTTAAAGGGGAATATCTCTCAGCATACAAGGAACTGGAAGGATCTCAAACTATCAAAATTGAAGCTCTATGAGTTAGCTTTCCAACGCAATTTGTTTCACCTCATTCCGAGTTAGGATGAAGGATTTATGACCGTTTTCGTAAAACCTGTCCGGCAGAAAATGCAAATTCCAGTAGCCGAAAACACTGTTCACCCGCCTCATTTTTTTTTCTAAGTGTTGGGACGTTTTTTTTTATAAAAAGGGGACATATCCATACTTATTCATTTAACTTCAAAACATCCAAAAACTCTCTCTAAGCCCTCTCCAAAAAATTCCACCAAGATCATCCACCAAATTCAAGAATCCCAAGCTTTAATTCCGGATTCAAGATTCAATCTCAAGCAATTCTCCATTCTAATCTTCATCAAGAATTCTCCAAAGTTGAGGTATGTGGGTTGATTGTGGAAACCTTCCTTTCCACAAGTCCAACCATTTATCCTCTATTTTACTTCAAGTTTATGGGTCCTTATGATCATTTATGAACTCTTGAATTATGGAATCACTACTACACACCCTATTAAGGTCTATCTTGTATATTTTCATGAAATGGTATTATTATGTGATGTTTATGGTTTTCATGCCTCCATGATCAAATTATGAAGGTTGTTATATATGTATATATATATGTATGTTGTTGGTGGGCTGTTTTATATGGATTTTGAAAATTGGTTGGACTTAGTACTCTTGAAACACATGATTTTATTTACATGAACAAGTAGCCCACCATATGTTTGATAAAATGTCATTTATAGAATTCTTATGAAATGGAAGGTCCAATGTACGTCCTATGAGTCGGATGATTATATAAGTATTGAAATGATGATGAAATGGATACATGTATATGATTTTCTCTATATAGTGTGTGAGTCGACCAAGCCTAGCTCGGGGTTGTAGGCTCGGGTAACCGTATCAAGGGGTTGGTATCTTGGTTGCCTAGTACGGGGTTAGTAGGCCCGTATAACCGTATCGAGGATTTGTACCTTGGTTGCCTAGTACGGGGGTAGTAGGCCCGTATAACCATATCGAGGGTTTGTGCCTTGGTCCCTAGCTCGGGGGTGGTAGGCCCGGGTAACCACATTGAGGGGTTTGTACCTCTTTCGCCTCTCCAAGGGGGTGGTAGGCCTTGGAAATGCTATATTGATGGTCACTCACTACACATATACTATGCCCTACTAAATATGATTTTTATATAAGCATCATTATACATATCATCTCATTAATATGTTATCTATCGGGTACGATTATGCATTTTGCCCATAATGTCCATCCATTGTTGCATTGCATTGCATCCCATATATTTAGTACATTCAAACGTACTAATGCATACTCTATGCCTACATGATGTCACCATGTAGGGACCGGAGCACCGTCTGACCATCCTCCTCCACGTGGCTAATACGATTTCCTATCAAGGTTATTAGTGAGTCCTCCATTCCGGGGACGCTGCTCATGATCTTTTGCTATGTATAAGACCTTTTCCTTTTTAATTATGTATTGACTATGAGGGTGAGCCCGGTAGTTTGTCTCGGCCCCCGCTAAGTATCCATGTTTAGAGGTGGTGTTGGACAAGTTGTGTATTATGTTTGAGCTTGACTCATCTATGATATTTATGTATTATTCTCTTTTTGTCTTGCTCCCTTAGTCCCAATTTCCCCTTGATTATGCGTATCGCTTATGGTCATTTTAATTGCTTCCGCGACCAAGGATGTGTAATGATATGCTATGAGGCTTGTTTGGGGTTCCCTCGGGTTCCCCATTCGCCGGTCACGTCTAAGCCCTAGACTTGGGTCGTGACAATGCACTAAGACTGTCGGAGCTAGTATTAATGGACATAAACCAAATGAGCTAAACATGGAGTTCGATGAATACGCCCCCATCGAGAGGACACAATATACCTTGCCATGGGTATAAAGGCATGACTGTGGCGTGATCGCTAAAACTAATGCCCAACTGAGGGGACCTATAAACGTACGCAAGCACGTAGTTCTGGGACTTTGAGGGTATGTTGAACCCTAGTCTAACTCGGTGCTAAGTGTACTCCTAATAACTGAATATTCATGAAGCTAAAATGCACTAAATACTGAATAGGTCAAAATAGTGACATGCTAACAGTGAATGCAATATTTATATACTGGGAATGTGACATTCAAAACCTAGAGCATGATTTTCTGTCTAACAGACCTAGTAAGTATAATTCATGAACTAAGAGAAAATACACAAACTAGGATTCTGAGTTTTATACAAGGAATTATGCTACGTTTCCAACAAAACATAATATTATGATGAAGGATACTACAACAAAAAAGTCACCATTAATCTCCAAGGTTATATAATCCCCGGGTCTAAACAAGCTATGAAGAATCAAGGAACTGACCGAAAACTAGGGACCTAATGGGTGAAAGGAACCTACTAGTGAAATCTGACATACCTGGTGATGAAATCTACGGAGAAATCATTTGGATTTCGGGGTTGAACTTTGAAAAACACTGTTGCTTGTTCTTGAAAGAAACTGGCGACTCTTTCTTATCTCTTCATTCTAACTTCGATGAATTTCGAAGAATGAGGGTTCTGGGTATGTCTGACTAGATTATTAGGCTTAGACTGAATAAAATGACATAGTTTAGGCATCAAACTACGTAGTTAAAGTGTCTAATGCATAGGGAAAAGGAACAAAACAACCCTGACTTAAAAGCTAACAAAGGCCATTCACGATTGGACTGACGGACCGTCGTTTGAACCACTGCCCGTCAACTGGGTCGTGGTTTGTGGTCTGCCTGATAGGCTTCACTAAAACGAGCATAACTTTTTACTATGATCTTGGATTTTAGTAAACTCGGTGGCGTTGGAAAGATGATTCAATTATCTTTAATTTGAGAGGTTGTGGGACACCTAATTCATTTTATGCTAAAAGATATGATCGTTTGAAGTGGATCCAAAAGTCATTTCCCTCTAATTAGTTGTTGACCCTCACCTACGGTCAGTAGGTCCAACCACGGACCATACTGGTCAGCCGTGGGTGGATCAAAGACCCCTAAGTCTGGAACTGTCACGACCCAGAACATCGTAATTGGCACCCACACAACCCTTCGGTGGGAGAACCATTACTACAACCCCAATAAACAAATTTTATGAAAACTAAGACATTTAAAGATACAGAAGTAGGTTTAAATGACTACAAAAATGGAGTCCCCATAAATTCCAAGGTTTTAACAAACAACTAATCAAACTAATGCGGAAATTCAACCCTAGAACCTGAAATTCAATGTACCAAAACTCTACTAACGACAAGTCTAAGAATAAGGGGTATAACCCTGACACTAAACAACACCTTAAACAAATAGTATGAGTCTAAAAAGAGTGGACTTAAACAAGAAAGATCCATGGCAGCCTGAAAGAATTGACTCACCCTTGAATCCAGTCATGCTCAATAGTCACCTAGCTGAGGTCTATCAATAGCCACTTGAAGATGCCCTGTACTCAACAAAGAAAGAGCAAGTGCAGTATCAGTACACAACCACACTGTACTGGTAGGATCACGCGGCTATCCCAATAAGTGTAACATACATTAGTTAATATAACAATATAATCACATGCACATATCGAACATATACAATATAATCAACATGTACGAATAATGAGCAACATCACGATTCTCACATACAATAGTTATATCAATTTAGAGTAACATACAGTCTTCTAATATCAATCATCATTAGATATGAACGTAATCATCACAAGTAGATACACAACACAATTCAATGGTCCTCTTACGGAACCCAATTCAATGGTCCTCTTATGGAACCCACACCCAAACTGTTAGCATATCAGAACGTGGTAATCGATCCTATATGTATGCCGAAATGTGACAACCAATCCAAGTTAGTTATGCCGGAATGTGGCAACCGATCCATTCAACAAACCACAATCACAATCACAAGTATATTCTCAATTATCATACAATTAAGAAGTGATTCACGGCATACAATTATTCGTTCATACTCATACAATTAGTGTGATCAACAATGCAACATTCGCATACATACATGTATCATAATGAAGCAAGAACAAACATAGATCACACAATCATAGAATCACAACCATCACTGTAATGACCTAATTTTTGTCGCTATGGAAAAACTAATGGAGAAAGAATTCGGGCCAGAAACTTTTTCATAGTAACTTGGATTTTTCCAATCTAGTCTAGATTTGGACGAAATTAGAGTCATTAAGGTGTAGGGAAATCTGGTAACAATCGGGTGAATCATTTATGATTTTGATTACATGAGTAGTTAGATAAATCATTAAGGAATCTGTATGACTTTACAGAATTGAATTTGAGTAAGTAGAACTCCCGAAATTGATCTTATCATGAGGTGTATTTTTTTATCATCGTGGGTTAGAGATGTGTAGTGAAATGAGATTTTGGAATTTCTTCGGTTGACTCCCAGGTTTCGATTGTGCCACTTTGGCAAGAGTCTGGCTGCTCTGGCAGGGACGCTATAGCGGGATATAGGGCACTGTGGCAGGTAGGACGGGACTTAAAATCATAGAAAGGATAGATATGTCACTGGTTCAAAAATGCCGCTCTAGCAGGACTTGATGCCACTCTGGTGCCCCCGCTACAGCGGGATGAGGGCTGCTGTAATGGGCCAGATGGGACTTAATGTCGTTAATAAACCCCTAAATGACCTTATTTGGTACTTTTCGACTTTTAGAGCTAAGGAACGACCCCCAGGAGATTTCTACTCATTTTTCACCATTCTTGAGGCTAAAGGTAAATTTTTCACTCCCCGAATCCGTTTCTCAATTCGTAGAACGTAATAGAATGGGTGAATATTAATGAGGGAAAAGGCTTTGTTATAGATTCTATGGTGGAAACAACCCTAGTTTGGGTAATTGGGATTATGAGTTTGATCTATGGTTCATAAAATTGTTAATAATTCAGGTAATTAGTGATTGTTTGTTGATTCCCGTGTTATTGTGATTGTTTGAGACCAAGAATAAGCGGAACAAATTTGGAAAGGGAACGATCAAGTTTCTTAGGGTTTCAAGCTTGTTTCGAGGTAAGTGATGGTTGTGATTCTATGATTGTGTAATGTATGTTTGTTCTTGCTTCATTATGATAAATATAAGTATGTGAACGTTGCATTATTGATCACACTTGTTGTAATTGAAGATAATTGAATAATTGTATGCCATGATTCACCTCTTGTTGTATGATTATGAGAATATATATTGTGATTGTGATTGTGGTTTGTAGAATGGGTGGGTGTCACGGTCTGACACACTAACTGGGATCTGCTGCCACGTT
The DNA here is from genome assembly GCA_029007595.1 of Solanum commersonii. Lineage (NCBI taxonomy): Eukaryota > Viridiplantae > Streptophyta > Magnoliopsida > Solanales > Solanaceae > Solanum > Solanum commersonii. Next base: position 5,366,320 of record JAJTWQ010000002.1, on the reverse strand, counting down.
TTGGAATAAATATGGGATCAGTTGCCACGTTCCAGCATAACAACTGGGATCGGTTGCCACGTTCTGGCATAAATATGGGATCAGTTGCCACGTTTTGGCATTACTAACTTGGATCAGATAGCCACATTCTGGCAAAATTAACTTAGATCGGATTGCCACGTTATGACATAATTATGGGATCGGTTTCCACGTTCTGACATAATTATGGGATCGATTGCCACATTGCGGCATAAATATGGGATCGAATTACCACGTTACGGGATGCTAACTATTTGGGTTGGTGTTCCCTGAGAGGACCATTGAATTATGTTGTGTATCTACTTGTGATGAATTCATTCTTATCTAATGATGATTGATATTGGAATATGATATTTTTCTCTAAATTGATATAATTGTACTATATGAGAATCGTGAAGTTGTTCATTACTCGTATATATTGATGATATTGTATATGTTCAATATGTGCATGTGATTATACTGTTGTGTTGACTAATGTATGTTACACTTGGTGAAATAGCCGCGTGATCCTACCAGTACACTGTGGTTGTGTACTGATACTGCACTTGCTCTTTCTTTATTGAGTACAGGGCATCTTTAGGTGGCTATTGATAGACTTCAACTAGGTGACTAATGAGCGTGATCAGATTTAAAGGTGAGCTAGTTCTTTCAAGCTACCATGGATCTTCCTTGTTTAAGTCCACTCTTTTCGGACTCAGAATATTTGTTAAGGTGTTGTTTAGTTTTGGGGTTGTACCCCTTGATCTTACACTTGTCGTTAGTAGAGTTTTGGTATAATGACTTTCATGTTCTAGGTATTTAATTCTGAATTTGTTTAGTTAATTAACTTGATTTCGTAACTTAATTGCCTTAGTTTTGGTTTAGTTGGTTGGTTTGGGTTGTAGTAGTGGTTCTCCCACTGGATGATTGGTGTGGGTGCCAATCACGATGGTCTGGGTCGTGACAAATTTGGTATCAGAGTCCTAAGTTCGTTGATCTCATTGTACCAAAACGATTCTAGTAGAGTTTTGTGGAATGGTACGAAGACGTCTGTACTCTTCGAGAGAGACTAGGACTTTTGGAAAAGCTTACTTCGTTCTACTCCTTTGTGCTATGACTTGAATCCAATTAGTATCTGGGTGATACAAATTGGTATCTTTCCTCCTTCACTCTATCGTCCGAACTAGAGCAACAAAAGTTGTAACACCATCGCTAGAAAGAGAGGATGTGGATAGACTACCGACAGTTGAATAGGGTCACCTTTCAGAACAAGTATCCATTGCCTTAGATAGATGACCTTTTTGATCAATTGCAAGGTGCATCATTTTTCTGTAAGATTGATTTAAGTCTGTTTACCATCAGTTAAAGATTGAGACAGTTAAGAATTGGGTTCGACCAAGTTCTATGATCAAAATTAGCAGTTTTGTGGGGCTTGCTAGCCATTATTATCGTTTGTGGTATGAGTTGAGTCCAATTGGTATCTCCCGAATCCAATTGGTATCTCAACAAAGTGAACTAGTTGTCGTGGTCACGATTGAGCGGCCACAAACAAAGCAAATTAGAAACTGAGCAGGTTCCAATTGGTATCTGGCTCTATGGGTGGTGTGAATGCATGGATGATTAGGAATGGTCATCCATGGAATGAAATAATTAATTAAGAATTTAGACTTATCTGTAAATTGTATCTTGGAAACTTTGAATGCGTGCTTTTGGTTGTCTGAATTAACTGCGAATGTGACGTTGTAATTGCTTGAATATGATAAGGTGATTATGTGCACAATAAATGTGTTTCTGAACTTTGATATGTACAATATGTTGGCCTGGTCGTTGAAGTTATGCAAGTTGTAAATACTTGAGTGTCGTGAAATTCATTGTGAAAGGAAGATCTTGACTTAGGATTGTGTGAGTGTCTGGGTGTATCTTGGGGATGTGTGGGTTGTGGTGTTGAATTGACAAGAATGAATTGGTTCGTGTATTGTTGGATTGACTGGGGGTAGACAATGATTATCCTAGTTATGAGGATTATTCTAAAATTGCTAAGTAAAGCTAGGAACTTTTGTGGAATTTACAAAAGAAAAGAACCCTAGAAAAATTATTGGCAGGGGTTCTGTTTCCATTATGGCCACTAAGGCAAGATTCTTCCCGCCAAGGTAAGGCCAGCAGTGCAAAAATTTTCCTGCCAGAGCGGGATGAGGCGAGGCAGAACCTCAACATGTCTCCCCTATTTTTCTAGTCATAATTATGGACCCCAAATCGTACACAAACTAACCCCCCGCGATCTAATTTGGTGTTCGATAATCGAATATAAGTTATAAGGTGTGTTAAAATTGTGGAGGACCTGGGCATATGATGAGGAAATTAGTGAGGCCGTGGAGGCCGGGGAAATGGTAATGCGGGTAAAAGAGTAGTGCAGCCAAGCAATGAGGTTACCTGTTAAGAGGACAGGACTCAGTTTTATGTTTTTCAGGCAACACCAAGTTTGAGGGTGTGATGAAGTGGTCACAAGAACTACTCTTGTCTATGCCCGGATGGCTATTGTTTTGTTTGAACTAGGTTCTACTTATTCGGATGTGTCAGTTCAATTTCCTTCAGATTTGATGTGGTTTGTTGATATACTTGATGCCCCCATCCATGTTTCTACCCTAGTTGAAGGGTCAGTCATAGTCACCCATGTGTATCGTGTTGTCCTGTTGTGGTTATGGATTTCAGATTTGGGTTAATTTTATTATTCTAGATATGACTAGCTTGATATAATCTTAGGCATGACTTGGTTGTCCCCCTATTATACTGGGCTTAATTGTAATACTAAGTCGGTAACTCTAGAGATCCCCGGTAAGGAAATATTAGAGTGGGAAGGGTTGTACAAGTGTAAGCTAGCTAAGATCATATCCTCTATTCGGGCTAGGAAACTGATGGGGCATGATCGTTGGCTTATTGGTTCATGTTCGGGATGTTGAGGTTGAATTCCTCTCTATTGAGTCTATTATGGTGGTGTTAGAATTGAGAGAGCTTAAAGCTCAAATCCAAGGGCTTCTTGATAAAGGTTTCATCCGTCCTAGTACTTTCCTGTGAGGTGCTCCTGTCTTGTTTGTTAAGAAGAAGGAGGGTAGTATGATGATTGATGATTTTATCTTAACCCATAAGGGAGTGGATTAATACCAGAATGGCAAGCTTACGGATAAAGAAATTTTCATTGAGTATACTTGGGTGAAGGAAATTGAAAAATTTAGAAAGAAAGTGTGTACAAAGATTGGGTTAGTCCTTAAAATTTGATGAGTCTACCTGAGTTTTAGGTGTCATGTTGATGAAAAGGTTGATTTCTTAGTGATAGTTAGGGCTAACTGAGCGCAATGGTAATAAGAGTTCGCAACGGATTGTGATGGCATGCAACTATATAATGAGATTGTTGATTAAGCGAATTTTGTATAGTAATTACGACTTGCGAGTACCTAAGGTTGTGGTTATTTGGTGAGTAACGTGGTTGTATGGAAAGCTAAAGAGATGGTGGGACACCACTCGAATAGAACTTAAAGGAGCTAGAGTCATAATGAAGAAAAATAGTGGGACAAAGTGCAGCCTTTAGAGAGAGTTGAGAGCAAGAATATTGTATTGATTGCGAAGGTTAAAGAGATATCTTTAGAGGTGTAGATAATTGGGTGCAAAGATGCGTAATTTCATTCGCTTTGTTGTGACAATGGTAATAGTGTCACAAGTCCATCAGATTGGTTATAATATATAGAAAAAGACTTGAGAAAAGTGTGTATAGACACTATCTCGAATGTGATGATAAGTGTTTTTGTTTTGTTTTGAATTTTGTAATGATTATAATTGAATTGTTAGCGAAAGATATGTGAGACAGATGGAGATGCGATCCATGAATTCATAAAAATCATTGAGGTATAAACTAATATTGATAGATAAGGGGATTGTGTTATACAATTGAATTTACAATTTAGATTTTTTATAGTGAGCCTACATTGGTGGTGATGTATTTTGTCAAGGTATCAATTGGCAAGGTGAGAAATGATCAATTGTATTATGTATTGAACCTTTGAAAGGACTTACACCTAGGTTAAGTCATAAAGCTTATTACTATTGATTGTTAAGTACGTAAGAAAGGTTTTCATGTAAAAGTGTTAGTTTAGAGCGAGATTAAAGGCCTGACTGTTTATGATGGTTGTAGTGTCGTCAATATGATTTACTAGCTATGCTCTAGTGTATTTTCATTTTGTGGGTGGATCCCTAGTGGTGGATCAGGGGTACCAAATCCTGCGATGTTCTCTTGGTTGAGTGGGAAGATTGGGAAGATTTGGTTATCTCGAATGACATAATTGGTGTTGTCTTGGAATTGTTAAAGTATTTTAGTGGTTCTACATGTACCACCTTTCTTATGAGAAATTATAAAGGAGCTACCATGAGTATTTGTGGCTGTCCGGCAATTTTTAATATTTCATCTTGTCGTCGAGGTCATGTATCGATTATATGTAGTTGAATGTGGGGATTATTGAATCCAATTCTATTGTTCTTAAGAGGTAATCTACAATTATTAATTCTAGCATGTCAATAGTGTTGTTGAAGGGTTTGTATGCTTGAGCATATCCCTCGATGAGTATTTGATGTCTAAGTATCAAATTGTTATAGCTTAAACTCATGGGAAATTGGGTTGTGAGATGGAGATGTTGATAAAAACTATGATTGTTTAGGTATTATGATTGTGTGTTGGCTGGTTCAGGTTCACCTATAATTGTGGCGAGTTTTGATTTAGAATTTTATCATGGCTATGTGATAAAGGATTCGTCCTGATGTTTGTGTCAAGTTCCTTGATAACATGTGGCAGAGGGTGTACGGTCAACTTTGGTGGTTGTTGGGGATCATTTTGTTATTAGTGACATTAACATACAATAATATTTATCACTCGAGGGTTGAGATGACTTCATTGAGGCATTGTAAGGGAGGATGTGTAGGTATTCAATTGGTTGGTTTGAGGTTGGAGATGTGAAACCCTTATGGGGTAATGAGATTCGGTAAGAAGGTCATGCGATACAAGTATCCCCAGTAATTCGATGATTCAGATACTACTCTACCCTTACTTTAGCCAGTCTTTCCTAGTTGATCACTCGGGGACGAGAGATGGGTAAATTGGTATCTATTGTAACGACCTGATTTCCGTCGTTATGGAAAAGCCAATGGAGAAAGAATTGGGGCCAGAAATTTTTTCGTAGTAACTTGGATTTTCCCAATCTAGTCCAAATTTGGACGAAATTGGAATCATTCAGGTGTAGGGAAATCTAGTAACAATTGGGTGAATCATTTGTGATTTTGATTACATGAGTAGTTAGATAACTAGTTAAGGAATACGTACGACTTTACGAAATTGAATTTGGGTGAGTAGAACTCCCGAAATCGATCTTAGCGTAAAGGGTATTTTCTGATCGTCGTGGGTTAGAGATGTGTAGTGAAATGGGATTTTGGAATTTCTTCAGTTGACACTTAGGTTTCATTTGTGCCGCTTTGGCGAGAGTCTAGCCGCTCTGGCGGGGACACTACAGCGGGATATGGGGTGCTGTAACGGGTACGACGGGACATAAAATCGTTGAAAGGATGGATAGGTCACTGGTTTGAAAATGCCACTTTGGTGAGACTTGATGTCGCTCTGGTGCCCCCGCTACAGCGGGATGAGGGCCGCTGTAGTGGGCCAGACGGGACTTAATGTCGTTAATATACCCCTAAATGACCTTATTTGGCACTTTTCAACTTTTAGAGCTAAGGAACGATCCCCAGGTGATTTCTACTAGTTTTTCACCATTCTTGAGGCTAAAGGTAAGCTTTTCACTCGCCAAATCTATTTATCGATCTGTAGAATGTAATAGAATGGCTGAATATTGATGGGGGAATGTTTTGTTATAGATTTTATGGTGGAAACAACCCTTGTTATGGTAATTGGGATCATGGGTTTGATCTAGGGTTCGTAGAATTGTTAGTAATTCGGTTAATTAGCAATTGTTTGTTGATTCTCGTGTTATTGTGATTGTTTGTATACCAAGAACAATAGAAACGAATCCGGAAAGGGAAGAATCAAGTTTCTTAAGGTTTCAAGCTTGTTTGGAGTTAGGTGATGGTTGTGATTCTATGATTGGATAATGTATGTTTGTTCTTGCTTCATTATGATACATATATGTATGCGAATGTTGCATTATTGATCACACTTGTAGTAATTGAGGATAATTGAATAATTGTATGTTATAAATCACCTCTTGTTGTATGATTGTGAGAATATACACTGTTATTGTGGTTTGTTGAATGAGTGGGTGTCACGATCCGACAAACTAACTGGGATCTGTTGCCACGTTTCGGCATAAATATGGGATTGGTTGCTACGTTCCGGCATAACTAATTTGGATTGGTTGCCACGTTCCGGCATAAATATGGGATTGGTTGCCACGTTTCAGCATAATTATGGGATCGATTTCCACGTTCTGGCATAAATATAGGATTGCATTGCCATGTTCCGACATGCTAAATGTTTGGGTTTGGATTCAATGAGAGGAGTATTGAATTGGGTTTCATGAGAGGTCCATTTAATTGTGCTGTGTATCTACTTGTGATGAGTTCATTCTTATCTAATGATGATTGATATTAGAATACGGTATTTTGCTCTAAATTGATATAACTGTGCTATGTGAGAATCGTGAAGTTATTCATTGTTCGTATATATTGATGATATTGTATATGTTCGATATGTGCATGTGATTATATTGTTGTATTGACTAATGTATGTTACACTTAGTGGGATAGCCGCGTGATCCTACCAGTACACTGTGCTTGTGTACTGATACTGTACTTGCTCTTTCTATGTTGAGTACAGGGCATTTTCAGGTGGCTATTGATAGACTTCAGCTAGTTGACTAATGAGCGTGACCGGAATCAAGGGTGAGCCACTTCTTTCAGGCTGCCATGAATCTGTCTTGTTTAAGTCCACTTTTTTCGAACTCAGACTATTTGTTAAGGTGTTGTTTAGTTTCGGGGTTGTACGCCTTGTTCTTAGACTTGTCGGTAGTAGAGTTTTGGTACAACGACTTTCAGGTTCTAGGTATTTAATTATGCATTTGTTTAGTTAATTAACTTGCTTTCGTAACTTAATTGCTTTAGTTTTGGTTTAATTGCTTGGTTTGGGTTGTAGTAGTGGTTCTCCCACCGGATGGTTAGTGTGTGTGTCAATCACGATGGTTTGGGTCGTGACAATCACTTACCTCGAATCCAAGCTTTAATCCCCTAAGGCACTTGAATCTTCCCTTTCCGGATTCTTCCCGCTTGTTCGTGGTCTAAAAACATACAATATTATACAGAAATCAATAAAGAATCATTAATTACCCGAATTACTAACAATTCTATGAACCATAGATCAAACCCATGATCCCAATTATTCAAATTAGGGTTGTTTCCACCATAGAATCTATAACATAACCCTCCCCCATCAACATTCACCCATTCCATTACTTTCTACGGATCGAAAAATGGATTTGAGGAGTGAAAAGCTTACCTTTAGCCTCAAGAATGGTGAAAAACAAGTAGGAGTCTCTTGGGCTTCGTTCCTTAGCTCTAAAAATCAAAAAGTGTCAAATAAGGTCGTTTAAGGGTTTATTTAAGACTTTAAGTAACGTCGAACCCGCCAAAGCGGCCCTCACCCCGTTGCAGCGGCCCCGTTAGAGCGATACCCATCCTGCTAAAGTGGCTTGCTTAGAACCAGTGAGCTATTTAAAGAATTCCAAGACCCCTATTTCACAACACACCTCTAACAAACGATGATAAAAAAATATCCTTTAGGCTAAGATCGATTTCGGGAGTTCTACTCGCCTGAATTCAATTTCGTAAAATCATACGAGTTTTTTATCGAGTTATCTAACTACTCATGTAAGAAGAATTATAAATAAATCACCCGATTGTTACCAGATTTCCCTACACCTTAAATACTCCGATTTCATCCAGATCTGGAAAAGTTGGAAAAATCCAAATACTATGAAAAAGTTTTCCGGACCCAAATTTCCCCCCGTTGGCATTTCTATAACGTCGGGAACATGTCATTATAATAGATGCCAATTTACCCATCACTCGTTCCCGAGTGACAACTAGGAGAAAAAGGCTAAAGCAAGAATAAAGTAGTATCTAAATCGTCGAATAACTGGGGATACTTGTCCCACATACTTTCTTACCAAAACTCATTACCCACTAAGGGTTTCACATCTCCAACCTTAAACCAACCAATTGAATACCTACCATCCTTCCTTACAATGCCTCGATGAAGTCATCTCAATACTCGTGTGATAAATATTATTGTATGTAAACTTAACTACAACAAAAGCGATTCCCAATAACCACCAAAGTTGATCGTACACACGTGTACAACATGTTATCAAGGACCTTGATACAATCATCCGGACGAATCCTTTAGCACTTAAGCATGATAAAATTCCAAGTCAATACTCGCTACAAATAGAGGTGAACCTGAATCAACCAACACATACTCATAATACCAAAACTAAGGCTGGGCACCGGACCGGAATGGGACCACCGGACCGGAACGAACCGGTACCGGACCGGAACGGGACGGTTTGACCGGGTTGTTGACCGGTACCGGGATGAACCGGACCGGAACAACCGGGATGGAGGCTCAGTTCCGTCCCGTCCCACTATATACCGGGATAGAACCGGGACGGATCGGAATGGACCGGAACGGAACGGGATGGGATAAACGGGACGACACATATAGCTATTTCAAAAAATAATTATTTTTTTGAGTTATTTTGAATTACGAAAATACGAATGTTTTTTTTATTTTTCTAAGTTATATTAGTTTATAGTACTTAAGTTTATTTTAAAGATATTTATTTTTAATTTTTACGTATATAAGTTTGTAAGTTAAGTTTAATAAAGTTTTTAAAAGTTTTGAGCTTATGTAGTTATGTTATAAGTTTTAAAGATTTGAATCTTTTGAAGTTTATAAGTTATTAAGTTATAGTTATAACTTGTAAGTTAAATAACTTAAGTTTGTAATTTTAAAAAATTAAATAAACAAAAAAGAAATGCTAATAAAAGTAAATAATGACAAAAATATTATTTTTTATTTTAATTAAAAATGATTTATCGGGACCTGACCGGTACCGGACCGGACCGGAACGGAACCGGAATGAACCGGGATGAACCGGTACCGGTATACCGGTACCAAATCATGATACCGTTCCGTTCCGTGTACCGGTTCAATGTATCCCGTCCCGTCCCAAATACTACCGGACCGGAACGGACCGGAACGATACCGGAACGGACCGGAACGGTACCGGTACAACCCGTTCCAGTGCCCAGCCTTAACCAAAACAATCACAATTCTTAACAATATATCCATCCCACAATATAAATTCCCATGAGCTTAAGTTATAACAATTTGATTCTTAGAAATCAGATACTCATCGAGGGATATGTCCAAGCATACAACCCCTCCAACAATACTATCAAAATGCTAGATTTAGTATTTGTAGATTACCTCTTAAGAACAGTAGAATTGGACCCAAAGATCCCCACATTCAACCACACATAATCGATACATGACCTTGATGACTAGCGGAATATTAAGATTGTCGGACAACCACAAATACGCATGGTAGCTCTTCTGTAAATTCTCATAAGTAAGGTGGTACATGTATAACCACTGAAATATTTTAACAACTCAAGACAACGACAAATATGTCATTCGAAATAACCAAATCTTCCCAATCTTCCCACTCAACCAAGAGAACATCGCAAGATTTGGTACCCCTAATCCACCACTAGGGATCCACCCACAAAAGTGAAAACACACAAGTGCATAGCTAGTGAATCATAGTGACAATACTAACAACCATTATAAACACTCCGACAATTTACCTTATTATAAACCAACACTTTTAAATAAAACCTTTCTTAGGTACTTTAACAATCAATAGTAGTAAACTTATGACTCAACCCAGGAATAAGTCCTTTCAAATGCTTAATACCTGATACAATTGATCATTTCTCACCTTGCCAATTCATACCTTGACAAAATACATCACCACGAATGTAGACTCACCATGAAAAATCTGAATTGTAATTTCCACCATATAACACAATCCTTTTCTCTATCAACAATAACTTGTACCTTGAAGATTTTTATGAATTCGTGGATCTTCGTTTATCATTAATATTATCTCCATCGATCTTACCATATATTTTGCTAAAAATTCAATGATACTCATTACTAGACTCAAAAACAAAACCAAGCACTTGTCATCACACTCAAGCTAATGTCTGCACACTCCTTTCTCGAGTCTTTTTCGATAGTTTTTGACCCATCTGATGGACCCATGACACTATTACCATAGCCACATCAAAACAATGAAATCATGCGTCTCTAAACACAATTATCTACCCTACTAAATATATCTCTTTAGCCCTAGCAATCAAATAAAATATTCTTGTTCTAGCCTCTCTTTAAAGGTTATACTACATCCCACTATATTTTCCTTTATTATAACTCTAGCTCTTTAACATTCTATTCGAGTGGTCTCCTACCGTCTTTTATAACTTTCCATACAATCACGTTACTCACCAAATATTAGAAAACCACAACCTTAGGTACCCGTAAATCATAATTACTATACAAACTTCACTTGACCAACAATCTTATTATATAGTTGCATCCCATCACAATCCATCATGACTCTTATTACCATTATGCTCTGTCATCCTTGACTATCACTACGATGTAAAACTTTTCTTCAACATCACACCTCAAACTCATGTATACTCATCAAATTCAAAGGGCTAACCCAATTTTATACACATTTACTTACTAAACTGTTCAATTACCTTCAACCAAGTATACTCATTGGGACTTCTTTATCCATAAGCTTATCATTCCGGTATTAATCCACTCTTTTGTAGCTTAAGATAAAATAACCATTCCTCATACTACCCTTCTTCTTAACAAACAAGACAGGAGCACCCCATGGGGAAACACTAGGATGGATGAAACCTTTATCAAGAATCACTTGGATTTGAGCTTTAAGTTCTCTCAATTCTGACCACACGAATAGACTCACTAGAGGGGTATTCGACCTCAACATCTCAAATATGAGCCAATTAAGCCAAAAAATCATGTCCCGCCAATTTCCTACCTCGCATGAAAGATATGACCTTAGCTGACTTAGGCTTGTACCCCCTTCCCACTCTAACATTTCCCTACCCTAGATCTCTGGAGTTACTGACTTAGCATTACCATTAAGCACATCATAATAGGGGAACAACCAAGTCATGCCTAAGATTATATCAAGTCAGTCATATCCAGCATAACCAAATCAACCCAAGCTTGAAAATCCCTAAACAGAATAGGACAAACACGATATACAAGGGTGACTATGACTGACTCTTTAACTAGGGTAGAAACATGGATGGGGGCATCAAGTATATCACAAACCACATCAAATCCTAAGGCAATTAAACTAACACGTACGAATAAGTAGGACACATATCATACAAAACAATAGACATCAGGGCACAGACAAGAGTAGCACTAGTGACCATTGCATCACACACCTTATACTCAGTCTTGCCCGAAAAAGAACATAACTGAGCCCTGTCGTCTTGATGGGAAACCTCCTCGCCAGGATACACTACTCTTCTACCTGCATTAGCATTTCCCCGACCTCCACGGCCTCGCTAATTTCCTCCTCGTATGCCCAAGTTCTCCATAATTTTAACACACCTTATAACCTATATCCAATTGTTGAACACTGAACTAGATCGCGAGGGTTAGTACGGGTACAATTCAAGTTCTGAAATTGTGACCAGGAAAAAAAGGGGAGACAGAGATAAGATTCTGTCTCGCCTTGTCCCGCTCTGGTGGAAGAAAAACCTTTGTCAACAATTTTTTGGGCTCTTTTCTTTCCCAACTTCCCCCTAAGTTTCCCAGCTATAAAACATGTATTTTTAGAGAAAAACCATTTAGCTTGGACAATTATTGTCTACCCCCCCCCCTCCCCCGGTCAACCCAATGAAGTACGCACTTTAGAATCCTTTTACATCATTTCAACACTACCACACACATATCCACAAGATACACCCAGACTCTCATTTGGTTATCAATTGGTCGCAACACACGTCCAGATTTCTCGCTTATGAACCACATCGTAATTTATCTATACCCTTGCACTTAATCTCGTGAGACTTTATTTTCAGAACAAATTCCACGACAGTCAAGCGGTTTCAACTGGCACAATTTCAACATTTGGGCCATCACATTGCACATATCAACATTCATACAAGCAATATTGGGCACATAATCATATCAAAGCATTCAAGTAATATACCCTTTACATTCATAGTTAATTTCCGACAACTAGAAGTGCACATTCATTGTTCCAAGTTACAACTCGCAGACAAGTCCAATTTCTTTAATTAGTTCGTTCCATAAACAACCAGCAGCCATCCCTTATATGGTCCCTAAGGCCAGATACCAATTGAAACCTTCTTAGTTCCAATGAAATTGCTTGTGTCCCTTCAGTCGGGACTACGGCATCTAGTCCACTTTGTTGAGATACCAATTGGAATCGGGATATACCAATTGGACTCAGCTCATTCCACAAGCGACAATAGTAACTAGCGAGCCCCACAAAACTGCTAATTTCAATCATAGAACTTGGTCGAACCCAATTCTTAACTGTGAAAATATCAACATTCAGACAAGCAATATTAGGCACATAATCATATCAAAGAATTCAAGTAATATACCCTTCACATTCATAGTTAATTTCCGACAACTAGAAGTGCACATTTATTATTCCAAGTTACAACTAACAGACAAGTCCAATTTCTTTAATTAGTTCGTTCCATCAACAACCAGCAGCCATCCCTTATATGGTCCCTAAGGCCAGATACCAATTGAAACCTTCTCAGTTCCAATTAACTTGCTTGTGTCCCTTCAGTCGGGACTACAGCGTCTAGTCCACTTTGTTGAGATACCAATTGGAATCGGGAGATACCAATTGGACTCAGCTCATTCCACAAGCGACAATAGTAACTAGCGAGCCCCACAAAACTGCTAATTTCAATCACAAAACTTGGTCGAATCCAATTCTTAACTGTGAAAAACATTTATGGCTACTAGCTTAAAAAAATAAGTTTGACCAACACATAATATATATATTTATATAAACTATAAAGTTTTCCTAATTTTCATCCCCAAGCTTCAACATTAAGCTAGAATTACTTGAATTCTCAAAAAAATAAAAATAAAGATTCTATCACTCCATAGTACCTTACCAGATTCTAATCTAGTACTGAAATTTTCATCAATCTCCAATTGGTTTTGATTCCTCCGCATGGTATGTCTCATCGAATTTTCCTCATTTTTCTGGTTTGATTTACAATAATTTTTTACACTTTTTTATTGTTATAAATTTATTGTGATTTCTTTACCGAGTAAGAGTTCCAATAAAATTTTGAAAAAGGAGATCTTACTTTATATAATTTTTTTCTTATATATATATAACATTAATTATTAAAATACATGATAGGTAATTATAATTTGATAATTAATCATTTTCAATTAGCAATATAATAATTTCTATAATAACTCGTAAGACACAAATTGACATATATAAATTATCGTGCCTTACATAACATCACAAATGCTTATATCTTAAGTGAATTCGTACAGATTATAGTTTGGAAAACTTTTTCAATTGAGTCAATTGTTACATGGATCATCATAATTATTCTAGTAGTAGAAATATTTAAAAATAGATTTAAACTCCATTTGATTGAGTATACCAATTAGAGTATCATTTTTACCTGTATAATATTTTCTATTACTTATAATTACAAAAGTAGGTTCAAATCATCATATATTGTAGTGAGTGTTACACTTTAAAAAAAGGTCTAAAGTTAAGACAATTCTTTTGAAATTTAATTATTTAATTAGTTTGATCCTGAAATGTCTAAGAAGACACCTCAAAAAATTTAAGACAACTTTACAAAGCTAATGTTAAAACATGATTGATTCGTATTGAAGTTAATTATATAAATTAAGAAGTGAAACATAATTGCAAATTTAATTGTCTATAATTTTTAATTATAATTATATCAATTGTGCTTTAAGAAAATAACAAAACTTTGAGAATATGTGGTACTCTAGTTACAATATATAGTATAATTTTTTTGATGAAGAGGATTCTTTTTTTTAACTGCCTCCGATGATCATTGATATGAAAGAGTTACATTTTGAAGTTTGGCATACCAAACTTAATACAAGATCGTGGGGTAGAAATAGAGTTAGATAAACTTTATTAAGTTATCACAAAAAAAGGGGAGTTTAAGCTAGCTATTACTCTACTAACTTGACTCATTGACAAAGAGAATTGAGGGGGATTCGTAAATAAAATTAGAAGGTTTAACCTGCTGCATTCTGAAGGAAGGGAGCTCCCATCTATCTGTGTTAATTAATCTCCTAACTTTCATCGGGAGATCAGAGAAAGAGTTGAAATCATGTATTGCATCAACACTATAACTCTTGGATGCTAATAAATCAATTTGTTGGCTTCCCTGAAGCAATGACTGATAATAAATCCTTGAGATTCAACTATTTGTTGTGCTTTTTGAATCAATTTATCCAATCTCCAAGTTGTTTTCCATTCTCTGTTTATGCATATAATCTAAGAGTTGGGAATTTGTTTCTCCCCAAATCCTATTGTATCCTCTACTAACACACCATTTAAGACCATAGAGTAGTGCACGGGCTTCAGCCATGCTGCTAGTACTTTGTCCTAGACCTACAGAGTAAACAAACATCATGCTGCCTTTATTTTCTCTGATTAGCCCTCATCCACCACAGCTTCCTTGAATGCAACTTCCATCATTGTTGATCTTACTAAAATTTCTAGGTGGTTTGAGCCATTTGAATCTTATGGAAGTTTTTTGATTGATGTCCGCTTCAAAGATTTGTTTGAAGCTATTCCATCTTTCCACTATCTCTGCTTGCCCATAGTTCTTCTGTGTAACCTGCAATAGACCTTAAGTGATATTAGTTTTCATTCTGAAATAAGAAGGCTTTACAACATCAAATTTATTGCTACACCTAGTTCTCCAGAGTTCCCAACAAATGATTGGGGGTAGAGCTTTAGATATGAAAGCTGCAATGGGGTTTTTAGTCTTCTAATTCCACCAACTGAGTAATATCATCTTAAGAGTGTTATGCATATGTCCAATTCCCAACGACCCTGCAAAAAAAATCCAGTATCTTTTAGCTTGTAGACCTAGACAAAAAAGGTGATAGGCATTTTCAATATTTTTTTTAGTCATTAGAAGTGCAATAATGACATCCAGGACCGATACTAATTCTAAAATTTTTAGTAACTCTTTTTAGTATTCTAGCTATCTCCACCAACACAATCATAGAGAAAGCAAATGTGTATCCTATTCAGTATATATTGACAGCATAACTTAGATTTTATTTGACTCATTACATCCCCTAAAATTAGAGAATTGAGACTAACATATGCTTTAATTTCTTGCTTTAACATCCGTTATATAGAGTACATGCATTTTTTGCATTATTTTTATATTGCTATGCATATGAATGTAGTTTTAATAATTCTTTTTCCATGTTGTGCAGACGCCAAAAATATGTCTAAACTGTGGTTACAAAGGATTCTCGAATGCCTTTATTCATTGTATTAGTTGTCTTGAAGTTGTTGAACCCTGGTATGCTTAGATTGTAACTATTGCTATTGTTGTATATCGGTATGCTTAGATTGTTGTTGTTATTGTTTCCTTTTCATACCGAATTTCATTTGATATACTTGAGTTGAGGGTCCTCTGAAAATAGCCTATCTACCTCCATGAGGTAGGAGAATGGATATAATTCAATAAAGTGAGTGTTGCTCTTCTCGCTTAAAGAAATATGAACTTTGTTTCTTTTTCTGCTTATCACCAAATCCAAATGAAAGGCCACTTTTAAAACAAAGTATGGCTTATATAAATGATGTGTGATTGCTTATTTGTTGTAAAACATGTCCCTTCATATGTTTAAGAATTGTGTATTGAGAGTTTCTTTTGGCAAGTTTGAAATACTTAAGAGAGGGAAATTTTATGCAAACTTTAATAAATGTGATTTTTAGGATTGTTTTCTTTGGGGTTTGTAGTAAGAGGGAAGGGCATAGAAGTTGATGAGACCAAAGTAAAGGCTATAAGGGATTTACCAACTCTTAAGAGAGTTAAGAGGTGTGAAGCTTCAATGGCTTAGCAAGCTTTTATAGGAGGTTTTGAAGAGGATAGAGTATAGCAGCTGCCCCTTAATACGATATGATTAAAAAGGATAATGGTTTTCTGGTGGGGTAAAGTAAGATAAGTCCTATAAGAAGTTGAAATATAAGCTTAATTAGTTCGACCCATTCATTTCAACTTGCAAATTATGACAAGACCTTTGAGGTTGAATTTTATGCATCGGGGAAGGCTATTTGAGTCGTTCTCATTCAAGATAAATAATGACATGAAACACAAACTAGGTTGAATCAAAGGCATGCTACTCGGCAGAAGTTCATACAAGGAAACGATTATGTTGTTATCCATATGCTTTTTAGGAAATATTCCTTGATCAACATTTTCAGTGCTAAGTTGGAAGCTGTAAAGGATTTATATGCTAGTGATATTGAGTCTCGGAAAAACTATAGTGCTCATTACTCTAACGTTCCATGAAAGAGTTGTTTGCTATAGGTCCGTGATGGTGGAATGGTGGAACACTTTCGATATTTCTATGGACTTTGTTGTTTATTTCAAGGCATATAATCAAATTGGAATGATGAATGGCTTGTCATGTGGTTGCTTTCTAGACTATTAGTAGATTGTTTGTAACATTCTAAGTCTGATTTTGCTGGTCTTGACTCTGATGGAAGTACTTTGGTATCTTAGGCTGATTGTGGAATTGATTACTCAAAACTTGTGTAGTAGAATCTCTATTTCAATTTCTTTCTTCTTCTTTTCTCTAGTTTTTTCTCTATCTTAATAATCAATTGATCTGTCATGAGTCTACTTCTTTTGCCTCTTTTTTGTAATTTAGGTTAACCTTATATGGTTTAATAATCTTGTGTGTTTTAAATCTGTTCAGCTACTGCCTTGACAAAGTCACCTTCCCTGAATATGTCCCTTGGGTATGCAACGAATGCAAGGAGAATGAAATCACTAGAATGATGAATTTTGATGCCATCCCACCTGTAACATGTTTAGTAGAGCATAGTCATGTTGCACAACCTGTTGATGATCATATTTGGAAGTGAGTAAATATCTCAGAGATTTTTCAGAATTTATTTTTGTATACATTGTGAATAAAAATATTTGTTTTCTTGCACATTTTCTTGCAGGGGTTGCTAAAACATTTGGAACAACAAGTATACGCTTGACAGAGTTGTTGCTCACCCCTCCGACAAAGAAAGTCAAAGTGTATCTGAAAAAGCAAAGTTACTTCAACTTTATCTTCACTTTGAAATGGTTTCAAAAGACGATCTATGGCCTAAGTATTTCAACACACCTGAGGCTATTGTCGATGGCATTGAATTGTATTTCTTCCCCTCGGAGGCAAGGTAACTACTTTATAAGTTCACCATTTTATGCTTAGTGCTATTCATCAAATTCGCTTTGTTTGCATTTTTATTTTCTCTGTACAGACACCAGGATAAATTTGATAGTATGGTTTAAGAAATGATTGATGGAGAACATGCTCTCCGAGCATTAACACCATATGGGGAGCTATTGGTTTTCACATCCACATAACTGCCCTGCGTTATTGGAATAAGTTTTTACTTATTTCGTATCATCATTATATGTTATTTCATGTTCATTGATAACTTATTTGAGAAACTTGTTTGCAGGATACCAATGGAAATGCTACTTATAGGGCATTTTCAGAGCGACACAAGTTTCTAGTAGCCGTCTATTGGTACCAAACAGGATTCAAACTCCTGACAATGTTTTGGCTGCCAGAGATGTTGTGAACGATAGGGCCCCTACTGAGGACGATGCACAAGTTATGACGGACGAGTTGGGAAGAGGCAAGAGGATCTGAAAAACAATTGCTAGGTTGGATAATTATATATGTTTATAGTTGGAATTAAAGTTGGCTGGTATTAGAGTTAGCCAGAAGGACAGGGGAATCAATATCACCTTTTTTATGCATCATTTGACTGAAATTAAACTTTGCGATTGACAAAACAAAAGTTTCGTATTGTTCACTATGTTTCAAATCTTAGTATTGCTGTCTCTAGAGGATTTCTCGATCTTCAACAAATGTAAATAGGTTTTTTTTCATCAAGGATGTTATGTGAAATGTTACCATATGTAATATGTCATCTGCTTAGCTATACAAGGTAGTTTTTGTAGTATATTCACATTTCACAGTATGGTATTATTATCATTGTAAATGACTCATCACAATTAATTGTTGATTAATTAAGAAATTTGTTAATTGGCTACTTAATTTGAAAAGTGCTTTTGTCCATACTAGTACAACCATTTATGTTTGATCAAGATTTCAAAAGTGTTTCTACGTGTTCTCAAATAGTAGAAATAACAAATAGTCATAACAAACGACTGCATAAAGTTCAAATCCAAGAAAAAAACTTCCCTAGATTTTGCTGAGTAAATAAAAGTCACAAAACGACGACGACAACAACAACATTGTAATACTTAATGGTGATCACATAATAAAGTAGAATTTTGAGAGGGTAAGACGACGACAACAACATAATAGTACTAATAAACACTACCCATTACTTCGACCTCGACTGTAATGCTACCCCTTACTTCGACCGCGACAGTAACCTACCCCTTTACTTAAGTAATATCTTAAGCTTCTCTCTTAGCCCTTTTCCAGCCTAATCTAATTTCACTACTCAATAAGTCAAGATTTTTGAAATGAAATCTAGCTGACGTAGGAAATATCAATAAAAAAGTGATCAAATAGGATCTCTTGAAATTTTTTAAGAAAGTTTCTATATGAATGGCAAATAAGTTGTGGCAGGTAATTAATTCTCCCTCTATTTAAATTTATTTGTCTTATTTTCTGTTTTAGTCTATTACAAAAAGAATGTCTCTTTCATAATTTGGTAACTCTTTAATATCAAATTCTTGCTTGGCATGCTCAAAATTACAAGATTAATTAAAGGACAATTTGGTTCATAATACACATTTTAACTGTAAGACTACAAAATTCAAACATCTTCTTAACTTTCTTAAACATTGTGTCTGGTCAAACAACACAAACAAATTGAAACATAGGAAGTATTAGTTAGGACGATTGAGATATAATTTGGTTAGTAATATACTAAATTTGTCTTCTTACATGTTCAAACACACTCCAATTCCTCTCACATTCGGTCGAGCTACAAGTTAGACTTAGAACTTTGATGGAAAACTTCTGTAAGTGTAGAATGGAAGAACCATATTGCTCCCACCATTCAACCTGGTGTTGGTTTTCATTTATGAAATTATGATTCTTAGATTAAAAAACAATTGTTTTTTTTTACTTTGCAAAAGGTTCACAAGCAAAAGAACAACTTGAGAAAGATGTCAACTTACTCATGACAACTTATTTGCAAATTCACACCATAAATAGCAAAGGCTCGAGCCAAAGTGTCTCAATGATCTAGTTTTCATCAATTACGAGACATTTGAGATGTCTTACAATTCTCGAAAGTTAATGGATCCAAATTCTTTTGATGGAAGTAAAGAGTCCAATGTATGGCTAATTAGAGTCTCTAAAAATCATGAATATAAATAAGAATTTAATGGAGAATATGATTTTACTTGGGGTAATGTTGTTGAGGCAAGTGGAGTGGTGAAAATTTTTATGGGTTTCAGGGGAAGTTCAAACTTTTATGAGCAAAAACTAAAAAGAAGCATGTACAAGGCAATCCCTAATTAATGAAATGTGAGGATGATTATGAAGAATAGATATTATTCTTCTCACTTAAATAAATATGGCCTTTGTTTCTATTTCCTCGTATTACCAAATCCAAATGAAAAGTCTACATTAAAACAAAATATGGCTTATATAAATCATTTGTGATTGCTTATTTGCTGTAACAAATGTCCATCCCTTCACGTTTTTAAGAATCGTGTCTTTGAGAGTTTTTTTTTTTTGGCAAGTTTGAAATACTTAAGAGAGGGTTGATATGTTGAGTGCTAAGTTGGAAGTAAGGTTTTGAAAAAGTAGAGGATTTATTTGCTAGTGATATTGAGTCTCGCAAAATCTATAGTGCTCGTTAGTCTAACGTTCCATGAAAGTGTGTCATTTTCTATAGGCCCATATTAGTGGAATGATGGAACACTTTGGGGTTCATAATACACTAAGACATTTTGGCGGAAAAATTATTAGCCACACATGAGATGGAATGTAGAAAGGATGCATAGTCAATGTCTAGAACACAAGCAAAGTAATATTGCCTCAAGGTTTATAACACCTTGATTTATTCTGAATGGACCTTAGTTGGATATTTCTATGGACTTTGTGTTTTTCTTTCAAGGCATAAGATAAAATTGGAACGATGAATGGCTTGTCATGCCGTTGGTTTCTGGTTATCAGTAGATCGTTTGTAGTTTTCTAAGTCCGATTATATATGCTGATTTTGACTATCTTGTTTGTTGTTCTAGTTGGTATACTGATTATGGACATGCTTACTCAAAACTTGTGTTGTTGAAATGATGTTTTGTGTGTTTTAAATCTCTTCAACTACTGCCATGACAATAAATTCCCAATCAGGAATTCTAATCCCGTCCCACCTGGAACAGATCTGGTAGAACATAGTCATGATGTACAACTTGTTGATGATCCTGTGAATGACAATGTCTTTTTTCTTGCACATTTCTTGATGAGCTTGTTTTAACGTATGGAATGAAAAGTATGAGCTTGACAGAGTTGTTGCTCACCTCTCCGACAGAGCATGCCAAAGTGTTTCTGAAAAATCAAAGCTACTTTTACTTTATCTTCACTTTGAAATGTTTTCAAAAAATGATTTATGGCATGAATATTTCAACACATCAGAGGCTAATGCTGATGACATTGAATTGTTTTTCTTCCCCTCGGAGGCAAGGTAAGTAATGTATATGTTCATCCTTTTACGTGTAGTACTTTTCATCAAATTCTCTTTGTTTGTCATTTTAATTTTCTCTGTACAGGCACTAGGAGAAATTTTATTGTTTTATTGAAGATATGATTGGTAGAGTATATGCTCTCCGAGCATTAACACCATATGGGGAGCTATTGGTTTTCACATCCACAAAACTGCCCCTGCCTCACTGGAATTAAACTTTGCGATGGACAAAAGTTTCGGATTATTCACTATGTTTTGAATCTTAGTATTGTTGGCTCTCGAGGATTTCTCAATTTTCAACAACTATAAACAGTTTTTTTTTTCATCAATGATGTTATGTGAAATGTTACCATATGTAATATGTTCTCTGTTTAGTTATACGAGGTAGTTTTGGTAGTACATTCACATTTCACAGTATGTTATTCTTATTATAATTAACTGTTCATTAATTAAGAAGTGTGTTATTTGGCTACTTAATTTGAAAAGTGTTTTTGTCAATACTAGTGCAACCATTTATGTTTGATTGCATTAATAAGTATTATCTACATTGTACATATTCCATCTTTGCTCTCCCAAAACCTCACCTATGAGATTGCATTAATATATAAAGTTTGACTAACACAACATGTATATAAACTATAAAGTTTTTCTTATTTTCATCGCCTAGCTTCAACGTCAAGCTAATTTTCTTCAACAAAAAGGGATTGGCTAGGATTTCTTGAATTCTCAAAAAGAAAAAAACTTCTATCACTTCATACCCGCTTACCAGATTGTTACCTAATTCTGAATTGTCATCAATCTGTGATTATCTTTGTATTCATCATGATATGTTTCTTAGAATTTCTTCACTTGCCTAGTTTGATTTAGTATCACTTTTTACCATCTTTGATTGTTAGAGTTCCAAAAAAACTTTGAAATAGGATATCTTATTTTATTTAACTTTTTTTATAGAGAAAAGAGATAAAGTCACTACTGAAGTTATCTCAAATTTTCAAAAAGACACCTTAAATTTGCAACCGTCCTATTACCCCACTAAGCAATTATGAATTAATATTATTATATCATTTTTTGATCAACCCCAAATTTTATGAAGCAAGTGTGTTTACACACCAATCATTACATGGCAGGTGTTAATTTATTTAAAAATATAACTTTTTTTTCATTTTAAGTTTTTTCTTTATCTTTTTTCTTTATCTCTCTCTCTCTCTCTCTTAATTTTTGACTTATTTTAATTTTGATTTCATCTTAAATTCCACTTCATCTTCCACCCCCACTTTCAATCTGATCCATCCCTCCATTTTCTTTCTCTTTCTTCACTTCCCACCTTCACCCCACCCCACCCCCACATCAAGTTGAACCTCTCTCCCCTTTTTTTTTTTTTCCTTTTCTTCTTCTTCTTCTTCTTCTCCTCCAATCAAATTCTTTATTTCAGTGATTTTTTTGTAAAAAAATGATACTGTTTTCTAGACTTTATTGATAACAAAACTAATTGTTTTTCTAAGAAAATTTAAAACTTTGAAGGTATCATCAATTACTCTTTTCATATAACTTCAAAATTAGAAATGATAATATTAAAAGAATCAATGAATTTCCTGAAAATTGAAAGAACTTTATTGAAATCGGATATCGAAAACTATATGATACCTTCTAATCGTCTTGAAATCTAATGAGTTTATCAAATTGTTCGAAATGTAAGAAAATATTTATATAAAGTTTTAAAATTAAAGAGAGTAAAACTAATAGTAGTAAAAAAAGGAAGGTGAAGTTGTGGTAAAAATGGTGACATTGAAAGTGAGAAGCTTCAATGGAGATGACAATGTATTTTCGAAAAAGAAAGAAGAAAGAAAGAGAAAATATAATAAGGGAAAAAGTTAAAATAATAAGAAAATATATTTTATAATAAAATACTTGTAAAAATAAAATTATATTAGTTATTTTAGGTTGCTCACTCTCTTTGAGAGAGTGCACACACTCTCTATGTAAGGTGGACAAAAAATGATGTAATAATATCAGTTCAAGATTGTTTAGTGGGATAATAGGACACCTGCATTGTAATGCCTCAGAAACCTAGCAGACTGACCAACAGGAAAGTTGGTGAACCGCAGAGGGGTTCACAGACCGTGAAAGAAACCACGGTCCGTCGACCTGCTCGTGGCTCACACCCAACCAATGTGGTGGACCACAGAGCCCTTCATGGGTCAAGGATCCCCACACGGGTCGTAGGTGGGTCCGTCGTCATGACCCAGAAAACACCAGCCTTAACTGAAGAACCACGCTGGCCTTCACATGGTCCGTTAAGTGGATCGTAGATGGAGGTATCAAGAACCAGTAGCACTGGCGAAGAACCACGACCCACTTGACGGGCCGTGGTCCCATTGACGGTCCATCAGAGACTTCGTTGATGGACTTCATAAGGTTTTTAGTTAGGGTCGTTTTGTTCTTTTCCCCTAATGGTTGGACATTTAAACTACATCGTTTAATATCTAAACTATGTCGTTTTACTCCGTCTTAACCAAATATTCTAGTCAGACATTACCCAGAACCCTCATTCACCAAATCTTAGAGGAAAATAAGAAGATAGAGGCGACAGTTTCCCCAAGAACAAGCAGAGGTGTTCTTCAAGTTTCAGCCCCAAAACCCAAGGGATTTCTTCATGAATTTAATCACCAGGTATGTGGTATTTCAGTAGTGGGTTCCTTTTATCCACTAGGTCCCTAGAATTCAGTCAGTTCCTTCATTCTCCATATCTTGTTTAGACAAAGGGTTTCTAAAACTTTGGAGATTTGTTGTGATTTAGTTGTTGTAGTATCCTTGATTGAAATATCATGTTTCCTCGAAAGTTTGCTTAATCCCTTGAATAAAAACTTAGAAACCTAGTTTGTGTAGATTCTCTTAGTTCATGAATTACACCTGCTAGGTTAGTTAAATAGATAATCATGCTTCAAATTTCAAATGTCATATTATCAGTATATAAACGTTGCATTCTCAGTTAGCATATCAGTATTTTGAGCTATTCAGTATTTCAATTTCATTTTAGTCGTATACATATTTAGTTGGGAGTAGACTTAGCACCAAGTAGGACTAGGGTTCAGCATACCCTCATAGTCCCAAAACTACGTGCCCGCATAGGATTATAAGTCCCCTTTATTGGGCATCAGATTTAGTGATCACGCCAGTCGTGCCTTTATACCCATGGCAATGTTTATTGGGTCCTCTCGATGGGGCGTATACATCAGACTCCACGTTTAGCACATGTGGTTTATGTCGATTAATAGTAGCTCCCACAGTCAGACTCTTAGTACATTTGACCAGGTTTTCAGTATATACTTCAGCATTCAATTCAGCATGTTATCTTTATGATTAGTACTTGGTCATTGCATTCTGCTTAGCTTTTCAGTTATGTTTCAGTATTTATATTCCTGCTCAGTTATGCTTTGTTCAGCTCATATATATTTGTTCAGCTTAATATATATATCATGCATGCTCAGTACATTTCAAGTATTGACGCATACTCTGAGCTACATCCTTTCATGATGTAGGTTCAGGTACACAGCATCCAGATCACACATAGATCTATTCTTGATTTGCATTCAACAGCTTCAGTGGTGAGTCCTCATGTTTCGAGGACAATAGACATGCTTTAATTTTGTCTTTACTTTCAGTTTTCAATTTTGTTAGAGTTAGCTGGGAGCATGTCCCAGCAACTCAACTCAGTTAGAGACTTTTCAGACATAGTAGTAGATTCAGCTTGAGTTGATAAGTGGTTGTTTCAGTTATCACTAAAATATTTTTATATATTATTATTCAGACTAGTTGGACTTATTCCTCTTGAGATATCTATTGATTTAGTTTATTCTTAGTTCATGTTTACTTAGTTATATTCAGTATGTTTATGATATGCAAGACTCAGGGTTAGCTTGGGGTCACTTGTGATCCTAGGTCCCGTGTTACGTCAAGGGGTAGCCTTGGGGTGTGACATGCATAGCTAAGGTGTCTTTTTGAAAATTCGGGACAAGTTCATGTGTCATATTATGTCTTTTCTCTTTATTTTATATATATATATATATATTCTTCTCATGAATTATTAAAATAGATGATAGTAAATTATAATTTGATAATGAATTTTTTTCAATTAGCAATATATTTTTTTTTAATAATTTGTAAGACACGAATACACATATATAAATTATTGTGCCTTCCTTGACTCAAACACTTATATCTTAAGTAAATTCTTATGGATTATAGTTTTGATTTTTTTTTTCAATTGATTCAATTGTTGCACAAGCTATAGAAATATTTAAAAATAGAACTAAGACTTCATCTGATTGAGTATGCTAATTAGAATAAAAAATTTACTTGTATCAGATTTTGTATAACTTTTAATTACAAAAATAGGTCTAAATCATCAATATTGTAGTGATTGTAACGCCTTAGAAAACATTCAAAGTTAAGATAATGTCTTTTTAAAGCTAATTATTTTACAATCTAATTAGTTTGAGATTGCAATGTCTAAGAACACGTCTCAAAGAATTGAAGACAATTTTACAAAGCTAATATTAAAACATGATTGATTCAAATTTAAGTTGATTAGACAAATTAAGAAGTCAAAGTAATTGCAAATTTAATTTCCTATTTTTTTAAAAATTATAATCACATCAATCATATTTTAAGAAAATAATAAAACTTATAGAATATGTGGTACTCTAACTAAAATATATAGTGTAATTTTCTTGATGAAGAGGATTCAAGTTATGGTACTCTAGCTATCCTCACCACCAGAATCATAGAGAGAGCAACCATGTGTATCCTATTCTGACTACATTCATAGTACAACTCAAATTTAATAGTTTGAATATGTAAGTTATAATAATAAGAGTTTAGTGATGACTGAAACAATACTTAACAACTCGAGTTGAATCTACTACTATGTTTGAAAAGCCTCTACTTAATTGAGTTGTTGGGACATTCCCCCTACTAACTCTAACAAAACTAAAACTGGAAATAAAGACTAAAATAGAAAGCATGTCTATTGTCCTCGAAGTATGAGGACTCGCCACTGAAGCTGTTGAAGTCGAATCAAGACTCAATCTAAGCTTGATATGGATGTTGAGTGCCTGAATCTACATCATTAAACGATGTAGCACACAATATGCGTCAGTACTTAGAATGTACTGAGCATGCAGGATATAGATATGCTAAGCTGTTCAAAGTATATAAGCTTAACAATGCATAAATGAGCAATCATATAATCTGAACAATGATATAGATATGTATTGAAGTATAATTGAAAGATAAACTGAATGCAATGACCAAGTACTAATCATGAAGATAAGACGTTGAATTGTATACTGAAGTAACTGGTGAAAACCTGGTCAATGCACTAAGAGTTTGACTGTGAGAGCTACTATTAATCGACATAAACCACGTGAGCTAAATGTGGAGTTCGATGCATACACCCCATCGAGAGGACCCAATATTCCTTACTAGGGGTATAAAGGAATGACTGTGGCATGATCACTAAAATTGATGCCCAACTTAGGGGACTTATAAACCTATGCAGGCACATAGTTCTGGGACTTTGAGGGTATGTTGAACCCTAGTCTAACTAGGTGCTAAGTGTACTCCTAATAACTGAATATTCATGAAGCTAAAATGCACTAAATACTGAATAGCTCAAAATAGTGACATGCTAATTGAGAATGCAATATTTATATACTGGGAATGTGGCATTCGAAATCTGGAGCATGATTTTCTGTCCAACAGACCTAGCAAGTATAATTCATGAACTAAGAGAAATTACACAAACTATGATTCTCAGTTTTATACAAGGAATTATGATAAGTTTTGAACAAAACATGATATTATGATGAAGAATACTACAACAACAAAATCACTATTAATCTCCAAGGTTTTATAAGCCCTAGGTCTAAACAAGCTATGAAAAATCAAGGAACTGACCGAAAACTAGGAACTAATGGGTGCAAGGAATCCACTAGTGAAATCCCACATACTTGGTGACAAAATCTATGGAGAAATCCTTTCGATTTCGGCGCTGAACTTTGAAGAACATTGTTGACTGTTCTTGAAAGAAACTGGTGATTCTTTCTAATCTTTTCGTTCTAACTTGGACGATTTTTGGAGAATGAGGGTTCTGGGTATGTCTGACTAGATTATTAGGCTTAGACTAAATAAAATGACGTAGTTTAGGCATCAAAGGACGTAGTTGAAGAGTCTAATGCATAGGGAAAAAACCAAAATAACCCTGACTTAAAAGCTAACAAAGACCATTCACAGTGGGACTGACGGGCTGTCGTTGGAACCACTGCCCGTCAACTAGGTCATGATTCGTGGTCTACCTGATAGAGCTTCACTAAAATGAACATAACTTTTTACTCCGAGCTTGGATTTTAGCAAACTACGTGGCTTTGGAAAGATGATTCAATTATATTTAATTTGAGAGGTCATGGGACACCTAATTCATTTTATGCTAAAAGATATGATTATTTGAAGTTGATCCAAAAGTCATTTCCCTCTAATTAGCTGATGACCCTCACCTACGGTCCATAGGTCCAACCACGGACCGTACTAGTCGGCCATGGGTGGGATCAGAGACCCCTAAGTCTAGAACCCAACAACGGGACCCCACCTACAGTTCGTGGTCTGATACACGATCCGTCAGTGGCTTTCGTTGGTCCTGATACCAAATCCTGAAAAGTTGCATTATTTCCATCTTACTGAATCTGAGGTGTTACATTAATATTGCTAAACAAGGATTACAGTCTCACATTCTTTTATGCACAATCGCAATTTATAATTACCCTTATTAAATTTATTTTAAGTTAAATAAAATTAATGCTATTATGAGTTATAACTTCTTGCAAGACTTGATTATTGACCGTTTTGGTAGAATATAAAAGTCAAACAATGTTTTTAATAAATAAATCTTTTTTTATTTCAGTTGTCAATTAAAGAGTCACTTAGTTCTATGTTTTATTAAATAAAATTATCTTTTTTCCAAAATAAAATCTTAAATTGCATTAAGATATCAGCATTTATGGTGGATAGCAAGATGAAAGGTACATTTCTTTTTAAGTGAAAATAAATGTATTTACAAAATTACAATTATGAGTTATAATTTCTTACCTGGCTTCGTTATTGACTGTTTCAGTAAAGTATGAAAGAGGAATAAAGTTTTAAATAAATATAACTTTGTGATTTCGATTGTCAATTAAATAGTTGTTTAAGTTTTTGTTTTATTAAATATGCTTTTCCAAAAAGACATTATATTGCTTCAAGATACCCCCTAGCTTCAACATCACGTTAATTCTATTCAACAAAGAGTGAGTCGCTAGGCTTTTCTAAATTCTCAAAAAAAAAAACATTAATATCTCCGTACTCGCCTACCAGATTCTAACACAGTTTTGACTTTTCACCAATGTCCAATTGTTTTTTATTCAAGCATGGTATGTCTCTTTGAATTTCCTCACTTGTCTCTTTTGATCTAGTATAATTTTTTACACTCTTTGATTGTTGTAAATTTGTTGTGTTTTCTTTTGCGGATTAGAGTTCAAATAAAATTTTGAAAAAGTATATATTATTTTATACATGATAGTTAATTATAATTTTTTAATTTTTTAAATTAAATTAGCAATATCATATTTTTTTTAATAATTTGTAAGACACCAATAGATATATAAAAATTATTCTGGGATACATAACATAACAAATAGTTATATCTTAAGTAAATTTGTATATGGTATAGTAAAGTATGTAGAATATACGTAGTTGATGAATCACATTTTATGACTACCCTTAATAAATAAATATTAAAATAGATAAAATTGTAATTATGAATTATAATTTCTTACAAGACTTCATTCTTGACTGTTTTTGTAAAATGTAAAAGTCGAACAAAGTTTTAAACAAGTATATTATTTTTTTTATTTTGGTTGTCAATTAAGTCATTTATTATTTGTTTTATTAAATAAAATTATATTTTTAACAAAAAAAATATTAAATTTCTTCAAGATATCAGGCTTAATGGTGGATAGCTAGATGAAATATACATTTTCTTTTAAGTGAAAGTAAATATATTATAAATTAGATAAAATTGCAATTATGTGTTATAATTTCTTACAAGACTTCGTTATTGACTGTTGTGGTAAAATATAAAAGTGGAATAAACTTTTTAATAAATATAGCCTTTTCATTTCAATTGTCAAGTAAACAGTCGTGCAAGTTTTTGTTTTATTAATTTTTTTATTTTCCCCCCAAAAATATTAGATTTCTTTGAGATCACATTGATCTATAAAGTTTGACCAACCCATCATACATATGAACGATACTGTTTCCCTTATTTTCATCGTCTAGCTTCAACGTCACGCTAATTTTCTTCAACAAAAAAGACTGGGAAGGATTTCTTGATTTCAAAAAATTTCTATCGATCGTTCCATACACGCTACCAGAGTCTAATACAATTCTGAATTTCCACCATGGTATGTATCTTAGAATTTACTCACTTGTCTTATGGATTTTAGTTTTGAAAATTTTATTAATTGGGTTAATTGTTGCACAAACTATCAAAATTATTCTAGTTCTAGAAATATTTTAAAATATAACCAAAACTTCATCATTTTCACTTGTATAATATTTTGTATTACTTTTAATTACAAAAATATGTCTTAATTAGTATATGAACTTGAGTCCATAAAGATTAAATATATTCCTTAATTTTGAGATATTGGTAAAATATAAAAGTCGAATAATATTTTAAATAATTATAGCTTTTTGATTTCGGTTGTCAATTAATAAGTCATTTAATTCTTTATTTTATTAAATAAAATTAATTTTTATTGAAAAGATTAAATGGCTTCAAAATATCAACCTTAATGCTGGATAGCTAGATGAAGTGGACATTTTCTTGTAAGTGAAAATAAATGAATAAATTAGATAAAATTGCAATTATGAGTTATTTATTTCTTACAAGACTTCGTATTGGCTATTTTGGTAAAATATAAAAATGGAATAAAGTTTTTAATAAATATAGCCTTTTGATTTTAATTGTCAATTAAAGAGTCAATTAAGTTTTTATTTTATTAAATAAAATTATCTTTTTTCCAAAAAAATATTAGATTTTTCAAGATATCAACCTTAATGGTGATGAATATCTAGATGAAGTGGATATTTTCTTTTGAGTGAAAAATATATTTGGCTACTACCTTAAAATAAGTTTGACCAACATATCATATATATATATTTATATAAACTATAAAGTTACCCTAATTTTTATCGCCTAGCTTCAACGTTAAGCTAGAATTACTTGAATTCTCAAAAAAAAAAAAAGCTTCTATCTCTCCATACTAGCTTACCAGATTCTAATCTAGTACTGAAATTTTCATCAATCTCCAATTGGTTTTGATTCCTCCCTATGGTATGTCTCATCGAATTTTTTCATTTATTTGGTTTGATTTAGAATAATTTTTTACACTTTTTGAATGTTATAAATTAGTTGTGATTTCTTTACCGAGAAAGAGTTCCAATAAAATTTTGAAAAGGGAGATCTTACTTTATTTAATTTTTTTCATATATATTTTATTTTCATTAATTATTAAAATACATAATAGGTAATTATAATTTAATAATTAAGTTTTTTCAATTAGCGAGATAATATTTTCTATAATAATTCGTAAGACACGAATTAACATATGTAAATTATTGTGCCTTACATAACACCACAAACGCTTATATCTTAAGTGAATTCGTAAAGATTATAGTTTGGAAAACTTTTTCAATTGAGTCACTTGTTGCACGAATCATCAGAATTATTCTAGTGGTAGAAATATTTAAAAATAGAATTAAACTCCATTTGATTGAGTATACCATTAGAGTATCATTTTCACTTGTATAATATTTTGTATTACTTTTAATTACAAAAGTATGTCTTAATTAGTATATGAACCTGCTTACATAAAGATTAAATATATTCCTTAATTTTGAGATATTGTTAAAACATATAAGTCGAATAATATTTTAATTTCGGTTGCCAATTAAAAAGTCATTTAACTATTTATTTTATTAAATAAAATTACTTTTTATTCAAAAAAAATTAAATTGCTTCAAAATATCAGCCTTAATGCTGGATAGCTAGATGAAGTGGACATTTTCTTTTAAGTGAAAATAAATGAATAAATTAGATAAACTTGCAATTATAAGTTATTAATTTCTTACAAGACTTCGTATTGGATGTTTTGGTAAAATATAAAAATGGAATAAACTTTTTAATAAATATAGCCTTTTGATTTTGATTGTCAATTAAAGAGTCAATTAAGTTTTTATTTTATTAAATAAAATATTCTTTTTTTCAAAAAAATATTAGATTTTTCAAGATATGAACCTTAATGGTGAATAGCCAGATGAAGTGCATATTTTCTTTCAAGTGAAAAACATTTATGGCTACTAGCTTAAAAAAATAACTTTGACCAACACATCATATATATATATATATATATATATATATATAAAAACTATAAAGTTTCCCTAATTTTCATCGCCTAGCTTCAACGTTAAGCTAGAATTACTTGAATTCTGAAAAAAAAAAAAAACAGAAGCTTATATCACTCCATACTAGCTTACCAGATTTTAATCTAGTATTGAAATTTTTATCAATCTCCAATTGGTTTTGAGTCCTCCCCATGGTATGTCTCATCGAATTTCCTCATTTGTCTAGTTTAATTTAGAATAATTGTTTCCACTTTTTGATTGTTATAAATTTGTTGTGATTTCTTTACCGAGTAAGAGTTCCAATAAAATTTTGAAAAGGGAGATCTTACTTTTTTTTTTCTTATATATATTTTATTTTCATTAATTATTAAAATACATGATAGGTAATTATAATTTGATAAAAAAAAAATTTCAATTAGCAATATAATATTTTCTGTAATAATTCGTAAGACACGAATTGACATATATAAATTATTGTGCCTTACATAACACCACAAACGCTTATATCTTAAGTGAATTCGTACGTATTATAGTTTGGCAAACTTTTTCAACTAAGTCGATTGTTGCACGAGTCATCAGAATTATTCTAGTAGTAGAAATATTTAAAAATAGAATTAAACACCATTAGATTGAGTATACCATTAGAGTATCGTTTTTACTTGTATAATATTTTGTATTACTTTTAATTACAAAAGTAGGTTCAAATCATCAATATTGTAGAGAGTGTTACACTTTAAAAAAAGGTCTAAAGTTAAGACAATGTTTTTTGAAATTTAATTATTTAATTAGTTTGAGCTTGGAATGTCTAAGAAGACACCTCAAAAAATTGAAGACAATTTTACAAAGCTAATGTTAAAACATGATTGATTCAAATTGAAGTGAATTAGACAAATTAAGAAGTGAAACATAATTGCAAATTTAATTGTCTATAATCTTTAATTATAATTATATCAATCGTGCTTTAAGAAAATAACAAAACTTTGAGAATATGTGGTACTCTAGCTACAATATATAGTATAATTTTTTTTGATGAAAATGATTCTTTTTTTTAACTGCCTCTGATGATCATTGATATGAAAGAGTTACATTTTGAAGTTTGGCATACCAAACTTAATACAAGATCTTGGTGTAGAAATATAGTTAGATAAACTCTATTAAGTTATCACAAAAAAGGGGAGTCTAAGCTAGCTATTACTCTACTAACTTGACTCATTGACAAAGGGGATTGAGGGGGATTGGTAAATAAATTTAGAAGGTTTAACTTGCTGCATTTTGAAGGAAGGGAGATCCTATCTATCTGTGTTAATTAATCCCCTAACTTCCCTCGGGAGATTAGAGAAAAAGTTGAAATCATGTATTGCATCAACACTATAACTCTTGGATGCTAATATATCAATAGGTTTGTTGCCTTCCCTGAAGTAATGACTGATGATAAATCCATGAGATTCAACTATTTGTTTTGCTTCTTGAATCAATTTATCCAATCTCCAAGGTGTATTCCATTCTCCGTTTATGGATTTAACTAAGAGTATGGAATCTGTTTCTCCCCAAATCCTATCGTAACCTCTCCTAACACACCATTTAAGACCATAGAGTAGTGCACGGGCTTCAACCATGTTGCTACTACCTTGGCCTAGACCCAAAGTGTAAGCAAACAACCTGTTGCCTTGGTTGTTTTTGATTAGCGCTCCTCCACCACAACTTCCATGAATGTAACTTCCATCACTGTTGAGCTTACTGAAATTTCTAGGTGGTTTGAGCCATTTGACTCTTATGGAAGTACTTTGATTGATGTCGCTTCAAAGATTTGTTTGAGGCTATTCTAGCTTTCCCCTATCTTTGCTTGCCCAAAGTTCTTCTGTGTAACCTGTGTTGACACCCAATTTTGACCATCCACAATATATATGAATCATCGAGCTTCTTAAATTCCAAACTTTTTGAAATAGTTGACTTTATAAAATAAAAAAAAAAATTCAAGTTATTTTAAATAGTTTTGTCACTTTTATAATTTTTTAAAATAATATATACGTTTTAAATGATCATGTATATTATTGTTATATTTTATAAATATTTGAAAATCTCCTCAAAAGGCTTTTAATTTTATTTAATTAGCTGGTTAATCGGTATAGTTAGTTAATACTTATATTTTTGAGTTATAAATTCCTAATTAAGTTAATTATTTTTACTTTGTTAAAACTGAGAAGCTCGTTAATTAATTTGTATTAATTCATCTTGTTTAAGTTTTGGCTAAATTTATCGATTGAAATCAATTTGGTCACAATTGAAATTTATTTAGGCTATTATTCCTAATCAATTTAGTTCAACCCTTTCCAAGGACCTATTTTGGGCCAACACTCTTTTTTCAGCCAATCCAAATCCCAATTCTTAGCAGACCCAACCTTTTCCCTTTACCTCCAGCCCACCATTTCAGCCCAAAATTCCAAAAAATCCAACCCAACTTAATTCTCAACAAAAGAACCCAGCCCATTCCATTCAACAAACAACATCAAATACAACGCCAAAAACCAACCCCACCCCTGCATATCTTCTTCTTCATACGCGATAAAACCCAGAACCTCAAAATTGCGACCCAGCCAGAATCGAGTCCAGCAGTGACTCAGCCCAGCCCGTGTCTCCCTCCTCTCTCCCTTATCGTTCGTACAAAAATATTCTCGAACCAAGACAGGTGGAAGCATCTCTAGCTTGGATCGTCCTTCTCAAGAAATCAACGATTCTCTTCATTATTTCGTTGAAGAGTGGTACTATTTCGAGCTGGCTGGAAACTTTATCTCGGAGGAGGATTTGAATTTTGAATTTCAAATCTCTCCAAATCCCTCCCGTTTTCCCCCTAATTCTGCCCCATCTTCTCCTATATATACTCTTCACCCTCACTGTGAGAGGGGATATTTTTTTGGACCCCCATGAATACATGACTTTCCTCCCCTAAATAACACAAATATTCATTCTCAAAATACAAAAACTTTTCATCAAGAAAAGAGCAACTCGGACAGCTTGAAAATCGTCAAAAATTAGAAGTTTAGCTCTATTTCCTAAAAGGCGTCGACCCTGCTTTTCAGAACCGAGCTCATTGTGGTAGAATTCTCTCTAGCTCGTCCCGTCTCCGTTCACTGCCCCGCAACAGGTAATACTTGCCTCCCTTTCTTTCTTTTTTCTATTTCTCCACTATGGTTTAAAATGCTATGTATAGTTGAGAAATTTATGTGTCAAGAGTCGATTTTGCATTTTTGATAAGAAATTTCGGCCATTGTATTACTAGATGAAAAACATGCTTGAAATATGTA
This sequence comes from Solanum commersonii, assembly GCA_029007595.1. NCBI lineage: Eukaryota > Viridiplantae > Streptophyta > Magnoliopsida > Solanales > Solanaceae > Solanum > Solanum commersonii. The sequence continues at coordinate 5,331,372 of JAJTWQ010000002.1, read as the reverse complement.
ATTTTCCTCTGTTTTAGATTTTTTTTTTTTAAATAAACATAATTTGCAGATTATGTATTTTCCCTTTAAAATGCTAATCTTTGATTGCAACTTTACTGTACCCACAAAAATATAAATTTTTAATTTTCTTTGTTTTTCTGTAATATATATATATATATATATATATATATATATATATGTATGCTGAAATGTATGAGTGTTTTTTTTGTTTACTTTAGCTATACCGGAAGTAGTGTTAAAGAAATGTGGTCGTGTCTTTTTTGAGGGTTGAAACTATTTGTCACGTTTTAGATGTTGTGAATTAAAGAGCGGTTTCATTTTAGCTTCACGTGAAATCAGTTTTGGTTATTAACTAATTGCTCACTTGGTGCCTTTTATATTGTAAAATTTCCAGCTCGTATGTTGTTACTTTGACAATATGTTTAAAGGAGATAATATCCATATTTGCATACTTAACAATTAACTAATGAAATACTAGTATATCATAATCACAATATGCTCGTGACCGTTCTATATAGCGGTTTGTAAACTTGAGCCTAACTCTCTTTCATTTACTTCCTCTGCTCTATCGTATGTTAGTAGAGGTAGATGTGTAAGATTTTTTTAAATCCTAAACAGTAGTGTTAGCTTGTATAAAGTTTGAAAGGGTTACAGTATAAGTTTCCTTCTAACCTATAACAAATAGCTTATTTATAACTTAAAAAATGTGTTAGGATTTGAATACATATTTGGTGGCTTGGGTACCTTGTCCAATGTTTATATATTTTGTGTTCAAGATTGTATCGTTGTAGTGTGACTGTACTTGGTTCTATATTTAATATCAGTCGATATCTATTAAAGTTGAAACGTCTTACTAATTTCTTTGCCCTCTCTTTTACTTGCATGAACTTTGGAGTGAAAATGGAGTCCCAATTAAGGACTCTCGTAAAAAATAGTCTCATAGACTCCTTACCGGTATACCCACATGCGGAGTCTTCACTATATCTTAGACTACCCGAATAGCAATGAAGGCAAGCAAAACTCATTTGACGGCGTTTATATGACATTTTATATTATTATTATTATTATTATTATTATTATTGTTGTTGTTGTTGTTATTTAGCATTTATTGTTTTAACTTGTTTATGTGACTTGAATATGTTCTTGTTTTTTTAATATCTCACATCGGATAGGTAATTGGGATTGGGAACCTTTATTTAGTTCGAGGTACTAATGATTCTTTTAACTTATATGTAATCTTAACTTCATTTCTAAAAAATACTTTTAAAAATAAAACAAGGGAGCCAACTTTGGTTTAAAGTTTTAAAGCATTTCAAACTGTGCTACTACAAGTACTTTTTCTTTCTTCTTTTTAAAAAATAAAATAAATATAAACAAATAAACTATTTTCAAACTTTTAGCGATAAATTTCAGTTTAAGTAAAGTTATTTTAAACAAATGACCCTTTATTTTGTTTCAAATTCAAGGATTTTCAAATGTTAAAATGTTTCTCAACTTATGACTTTTCAAATTATTTATTACTTGTTCTATTTATATTAGTTATCTCGTTAATATATGAGTTATATTATTAAAACCTTTTATTTTATTGTATTTCCAAATAATAATAAAAAAAAAGTGTTTTTCTTAGTTAATTTTTTTCTCAAAATTAGATAAAGTCATTTTAGTCAAATCGCCGGTCAATCACAAGTTAGCGGACATTCCGAGGGCCTAACACCTTTTCGGAGTGTACATTTGAACTTGAATCCTTTTATTTTCAATTGATTTTGTCTGTTTAAGTCTTTTGGAAACCTCAAGTTTTTTCTTGATTTTTACTAAAAAATTAAGTGGCGACTCTGTTTCTTTGAAAATTTGGTTTCTCTTAAATCATAAGTTTAATCGATTTTTCAAAACTTAGTCATTTTTCTTTTATTTATATTTTTCAAGTAAAACAGAAATTGCGACTCTGCTGGGGACTTAATTAAGTTCTAACCATAAGAATTGACTTATTCGACTAATTGTTATTAGTTGCCAAATTGTTTGTCTGCGTTTAATGTGTTTAAATTGATATAACTGTCATTGCATTCATAGCATTTCCTATTGTATGTATAGTATATTAAGGACGGTTTCTGCATAATCGCAACCCAACTTTATATACTTAACCCTTTTTCGAAAGGATCGACAATTTATTGGTACGTCATGCGTCCAATGGTTGTCGTGAGTTCCAACCTAAGTTGTCCATTTGGATTCCCGATCTTTCAAAAGCCACTCTTAGTCAATTAGCGTAGAACGAAACCAAATCCCTAACTTAGCGCATTTTGAACTAAGTTGACCCAACACCCAAGGCGTGTTGGGCCCATTAGAAGCCCACCTTGTGTCGATTTGACCCATTGGTCAATAAAAGACATTCATGTTTATGTGTTTGAAGGATGTATAAGTCATTTTGCAAAACATTATCTCTTGGGGTCGGGAGTTTAATAGTTTGTTCGAGTCGAAGAAGCGTCAAGTTACCATTTCATCCAAAAGCGTGGACATTCGGAGATGACAAGAAATCAAAAGGAAGAATCGTCCATGGAAGCATAGTTTAGGATTGTACCCCTGCGTGGGATTGATCATTTGTATCAATTTTCCCTATTATGTATCCCCTTTCAGTTTTGTTCGTAAAATTTGTATAAATTTGGGTTTCGAGGCAATGTAATGTTTCAAACGACATTATACATCATTCAAATCGCTAGGCCTACCCTTGGCACAAAAGGGTCACATATCTGTTTAGAACGCGCAATAATTGTCTATGTGTTATAAATTCTTGTATGATTATGTTTATTTATTTGGAAATATTCTAGCTCACTCCTCTTCGAATTATCTTCTACAACCCTTTAAGCACAAATATCAAGTCACTATCAAAAGTGCATCCAAATACTCTTCGAGTCTTTAGTTTCACAACAAATTTTGAACTCCATTTTTCAAATCTCACTTTCTCATCAAAAAAAAAAAAGTTAACCCTTTATCTCAAATAGAAGGAGATTCAAGCTGGTCGAACTACGTAGGACCTAAATTCTCCCTCGTGAGATACGTAGGCAGCCTTTGAAGGCTCGATCCCCATTTTTGAGAAATTATATCCTCTTCCAACTCTTACAAAGAAATTATAGTTTTATATCAATCGAAAATCAGATGTATGTTAATGAAAGATACAATCGACTTTGTCTCGACTCGAGTCAACTTTTCTGATTCACTAAGATCAAATCAAATAGACAAATTCCTGTCTATTTAGTCATTTCTCTAAATACGTGGGCTAGTTTATCTTCAAGTGTAGTAACTCTTACGTGCTTGTGGTCATATGTATGATATTTTGTATTATTTATCATCTACATAGACTAACACATTTATCTTTTGAGTTATGTTTCTTTGTTAGGAACTTAGAATTGATCTGTGTTAATAAGTTGGCTGGTCATCCTTATTTCACAAGATCTAAGGCCCCCAAAGATTCCTTCCCTGATCAAAGTTTGCTAAAGGAAAGGCGGTAATGGGTGATAACAATGACGAGATTATCCTGACTGATGTTGTCGTGGCTCAGCCTGCTGCCGCTGATCAAAATGAATTAATTATGCAGTTGATGCAACAAATTGCCGAAATGAGGATCGAAATGCAGAGAAGGCAAGGCTTGCCTAATCCAGGTTTTGCTTTCAATGCTCCAGCAGACGTAAGACCTCCACTTCACTTTCCTCCTTCAAACGCAAAACAAGCTCAAAACCCACCCTCTAACCCCGCTCAAAATCCCCCAATCATCGACCTAACTGCCCCAAATCTCAATCATGCCCCCGTCTCTTACCAAGCGCCACCTCCTCCTCAAGGTACCAACCCCCAAACCTTCCTTCCTTAGCAAAATGTCAACCCGCAAGCTTGCCCTCCCCCTCAAAATCAAAATGTTAACAATCCGCAAACCTTCCCCCATCACCAATGTCAACATACCAACCCCCAGACTTTCCCCCAAAATTACCAAGTCACTCAAAATATCCACAATCCCTCCATTGCACCACATTGCCTCAAAATACTACTTTTCAAATTCCAATTTCAAATGAACCATATGCCAACTGTTTCGAACTTGATCACTATGAGGAACAAGAGAGAGAGTGGAGGTCAAAGGAAGAGGCAACCAAATTGAATATGAGAGAAGAGATCAAGAAAGCCATGAAGGAGCTGCACTATATTCCTGAAGTCGATGGGTTGAGTTACGAGAATTTGTGCATCTATCCGAATCTGGACCTCCCAGAAGGGTTTAAAGTGCCAAAATTTGACACTTTTGGAGGAACAGGGAATCCAATGCGCACTTGAGGGCCTACTGTGACCAACTCGTAAGAGTTGGTAGGAATGAAGCTTTGTTAATGCGGCTCTTTAGTCGAAGTCTAAGTGGAGAAGCGTTAGAATGGTTTACCTCTCATGAGATAAAGCAATGGTCTAGCTGGAATGCACTAGCTAAAGATTTCGTCGAATAATTCGCCTACAATGTGGAGATCGTTCCTAATCGCTATTCTTTGGAGAGAATTAAGAAGAAATCCACTGAAAGCTATCGTGAATATGCATATAGGTGGAGGAAAGAGGCTGCTCGGGTTCGACCTCCCATGTCTGAGAAGGAGATCGTTGAAATGTTCATGTGCATTCAAGAGCCAGAGTATTGTGACAGGATAATGTTTCTCATTGGAGCAAAATTTGCGGAGATAGTCAAGGTAGTTGAGGCTATCGAAGATGAGATTAAAACTGGAAAGATTTCTCACGTTGCCGCCCCAACCGAATCTTCAGGACTGCTGAAATAGAAAAGAGATGATGTGTCTTCTATTTCCTACGCATCTGATGGAAAAGGATACTACAGAAAATCCTCACCTTACAAAGGTCATCCTCGAGCTCCACAAAATTCATATCCAGCTTGTTATATCCAATCAGGTTATCAAACTCCACCACCAAGTTATCAAATTTTATCTCCTAATTACCAAACTCCACCAGCGAGTTACCAAATTCCATCTTTTGTTTACCAGACTCCATCTCCACATTACCAAAATACCCATCCATATTACCAAGCTCCATCAGTTAATTGTTCAAATATCCAATCAAGTTATCAAATTCCACCCCCGTACTACCAAAATACCCCTCCTAGCTACCGAGCTCCACAATACCCAAATTTTCAAACGCAAGTACCAACTCACCAAAATCCTCCAAACTACCGTCAAGTACTTTCACATCCAGGAAATAATTACAATCCTCCTCGTGAGAAGAAACCTTCTAGAGTAAGACTCCTTTGGTTGAGAGCGGAACACAACTTTTTGAGAGATTGAAATCGACTAACCTGATACAGACAATTGATCCAAAAAATATCAATGTCAACTCCAAGCTTTATAGACCCGATCTTCACTGTGCTTACCATTCAAGAGGTGCTGGGCATATTACTAAGGATTGTATCAACTTAAAGCATAAAATTCAAGACTTGATAGATCAAAAGGTCGTCACTCTTCAGACTGCCACTCCTAATATCAATAGTAACCCCATGCCGAATCATGGAGGGGTAACTATTAATATGGTTGAAGTCGAAGAAGATTTGAATGTGAAGAAATTTATAATCTCAGCCAACCTTAGAAAGCTTGAAAAAGTTGTAGCCTCTCCAACCAAAAGAGAGAAATCCAAATTTGTGATCATGACACCTCATCAAGCTTTTGCTTTAGTGTCGAAGGAGGGTCAAAACAAGCAGAAGTTCGATCAAGATTTTCCAAAATCATTGCCTCACTTATATCAGCCTTTTCCAATGCAAAATGGTCTAGGGGAAGGAATAAAAAATTGGTTCAAAGAAGGTGATATAGTACTTAAAGAGATGATCGAGACACCATTCATACTAGACAGTGAGTCAAAGGAGCAAATGCTTAATTGGACGTCCACGTCGCTCTTGACCCCTAGCTCGTCTTGGTAGAAATAGACATATTTTATGTTATTTCTAAAATTAGTGGTGTTCCGAATGAGGCTCGAGACCCATCATTTACTCTATTTTTGCCTCACTATGTATTAATCTCCCTTCTTATATTTTGAAAAAAAAAAAAGTAAAATGATTTATCGTCATGACCAAAATTCTTATTTTCTTATTTCAAATGAAAAACTTCTTTATTGTGAAATTTTTTCTTTTCTTTCTTTATATTTACTATCTAACAATAGCTATCTATGATTTCAATGAAAATATTGTCAAATTTGTCAATATCATGTCATGTCACAAACTGAATGACCAAAATGGGGTAGATGCGGAGGAATTTGAGGACTACAATGAGAAGATCATGGTACCCAAACAACTGGTTGAGAAGTTCAGACAGTTCGAAATTCATGAAGAGTTGAATTTAGAAGAGATCGAATAGTGAATCAAGAAAATGATAAATGCATCAAAGAAATTAAAATTGGTGCCTATATGATAAAAGCACAAGAAAGTGAACTCATCAGTTTGCTTAGAGAACACATCGATACATTTGTTTGATGATGTTACATGGTTGAGCATGAACATTGAATCTCACAAGTCACCAATCTACTTGAATGTTGTAAAATGATAGAATGTTTGAAGACTCGATTTCTATCTTTTCCTTGCAATCGCTTTTATTTGCTTGTAATCGTTTATGTTTAGAATTTATCCCTCTGTGATGAACTACGCCTGACCTGAATTCTCAAGAATGAGATACGTAGGCGACCTATGTCGGCCTCGGTCACCCCTTTATCCTTTTTCAAATATTTCCTTTTATTTGAACTACGTTCGACCTGAGTTCTCAAGAATGAGATACGTAAGCGGCCTATGTTGGCCTCGGTCGGTCCTTTATTTAATTTTTCCTATTTTCTGTTAATCTTTGAGGGGGAACTGCGTTTGACCTTATTCCTGCTTCAACGGGATATGTAGGCGCCACAACGGTTCGATCATATCTCCTATAAGATTTCTATTTTTCTTTACAATAGAAACTCGGACAAAATTTTTGAGAGGGACTCAAAAATTCTAAAAAGGAAAATATTTTCTCCAACAAGTCAAGATTGAAGATACATTGCGAGTTGCAACTGGGACAGAATTTTTGAGAAGGTTTCAAAAATTCTACAAGTCATATATCAACAGTTGGAGATACTCTAAGATATCTAACTGGACAGAAATTTTTAGGATGGCCTAAAAAATTTCTTCAAGCATCACTAGAAGTTTGTAGTCAATTTTGAATATTTGGAGCATGATTAGAAGTTTAAAACTAACTTCAAATGATCTCTGACATCGTTAAAGTTCATAGTCAACATTAACAATCTCCCGCATCGTTGGATTTCAGAGTCACCTACAAAACTTCCCGATTATAGTAGATTTCGGGAGAACCATGCTAGAAATTTCCCAAGCTTTAAAGATTCTTAAATTCTCCAGAACAAGATATGGGACACACCAAAGTTTCGAACCAATGACGTTCATTTAAGCTTGACGTGACATGACGCTTGACAGTGATCTTTTTCAATTACAACTTTTTGAAAACTTTTTTTTCTTAAAGGTTTTATCTATACGTTTCAAATAGTTTTGCATAAAATGTTTTGCCTTGTCTATTGAGAAGCAAGAGATCAGAGCGATCAACTGAAGATAGCAAGATAAGGAGCAAGCGATTGAAGAAGGCAACACAGATCAGTTTATTTTAAAACTAACAATTTTTCTGTGGATGTAGGTCTATAAGATTGCCTCAAGTTCATCATATTTCTCCATTCAACGAATATGGAGAATTTAAAAGGGCGAGGAGATCCCCAAAATTGGCAACTTTTCTGTGGATGCAGGAAAGTCATTGAAGTTTTTTCGAGGAAAAAGAAAGAGTTCAGAATACGAGAAACAACACCTCGTTTAAATTCTCAGCAAAGCATGAGTCACATCGAAAACAAAGTGTTCAAAATGGGAACAAGTGAAAGCATCACTCTCGACATATACAAACATCTTCAATGACACTAGATTACATTTTTCAGCATTAAGAACGTTTGAAGAATATGCATGAATTATGTCGATATCAAACGCGATAATGTGAACTACCCAGAGGGACATCGTCTTTACCACTTGGATGAACATTTCTAGAGTATTATCAAATGAGATAGTACCATCACCCAAAGGGACATCATCGTTATTTGATCAATGGATGAGCATTATCCTACCAACAGATCATCATCATTATCTTACCAATGAATCAACATTGTCCTACCGATGGATCTTTATTATCATCATCCTCCCGACGGATCTTTATTAGCATCATCCTACCAATGAATCTTCATCAATATTATCATATCAATGGATCATTGTTAATCATCATTTTATCTATGGAGCATTATCATTCTATCGATGGAGTATCATCAACATTATCATCCTATTGATGGAGCAACATTATCGTCATTATCATTATCCTACTAATGGATCGTTGACATTATCCTACCAATGGATCATCGACATTATCTTACTAATGGATCAACATTATCCTACCAATGGATTATCAACATCTACATTATCTTACCGACGGATCTTCATTGTCATTATTCTACCAATGGAGCATCATCATCATCCTATCGTTGGAGTAGCATCATCGTCCTATCATTATCATTATCGGCATCATACCAATGGAGCATCAACATAATTATCCTGCCAATGGAACATCAACATCATTATCCTGTCGATGGAGCATCATCATCATTCTATCGATGGTGCAACATCATCCTATCATTATCATTATCTTACCGATGAAGAATCATCATCATTATTTTCATTTGCAAGAACGTCATCAAAAGAGCCACCAACATATTACATCAGTCTATATTTTATTATTTCGATATCAAAGGAAGAGTACATTCGAAGAATTATATTGCAAATATGAGATACAAGTTTTATTGGATTAACGTTAAGATGAAGGAACTGACGTTAAATGTTCAAGTAGATTGACTAAGTGTCAACATGGTAAAAGACAGTATCTCTCCATTTGAATTACATTTTTTTATGCTAATGAGTTTTATCTCAGTCCTTGACGAGAGCATCCAATAGGATGAATTCTCAAGTCAAACTACAGTTGCAGACGACATCAACAAGGATGCAGCACAACGTGAAACTTTTTCTTAGCAGCGAACTGGGACATAGTCCGAAGAGGAGTGCCAAACTCTTAGGGCGCGAGCTGAGGAGAGACTTCCACCATAATCATACCACACCCTTATCAAAAGGCATGTGGGTTTTTCTTTAGATTTATCGACTTCAGTTTTGTATCTGGAAAATTTTGATTTTCACTAGAAGCAGCTTTCCGATCCGAGTGACAATACACCAAGAGCTTTGGAAATTATGTCCGTGTAAGTTCTTACTTATGGATGTGAAGAGCTCCGCATTCATGGCTAAGAGGTTGCAAGCCTATTTTTCATACTCGACTTATTTGTCACTCTTCCAGAGCCAAAGGTTATCTTGCATACTAGATTTTCTTTTCAACCGATCGAGTCGAACTACAAGCAGCCTGATTCCTAAAGTTTAAGGATATGTAGGCGGGCTCAATGTTGAAAACTCGGCTGTATTCTGACATTCTCTCTTAAATCTTATTCCTACGCGTTTTGGTTTCTTCATAATTCGGTATTAGGATAACTTTTGAATTCTTTCAAAATCGTGCATCAAATCAAGCGTATCGAACTACAAGTGACTTGAATTCTCATATATCCTGAGATATGTAGGAAACCCATTACAAGGGGTTCGGCCATAATTTCTAAAGTCCGTACCAAAACTCTTTTCTAAGAGATGAAGATGTGGTCGGTTAAAATTGGATTCGTCAACTTCATTTGCTTCAGATTTCTTTCGTCAATCCAAGTCAAACGAGGGATAGTTTTTGACACCCAATTTTGACCATCCACAATATATATTAATCATCGAGTTTCTTAAATTCCAAACTATTTGAAATAATTGACTTTATAAAATTTAAAATATTTTTCAAGTTATTTTAAATAGTTTTGTCACTTTTATAATTTTTTAAATAATATATACGTTCTAAATGATCATGTATATAATTATGACATTTTATAAATATTCAAAAATCGCCTCGAAAGGGTTTTAATTTTATTTAATTAGTTGGTTAATTGGTTTAGTTAGTTAATACTTATATTTTTGAGTTATAAATTCCTAATTAAGTTAATTATTTTTATTTTGTTAAAACTAAGAAACTCGTTAATTAATTTGTATTAATTCATCTTGTTTAAGTTTTGGCTAAATTTATCGATTGAAATCGATTTGGTCATAATTGATATTTATTTAGGCTATTATTCCTAATCAATTTAGTTCAACCCTTTGCAAGGACCAATTTTGGGCCAATACTCTTTTTCAGCCGATCCAAATCCCAATTCTTAGCAGACCCAACCTTTTCCCTTTACCTCCAGCCCACCACTTCAGCCCCAAATTCCAGAAAATCCAACCCAACTTAATTCTCAACAAAAAGAACCCAACCCATTCCATTCAACAAACAACATCAAATACAACGCCAAAAACCAACCCCACCCCTACGTATCTTCTTCTTCAGATGCGACAAAACCCAGAACCTCAAAATTGTGACCCAGCCAAAATCGAGTCCAACAGCGACTCAGCCCAGCCCACGTCTCCCTCCTCTCTCCCTTATTGTTTGTACAGAAATATTCTCGAACCAAGACAGGTGGAAGCATCTCTAGCTTGGATCGTCCTTCTTAAGAAATCAACTATTCTCTTCATTATTTAGTTGAAGAGTGGTACTATTTCGAGCTGGCTAGAAACTTTATCTCAGAGGAGGATTTGAATTTTGAATTTCAAATCTCTCCAAATCCCTCCCGTTTTCCCCCTAATTCTGCCCCATCCTCTACTATATATACTCTTCACCATCACTATGAGAGGGGAGATTTTTTCGGACCCCCATGAATACATGACTTTCCTCCCCTAAATAACAAAGATATTCATTCTCAAAATGCATAGACTTTTCATCAAGAAAAGAGCAACTCGGACCCCTTGAAAATCGTCGAAAATTAGAAGTTTAGCTCTATTTCCTAAAAGACGTCGACCCTTCTTTTCAGAACTGAGTTCATTGTGGTAGAATTCGCTCTAGCTCGTCCCGTCTCCTTTCACTGCCCCGCAACAGGTAATACTCGCCCCCCTTTCTTTCTTTTTCCTATTTCGCCACTATGGTTTAAAATGCTAGGTATAGTTCAGAAATTTATGTGTCAATAGTCGATTTTGCATTTTTTGATAAGAAATTTCGGCCCCTGTATTACTAGGTGAAAAGCATGCTTGAAATATGTATTTTTCCTCTGTTTTAGATTTTTTTTAAATAATAAACATAAGTTGCAGATTATGTATTTTCCCTTTAAAATGTTAATATTTGATTGCAAATTTATTGTACCCACAAAAATATAAATTTTCAATTTTCTTTATTTTTCTGTTATATCTATATGTATGCCGAAATGTATGAGTGTTTTTTTGTTTACTTTAGCTATATCGGAAGTAGTGTTAAAGAAATGTGGTCGTGTCTTTTTTGAGGGTTGAAGCTATTTGTCACGTTTTAGATGTTGTGAATTAAAGAGCGGTTTCATTTTAGTTTCCCATGAAATCAGTTTTGGTTATTAACTAATTGCTCATTTGGTGCCTTTTATATTGTAAAATTTCCAGCTCGTATGTTTCTGCTTTGACAATATGTTTAAAGGAGATAATATCCATATTTGCATACTTAAAAATTAACTAATGAAATACTAGTATATCATAATCACAATATGCCCATGGCCGTTCTATAGAGCGGTTTGTAAACTTGAGCCTAACTCTCTTTCATTTACTTCCTTTGTTCTATCGTATGTTAGTAGAGGTAGATGTGTAAGATTTTTTTTATCCTAAACTGTAGTGTTAGCATGTATAAAGTTTGAAAGGGTTATAGTATAAGTTTCCTTCCAACCTCTAACAAATAGCTTATTTATAACTTAAAAAATGTGTTAGGATTTGAATACATATTTGGGGGCTTGGGTACCTTGTCCAATGTTTATATATCTTGTGTTCAAGATTGTATCGTTGTAGTGTGACTGTACTTGGTTCTATATTTAATATTAGTCGACATCTATTGAAGTTGAAACGTCTTACTAATTTCTTTACCCTCTCTTTTTCTTGCATGAACTTTGGAGCGAAAATGGAGTCCCAATTAAGGACTCTCGTAAAAAATAGTCTCATAGACACGTTATCAGTATACCCGCATACGGAGTCTTCACTATATCTTAGACTACCCAAATAGCAATGAAAGCAAGAAAAACTCATTTGACGGCGTTTATATGACATTTTATATTATTATTATTATTATTATTATTGTTGTTGTTGTTGTTGTTGTTTCTGTTGTTGTTTAGCATTTATTGTTTTAACTTGTTTATGTGACTTGAATATGTTCTTTTTTTTTAATATCTCATATAGGATAGGTAATTGGTATTGGGAACCTTTATTTAGTTCTAGTTACTAATGATTCTTTTAACTTATATGTAATCTTAACTTCATTTCTAAAAATTACTTTTAAAAATAAAACAAGGGAGCCAACTTTGGTTTAAAGTTTTAAAGCATTTCAAAGTGTGCTTCTACAAGTACTTTTTCTTTTTTCTTTTAAAAAAATAAAATAAATATAAACAAATAAACTATTTTCAAACTTTTAGCGATAAGTTTCAGTTTAAGTAAAGTTGTTTTAAACAAATGACCCCTTTATTTTGTTTCAAATTCAAGGGTTTTCAAATGTTAAAATGTTTCTCAATTTATGACTTTTCAAATTATTTATTACTTGTTCTATTTATACTAGTTATCTCGTAAATATATGAGTTATATTTTTAAAACCTTTTAGTTTATTTTATTTCCAAATAATAATTAATAAAAGAAAAAAGAAAAAAGAGTTCTTTTTAGTTAATTCTTTTTCAAAATTAGTCAAAGTCATTTTAGTCAAATCGCCGGTCAACCATAAGTTGGCGGACATTCCGAGGGCCTAACACCTTCTCGGAGTGTACATTTGAACTCGAACCCTTTTATTTTCAATTGATTTTGTCTGTTCAAGTCTTTTGAACACCTCAAGTTTTTTCTTGATTTTTACTAAAAAATTAAGTGGCGACTCTGTTTTTTTGGAAATTCTGTTTCTCTTAAATCATAAGTTTAATTGATTTTTCGAAACTTAGTCATTTTTCTTTTATTTATAATTTTTGAGTAAAACAACCTGCAATAGAGTTTAAGTGATATTAGTTTTGATTCTGAAAAAAGAAGGCTTTACAACCTCAAATATATTGCTACACCTAGTTCTCTAGATTTCCCAAGAAATGATTGGGGGTAGAGCTTTAGATATGAAAGCTGCAATAGGGTTTTTAGTCTTCTAATTCCACCAACTGAGTAGTATCATCTTAAAAGTGTTATGCATATGTCCAATTCCCAGCGGCCCTGCAAAAAAAATCCGGATTCTTTTAGCTTGTAGACCTAGACAAAAAAGGTGATCAACATTTTCAATATTTTTGTTAGAGTCATCAAAAGTGCAATAATGACATCGAGGACCAATACTAATTCCAAACTTTTTAGTAACTCTTTTATACTGCTATGCATATGAATGTTATTTTAAAAAATAATTTTCCATGTTGTGCAGACGCTGAAAATATGTCTAAACTGTGGTGACAAAGGATTCTAGAATGCCTTTATTCAGTATATTAGTTATCTTGAAGTTGTTGTACATCGGTATGCTTAGATTGCTTATATTGCTATTGTTGTATATCGATATGATTAGATTGTTGTTGCTATTGTTCCTTTTCATACCTTCTTTGATTTGATATACTTGAGTTGAGGGTCCTCTGAAAATAGCCTCTTTACCTCCATGAGGTAGGAGAATGGATATAATTCAATAAAGTGAGTGTTGCTCTTCTCGCTTAAAGAAATATGGACTATGTTTCTTTTTCTGCTTATCACCAAATCCAAATGAAAGGCCACATTTAAAACAAAGTATGGATAATATAAATGATGTGTGATTGCTTATTTATTGTAAAACATGTCCCTTCATATGTTTAAGAGTTGTGTATTGAGAGTTTCTTTTGGCAAGTTTGAAATACTTAAGAGAGGGAAATTTTGTGCAAACTTTAATAAATGTGATTTTTAGGATTGCTTTCTTGGGGTTTGTAGTAAGAGGGAAGGGCATAGAAATTGATGAGACCAAAGTAAAGGCTATAAGGGATTTACCAACTCTTAAGAGTGTTAAGAGGTTTGGAGATTCAATGAGTTAGCAAGCTTTTATAGGAGGCTTTGAAGAGGATAAAGTATAGCAGCTGCCCCTTAATCCAATATGATTAAAAAGGATAATGGTTTTGTGGCAGGGTAAAGTAAGATAAGTCTTATAGGAAGTTGAAATATATGCTTAATTAGTTCACCCCATTCATTGCAACTTGCAAATTAAGACAAGACCTCTGAGGTTGAGTTTCATGCATCGGGGAAGGTTATTTGAGTCGTTCTCATGCAAGATAAATAATGACATGAAACTCAAGGTAGGTTGAATCAAAGGCATGCTACTGGGTAGAATTTCATACAAGGAAATGATAATGTGGTTATCCATATGCTTTTTAGGAAATATTCCTTGATCAACATTTTGAGTGCTAAGTTGGAAGGTATAAAGGATTTATATGCTAGTGATATTGAGTCTTGGAAAAACTACAGTGCTCGTTAGTCTAACATTCCATGAAAGAGTTGTTTGCTATAGGCCCATGATGGTAGAATGGAGGAAAACTTTGGATATTTCTATGGACTTTGTTGTTTATTTCAAGAAATATGATCAAATTGGAATGATGAATGGTTTGTCATGTGGTTGTTTCTAGGCTATTAGTAGATTGTTTGTAACTTTCTAAATCTGATTATGCTGGTTTTGACTCTGATGGAAGTAATTTGGTATCTTAGGCTGATTGTGGAATTGATTACTCAAAACTTGTGTAGTAGAATCTCTATTTCAATTTCTATCTTCTTATTTTCTCTAAAAAATTTCTATCTTAATAATCAATTGATCAGTCATGGGTCGACTTCTTTCGCCTCCTTTTGTAATTTTGGTTAACCCTACATTGTTTAATAATCTTGTGTGTTTTAAATCTATTCAGCTATTGCCTTGACAAAGTCACCTTCACTGAATATGTCCCTTGGGTATGCGACGAATGCAAGGAGAATGAAATCACTAGAATAATGAATTCTGATGTTGTCTCACCTGTAACTTTTTTAGTAGAGCATAGTCATACTGCACAACCTGTTGATGATCCTATTTGGAGGTGAGTAAATACCTCAAAGATTATTCATAATTTATTGTTGTATACATTGTGAATAAAAATACTTGTTTTCTCGCACATTTTCTGGCAGAGGTTGCTATAACATTTGGAACAACAAGTATACGCTTGACGGAGTTGTTGCTCACCTCTTCGATAAAGCAAGTTAAAGTGTATCTAAAAAAGCAAAGCTACTTCAATTTCATCTTCGCTTTGAAATGGTTTCAAAAGACGATTTATGGCCTAAGTATTTCAACACACCAGAGGCTATTGTTGATGACATTGAATTGTGTTTCTTCCCCTCGGAGGCAAGGTAACTACTTTATATGTTCACCATTTTATGCTTAGTGCTATTCATCAAATTCACTTTGTTTTCATTTTTATTTTCTCCGTACAGCCACCAGGATAAATTTGATAGTATGGTTCAAGAAATGATTGGTGGAGAACATGCTCTCTGAGCATTAACACCATATTGGGAGCTATTGGTTTTCACATCCACAGAACTGCCCCTGCGTCACTGTTGTAAGTTTTTACTTGTTTCATGTTTTCATTAGATGTTATTTCATGTTCACTGATAACTTATTGGAGAAACTTGTTGGCAGGATACCAACGAAAATGCTACTTATGGGGCATTTTCAGAGCGCTACAAGGTTCTAGTAGTCATCTACTGTTACCAAACAAGATTCAAATTCCTGACAATGTTTTGGCTACCAGAGATATTGTGAACGATAGGGCCTCTACTTAGGACAATGCACAAGTTATAACGGACAAGTTGGGAAGAGGCAAGAGGATCAGAAAAACAATTGCTAGGTTGGATGACTATATATGTTTGTATTCGGGATTAAAGTTGGGTGGTCTTAGAGTTAGCCAAAAGGACAGGGGAGTCAATATCAGCTTCTTTATCCACCATTAGATTGAAATTAAACTTTGCGATGGACAAAACAAAAGTTTCATATTATTCACTATGTTTCGGATCTTAGTATTGCTGGCTCTTGAGGATTTCTTTATTTTCAACAAATGTAAACACTTTTTTTTTCATCAATGATGTTATGTGAAATGTTACCATATGTAATGTCATCTGTTTAGCTATACAAGGTAGTTTTTGTAGTACATTCACATTTCACAGTATTGTATTCTTATTATAATTAACTGTTCATTAATTAAGAAGTGGGTTATTTGACTACTTAATCTGAAAAGTGCTTTTGTCAATACTAGAGTAACAATTAATGTTTGATCAAGATTTCAAAAGTGTTTCTATGTGTTCTCAAATAGTAGCAATAATACATAGTCATAAAAAGAGCAACTACATAAAGTTCAAATACAAGCGAAAACCTTCCCTAGATTTTGCTGACTAAATCAAAGTCACAAGACGTCGACAATAACAAGCAACATAGTAATACTTAATTGTGATCTCACAATAAAGTGGAATTTGGAGACGGTAAGACGACGACAACAATATAATAGTACTTAATTAACACTACCACTTACTTCGACCTCGACTGTAACGCTACCCCTTATTCGACCTCGACTGTAACGCTACCCATTTACTGAAGTAATATCCTAAGCTTTTCTCTTAGCCCTTTTCCCAGCCTAATCTAATTTCACAATTCTATTAGTCAAGGTTTTTGAAAGAAAATCTAACAGACGTAGGAAATATATCAAATAGGATGCCTTGAAATTTTTAAAAAAGCTTCTGTGGCTCCATCTCGTTTTCTAGATTCTTCATCAATCGTAAATTGTTTCTGTTTACATCATGATATGTCTCTAACATTTTTCTCAATCATCTTCTTTATTTTGGTATTTTTTTTGTTTTTTATAAATTTGTTGTGTTTCTTTTTACATGTAAGAATCTCAATAAAAATTTGAAAACTGAGATCATGCTTTAGTTTTACTCGATGAAGTAGCTAGGCTACATGGACAACTTGAATTTTTTTGTACTGACTCTATATATCATTTTTTTTGTCAATATTTTTATGATTACGGTCCTAGGAAGAATGCGTACGTTTTTTTTTTTTTTTTTTTCTCCCCATTAGACTTCTTTAATTTATATTTTTATTTGGGCTCAAATTAGTCATTTGTGACTTTATTGAAAGTTTGCTGACTACTAACCAAAATAGAAAATGTATAGTTGGTTGTGTAAGAGAAATTAATTTTAAATACTAAAATACACATCTCATTTGTTATTTTTTTTCATATTTTAAATATATTATTTATAACTATTGTATTTTATTACTCATTACATGTATTTTATTATATAATATTTATCGTTCTAAAAAAATTATTAAAAAAATCACATGAAATACACGTGCAAAGTGCGTGTCCAAAAACAAGTTTTATTAATAGGTATTATCTACATTGTATATATCGCATCTTTGCTCTCCCAAAACCTCACCTATGAGATTCCGTTCATCTATAAAGTTTGACTAACACAACATGTATATAAAATATAAAGTTTTTCTTATTTTCATCACCTAGCTTCAATGTCAAGCTAATTTTCTTCAACAAAGAGGGATTGGTTAGGATTTCTTGAATTCTCAAAAAAAAAAAACTTCTATCTCTTCATACCCACTTACCAGATTGTTACCTAATTCTTAATTGTCATGAATCTCCGATTATCTTTGTTTTCATCATGATATGTCTCTTAGAGTTTCTTCACTTGCTTGGTTTGATTTAGTATCACTTTTTACCATCTTTGATTGTTAGAGTTGCAATAAAACTTTGAAATAGGAGATCTTATTTTATTTAACTTTTTTATACAAAAAAGACATAAAGTCACTACTGAAGTTGTCTCGAATGTTCAAAAAGACATCTTAACTTTGCAACCGTCCTATTACCCTACTAAACAATTATGAATTGATATTATCATATCATGTGAAGAACACTGCTACTTGTTCTTTAAAGAAACTGGCGACTCTTTCTTATCTTTTCTTTCTAACTTGGACGATTTTTGGAGAATGAGGGTTCTGGGTATGTCTAACTAGATTATTAGGCTTAGACTAAATAAAACGATGTAGTTTAAGTGTCTAATGTAGAGGGAAAAGGACAAAAATAACCCTGACTTAAAAGCTAACAAAGGCCATTCACGATGGACTAACAGGCCATCGTTTGAACCAATGCCCATCAACTTGATCGTGGTTCTTGGTCTTCCTGATAAGGCTTCACTAAAATGAGCATAACCTTTTACTCCGAGTTTAGATTTTAGCAAAATTGGTGGCATTGGAAATATGATTCAATTATCTTTAATTTGAGAGGTCATGGGACACATAATTCATTTTATGCTAAAAGATATGATCGTTTGAAGTTGATCCAAAAGTCATTTCCCTCTAATTAACTACTGACCCTCACCTACGGTCCATAGGTCCAGCCACTGACCGTACTGGTCGGCCGTGGGTGGGACCAGCGACCACTAAGTCTGAAACCCAACGATAGGACCCCACCAACAATCCGTGGTCTGATACACGGTCTGTCGGTGGCTTCTGTTGGTCCTGACACCAAATCCTGAAAAGCTGCATTTTTTTCATCTTATCGAATCCAAGGTGATACAGTATTACTACTAAACAAGGATTACAATCTCATATTCTTTGATGCACAATCACAAATTATAATTACCCTTATTAAATATATTTTAAGTTAAATAAAATTAATGCTATTATGAGTTATAATTTCTTGCAAGACTTGATTATTGACTGTTTTAGTAGAATATAAAAGTTGAATAATTATTTTAAATAAATAAAATTTTTTTATTTCAGTTGTCAATTAAAGAATCACTTAATTCTTTGTTTTATTAAATAAAATTATTTTTTTCCAAAAAAAATCTTAAATTGCTTTAAGATATCAGCCTTAGTGGTGGATAGCTAGATGAAAGAGACATTTCTTTTTAAGTGAAAATAAATGTATTTACAAAATTACAATTATGAGTTATAATTTCTTACCCGACTTCGTTATTGACTGTTTCAGTAAAATATGAAAGAGGAATAAAGTTTTAAATAAATATAAATTTGTGATTTCGGTTGTCAATTAAATAGTCATTTAAGTTTTTGTTTTATTAAATAATTTTTTTCTAAAAATATATTAGATTGCTTCAAGATACCCCTTAGCTTCAACATCATGTTAATTCTATTCAACAAAAGTGATTCGCTAGGATTTTCTAAATTCTCAAAAAAAAAAAACTTTAATATCTCCATACTCGCCTACCAGATTCTAACATAGTTCTGACTTTTCACCAATCTCCAATTGTTGTTTATTCAAGCATCGTATACCTCTTTGAATTTCCTAACTTGTCTCTTTTGATCTAGTATAATTATATACACTCTTTGATTGTTGTAAATTTGTGGTGTTTTGTTTCGCGGATTAGAGTTCCAATAAAATTTTGAAAAATCATATCTTATTTTATGCATGATAGTTAATTATAATTTGATAATTATTTTTAAAAAAATTAGCAATATCATATTTTATAAAATAATTTGTAAGACACCAATAGATAGATATGTAAAAATTATTTTGTGCTACATAACATAACAAACACTTATATCTTAAGTAAATTTGTATATGTTATAGTAAACTATGTAGAATATACGTAGTTGATCAATCGCGGTTTATGACTACCCTTAACATATAAATATTAAATTAGATAATATTGTAATTATGAATTATAATTTCTTACCATACTTCATTATTGACTGGTTTTTGTAAAATATAAAAGTCGAACAATGTTTTAAATAAATATATTATTATTTTTATTTTGGTTGTCAATTAAGTCATTTATTATTTATTTTATTAAATACAATTATCTTTTTAACAAAAAAATACTAAATTGCTTCAAGATATCAGGCTTAATGGTGGATAGCCAGATGAAATATACATTTTCTTTTAAGTGAAAGTAAATATATTATAAATTAGATAAAATTGCAATTATGAGTTATAATTTCTTACAAGACTTCGTTATTGACTGTTGTGGTAAAATATAAAAGTGGAATAAAGTTTTTGATAAATATAGTCGTGTAAGTCTTTGTTTTATTAATTTTTTATTTTTTCACCAAAAATATTAGATTTCTTTGAGATCACATTGATCTATAACGTTTAACCAACCCATAATATATATGAACTATAATGTTTCCCTTATTTTCATCATGTAGCTTCAGCGTCACACTAATTTTCTTCAACAAAAAAGGCTGGGAAGGATTTCTCGAATTCAAAAACTTTCTACCGATCGCTCCATACTCGTTACCAGAGTCTAATATAATTCTGAATTTCCACCATGATATGTATCTTAGAATTTTTTCACTTGTCTTATGGATATTAGTTTTAAAAACTCTATTAATTGGGTTAAGTGTTGCACAAACTATCAAAATTATTTTAGTTGTAGAAATATATAAAACTATAACCAAAAATTCATCAATTTCACTTGTGTAATATTTTGTATTACTTTTAATAAAAAAAATATGTCTTAATTAGTATATGAACTTGCGTCCATAAAGATTAAATATATTCCTTAATTTTGAGATATTGGTAAAATATAAAAGTCGAATAATATTTTAAATAATTACAGCTGTTTTTATTTCGGTTGTCAATTAAAAAGTCATTAATTCTTTATTTTATTAAATAAAATTACTTTTTATTCAAAAAAAATTAATTGCTTCAAAATATCAGCTTGAATGCTGGATAGCTAGATGAAGTGGACATTTTCTTTTAAGTTAAAATAAATGAATAAATTAAATAAACTTGCAATTATGAGTTATTAATTTCTTACAAGACTTCGTATTGGATGTGTTGGTAAAATATAAAAATTGAATAAAGTTTTTAATAAATATAGCCTTTTGATTTTGACTGTCAATTAAGTTTTTATTTTATTAAATAAAATTATCTTTTAATTTTTTTTTATATTTTTCAAGATATCAACCTTAATGATGAATAGCCAGATGAAGTGGATATTTTCTTTCAAGTGAAAAACATTTATGGCTACTAGCTTAAAAAAATAACTTTGACCAACACATCATATATATATATATATAAACTATAAAGTTTCCCTAATTTTCATCTCCTAGCTTCAACGTTAAGCTAGAATTACTTGAATTCTCAGAAAAGAAAAAAACTTATATCACTCAATACTAGCTTACCAAATTCTAATCTAGTACTGAAATTTTCATCAATCTCCAATTGGTTTTGATTCCTCCCCATGGTATGTCTCATCGAATTTCCTCATTTGTCTGGTTTGATATAGAATAATTTTTTACAATTTTTGATTGTTATACATTTGTTGTGATTTCTTTGCCGAGTAAGAGTTCCAATAAAATTTTGAAAAGGGATATCTTACTTTATTTAATATTCTACTTAGATATATTTTATTTTCATCAATTATTAAAATACATGATAGGTAATTATAATTTGATAATTAATTTTTTTCAATTAGCAATATAATATATTCTGTAATAATTCGTAAGACACGAATTGACATATATAAATTATTGTGCCTTATATAACACCACAAACACTTATATCTTAAGTGAATTCATACACATTATAGTTTGGAAAACTTTTTCAATGGAGTCAATTGTTGCACGAATCATCAGAATTATTCTAGTAGTAGAAATATTTAACAATATAATTAAACTCCATTTGATTGAGTATACCATTAGAGTATCATTTTTACTTGTCTAATATTTTGTATTACTTTTAGTTATAAAAGTAGGATCAAATCATCAATATTGTAGTGAGTGTTACACTTTAAAAAAAGGTCTAAAAATAAGCCAATTTTTTTTTGAAATTTAATTATTTAATTAGTTTGAGCTTGAAATGTCTAAGAAGACACCTCAAAATATTGAAGACAATTTTACAAAGCTACTGTTAAAACATGGTTGATTCAAATTGAAGTGAATTAGACAAATTAAGAAGTGAAACATAATTGCAAATTTAATTGTCTATAATTTTTAATTATAATTATATCAATCGTGCTTTAAGAAAATAACAAAACTTTGAGAATATGTGGTACTCTAGCTAAAAGATATAGTATAATTTTTTTGATGAAAAGGATTTTTTTATTTAACTGCCTTCGATGATCATTGATTTGAAGGAGTTACATTTTGAAGTTTGGCATACAAAACTTACTACAAGATCTTGGGGTAGAAATAGAGTTAGATAAACTCTGTTAAGTTAACACAAAAAAGGGGAGTCTAAGCTAGCTATTACTCTACTAATTTGACTCATTGACAAAGAGGATTGAGGGGGATTCGTAAATAAAATTAGAAGGTTTAACCTGCTGCATTCGGAAGGAAGGGAGCTCCCGTCTTTCTGTGTTAATTAATCCCCTAACTTCCCTCGGGAGATCAGAGATAAAGTTGAAATCATGTATTGCATCAACACTATTAGTCCTGGATACTAATATATTAACAGGTTTGTTGGCTTCCCTGAAGCAATGACTAATGATAAATCCATGAGATTCAACTATTTGTTATGCTTCTTGAATCAATTTATCCAATCTCCAAAGTGTTTTCCATTCTCCGTTTATGCATTTAACTAAGAGTAGGGAATTTGTTTCTCCCCAAATCCTATTGTAACCTCTACTAACACACCATTTAAGACCATAGAGTAGTGCACGGGCTTCATCCATGTTGCTAGTACCTTTGCCTAGACCTAAAGAGTAAGCAAACATCATGTTGCCTTGGTTTTCTCTGATTAGCCCTCCTCCACCACAGCTTCCTTGAATGCAACTTCCATCACTGTTGAGCCTACTGAAATTTCTAGGTGGTTTGAGTCATTTAACTCTTATGGAAGTTCTTTGATTGATGTCCGCTTCAAAGATTTGTTTGAGACTATTTCAGTTTTCCCCTATCTTTCCTTGCCCAAAGTTCTTCTATGTAACCTGCAATAGAATTTAAGTGATATTAGTTTTGATTCTGAAAGAAGAAGGCTTTACAGTCTCAAATTTATTGCTTCACCTAGTTCTCTAGAGTTCCCAACAAATGATAGGGGGTAGAGCTTTAGATATGAAAGATACAATGGGGTTTTTTAGTCTTCTAATTCCACCAACTTAGTAATATCATCTTAAGAGTGTTATGCATATGTCCAATTCCCAGCAGCCCTGCAAAAAAAAAAATTCCAGATTAACATTTTGAATGTTAAGTTGGAAGGTATAAAGGATTTATATGTTAGTGATATTGAGTCTTATAAAAACTATAGTGCTCGTTAGTCTAACGTTCCATGAAAGAGTTGTTTGTTATCGGCCCATGATGGTGGAATGGTAGAACACTTTGGATATTTCTATGGACTTTGTTGTTTATTTCAAGGCATATGATCAAATTGGAATGATGAATGATTTGTCATGTGGTTGCTTTCTAGGCTATTACTAGATTGTTTGTAACTTTCTAAGTCCGATTATGCTGGTTTTGACTCTGATGGAAGTAATTTGGTATCTTAGGTTGATTATGGAATTGATTACTCAAAACTTGTGTAGTAGAATCTCTATTTCAATTTCTATCTTCTTCTTTTCTCTAGTTTTTTTTTCTATCTTAATAATCAATTGATTTGTCATTACTCGATTTCTTTCGCCTCCTTTTTGTAATTTAGGTTAACCTTACATATTGGTTTAATAATATTTTGTGTTTTACATAAGTTCAACTACTTCCTTGACAAAGTCACCTTCACTGAATATGTCCCTTGGGTATGCGACGAATCCAAGGAGAATGAAATCACTAGAACGATGAATTCTGATGCTATCCCACCTGTAACTGGTTTAGTAGAGCATAGTCATACTTCACAACCTGTTGATGATCCTATTTGGAAGTGAGTAAATATCTTAGAGATTATTCAGAATTTATTATTGTATACATTGTGAATACAAATATTAGTTTTCCTGCACATTTTCTAGCAGGGGTTGCTATAACATTTGGAACAACAAGTATACGCTTGACGGAGTTGTTGCTCACCTCTTCGACAAAGCAAGTCAAAGTATATCTGAAAAAGCAAAGTTACTTCAACTTCATCTTCACTTTGAAATGGTTTCAAAAGACGATTTATGGCTAAAGTATTTCAACACATCAGAGGCTATTGTCGATGACATTGAATTGTGTTTCTTCCCCTCGGAGGCAAGGTAACTACTTTATATGTTCACCATTTTATGCTTAGTGCTATTCATCAAATTCACTTTGTTTTCATTTTTATTTTCTCCGTACAGCCACCAGGATAAATTTGATAGTATGGTTCAAGAAATGATTGGTGGAGAACATGCTCTCTGAGCATTAACACCATATGGGGAGCTATTGGTTTTCACATCCACAAAACTACCCCTACGTCACTGGAGTAAGTTTTTACTTATTTCGTGTTTTCATTTGATGTTATTTCATGTTAATTGATAACTTATTTAGGAAAGTTGTTGGCAGGATATCAATAGAAATGCTACTTATGGGGCATTTTTAGAGCGACACAAGATTCTAGTAGCCGTCTATTGGTACCAAAAAGGATTCAAACTCCTAAGAATGTTTTGGCTGCCAGAGATGCTGTGAACTGTAGGGCCCCTACTGAGGATGATGCACAAGTTATGGCAGACGAGTTGGGAAGAGGCAAGAGAATCAAAAAAATAATTCTTAGGTTGGATGACTATATATGTTTGTAGTCGGGATTAAAGTTGGGTGGTATTAGAGTTAGCCAAAAGGACATGGGAATCAATATTAGCTTCTTTATCCACCATTTGACTAAATTTAAACTTTGCGATGGACAAAACAAAAGTTTCGTATTATTCATTATGTTTCAGATCTTAGTATTGCTTGCTCTCGAGGGTTTCTAGATTTTCAATAAATGTAAACAGTTTTTTTTATCAATGATGTTATGTGAAATGTTACCATATGTAATGTCATCTGTTTAGCTATACTAGGTAGTTTTTGTAGTACATTCACATTCACAATATGGTATTCTTGTTATTGTAAATGACTCATCACAATTAATTGTTGATTGTTGGTGTAATATGTTAGCATGATTGAATAGATTCTAAATATCTGTACATATCTATGTTATAACTCTAAATATTTGTGTAATGATGATAGAAGATAGCATAGATTAATGTATCATATTTTCAGAGATATTACAATTAGGAATAACATATATTTAGGGATATATAACAGATTTTTAGGCATGTAAATCAGAATTCTTTCTATTTAATGGAAGAACTCTCATTTGAGAGAACTCATTCAGCAAAATTGACATGGTATAAGAGGCATTTTCAGCGCTTTGATTCTTAGTGTCTTTCATCTGTGGTTTCTTTCAAATTTTTTTTGAAAGTTTTGATTCTGCTTACTCTTTTTTAGTCAACAGTAAGTCTAAGTATCTTGGAA
The DNA here is from genome assembly GCA_029007595.1 of Solanum commersonii. Taxonomy (NCBI): domain Eukaryota; kingdom Viridiplantae; phylum Streptophyta; class Magnoliopsida; order Solanales; family Solanaceae; genus Solanum; species Solanum commersonii. The sequence continues at coordinate 5,305,798 of JAJTWQ010000002.1, read as the reverse complement.
TTTTAGGCATCTTGGATTTTTAGTCTTGGTCATTCTGGTTATTTTGTATCATTGTATTTCTATCTTCCTTAACTTATCAAGAACATGGCGTCATATCAGTTTGAGTCCTTCCATGTTTGTTTCACAGGAAAAAATTACTCTGCCTAGGAATTTCAATTCCAACTATTTGTTACCAGAAAAGAATTATGGGGACATATAGATGGAAGCGATCCTAGTCCTACTGATCCTACAAAGCTTGGTCAATGGAAGATTAAAGATGCTCTGGTGATGACATGGCTTTTAGGGTCAATTAACCCTCTTATTATTCTTAATCTCAGGCCATACAAGACAGCAAATGCCATGTGGGATTATTTACAAAAGGTTTACAACCAAGACCATAGCGCAAGGCGCTTTCAGTTAGAGCATGAAATTGCTATGTATTCTCAAGGAGGTCTCTCTATTCAAGATTATTTCTCTGGATTTTAGAACTTATGGTCTAAATTTACCAATATCGTTTATGCTAAAATACCTTATGAATATCTCTCCATCGTTTAAGGAGTTCATGAACAAAGCAAGTGAGATCAATTTTTGATGAAATTACGATCTGATTTTGAAATGTTCACTCCAACTTGATGAATAGTGATCCATCTCCCTCATTGGATGTCTATTTTAGGGAATTACTTCGTGAAGAGCAGGGTCTCTTCACACAAAATGCTTTTCATCAAGGAAATGTTGTCACTGTCACATTTGCAGCTCAAGGGAAAGGAAAGGGCATGGATATGGCTAGAACTCAATGCTACAGTTGCAAGAAATATGGTAATATTGCTAGCAATTGTGGCAAGAAGTTCTATAATTATTGTAAGAAACAAGGACACATTATCAAAGAGTGTCCCACACGTCCTCAAAACTGTAGGGCAAATGCTTTCAAGTTGGGATAAATGGTTCAACTACAGATAACTCGTCTTCAGTAGGATAAGTTCTTACTCCTGAAATGGTACAACAAATGATCTTGTCAGCATTTTCAGCTTTAGGGCGGCAAGGTAATGTGGTAATATCTAAATTTTGTCTTGTTGATTCTGGCGCTTCCAATCATATGACCAACTCAACTAATATACTCAAAAACATCCATGAGTATAATGGTCCAACACAAATTCAAGTTGCTAATGGTAGTAATTTACCCATTACCAAGGTTGGGGATATTACTGAAACTTTCAAGAATGTTTTTGTATCACCAAAGCTCTCCACTAGTCTTATTTTAGTTGGCCAATTGGTAGATAACAATTGTGATGTGAATTTTTCACGTAATGGTTTCCTTGTACAAGATCAGGTGTCGGGGACGATAATCGCGAAAGGGCCTAAAGTTGGAAGATTGTTTCCTATACACTTTTCTATTCCTCGTGTTCTAGCTCTTGCTTCTACCACTACTAAGAATGAGGTTTGGCATAAACGTCTAGGACATCTAAATTCTATTGTGTTGTCTCATTTGTCCAATTATGGTTTATTGGGAAATAAAAAACAATTTTCAATTGCTTCCTTTGATTTCTCTACTTGTAAATTAGGCAAAAGTAAAACTCTTCCTTTTCCTAATTTTGGTAGTCGTGCTGCAAAGTGTTTTGATGTCATTCATAGTGATGTTTGGGGCATTTCACGAGTTATTTCTCATACTCATTTCAAGTATTTTTTGACATTTATAGATGACTATAGTCGGTTTACATGGGTGTATTTTCTTCGATCTAAATCTGAAGTGTTTTCCATGTTCAAGAAATTTTTGGCTTATGTTGAGACTCAATTTTCCACATGTATCAAATTATTAAGATCTGATTCTGGTGGAGAATATATGTCTCATGAATTCAATAATTTCTTGCTTGAGAAAGGAATTGTATCACAATGCTCTTGCCCATATACGCCACAACAAAATGGGGTTGTTGAGCGTAAAAATTGTCATCTTTTAGATGTCACTCGTACTTTATTGATTGAGTCCTCTGTTCCATCCAAATATTGGGTTGAAGCTTTGTCTACTGATGTCTATTTGATTAATAGACTTCCATGTAAAGTGTTAAATCTTGAGTCTCCATATTATCGTCTTTTTCATAAGCATCCCAGCTATCATAGTTTTCATACATTTGGTTGTGTTTGTTTTGTGCACCTGCCTCCTTTTCAATGCAATGAACTCTTTGTTCAATCTATTAAATGTGCTTTTATGGGCTATAGTACTTCACATAAAGGTTTTATTTGCTATGATCCAAGTTCTAACAAATTTCGTGTTTCTAGAAATGTTATTTCTTTAAGAATTAGAATTTCTTTCCTACTCATGTTGAGTCATCTACTGTTTCTTCTCTTCTTCCTACTTTTGAGGATTTGTCATTGTCTTCTAAGCAGTTCAAACCAGGATTTGTGTATGAACGACGTCGGCCAACTTTACCCCATCCCGAAACAGATCCGCCACATGAGACGGCTCCACAACCAGAATCTGAGATTTCTTCAAGGTCTGCTCCTCTTGAGCCTCCTCGGCGATCTACTAGAGTGTCTCAAAGTCCTAAATGGTATGGTTTTTCTTCTACTTTATCCACCATCTCTATTCCAACAAGTTAATCACAAGCTTCCAAGCTTGAATGTTGGTAAAAAGCAATGGAGGAGAAACTTTTGGCTCTTAAAGAAAATAACACATGGGACATTATTCCTTGTCCTCCAAATATCCGTCCAATTGGATGTAAATGGTTTTATTCAATTAAACTTAATTCTGATGGAACTCTTGATCGGTACAAACTCGATTGATGGTCCTTGGCAACAAACAAGAGTATGGTATAAACTATGAGGAGACTTTTGCACCTGTAGCAAAAATTACTATGGTACGAACTATTATTGCCATTACTGCATCACAAAATTGGCCTCTTTATCAAATGGATGTCAAAAATGCTTTTCTTCATAGTGATCTTAATGAAGATATTTATATGAAACCCCCACCTGGTTTGTTCTCATCACCTATATCAGATGTATGCAAGTTGAAGCGATCGTTATATGGATTAAAACAAGCTTCAAGAGCTTGGTTTGACAAGTTTCGGTCTACTTTGCTTCAATTCTCTTTAGAGTAGAGCAAATATGATTCGTCTTTGTTTCTTCGGAAAACATCTATAGGTTGTGTTCTTTTTTTGGTGTATGTAGATGACATTATCACAGGAACTGATTCTTCACTAATCACTAGCCTCCAGTAGCAGCTTAAGGATTATTTTCATATGAAACATCTTGGTATTCTTACATACTTTTTGGGGTTAGAAGTTCATTATAATTCTTTTGGTGTGTTCTTGAACCAACACAAATATACTCAGGACTTGATTGCTTTGGCTGGTCTTTAAGAATCTTCCTCTGTAAATACTTCATTAGAATTGAATGTAAAATACTGCAGTGTGGAAGGAGATCTTCTTCCTGGTCCAACTTTTTATCGGCAATCAGTTAGGAGCCTAAATTATCTTACTATTACTCGGCCTGATATCTCTTTTGCAGTTCAACAAGTGAGTAAATTTATGCAGGCTCCACGCCATCTACATTTGGTGGCTGTCTGTCGCATCATTTGATATCTCTTGGGAACATCTACTTGTGAATTATTCTTTTTTAGTGGTTTTGACATTCAGCTTAATGCATTTAGTGATTCTGATTGGGCTGGATGTCCTGATACTCGTTGCTCCGTCATGGGTTGGTGCATGTTTCTTGGAGATTCTTTGATATCTTAGAAGAGCAAGAAGTAAAACCGTATATCAAAATCTTCCACTGAATCTGAATATCGAGCAATGTCTACTGCTTGCTCTAAGATTGTTTGACTTCGTGGTTTACTTACAGAAATTGGATTTCCTCAATCTAATCCCACTCCTATCCATGCTGACAACACAAGTGCTATTTAGATTGCTACTAATCCAGTTTATCATGAAAGGACCAAACACATTGAAGTGGATTGTCATTATATCAGAGAAGTTATAGATAAGAGAGTCATTACTTTTCCACATGTATCCAGTGATCTTCAAATAGCTGATGTGTTTACAAAGTCTATGGCACGACAACGTCATCAGTTTCTGGTAGGCAAATTGATGCTTTTTGATCCACCGGCATCAATTTGAGGGGGGATGTTAACATGATTGGATAGGTTCTAAATATTTGTACATATCTATGTTATAACTCTAAATTTTTATGTAATGATTATAGGAGATAGCATAGATTAATGTAGCATATTTTCAGAGATATTAAAATTAGGAATAACATATATTTAGGGATATATAATAGATTTTTAGACATGTAAATCAAAATTCTTTCTATTTAATGGAAGAACTCTCATTTGAGAGAACTCATTCAGCAAAATTGACATAATATACCACAAATACAAAATATTATAGTTGAAAATAAAATGACAAAAATGAATAAACAAATCTTTAGGCTGAGACACAAATATCTAGCTTTGTTTAAAGAGATTCAAGCCCACTGCAGCATAATCTACACGATCCAGCAGTATCACTCTTGACTTGTCCCCTCCAAGATACAATAGCCCAACAACATGTACAACCCAAGCAACTCCGGATTAGTTGAAGAGTCCAAAGCTCCACATAAAGAATACCTTCCTTAAACATATAAATATTCTCTTTTGTATATTGTGAATATAGTTGAAGACTTGAAATATTATTCATTGTCTCAACTCTCTCTTTCACTACTACATTATCCTCAATATAAACACAATAAAGTATTACTCATATTTTTCACTCAATATTTTCTTGTACTTCTCCTATTTCTTCTTCTCTCAAAACACAAAAGGAAGACCACATTATTTATAGGTGATGAATTCTTCCTTGCAATGAATAGGAAGATAGTGGGTAGTAAATTTGCCAAATGAATGTCTCAAATGTTACATAAGTTACAAGTCATAAAGATAGAATAATGGATGAAATGAAGAGTTGACTAAAAACTAATGGCCACTTTCTTCCACAATTGATGAGAGTAAAGAGGCACAAATATAATGTCCATCAATAGACATAACATGATATATAATGTGACAGATCATATATTTTTATTAATATTAAAATGTCACACCAACAATCCCCCACTCATTTTAATATTAAGATAAGAAAGTTCTTCACAACTCAGTTGAAGGTAGACTATTATGCATAATAAAGGTGTGCTTTGCATTGAACCTTCACTTAGTAAAACATTAACCTTTACTCAAGAGTCAGTAGTGGTCTTAGACTTGAACTATGACTGCTTAAGGGAAATAAAGTATCATTGCTTACACACAATAGTCAAGGTGTTGACATAAGATTTAATAGACAGCACATTACGGCCTTGTGCTATCCCAGTTTCGTGAGTGTTTTTTAGAACAAGCACATTCTCATAGAAAACGACCTACTTTCCCACTCACATAGGTGAAATCTGTCAATGGTGATCCTATAATTTGACACCCCACTCATACGAGATACAGAATTTCATTAAGAGTTCAAAGACTCAACCTCCACAAATAATTATAGGATAAATGCACTCACATTATAGGGATTGAATTAAATTAACAATAGTGCATTTCGAACAAGTCATCATATGATTCGTTCTGCCCATTGAACCTGGTTATAGGATCTCTAGTCCCCGGGTTGGGTTTCCTCATATATGACTCAGAATTTATCAGCTTCAATTTCATCCCTCTTGATGTGTTTCAGACCCTTTTTCTTGCAAAGGCCTTAGTTCATGAATCTGCAAGATTATCACAAATAATTTTAATACAATTAATATTGATGGTATACCAGTGATCAATATGATCTCACAATATTGTGTTTTCTTCTCATGAGTCTAATTTACTGTCATAATAACGATTTTGTATTCAACCATTATATTGGTGCTATCACAATTAATCAAAATTAGGAAAAGTAATTTCTCAAAATAAAGTGTTTGATATAGTAAAATCAATTCACTTTTTCACTTGTTGAAATTTAATTGTTTTTACTTCAACTTCCATACTAGATAAGTAAGCAATATAATTTGTTTTTCTCACTTCCAACAAATAACACCAATTTTCTCATCTTGTTTGCTTGTACCTGCTAAGTACTTTTTATGCAAACATAATATCAAGTCAGGTTGTTAGTCACATAGCTCATATTTTTATTAGGCTAGCAAACTCTTTTTTTTTTCCGTCACAACCTTCTCACACAATTGAACCAATAGGAGTTGCAAGACACACAACCAACAAAATTGTATTTCACAATTATTTCAATATTATGTGACTTGACAAGGAAAATTCCATCACATGTTTTATGATATTTTTTCATTCCAAGAATGAATTTTTTTTCCTCTCCCAAAACATTTCATGTTAAATGGCTACTCAACATGTTTTTCATAATTTATTATAAATCTCATGTTAGTGCTAAAAATCATCTCATCATAGCCAAACAACAACATATGATTTATTCCAAAATAAATATATGCACTTGTAATACTCTATTTAGAGTATTTCTCAAAGATGCAAAAATCACAATTTCAAAGTGATCCTTTTTTTTCTCATTTCAAAAACCCCACTAATTTAAGATTTTAAACATCATTTTTTCCATGAAAGTAGTATTACTTTATTCATGAAAATACTAGGTAAAAAGTTTTTACTTTACCTTTTCTCCGCTTGAATTGAGCAAGTAGAAAAATACTTTACCCGTACATCTCTTCTCTTCCATCTCTTGAAGAGAGCGACGTTGAGCGGATATACGTTGAGATCCCTATCTTGATAGCCTCACTTTTTCAAATTGTAACAAAAACATGAGTCTCCTTAAAATTGATTGTGTAATATACCACAAATAAAAAATATTACAGTTGAAAATAAAATGACAAAAATGAATAAACAAATCTTTAGGCTGAGGGACAGATATCTCGCTCTCTTTAAGGAGTTTCAAGCCCACTGCGGCATAATATACACCAATCCAGCAATAACACTCTTGACTTGTCCCCTCCAGGATACAACAGCCCAACAACATGTCCAACTCTAGCAACTCCGGATTAGTTGAAGAGTCCAAAGTTCCACATAAAGAACAATGTCCTTCTAACATATAAATATTCTATTTTGTATATAGTGAATATAGTTGAAGACTTAGAATATTATTCTTTGTCTCAACTCTCTCTTTCACTACTACACTATTCTCAATATAAACACAATAAAATACTACTCATCTTTTTCACTCTATATTTTCTTGTACTTCTCTTGTTTCTTGTTCTCTCACAACACAAAGGAAGACCACACTATTTATAGGTGATGAATTATTCCTTGCAATGAATAAGAAGATAGTGGGTAGTAAATTTTCCAAATGAATGGCTTAAATGTTACATAAGTTACAACACATAAAGATAGAATAATGGATGAAATGAAGAGCTTGTGGTTACATAAGTTACTAAAAACTAATGGCCACTTTCTCCCACAATTGATGAGAGTAAAGAGACACAAATGTAATGTCCATCAATAGACATAACATGATATATAATGTGACATATAATATATTTTTATTAATATTAAAATGTCACACCAACATTGATTAATAAGAAATCTGTTAATTGGCTACTTAATTTGAAATGTGCTTTTGTCCATACTAGACCAACCATTTATGTTTGATCAAGATTTCAAAAGTGTTTCTACATGTTATCAAATAGTACCAATAACAAATAGTCATAACAAACGACTGCATAAAGTTCAAATCCAAGCGAAAGCTTCCCTAGATTTTGCTGAGTAAATCAAAGTCACAAGACGACGACGACAACAACAACAACAACAACATAGTAATACTTAATGGTGATCACATAATACAGTGGAATTTGGAGAGGGTAAGACGACGACAACAACATAATAGTACTTAATTAACACTACCCCTTACTTCGACCTCGACTGTAACCTACCCCTTTACTTAAGTAATATATTAAGCGTCTCTCTTAGCCCTTTTCCAGCCTAATCTAATTTCACTATTCTATTAGTCAAGATTTTTGAAAGAAAATCTAACCGATGTAGGAAATATCTATAAAAAAGTGATCAAATAGGATCTCTTGATGTTTTTAAAAAACCTTCTGTATGAATGGCAAATAAGTTGTGGCAGGTAATTTATTCTCCCTCTATTTAAATTTATTTGTCTTATTTTCTGTTTTAGTCTATTACAAAAAAAATGTCTCTTTTCTAATTTGGTAACTCTTTAATTTCAAATTCTTGCTTGGCATGTTCAAAATTACAAGATTAATTAAAGGGCAATTTGGTTCATAATACACATTTTAAATGTAAGACTACAAAATTCAAACATCTTCTTAACTTTCTTAAACTCTGTGTCTGGTCAAACAAACACAAACAAAATGAACATATGAAGTATTAGTTAGGACAATTGAGATAAAATTTGGGTGGTAATTGTCACGACCCAAACCGTCGTGATGGGCACCCACACTAACTCTCCGGTGGGAGAACCAATACTACAACCCAAACCAAGGAACTAAACCAAAAACTAAGGCATTAAGTATATGAAAGCATAATAATAGCTAAACTGAAGTTCCCATAAACTTCAACAAAAGATCTAACAACTAATAATGCGGAAGAAATAACCTAGAACTTGAAAGTCAATATACCAAAACATCTAAAGTTCAACAAGCCTAAACAAGAAGTGATACCACCCATACTAATGAACTAACTAAAACAAATGTCTAAGTACGGAATTGTGGACATAGACGAAAGAGAATTCCATGGCATCCCGAAAGAATTGGCTCACCCTTGAATTCAAAGTGACGATCATTGATCTCCTAAGAGAGGTCTGTCAGTAGCGGCTTGAAGATGCCCTGTACTCAACAAAAATAAGAGCAAGTGCAGTATCAGTACACACCCACAGTTTACTGGTAGGATCACACGGCTATCCCACTAACTGTAACATAAGCAAGTCACGACAACATTATAATCATATGCATATATATCAAAATATACAATATTATCAACATTTACGGACAACGAACAACTTCACATTTATATCAAATCATTGGTCCTCTCATGGAACCCAAACCCAAATATTTAGCATACCAGAACATGGTATCCAATCCCATATTTATGCCAGAATGTGGCAACCGATCCCATAGTTATGCCGAAACGTGGCAACCAATCCATTCAACACACCACAATCACAATCACAAGTATATCATCAAGATCATACATTAAAGCCATGATTTTATGGCAATCATCATTCATTTATCTCATTTACAACAAGTGTGATCAATATTGCAATATTCATACATATACAAGTATCATAATGAAGCAAGAACAAACATACATCACACAATCATAGAATCACAACCATCACCTACCTCGAAACAAGATTGAAACCCTAAGAAACTTGATCCTTCCCTTTTCGAATTTGTTTTGCTTGTTCTTGGTCTACAAATAATTAATATAATACGAGAATCAATAAACAATCACTAATTACTGAAATTACCAACAATTCTATGAATCCTAGATCATACCCATGATCCCAATTATCCAATTTAGAGTTGTTTCCACCATAGAATCTATAACAAAATCCTCCCCCATAAATATTCACCCATTTAATTACGTTCTTCGGATCGAAAAATGGATTTGGATAGTGAAAAACTTACCTTTATCCTCAATAATAGTGAAAAATGAGTAGGAGTCACCTGAGGTTCATTCCTTAGCTCTAAAATTCAAAAAGCGCATAATGAAGTCATTTAGGGGTTTATTAATGATTTTAATTCGCATCGAGCCTGCCACAACGGCTGACACCCCGCTGCAGCGGCGCCTCCAGAGTAGAAAAACCCAGCTCCAAAGCAAGTTACGCGAGACAGGGAGCTAATTCAAGAATTCCAAAATTCCCATTTCACAACACACCTCTAACCCACGACGCTCAGAAAATACCCTTTAAGCTAAGATCTATTCCGGGAGTTCTACTCACCTAAATTCAATTTCGTAAATTTGTATGGATTCTTTAACGAGTTATGTAACTACTCATGTAATCAAAATCATAAATGATTCACCCGATTGTTACCAGATTTCCCTACACCTCAAAGACTCCTATTTCGTCCAAATCTAGATTAGGTTAGGAAAAATCCAAATACTACGAAAAAGTTTTCCAGCCCCAAATTTCCCCCATTGACTTTTTTATAACGACGGGAATAGGTCATTACAATAGATACCAATTTACCCATCACTCGTCCCCGAGTAACGAAACTTAGGAAAAAAGGCTAAGGAAGGAATGAAGTAGTACCTGAATTGACGAACAATTGGAGATACTTGTCTTGCATGTCTATCTCGGTTTACCAAGTAGCTTCCTCAAATGGACTATGCTTCCATTGAACTTTCACAGAATTAATCTCCTTGGTCCTCAACTTGCGCACATCACGATCAAGAATTGCAATCGGTTCCTCCTCAAATTGGAGGTCCTTGTCTAACATAATTGAGTCTCACTTAATGATATAATCCCCATCACCATGATACCTCTTCAAAATGGACACATGAAATACCGGATGAACACTTGATAAATTCGGAGGTAAAGCCAATCTATACGCTACCGGTCCCACACATTCAAGAATTTCAAATGGACCAATGTATCTAGGACTTATCTTACCCTTCTTACCAAATCTCATCACCCCTTTCATGGGTGATACCTTAAGAAGAACATTTTCACCAGATTGAAACACCATGTCTCTTACCTTATGATCTGCATACTTCTGTTGTCTACTCTGGAGTGCTAGAAGCTTAGCTTGAATACTCCTAACCTTGTCTTGAGCATCCTTCACTAAATCAACCCCCAATGGTTTCACATCTGCAGTCTCAAACCATCATATGGGTGATCTACATCCCCTCCTATAGAGTGCCTCGAATGGTGTCATAGCAATGCTGGAGTGATAACTATTATTATAGGAGAATTCACACAAAGGTAAGAACTTATCCCAATGTCCTCCAAAATCAATCACACATGCCCTCAACATGTCTTCTAATACTTGAATAGTCGTCTCCGACTGCCCGTCTGTCTGTGGATGGAAGGTTGTACTAAAAGTGAGTTGTGTGCCTAATCCATCATGTAATTTCCTCCAAAACTTAGATGTGAATTGGGTACCACGGTTTGAGGTGATAGAGAGGGTCACCCCATGTAACCTCACTATCTCTTTCACATAAACTTTAGCCAACTGTTCAACATTATAATCTATTTTTACTGAAATAAAATGGGCTGACTTAGTCAATTTATTAACCACTACCCAAATAGAATCAAATTTACCCAAAATCTTGGGAAGACCAACCACAAAATCCATGGCTATTCTTTCCCACTTCCATTCTGGAATTGACATTCTTTGAAGCAAACCCACAGGCCTTTGATGTTCATATTTCACTTGTTGACAATTTTGACACTTAGCCACAAACTCCGCTATGTCTTTCTTCATGCTTGACCACCAATAAGTTCGCTTCAAATCTCTATACATCTTGGTCAAACTCGGATGAATAGAATATCGCGAACCATGAGACTCCACCAACAATTTCTCAATCAACTCATCTTCTCTAGGAACACAAATTCTTTCTTTAAAATTGAGCACACCATCTGCATCAAGAGTGGTCTCTTGTGCCTTATCATTCATAGTCTTCTTTCTAACCTCCTCCAAATTCTCATCCTCAAATTGTTTGGCCTTGATCTCTTAAATGAATGTGGCCCTCACTTCAATGCTGGCTAACACCCCCACCTCTTTTTGAAATGCCCAACTGCATGAACTTAGACTCTAAGGTCTGAATTTCTTTAGCCAAAGGTCGCTTGGATACATTCAAGCAAGCTAAACTGCCCATACTCACTGCTTTTCGACTCAAAGTGTCTGCCATCACATTAGCCTTGTCCGAATGGTATTGAATGGTCACATCATAATATTTAAGTAACTCCATCCACCTTTCCTGTCTCAAATTCTGATCCTTTTGAGTGAACACATGCTGCAAACTACGATGATCAGTAAACACTTCACACTTAACACCATAAAGGTAATGCCGCCATATCTTAAGAGCAAACACTACCGCTACCAATTCTAAATCATGGGTTGGATAATTCCGCTCATGCACCTTCAATTGACGAGAGGCATAAGCTATAACATTCTTATCTTGCATCAACATAGCACCCAACCAAGAATGAGAAGCATCACAATAAACAATAAAAATTTTACCTTCAACCGGTAATGCTAGAATAGGTGTGGTGGTCAAATGAGTCTTGAGCTTTTGAAAGCTCTCCTCACATTTTTCAGTCCATTCAAATGGTATCTCCATTTTGGTCAAGTGAGTGGCAATGGAAGCAAAAAATTTCACAAATTGACGATAATAGCTAGCGAGCCCCACAAAACTCTTAACTTCCGTCACAAAGCTAGGCCGAACCCAATTCTTAATTGCCTCAATCTTTTAAGGATCTACCATTACCCCTTCTTTTGAAACTACATAACCCAAAATGCAATTGATTTCAACCAAAATTCACACTTAGAAAATTTACCATATAGCTTTTGCTTCCCAAGAACACCCAAAACACTACGAAGATGGTTGGCATGCTCTTCCTCACTTTTCTAATAGACCAAAATATCTTCAATAAAGACTATGACAAAAGAATCAAGAAATGGCTTGAACACCCCATTCATTAAACTCATAAAAGCTGCAGGCGCATTGGTCAAATCAAACGACATAGACAAAAATGCATAATGCCCATAGCGAGTTCTAAATGTCATCTTGGGCACATCCTCAGGCCTAATTTTCAATTGATGGTAACCGAATCTTAGATCAATCTTAGAGAAAACTGATGCACCTTGCAATTAGTCAAAAAAATCATTTATTCGAGGCAAAAGGTACTTGTTTCGAATCGTGACCCTATTCAATTACCGGTAATCTATACACATTCTCATACTACAATTTTTTTTCTTAACAAACAAAACTGGAGCACCCCATGGAGAAGTACTAGGGTGAATAAATCCCTTATTAAGAAGCTCTTGGATTTGAGCCTTAAGCTCTCTTAATTCTGTCGGAGCCATGCGATATAGAGGGATAGAAATGGGACGCATACCAAGCTCTAAATCAATGCAAAACTCTATATCTTTATTTGGAGGTGTACCAGGCAAATCATTAGGAAACACTTTTATAAATTTCAATACCACAGGAATAGACTCAATGGATGGAGCCTCAATCTCAGCATCCCTAATATGAGCCAAATAAGCCAAACAACCCTGCCCTATCAATTTCTTAGCCCGAATGGAGGATATTATCTTAGTTCGCTTAGGCTTGTACACCCCTTCCCACTCTAATTTTTCCCTTCCCTGAATTTTTTGAGTTACGGACTTGGTATTAAAATTAAGTACGACATAATAGGGGGACAACCAAGTCATACCTAAGATTATGTCAAAGTCAGACATATCCAAAAATCACCAAATCAAGCCAAGTCTAAAAACCCACAAACAATATAGGACAAGCATGATAGACATGGGTAACTATGACTGGCTCTCCAACTGAAGTAGAAACACGAATGGGAGCATTAAGAATATCACAAATCATATCAAAATATGAGGCAAATCTCATGGATACATATGAATAAGTAGAACCCAAATCAAATAACACATTAGCCATCTGGTCACAGACAAGAATAGCACATGTGATCATTGCGTCAGATGTCTCAGCCTCATTCTTGCCCAAAAAGGCATAACATTGAGCCTTATCATCTTGACGAACCACTTCCCTTCCTGGTTTCACATTGCCCCTACCTTCGTTACCATTTCCTCTACCTCCACGGTCTCACTGATTACCTCCTTGCCTACCTTGTAGATGTCCTCTACCATTATTACCATTCCCCGCGGGTACCATGCTCTAGAGTGTTGCTGCATAAAATCTAACACACGTGGGTGGGGGAAATCTCTCCTTATATGCATAGGTTCTCCACAGTTGTAACAATTACGATCCAAAGATAGTGTGCCGCCCATCGAAGGTGCGACTCCTTGGTTACCTTAAAAATTATGAGATGGAGTTTTCGAGTAACTACCTATAGAGACGGACATAGCGGACTGAATTGGCTTGGCTGCAAGCGTTGGCCTTCCAGACCCCTTAGAATAAGAACCTTGAAAGTTACCCGAGATCTTGACCCTTTTTGCCCATGCCTTAGCTTGACCGTCTCGCGTCACCCACTCCACTTTCTTAACATAGTCTGTCACCTCATTAAAGCTTATCCTAGTAAAAGTCATATGAACAGATAATACTTGCAACTCAGAATTTAATCCCCCACTAAATAACTGGATAATCTCTTCCTTAGTAGTCACCAATTGAGTAGAATATCTAGAAAAAACATGGAACTTGTCCTCATAAGCAGCCACAGTCATACCACCTTGTTCCAAAGCCATGAAGTCATCCTTCTTGCGATCCCACAAAGTCCTAGGCATATATTTCTCTAAGAATAAATCATGAAACTGGGTCCAAATAAGTGGAGGTAAAGTAGAAGATCTATATTCCATGTAAGCTATCCACTATTGCTTAGCCTCACGTTGAAGTTGGAAAGACACAAACTCAATCCCATGCTGATGAACAATACCAGTTTATAAAGCCTCTCATAGAAATCCAGAATGAACTCATAAGCATCCTCATTCTCAGAACCAAGAAACACAGGATGCTTTAGCTTCAGAAACTTAGTCAACATTTCATGCTCATTACCAGTCATAACAGAACCCAACAAGGATGGAAGAAAGCATCATTACCTTCAGTCCCACCCACCTTGGGCGCAGTGCTAGCAACAGGAGGATTAGTAGGAGCTTGAGTTGCTTGAGCAGAAGAAAGCACTCCAGGACCAACCAATCCTTTTAAGAAGGACATGATTTATTGAGCTAACACTGGATCCAAAGAAGTAATACTTATAGTCTCAGTCTGCACCTCTCCCTCTTGTCCCAAATCCTCAACATCAACAATTTCCTCTATCTCTTCATGATGCGTATAAGGGTTCTCATTCATAGGAGCATTCTCAACAAGATCTTCATTTCCAGTAGGTTCTAGTCTTCCATGGCCTCTACCCCTAGATCTTTCTCTACTCCTACCTCGACCGCAACCTCTCACTGTAGATTCCTCAACCGGAGCATTGACGAGAGCTAAGGGCTAGACGTCATTGAATCTAGTGTTAACCATCTGCGAAAAGAAGAGTGAAGGAGGTTAGATACTAATTTGAATCGCCAAATACCAATTCGAATCAACTCATAGCATGAAAGGAGATAAAAGAAAACAGAGAGATTTCCTAAAGTCCTATGGACTCTCGAAGAAAAGTAAAGGCATCCCCGTATCGTTCCATGAGACTCTACTAAACTCATTTTGGTACATCAAGATCAGCGAACCTAGTCTCTGGTACCAACTTTGTCACGACCCAAACCATCGTGATTGACACCCACACTAACTCGCTGGTGGGAGAACCACTACTACAACCCAAACCTAGCAACTAAACCAAAAACTAAGGCATTAAGTATATGAAAGCAGAAATAATAGCTAAACTTAAGTTCCCACAAACTTCAACAAAAGATCTAACAACTAACAATGCGGAAGAAATAACCTAGAACCTGAAAGTCAATGTACCAAAACAACTAAAGTTTAACAAGTCTAAACAAGAAGGGATACAACCCATACTAATGAACTAACTAAAACAAATGTCTAAGTTCGGAAATGGTGGACATAGACAAAAGAGAATTCCATGGCAGCACGAAAGAATTGGCTCACCCTTGTATTCAAAGTGACGATCACTAATCTCCTAAGCGAGGTCTATCAATAGTCGCTTAAAGATGCCCTATACTCAACAAAAATAAAAGCAAGTGCAGTATTAGTACACAACCATAGTGAACTGGTAGGATCATGCGGCTATCCCACTAAGTGCAACATAAGCAAATCAATACAGCATTATAATCACATGCATATATATCAACATATACAACATTATCAATATTTATAAACAACGAACAACTTCACATTTATATCAAATCATTGGTCCTCTCATGGAACCCAAACCCAAACAGTTAGCATGCTAGAATGTGGTATCCGATCCCATAGTTATGCCAAAACGTGGCAACCGATCCAAGTTAGTTATGTCAGAACGTGGCAACCGATTCATTCAACACACCACAATCACAATCACAAATATATCATCAAGATCATACATTTAAGTCATGATTTCATGGCAATCATCATTCATCTATCTCATTTATAAAAAGTGTGATCAACATTGCAACATTCATACATATATAAGTATCATAATAAAGCAAGAACAAACATACATCACACAATCATAGAATCACAATCATCACCTACCTCGAAATATGTTTGAACCCCTAAGAAACTTGATCCTTCCCTTTCCGGATTCATTCCACTTGTTCTTGGTTTACAAACAATCAATATAATATGAGAATCAATAAACAATCACTAATTTCTCGAATTACCAACAATTCTATGAACCCTAAATCATACCCATGATCCCAATTATCCAATTTAGGGTTGTTTCCACCATATAATCTAGAAAAAAAACCTCCCCCATCAATATTCACCCATTCTATTACGTTCTACGAATCAAAAAATGGATTTGAGGACTGAGAAACTTACCTTTAGCCTTAAGAATGGTGAGAAATGAGTAGGAGTCACCTGAGGTTCATTCCTTAGCTCTAAAAGTTAAAAAATGCATAATGAGGTCGTTTAGGGGTTTATTAAGGACTTTAATTTGCGTCGATCCCACCACAGCGGCCGTCACCCCACTGCAGGGCCCCCGCTAGAGTGGCAAAACCCAGTGCCAAATCGGGTTACGCGAGACAGAGAGCTAATTCAAGAATTCTAAAATTCTCATTTCACAACACACCTCTAACCCATGACACTCAGAAAATACCCGTTACGCTAAGATCTATTTCGGGAGTTCTACTCATTTGAATTCAATTCTGTAAAGTCATATGGATTTTTTAACGAGTTGTCTAACTACTCATGTAATCAAAATCATAAATGATTCACCCGATTGTTACCAGATTTCCCTACACCAACAAGACTTCGATTTCGTCCAAATCTGGACTAGGTTGGGAAAAATCCAAATACTTTGGAAAATATTTTCGGCCCCAAATTCCCCCCCCCCCCCCCGGCTATTTTATAATGACGAGAATAGGTCGTTATAGTAACATACTTAATTTGTCTTCTTACATGTTCAAACACACTCCAATTCCTCTCACATTCAGACGAGCTTCAAGTTAGACTTAGAACTTTGATGGAAAACCTTTGTAAGTGTAGAATGGAAGAACCATATTGCTCCCACCATTCAACCTGGTGTTGGTTTTCATTTATGAAATTTTGATTCTTAGATTAGAAAAACAATTGTGTTTTTTTTTACTTTGCAAAAGAACAACTTGAGAAATATGTCAACTTACTTATGACAACTGATTTGCAAATTCACACCATAAATAGTAAAGGCTCGAGCTAAATCATCTCAATGATCTAGTGTTCATTGAATACAAGACATTTGAGATGTCTTACAATTTTCAAAAATTAATTGATCCAAATTCTTTTGATGGAAGTAATGAGTCCAATGAATGGCTAATTAGAGTCTCTAAAAATCATGAATATAAACAAGTATTTTATGGATAATATGATTTTACTATGGGTAATGTTGTTGAGGCAAGTGGAGTGGTGAAAACTTCTATGGGTTTGAGGGGAAGTTCAAACTTTTATGAGCAAAAACTAAAAAGAAGCATGTACAAGACAACCCCTAATTAATGAAATGTGAGGATGATGATGAAGAATATTTTGAGAATCTTATTCTTGATGAAGAATAGATATTATTCTTCTCACTTAAATAAATATGGCCTTTGTTTCTATTTCCGCTTATCACCAAATCCAAATGAATCTGGATGTTAAATGAAAGTCTACATTAAAACAAAGTATGGCTTATATAAATCATTTGTGATTGATTATTTGTTGTAACAAATGTCCATCCCTTCACGTATTTAAGAATCGTGTCTTTGAGAGTTTTTGTTTTTGGCAAGTTTGAAATAATTAAGAGAAGGTTGATATGTTGAGTGCTAACTTGGAAGTAAGGTTTTGAAAAAGTAAAGGATTTATTTGCTAGTGATATTGAGTCTCGCAAAAACAATAGTGCTCGTTAGTCTAACGTTCCATTAAAGAGAGTCATTTTCTATAGGCCCATAATAGTGGAATGATGGAACACATTGGGGTTCATAAGACACTAAGACATTTTGGCGGAAAAAATGATTGGCCACACATGAGATAGAATGTAGAAAGGATGCATAGTCAATGTCCAGAACACAAGCAAACTAATTATACCGTGAATTTACGGTATTTCTAATACATTTCACTTACAAGTTGTGTGTGTCTAGGGACTTTTTGTATTGGCTTTTATGTGTTTTTATCATATTTTGCAGGAAAGATGTTCAGGTGCGGAAGTATAGAGACAGCTGAAAGAAATGCAGAAAAAGGGCATTCACGGAGGTAATCTATGGATCGTAGGTAAATTTACAATCCGTAGGTGATGACCGTAGATCAGCAAGCAAGGTATGGAAGACAAATCAGGTAAATCCAACCAAGTGTGGAACCACAGTGAACATTGACGGTCCATAGGTTGATCTACGGACCGTACTGATTGATCTGTAGATTGATACTACGAGGGTTCTAGTACCTGATTTTTGAAGATTCTAAGTGTGAAGCTACGGAGGGGATTGACGGACCGTAGATCCATCAATGGTCCATAAGTCAGTCTCGTGGAATAAAGACGCATGCCTGAACAAACTTTCCTTAATTTGTTTCCCTTTTAATTTAGGATTTGTTTTCTATAAATAAGGCATGTAAACCTCATTTTTTAGGGGTTAGACATTATTATTCTAGTTTTACTTTGTGACTTGGGAGATTAATTGAAAACCCTAGCAATTCTTGATTTCCTAAGTTCGTTTTGAAGATTTTGGTTTTGCAATTCAAGTTGAATTTCTGGGCTTATTATTCTCTTTACATAAGTTCATGATTTCTTTATCTAAAACTATGAATTGTGTTCTTGCTAACATGGGTAACTAAATCCACAACTAGGGTTGTGGGAACCATGAGCGATTAACAAAGTATGAATAGCAAATATGCAATTCTTAACTAGTGTTTTGCATGCATTGATAATTCTTTCATTTAGAAGTCTTTTTAATGGTGGCAACGTTAGAACTTGCTTCATTACTACTTGCCGGACCAAGGAGGTAGTTAACGAGAAAAGAATTATCAACATAAATTTAGTGCGATACTATCTAATAGGCTAGTGTCGATTGGTGTGAAGTAATAACTAAGCCAAACATCGATTATGATGTCTAATATGAGGTAGAGGTAAGGATTAGTAAATTATGCACACGTAGCCCGACCAAGGTGCAGGGTGAAATTCTCTAGATGCCGAACCAAGGATTTAGAGATACCTAACTTATCACTTTGCATGTAATACACTAGGAAAGGATTGTTGTTACTAGGATTACTGCGTTATGAGCTTGTGAGGAACACGTACAACCTAGTTATTTCTCTCATCTTGATAATAACCAAACTTGAGTTTTGATTACTGATTACTTATTAAATTCGTACTATTTGTTTCACATAAACAAAACCCCCCCTTTAATTACCTATTTCTGAAAGTAATTTGACTAATTGAATATAATTGTTGGTTAAAGTAATGTCTAAACCATTTTCCTCGTGGGATTCACCCCAACCTACAAGTTGGGTTCTTTACTTGATAACGATCGCTTATACTTCTGTAGAGAGGTGTAATTTGAGCGTATCAAACTTTGGCACCGCTGCCGGGGAAATTTGGCTTTTAGATTTATTTTAACTACATTATTGAACGTTAGTCAAATATTTCCTAATTTTACCTTTTTCTTTTTGTTTTTTTTTTCTCTCAGGTTTTGACTCTAGTGTATGCCAAGTACACGGAGCCAGGGTGAACCACTTACTCCTTACGATCCAGAGCTGAACCGCACTTTGTGAAGAATGAACAATCTAAGAGATTCAATTGATCCTATCGGAGGAAATCTAGATGATGCTGTTGAGTGACAACAACAGAGGGTAGTTGGTGGGGACAACCAGGTTCCAGCTGAAAATCAATTAGGGGATGCATTGAGGGAACAAGATCACTAGGCCCACAACAACATAAAAACTATCGGGGAAACATGAATTTAGCAGACTCTGATTGACCTATTGTCCTACCCCCTCTACCTCTAGGGCACACATTTATGGTGACTAGTAGTTTGATGCAGATGCTTACAGCAAGAGGCTTATTCTCAGGATCACCATCGGAGGATCCACATGCTCACTTAGCCAAACTAAGGGTGGTTTGCAAAAGTTGTGTAGGTAAACCAGACTTCGATATGGATGTCATTAGATTACGAGTATTTCCTCTATCACTGACAAGCGATGCTGCAGTATAGGACCAACTGGCATAGGTGTTCCTAGTGAAGTACTATCCAGTGTCCAAGAACCTCAATCACAAAGATCGGGTCAAAAAATTTGTAGCATTACCTGGAGAGTCTGTGAGTAACTCTTGGGACAGATTCACTGCATTCGTAAAAGGTGTTCAAAATCATCGTATTAATGATGAGTCGCTGAAGGAATATTTCTATCGAGGACAGAATGATAACAATAAACCAGTACTTGACACTATTGCTAGAGGTTGGTATTGGGATTGTACATATGCACAGATTGCTGAGAAACTAGAGAGGATCTCTCGCAACAATAAGCATGGAGCACTAGGAGGTCAGATATTGGGAGAAACACATTTGTCGTTCATAATACAACTATCAATTCTGCAAATGATATTCGTGAGGAGATTGCCCAGATGAGGATCGAGTTGGGGTTGGTATTGAAGCATGTGAGCGGAGGAGCAGAAAAGTAAATGTTGTGAACTACTTAACTAGAACTCCACCACCAGTTGAAGAGTGTTACTATAAAGAGGATGATTATGCTGTGAATAATCAAACGGGGGGTTTCCGACCAAATACCCAAGGATCCAACATGGAATATTGGCGCCAAGGTCAAGGGAACCAAGGTCAGAACTATGAAAATTACAACCGAGAAGGTCACTATGTCCGGGATGGGAACTTCAATTGTGACAACAACAACAACAGGAACAACTATGGCAATAGAAATGATCAGGTTGGACCGTATGTTTCCCCTCAAAATTGGGAATCTGGAGGCAATATGGTGCATATTGAAGATATGATGCAGAAGATAATGAGAAGGTTTGATGTAACTGATGAGAATATGAAGGAGATGAGAAACGACTTGGTTGGCATTGGTCAAAAGGTTAATGCCCATGCAGTGTCAATAAAGCATCTAGAGCAATAGATGACTCAGTTGTCTACTACAGTGAACCCACGTCAACCTGGCACTCTTCCTAGCAACACCATCCAGAATCCAAAGAATGATGGTCATTGTATGGCAATTACTACTCGAGGGGGGTAAGCAAACCATAGATCCACCTATGCCATATGTGGTGGATACTGAGATTAGAAAAGAAGATGATGTGGGGGAAGTTAGAGAAGAGTCTGAGACTGCGACAGAGCAAGAAGTGGAGATATCTCAGAAAGTGGTCCCCATAGCTAGGCCTCCACCACCTTTCCACAGAGGTTAGTGAAGAAGACTAAAGATGGTAAATATCGCAGGTTTATTACTATGTTGAAACAGCTTTCTATCAATGTTCCTTTGATAAAAGCCTTGGAGCAAATGCCTGGGTATGAAAAGTTTATGAAAGATATGGTGACAAAGAAAAGGTCTGTGAGTTTTGAAGAAGATGATAGATTGCACATTGTACCGCTATTGCTACAACATCTCTGGTGCAAAAGAAGGAAGACCCTGGTTCTTTCACGATCCTATGTACTATAGGGTTTTTACACTTTGCCAAGGCATTGTGTGATCTTGGTGCTAGCATCAACCATATGCCCTTGTCTATTTACAAGAAGTTGGGTCTAGGGGACCCAAAGCCCACTGCAATGCGGTTACTAATGGCCGATCGGACTGTGAAGAGGCCCATTGGTGTACTCCATGATGTGCTAGTGAAAGTAGAGTCTTTAATTTTTCTGGCAGATTTTGTGATTCTTGACTGTGAGGTTGATTTTGAGGTTCCATCATCCTTGGGAGACCATTTCTTGCCACAAGGCATGTGTTGGTTGATATGGAAAAGGGACAGATGAAGTTCAGACTGAACAATGAAGAAACAACTTTCAATATTTGTAAATCCATGAAGCAAAATGGTGAGCTCCAAACAGTTTTTGCTATAACTTATAGAGTGGAGAGTGGGACAGAAGTGCAAATTGAAGAGCGAATAGGTGTGGAGGCACTAGCAGCAGTTATGATAAATTTCGATAGTGATGGTATTGAAGAGTATGATGAGTTAGTAGCTGCACTCGATAAGTGTGAATATCGGTCCAAACCAAATAAGTATGAGTTAGACATGAAGTATCGCGAGTCCCCACCCACAAAACCATCTATTGTGGAGGCACATAAATTAGAGCTTAAGGCTCTACCACCGCACTTGAGGTATGTATACTTGGGTGAAGAGAATACTTTGCCGGATATCATTGCGGCAGATTTGAATGTGAGACAAGTAGAGTGCTTGGTAACTGTGTTAAAGAGGTTCAAGTGAGCTATTGGGTGGATTATTGCAGATATTATTGGGATTTCCCCCGATATCTGCTCTCACAAAATCCAACTCATGCCAGATCATAAGCCCAGTATTGAGCACTAGAGAAGATTAAATCCACCTATGCATGAAGTAGTTAAAAAGGAGATCATCAAGTGGCTGGATGCAGGAGTTATTTATCCCATTACAGATAGTAGTTGGGTATGTCCTGTGCAGTGTGTGCCTAAAAAGGGAAGTATGACTGTGGTTCCAAACAAAAGAAATGAGCTTGTTCCAATGAGGCCCGTTACTGGATGGAGAGTTTGTATGGATTACCAGAAGTTGAATGCATGGACAGAAAAGGACCACTTTCCTATATCATTCATGGACCAGATGTTGGATAGACTTGCAGGAAAGGGTTGGTATTATTTTCTTGATGGGTATTCGGGCTACAATCAAATTTCTATAGCCCTAGAAGACCAAGAGAAGACCACCTTCACTTTCCCATATGGGACTTTTGCTTTCAAACGAATGCCATTCGAATTGTGCAATGCTCTAGCAACCTTCCAACACTGTATGATGTCGATATTTTTCGATATAGTGGAGGACACTATTGAAGTGTTCATGGATGATTTTTCAGTTGTAGGAGATTCTTTTGATCGTTATCTAGATCATCTGGTCGAGGTGGTTAAAAGGTGTGAAGACTGCAACCTAGTGCTGAATTGGGAGAAGTGTCATTTCATGGTTAAAGAAGGTATAGTGTTGGGTCATCGAATTTCAGAGAAAGGCATTGAGGTTGATAGAGCTAAAGTTGAGGTAATAGAAAAGCTTCCATCACTCATTTCTGTAAAAGGTGTTAGAAGTTTTCTTGGGAATGCAGGTTTTTATAGGAGATTCATCAAAGATTTCTCCAAAATTGCACATCTGTTGTGCAAACTGCTCGAGAAGGAGTGTAAGTTATATTTTGAAGATGCTTGTCTTAGAGCATTTGGAGAGTTGAAAAAGAAATTGGTTATTGCACCAATCATTATTTCACCGGATTGGGGACAACCGTTTGAGGTAATGTGCGATGTGAGTGGAGTGGCGCTTGGTGTAGTATTGGGTCAAAGGCGAGAGAAAATTCTCCACCCTATTTACTATGCTAGCAAAGCTCTAAATGTGGCCCAGAAGAATTATACTTGACCGAACAAGAACTTCTTGCGGTGGTTTTTGCATTCAAGAAATTTCGATCCTACTTGCTTGGTACTAAGGTCATAGTGCATACTGACCATTCTGCATTGAGCTATTTGATGGCGAAAGAGGATGCAAAACCAAGATTGTTAGATGGGTATTGTTGCTGCAAGAGTTTGATTTTGTAGTAAAAGATAGAAAGGGGACCAAAACTTAAGTTGCCAATCACTTGCCCAGATTAGAGGAAGAGGGTATGCTAAAGCTTGGAGATAGGGCTGAAATTAATGATGTTTTTCCAGATGAACAGGTATTGGCTGCTTCTCATGATTTGATTCCTTGGTTCGCAGACTTTGCTAATTATTTGGCAAGTGATATTTGCCCCCCGATTTGTCTTTTCACCAAAGGAAAAAGTTTATGCATGATGTGAAGAGATTCTTTTGGGATGAACCTTACTTGTATCGTAGTTGTGCTGATGGAATTATTCGTCGCTATGTGCCCGAGGTTGAGATGTTGAGTGTACTTGAACTATGCCATTCATCACCCGTTGGTGGGCATCATAGTGGTAGTCGGACTGCACATAAGATTTTGCAAAGTGGGTACAATTGGCCTACCATCTACCAAGATGCTCATGATTTCACCAAGTCCTGTGATCGTTGCCAAAGAGAAGGAGGGATTTCAAAGAGGCAAGAGCTCCCTATGAATCCTACATTGGTGATAGAGTTGTTTGATGTATGGGGCATTGATTTTATGGGTCCATTTGTGAGTTCATATGGGATGAAGTATATTCTTGTTGCAGTTGATTATGTATTGAAGTGGGTGGAAGCAGTTGCGCTCTCCAACAATGAAGGTAAAAGTGTCACCGCATTCCTAAAAAAGAATATCTTCTCCAAATTTGGTACGCCGAGGGCTATTACTAGCGATGGGGGTTCTCACTTTTGTAATAAGTTGTTCAAGGCACTACTTGAGAAATATGGTGTCCGTCACAATTTAGCCACTCCTTACGATCCACAGACTAGCGGTCAAGTGAAAGTATCCAACAGAGAGATCAAACAAATATTGGCAAAGACTGTGAATGCTAATAGAACGGATTGGTCAAAGAAGCTTGATGATGCTCTATAGGCATATCGCACTGCATACAAGACCCCCATAGGTATGTCTCCTTACCAACTTGTATATAGGAAGTCTTGTCATTTACCAGTAGAGCTAGAGCATAAGGCAATGTGGGCAATGAAGAAGTTGAATTTGGATTGGGGAGCCGCATCTAATCAAAGAATGAATGACTTGAATATGCTAGATGAGTTTCGCCTAAAAGCTTATGAAAGTCCAGCCTTGTACAAAGAGAAGAAGAAGAGGTATCATGATCAAAGAATTGAAAAGCGAGAATTTGTGGTTGGTGATCTTGTGCTCCTATTCAACTCTAGGTTGCATTTGTTTCCAGGCAAACTCAAGTCCAAATGGACTGGGCCATTTTTTCTCACAAAAGTGCTCCCCCATGGAGTGGTTAAGCTTGAAAATAGGGATGGAACAAGGTTCATGGTAAATGGGCAAAGGATAAAGATCTATCTGGGAACTTCTGAAACTATGCAAGAAGTGATTGAGGCCTACAATCTTGATGAAGTCTGAGTAATCAAACCACTTACGTCGTGCTGCGATGTTAAATCAAGCGTTGCTTGGAAGGCAACCCAAGATGTACATTCTAGCCAACAACAGGGTTCTGTTTTCCATTTAGTAGTTTTCTTTGTTTAATTATCAATTTAGTGTTTTGGTTCTTAGTGTTGGCTAGAATTAGTATTGGGTCCTTGTCTAAAAAGTGTCCAGAAAATGTAAAATGAATAGCCTATTGGTTGCTACATGTGCAGGTACACCACGAAAAATCTGCAGAAAATGGTCTGGTGTAGAGGTCTACGAACCCCATCGACAGTCCGTCGTTTAATCCACGGACCGTGGATGGTGTCCCTAGATCCCAGGTAAGCCTCTAAATTTTTTCCAAGTGTAAGAGTGATCTACGGTCCTGATCTATGGACCGTAGATCAACTCACGAACCATAGACGGGGTATCGTGAGTCCAAACCCTAAGGCTGTCTGACCCGACTCGAATCCCCCTGTTAAAAAAACCCCATGTTTTAAACCATTCCACTTCCCTCCATTACTCCCAAAACCGTTTCCACCATCACATAACCTCCCTAAATCACTCCATAACTCCCACATACTATCATCCCTTCCATAATTCCCAAATTCCCTTCCATTTCAAATACAACTCCTTCCATATTCCACAAGAAGGGTCCGATGTTTGGTTAGTAATGAAGAGTTGATTCCTTGGTCTTGCTAAGCTTAGTGTCGTCATGCAATCACCCCACTCCTTGTTGCTTGTAAGGTAATAGACTTTCCCCTCACTTTGAATTTCGATTCATAGATTGAATATAGAAAGTCGGGAGTTGGGTCTTGACCATAGGTAATCGTTAGATGAAATTGCATGATAAACTTAAAACTTACAATGCCCTTGGAACGATAGATAGTGATTGTGTAGCTTTATTGTATGTGCTTATAAGTCTAAATGAAAGTTTCGACTAAGGGTTCCACTAGTTGTCTCAACTATTTGGTCATATGATTATTTGGGAATCCTAAGAATGAAGAACTAGCATAATTGAATGTTGAAATACACGATTAGACTTTGTTAATGTTGCAAATCAGGCCAAAAATGTATAATCAGAAGTGAAGACTGGCTGAAACCTGGCACAGATGGCATCCACGATACCCCACTTACGGAACGT
Source organism: Solanum commersonii (assembly GCA_029007595.1). Classification (NCBI taxonomy): domain Eukaryota; kingdom Viridiplantae; phylum Streptophyta; class Magnoliopsida; order Solanales; family Solanaceae; genus Solanum; species Solanum commersonii. The sequence continues at coordinate 5,279,263 of JAJTWQ010000002.1, read as the reverse complement.
AGATCCATCTACGGACCGTAGATGAGGTTCGTGACTGGATGCGTATGAAAATTTTCACCAAGAGTGAAACCACGGTTGTGGAGTATGGTCCGTACTGCACATCCGTGGTTTCCATCTGCGACCTATCTTGTTGGCCCCCTGATCCACAGAAGAGTTCCACGGACCGTAAATCAATCTACGCACCGCAAATCCCCACCATGGATGACCACTGTAGCCTCTGTCTGAATTTTTTTTGGACTTTGTTACTGTTCGTTTATAGTTCTCAACTTTTTCTTAGTATATTTATGGTTAGTCTTGGGCACTAATATCGCTTCAGCAAGTATGATAGCACCCAAGAAGCTGGTAACCTACTCAAAACGGGGCTAGTCAAAATCTATTGCCCCTAGTTTCAGGTTAATCGATGAGGAGACGGACACCGACACGGATCCAGCATATGTTCCTCTCAACACTATGACTTCTCCCACTGCACCTCGAGCCAGCAGAGGCACCCCCTGGAAGGTGCTTCCCGACGTAGTCACTGTCTTCCAGTCTAATGAGGAGCACACACTGATCAGAGCACCAACTGGGCTGCTTCCAGTTCAGAGGGGTCTATGTCTGGATCCGAGTCTGCCCATACTTCGGGCTCTGAGTCTGCCCATTCTTCAGGATCCGAGTCTGCCCATGCTGCAGGGTCCAGTGCTAAATCAGCCACAGGGTCCGGTGAGAATGACCAAGCAGCCTCGTTTGATAAGGCCACTAGCTCATAATCCATACTTGCACCACGAAATGATAACCCCACTCCAGTAGTCGGTGAGCTAAATAGGTGGTGTGTAGAAGGCCAATGGAAAATTTATCGAGATGCCAAGATGGTAAACGACAAACAGAAGATGGCCCGACTAATTACTGAGGAGCGCAGAGTCCTCACGAGGAGTTTGCACGCTGTTCCGGACATTCACTGGCTATTCAACCTTCACAAGTGTGATTGGATGGCTCGAGACCCAGGGACGTATAGCGAGGAGATTGTGCGGGAATTCTATGCCTCATATGCTGCCACTTTCAGAGGTTCAATTTCCAAGCGGTCAAAGCCCCTAGCTCAAGATCCACTCACTTCCACTTTGGTACGAGGTTGTTCAGTGGACTTATCACCTGCACAATCAGACGTTTTCTCTATGGTCCTATTACAGGTCACTCTTGGTCTCTCAACACAGCAGAGTTTGATTACATATGGGACATCGTGCGAAGTGGCGCTTTCCAGAGAAACGCTGAGCAGCGAGAGGTTGTTCTACTATGGTTGGCTAGGTACATTGCTGCAGATGGTGAGCGTGCGGAATGGGTCACCGCTCCACAGTTGGGCATCCGAAAGGCCACACTAAATTTAGTGGCCAAGTTCTTCTGGCAGCTGGTGCATAACAGAGTGTCTCCTACAAAAGCTGAAAACCAAGTCACATGGGATAGAGCGGTCATGGTTGCGGCATCGGTAACAGGAGTGGATATTGATTTTGCCCGCATGCTGCTAGCAGAGATTCATGAGAGGGCATTCAAGACCTCCACTACTTACCCCTTCCCTTGTCTAATTTTTCAATTCTGCAGGGACTCTGGAGTGCCGATCTGGCATTGTAACAAGTTAGTCCACCCTATAGGGACATTAGACATAGGCCTCATTCGAGATGAGGCAAATGTAGCAGCACCTCGCACAGAGCCTTAGGTTGAGGTACCTCCCTTGGGTGCCGATCTTGCAGACACAGTGGGGCAGGCACAGAGCGGTGACCCCAGTATCCCAGATCACATCGACACTGTCCCGGGCTCCTCATCTCAAGTAGCTAGTATGGCTCCTAGCTCCTCTCGGTCCACACCACAGTTAGGAGCTACTGTTGTCCCATTGGCCAGAGTACAGAAGTTAGAGGCTCAGATGGCCACACTACTGCATCATATCCAGCCGTGGATGGAAAAGTCGATAGTTGAGTCTGAGGCTAGAATGGAGCGCAGGATGGAGAGGATGATGGACCGAAAAGTCCAGGCTATTAATAAGTATCTTGATGCCTCTGAATTGTGAGTCCTCGAGTGATCAACCCTGGCCATAGATCTATATGCTTTGCAGGCTAACTTAGCCAGCCTCCGAATTGACGTTGAATCCATTCTTGCCGCACCTTCAGTTGAGCCTCAGGTTGCACCTACTGCACTGGCCGATGATACAATGCTAGATACTCTATTCAGTAGGACTGCCGAGGAGGGGCTTGCATCTACACATGCCAAGGGCAAGTGGCATCGTTCTCATCGCACTAAGAAGGAGAAAGCTACAAGAGACAGCATAGGCAAGAGAAGGAGGCAATGAGGGCTTCAATTTTAGACGAAGATTTGCGCTAGCAAAGGGTACGTGAGAGAGTTGCAGGGGCATCGAGCTCTGCCCCGGTTGTAGAGGTCCATCTTGTTTTGGGGGACGTTGTGAGCACCACTGATGGTGTGGTGAGATTGATAGAGAGCACTACTGAGGGTGCTATGATTGCTGATGTGGGCACTACTGAGGGTGCCCCCACTATTGTTCCAGTGGGCTCCGGGAAACTGGACCCCCTGCGTGTTGATGATTCGCCGACGCTTTGCGCCATAGGTTTGCTTCACCCAATCCATGTTCTTTTACTGTTGTTGTATGCATTGGGGACAAGCGAATCTATTTTTTGTTGGGGGTGGGATAAATGGATTGTGAGTGATAGGGTGAAGTCTGAATAACCCAACTCATGCATCCTCTCTTGGGGTTTTCTTGCCTGTGTTCTTTTCCCACAAGAGACTAATTTTTGTTGAACCGGCATGTCTTAGGATTGTATGTGTAGAAGCATGATAAAGAAATAAGCATGATGGCTTATGAAAAATGATACCCGTCAGATTTTGGAATGTATGCTAGAAGTTGTAGGCTACGATTAGTTGAATGTGCTGGCTCTGAGTATGACATAATAATGAATCAACTCGATGGCATGAATTGAGCTGAAACTTGAACTGGGTAATCTGATAATCTAATAATGAAACTATTTGCCAAGAGTGGGTGAGAATCGTTGAGTGTTCAAACAGTTTTTGTGCAAAACTAAAACTTACCCGGTTAGTCCTGCTAAGACAATTCAATCTAGAGATTAGGAAGTGATCATAGGCCATTGTTCTGAAAAGTCCACAAATTACCTAAAGGAAGGATCCAACCAAATGAAATAATTGCTCCCTTTAATCCAACTTTGAGCCTAAAAGTAAACCATTTCTTTATAAACCCCGAACTCACCTTCCCATAATCTACTATGTTGGCCCCGGTCCCTCCTTGGACATGTGCACTTCGACTTAGGCCAAAAGCCTAAGTTGAGGGTGGCTAATGTAAAAAGTAACTTCAATCTTGGCCCTGACCAAACATCAGGTAATGTGCACCTCAACTAATGGAAAATCCATAAGTTGAGGGTGGCTATGAAATAGGAAACTGAAAGAAAAATGGGTATGAAAAGAGTGATGTGAAAAACAATGTGAGAAAAGGATGTGACTTGTTGAAAGCTAAAAGAATAATAAAATAAAAAGTTAAAAGAGCTACAAAGTGTAAAGTCACATCCGTGGGTGAAGAAAATTAAGGGAAAGAAGGTAAAGCGATAGTATGACAAAAATAGGGCAAAAAGAGGTTAAAAGCCCAAGTGTAATGTCAATGGGGGCAGAAAGTCACTAAGCAGTACCCAAATGTACCACACCTGACCCTGAGCCTACGTGACAAGCCAATAAAGTCCTATAGTGATCCTAGAGTCTAGTTTGGAGAGTCTAAGCAGTGAAAATAAGGGCAAGCTTATGGCATTAAGCACTAACTGTATTTGAAATTACTTCTGAGTGTGAGTGTTGAATAAATCCTTGTACTATGAATGATATTCATTTCTTGTGCAAAGAGGATTTCATTTGAAGTAAGGGCATTAGTTACATTGTCAGAAAGTTGGTACCTTGGTGACAGTGAGAAGGTGTATGTTTTGTGTTAGTTGGTCGATTTGTGTAATGGTTTGATCTGCATGGATTAGCTTGTCGAATCTAAGAGAACGAAGTTGCACCCGAAAAGTGACAGGGGTAGAGAGCCATTTGATTGCTTGGGCCTGAAATGCTTGCTTCTATACAAGTGTCATTTAGAATCATAGTGTGTTGCTTGAGGAGAAACAACAAATTTAAGTTGAGGGTGTTGATATACCGTGAGTTTACGGTATCTCTAATACATTTCACTTACAAGATGTGTGTGTCTAGGGCCTTTTTGTATTAGTTTTTATGTGTTTTTATCATATTTTGCAGCAAAGATGTTCAGGCGCAAAAGTATAGAGACAGCTAAAAGAAATGCAGAAAAAGGGCATTCACGGAGGTAATTTACTGACCGTAGGTAAATTTACGGTCCGTAGGTGATGACCGTAGATCAGCAGGCAAGGTATGAAAGACAAATTAGGGAAATTTGACCAAGTGTGGAACCACGGTGAACATTGATGGTCCGTAGGTTGATCTACGGACCTTACTGATTGATCTGTAGATTGATACTGCGAGGGTTCCAGTACCTGATTTTTGAAGATTCTAAGTGTGAAGCTACGGAGGGGATTGACGGACCGTAGATCGATCTACGGTCCATACTGCAAGTCTGTCGTTTGCTTCAAAGAAGCTGATTTTTGGAAGCTGAAATATTTTCCAAGTCCTGGCTGACGGAAGAGACTTACTAACCGTAGATCCATCGACGGTATGTAAGTCAGTCTCGTGGAATAAAGACGCGTGCCTGAACAAACTTTCCCTAATTTGTTTCCCTTTTAATTTAGGATTTGTTTTCTATAAATAGGGCATGTAAACCTCATTTTTAGGGGTTAGACATTATTATTCTAGTTTTATTTTGTGACTTGGGAGATTAATTGAAAACCCTAGCAATTATTGATTTTCTAAGTTCGTTTTGAAGATTTTGGCTTTGCAATTCAAGTTGAATTTCTGGGTTTATTATTCTTTTTACGTAAGTTCATGATTTCTTCATCTAAAACTATGAATTGTGTTTTTGCTAACATGGGTAACTAAATCCACAAGTAGGGTTGTAGGAACCATGAGTGATTAACAAAGTATGAATAGTAAATAAGCAATTCTTGACGAGTGTTTTGCATTCATTGATAATTCTTTCGTTTAGAAGTCTTTTTAAGGATGGCCAACGTTAGAACTTGCCTTGTTACTACTTGCTGGACCAAGGAGGTAATTAACGAGAAAAGAATTATCAACATAGATTTAGTGCAATACTATCTAATAGGCTAGTGTTGATTGGTGCGAAGTAATAATTAAGCCAAACATCGATTATGATGTCTAATATGAGGTAGATGTATCACCCCGTAGCCGAAAATAGACCAGATTGCAGATTTCTAGTGTTACAGGTCGCATTCACGGACACTATCCACGGACCGTAGATGGACTCACGGTCCGTCCTGCAAGTCCGTGGTTCGTGACAGAAAACTTCCCTAGAACTCAGTCAGAAAATTTGACTAAGTGTTGACCCACGGCCGGACTTATGGTCCGTAGGTCAGGTCACGGACCGTAGTTCATGTCCGTGGATTGATGCCCCAAAAGCCCAGTTTCAGTCTCGATTGACAGTTGACCAGCATGGACCGTCAATCGATACACGGTCCGTAGGTCTGATCGTAGATGAGGATCAGTAGCCAGTTAGCTGAAAATTATGATTGGGTCAACTTCAGATGATCATAACTTTTATCACAAAAAGAATTGTGTGTCCCATTACCTATGATATGATAGATAATTGAATTATCTTTCCAATGCTACCGATTTTTCTAAATTCCGACCTCCAAGTAAAACGTTATTCTTGTTTTAGTGAAGCCATGTCGGGCAGACTCGATCTACGGATCCAATCGACGGACAGTCAATTGAATGACGGCCCGTCAGTCCATTCCGTCGATCGCTCCGACAGCAATTAATTCAGGGGTCTTTTGGTCTTTTCCTATTTCGTTTAACCCCTAAGATACGTTGTTTAGACTCTAAATCATGAGATTTTAGTCAGTTTAAGCCTAGAAACATAACTAGAACTTACCTTAGTCAAATCATTAATCAAAACTTAGAAAATTATAACGCTAAAAGGAGAAGAGAGGTCAAGAACCCTAGTTCAAGAACACAGCAAGGTTCCATCAGTTCCAGCCCCAAAATCGAAAGATTTCTCCGTAGAATTCGTCACCAGGTATGTGGGATTTCACTAGTTGGTTCCTTTCGCCCATTAGGTCCCTAGAATTCAATCAGATTCTTGATTCCATGATTATGAACAGACCTAGGGTTTCTAGAATTACAACAGATCATCATGAATTAGTTATTTAAATGTTCCAAATCAAATTATCATGTTATTACTCAGTTTATCGCATGAATTTCAGAACCCTAGCTATGTATTTCTTTAGTTCTTGAATTACACATGCTAGGTCAGATATTTTAGTATTCATTTTTACATGCCTCAGTTTATGAATGCATCATTATCCGATTAATTGTTGCATTCTCAGTTTGCATGTTCAGTTTGAGCTATCCAGTATTTACAGAAATTCAGTCATAACCAGTTAACCACTTAATACATTGGGATTAGCATAATACCGAGTTGGACTAGGGTTCAGCGTACCCATATAGGCCCAGAACTACGAGCCACATAGGTGTAAGTCCTCTCTGTGGGCAACATCAGTTTAGTGATCATGCCAGTATGCCTCTATACCTATGGCAGGGTATATTGGGTCCTCTCGATGGGGCGTATACATCAGACTCCATATTTAGCTCTTGTGGTTTTATGTCGGTTAATAGTAGATCTCACGGTTCAGTCAGACTCTATTGCATTGACCATATTTCAGTACAGTTAGTATTCAGTCTCAGCATGTTATAAATTTGGTCATTGCATCAGTTAGATCAGTATTTAGTATTTTCAGTATCTATATCATGTTCAGATTATTTCATTGCTTTATTTCTTTGTTCAGTTATATGTTATTTCAGCTTTACTCTATCCTACATGCTCAGTACCTTTCAAGTACTGACGCATACGTGCGCTATATCTTCTCGTGATGTGGGTTCAGGTTCTCAGCATTCAGATCATGCTTAGATCGATTCCCGATCTTCAGTTCAGCAACATCAGTGGTGAGTCCTCATTCTTCGAGGACTAGTGACATGTTTACCTTTATCGCTTTTAGTCCTTTAGTTTCAGCTTTGCTAGACCTAGTTGGGGCATGTCCCAATATTTCTAGTCAGTTTAGAGGCTTATTTCAAACATAGTTAGATTCAGCTAAGTATTTTGAGTTTGATATTTCTTTTGTATTAAACTCTCATATTCGATATGTTTAGTTATAGTATATAGGTATTCCCCATCTCTTCAGTTTATTTATGATTTAGCTTCCGCATCAGGTTATTATCTTTAGTATGCTCATGATCATGCCAGCAGGGTTAGTTTGGGATCACTTGTGGTCCTAGGTCCCGTGTCCGCATCTCGGGGGTAGCTTGGGGCGTAACAGTAGAGGTAAGGGTTAGTAAATTATACACACATAGCCGAACCAAGGTGCGGGGTGAAATTCTCTAGATGCCGAACCAAGGATTTAGAGATACCTAACTTATCACTTTGCATGTAATACACTAGGAAAGGATTGTTGTTACTAGGATTACTGCGTTATGAGCTTGTGGGAAACACGTACACCCTAGTTTTTTCTCTCATCTTGATACCAACCAAACTTAAGTTTTGATTACTAATTACTTATTAAATTTGTACTATTTATTTCACACAAACAAAACCCCCATTTAATTACCTATTTCTGGAAGTAATTTGACTAATTGAATATAAATGTTGGTTAAAGTAAAGTCTAAACCATTTTCCTCGTGGGATCGACCCCAACCTACAAGTTGGGTTCTTTACTTGATAACGATCGCTTATACTTCTGTAGGGAGGTGTAATTTGAGTGTATCACTAATGTTGCCTCAAGTTTTATAACACCTTCGATTTATTCTGAATGGACCCTAATTGGATATTTCTATGGACTTTGTTGTTTCTTTCAAGGCATATGATAAAATTGGAACAATAAATAGCTTGTCATGCCGTTGGTTTCTAGGTTATCAGTAGATCGTTTGTAGCTTTCTAAGTCCGATTATATATGCTGATTTTTACTCTCTTGTTTGTTGTTCTAGTTTGGTATACTGATTGTGGACATGATTACTCAAAACTTGTGTCGTTGAACTGATGTTTTGTGTGTTTTAAATATCTTTAGCTACTGCCATGACAACAAATTCCCAATCAGGAATTCTGATCCCATCCCACCTGGAACGGATCTGGTACAACATAGTCATGATGTACAACCTGTTGATGATCCTATTTGCTGGTGAGGAGATGGCTCACAGATTATTTGACTGCGTGATCAATTATGGACCTATGAATGAAAATGTTTGTTTTCTTGCACATTTCTTGGAGAGGTTGTTTTAACGTATGGAATCAAAAGTATGAGCTTGACTAAGTTGTTGCTCACCTCTCCGACAAAGCATGCCAAAGTGTTTCTAAAAAAGCAAAGCAGCTTTTACTTTATCTTCACTTTGAAATGGTTTCAAAAGCTGATTTATGGCCGGAATATTTCAACACATCAGAGGCTAATGCTGATGACATTGAATTGCTTTTCTTCCCCTTGGAGGCAAGGTAAGTATTGTTATATGTTCATCATTTTACGTGTAGTACTTTTCATCAAATTCTCTTTGTTTGTCATTTCACTACAAAATAAGTGTGAATTACATGGGGATTTTCCTTGGGATTAGTATGAAAATTCATAGGAAACTTACTTTCCTGCAAATTTTCGTACTAATCTCTAGGAAAATAGTCCTGTAATTCACAGTTTTCTTGTAGTGTTTTAATTTTCTCCATACAAGCACCAGGAGAAATTTGATCATTTGATTGACGATATGATTGGTGGAGTATATGCTCTCCGAGCATTAACACCATATGGGGAGCCGTTGGTTTTCACATCCAAAGAACTGCCCTTGCCTCACTGGAATTAAACTTTGCGATGGACAAAAGTTTTGTATTATTCACTATGTTTCGAATCGTAGTATTGCTGGCTCTCGAAGATTTCTCGATTTTCAACAAATGTAAATAGTTTTTTTTCATCAAGGATGTTATGTTAAATGTTACCATATGTAATATGCCATTTGTTTAGCTATACAAGGTAGTTTTGGTAGTACATTCACATTTTACAGTATGTTATTCTTATTATAGTTAATTGCTCATTAATTAAGAAGTGTGTTATTTGGTTATTTAATTAGAAAAGTGCTTTTATCAATACTGGAGCAACCATTTATGTTTGATCAAGATTTTAAAAGTGTTTATACATGTTCTTAAATAGTAGTAATAATACATAGTCATAAAAAATGACCACATAAAGTTCAAATCCAAGAGAAAACCTTCCCTAGATTTTGCTAACTAAATCAAAGTCAAGAGACGACGATAATAACAACAACATAGTAATACTTAATGGTGATCTCACAATAAAGTGAAATTTGAAGAGGTAATAGTACTTAATTAACGCTACCCCTTACTTTGACCTCGACTGTAACGCTACCCCTTACTTCGACCTCGACTGTAACGCTACCCCTTACTTCGACCTTGACTGTAACGCTACCCTTTTACTTAAGTAATATCCTAAGCTTCTCTCTTAGCCCTTTTCTCAGCCTAATCTAATTTCACAATTCTATTAGTCAAGGTTTTTGAAAGAAAATCTAACAGACGTAGGAAATATATCGAATAGGATGTCTTGAAATTTTTAAAAAAACATTGGTGGCTCCATCCCGTTTACTAGATTCTTCAACAATCCTAAATTGTTTCTATTTACATCGTGATGTGTCTCTAGAATTTTCTTCACTCATCTTCTTTGTTTTAGTATTTTCTTTCTTTTTGTTTGTTATAAATTTGTTGTGTTTCTTTTTACATGTAAGAATTTCATTAAAATTTTGAAAAGTGAGATCATGCTTTAGTTTTATTCGATGAAGAAGCTAGGCTATTGTAACATCTTGCATATTGAAATAACTAGGAAGAAGTTAAGAATTGGAAATAGTCAATTTTTGGAAAGAATAGAAATCTGGAAAAAAAATTATGTTAAGTTGAGTTTTTGGTCGACTTCAAACGAACATAACTCCTAGATGAGGATGATTTAGGTGTGTTTCCAGATTTCATAGGAAATATCTTGGAATAATATTTCGAACGCCGCCGAGTTTGCGCGATTCTGAGTTCGTATGAGTGAGATATTACCATTTGAAGGTGGACTGTTCAAATAAGGAAAGTATAATCCGAATTTTTGAAAGGTAGTTTAGTCTTTTACTTACCCAATTAATTAAATCCATTTTTAGTAAATTATTTGGACTCTAAGATAATTTAGTTCAGTTTAAGCAATCAAGAAATACGCTAGGGCTTTGAGAGAAGAGAAAAGAGGAGAAAGGAGAAGAGAAGCTCAAGATTCGTCAAGTTCTTGCAATTGTGGTTGTGGAATTCGCCAAGGATTCGATCCTACAAGGTATGTGAGACTCTCATAGCATTGATTTCATTCACCCACACGCCAATCATGTTTGTTTTAGCGAAATTCATTTCTAGAAAGTTGAAAGTATGATGTTCTTGAAGTTTTCTTTAGTTCTTGAGATTTGATGGGATTGAGGAGTTCTTGATGGAATCGTGTCGATTTAACAGTTGTTTTGAGTTAGATTCTTGTGTATATATACTGGGTATTTGAATCTATAAAGGGATTGAGAAAAAGAATCGGATTTAGGCGAATTGGGTGAGAAAACGAAGAAGGAAAAAGTCAAGCAGGTTTTGGCATGCAAGTCCGCGTCGCGGACTTGCTCCCCTAGTGTACAAAAACCACCTCCACGTCGCGGTTAGGATGTGGACTCCTCTGTTTCAAAATTTAATTTCGCAATAAAAAATGTAAATACATCTCCGCGTCGCGACTTATTTCCAGACAGTGATTTCTTGATCTTTTCTCATGTTTAGCTATCTAAAAACACTCCTAAACATCATGCAATCTTTCCTATCACAAATCACAATCCTTGAATCCATAATTCAATTCAAGAAAAGTTAAGAGTCAAGTCTAGAAGCTAAGAATCAATTCAAGAGAAGTTCATGAAGTATTTCAAAAGTCTTTGACAAACGTTTTAACTTTGTTTTAAGACTTAAGTTTTAAGTTAAGCAAAGAGTAAAGAGTTGAGTTCATTTCTCCAAAAGTTATAAGGGAACTAAGTATTCCCAAGAGTTTAAAATGTTTTCACATTTGAACAAGAAAGGTAAACACCGATTTCCAAGAGAGCTTTTAAGCTAAGTTTTGAGTAATTATCTCAAATCAAAGAAAGAAGTTTTGTTTTAAAACATATGAGCTAAGTATATTTTGGGAGTAGTATTGAGCACCGATATGGGGATGCGAGTTCATATTAACTCAAGTCTCCATAAACCATGTATCCATCATTGGTAGTAAATGATCATACTTTTTAGATGACTCCTTAATTGCTTTTTAACATAGACTAGTGGATCCACTTAGTTAAGGCATTCTATAAGACGGCAAAGTATAGGACAGTTCTGCCAGTGTGGGCAAGACGTTGTATCACCACTTAGGCTCATAATGGTGGTTGTTGGTTAAAGAAACCCCCACAGAAACTATATTACTTTATTATATGAGTAAAGTTAAGTTTGTTATTGCATTTTCTTTAATGAACCAAGTTGCTTTCTATTGTTTTAAAAGCTTTATGTATATTTCATGTGTTTTATTGCTTTATATTGAGTTGAGTTATTCATGTGTTGAGTAAAGCCAAGGTAAGTGTTTCTTTCAGACTCTTTTCATGCTTATGTTATGTTTAGCATTCCAACTTGCATACTCGTACATTCAATGTACTGGATGCTAGTTGGCTTGTATCATCTTATGATGCAGATGCAAGTAACCAGGATCAGCATCTAGCACCTCGTTGATCCAGTTGAGCACTCAGAGTCTGTTGGTGAGCCTCCTTACTTTTCGGAGGGCTCCTTTTTACATTGCTTTCTAGTTTTCAGTTGTTAGGATGATCGGGGGCCCTGTCCCGACATCCCTCTTTGTTTTAGAGGCTTCATAGACAAATAGTTATAGTTCTTTAGTCTTATTCATTTCATTTGTATACATTTAAGACTTGAGTTGTTATTTTTGGCTAAGTTATTGCATGAGTTATATTTCTTATGTTTATGTCTTTCGCTGAGTAAGTAAGCCAGGCCAAGGGTTCGTTAGGGGCTAGCAATGGTTCTCGAGTGTCAATCCCTCCCAGGGTGTAAGGTGTGACAGCTATATGAAGAACTTGAAAATTTTTGTATTGATTCTATATTTCTTTTTTTTATCAAGATTTTTATGAATACGGTCCTAGGAAGAATGTGAACGTTGTAATTTTTATTTTTTGTTTTTTATCCACATTAGACTTATTTAATTTATATTTTTATTTGGGCTCAAATTAGTCATTTGTGACTTTATTGAAAGTTTGCTGACTACTAACCAAACTAGAAAATTTATAGTTGGTTGTGTAAGAGAAATTAATTTTAAATATAAAAATACACTACTCATCTTAAATTAAACTTCATCTTCCACCCCCACTTTCAATCTGATCCATCCCTCCATTTTCTTTCTCTTTCTTCACCTCCCACCCTCACCCCACCCCCACGTCACGTTGAACCTCTCTCCCCTTTTTTTTTTTTTCCTTTTCTTCTTCTTCTCTAATCAAATTCTTGATTTCAGTGATTTTTTTGTAAAAACAAATCATACTATTTTCTAGACTTTATTGAATTATTGATAACAAAACTAATTGTTTTTCTAATAAAATTTAAAATTTTGAAGGTATCATCAATTACTCTTTTCATATAAGTTCAAAATTAGAAATGATAATATTAAAAGAATCAATGAATTCCCCAAAAATTGAAAGAACTTGATTGAAATTGGAAATAAAAAAACTATATGATACCTTCTAATCGTCTTGAAATCTAATGAGTTTATCAAATTGTTTGAAATGTAAGAAAATATTTAGATAAAGTTTTAAAATTAAAAAGAGTAAAACTAATAGTAGTAAAAAAAAAAAGGAAGGTGAAGTTGTGGTAAAAATGGTGACATTGAAAGTGAGAAGCTTCAATGGAGATAACAATGAATTTTTGAAGAAGATAGAAGAAAGAAAGAGAAAAAATAATAAGGAAAAATAGTTAAAATAATAAGAAAATATATTTTATAATAAAATACTTGTAAAAATAAAATTATATTCGTTATTTTAGGTTGCTCATTCTCTTTGAGAGAGTGCACACACTCTCTATGTAAGGTGGACAGAAAATGATATAATAATATCAGTTCAAGATTGTTTAGTGGGGTAATAGGACACCCGCATTGTAATGCCTCAGAAACCTAACAGACTGACCAACATGAAAGTTGGTGAACCACAGAGGTGTTCACAAACCGTGAGAGAAACCACAGTCTATCAACCTGCTCGTGGATCACACCCAGCCAACGTGGTGGACCACGAAGCCCTTCATGGGTCGTGGATCCCCACACGAGCCATGGAATGGCTCATAGAAGTGAGGTAGAGCCACCACGGCTCAAGTGTGGAACCACGGAGTCCTCCATGGGTCGTGATCCCAATGACAGGCCATGGATGGGTCCGTCATCTTGACCTAGCAGACACCAGCCTTAAGTGAAGAACCACGCTGGCCTTCCGGCCTGTGGTCCTTCACACTATCCATGAAGTGGACCGTAATTGAGGTACCAAGAACCAGTAGCACTGGCTAAGAACCACAACCTATTTGATGGGGCGTGGTCCCATCAGAGACCTCGTGGATGGACTTCGTCAGCTTTTAAGTTAGGGTCGTTTTGTTATTTTCCCCTAAGCGTTGGACATTTAAAATACATCATTTAATACCTAAACTACAGCATTTTACTCAATCTTAACCAAATATTCTAGTCAGACATTACCCAGAACCCTCATTCACCAAAACTTATAGCAAAAAGAGAAGAAAAAGGCGCCATTTTCCCGAAGAACAAGTAGAGGTGTTCTTCAAGTTTCAGCCTCGAAACCCAAAGGATTTCTCCATGAATTTAGTCACCAGATATGTGGGATTTCACTAGTGGGTTCCTTTTATCCACTAGGTCCCTAGAATTCAATCAGTTCCTTGATTCTCCATATCTTATTTAGACCTAGGGTTTCTAAAACTTTGGAGATTTATTCTGATTTATAAGTTGTTGTAGTATTAGCTCAGAAACCTAGTTTGTGTAGATTCTCTTAGTTCATGAATTACACTTGCTAGGTCAGTTAAATAGATAATCATGCTTCAGATTTCGAATGTCATATTATCACTATATAAATATTGTATTCTTAGTTAGCATGTCAGTATTTTGAGCTATTTATTATTTCAGTTTCATTTTAGTCATATACATATTCAGTTAGGAGTAGACTTAGCACCGAGTTGGACTAGGGTTCAGTGTACCCTCATAGTCCCAGAACTATGTGCCCGTATATGATTAAAAGTCCCCTCTGTTGGGCACCATATTTAGTGATCACAGCAGTCATGCCTTTGTACCATGGCAAGGTATATTGGGACCTCTCGATGGGGAGTATACATTAGACTCCACGTTTAACTCACGTTGTTTATGTCGGTTAATAGTAGCTCCCACAGTCATACTCTTAGTGCATTTTACTAGGTTTTCAGTATATACTTCAGCATTCAGTTCAACATGTTATCTTCATGATTAGTACTTGGTCATATCATTCAGCTTAGCTTTTCAGTTATGTTTCAGTATTTATATTCATGCTTAGTTTATGCCATTGCTCAGTTATGCTTTGTTCAGCTCATATATATTTGTTCAACTTAATATCTATATCTTGCATGCTAAGTACATTCCAAGTACTGACGCATACTCTGCGCTACGTCCTTTCATGATGTAGGTTCAGGTACTTAGTATCCAAATCACGCATAGATCAATTCTTAATTTGCATTCAGCAGCTTCAGTGGTGAGTCCTCATGTTTCGAGGACAATAGACATGCTTTCATTTTAGTCTTTACTTTCAGTTTTCAATTTTGTTAGAGTTAGCAGGGGGCATGTCCCAGCATCTCAACTCAGTTAGATACTTTTCAGACATAATAATAGATTCAGCTTGGGTTGTTAAGTGGTTGTTTCAATTATCACTAAACTTTGTTTTATATATTATTATTCAGACTAGTTAGGCTTGTTCCTCTTTAGATATCTATTGATTTAGTTTCCACTTAGTACATGTTTACTTAGTTATATTCAGTATGTTCATGATATACCAAACTCAGGGTTAGCTTGGGGTCACTCGTGATCCTAGGTCTCGTGTTACATCAAGGGTTAGCCTCGGGGCGTGACATGCATAGTTAAGGTATCATTTTGAAAATTCGGGACAAGTTCATGTGTCACATTATGTCTTTTCTCTTTTTTTTATATATTTTATTCTCATGAATTATTAAAATAGATGATAGTCAATTATAATTTGATAATTAATTTTTTCCAATTACCAATATATTATTTTTTTAATAATTTATAAGACACGAATAGACATATATAAATTATTGTCCCTTCCTTGACTCAAGCACTTATATCTTAAGTAAATTCTTATGGATTGTAGTTTTGAATTTTTTTTCAATTGAGTCAATTGTTGCACAAGCTATAGAAATTATTCTAAGAGTAGAAATATTTTAAAATAGAATTAAGACTTCATCTGATTGAGTATGCTAATTAGAATAAAAAAATTACTTGTATAATATTTTTTATAACTTTTAATTACAAAAATAGGTTTAAATCATCAATATTGTAGTGATTGTAACGCCTTAGAAGACATTCAAAGTTAAGATAATGTCTTTATAAAGCTAATTATTTGATAATCTAATTAGTTTGAGATTGAAATGTCTAAGAACACATCTCAAAAAATTGAAGACAATTTTACAAAGCTAATATTAAAACATTATTGATTCAAATTTAAGTGAATTAGACAAATTAAGAAGTCAAGCGTAATTGCAAATTTAATTTCCTACATTTTTTAATTATAATCACATCAATCATATTTTACGAAAATAATAAAACGTTTAGAATATGTGGTACTCTAGCTAAAATATATCGTATAATTTTCTTGATGAAGAGGATTCAAGTTGTGGTAATCTAGCTATCTCCACCAACAGATTCATAGAGAGAGAAAAAATGTGTATCCTATTCTGACTACATTGATAGTACAACTCAAATTTGATAGCTTGAATATATAAGTTATAATAATAAGAGTTTAGTGATGACTGAAACAACACTTAACAACTTGAGTTGAATCTACTACTATGTCTGAAAAACCTCTACTGAATTGAGTTGTTGGGGCAGGCCCCTAGCTAACTCTAACAAAACTGAAAATTGGAAATAAAGACTAAAATATAAAGCATGTCTATTGTCCTCGAAGTATGAGGACCCGCCACTGAAGCTGCTGAAGTCGAATTGAGACTTGATCTAGGCGTGATCTGGATGCTGAGTATCTGAATCTACTTCATGAAATGATGTAGCACAAAATATGCGTCAGTACTTGGAATGTACTAATCATGCATGATATAGATATGCTAGGTTAAACAAAGTATATAAGCTGAACAATGCATAAGTGATCAATGATATAGATATGTACTGAAGTATAACTGAAAGATAAACTTAATGCAATAACCAAGTACTAATCATGAAGATAACATGTTGAACTGTATACTGAAGTAACAGGTGAAAACCTGGTCAATGCACTAAGAGTCTAACTGTGGGAGCCACTATTAACTGACATAAACCATGTGAGCTAAACATGGAGTTCGATGTATACGCCACATTGAGAGGACCCAATATACCTTGCCAGGGGTATAAAGGCATGACTGTGGCGTGATCGCTGAAATTCATGCCAAATTGAGGGGACTTATAAACCTACGCAGGCACGTAGTTTTAGGACTTTGAGGGAACGTTGAACCCTAGTCTAACTCGCTGCTAAGTCTACTCCTAATAACTGAATATTCATGAAGCTAAAATGCACTAAATACTGAATAGCTCAAAATAGTGACATGGTAACTTAGAATGCAATATTTATATACTTGGAATGTGACATTCGTAATCTGGAGCATGATTTTCTCTCCAACAAATGTAGCAAGTATAATTCATGAACTAAGAAAAATTACACAAACTAGGATTCTGAGTTTTATACAAGGAATTATGATAAGTGTCCAACAAAACATGATATTATGATGAAGGATACTACAACAACAAAATCATCATTAATCTCCAAGGTTTTATAAGCCCTAGGTCTAAACAAGTTATGAAGAATCAAGGAACTGACCAAAAACTAGGGACCTAATGGGTGAAAGGAACCCACTAGTGAAATTCGACATACCTAGTGACGAAATCTATGGGGAAATCCTTTGGATTTCAGGGATGAACATTGAAGAACACTGCTGGTTGTTCTTGAAAGAAACTGGCGACTCTTTCTTATCTTTTCGTTCTAACTTGGATGATTTTTGGAGAATGAAGGTTCTGGGTATTTCTGACTAGATTATTAGGCTTAGGCTAAATAAAACGACGTAGTTTAAGTGTCTAATGCATAGGAAAAAGGACCAAAATGACCCAGACTTAAACGCTAACAAAGGCCATTCACGGTGGGACTGACAGGTCGTCGTTTGAACCACTGCCCGTCAACTGGGTCGTGGTTCATGGTCTGCCCGATAGGGCTTCACTAAAATGAGCATAAATTTTACTCCGAGCTTGGATTTTAGCAAAATCGGTGGCGTTGGAAAGATGATTCAATTATCTTTAATTTGAAAGGTCATGGGATACCTAATTCATTTTATGCTAAAAGATATGATCGTTTGAAGTTGATCCAAAAGTAATTTCTCTCTAACTAGCTGCTGACCCTCACCTACGGTCCGTAGGTCCAACCACGAACCATATTGGTCGGCCGTTGGTGGGATCAGAGACCCCTAAGTCTGGAACCCAACGACGGGACCCCACCTACGGTCCGTGGTCTGATACACGGTCAGTCGGTGGCTTTTGTTGGTCCTAACACCAAATTCTGAAAAGCTACATTTTTCTCATCATATTGAATCTGAGGTGTTACATTAAAACTACTAAACAAGGATTACAGTCTCATATTCTTTGATGCACAATCTCAATTTATAATTACCCTTATTAAATGTATTTTAAGTTAAATAAAATTAATGTTATTATGAGTTAAAATTTCTTGCAAGACTTGATTATTGTTTGTATTGGTAGAATATAAAAGTCGAATAATGTTTTAAATAAATAAATCTTTTTTTATTTTAGTTGTCAATTAAAGAGTCACTCAATTCTTTGTCTTATTAAATAAAAATATATTTTTTCCAAAAAAAAAATATATTAAATTGCTTTAAGATATCAGCCTTAATGGTAGATAGCCAGATTAAAGGGACATGTCTTTTTAAGTGAAAATAAATGTATTTACAAAATTACAATTATGAGTTATAATTTCTTACCCGACTTCGTTATTGACTGTTTTAGTAAAATATGAAAGTGGAATAAAGTTTTAAATAAATATAACTTTGTGATTTCGGTTGTCAATTAAATAGTCATTTAAGTTTTATTTTTATTAAATATTTTTTTTCAAAAAAGATATTAGATTGCTTCAAGATACCCCCTAGCTTCAACGTCATGTTAATTCTATTCAACAAATAGTGATTTGCTAGGCTTTTCTAAATTCTCAAAAAAATAAAAAACTTTAATCTCTCCATACTCACCAATTAGATTCTAATGTAGTTCTGACGTTTCACCAATCTCCAATTGTTTTTTATTCAAGCATGGTATGTCTCTTTTGAATTTCCTCACTTGTCTCTTTTGATCTAGTATAATTTTTTACACTCTTTGATTGTTGTAAATTTGTTGTGTTTTCTTTCGCGGATTAGAGTTACAATAAAATTTTGAAAAAACATATCTTATTTTATACATGACAGTTAATTATAATTTGATAATTTTTTTAAAAAAAATTAGCAATATAATTTTTTTTTTAATAATTTGTAAGACACCAATATATATATAAAAATTATTTTGTGCTACATAAGATAACAAACACTTATATCTTAAGTAAATTTGTATATGTTATAGTAAACTATCTAGAATATACGTAGTTGATCAATCGTAGTTTATGACTACCCTTAATAAATAAATATTAAATTAGATAAAATTGTAATTATGAATTACAATTTCTTACAAGACTTCATTATTACCTGTTTTTTTGTAAAATATAAAAGTCGAACAATTTTTTAAATAATTTTTTTATTTTTTATTTTTGTTGTCAATAAATTAGTCATTTATTCTTTGTTTTATTAGATAAAATTATCTTTTTAACAAAAAAAATAAATTAAATTGCTTCAAGATATCAGGCTTAATGGTGGATAGCCAGATGAAATAGACATTTTCTTTTAAGTGAAAGTAAATATATTATAAATTAGATAAAATTGCAATTACGAGTTATAATCTCTTACAAGACTTCGGTATTGACTGTTGTGGTAAAATATAAAAGTGGAATAAAGTTTTTAATAAATATAGTCTTTTCATTTCAATTGTCAATTAAACAGTCGTGTAAGTCTTTGTTTGATTAATTTTTTATTTTTTTCCCAAAAATATTAGATTTCTTTGAGATCACATTGATCTATAACGTTTGACCAACCCATCATATATATGAACTATAATGTTTCCCTTGTTTTCATCGTCTAGCTTCAACGTCACGCTAATTTTCTTCAACAAAAAAGGTTGGGAAGGATTTCTTTAATTCACAAACTTTCTATCGATCACTCCATACCCACTACCAGAGTCTAGTATAATTCTGAATTTCAACCATGGTATGTATCTTAGAATTTTCTCACTTGTCTTATGTATTTTAGCTTTGAAAACTTTATTAATTGGGTTATTTGTTGCACAAACTATCAAAATTATTCTAGTTGTAGAAATATTTAAAAATATAACCAAAACTTCATCATTTTCACTTGTATAATATTTTGTATTACTTTTAATTACAAAAATATGTCTTAATTATTATATGAACTTGCGTCCATAAATATTAAATATATTCCTTAATTTTGGGATATTGGTAAAATAGAAAAGTCGAATAATATTTTAAAAAATTATAGCTTTTAGATTTCTGTCGTCAATTAAAAAGTCATTTAATTCTTTATTTTATTAAATAAAATTACTTTTTATTAAAAAAAATTAAATTGCTTCAAAATATCAGCCTTAATGGTGGATATCTAGATGAAGTGGACATTTTCTTTTAAGCGAAAATAAATGAATAAATTAGATAAACTTGTAATTATGAGTTATTAATTTTTTACAAGATTTCGTATTGGCTGTTTTGGTAAAATATAAAAATGGAATAAAGTTTTTAATAAATGTAGCCTTTTTATTTTGATTGTCAATTAAAGAGTCAATTAAGTTTTTATTTTATTAAATAAAATTATCTTTTTTCCAAAAAATATTTTGATTTTTCAAGATATCAACCTTAATGGTGAATAGCCAGATGAAGTGGATATTTTCTTTCAAGTGAAAAACATTTATGGCTACTAGCTTAAAAAAATAAGTTTGACCAACACATCATATATATATTTATATAAACTATAAATTTTCCCTAATTTTCATCGCCTAGCTTCAACGTTAAGCTAGAATTACTTGAATTCTCAAAAAAAAAAAAAACAATAATCTATCACTCCATACTAGCTTACCAGATTCTAATCTAGTACTGAAATTTTCATCAATCTCCAATTGGTTTTGATTCCTCCCCATGGTATGTCTCATTGAATTTCCTCATTTGTCTGATTTGATTTAGAATAATTTTTTACACTTTTTGATTGTTACAAATTTGTTGTGATTCTTTTATACGAGTAAGAGTTCCAATAAAATTTTGAAAAGGGAGATCTTACTTTATTTAATTGTTTTCTTATATCTTTTATTTTCATTAATTATTAAAATACATGATAGTTAATTATAATTTTATAATTAATTTTTTTCAATTAGCGATATAATATTTTATGTAATAATTCGTAAGACATGAATTGACATATATAAATTATTATGCCTTACATAACACCACAAACACTTATATCTTAAGTGAATTCGTACGGATTATAGTTTCGAAAACTTTTTCAATTGAGTCAATTGTTGCACGAATCATCCGAATTATTCTAGTAGTAGAAATATTTATAAATAGAATTAAACTCCATTTGATTGAGTATACCAATTAGAGTATCATTTTTACTTGTAAAATATTTTGTATTACTTTTAATTACAAAAGTAGGTTGAAATCATCAATATTGTAGTGAGTGTTACACTTTAAAAAAGGGACTAAAGTTAAGACAATGTTTTTTGAAATTTAATTATTTAATTAGTTTGAGCTTGAAATATCTAAGAAGAAACCTCAAAAAATTGAAGACAATTTTATAAAGATAATGCTAAAACATGATTAATTCAAATTGAAGTGAATTAGACAAATTAAGAAGTGAAACATAATTGCAAATTTAATTGTTTATAATTTTTAATTATAATTATATCAATTGTGCTTTAAGAAACTAACAAAACTTTGAGAATATGTGGTACTCTAGCTACAATATATAGTCTAATTTTTTTGATGAAGAGGATTCTTTCTTTTAACTGCCTCTGATGATCATCGATAAGAAAGAGTTACATTTTGAAGTTTGGCATACCAAACTTAATACAAGATCTTGGGGTAGAAATAGAGTTAGATAAACTCTATTAAGTTATCACAAAAAAGGGAGTCTAAGCTAGCTATTACTCTACTAACTTGACTCATTGACAAAGAGGATTGAGGGGGTTTCGTAAATTAAATTAGAAGGTTTAACCTACTGCATTCTGAAGGAAGGGAGATCCCAACTATCTGTGTTAAGTAATCCCCTAACTTCCCTCGGGAGATCAGAGAAAGAGTTGAAATCAAGTATTGCATCAACACTATAACTCTTGGATGCTAATATATCAATAGGTTTGTTGGCTTCCCTGAAGCAATGACTGATGATAAATCCATGAGATTCAACTATTTGTTGTACTTCTTGAATTAATTTATCCAATCTCCAAGGTGTTTTCCATTCTCCGTTTATGCATTTAACTACGAGTAGGGAATCTGTTTCTCCCCAAATCCTATCGTAACCTCTACTAACACACCATTTAAGACCATAGAGTAGTGCACAGGCTTCAACCATGTTTCTAGTACCTTGGCCTAGACCTAAAGAGTAAGTAAACATCATGTTGCCTTGGGTTGTCTCTGATTAGCCCTCCTCCACCACAACTTTCTTGAACGCAACTTCCATCACTGATGATCTTACTAAAATTTCTAGGTGGTTTGAGCCATTTGACTTTTATGGAAGTTCTTTCATTGATGTCGGCTTCAAATATTCTTTTGAGGTAATTCCAGTTTTCCCTTATCGTTGCTTTCCCAAAGTTCTTCTCTGTGACCTACAATAGAGTTTAAGTGATATTAGTTTTGATTCTGGAAAAAAGAAGGCTTTATAGCCTCAAATTTATTGCTACACCTAGTTCTCCAGAGTTCCCAACAAATGATTGGGGGTAGAGCTTTAGATATGAAAGCTGCAATGGAGTTTTTAGTCTTCTAATTCCACCAACGGAATAATATCATCTTAAGAGTTTTATGCATATGTCCAATTCCCAGTTGCCCTGCAAAAAAAATTCCAGATACTTTTAGCTTTTAGACCTAGACAAAAAAGGTGATCAACATTTTCAATATTTGTGCTAGAGTCATCAGAAGTGCAATAATGACATCCAGGACCGATTCTAATTCCAAACTTTTTAGTAACTCTTTTTACTATTCTAGCTATCTCCACCAACACAATCATAGAGAGAGAAAATGTGTATCTATTTAGTGTACATTGATAGCTTAACTTAGATTTGATTTGACTCATTACATCCTGTAAAATTAGAGATTGGCGACTATGACATATGCTTTAATTTCTTGCTTTAACTTCCGTTATATAGAGTACATGCATTTTTTGCATTATTTTTATATTGCTATGCATATGAATGTAGTTTTAATAATTATTTTTCCATGTTGTGCAGACGCCGAAAATATGTCTAAACTACGGTGACAAAGGATTCTCGAATGCCTTTATTTATTGTATTAGCTGTCTTGAAGTTGTTGTACCTCGATATGCTTAGATTGTTTCTATTGCTATTGTTGTATATCGGTATTATTAGATTGTTGTTGCTATTGTTCCTTTTCATACCTACTTTGATTTGATATACTTGAGCTGAGGGTCCTCTGAAAATAGCCTCTCTACCTCCATGAGGTAGGAGAATGGATATAATTCAATAAAGTGAGTGTTGCTCTTCTCGCTTAAAGAAATATGGACTTTGTTTCTTTTTCTGCTTATCACCAAATCCAAATGAAAGGCCACCTTAAAACAAAGTATGGCTTATATAAATGATGTGTGATTGCTTATTTATTGTAAAACATGTCCCTTCATATGTTTAAGAATTGTGTATTGAGAATTTCTTTTGGCAAGTTTGAAATACTTAAGAGAGGGAAATTTTATGCAAACTTTAATAAATGTGATTTTTAGGATTGTTTTCTTGGGGTTTTTAGTAAGAGGGAAGGGCATAGAAGTTGATGATACCAAAGTAAAGGCTATAAGCGATTTACCAACTCTTAAGAGTGTTAAGAGGTTTGGAGCTTCAATGGGTTAGCAAGCTTTTATAAGAGGTTTTGAAGAGGATAGAGTATAGCAGGTGCCCCTTAATTCGATATGATTAAAAAGGATATTGGTTTTGTGGCGGGGTAAAGTAACATAAGTCTTATAAGAAGTTGAAATATAAGCTTAATTAGTTTGCCTCATTTATTGCAACTTGCAAATTATGACAAGACCTTTGAGGTTGAGTTTCATGCATCGGGGAAGGCTATTTGAGTCGTTCTAATGCAAGATAAATAATGACATCAAACTCAAGGTAGGTTGAATCAAAGGAATGCTACTTGGTAGAATTTCATACAAGGAAACGATAATGTGGTTATCCATTCGCTTTTTAGGAAAATTTCCCTGATCGACATTTTGAGTGCTAAGTTGGAATGTATAAAGGATTATATGCTAGTGATATTGAGTCTCGAAAAAACTATAGTGCTCGTTAGTCTAATGTTCCATAAAAGAGTTGTTTGCTATAGGCCCGTGATGGTGGAATGGTGGAACACTTTGGATATTTCTATGGACTTTGTTGTTTATTTCAAGGCATATGATCAAATTGGAACGATGAATGGCTTTTCATGTGGTTGCTTTCTAGGCTATTAGTAGATTGTTTGTAACTTTCTAAGTCCGATTATGTTGGCTTTGACTCTGATGGAAGTAATTTGGTATCTTAGGTTGATTGTGGAATTGATTACTCAAAACTTGTGTAGCAGAATCTCTATTTCAATTTCTATCTTTTTCTTTTCTCTAGTTTTTTTCTATATTAATAATCAATTGATATGTCATGTGTCGACTTCTTTCGCCACCTTGTTGTAATTTAGGTTAACCTTACATGGTTTAATAATCTTGTGTGTTTTAAATCTGTTCAGCTACTGCCTTGACAAACTATCCTTCACTGAATATGTCCCTTGGGTATGCGACGAATGCAACGAGAATGAAATCACTAGAACGATGAATTCTGATGTTGTCCCACCTGTAACTGGTTTAGTATAGCATAGTCATGCTGCACAACATGTTGATGATCCTATTTGGAGGTGAGTAAATATCTCACAGATTATTCGGAATAAAAATATTTGTTTTCTTGCACATTTTCTAGCAGGGGTTGCTATAACATTTGGGACAACAAGTATACACTTGATGGAGTTGTTGCTCACCTCTCCGTAAAAAGCAAGTCAAAGTGTATCTGAAAAAGCAAAGTTACTTCAACTTCATATTCACTTTGAAATGGTTTCAAAAGACGATTTATGGCTTAAGTATTTCAACACACCAGAGGCAATTGTTGATGACATTGAATTATTTTTCTTCCCCTCGGAGGCAAGCTAACTACTTTATATGTTCACCATTTTATGCTTAGTGCTATTCATCAAATTCTCTTTGTTTTCATTTTTATTTTCTCCGTACAGACACCATGATAAATTTGATAGTATGGTTCAAGATATGATTGGTGGAGAACATGCTCTCCGAGAATTTATACCATATGGGGAGCTATTGGTTATCACATCCACAGAACTGCCCCTGCGTCACTGGAGTAAGCTTTTACTTATTTCGTGTTTTCATTAGATGTTATTTCATGTTCATTGATAACTTATTTAAGAAACTTATTGGCAGGATACCAACGAAAATGCTACTTATGGGGCATTAAGTAGAATTTTCAAACTCCTACTAGTAGCCATCTTCTGGTACCAAACAGGAATCAAACTCCTCACAATGTTTTGGCTGCCAGATATGCTGTGAACGATAGGGCCCCTACTAAGGACGATGCACAAGTTATGATGGACCAGTTAGGAAGAGGCAAGAGGATCATAAAAAAATTCCTAGGTTGGATGACTATATATGATTGTAGTCGGGATTAAAGTTGGGTTGTATTAGAGTTAGCCAAAAGTACAGGGGAATCAATATCAGCTTCTTTATCTACCATTTGACTAAAATTAAACTTTGCAATGGACAAAAGTTTCATATTATTCACTATGTTTCGGATCTTAGTATTGCTGGCTCTCAAATATTTCTCAATTTTCAACAAATGTAAATAGTTTTCTTTTCATCAATGATGTTATGTGAAATGTTACCATATGTAATATGTCATTTGTTTAGCTATACAAGGTAGTTTTGGTAGTATATTCACATTTCACTGTATTGGATTCTTATTATAATTAATTGTTCATTAATTAAGAAGTGCGTTAATTGACTACTTAATTTGAAAAGTGCTTTTGTCAATACTAGAGCAACCATTTATGCTTGATCAAAATTTCCAAAGTGTTTCTACATGTTCTCAAATAGTAGCAATAATACATAGTCATAACAAACGACTGCATAAAGTTCAAATCCAAGCGAAAGCCTTCCTTAGATTTTGCTGAGTAAATCAAAGTCAAAAGACAACGACGACAACCATAACATAGTAATACTTAATGATGATCTCACAATAAAGTGGAATTTGGAGAGGGTAAGACAACGACAACAACAAAATAGTACTTAATTAACGCTACCCCTTACTTCAACCTTGACTGTAACACTACCCCTTACTTCGACCTCGACTGTAACGCTACCCCTTTACTTAAGTAATATTCTAAGCTTCTCTCTTAGCCTTTTTCTCAGCCTAATCTAATTTCACTATTATATTGGTCAAGGTTTTTGAAAGAAAATCTAACAGACGTAGGAAATATATCAAATAGCATGTCTTGAAATTTTAAAAAAAGCTTTTGTGGCTCCATCCCATTTACTAGATTCTTCATCAATCGTAATTTTTTTCTATTTACATCATGATAGACCTCTAACATTTTCCTCACTCATCTTGTTTTTTTTAGTATTTTTCTTCTTCTTTTTGTTTGTTATAAATTTGTTGTATTTCTTTTTACATGTAAGAATTTCAATAAAATTTTGAAAAGTGAGATCATGCTTTAGTTTTACTCGATGAAGACTCTAGGCTATATGGTGAACTTCAAAATTTTTGTACTGATTCTATATTTTTTTTTCAATATTGTTATGATTACGGTCCTAAGAATGTGTACGTTGTATTTTTTATTTTCTGTTTTTTCTCCCCATTAGACTCTTTAATTTATATTTTTATTTGGGCTCAAATTATTCATTTGTGACTTTATTGAAAGTTTGCTGACTACTAACCAAAATAGAAAAATTATAGTTGGTTGTGTAAGAGAAATTAATTTTAAATACTAAAATACACTTCTCATTTGGTATTTTGTTTTTCATATTTTAAAAATATTATTTATAACTATTGTATTTTATTACTCATTACATGTATGTTTTTATAGAATATTTATCGTTCTAACAAATTTATTTTAAAAAATCACATGGAATATGCGTGTAAAGTGTGTGTCCAAAAATTAGTTTTATTAAAAGTATTATCTACATTGTACATATCCCATCTTTGCTCTCCCAAAAGCTCACCTACGAGATTGCATTAATCTATAAAGTTTGACTAACACAACATGTATATAAACTAAAAAGTTTTCCTTATTTTCATCGCCTAGCTTTCAACGTCAAGCTAATTTTCTTCACAAATAGGGATTGGCTAGGATTTCTTGAATTCTCAAAAAAAAAAAAAAATTATATCGTTTCATACCCGCTTACCAGATTGTTACCTAATTCTGAATTATCATCAATTTCCGATTATCTTTGTTTTCATCACGATATGTCTCTTATAATTTCTTCACTTGCCTAGTTTGATTTAGTATTTGATCTAGTATAACTTTTTACAATCTTTGATAGTTAGAGTTCCAATAAAACTTTGAAATAGGAGATCTTATTTTATTTAACTTTTTTATAGAGAAAAGACATAAAATCACTACCGAAGTTGTCTCGAATTTTCAAAAAGACACCTTAACTTTGCAACCATCCTATTACCCCACTAAACAATTATGAACTGACATTATTATATCATTTTTCGATCAACCCTAGATTTTAAGAAGAAAATGTGTTCACACACCAATCATTACATGACATGTGTTAATTTGATTAAAAATATAACTTTTTTTCATTTCAAGTTTTTTTTATCTCTCTCTCTCTCTCTCTCTCTTAATTTTTGACTTATTTTAATTTTGATTTCATCATAAATTTCACTTCATCTTCCACCCCCACTTGCAATCTGATTCATCCCTCCATTTTCTTTCTTTTTCTTCATCTCCCACCCTCACCCTACCCCCCACGTCAAGTTGAACCCTTCTCCCCTTTTTTTTTCCTTTTCTTCTTCTTCTCCAATCAAATTCTTTATTCAGTGATTGTGTTGTAAAAATAAAATCATACTATTTTCTAGACTTTATTGAATTATAGATAACAAAACTAATTATTTTTCTAAGAAAATTTAAAAATTTTAAGGTATCATCAATTACTCTTTTCATATAACTTCAAAATTAGAAATGATAATTTTAAAAGAATCAATGAATTCCCCTGTATCACCCCGTATCCTAGATAGACCAGAAAGCATATTTCTAGAAGTGCAGGTGCCACCTATGGATCTTAGGTTGGACCACGGTCTGCGGACCAAGTCTGTGGAACGTGGTCAACAGAAAAACCCCAGAAAACCTCGATCGTAGGTGGACCACGATCCGTGGATCTTGGTTCATAGATCCCAGTCTCTGAGCCAAACGACAAAGGACCAGGACGGACCGTAGGTAGAACCACGATCCGTGGACCAGGTCCGTCGATCACTCCGACAACAATTAAGTTGAGGGTCTTTTGGTCTTCTCCTATTTCGTTTAACCCCTAAACTACATCATTTTAACCCTAAACTACGTGATTTTGATTAGTTTTAGCCTAGAAGCATAACTAGAACTTACCTAAGTCAGATCATTCATGAAAACTTAGAAAAATTAGAAATCTAAGAGGAGAAAGAAGTCAAGAACCCTAGTTCAAGAATGCAGCAAGATTCCATCAGGTCCAGCCACGAAATCGAAAGATTTCTTCGTGGAATCCGTCACCAGGTATGTGGGATTTCACTAGTGGGTTCCTTTCACCCATTAGGTACCTAGTTTTCAGTCAATTTATTGATTCCCTTATTATGACTAGACCTAAGGTTTCTTGAATGCTTAAGATTACTTGGTTCTTAGTTGTCAGAATGATCCAAATTAGATTAGTATGTCAATATTCAGTCTATTGCATGAATTTTAGAACCCTAGCTATGTAGTTCTTTAGGTCTTGAATTACACATGCTAGGCTAGATATTTCAGTTATTTCAGATATATATCCCTCAGTCTTAAATGTGTCATTACCAGCTATTTATGTGCATTCTCAGTTTGCATGTCATTTTGAGCTATCTAGTATATCACAGTAATTCAGTCATAATGTGTTAATCACTTAATCCATTGGGAGTAGCATAATACCAAATTGGACTAGGTTCAGTCACCCATATAGTCCCAGAACTACGAGCCAAGTAGGTTATAAGTCCCCTCTATCGGCATCATTTTAGTGATCACGCCAATATGCCTCTATAATTTTGGCGGGGTGTATTGGGTCATCTGGATAAAGCGTATCCATCGGACTCCACATTTTGCTCATGTGGTTTTTCTATCGATTATTAGTAGCTCCCACAATTCAGTCAGATTCTATTGCATTGATTATTTATCAGTACATTCAGTATTCAGTTTCAACATGTTATAAATTAGTCATTGCATTCAGTTAGCTTAGTATTCAGTATCTATATCATGTTCAGATTATATCATTGCTTTATTTCTTTGTTCAGTTATATGTTATTTCAGCTTGACTCTATCCTACATGCTCAGTACCTTTCAAGCACTGACGCATACTCTATGCTACATCTTCTTGTGATGTAGGTTTAGATTCTCAGCATCCAGATCACGCTTATATCTGTTTTCGATCTCCAGTTCAGCAACATCAGTGGTGAGTCCTCATTCTTCGAGGACAACAGTCATGCTATATTTTCATTATTTCAGTCTTTTAGGTTCAATTTTGCTAGAATTAGATAGGGCATGTCCGAGCATTTCCAGTCAGTTAGAGGCTATTTTCAGACATAGCTAGACTCAGCTTAGTATTTGAGTTAGATGTTTCTTTTGTATTAAACTCTCATATTTGATATTCAGTTTTAGTATATAGGTATTCCCCATCATTTTAGATTTACTTATTATTAGCTTCCGCAACAATTTTATTTCTCAGTTTATCTTTAGTATGCTCATGATTATGCCAGCAGGGTTAGCTTGGGGTCACTTGTGATCCTAGGTCCCGTGTCCGCATCTCTGGGATAGCTCGGGGCGTGACAAACTTTGTATCAAAGCACTAGGTTTAAGATTCCTAGAATGTCTGAAAAGCCACACTAAGTAGAGTCCTTTTCATTGGTGTGAAGTGCACCACATCTAATGAGAGTGAGGCTATTAAGTTTTTTAGGAAAACTCCATTTTTTTGTTACTCTTATCGTGCTTAAGGTATAATCTAAATTCTCATTCTAACTCGACATTGTGCGCTTAAGATCATGCCTCTTTATAGAGCGTACGCAAGGAATGCTAATGCACGCAATGCTAACATTGTTCCTCTACTCCCAGACCATGAGGTTTCGAATGCAGAGTTTCAGAATGTGATTTAGGTTTTGGCTCAGAATATGATCAACCAGAACAATCAGCAGGTTCCAGTTTCTACTAATATAAATGGTGGATTAGTGGCAGCTAGAGTTCCAAGTTTTTTTAGGATGAATTTACCTGAGTTTTTAGGGTCACAAGTTGGTGAGGACCCACAAAATTTCATTGATGAGGTTAAGAAAATATTTGGAGTGATGCAGGTGGCTGGTAGTGATAGGGTGGAATTGGCATCCTACCAGCTTAAGGATGTGGCTCACATATGGTTCACTCAATGAAAAGACAGCAGGGGATACTTTATCTTTTGTAACTCCTTAATAGCAGTAAACTTCGATGTTAGTCCAGAAACTCTCTCAGAACCCTTCTTAGTCTCTACTCCATCGGTGACCCAGTTAAAGCTAAACGGGTATACAGAAATTTCCCTGTCACAGTCTCCCAGAAAGTCACCTCAGCAGATCTTGTAGAGTTAGAAATGGTAGACTTCGATGTCATTCTAAGCATGGATTGGTTACATTCGTGTTATGCCTCAGTCAATTGTAGAACAAGGATTATTCAGTTTTAGTCTCTAGATGAACTAATCTTAGAATGGAAGGGTAGTAACTTAGCGCATATGGGTCAATTCATTTCTTACCTTAAGGCCAGAAAGATGATCTCTAAGGGTTATCTCTATAATCTAGTTCGGGTTAAGGATTCAAGCTCTGAAACTCCAACTCTTGAGTTAGTTCCAGTAGTCAAGGATTTCCCAGAAGTGTTTCCAGAAGATCTTCCCGGAGTTCCTCCCTAAAGGAAAATTGACTTTGTAATTGATATCCTTCCAGATACCTAGCCTATTTCTATTCCTCTCTACAGAATGGCTCCAACTGAGCTTAAGAAATTGAAGGAGCAATTGAAAGACCTTCTAGATAAGGGCTTCATAAGACCTATTATTTCTCCATGGGGTGCACTAGTATTGTTCGTTAAGAAGAAAGATGGTTCTCTTAGAATGTGCATTGACTATAGGCAGTTAAACAAGGTCACAATCAAGAATAAGTATCCCACCCCCAGGATTGATGACTTGTTTGACCAACTTTAGGGTGCTAGTCATTTCTCAAAGATAGACCTCAGATCGAGTTATCATCAGCTTAAAGTCAAAGATAGTGACATTCTAAAAACAGCCTTCAGAACTCGGTATGGTCATTATGAATTTGTAGTTATGTCATTTGGACTAACCAATGCTCCAACAGCTTTCATGGATCTGATGAATAGAGTG
The DNA here is from genome assembly GCA_029007595.1 of Solanum commersonii. NCBI lineage: Eukaryota > Viridiplantae > Streptophyta > Magnoliopsida > Solanales > Solanaceae > Solanum > Solanum commersonii. The sequence goes on along the minus strand of JAJTWQ010000002.1, from coordinate 5,247,777 downwards.
TTCAAGCAGTACTTAGACTTGTTCGTTATCGTCTTTATTGATGATATCCTCATTTATTCTACGAATGAGGAAGAACATGCGAGTCATTTGAGGGTTGTTCTGGAAACTCTCAAAGATCACCAGTTATTTGCTAAATTTAGCAAATGTGAGTTTTGGTTGCAATCAGTTGCTTTCCTTGGGTATATTGTGTCTAGTAAAGGAATTCGAGTAGATTCCCAGAAGATAGAAGCAGTGAAACAATGGCCCAGACCAACCTCTGCTATAGGATATAAAAAGTTTCTTGGGTTTAGCGAGTTATTACAAAAGGTTTGTGGAAGGATTTTCATCCATAGCCTCACCATTGACTAAACTGACTAAGAAAAAGGTCAAGTATCAGTGGTCAGATGATTGTGAGAAAAGCTTTGAAGAATTGAAAACTAGGTTGACTACAGCTCTTGTCTTGACTCTACCAGAGAATTCAGATGGTTATGTGATCTATTGTGATGCATCCAGAGTCGGCCTAGGTTTTGTGTTGATGTAGTGATGTAAGGTAATAGCTTATGCTTCCAGATAGCTTAAGGTGCATGAGAAGAATTATCCGACTCATGACCTCAAGCTTGCAGCGGTGGTGTTTGTACTCAAGATATGAAGGCACTACTTGTATGGTGTTCATGCAGATGTATTCACAGACCATAAGAGCCTTCAGTATGTGTTCACCCAGAAAGAGTTGAATTTTCTCTAGAGAAGATGGCTTGAGTTCCTCAAGGATTATGACATGAGTGTGCATTACCATCCTGGTAACGCAAATGTAGTAGCAGAGGCCCTTAGCAAACTATCCATGGGTAGTGTAGCACATGTTAAGGAAGAGAGAAAGGAGCTAGCAAAGGATGTTCATAGACTTGCTCGCCTAGGAGTTCATCTTATGAGCATATCAGATGGTGGTGTAATGGTTCAGAATAGGGCAAAATCTTCTTTGGTAGTGGAAGTTAAGGAAAAGCAAGACAGTGATCTGATATTGCCCGAACTCAAGGGTGCAGTCCTTCAACAGAGAGTTGAGGTTTTCTCCCAAGGGAGAGATGGTGTACTTCGCTGCCATGGTCGATTATGTGTTCCTAATGTGGGCGAGTTGAGACAGCATATTCTTGCAGAGGCCCACAACTCCAAATATTCTATAAATCCAGGTGCCACTAAGATGTACCGCGATCCGCGAGAAGTCTATTGGTGGAATGGTATGAAAAGAGATATAGCAGATTTTGTAGCTATATGCCCCAATTGCCAGCAAGTCAAGGTAGAACCTCAGATACCAGGAGGTATGACTCAAGAGATTGACATTCCTACTTGGAATTGGAAAGTGATCAACATGGACTTCATCACAGGTTTACCTCATACTCGCAGATAGCATGACTCCATTTGGGTGATAGTTGAAATAGTTATTAAGTCTTCTTGCTTTATAGCGATCAGACTACAGATTCAGTGGAGGACTACGCCAAGCTTTATACTAATGAGATTGTAAGGTTGCATGGGGTTCCTTTGTCTATCATCTCAGATAGAGGTCCTCAGTTTACCTCTCATTTATGAAAGTCATTTCAGAAAGGTCTTAGTACTCAGCTTAATCTTAGCACAATATTTCATCCACAAATGGATGGTCAGGCAGAGTGTACTATTTAGACCTTAGAGAACATGCTAAGAGCTTGTGTGATCGACTTCAAGGGAAGTTGGGATGATCACCTTCCTCTTATTGAGTTTGCCTACAATAATAGTTACCATTCCAGCATTCAGATGGCCCCTTATAAGGCATTATATGGGCGTAGATATAGATCTCCAATTGGTTGGTTTGAAGTAGGTAAAACAGCCTTGATAGGGCCAGATTCAGTCCTCGATGCTATGGAGAAAGTGCAACTCATTAGGGATAGACTTAAGACAACCCAGAGTCGCCAGAAGTCTTATGCAGATGTAAGGAGAAGGGAACTAGAGTTCCAAGTTGATGATTGTTCCTGAAAGTGTCACCTATGAAGGGGGTGATGATATTTGGCAAGAAAGGGAAGCTCATTCCCAGATATGTAGGCCCTTACCGAATCTTGAAAAGTATTGGTAAAGTGTCTTATGAGTTAGAGTTGCCAGCAGATTTAGCAGCAGTACATCCAGTCTTTCACATTTCACTATTGAAGAAGTGTGTGGGTGGTCCAGCATATATGGTGCCATTAGAGAGTCTGGCTGTAAAAGATAGCCTTTATAATGATGATGTACTAGTTGAGATCCTTGATCGTCATGTTAGAAGGTTGAGAAACAAAGAAGTCGGTTCAGTCAAGGTTTTGTGGAGGAGTCAGTCTGTAGAGGGAACTACTTGGGATGCAGAAGCAGTCATGAAGTCCAAGTACCCTCACCTCTTTCCTTCTGATTCCACTCTAGATTGAGGTAATAGTTCCTCTTCAATTTTTCTGTCATTGATGTGTAGATTCAATCTTAGTAGCATGTTCCTTCAATTTGTACTTGCATTTTCAGCACATTTGCATGTTTTTGGAACTCAATTCAGTTAGAAATTCAGTTTCCAGTGTTTAGTAGTAGGGATTGCAGCCCTCTCCCTGCTTTCCAGCTAGTTTAGTCTTTATCCGAGGACAAATGTTCCCAAGGGGGAGATAATGTAACACCCTGTTTCTTAGATAGACCAGAATGCAGATTTCTAGAAGTGTAGGTGCCACCTACGGAGTCCACCTACAAATCGTAGGTTGGACAACGGTCCGTGGAATATGGTCCACAGAAAAACCCCAGAAGACCTCGACTGTAGGTGGGACCATGATCCGTGGAACGTGGTCCGCCGAAAACCCCAACCCACGGCCAGGACCTACGGACAGTAGGTTAGACCACTGTCTGTGGACCAGGACTGTGGATCTTGGTTCACAGATCCCAGTCTCTGATCCAAACGACGAAAAATCAGGATGGACCGTAGGTAAGACCACGGTTCGTCGGTCACTCCGACAGTAATTAAGTCAGGGGTCTTTTGGTTTTTTCCTATTTTGTTTAACCTCTCAACTACGTCGTTTTAACCCTAAATTACGTGGTTTTGATTTGTTTTAGCCTAGAAACATAACTATAACTTACCTAAGTCAGATCATTCACCAAAACTTAGAAAAATTAGAATGCTAAGAGGAGAAAGAAGTCAAGAACCCTAGTTGAAGAACGTAGCAAGATTCCATCAGTTACAGCCCTGAAATTGAAAGATTTCTCCATGGAATTCATCACCAGGTATGTGGGATTTCACTAGTGGATTCCTTTCACCCATTAGGTCCTTAGTTTTCAATTAGTTTCTTGATTCCCTTATTATGACTAGACCTAAGGTTTCTTGAATGATTAGGATTATTGGGTTTTTAGTTGTTAGAATGATCCAAAGCAGATTAGTATGTTAATATTCAGTCTATTGCATGAAGTTCAAAACCCTAGATATGTAGTTCTTTAGTTCTTGAATTACACATGTTAGGCTAGATATTTCAGATATACATGTCTCAGTCTTAAATGTGTCATTATCAGTTATTTATGCGCATTCTCAATTTGCATGTTATTTCGAGCTATCCAGTATATCACAGTAATTCAGTCATAATGTGGTAATCACTTAATCCATTGGGAGTAGCATAATACCGAGTTGGACTAGGGTCAGTCACCCATATAGTCCCAGAACTATGAGCCACGTAGGTTGTAAGTCCCCTTTGTGGGCATCATTTTAGTGATCACGCCAACATGCCTCTATATCATTGACTGGGTGTATGGGGTCCTCTCGATAGGGTGTATACATCGGACTCCATATTTAGCTCATGTAGTTTTATTATCGGTTATTAGTAGCTCCCATAGTTCAGTTAAATTCTATTGCGTTGACCATTTATCAGTACATTCAATATTCAGTTTCAACATGTTATAAATTGGTCATGGCATTCAGTTAGCTCAGTATTCAGTATCTAGATCATGTTCAGATTATATTATTATTTTATTTCTTTGTTCAATTATATGTTATTTCAGCTTGACTCTATCTTGCATGCTCAGTACCTTTCAAGTACTAACGCATACTCTGCGCTACATCTTCTTGTGAAGTTGATTCAGATTCTCAACATCCAGATCATGCTTAGATTGGTTCTCGATCTCCAGTTTAGCAGCATCAGTGGTGAGTCCTCATTCTTCGAGGACAACAGTCATGTTATCTTTTCATTATTTCAGTCTTTTAGTTTCAGTTTTGCTAGACTTAGTTGGGGCATGTCCCAGCACTTATAGTCAGTTAGAGGCTAGTTTCATGCATAGCTAGATTCAGCTAAGTATTTGAGTTTGATGTTTTTTTTTGTATTAAAATCTTAGATTTGATATTCAATTTTAGTATATGGGTATTCCCCATCATTTCAGATTTTCTTATTATTAGCTTTTGCAACAGTTTTATTTCTCAGATTATCTTTAGTATGCTCGTGATTATGCCAGCAGGGCTAGCTTGGGGTCACTTGTGATCCTAGGTCCCGTGTCCACGTCTCGGGGGTAGCTCGGGGCGTGACATCCCCAAAAATTGAAAGAACTTGATTAAAATCGGATATAAAAATAACTATATGATACCTCCTAATCATCTTGAAATCTAATGATAGTTTATCAAATTGTTCATAATGTAAGAAAATATTTAGATAAAGTTTAAAAATTAAAGAGACTAAAACTAATAGTAGTTAAGAAAGGAAGGTGAGGTTGAAATGGTGACATTCAAAGTGAGAAGCTTCAATGGATATGACAATGAATTTTAGAAGAAGAAAGAAGAAAGAAAGAGAAAAAATAATAAGGAAAAAAAGTTAAAATAATAAGAAAATATATTTTATAATAAAATACTTGTAAAAATAAAATTATATTAGTTATTTTAGGTTTCTCACTCTCTTTGAGAGAGTGCACACACTCTCTATGTAAGGTGGACAAAAAATGATGTAATAATATCAGTTCAAGATTGTTTAGTGGGGTAATAGAACGCCCGCATTGTAACGCCTCAAAACCCTAACAGACTGACCAGCAGGAAAGTTGGTGAACCACGGAGGGGTTCACAGACCGTGTAAGGAACCACGGTCCGTCGGCCTGCTCGCGGCTCACACCCAGCTAGCGTGGTGGACCACGAAGCCCTTCACGGGCCGTGGATCCCCACACGAGTTTTTATAATATTTTTCCCTACCATTATAGTAATTTTTAATTTTATTTTTTTAGAAAAGGTATAATAAAATAAGTTAATTGTTTAACATTTATTTAAGATATACTATTAATTTATTTATTATTTCTCATTTTAAAAGATCACACCGCTTATGAAAATGTACGTGTACATAAAATGTTTCATCTTATATATAAGATGTCATGGAAACAGTTTCTTCATAACCATGTTATGGATATTGTTTCCAACAGTGTTATATAAATAAATATTTAAAATAATGACGTACAAAATTAGAGGTTTAGATCAAACAGGATTTATATTGACATTGCTGACCTCTGTTCTCCTTGTAAGAGTAACCAACAGACAGATTGATAAGAAATTATACTCTGAAGAAATGGTTTTATTTTATTTATAAAAGACCTAGGCCTCATTTATTTTCTTTAAGATTAAAATGTTTGAATTTGAATTAAGATGTGCATTAATAATTGGTCTCATTTGTTTGCACTTAATGGAGATTTGAATCTTAATCACTAAGATTCAGCCTATTAAGCGTGTTTAGTTTTAAGGTCTGAATCTCAATCATACACATTTAGCCCATTTAGTCCTTTTTTAAAAATAAAAAATACCTCTTAATGAATCTGAAAAGATCTAAAATATGAATGAATCGGATATGTATGAGAGTCTTAATATCATTCATACTTATTTAATACACTTTAAAATAATTACTCGTTACTTTTCTTTCTCTTTGCACTTGCTACAAATATTCTTCTCTCTTTTCTCAATCAAACATCATTTTTTTCCTCTTTTAACTGGTAAGTTTTTATAATCTTTACAAGTATTTTTTATATTAACAATATTTTTGGTGTATTGATGTTTATCAAGAACACTTCACCTCTACTCTTTCAAGATTTGTGTAGAAAACTTTTGAAGGTTCTACTGCAAAAAGAATTCATGGTTGGAGTTCAAGTTGTATTTATCCTCGTCTGAGTGTGTCTTCTATATCTATTACTATACATATATATACATCTGACAAAAATTATGGAGGTCTTAATAATTCTACATCCCAATTTTCAATTTCGATTGAAAGAAAAGTTTTGGAATGAAAAGAAAAATATTTGTCTCAATTGAAAATTGATGAGAAGACGAGTATTGCTTTAGAGTTATTAATTAACAAAAAATAGTGCACCTGGATTTGAAGGATGAAAGGAAAAAATAGATGGTCTTGGATGGGAAGAATCATTATACAGTACAATTGTTAATATATCTTTTGAAATTAACAACTACAAATAAACATGGATGACGCTAAATGCTCACAAGTTAGACAATTCGATTACGGTCATCGGAAAAAATAGGAATTCTTCATTTTTCTAATTAGCTAGAATACATGTTAGGCGTTGATAATGTGAAACCTTCTTTATTATTTGATTAGTTGAATAAAAAAATTATGATAAGATGTTTTTGTTGAATTCTTAAAAAATCATGTTATATTAATTTTATATTGATATAAATGTTTTATTTTCATTTTATATAATTTATTTTAAAAATCAAATAGAAACATTTAAAATATGTTTTTATCAAAAAGTAATTCTTTTTTAGTAAATGAAAATTTTAAAATATTTTATTGATATAATGTTTAATTTCATATGCACATTCATTGAAAATAATAGTCTTAATCATTTAGTATTCAAATCTAGAGACCGTCATCATATCAGATGTGTATTGAGATCTCGACATATATATCTTAATGCACATCTTAATATTAGATGCTTATTCGGATTCAAATGTCTTAATCTTAATGAAAACAAATGAGGCCTCAAAATATAAATAATTAAGATTTAGACCTAAAATCCAAACAAACTTACTTAATGAATCTAGCTAAATTATTAAGATTCAGACCTCCATTAAGTGCGAAGAAAAATGGTCTTCTAATCCCATAGCTATTGAACTACTTTTACAGTTTTGAACATTAATTTTATAGAAATATCCAACTTATAAAGGATATAAAAATCTATATATATAATATATCTAGATATAGATAAGGTGATGTGACACCTTTCTATGGCCACCATTCATATTTATCTTTTTTCTCCTCTTGTTTTTTCTTTTTTTTTTTGAAATTTTTGCATCATTTTTCCATTAAATAATTATACATGTAATAATTAAATAAATTATCATATTTACTTTATCTAATAATGTTTCATGAGTTACAAAAAACCCTATATCTATTTGCATTCTTTACATAAATATCATGTCTCCTCAATTTCCATTTACCTATTTTTTCATGATTAATCAATCTATAAATAACAATTCTCCATGAAGTTGTTAGCCACTCATATTCATTTTTTTATCAACTATCTTCTTTTTAAAAAATCCTTCATTTTCTTCATCAATCATGTTGTTAATAATCAAAAGAGATGACAAAAAATAGGTAATGTGACAATTTATGGCCATCACTTTGATGAAGTTTATAGATATACTAGTAAAATTACCCGTGCTTTGTGCGGGAATTTAATGTCACGGAATTTATAAAATAATACTTAAAACCTATCAAGCATTAAAACTAAAACAATATATTATCTTACATACAAGATTACGTAGTAACAAACATTAATAATGTAAAGAAAAATGAAAATTATTACATCTTATCATTTATCCTTAATAACATAAGCATAAATTAATGATTGTAAAAATACATTCCAAGATTTGTAACATAAGCAATGGTGTCAGTGAGCCACTCAACAGGAGAAAGTACACAAATATTTCATTGTGAAGAAGAAGAAGAAGAAGAGGTTCAAAATTTTCGTTATTTTAAATTGAGAGGAAATCTCTCTATTTATAGACAACAAAGGATAGTGTGAGTAAATGTTTATTGTGCCTTATCAGAAAGGTTACAACTATTTGGAAAAATTGCAACCCTTCGAAAAGGTCACAACATTTCATAAACGTCACAACATTTCATAAACGTCACAACTTTTCATAAAAGTCACAACTCTTCATTAAAGTCGCAACTTTTCATAAAAGTCATAACTTTTCATAAAATTTACAAATTTTCATAAAAGTTATAACTTTTCATAAAACTTACAACTTTTCATAAAAGTCACAACTTTTCATGAAAAGGGAAGACTTGTTTTGGAAATAAATAAATTAACAGGGAATTATGGTTTGTGGTGGCTCCATGTAGGCGGACCTAAAGTTTTCTTATATATATATATATGATTCTTCAACATTTCTTCTTATGTCATAATAGCCAAACACATGTTCATCAAGATGAAAAGAAAGTTTAAAGGCGATATATAAGATTCACAAAAATATTAAGATCAATTTGGTACAAATTCTTCAAGATATGAAAAATGAAGTTCAATGATGGTGTCGAAGATTCATTAAGAGAGATAATCAAATTTGTTTGGTAAAGCAGAAGTGTAAATGATTTACAAAATATGTATAAATATACTTATTGTTGCTTATTTCTATAATTTAAATAGTTATTTCTCCAAATATATGGTGTATCATCCAAGGATAAGATGCTACTATAAAGTTTTACACTTTATGTATCAAAGGCAATAAAAAAATGATCTTCAACTGATAGAGGGAATCATTCGGAAATTCCTATTTTATTTTTTTTGTAAATTTAATGTAATAAATTTGTCAATTATAATATACAATGTACAATAATGCTCTATAAAATAGTATGTTATTTATCCTAGTTTTAATGTGTAATAAATTAGAAAGTACTAATATTCCATATTAATATGATAATAATTATTTTGAATATCTATAGTCTAGAATTGAGGGATACATATACTTGAAGATTTATGGTTAATTGTATTTTAACAATATTATTTAAGTTCAGTGAAATGTTAGCTCGATAGAAAGGTTATCTTAGGAAAACTTAATCGACTTTTTTAATTATGACGTAATTGTTGTAAAACTAAAGCAAAGTAAGATAAAAAAAATATAGAAGATGAAAATAATAGAAATATAGAGACAAGATATGAGAGCTTTTCTTATTCTTCAAAGTATTCAAGTCTTCACTAAATTTTCAAGTGTATACAATATGAACCCTTATACCTCTATTTATAGTGTAGCATAGAGGCATACAAAAGGTTGGTCATAAACATGAAATTAACATGAATATAATGGGGGAGGTTATGGAAGTGAAAAGTTACAAGAATAATGGTTATAAAGGTGGAGGTTATGATCGATTATCTTCATAATGGATGAAAGTAATGGAGTAACTTCTTGATGTAGTGGACATCCACATTATATTATTTTATAACACTCCCTCTTGGATGTCCATAGATAATATGCCTCGTTGAAACCTTACTAGGAAAAACCCCGTGGGAAAAAAATCCTAGTTAAGGAAAAGAGTACACATATCTTTTAATATGCTTTGAATGCTGCCTCGTTAAAAACCTTACCAGGAAAACCCAATTGGGATAAAACCATGGTTAAGGAAAAGAGTACAACGCGTATTTTTCTCCCCCTAATAAAAACTTTTCTCGATATCTCAGAAACAATGCATTCCAATCTTGTATCAGAACTTCTCAAATATTGATGTTGTCAATCTTTAGTGAATAAGTTTACAAGATTATCACTTGAATGGATCTTTGAACGTCTATCTCACCATTTTATTGAAGATCATGTGTGAAAAAGACTTTTGGTGAAATATGTTTTGTCTGATCTCCTTTGATTGCATCCTCGCTTCAATATTATTTTCGTATATGGTGGCTGGAATATCCTTTGCCAAAGGAAAATCACATATTTTCTGAATATGATAGATCATGATTCCAACCAAACACACTCCCGACTTACTTTATAGATCAATATTATTTCTGCATGATTTGAAGAAGTGGTTACTAATGTTTGATTCTTTGAACACCAAGATATTGTTGTGCATTCATATGTAAATAAATAGTCCATTTACGATCAAGCTTTATGCGGATCAAATAAATATTCTGCATCTACAAATCAAATATTTCTGACTCGGAGATTGATAATTTCAATTTTATTGGAGTTCATCTTTTCTTCTCAAAGAAAATAACGCATCTTCTATGGGAGTCACTTGCTTTGTTAGTTTCTTGTCATAACTTGAATGATAATATGACAATCCTTTCACATAACTTTTGTTATCTATATCTAATAATTTTCTAGCATTTGCATAACCAGCAATCTATAAGTGCACCAATTGCACTAATACATGATATTTTTAATCATTTTCATGAGGTTGGAAATATCCTTTTTTTTCTGTGTTAAGCAATCTCAGAACTATTGGGTACTCAATGGAATTGTTTTAAGATCTTTTAAATCTTCAAGAATTTTCATATAACCTGTCACGACCCGAGTCTACACCCTGGACGTGGCCGGCACTCGAGAACCATTGCTGGTCCCAAGCCCCTCATCTTGGTTGATTACAAGCGGACGACTAACTTAAGCATGCAAAAGCTTAAAATTGAATAAAATTCAATAAACTCAACTTTTTGAAACTTTAACTCAAATGAAAAACTTAGAATAAAAATAATATATTCTACTCGCCATAAAATAGGCAACTTAAGTCTATAAAACTTTAATAAATTAAATGAATCATACAGACTTCTAAACTATGTTGACTATCTATGAAGCCTCTAATTAATAACGATGGAAGTCGGAACAAAACCCACGACATCCAGATTGAATTGAAAAGTAACTAAAATCCTCCAAAAAGAAGAAGGCTCACCATAGTTAAATCAAACTTCTGGATGTATCAACGAAGCTACTGTTGATGATCCTGAATACCTGTGTCTGCATCATTAGAAGATACAGACCAAATGGCTCAGTACGTGGAATGTACGAGCATGTAAGAGGGATTCTAAAGTATAACATAAGCTTGAAAGAAACTGAAGAACTTACCTGGCTCAACTCAACTCAACATAACTGAACTCATTTCAATATAAAGCATTTTAAAACAAGTGCAATATAAAAAAAAAGGAAAATTGTTTAAAACATGATGTTAACTCATAATCATAATTTCATAAAAAGACATACCATGCTCCCTCTCAAAGTCTACTTGTGCAATGCATGAATGAAATCTCATACCACCATTCATACTAAGCAGAACCCCTTGAGGAACCATCCAAATACTATTGTGGGAGTTTCTCTAACCGACAACCATCACATAAGAGCTATTGTGATGACACAATGATCTTCTGTACGCTGCCAATGCATCCTATACCCGGTCTAAGGTATAAGACCTGAATTACTAAGTGGATCTACTAGTCTATCCGAAAAGGATTCATCTAAAAAGTATAACCCTTTTCTACCCATGATGCTACATGGTTTAAGGGGGATGATAATTGTATGAACTCTTCCCCATCGGTGCTCAATACTACTCCCAAAAATATTACATTATATTAGCTCTTTATGTTTAAAAGCATACTTCTTCTGTGATTTGAGATTAGTGCTCAAAAACATAGCTCAAAGGCTATCTTGGAAATGAAAGTTTCCCCTCTTGCTTCATTTAGAAAGTAATTACTCTTTTCTAAAAACTAGCCTGAAGGCTCTTTGGAAATTTCAGTTTCCGTTTTTATTTAAATGTGAAAACATTTTAAATCTCTTTGGGAATACTTAGTCCCCATATAGTTTTTGAAGAAAAGAACTTCAACTTTACACTTTATTGAACTCAAAACTTAACTCTTAAAACAAAGTTAAAACGTTTGTAAAAGACTTCTTAAAATATGGTTCATGCCGAATTAAGGACACGAACGACTCAATGCAAGGTTTTCAATAACCACAGATAGAACCCAAATACTTGGAACTCAAGAAATTCAATGATACTACTCATTTAAAAATATGCTAAACTCAGAGTTCATGCGGAATTATGAGCATGAACTACTCAACTCAATGACTTAAAGATACTTCTCATCTCAAGACTGCTCGAATTATAGGGTTCATGCGGAATTATAGGCATCAACAATTCAACTCAAGGAATTCATGGGTAAGATGTAATAGTGCCTTGATTATAAATATAATCAAATAGTGGATTAGGAACTCAATACTTAGAACTTGAAGCTACTACTCCTCTCACAGGTACACAACTGATGAAGTTCATGCGGAAGTTATGGGCATGAACGACTCGACTTAAGGGTCAAAATATCAATAAGGAACTCATGTATACAAATCTTCTCAATCTCATACTTACTCACTCAAAACTTAACTCAAATCGATGATGGATCTCAAAGAATTCACAATTGCACTCAAAGGGTTCCTTGAACTCTACTCTTAACTCTTTCTTGAATTTGAATTATGAATTCAAGAGTTATGAATCATGATATGAAGGATCTCAATAACAATTTAGCTATTCGATAATTAAGAATAGAACTTTTAAAAGAAACATGAATTCAAGAACTCAAAATAAACTTATCTCAAGAATACTCAAATCTAGGGAAAGTATCCTAGATTACTCTTTTACTGATTTGAAAGTAGATGTAGGGGGTGAGGACGAACTAGTCCAACACTATGATAGCCTTACATACCTAGAAGAACAAGATTATTGAAGAATCTTGCAGAATAACTTGATTAGAAGCATTGAAACCCTAGCTTGAAGGTAAACAATCAAGAAAACCTTTCTTGAGATTCTTGAATTAGTTTCTTGAAATCTCTATGGCCAAGAATTATGATTTTCATTAGTGAACATGAAAATCTGATTGTTTTGAGCCTTTTATTAGGCAAGAAATTCGTTTATGGTTTTCTTAGAGGTAAAAAGACAAAAATGACTCTTTTTAATATTTTCCCGTCGGCTAATTCGTAACAGCACTGCATGGGTTACTAAAATAGACATAACCTTTTACTCAGAAATTGGATTGACGCGAAAATGGCGGCATTGGAAAGTAGATTCAAATACCTTTAATTAGATAGGTTATGACACACGTAACTCTTTATATTCTAAGAGATATGGTTGTTTGAAGTTGATCCAAGTAGACTCTTACATCAAAACTTAATGAAACCTCAAGAACATTTATCAAGAACTTAAATCCTTAAATTTCAAGAACGAAATTACGCTAAATAAATCATGATTGGTGTGTGGGTGAAAGAACCCAACACTATGGAACCTTACATACCTCTTAGGGATCAAACCCATGGCGACAATCCGCAACAACTCTCAAGAATCTCGACGAACGCCTTCATCCTTTCTTTTTTTCTCCTTTTCTCTCTTCTTCTTTTCTCTTCTTGAGCTCTCAACTAAAACCCTAGGCATAAACTAGGATTATAAAACTGAACCTAATAGGGCTAGACCCCTAAAATATTACCAAAAATGAATTAAATCTGATTGGGTAAGAAAAATACCAAAATACCCCTCACTAATTTCGGTTAACTTTCTTTAACTGGGTAGCATAACTTCAAAAGGCCATATCTCACTCACCCGAAGTCAAAACTTAGCTAACTCGGTGGTGTTGGAAAGATTATTCAAAGGTCTTTCCTACGGTATCTTGTAGCACATCTAAATCATCTTGTTCTAGGAATTATGATCATTTCAAGTTGACCCAAAACTCATAACTTAAGCATAACTTGCAAAATTTCAGATTTTTCTATTTACAATTTAGTTCTTTTTCGAACTCAAGGTGCTACATCACTTAACACTTGATAAATTTTAATTCCTCGGTAAAATCCTACTCACAATGAAGGATGGTTCAAGTCTTAGCTCAAAAAAATTTCTGGGGTGTTACAATATCTCCCCCTTGGGATCATTCGTCCTCGAATGACGACTGGACTGGGTATGGAATGGGGTTACTCTTACTAAGGTCTGAGTATAATGGTATACTCTTACTATATTCAATCTTAGCCCAAATCCTTAGGTTCAGGTTCTATACCTCTCTATATGGAATCTCATCCCAAGACTAATACTCTTTACCACCACATTGGGCTCACATAAAAAACCACCTAATGTTTAACAACACCACATTCAAGCTTAGTACTCTAACAACTCCATAACTAACAGGACCTCTGAAAAGATATCTCCCATACTCTCTGGAACTCATTACTATCTTATTCTTAAATACTTGACTTGATTTCTTATCTCGTCATCTCCCCCTTAGGTCTGAAGCTGACACTTGAAAGCTATGGACCTATTTCATCATCTCTAAACTTGTCTACAATCATCCTACTCTAATACTCGGGATAAGCTTATCTCATGGCTACCGAAATCTCCATAAGCAGGTACTAAGACCACTTTCTAAGGTGTTTCTCTTAACCTCTTCTGATTACATACCACCTCAGTACACCTCTTTATGCTCTTCTTACTCTTGTGACTTAGCCACACTTCACTGCCCTTATCTGAAGGTTAGGGTCTCTCACTTGTACTACTCACATTCATTGCAACAACCATATCAAATCTCAAGACTAACATCATCACCCTCATGTTGTCATTATTTGGATCATGACACTCATCTCAAATTCGAGCTTAATGTTCATTACTAAACCCAAATATCAATACGATTGCTCGCCTACCATACCATACCTCATTACTTGATCAGTTCTATAACCTTCTGAACATCATGACCCTCTCAAACAAATCATAAGCCTAGCTTAGATCTATCACTTCATAAATACTCTGCTCTCTTATTCAACACATGAAGTTAGTCTCCTCTAATACGATGGCACGTCGACATCAACTTTATTCTGGTTAACAAACATATAGTCTATCTCATCTTGACTAGCAACTCTTACTCTATTCATAAGGGAAAACTCCTCATCAATAACTTATTGGGTGCATGAGTATATATATATAGCTCTTCAAAACATTATCTCCCTTTCTTAAATTTCTAAACCTCTGCATACTTTACCCTAACTCTGGGCTCTTTCACTACTATGCTTCATGATCTCGTAACTCATGCTACCTTTTGGGGTGGAAATATCACTTAAGCTCTAAACATACCTCCTCATAAGGATCTCAGCTGAAACAAGGCTTAAGGAAAAGAGTACAACTCATTTTTAGCTCAAACTCACGATTCATATAATTATGGGTGCATTCCTCTGACACTGAACACTTAACTTACTCTTGGGCTACTCTCAAGCCCCTCTGGAGTCTAATGACTTTCCCAAGACTCCTGCTAAGAACAACTCATCGATAAAGGACTAACTTTTATTTTCAACTACCTCTAGTATGATGGTTAGTGGAATGAATTTGAAGAAACGCATGAGCATGAATAAGAGTATGAAAACAGGGAAACTTTACTTAAATGTCGGTAGTCCCTCATTTATAGAAATGTGGCCCTCACAACCATAAACAAGATTCTACTTGACACAGCTTCATAGACACCCTAGGACTCTTGAACTCTGTGCTCTGATACCAAGTTTGTCACGACCCGAGTCTACACCCAAGACGTGGCTGGCACTCAAGAACTATTGTTGGTCCCCAAGCGAACCCTCATCTTGGATAACTACAAGCGGAAGACTAACTTAAGCATTCAAAAGCTTAAAATCGAATAAGATTCAATAAACTCAACTATTCAACACTTTAACTTAAATGAACAACTTAGAATAAAAATAATATATTCAACTCGCCATAAATAGACAACTTAAGTCTTTAAAACATTTAATAAAATAAATGAATAATACAGATTTCTCAACTATACTGACTATCTATGAAGCCTCTAACTGATAACAATGGAAATTAGGACAAGACCCACAACATCCGGACTAAACTGAAAAGTAAATGAAATCCTCCGGAGATAAAGAGGCTCACCATAGTTAACTTGAACATACGAATGTATCAACATAGCTCCTGTTGATGATCCTGAATACCTGTGTCTGCATCATTAGAAGATGCAGGCCAAATGGCTCAGTACGTGGAATGTACGAGCATGTAAGGGGGATTCTAAAGTATAACATAAGCTTGAAAGAAACTGAAGAACTTACCTGGCTCAACTCAACTCAACATAACTGAACTCATTTCAATATAAAGCATTTTAAAACAAGTGCCATATAAAGAAAAAGGAAAATTGTTTAAAACATGATGTTAACTCACAATCATAATTTCATAAAAAGACATACCATGCTCCCTCTCAAAGTCTACTTCTGCAATGCATGAATGAAATCTCATACCACCATTCATACTAAGCAGAACCCCTTGAGGAACTATGCAAATACTATGGTGGGAGTTTCTCTAATCGATAATCATCACATAAGAGCTATTGTGATGATACAACGATCTTCCACACGCTGCCAATGCATTTTATACCCGGCCAAAAGTATAAGACCTGAATTACTAAGTGCATCCACTAGTTTATGCAAAAAGGATTCATCTAAAAAGTATGACCCTTTTCTACCCATGATGGCTCCATGGTTTAAGGGGGATGATAGTTGTAAGAACTCTACCCCGTCGGTGCTCAATACTACTAACAAAAATATTACATTATATTAGCTCTTTATGTTTAAAAACATACTTCTTCTGTAATTTGAGATTAGTGCTCAAAAACTTAGCTCAAAGGCTATCTTGGAAATCAAAGTTTCCCCTCTAACTTCATTTAGAAAGTGATTACTCTTTTCTGAAAACTAGCCCGAAGACTCTTTGGAAATCTCAGTTTCCGTTTTTTATTTAAATATGAAAACATTTTAAATCTCTTTGGGAATACTTAGTCCCCATATAGTTTTTGAAGAAAAGAACTTCAACTTTACTCTTTACTGAACTCAAAACTTAAGTCTTAAAATAAAGTTAAAACGTTTTTAAAAGACTTCTTAAAATATGGTTCATGCCGAATTATGAACATGAACGACTCAATGCAAGGTTTTCAATAACTATAGATAGAACCCAAATACTTGGAACTCAAGAACTTCAAGGATACTACTCATTTCAAGAATGCTCAACTCAGAGTTCATGCGGAATTATGAGCATGAACTACTCAACTCAATGACTTAAAGATACTTCTCATCTCAATACTGCTCGAATTATAGGGTTCATGCGGAATTATGGGCATGAACAATTCAACTCAAGGACTTCATGGGTAAGATGTAATACTTCCATGATTATAAATATAATCTCATAGGGGATTAGGAACTCAATACTTAGAACTTGAAGATACTACTCCTCTTAAAGGTACTCAACTGATGAAGTTCATGTGGAAGTTATGGGCATGAACGACTCGACTCAGGGGTCAAAATATCAATAAGGAACTCATGCATACGACTATTCTTATTCTCATACTTACTCAAAAATTAACTCAAATCGATGATGGATCTCAAAGGATTCACAATTGAACTCAAAGGCTTCCTTGAACTCTACTCTTAACTCTCTCCTGAATTTGAATTATGAATTCCAGTTATTATTCATGATTTGAAGGATCTCAATAACAATATAGCTATTTGATAATTAGGAATAGAACTTTTAAAAGAAACATGAATTCAAGAACTCAAAATCAAGTTATCTCAAGAATACTCAAATCTAGGGAAAGTATCCTAGATTACTTTTTTGCTGATATGAAAGTAGATGTAAGGAGTGAGGAAGAACTAGTCCAACACTATGATAGCCTTACATACCTAGAAGAACAAAAATTTTAAAGAATCTTGAACAATCTTTAAGAATCTTGAAGAATCTTGTAGAAGAACTTGAATAGAATCCTTGAAACCCTAGCTTGAAGGTAAACAATCAAGAAAACCTTTCTTGAGATTCTTGAATTAGTTTCTTGAAATCTCTATAGCCACGAATTATGATTTTCATTAGTGAACATGAAAATATGATTGTTTTGAGCCTTTTATTAGTCAAGAAATTCGTTTATGGTTTTCTTGGATGTAAAAAGACAAAAACGACTCCTTTTAATATTTTCCCGTCGGCTAATTCGTAACAGCAATGTATAGGTTACTAAAATAGACATAACTTTTTACTTAGTAATTGGATTGATGCGAAATTTGTGGCGTTGGAAAGTAGATTAAAATACCTTTAATTGGATAGGTTATGACGCACATAACTCTTTATAGTCTAAGAGATATGGTTGTTTGAAGTTGACCCAAGTAGATTCTTACATCAAAACTTAATGAAACTTCAAGAACACTTCTCAAGAACTCATCAAGAACTTAAATTCTTAAATTTCAAGAACGAAATTACGCTGAATAAATCATGATTGGCGTGTGGGTGAAAGAACCCAACACTATGGAACCTTACATACCTCTTAGGGATCAAACCCATGGCGATAATCCGCAACAACTCTCAAGAATCTCGACGAACGCCTTCATCCTTTCTCTTTTCTCTTTTTCTCTCTTCTTCTTTTCTTTTCTTGAACTCTCAACTAAAACCCTAGGCGTAAACTAGGATTATAAAACTGAACCTAATAGGGTTAGACCCCTAAAATATTACTAAAAATGAATTAAATCTGATTGGATAAGGAGAAGACCAAAATACCCCTCACTATTTTCGGCTAACTTTCCTTAACTGGACAGCATAACTGCAAAAGGTCATATCTCACTCATCCGAACTCGAAACTTAGATAACTCAGCGGCGTTGGAAAAATAATTAAAAGGTCTTTCCTACGATATCTTTTAGCACATCTAACTCATCCTGTTATACGAGTTATGATTATTTCAAGTTGACCCAAAACTCATAACTTAAGTATAACTTGTAAAATTTCAGATTTTTCTATTTCCAATTTAGTTCTTTTTCGATCTCAAGGTGCTACATCTAGTGAACTTAACACTTAAGAAATTTTAATTTCTCAGTAAAATCCTACTCACAACGAAGGATGGTTCAAATCTTAGCTCAAAAAATTTTATGGGGTGTTACATAACCTTTATCGTCTAGTTAGACATGATAGCTAGTCATTATACATGTTCAAGTTTTTCATCTATTGCCAGACTGAAATAAGTCTCATTGCATCCACCACTGGAGAACATATATCCATCTAATAATGTTAGGACTTCTACGAAAACCCTTTATGCTCAGAGGCACAAACCGTACTTTATATCTTACGGTTATACTTGCACACAATGATTCATTTGTACCCTACTGACATATATTTTGATCTATGAACTATAAGTTCAAAAACATCACTTTTCTAAGTGAAACAAAATATACTTGAATGCATTTTATTTGGCCAATCATTTATCTGTCCACATTATATGACAGATTCGAATTTAAGATCCTCGTAACCATTTATAGCATTGAGTGCTACTTCATATTAAAGATATCGTCGACAGTCATTTTGACTCGATTCCAATACGACATAACTTATCGAGATCTCTTCATTTTTCATCATTTTCAGGTACTTGAACCTTTGCCAAGGTTTTATGAAGTGTTATGTCATAGTGCTCTTTCAAAGCACTTACCTTGTTATCATGACCATTTTGATAATTTTCTCCTCTCCTTCCTCAAAGAGTTTCAAGTTTGGAATAGATTAGTCTATCAAGCTTCTGGTGAACCATAGACTCTATTCTTCAAGGACTATTTATTGGAGCATTTGCAGCTTAATTAAAATATTGGGTCAGAATATACATCTGGCAAATTATTTGCAACATTTTGCAAATGAATTATCTCTTGAACTTCAAGTTCACATTTTTTTTAATGAGGATCTAGATAATTCACCCCACACATAGTTGCTAACGAGGATCTAGATAATTTACCCCACACATAATTTTCAGTTGCTAAACATATCTCCCCCTAATGTTAGGAAATCTAACATTTACCCCCAACCTCTTTAGGGGATCCATCTTTGCGTGTGCTGGAGCATAAAATCAGATGTGCACACATCAAATTTTTAGATGGACATTATTTGGTTCCTGACCCTAAACCAATTGTGATGGGAGAACCTTGTTAGTTTGATGCATACATATTAAATAAACTCATCTCATACCAAATTTTATTTGAGAGATTTGTTCTCATAATCAATGATCTAGCTATAATTGGAGGCATACATTTTCTTCTATGCCAACCATCAAGATAATTTTATAGTTTGGAATTGTGCTCTTAATTTAATAATTCGAGCAAACAACTTTAAAAACCCAATTTGTAAGTTGATACAAATGCACATGTGACCATACCATAGATGCATCTATTAAATCATAATAGTAAGCGGTCCACATGGTAGGTGAACGAGCCCATATTCACCTTTCTATATGTTCCAAATAATTTCAGAGGATACCTCTGCACCTTAGTTGATACAGTTATCATTTTATCATTAGAACAAACAACACAAGAGAATTCTTCAAGAATCTTTTATTTCTTCAAACATGTAGTCATGTGAATTCTCAATTTCTTTTGCATCACATCTGAACCAGAATGCTCAACCGGTTATGCTAACTGATATTTATTCTAGTAAACTTCTAGTTTAATTTTTCATGTGATTCCTTCATCATGCCCATATCTTTAGACAACAAACAAGATAAAGACGGGTAACCTTTTATGTAAATATCCATAAACCGCTTTGATTGTAGTAATTTGAAGGTATTTAATCTTTCAATAATTTATAGTCTCAATATAACAATCTTTCTTTTCAATTCCTCCGAAACTTAAAACGTTTCTTTTGAGACTTACTACAACCTCAATATTATGAGCTATTTCATTTGCTAGAAAGTAGCAAACTAGTCCTTCCGAAACTTTCAATTAATTTTGTGTACTACCACAAATTTCACAACAGCATTCTTATGGTGACCATCTCCTTCAAGGGAGAAAATTATTATTATTGTCATGGTTAAAATTATTACTGCACGACTTATTTCTTGACAACCAATGATAAATTTGTGTTGCCACACAATAATATTTATTTTTGTCATGGTCACAACATTTATAGGAAAGAATTATTTCTTTCTTTTGTCCAGCAATAGTTCATGATTGAACAAACCACAATATTTGTGATGTACTCAAAGTATATGATCAAATAATCATTTATGTCAAAATATATCTTTTCAATCTCTCAAACCTCCCGTAGAGGTAGATGTGACATTTATCCAACAATTCATGAACATTTTCTTATCCATACGAACACAAGTCACATTTTTTTTCAAGAAATGGACAATAACCATTTGTACATGCTCCAAAATTTTTATTAGAAACTCACTGTCATGCTTTGACATTATCAAATTTATGTGACTCACATCAACATCACTTTAAAAGGTCAAATGTACCAATTGTACTACCACTTTGTATTCTTTTATTTTGATGGAGCATTTACAAAACTTTTCAAATTGGGTTGCATCAACAATAATGTGTCCAATATCTTTTCATAAAACTTTGATGGATAAATATTACCTTCATATTTGAAGGATCATCTTAAGATCAAATCTGCCCAATAACCTTTCGTACCACTTTGATGGACAAAATTACCTTCATAATTAAAGGACCATCTTAAGAACTCATAATGTTCTTCCTTTTAATTACAACAATGATGATCATTAACATTTTACCACACTCATATTCGTACATTCAACCACTTGTTATTTTTCAGACATATTATGCACTGCTACCACATTCACATAAAAGAATGGAGCAAATTAATTGGGCAAATTTCATCACTTTCAGTCAAAAGTATACAACTTTATGTTAGTCATCATCATATCATCACTGTAACATCTCGCCAATTTGAAAAAACTAGGAAAAAGTTAGGAATTGGAAATAACCATTTTTGGAAAGAATATAAAAATCTAGAAATTTGGTAAGCATGTTAAGTTGAGTTTTTGGTCAACTTTAAACAACCATAACTCCTAGCTCAGGATGAGTTAAGTGTGTTTCCAGATATCGTAGGAAAGATCTTGGAATAATCTTTCCAACACCAACTAGTTTGGGCGATCCCAAGTTTGTATAAGTGAGATATGCCCATTCAAAGTTGGGTAGTTCAAATAAGAAAATGTCCAATCCGGATTCTAAAGGGTGTTTTGGTCTTTTCCATACCCTATTAAATTATTTCATTTTGGTAATTAAGTTAGGGTCTAATTAAAATTACACCAGTTTGGAAAAGTTGAAGTTCACGCTAGGGTTTGGAGAAAAGAGAAAAGAGGAGAAAGGAGAAGAAAAGTTTAAAGTTCGTCGATTGCTTGGAGATTTTCGTGTGGATTTCACCGAGGATTTAATCCTACAATGTATGTGAGGTTTTAATAACATTGGGTTCGTTCACCCACATTCCAAACATGTTTATTTCAGCGTGAATTCATCCTAAAAGAGTTTGAAAGTTGATGTTCTTGATATGTATTCTTGAATTTGATATTGTTCTTGAGTTGGGCTGAAATTGAGAAGTTTCTGAGATCATTACGTCAAATTATTGAGTTGGTTGAAATTAGGTTCTTAGGTACATTTGTTGGGTATTTTTATCTAAAAGTAATTTGGGAAAAGGAATTGAGTTTGGGCGAATTGGGGCTGGAAAACGAAGTAGAAATTTAGTCGGGCAAATCTAGACACTAGCTCTGCGTCGCGGACTTGTTCCCTAGATTTGGGAAAAATGCCTTCGCTTCGCAGAGCGGTCACGAACCGTTCTGCCTCAAAAAGTATTTTTGTGAATAAAATTTAAATACATCTCCGCGTCGCGGACCTACCCTCAAACAATGATTATTTTATCTTTTCTCAAGTTTAGCTATCTAAAAGCACTCCTAAACATCATGAGATCTTTCCTATCACAAATCACGATCCTTAAATTCATAATTCAATTGAAGTAAAGTTAAGAGTCAAGTTTAGAATTTAAGAAGCAAGTCAAGAAAAGTTCATTAAAGTTTTTCACAAACGTTTTAACTTTGTTCTAAGACTTAAGTTTTAAGGTAAGCAAAGAGTAAAGAGTTGACTTCATTCCTGTAAAAGTTATAAAGGAACTAAGTATTCCCAAGAGTTTAAAATGTTTTCACATTTGAACAAGAAAGACAAAGCTTTTAAGCTAACTTTTGAGTAATTATCTCACACCAAAGAAAGAAGTTTACTTTAAAAACATATGAGCTAAGTATATTTTGGGAGTAGTATTGATAGTCAGTTATCTTGCATTTGAGTTCTTTTCTTATTCCTTAAAGTCTTCCGCTGAGTAAGTAAGTCAGGCCAAGGGTTCGCTTGGGGCCAACAATGGTTCTTGAGTGCCAACCACGTTCGGGTGTAGGCTCGGGGTGTTACAAACTTGGTATTAGAGAACAGAGTTCAAGATTCCTAGGGAGTCTATGAAGCCTTGTCTATAGAATCCTAGTTATCGGTGTGAAACATGCCACATCTATAATTAGGAGGCTTCAACACTTAGGAAAATTATCTCACTTCTTTCACACTCATTTCGTGTGTTAGAGTTTGATCTCTAAAGAGTTTCCTTCTAATTCATGCTTGCGCGTGTTTTCAGATAATCATGCCTCCATAAAAAGCTGTCAGAGATCATCCTACTAGAAGAAATGTTAAGGAGCAAGGGGTACCCAATGCACCTGAAGTGCAACCCCAAGGAGAGGTTATCAATGCTGAGTTCCATGAGGCTATCCGAATGTTGATCCAAGTTGTGACCAACCAAGCTGGGCAACAAAGAGGAGCTAGACAGGAAGTGACTGATACTTTGAGGATTTGAGAGTTCTTGAGGATAAATCCTCCAAGTTTCACGAGTTCAAGCACTACTAAGGATCCAGAGAGTTTTGTTGAGGAACTGAAAAAGATATTTGAGGTTATGCATGTTGCCGATACTGAGAGAGTTGAACTAGCTGCATATAAACTGAAGAATGTTGCTAGGACTTGGTTTGTCCAGTGGAAAGAGGATAGAGTTGAGGATGCACCACCTGCGAGTTGGGCATGTTTTAAGCAGGCCTTCTTGGGTAGTTTCTTTCCCCGAGAACTGAAAGAGGCTAAGGTACGAGAATTTCTTACTCTTAAGCAAGATTCTTTAAGTGTTCATGAGTATGGGTTGAAGTTAACCCAACTGTCCCACTATGCTCCAAAAATGGTTGCGGATATGAGGAGTAGAATGAGTCTATTTATTGCTGGGTTGTCCCGTCTGTCAAGCAAGGAGGGTAGGGCAATGATGCTAATTGGGGGACATGGATATATCGAGGTTAATGGTATATGTGCAATAATTTGAGGAAGAGAAGTTGAGGGATAGGGAAAAGTTTAGTAACAAGAAGGCTAATACAGGGAATGAGTCCGGATAGCAGAAAAGTAATGTGAACCGTTCATCCTTTCAGTAAAAGCAAAAGGGACCAGCTCCATCATCTGCTAGTGCACCTGTACCCAGAAACAAAGGTGAGTATAATGGTCAAAATTCACAGAACTTCAGAGCTACCTGCGTAGTCTCAAGGTAGTGTCGCACAAAGTGGTAACTGGGCTCTTGCATGTGCTAGGTGTGGTAGAACCCACCCAGGTAAGTGTCGCAATGGCTAATTAGGTTGTTTCAAGTGTGGACAAGAGGATCACTTCATCAAAGAGTGCCCTAAGAATAGCCAACGTAGTGGAAATCAGGGCAATAGAGCTCAATCTTCATTAGTTGCTCCACCAGACAAGGCTGCACCTAGAGGAGCTACATTTGGTACTGATGGAGGAGCAAACTGCCTTTATGCGATCTCTAGTCGCCAAGAGCAAGAGAACTCTCCAGATGTTGTCACTGGTATGATCAAAGTCTTTACTTTTGATGTTTATGCTTTGCTAGACCCTGGAGCAAGTTTATCTTTTGTAACCCTTTATGTTCCAAATAAGTTTGATGTTATTCCTGAGAAAATCTGTGAACCTTTTTGTGTTTCTACATCTGTTGGGGAGTCTATTCTAGCTGAGCGAGTATATCGTGATTGTGTCATTTCCATCAACCACAAA
Organism: Solanum commersonii; assembly: GCA_029007595.1. Lineage (NCBI taxonomy): Eukaryota > Viridiplantae > Streptophyta > Magnoliopsida > Solanales > Solanaceae > Solanum > Solanum commersonii. Next base: position 5,222,950 of record JAJTWQ010000002.1, on the reverse strand, counting down.
GACATAATGGCTGATTTAATTTATTTAGACATGGTAGATTTTTATGTCATTCTAGGTATGGACTGGCTTCATGCTTGTTATGCCTCCATTGATTGTAGAACTCGAGTTGTCAAGTTCCAAATTCCTAATGAGCTAGCCTTAGAGTGGAAAAGTGGTTCAGCAGTGCCTAAAGGTCATTTTATTTTGTACCTTAAGGCAAGAAAGTTAGTTTCCAAGGGGTGTGTCTATCACTTAGTCCGAGTTAATGACTCTAGTGTTGAGATACCTCTTATTCAGTCAGTTCCTATAGTAAAAGAGTTTTCAGAAGTTTTTCCATATGATCTACCCGGAGTCCCTCCTGAGAGATAGATAGACGTCGGTATAGATACTATTCTTGATACTCGTCCTATCTCTATTCCGCCATATAGCATGGCACCAGCAGAGTTGAAAGAGTTAAAAGTGCAGTTGAAAGATCTTTTAGAGAAAGATTTCATTCGACTAAGCATCTCACCTTAGGGCGCTCCAGTCCCATTTGTGAGGAAGAATGATGGTTCCCTTACAATATGTATAGATTATCGCTAGTTGAACAAGGTTACCATCAAGAACAAATATCCTCTTCCAAGAATTAATGATCTTTTCGATCAGCTTCAGGGTGCTTCTTGTTTTTTTAGGATAGACCTCAAATCTAGCTACCATCAATTGAAAGTAAGTGAATGTGATATTCCCAAGACAGCATTCAGGATCCGTTATGGTCACTTTGAGTTTCTAGTCATGTCATTCGATTTGACCAATGCACCTACAGCATTCATGGACCTTATGAATATAGTTTTTAGACCTTATTTAGATATGTTTGTTATCGTCTTCATTGATGGCATACTAATCTATTCAAGGAATGAAGAAGATCATGCTAGCCATCTTAGAATAGTTCTTCAGACTTTGAAAGATAAGGAGTTATATGCTAAGTTATCTAAATGTGAGTTTTGGCTTGAGTTTGTGGCGTTCTTTGCCCACATAGTTTCCAGTGATAGAATTAGAGTTGATACTCAAAAGATAGAGGCAGTGCAGAATTGGCCTAGACCTATATCTCCAACTAATATTAGGAGTTTGCTAGGTTTGGATGGATATTATAGAAGGTTCATAGAGGGGTTCTCGTCTATTTCATCCCTTTTGACCAAGTTGACTCAGAAATAGTGATGTTTCAATGGTCTGAAGCTTGTGAGAAAAGCTTTTAGGAATTGAAAAAGGAGGTTAACTACTGCCAAGTGTTGACCTTACCAGAAGAGATGCAAGGCTTTGTTGTATATTGTGATGTGTACTAATGCAGAATGGCAAAGTTATAGCTTATGGCTCCAGACAGTTGAAGGTTCATGAGAAGAATTACCCAACCCATTACTTATAGTTAGCTGCTGTAGTTTTTGCATTAAAAATATGGTACCATTATCTTTATGGTGTTCATGTGGATGTGTTCACCGATCAAAGAGCCTTCAGTATGTGTTTACTTAGAAAGAGTTTAATCTCAGACAAATGAGGTGGTTGGAATTACTTAAGGATTATGACATCAGTATTCTTTATCACCCAGGTAAGGCTAATGTTGTTACTGATGCTTTAAGCAGGTTGTCTATGGGTAGTACAATCTATGTTGAGGAAGAAAAGAGAGAGTTAATGAAAGATGTGCATAGACTTGCACGCTTAGGAGTTCGACTAATGGATTCCACAGAAGGAGAAGTAATGGTGATGAATGGGGCTGAAACATCATTAATGTCAGAAGTGAAAGAAAAGTAAGACCAAGACCCAATTTTGCTTGAATTGAAGGCAAATGTTCATAAGCAAAAAGTATTAGCTTTTGAACAAGGGGGATATGGCGTTTTGAGATATCAAGGTAGATTGTGTGTACCAATGGTGGATGGACTCCAAGAGAGGATCATGGAGAAAGCTCATAGCTCCAGATATTCCATTCATCTGGGCTCCACAAAGATGTATCATGATCTAAGAGAAGTTTATTGGTGGAGTAGCATAAAGAAGGGCATTGCAGAGTTTATTGCTAAGTGTTTGAATTGCCAACAAGTTAAAGTAGAGCATCAAATGCCCCATGGTTTGGCTCAGAATATAGAACTTTCAGAATGGAAGTGGGAGATGATTAACATGGATTTCATCACAGGTTTTCCAAGGTCTCACACGCAGCATGATTCTAGATGGGTGATTGTGGATTGAATGACCAAATCAGCCCACTTTTTTGCCGATAAAGACTACCCATTCAGCAGAAGATTATGCCAGGTTATATATTCAGGAGATGGTAACACTTCATGGAGTCCCTGTTTCGATTATATCAGATAGGGGTGCATAATTTACTGCACAGTTTTGGAAGTCATTCCAGAAAGGCTTGGGTTCAAAGGTGAACTTGAGTAGTGCTTTTCATCCTCAGACAGATGGTCAATCAGAGTGCACTATTCAGACCTTGGAGGATATATTGATGAATTGTGTGATTGATTTCAAAGGTAATTGGGATAATCACCTACCTCTTATTGAGTTTACTTACAACAATAGTTACCACTCGAGGAGAAGGTGTAGATCTCCTATTCGATGGTGTTGGTGAAGCAGGGTTGATAGGAGCAGATTTGGTTCATCAAGCTATAGAGAAAGTGAAACTGATTCAAGAGAGGTTGAAAATGGTGCAGAGTCGTCAGAAATACTACACTGATGTTAGGAGAATGGAGTAGATGATTGGGTATACTTGAACGTTTCACCCATGAAGGGTGTCATGAGATTTAGTAAGAAGGGGAATGTAACACCCCAAAAAAAATTGAGCTAAGACTTGACTAATCCTTCGTTGTGAGTAGGATTTTTATCGAGGAATTAAAATTTATTAAGTGTTAAGTTCACTAGATGTAGCACCTTGAGTTCAAAAAAGAAATAAATTGGAAATAGCAAAATCTGAAATTTTGCAAGTTAAGCTAAGTATGAGTTTTGGGTCAACTTCAAACGACAATAACTTCTAGCTCAAGATGATTTAGGTGTGATACCAAATACCATAAGAAATACATTTGAATTATCTTTCCAATGCAACCGAGTTTTCTTAGTTTCAATATTGTATGAGGAAGATAAGTCCATTCGAAGTTGGGCTGTCTAGATAAGGAAAGTCAAAACCAAATTTTAGAGGTTATTTTGTTCTTTTCCTTACCCAATCAGATTTAATTTGTTTTTAGTAATATTTTAGGGGTCTAATCTAATTAGGTTCTGTTTTATAATCCTAGTTTACACCTAGAGTTTTAGTTGAGAGTTCAAGAATAGAAAAGAAGAAGAGAAAAGAGAAAGGATCAAAGAGTTCGTCAAAATTCTTGAGAGTTATTGCGGATTGTCGCCATGGGTTTGATCCCTAAGAGGTAAGTAAGCTTCCATAGTATTGGGTTCTTTCACCCACACGCCAATCATGATTTATTCAGCGTAATTTCATTCTTGAAATTTAAGGATTTAAGTTCTTGATGAATTCTTGATAAGTGTTCTTTAAGTTTCATTAAGTTTTGATGTAAGATTCTACTTGGGTTAACTTCAAACGACCATATCTTTTAGAATATAACGAGTTACGTGAGCCATAACCTATCCAATTAAAGGTATTTGAATCTACTTCCCAACGCCCCCAATTTCGCGCAAATCCAATTTATGAGTAAAATGTTATGTCTATTTTAGTAACCTATACAGTGTTGTTACGAATTTGTCGATGGGAAAATATTAAAAAGAGTCGATTTCTATTTTTACCTCCAAGAAAACCATAAACGAATTTTTTGACTAATAAAAAGCTCAAAATAATCAGATTTTCATATTCACTAATGAAAATCATAATTCTTGGCCATGGAGATTTCAAGAAACTAATTCAAGAATCTCTAGAAAGGTTTTCTTGATTGTTTCCCTTCAAGCTAGGGTTTCAAGGCTTCTAATCAAGTTCTTCTTCAAGATTATTCAAGAATCTTGTTCTTCTAGGTATGTAAGGCTATCATAGTGTTGGACTAGTTCGTCCTCACACCCTCCATCTACTTTCAGATCAGTAAAAGAGTAATCTAAGATACTTTCCCTAGATTTGAGTATTCTTGGGATAAGTTGATTTTGAGTTCTTGAATTCATGTTTTTTTAAAAAGTTCTATTCCTAATTATCAAATAGCTATATTGTCATTGAGATCCTTCATATCATGAATCATAACCCTTGAATTCATAATTCAAATTCAAGAGAGAGTTAAGAGTAGAGTTCAAGGAAGCCTTTGAGTTCAATTGTGAATTCTTTCAGATCCATCATCGATTTGAGTTAATATTTGAGTAAGTAAGTATGAGAATGAGAAGAGTCGTATACATTAGTTCCTTATTGATATTTTGACCCTTGGGTCGAGTCGTTCATGCCCATAACTTTCGCATAAACCTCATCAGTTGAGAACCTTTAAGAGGAGTAGTATCTTCAAGTTCTAAGTATTGAGTCCCTAATCCCCTATGAGATTTTATTTATAATCATGGCACTATTACATGTTACCCATGAATTCCTTGAGTTGAATTGTTCATGCCCATAATTTCGCATGAACCCTATAAGTCGAATAGTCTTGAGATAAAAGTATATTTGAGTCCTAGAGTTGAGTAGTTCATGTTCATAATTCCGCATGAACCCTCTGAGTTGAGCATTATTGAAATGAGTAGTATTAGTGAAGTTCTTGAGTTCCAAGTATTGAGATCTATCTATGGTTATTGAAAACCTTGCATCGAGTCGTTCACGTCCACAATTCGTCATGAACCATATTTTAAGAAGTCTTTTACAAATGTTTTAACTTTGTTTTAAGACTTAAGTTTTGAGTTCAGTAAAGAGTAAAGTTGAAGTTCTTTTCTTCAGAAAGTATATGGGGACTAAGTATTCCCAAAGAGATTTAAAATGTTTTTCACATTTAAATAAGAACGGAAACTGAGATTTCCAAAGAGCCTTCGGGATAGGTTTCAAAAAATAGTAATCACTTTCTAAATGAAGCAAGAGGGGAAGCTTTGATTTCCAAGATAGCCTTTGAGCTAAGTTTTTGAGCACTAATCTCAAATCACAAAAGAAGTATGTTGTTAAACATAAAGAGCTAATATAATGTAATATTTTTGGGAGTAGTATTGAGCACCGATGGGGAAGACTTCATACAACTATTAGCCCCCTTAAACCATGTATCCATCATGGGTAGAAAATGGTCATACTTTTTAGATGAATCATTTTTTCATAGACTAGTGGATCCACTTTGTAATTCAGGTCCTATACCTTTGGTCGAGTATAGGCTGCATTGGCACCGTGCGGAAGATCGTTGTATCATCACAATAGCTCTTATGTGATGGTTGTCGATTAAAGAAACTCCCACAGTAGTATTTGCTTGGTTCCTCAAGGGACTCTGCTTAGTATGAATGGGGGTATGGGACTTCATTCATGCATTGCACAATTAGACTTTGAGAGGGAGTATGGTATGTCTTTTATGATATTATGATTATGAGTTAACATCATGTTTTAAACAGTTTTCCTTTTTCTTTATATTGCACTTGTTTTAAACTGCTTTATATTGAAATGAGTTCAGTTATGTTGAGTTGAGTTGAGCCAGGTAAGTTCTTCAGTGTCTTTCAGATTATTTCAAGCTTATGTTATGCTTTAGAATTCCCCTTACATGCTCGTACATCCCACATACTGAGCCATTTGGCCTGCATCTTTTCATGATGCAAACACAGGTATTCAGGTTCATCAACCGAAGATTCATTGATACATGCAGGAGTTCGAGTTAGCTATGATGAGCCTCCTTATATTTGGAGGATTATATTTACTTTTCAGTTTAGTCAGGATGTCGTGGGCCTTGTCCCAACTTCCATATTTATCAGTTAGAGGCTTCATAGATAGTCAGTACAGTTGAGCAGGCTGTATTATTCATTTATTTTATTAAATATTTTAAAGACTTAAGTTGCCTATATTATGGCGAGTTCAATATATTATTTTTATTGTAAGTTGTTCATTTAAGTTAAAGTTTTTAAAAGTTGAGTTTATTGAATTTTATTCAGTTTTTAAGATTTTGCATGTTTAAGTTAGTAATCCGCTTGTAGTCAGCCAGGATGAGGGTTCGCTTGGGGACCAGCAATGGTTCTTGAGTGCCGGCCACATCCAGGGTATAGACTCGGGTCGTGACAAACTTGGTATCATAGCACAGAGTTTAAGTGTCCTAGGGTGTCTTTGAAGTCATGTCAAGTAGGATATTGTTTATGATTGTGAGGGCCCCACTTTTATAAATGAGGGACTACAGACATTTAAGAAAAGTTTCCCTTCTTTCATACTCTTAATCATGCAATAGATCTAAGTTATAGAGATTTATCCATGCTCGTGTGTTTCTCAGAATCATTCGACTACCCATCATGCTAGAGGTGGTTGAAAAGCAGAGTCAGTTCTTTGTCGATGAGTTGTTCTTAGCAAGAGTTTTGAGGAAGTCATGAGACTCCAAAGGGGCTTAAGAGAAGTCCAAGAGTAAGTTATGTGTTCAGTTTCAGAGGAATGCACCCATATTCATTTGAATCGTGCGTTTGAGCTAAAAGTGAGTTGTACTCTTTTCCTTAGCCTTGTTTTAGCTGAGATCCTTATAAGGAGTTATGTTTAGAGCTTGGGTATGATTTTCACCCAAAAAGGTAACATGAGTTATGAAATCACGAGCAATAGTAGTGAAAGTTCCCAGAGTTAGGGGAAAGTATGCAAAGGTATAGAGATCTATGAAAGGGAGATAGTGATGGGGGTAGATTATGTTACTATAGTCATGCACCTAGTAAGTTATTAATGAGGAGTTTTCCCTTATGGGTAGAGTAAGAGTTGCTAGTCAAGATGAGATAGAGTATATATTTGTTAACCAGAATAGAGTCGATGTTGATGTGCCATCGTATTTGAGGAGACTAAATTCATGTGTTGAATAAGAGAGTAGAATATTCATAAAGTGATAGATCTAAGCTATTTTTATGATCTGTTTGAGAGGTTCATGATGTTCATAAGGTTATAGAACTGATCAAGTAATGAAGTATAGTATAGTAGGTGAGCAATCGTATTGATATTCGGGTTTAGTAATAAACATTTAGCTTGAATTTGAGATGAGTGTCATGATCCAAAGAATGACAACATGAGGGTGATGATGTTAGTCTTGAGATTTGATCTAGTAGACTTGACATAGAGTAGGTGAGGAATTGAGATGTTGCTGCAATAAATGTGATTAGTACAAGTAAGAGACCCAAACCTTTAGATAAGGGCAGCGAAATGTGACTAAGTCACAAGAGTAACTAGAGCATTAAGAGGTGTACCGAGAGGGTATGTAATCAGAAGAGGTTAAGGGAAACACCTTAGAAAGAGGTCTTAGTACCGCTTATGGAGAGTTTGGTAGGCATGAGATAAACTTCTCCCAAGTGTTAGATTAAAAGAAGAGGTAGACAATTTAGAGATGATGGAATATGTCCATAGCTTTCAAGTGTTAGCTTTAGACCTAAGGGGGAGATGACAAGATGAGAAATCAAGGCAACTGTTGACAATTTCTTAAGGAGCTGGTTAGTAGGAGTCCATGGAGTTGTTTGAGTACTAAGCTTGAATATGGTGGTAAGGAGTAATAGTCTTGGAATGAGATTCCCTATAGATAGGTATAGAATCTGAACTTAAGGATTTGGGTTAATCTTGAATATAGTGAGAGCGTACCATTAGCCTCACACCTTAGTAAGAGTAACCTATTCCATACCCAGTCCAGTCGTCATTCGAGGACAAATGATCCCAAGGGGGAGATATTGTAACACCCCAAAAAAAAATTGAGCTAATACTTGAACGATCCTTTGTTGTGAGTAGGATTTTTACCGAGGAATTAAAATTTACTAAGTATTAAGTTCACTAGATGTATCAGCTTGACTTCGAAAAAGAACTAAATTGGAAATAGCAAAATCTGAAATTTTGCAAGTTAAGCTAAGTATGAATTTTGGGTCGACTTCAACCAACCATAACATCTAGCTAAATATGATTTAGGTGTGATACCATATACCGTAGGGAATATATTTGAATTATCCTTCCAACGCCACCGTGTTTGCTCAGTTTCAGTATCATATGATGGAGATATATCCATTCGAAATTGGGTTGTCTAGATAAGGAAAGTCAAAATCGGATTTTAAAGGGTTGTTTTGGTATTTTCCTTACCCAATCAGATTTAATTCATTTTTAGTAACATTTTAAGGGTCTAATCTGATTAGGTTCAGTTTTCTAATCCTAGTTTACACCTAGGGTTTTAGTTGAGAGTTCAAGAAGAGAAAAGAGAAAGGATCGAAGCATTCGTCGAAATTCTTGAGAGTTGTTGTGGATTGCCGCCATGTGTTTGATCCCTAAGAGGTATGTAAGCTTCTATAGTGTTGGGTTCTTTCACCCACATGCCAATCATGATTTATTCAGCGTAATTTCATTCTTGAAATTTAAGGATTTAAGTTCTTGATGAGTTCTTGATAAGTGTTCTTGAAGTTTCATTAAGTTTTTGATGTAAGATTCTACTTGGGTCAACTTCAAATGACCATATCTCTTAGAATATAAATATTTATGTGAAACATAACCTATCCAATTAAAGGTATTTGAATTTACTTTCCAACGCCACCAATTTCGCGTCAATCTAATTTTCGATTAAAAAGTTATGACTATTTTAGTAACCTATACAGTGTTGTTACGAATTAGCCGATGGGAAAATATTAAAAAGAGTCGTTTTTATCTTTTTACCTCCAAGAAAATCATAAACGAATTTCTTGACTAATAAAAGGCTCAAAACAATCAAATTTTCATCTTCACTAATGAAAATCATAATTCTTGGCCATAGAGATTTCAAGAAACTAATTCAAGAATCTCTACAAAGGTTTTCTTGATTGTTTACCTTCAAGCTAGGGTTTCAAGGCATCTAATCAAGTTCTTCTTCAAGATTCTTCAAGAATCTTGTTCTTCTAGGTATGTAAGGCTATCATAGTGTTGGACTAGTTCGTCCTCACTCCCTACATCTACTTTCATATCAGTAAAAGAGTAATCTAAGATACTTTCCCTAGCTTTGAGTATTCTTGAGATAACTTGATTTTGAGATCTTGAATTCATGTTTATTTTAAAAGTTCTATTCCTAATTATAGAATAGCTATATTGTTATTGAGATTCTTCATATCATGAATCATAACTCTTGAATTCATAATTCAAATTCAAGAGAGAGTTAATAGTAGAGTTCAAGGAAGCCTTTGAGTTCAATTGTGAATCCTTTCAGATCCATCGTCGATTTGAGTTAAGTTTTGAGTAATTAAGTATGAGAATGAGAAGAGTCGTATACATGAGTTCCTTATTGATATTTTGACCGTTGAGTTAAGTCGAGTCGTTCATGCCCATAACTTCCGTATGAACTTCATCAGTTGAGTACCTTTAAGAGGAGTAGTATCTTCAAGTTCTAAGTATTGAGTTCCTAATACCCTATGAGATTATATTTATAATCATGGCACTATTACATGTTACCCATAAAGTCCTTGAGTTGAATTGTTCATGCCCATAATTTTGCATGAACCCTATAAGTCGAACAGTCTTGAGATGAGAAGTATATTTGAGTCCTTGAGTAGAGTAGTTCAAGCTCATAATCTCGCATGAACCCTCTGAGTTGAGCATTCTTGAAATGAGTAGTATTAGTGAAGTTCTTGAGTTCCAAGTATTGAGATCTATCAATGGTTATTGAAAACCTTGCATCGAGTCGTTCACGTCCATAATTCGGCATGAACCATATTTTAAGAAGTCTTTTTACAAATGTTTTAACTTTGTTTTAAGACTTAAGTTTTGAGTTCAGTAAAGAGTAAAGTTAAAGTTTTTCTCTTCAAAAAGTATATGGGGACTAAGTATTCCCAAAGAGATTTAAAATGTTTTTCACATTTAAATAAGAACGGAAACTAAGATTTTCAAAGAGCCTCCGGGCTAGTTTGTAGAAAAGAGTAATCGCTTTCTAAATGAAGCAAGAGGGCAAGCTTTGATTTCCAAGATAGCTTTTGAGCTAAGTTTTTGAGCACTAATCTCAAATCACAGAAGAAGTATATTTTTAAACATAAAGAGCTAATATAATGTAATATTTTTGGGAGTAGTATTGAGCACCGATGGGGAAGAGTGCATACAACTATCAGCCCCCTTAAACCATGTAGCCATCATGGCTAGAAAAGGGTCATACTTTTTAGATGAATTATTTTCGCATAGACTAGTGGATCTACTTAGTAATTCAGGTCCTATTCCTTTGGTCGAGAATAGGATGTGTTGGCAGCGTGCGGAAGATCGTTGTATTATCAAAATAGCTCTTATGTGATGGTTGTCGATTAGAGAAACTACCACAATAGTATTTGCTGGTTCCTCAAGTGGTTCTGCTTAGTATGAATGAGAATATGAGACTTTATTCATGCATTGCACAAGTAGACTTTGAGAGGGAGCATGGTATGTCTTTTATGATATTGTGATTATGAGTTAAAATCATGTTTTAAACAGTTTTCCTTTTTCTTTATATTGCACTTGTTTTAAACTACTTTACATTGAAATGAGTTCAGTTATGTTGAGCCAGGTAAGTTATTCAATTTCTTTCAGATTCTTTCAAGCTTATGTTATACTTTAGAATTCCCCTTTCATGCTCATATATTCCACGTACTGGGTCATTTGGCCTGCATCTTTTCATGATGTAGACACAGGTATTCGGGATCATCATCAGGAGATTCGTTGATACATCCGGGAGTTCGAGTTAGTTATGGTGAGCCTCCTTATTTTCGGAGGATTTCATTTACTTTTCAGTTTAGTCAGGATGTCGTGGGCCTTGTCCCAACTTCCATCTTTATCAGTTAGAGGCTTCATAGATAGTCAGTATAGTTGAGAAGTCTGTATTATTCATTTATTATATTAAATGTTTTAAAGACTTAAGTTGCCTATATTATGGTGAATTCAATAAATTATTTTTATTCTAAGTTGTTCATTTGAGTTAAAGTTTTGAAAAGTTGAGTTTATTGAATTTTATTCAGTTTTTAAGCTTTGGCATGCTTAAGTTAGTCATCCGCTTGTAGTAAGCCAAGATGAGGGTTCGCTTGGGGACCAGCAATGGTTCTTAAGTGTCGGCCACGTCCAAGGTGTAGACTCGGGTAGTGAAAAGGAAGCTTAGTCCACGGTATATGGGCCCCATAGAATATCGAAAAGGGTATGTAATGTAGCTTATGAGTTGGAGCTACCATAAGAGTTAGTTGCAGTTCATCCAGTTTTTCACGTCTTCATGTTGAAAAAGTGCATGGGAGATCCTTCACTTATCATATCAACTGAAGATATTAGGATCAAGGATAGCCTATTCTATGAAGAGATTCCGGTTCAGATTTTAGATCGCCAAGTTCACAAGTTGAGGACTAAGGAAGTAGCATCAGTCAAAGTCCTTTTGAGGAATCAATTTGTTGAGGAAGATACTTGGGAAGCTGAGGAATATATAAAGAAAAGGTATCCACATCTATTTGAAACCGAAGAAGTTCCAGACCAAGGTACTAATTCTATTCTTAGTACTCTTTCATTTATAAGTTACCATGTTGAAATTGCTTTGCTTATTGGGTGTTTGAGTTGAATGTTAGATGTTACACCCTTAGCCTAGTAAGAGTAATCTCATTCGAGGATGAATGTTCCCAAGGGTGATATATTGTAACATCTCGCTAATTTGAAATAACTAGGAAGAAGTTAGGAATTGGAAATAACCAGTTTTGGAAAGAATATAAAAATCTGGAAATTTGTTAAGTATATTAAGTTGAGTTTTTGGTCAACTTCAAACTACCATAAATCCTAGCTCAGGATGAGTTAGGTGTGTTTCCAGATATCATAGAAAATATCTTGGAATGATCTTTTCAATGCCTCCAAGTTTGCACGATTCCGATTTCGTATGAGTGAGATATGCTCATTTGAAGTTAGGTTGTTCAAATAAGGAAATGTCCAATCCGAATTTTAAAGGGTGTTTTGGTCTTTTCCATACCCTATTAATTTATTTCATTTTTGGTAATTAAGTTAGGGTCTAATCAGAATTACACTAGTTTGGAAAAGTTGAAGTTCACGCTATGGCTTGGAGAAAAGAGAAAAAAGGAGAAAGGAGAAGAAAAGTTTAAAGTTCATCAATTTCTTGGAGATTATCGTGTGGATTTCGCCAAGGATTTAATCCTACAATGTATGTGAGGCTTTCATAACGTTGGGTTCGGACACCCACATGCCAAACATGTTTATTTCAGTGAATTCATTCTAGAAGACTTTGAAAGTTGATGTTTTTGATATGTATTCTTGAATTTGATATTGTTCTTGAGTTGGGCTGAAATTGAGAAGGTTCTGAGATCATTACGTCAAATTATTGAGTTGGTTGAAGTTAGGTTCTTAGGTACATTTGCTGGGTATCTGTATCTAAAAAGAATTTGGGGAAAAAAGCCGAGTTTGGGCAAATTGGGGTTGGAAAACGAAGAAGATATTTAGTCGGGCAAATCTGGGCACTGGCTCCGGGTCGTGCACCTGCTTTCTAGATTTGGGAAAAATGCCTTCGTGTCACAGAGCGGTCACAGACCGTTCTGCCTCAAAAAGTATTTTCGCAACAAAATCTAAATACATCTCCGCATCGCAGACCTACCCTCAGACAATGATTTTTTTTATCTTTTCTCATGTTTAGCTATCTAAAAACACTCCTAAACATCATGAGATCTTTCCTATCACAAATCACGATCCTTGAATCCATAATTCAATTCAAGGAAAGTTAAGAGTCAAGTTTAGAAGTTAAGAAGCAAGTCAAGAGAAGTTCATTAAAATTTTTCAAAAGTCTTTCACAAACGTTTTAACTTTGTTCTAAGACTTAAGTTTTAAGTTAAGCAAAGAGTAAAGAGTTGAGTTTATTTCTCCAAAAATTATAAGGGAACTAAGTATTCCCAAGAGTTTAAAATGTTTTCACATTTAAACAAGAAAGGGAACATCGATTCCAACAAAGCTTTTAAGCTAAGTTTTGAGTAATTATCTCAAACCAAAGAAAGAAGTTTGTTTTAAAAACATATGAGCTAAGTATATTTTTGGAGTAGTATTGAGCACCGATATGGGGATGCGAGTTCATATTAACTCAAGTCTCCATAAACCATGTAGCCATCATGGGTAGTAAAGGATCATACATTTTAGATGACTCATTAAGATGCTTTAGCATAGACTAGTGGATCCACTTAGTTAAGGCGTTCTATATGAGGGCAAAGTATAGGACAGTTCTAGCAGTGTGGGCAAGACGATGTATCACCACCTAGGCGCATAGTGGTAGTTATCGGTTAGAGAAACTCCCATAGAAACTATATTACTTTATTACATGAGTAAAGTTGAGTTTGTTATTGCAGTTTCTTTAACGAACTATGTTATTTTCTACTGTTTTAAAGGCTTTATATATATTGCATGTGTTTTATTGCTTTATATTGAGTCAAGTTATTCAGGAGTTGAGTAATGTCAAGGTAAGTGTTTCTTTCAAATTCTTTTCAAGCTTAAGTTATGTTTAGCATTCCAACTCGCATACTCGTAATTCAATGTACTGATGTCAGTTGGCCTGCATCTTATTATGATGCAGACACTGGTAACCAGGATCAACATCTAGCACATCGTTGATCCAGTTGAACACTTAGAGTCTGGTAGTGAGCCTCCTTGCTTTCCAAAGGATCCCTTTTATTGCTTTCAGTATTTAGTTCATTAGGATGTTGTGGGTCTTGTCCCGACATCCATCTCAGTTATTAGAGGCTTCATAGATAGACAGACAGTGAGTTCATTTGTCTTTACTTTGTCACTGGCCTATGTTCAGATTTGAGTTGCCACTTTGGCTAAGTTAAATGTTTATTTCTAAAACATTATGAGTTAAGTTTGAGACAGTTGAGTTATCTTGCATTTTAGTTATTTTCTTAATGCTTAATGTCTTCCGCTGAGTAAGTAAGTCAGGCCAAGGGTTCGCTTGGGGCCAGCAATGGTTCTCGAGTGTCAAACACGTCTAGGGTGTAGGCTCGGGGCGTGACAATCACCACAGTGCATTAGGACTTAAACCCAATGCCTTACCCATATAAAGACACCTTTGGTCATAAATCAATGGGACCTGAACCCAACTTCTTATTATCATGATGCACCGAGACTTTAACTCGATGTCTTACCCACTTGGTGCGGTCAAACTTGAATTCACTGTCTTACCCTCAGTCAATGTCTTAATAAACCAAATGTATTACCAAAAAATAAATATTGAATACCATAAATATAATCTGAATTTGACTTAAACAAAACTAATTAATTAGAACAACATGTTGGAATCATGTAAAAGTCCCAAGTTAAAATGAATTAAAACCTTTTAACATTCCTTCTCAATATTGTTACAAAGATTTAACATAATTTACTAACCATTTTAAAATAACCACAAAATAAATTTTGTTAGTACAAATAATAAATTAATAACTCAACAAGTAAATGTTTAGATAAAGAAAAATAAAGAGGTACAAAAGTAACCAATAATGATAATCCAATCAATATGTATATGTCACATAACTCAATAACTTATCTTTTAATAAAATAAGATCATAAAGAACAATTTCTTTACAAATTATTAACTTACAACACTAATTTTAATTTTTAAATATATAAGTGATCAAATTAAAAGTTTGCCCAAAGTAAAAGCAATTTGCTAGACTCATATGATTTTGAGATGGTAAGAAAAATAATGATGCATAATCAAAAGTAAAATATAAAATAGATTATATAGTAATCTACCTTGTTTCCAAGAGAAAAATAAACACAAATATTTTTACCTTCTTTATAGTTACTTTGCTTCAATCCTTCAAAAGTAGAATATTCGTGCTGATAACGTGTTATAAAACTAAATCAAATTAAGATAAGAAATATAGAAGATAAAATTAATAGAAATATAGAGACAAGATATGAGAGTTTTTCTTATTCTTAAAAGTATTCAAGTCTTCACCAAATTTTCTAGTATATACAATATGAACCCTTATGCCTCTATTTATAGTGTAACATAGAGACATACAAAAGGTTAGTCATAAACATGACATTAACATGAATATAATGGGGAGGTTATGGAAGTGAAAATTTACAAGAATAATGGTTATAAAGGTGGAGGTTATGGAGGTTATGATTATCTTCATAATGGAGGAAAGTAATAGAGTAACTTCTTGATGTAGTGAACATCCACAATATGTTATTTTATAACAGTAATCATGATTATTTCTTTCTTATTTACTAACTTTATAGTTAAAAACAAACGTGTTGGTGACATCTTGATTTTGTATTGAATTAGTATTTCAAAATTTATGTTTTACTAAATGCTTTTTGGGATTAATATTTTTTTAATATAATTATTTTGTGCAAGTAAAAATACATTTAAACATAGACCCAATGACGTGACACTCTCTAAGACTTAAAATATTATTAAGCTTTCTTGGTAGGTTTTTTGACCTTTATCCTAACTTTAAAAGTCTGAAAATTAAGGCTACTGCAAATCCGTAGAAATGGCATGATCAAGTGCCCACATTGAAAGATCATTACTCTTCATTATTTTTATAACTTCAACGTTTTCTTTTCTTAAAATATTTATTTATGATGAGGTCCTTTCTTTCATTTTTAAGTATTAACTCTCATTATTTATTCAAACAATTATAACTTATATCGTATTTAAACTCATTAAACCTTTTAACTATCAATACTATATTTAACTCATTATAAATTTTGTTCGCCTTAAATGATGTGACATGCTTAGAAAACAAAAAGGAGGATAATTTTTCACATTTCATCTTCTATATAACTTTGTAACTTGTTTCTTCATCAGCCAACCTCTTAGATAGTAAAAAAAGGGTAGAATTTCAGAATTCATTAACTAATTAAATGTAGACAAATTAATTGATAGTATGTGTAAATGAAGCCCAAACAACACCAATAAAAAAACTATATAAAAATAAATAAAGAATTTTCATTTCCCCATGAAGGTTTTTGGTTATAAAATATTGTCTAATTTAAGTAAATAAATAACAAAAATTGTTTTCAATTAAATACTTAATTTTTTTCCTATGAATCTAGAAAGCTTTTGTTATTTTTCGTTTCATAAACCTAAAAGTCTTTATACTTAATTTGTACATAAGAGGAAAAAACTCACTTGAATGCTACAGAGGATGTCAATCAAGACAATTCTAATGAAAAAAAAATACATTTGTAATATATATATATAACACCATTCACAAGATCTTTGAAGACTGGCGGTAATTCGGGCGGTCAACTTCAATCTAGTTTAGCATTCGAATTCAATGACTAAATCCGAATCGAAATATATACAAATTTTTATATAGTTTGATGATTGTATGGAAGGATCTATTCTTTTACCCGAGCAAAGGGCCTATCAAGATTTAATACGTATTTTTATTGAGCTCATATGTCTAGCACTTCTATTTCAACTCCTTAACGGGCTTAGAACCACGGCTGGCTAGACGAAGTCACAAAGACAAAGCAAATAAAAATAGTATCGAATCTGACTGTACCACCATCTTGGAACCAAATCAAGAACCATATATAAATTTATTTATATTTTGATAAAGTCTAGATCTTTCATAGTAAATACAAAAGAGAAGTTAGTTATCTGACATAGATATGAATCTTTTAGCCGGACATAGTCACGGCTTAGATCAGAGAACTACTAAAAGAAGAAATCAAAAAGAAAAAATATAATACTTGTACAGATGGCCAACTACAAGTCCTATGAGCAAACTATACAAGTTTTATTAACCTCCGACCAGTATTCGGTGAACTGAAAACTTTACAAGTTGAGAGCTTTACAATTAGAGAGAGAATGTAGAGAGAGGGAGCTTTAAAATATATATATATATATATATATATATGAGAGAGAGAGAGAGATTAGTTGTAAGCAAGCAATACTAGTTAAAAATCAAATATGCAATACTACAATTAATTTGGGAATTTGAGCAAAAGAAGCGAAGCAAAATCCCTTTTAACAAAGGACCAAAGTGAAAAACTAAAGGTGCATTTATTTATGTAAAAATTGTATAAAATAACAAATTATTAATTCAAATTAAATGATATAACCACAGTTTGATTTACTAGTAACTCGTAGCAAACAGTTGTCATTCGCCTCTCTCCCCAGTGAATCTCACTCGCCGCTCTCCCAGATCCCGCTTGCCACTCTCCCTCACCTCTCTCACTTTATACAAACACAAATGTATGAAATTGTGTTTGTGTTTGTGTTTGTGTAAAGCGAGAGAAAATTGTATATACAAATACAAATACATATATTTTCGTCCTATACACTTGTGATTATACAAATACATGTTCCCCTACCAGTTCTCTTTTGCCTTTTTCTCTTTCTCGCTTTACACAAAAACAAATTATACAAATTACAATGTATAATTTGTGTTGAATAAAGCGAGAGAGAGAGAAATTTGATATACAAATGTTTTATTTTGATTCAATTGTATACAAATTCAAATTTTATGCAAATATATACAAACACATAAAATTGAATTGAGAGGTTGCCAACGATTTATACAAACGAGTGGTTGTCAACGATTTATACAAATGAGAGGTTGTCAACGATTTATACAAATGAGAGGCTGCTAGTGATTTATACAAATCTAATGCTCCATAGCAAACATAAAGTTTGTTATGGAGCGCAATTATATAAACTATAGCTATAGCATACAAAAATTATTTTTTATGTTTGTTAAACCTAAAATTTACTCATTATTTATTTAGGGCCTATTTTGAAAGCTGACCCTGTAATTGGATTTGGTGTAATTGGTGTTATTACATTGTTTGTTCTGTTTGGTTGTGCATGTAATTACCTGGTCAACAAGTAATTGGGTGTAATTGGTAGGGTGAAATTACACACTCCAATTCATAGGTGGAGAGTGTGAATTGTTGGCAATTACATGGTGTAATTACAAGCTGATTACTTTTTAATTTCTTTCTTTTATTTTTGTTTTAATTTTTTTCTTTTTAATGTATTTTTTATTTTTATTATTTTAAACTGTTTTTATTTTTATTATCCTAATTTTTTTTTATATCATTTATATTTCATTTCCTTCTTATTCTCAACATTTACTTAATGTGATTCCATGCAATTTTTCCTATCTTCTAAAAAATTCATTAGTATAATTTTGTCAGTATTCTAATTTTTGAATTAATATAGAATTCATTGTTGAATGAAGTTATGGACTTACGTTTTCCTTTTCTTTTAAATCATATTTATGTATCTATGTTGAAATTTGACATAAGAGTATTATGTTAAATTTTTTGTTTTGAATTTAGAACTTATGTTATATTTTTAATTTCATTTATTTTAGCAGTATTGACTCAATATTTTACATTACAAGCTATTTTTTTAAGTTAAACTTAATAGATTATCTTTTTGTCAAATGTTTTATAATTTTATGATATTGTATTTATAATATTAATTTTTTTTGTCAAACATGCATTTCATGATGTTCATAGAAATTATGTACTTTTAGTTTGTATGATTAATTTAATTAAAATATACTAAACTGAAAAATATAAATCAATTATTTTTATAATATTACTTAAGAGCATATGTTTATTAATTAATATATTTTCAAGAGACAATATATATCTTAAATATTTAATTTAATATCATTTATAAAGGCCCTTATTTGTCTAATATAATTTTTTTTATTTTAAATAATTAATTTTTATTTTTAAAATTTAATATAACCTTATGATTTTTAGGTTGTGTAATTATTAGGCTGTTAATTACTACCTAATTACACCAATTTCAATTAGTTGATGACTTTTTAAACAAACCCTTAGAGATAAATAAGAAAAAAGAATTAGGTCAGGTTTATTAGAGGAATGAAAAAGAAGAATGTGAAAGAGGCAATTCATGTTGGAATTTGAGCAGCCGCATAAGTTGTTTGTTTAAAGAAGAATACATAATGCTCCATTTACGTGCATGTTCGTGCCAATTCCCCTCAGTTACAAAGGGTATGTACGTTATATCATATTCATATTCATATATGTGTAGATCTATTATTTTATATATATGTAGGGGACTAACAGTTGATGTATAGGAATTGAAGTTTCAAATGGTAGAATATTTCCCCAAAGGAAGTTGTGTTTTCCAAGGCAGAAATGGATTAGTGTATCAAAAAGGTACATAATTGCAGCACAATGTGAAATGGATGGTTTATGGAGGACGCAACTCAATGCATTCTATCAATTTTCTCGCCCACACACTATATTTGGAACTGTGAGTAAATTCTTTCTCTGTTATTTCTTCCATTTTCATTGTTGCTTGCTACTCATCTTCTTATTTCCCAGATCATAGGGATTACTTCAGTCTCTATTCTACCAATTAAATCCTTAGCAGATATTTCTCCCACATTTTTTCTGGGACTATTAAAGGTAAAATTCAACACATCGAAAAATGTCCTTCCTTTGGTATATATGTATTCTTGTTTGTCTAACGTTTTAATTTAATTTGTTTCTTCTCGTATAGGCATTAATTCCATCACTGTTAATGAACGTTTATGTGGTTGGGTTAAATCAACTGTTTGATGTCGAAATAGACAAGGTAATTTATGTTTTATAACAACCACATCCACTACTGATTTATTTATATGTCTCTGGGTTTGTGATTTATAGATGTGAGATTTTCTCGTTCGTTGCCCAAAACAGACAACGTAATATTACTAGTGGATTGATTGGATTGTTACATTTCCCTCTTTTTCATGTCAGGTGAACAAACCAAGTCTGCCACTGGCTTCTGGAGAAATTTCAATGAAACGAGGCATCACAATAGTTATCACCTCCCTACTCATGGTTTGCAATTTCTTCCTTATTCTGTTTACTTTGAATCTCTCGTGTTGAATTATAGTAATCTATTGTACAAATAAGATCTTGTTCCTTGCTCCAAATTAAATGTATTTGTTAACTTAAACACAAGTCCAAAAAGTAAACATTAATATATTTGCATGTATTTGGTCTTTTTTTCCTTGTACCAAGTTTTCTACTTGTAAATCCTAATAGTTAAGTAATATATTTGCAGAGTTTTTGTATGGGAATTAAGTTTCAATCTCCACCATTGTTAGCTGCTCTCATTGTTAGCTTTCTTCTTGGAAGTGCATATTCTATAGAGATAACTCTTTTCCGTCTCTCATTTGATTATTTTTAACAACTTATTCGTATCATTTCTAACTGAATCCACTGTTTTAAAGTTACCTTTTCTTAGATGGAAAAGAAATGCATCCCTGGCTGCAATATGCATCATGGTTGTGAGGGCTATCATTGTTCAGTTTGCTTTTTTTGCACATATACAGGTAGGTACCTAGCTATATAGTATGTCCTTATTTACCGATCGACCATTAACTTTTGTGAAAATTTATACTAGTATTTTATTTTTCTGTAGAAATATGTGCTGGTGAGGCCTATTCTCTATACAAGATCTCTGTTTTTTGCTGTCACATTTATGTGCATCTTCACTGCTGTCATTGCCCTGTTTAAGGTAATCTTAATTTCAAACTATATATATTTGGGCTAGCTAAACCAAATAATCTTCAATTAAAGCTTTGTGACTTTGACAGGATATTCCTGATGTCAACGGTGATAGAAATTTTGGCATCCAATCTTTCAGTGTCAGCCTTGGACAAGAACGAGTTGGTCAAATTTTACTCAAGCTCCATTATATTGCAACTAGTTGTATGTTTCTGAGTAATCTATCTCAGACACAGGTTTGCAAAACCACGTTAAACAACAAAAATAAAAGAATAACAACTACACCAAATACTTGTTACTGTGGAGAAATATAAGCTAACTCGTAATGGGCAAAATATCAGTCAACCATAAACTTTACTACAAACTTAAAAGAAACGGCCTTCTTTTATTTCACTATGATATTACCCATTCTCTACTTCCTCGTAGACTATATATATAGGATTATTCTCTCTACTCTCTATTTGTCTGACTCAAAATCCACAAGATGTACATACATTCCATTCCCTGTATAACTCTTCTCACCTCCATAATTTGAAGGATACTTTGGTTTTAAGAAGTTGCTCAAGAAGTTGTGGCTCTTCTTCATATGCTTGTAAAGAATCTTCTAGTTGCTCCACCATAGTAGAGTCTAAATATTTAACTCCTCAACGACATGTACACATCACATAATCAAATTTAGATAGTAAAGAATAAAACACACGCACATTGTCTACCTCTTTCCCATACCTTCTTAATTGATTCACACAATATCCATCATTGTTGACCAGAAGTTCAAAACTTCAAAATTAGCCCTTAGAATTTAAAATTTCTGTTTTGTCAACTTTTTAAAGAGAATTTTGTAAAACCCCTCTATCTTCCTTTGAGGTGATTGCATCAATCATCTTCTCAAATATCTCATCATTCAAACAGGTGTTTTGGTTATGTATAAGCATGCTTGTAGCTGCATATGCAGCTGCTATGGTGATTGGAGCTACTACTACTACTACTCTTTCCAACAAAGTTGTTACTGTACGTACGTTTACATTTGTTTTTTCCCCTTGATATATACATTGTTTTACTATAACTCATGAACACGTATTGCAGGTTTTGGGGCATTTCTTACTTGCTTGTTTTTTATTATTTAAAGCTCAATCGGTCGATATGTCAAGTCAAGTATCAATAACTTCTTTTTATATGTTTATATGGAAGGTGACTTTCTCTCTTTCAATTTTATTTTGCTTTCTTTTTCTACTCCTATTTTTTTTTTTCAACAAAAGGAAAACTTCAATTTATTTTTTTCAAAATCTAAAACTTAGTTTTTTGTTTTTTAATGCCTGCAGCTTCTCTATGCGGAATACCTTCTGATTCCCTTTGTTCGTTAAGGTGGCAGATTAAAAATGCATGGGTACTTAAAAGTTCTTTCAATTGCTAGGGAAATGTAGCTCAATTAGAATGTGATTTGCTTTATTAATTTTTAAGCCTTAATTGTCCTAATTTCGATTTAGTAAAAACTCAAGTGTGTCCAAATACACTGGTTAGAATTACATCTCCCTTTTTTTGTTTTGACTAGTTTTGAGATACGTGTGTTGCACGGGAATATCAAATCATGTATTATACTATTTCTAAAAAATAATATCAATAATATTAGATAAAAGTTTTAAGTAAGCAATTATAAATGGATAATAAAGTGTAAGATCTATGAATAGTGGATGTGAACTTTATTATGATGACTACTAAAATTGTCAAATCAGTATCTGAAATATCTATACCTATTTATAATATAAAGCTAGATATAGATAAGGTAATGTGATACCTCTCTATGACCTCCAATTAAATTTATCTAATTTTTTTAAAATTCTTTTTCTCATTTTAAAATTAATTGTGATATGTAAAAATGAAAATGTCACTCTTAAGATCTTTTAGTTTAGAAATGTGAGGAAACCCCTCCATTTATAATTAACAAAGGTAGTATGAACATGCGCTTATTGTGTTCAATATATCATAAAAGTCACAACCCTTTGAAAATGTCACAACTCATTGAAAAAGTCACAACTCTTTGAAAAAATCGTAACCACTCAATGCGAAAAGGTGTCCTTTTAAAATAAAATAATCTAAATAAATAAATATAATATAAAATATAGAAGATATACTAATTTAGGTGTTTTAAGAAGAAGAGCAATAGAAAATTTGAAAAAATTGTAGTTTAAAAATGTGAGGAAACCCCTCTTTTTATAGCCAACAAAGAGTAGTATGAAAAAATATTTATTGTGTCTTATCAAAAAAGTCACAACTCTTCGAAAAGGTCATGACTGATCGAAAAAGTCATAACTCTTTGGAAAAGTCACAACCCTTTGGAAAAATGTCACCTCTCTTTAGAAAAGTCACAACCTTTCAGCATTAATTGACACTCGACTCCTTAGGCAATCCTTCCTTTTCACGCCAAGTAGCATACTTGAAACACTCTTTCTTCATGTTACCAAGTTTCTTACAGAAGAAACAGGGCTTTTGATCCTTAGGCTCCAATATTCCTTTGTCGGTAGTTTCTTTATTCTTGCTCCTTTTCTGCTTATGTGAAACGGCTTTAGTTTCAAAGGTAGATGTCAAATGAGCATTTTCAATCCTCTCTTGTTTGAGTCTATCCTCATATTGCACACATTGAGCTATAAGTTCATTTAAAGTTCATTTATCCTTTTGAGTATTATATGAAACTTTAAATTGACTAAATTGTGCAGGAAGTGAGATCAAAACTAGGTGCACAAGTATGTCATCAGACAACTCAAGCTCAGAGGCCCTGAGTTTTGTCAAAAAATTAGACATCTCCATAATGTACTCCCTTATGTTATCTTTACCTTTATATCGAATTGAAACAATCTTATTAAGAATAGTACTTGTTCAACCTTTTCGTTAGCAATGAACCAGTCTGCTATTTCCTTTAAGAAACCTTTGGCATCTCTCTATTCTCTAATATACCGCCTCTTAAGGATTCTGGAATTGAGTGTTTCATCATCATTAAACTAATGCGATTCGATTGCTCCCACTTTTCATATGCAGACTTTTGTTCATTAATGCTAATTTCGTTCAAGTTCACAGGATGATCAAATCTTAATGAATAATCAAGATCCATGCAACCAAGCACAATCATGATGTGCTCTTTCCATTTATTGAAGTTTGTGCCATTAAGCACAAGGTTGTTGTTCATATTGGAGTATATAGAAGATACTATAAGATAATTCACAATTAATCAATCAAATATATGATATACATGTGAAGATAAGCAAATTAAATAAGCTGAAGTAGCAATAATAAATAATTTAAAATACATTTATCGTACACACACATATACATAAGAGTGGGCCCATCTCAAGATACCTAGCACAACACTATAAATGTTGATTACATGTTGGCAGAATAATATATTATTCTTTGGATTGACACATCACTAGCATGCATTACTAAATGTATCACACATTCATGACTATCCATATTCTAGCCAATATAATCTTCCTTTGGGCCATTTTGCATAGATAAAACATGTTCACATGTTCAAAGTTATTCACTTACGAACTTGAAACATAAATAAAATGATAGCACAAAAAAAATTGTGTTTCAATTTAAAAAATATAAACCAACCCACAATCACAGTGTCAATTACCCAAACAACAATCACAACAAGTGCTCTTCAATTCAAAATCAATTGGAATCAGCATATGAATCTTTTAATCCATTAAACCTATTTAATTTGGGTCATTTCATATCACACACAAAAATAACATTTTCTCAAATTTATGTCATTATCAAACAAGAAGTAGGATTAGAGTGTTCAAATTTAACAACTTCACATTAGTACTCGCATTCAAAAAACTTTCTCATGTTCAACATTTCCTTTGTTACTTCAAATAACAATCAAATAAGGAATTTCTCTATTGTTATATACTAATGGTTTGCGCCGCAACAAACATCATGAGACTTGAGACTTTTCAATAGAAGCAAAAAAAAAAAAAATCCACTTAAAGAAAAAAATCTTCCCTAACCCTTAAAATCTTTGTTACAAAAATTGTACAAGTCAGCCATCTGAAAACAAAATTTGTATAGACTTGCTTTGTTAGAAGGGAATAATTTTTTTTAAAAACCTGTTCGTGAAAAAAAACACTTTGACAAACCAGTTCAAATAGTAAAAGACTAAATTTTCAACCGAAAAAATGCTGAGAAATCCGTGTTCCAAAAAGGAAACAAGAGAAACTATTCTTTCATGGGAAAAAATTATTTCAATAATTGAGAAAACTAATTAGTTGGAGACAATATATATCTCAAAACGATCCCAATACAAACAAACATTTTCTTATAATAAGCAGAACAATAATGATAATAAAAACAATCATAACCTATGTAGTCTCAATGCACACAGAAAGGAAAGAAGACGATAAATTTATTCCCTACAACTTATCTACAGTGCTATAGGGAATTAACATTTTCTTAATTTTTTTTTTTTACATGGCGTGTAGGGAATAAAAAATAACATCCCCAAGAAATTTTTTTACTCGTTGAAGGTGCCAAAGAAACAAATAACAACAGAGTTTTATATGGGTCCCCCAACCAAAACATATATAGAGAGAGGATCCCAATTAAAAATCACGTCTAATGATCTATACAAGACTTGCTCTAATACCACTTGTTAGAATACTTTAATGAATTCACCCAAGATCACAAGTAAATCACTAAACATAAACATCAATATTACAGAATGATAGGAACACTAACCTTAATCCATTGGAATAACTTGATTGAAGAAGACTATAATTGATTAATGAACTTGATCTTCCAAATCGTGAAGATTACTTTCTTAGTGTTCTTTTTCTTGGATGGAGAGAGAGAAAAAATTTGCCTTCTAGTTCAAGGACCAAATTCTTTTAAAGGATTCGAAAGTGTCTTTTCAAAAAAGGTGTCTTTTCATCTAAAATGGTATCTTTTCAGGTTTAAATTGTACTTTTTCAATAAGTCTCCATCAGACTTGAGAAAAGGTCCATAGATTTCAAGTTATCTAAAATAAACTCATATTAATATATATTTATTTTTTAAAGCCTCAAACTTTAATACTTTATTAGATCATACAATGGGCTACTTTAATGATAGCATATCTACATATAGTATATTAATATTAATATGTGAGTCCACAAAATAGAAATTACTAACAATATACTCATCAATTAAAGATTTCATGTTTAACAAATGAATAGTTGAAGTGTACATGTGCTTATTGTGTTTAATATATCATAAAAGTCACAATCCTTCGAAAAGGTCACAACACATTGAAAAAGTCACAATTTTTTAGAAAAATCGTAATCACTCAATGTGAAAATGTGTGTACTTTTAAAATAAAATTATATAAATAAATAAATA
Source organism: Solanum commersonii (assembly GCA_029007595.1). Lineage (NCBI taxonomy): Eukaryota > Viridiplantae > Streptophyta > Magnoliopsida > Solanales > Solanaceae > Solanum > Solanum commersonii. The sequence goes on along the minus strand of JAJTWQ010000002.1, from coordinate 5,197,044 downwards.
TAATATAAAATATAGAAGATATACTAATATAGGTGTTTTAAGAAGAAGAAGAGCAATAGAAAACTTGAAAAAAATTGTAGTTGAAAATGTGAGGAAACCCCTCTTTTTATAGCCAACAAAGGGTAGTATGAAAATATGTTTATTGTGTCTTATCAAAAAAGTCACAACCCTTCGAAAAGGTCATGACTCATCGGAAAAGTCATAACTCTTTAAAAAAGCCACAACCCTTCGAAAAAGTCACACCTTTTTAGGAAAAGATCATAACTCATCGAAAAAGTCATAACTCGTTGAAATAGTCACAACCCTTCAATGTGAAATGGTGTCTGCTTTTAATATAATATTATATAGTATAAATAAATAAATATAATATAATATAATATAATATAATATAATATAATATAAAATATAGAAGATATACTAAATTGTATGTTTTAAGTCGGAGGTATTATAATAAGTTAACATTTAAGATATGCAGTTCATATTTTAAAGGTAGTATATATATATATATATATATATATATATATATATATATAGATAGATAGATAGATAGATAGATAGATATAGATTTGTCAAATTTTAATTTGATATGAAATTTTTAAAAATAAAGAAGACCTTAATTTAAGGATATGTAACCTATACAAAAATTTCTTTTAACTTTGTGGTCTTAAACGTGTAACATAAAGTGTTAGAATTAAAGAATTTCCCCCTCTCCCTCCCAAAGAAAAAGAACATTGTATTATAAACAAAATAAAAATAAAAATACAACAAATAAATTGAAAGCGGATGAGTATTTATTAAATCTAGTTTGGACTCTTCAAACAAGTTTTTGATCAAATCCTTTTTCTCCAACTATTTGAGACTTTTCACAGCTTAAACACCAAGTTGTACTTTGTGCAACAGATAATCATTGAACTTCTTGGCAATTAGAAGTTATTGCAAAAGTATATTTATGTCAATGAAAATGAGTACACATTAATTATCTAGACAGTCTTCTCGTTTGAAATTGAGTTATTCCATTCTCATTGTTGCATCAATTTTTGTTGATCCATCTAGTTTTTCGACAAAAGAATATCGTGATTGCATAATTGAACAATTCTCACAATCTTTCTTGATTTAAGAAGAAGAAGAATAAAAAACATACATAATTCGTAATTTATGAGAAAATACTCCATTTATAGCCAAGAAAGGATAGTATGCAATGTTGTTTATCGTGCCTTATCCAATAAGTCACAACCCTTTAGAAAAATCACAACCATTCGAAAATGTCACAACCAGTGGTGGACCCAGGATTTTTGCTCAGGGGGTTCGAAGTATAAAGAATAAGCTCAAATGGTAATGCAAGTGCGTGGTGAGCATAGTAGCCCCTCGGCATGTTCTTTGTACAAGAACCATAGACATTTCATTGGTTCATAAAAGTAAAGACTAAACTAATTAAAGATATCGAGGACAAAGATGCATTGATAAGAATTTTAGTGGATCGACTGTATTACATAAGTTAATTCCTAAAACATGTGAAAATGAAATGATGAAGAAGGGACGAGATGGGGAAGAAAGATATTTACTTTATCATGCTAAATTTAACTCACTTTATCATACCGTATTAAACATTTCTTTTCACTTTTATCATGCTCCATCGAGCATTCTTTTAAAATTTCTTGTGCTTTTTATACTTTTATTTTGCAATGTTTTACTTTATATTTCACTTTTTGAAAATTTTAAATTAGTACCCACTCAATCAAATATTACTATAAGTGTGTAAGAATAGAGTTACTAATATTATAATGCATATTATTAATATAAATAAATAGCATCATCAATTTTTTTAGCTCATATAGTTCAATTTACTAGGCTAGTCATAATTTGTAAAAAAAATAATAACGAATAAATCAAATAAGTTTAATTTCCATCTCTCTAAAGTAGAATTAAAAATATAAAAAAAATTCATGAATTCTATTAAATTAATATTTTTAAAAGGATGTTGACAATATTTAAGTTTATTCATTCAATTACATCTAATTTACATTTTTTTAAAAATAAATAAATTATGTTTCTATCTCAATTTCAAGTTAAATAAAATTCAGCATTTTAAAAAAAAGTTATTCAAATGTATATGAAAAAAAGTTACGTTGAAACAAAATGAATAATAGATATAAAAAAATAAAATATAAAAATAAAAAGAATGTGTCTAATAAATTTAAACAAGAACAAATTAAAAAGAAGAAATGGAATAAAAGGAAAAAATAATGAAAAAGAAGAAGAAGGTCTAAGCCCAAAAGTTTCATTTTCCAAAACATCAAGAAGAGGGAAAAAATGTTGCCAATGAGATTTGAACCTGTGACACAGGGACATTTCATGAACCACTTATCCACTGAGCCAAGTCTGTCATTTGTTTTAAGGGAGTTCATTTTAATAAATATATACACATAAAATTAGAATTTGATGTTATATATATAGTGTAATTTTTTGACGAGGGGGTTCGGGTGAACCCCCTAGGCTCCACCTAGGTCCGTCCCTGGTCACAACTCATCGAAAAAGTCAAAACTCGTTAAGAAAGTCACAATCATTCTGAGAAGTCACTACTATCTGTCAATGTGAAAAAATGTCATCTTTTAATAGAATATAGAATAAATCAATCAATAAATAAATATAATATAAAATATAGAAAATATACTAAATTGGGTGTTTTAAATTGAAGGTATTATAATAATTAAACATTCAAATTAGAAAATTCATGCTTTTAAGATAGTATAATAGAGGATAGATTTGTGATAAGAATATACATCTTTTATCTTAAAAAACTTTTGTCCTTTTTCTTCTTCTTAGTGAAAGAAGAAGAAGAAGATAATACCCCCCGTTATACCCTCCTTTTTCACTCTACTGCTTCTTATTGATTCAAACTTTTGTTTATTGATGAACAATTTTTTTGGTAATTAGTTCACTATTGTAGTGGGTATGAAGGTCCTGACCCTAGTTACATGTTGATTAAGGGTGTGTTTGGTAGGAAGGAAAATGTTTTCACAAAAAATATTTTTCTAGAAAATGTTTTCCTGGAAAACAAATAGATTTTTGATTTATTTTCTCATGTTTAGTTGGTGAGTAGAAAGTATTTTCCGAAAAAAGATTTTTTAGTGTTTGATTTATGAATGAAATTTTTTTTTGAGAAAATATCTTTTATTTTTATTAGAGAGTAGAAATTAATTTTTGAAATTAAAAATAATTTTTAAAAACAAGCTTAAATTTTTTTATTGGGGGGGGGGGTGGAGGGCTGGTAGGACGGGGTCGAGGGTAGGGGTGTCAAAAATAAAATTTTAAAGTTAAATTTTTTTTTAAAAAACAAACTTAATATTTTTTTTGGTGGGTGGGGGTCTTATATGGCGGCTGGCCGGAGGGGGGAGTTGAGGGTAGGGGTGAAAAATAAAATTTTGAAGTTGAAAATATATATTTAAAAACAAACTTAAATTATTATTTTTTTGGGGGGAGAGCCGGTAGGGAGGATGGCCTGGGGGTGGGTCGAGGATAGGGGTGAAAAAAATAAAAATTTGAAATTGAAAATATTTTTTAAAAACAAACTTAATTTTTTTTGGAGGGGTGGGGGGTTGGTAGGGAGGTGATGGGGGGAGTCGAGGGTAGGGGATGGGGTGGGATAAAAAAATAAATAATTAAAATTGGAAATATCTTTTAAAAATAACTTTTAAATTATTTTTTTGGGGGGAGGGGGTAGGGGTGAGGGTGGGGTAAAAACATAAAAAAAATTGAAGTTAAAAATATTTTTTAAAATCAAGCTTTAAATTTATTTTTAGGAGGTGGTTGGGGGGGGGGGGGTTGGTTTGAGGGTAGGGACAAAATAAATTGATTTTTTCAACAAAAGAAATTGTAATTTGAAGTTGGAGGAGAGGTTTGGAAAATGTTTTCCTTAATTTTTGAAGGGAAGTCATTTTCCTTAAATTTGAGGAAAATGAGTTGATTTGAAAAACATTTTCCAAAACATTTAACCCAACCAAACATGAGAAAATTAGAAAACATTTTTCCTTCATACCAAACACACCATAAAATTCAAAACAAATATAGTAATAGATAAGGATATAGTGTCTTATCTAGATAGTCTTCTCGTTTGAAGTTAGAGTTATTATTTTAAAAAAATCATGTTCTTCCCTTTTAACATGACTATTTCCATTATTGTTTGTCATTTTGTATTGTTGTTTTTTTATATCCAACATTTTTTTTTTTAATAATTAAGGTATATGCATAATTTTAGGATTATTGATTTTGGCTAGTTGTCACTTGTCACAAGTTAGTGGTGAACGAAAACAACTTATATTATATGTATTTGTTTGTATATATTCATGGATTGAGATATAAAAGAAATCATCAAGTAAACCTAATATTTGACGTATTTCAATTTCTTAAACTTTTATTATTATCTTCAAGGGAAATAAAAAGAAGAAAATTTTCATGGATACTTATCTTGGAAGAAGGTGCATCATATGACAAGGAAATTAAATATGAACCAGAATCATGAAATTTATTATTTAGTTCATGACATTTTCTAGATTTAGGCTTTATGTTCGTTTTCTTATTGAGTGATTATAATTATATATCTATTCAACACACATCTATTTAAATTTTAAAATTGCGAAGCGTACATTCTTTTAAATAAAGTTATTTTTATTTCATTTGTTATTTTTGTATAAATAAACTGTTAAAGTTATGTAGAAGGGGCAAACGTTAAATTTCTAAAACACCCATGTTACTTATAACTTATCATTAAATTAGTAAGAGGGATATTTTAGGAATTTAAATGTTAGCTTAATAACAGAGTCCGGAGTCGAAAGGGTAAGAAAATTTGCCAAAAATTTCAAAAGGGCAACAAAATTGATTGTTGAACCAAAAGGACAACTTTCTAACTGTGAATTTGATACCGTTTAAATTAGGACAGCCGCCACAAGGTGCGGAATTCCATGCTCCTTGTAAGACTCAGCCACCATGAGCTTTGCAAGACGCAGGAATGTCAGCACCTTGCGGCGGAATTAGTTTTTTTTTTTTTGTTTCATTCCAATTATTAAAAAAATAAATTATATCATTTTACTCTCTTTAACAAAAAATTTAAAAACATCCGCTATATTCTATGTTTAATACAAAATTATATAAACATCCGCAAATAGAAGTAAGGGTGTGCATCGGTCGGTTCGGTTTTATGTATTATCGGTTTTCGATTTTTAAATATGCTAAACCAATAACGAATCGATAAGATAATTTTTTATCGGTTTTCAATTTATCGGTTTTCGTCCTTAACGGTTCAGTTTTCGGTTTAACCAATAAGAAAATGCTTATAAAACAGATATATGGTTTCTCTAATAAATTTGACACGACAAGACAATAATGTAACTTTACAAAAGCTCATAAAATAGAAATAATAATAATAAGCATGAAAAGAACTATACATGTGTAAGACAAAGATCAGAAATCAAGAGGAATATGGTTCTTACTTTAGGTTTTGACGATTTGTATAATGTAAAGTTGTGAATTCAAAGTCACAACAAAGTATGAATTGATGGCTAAATGACAAAGACATAACTATTAAGATATTGAGATTAATATTTACTAATATGTATGTATATGTAAAACTGTAAAAGCAGTAAATTACTATAGTCTTAACTCTCAATGGGTTATCGGTTTACCCAATAACCCAATATTGAAAACCAATACCGACCCGATAACCCGATATTTTTCTTTTATAAAACCATTAAGAAACCGTTAATCCAATAACAATAAACCAATAACACTTTTCTTGGTTCGGTTTATCTATCGGTTCGGTTTTGCACACCCCTAAATAGAAGTAAATGCACAACTAATCCAGTAATTATTAATCTTCATATTACAATCTCTAAAAGGTAAGTTCCTTATAATAATCATTTTATATATTATAGGCTAAATATCTAAATAGATCTTTAAATTTTATACGATTGACAAGGCTGACACTCCAATTTATTTAGCGATTAGATAAACATTTCAGTTAAATAGAAATGTCCCTCATAAACAATCAAGTTAGCCAAACCAATCATGTGAGCATTACTTGTCGATGATATATATATATATATATATGATGTAATATGAGATTCACGATAACACGCAATAATTAGCACTAGATCATGAAATATTTTTTATTTATTTTTTGTTAAAGTCCTCTTGATCATGAAATTGGGGATATTTTTTACGATAAACATTTGGTGATAATTTAGGTAGGAAACTCACAATACACCTGATAGTTTGAGTATGAAACATAAAAAATCGAGATACTTTAAATATGTTTTTGATATTTTTACCCAAATAATTATAGTTCGATTCTTATTGTCTCCTTCTACTCTCTTTAGGTGCCAAAGTCTTTTTGAAATGTGCACTGAATAAACTAATTGATTATTGTGAAGAAGTATAAATAAAAAAAACATACTGAAAATTTGAGAAATTAAGAAATTGAATATTAGTTAATGTGCATGTGTCTTCACATCTAATATATAAAATATATATTATAGTAGTAGTTTTTTGCAACTATCGAAAACCTCATTATAAAGAAACCAAACATGCATATTATTAAATTAAATAGTGGTTAATTAATTAAAGAGTTGATATATACTAGGATAAATACTTTATCCATCATAGAAGTCATCTCAACCCAAATGACAGATCTATATGGTTGTCAAAATGTTATCATACAATTTATTCTCTTCTTAATAATTTTTAATTAGTAAAATTTGAACCTGATTTCAATTCTAAGATTAATTAGTAACTACCTGATATATAGTTAAAATTTTTTTATAGATAATTTCCTTAGAGTATATTCCATGCATAGACCAATAGGTACAATAACCAAATTTTCAAATGATGTTAATTCAAATGATTGGTTTTGCTAACTTGATTGTTTATGAGGCATGTTTCAATTTAACTGAAATGTTTATCTAATCGCTAAATAAATTGAAGTGTCAAACTTGTCAATCGTATAAAATTTAAGATCTATTTAGATATTTAGCCTATAATATACAAAATGATTGTTTTAAGGAACTTACATTTTAGAGATTATAATATGAGGATTAATAATTACTGGATTAGTTGTGCATTTACTTCTATTAGCGGATGTTTATATAATATTATATTAAACATAGAATATAGCGGATGTTTTTTAATTTCTTGTTAAAGATAGTAAAATGAAGTATTTTTTTTTTAATAATTGGAATGAAACAAAAAACAATAATTTTAATCCCGCCGCATGACATTCCTGCGCCTTGCAAGGCTCATGGCGGTGGAGCCTTCCAAGGGGCATGGAATTCCGTGCCTTGTGGAGGCTGCCCTAATTTAAACGGTGTTAAATTCACAATTAGAAAATTGCCTTTTTGGTTCAATAATCAATTTTGTTTCCCTTTTGGAATTTTTGGCAATTTTGTTTAGCCTTTCAGTTCCGGACTCCTTAATAACATTCCACTTATATATAGGAAAAATTACAGAAATCCTACATTTTAATTTACTTATTACCATTATCCCCTATAAGTTTTACAAATCTCCAAAATCCCTCATTTTCGCGCATATATCAGCGCTTATATTATTGTATCTCGTGCATCAGATTAATGTATCAGCGCTTATATTATTGTATCTCGTGCATGTATCAACGCTTATATTATTGTATCTCGTGCATTTATCAGCGCTTATATTATTGTATCTCGCGCATCAGATTAATGTATCAGCGCTTATATTATTGTATCCGTTTGAGGGATTTCTGTAATTATAAACTTTTAAGAGATATATTGTAATTTTATCTTAAAAGTATGTGATATCTGTAATTTACCCATATATATATATATATATGCTAGAAGGCCCAGCACGGGCCCGACATCCGTGTGTCATTATATAAAAAAACTCTTAAGATACCAACTAATGAGTACATGGGACTATTTTCCGATCAATCCTAAAGCAAGATATAATACACTGAGATGAGATACCATCTAATTAGTTGTAGGCCTATCCTTCATTCATTTTGATCTCCTTTGTTAGAAACCTCTACACAGGAAAGAATGTGAAAACATTTTTAACTGAAACGATGAAAAAATAGTCCAAAGTAGGAATGAGAGGAGCAGACGAACAATAAGGGAAAAATTGAATATTAATTGGAAGAAGTATCAAATTTTAGACTGTAGAAAAAGTGACGCTAAAAATGTGGAAAATAATCTTGAATGAAGAAATCTAGCATCTCATCAAAATTCTAGTAAGGGACAAAACAATAAGCAACTCTAATATTTTTAGAATCTGAATATACCTTATTATTTGTGTCACATGAATTTCAAAAGATTAAAGCAGGAGACATCTCTATATGAGTATGTGGCTATGTGCAAGAAAGTACATACGAAAATGAGCATTAGCGATATAGATTATGACATCGAAATATTGTAGTGCTATTGATGTGGATCAGTCGGAATAAAATATACTACCACTATTAGCAAGCCACATTTCTATCAAGTATTTAAATCAAACACCTAGAATTCTTCACATAATATTAATATCAACTTAGTCTACCATATATGCTCAACAACAAGGATCTAACTTCTAAATACCTAATACCTGAGAAGCTATGAATAAGAACACTCATAGTTGATATTTTAGCAAAGTCAAGAGACGGATCATTTGAACAACAATGTATGATGGGTTGGTAAGTATACTAAAAAGAGATGCATATAAATAATGAAATTGTTGATAATCATAAATAATCTTAATGCCATCATTTATCCACATTTCTTTCTAATTATAGCATCAACTGTAAATAAAAGGTATAACATGATAGCATTTCATTTGATGCACAAATTAACCAAGAGATTGAGCAGAAGGATCGACCTAAATGAAGCAAGAAGGTGACGTTCCAATTGTATCATCCCATTTTATCGGATGCCCCCAAATGGACATGCAAAACTTTATTTCTTAATATCTCACTGCTATTGGGTATGAAGTCTTTATTTCACAATGGGGTCCCCTTGATATTTATACTTCTATATAACCCTATGACATGCATAGATTAGAAGCTTTTTTTTAAAGCTTTCCAACCTCACATCTTGCAATCGGTTCCTCCTCTTACTGAAGGTCCTTGTCTAACAACACTGTGTCCCACTTTATGCTGTAATCTCTGTCGCCATGATACTTCTTCAACATTGACACATGAAACACTGGATGAACTCCAGATAAGCTACGGGGTAAGGCCAATCTATAAGCCACTGACCCTACACAGTCAAGAATCTCAAATGGACCAATGTATCGAGGACTAAGCTTTCCATTCTTGTCGAATCTCATCACCCCTTTCATGGGTGACACTTTAAGAAGAACTTTCTCACCAGTCTAAAATGCCATGTCTCTTACCTTATCATCTTCATACTTTTTCTATCGACTTTGGGCTGCTAGGAGCTTAGCTTGGATGCTTCTTACCTTATCCTGAGCTGTAACACCCCGTATCCAAAAACAGACCTTAAAACAGATTTCCAGAAGTTGTAGGTGCAACTTACGAACGCCACCAATGGACCGTAGGGTGACCCACGACCCGTGCTGGTGGTCCGTGGTTCACATCTACAACTCCCCCTAGAACTCATCCCCTAAATTCGTCTAAGGGTCGACCCACGACCGAACCCACGGACCGTAGGTCAGACCACGAACAGTGGTCCGCATTCGTGGATCAGACCCCCAAAAACCAGCCTCTAGTACTGATCGACGGTTGACCAGCATGGACCGTCAGTCGATCGACGGTCCGTTAGTCCCGTCCATCGGTGACTCCGACATCAGTAAAGTCGGGGGTCTTTTGGTCATTTCCTATTTCGTTGGACCCCTAAACTAAATCGTTTTAACCCTAAACTATGTGGTTTTGGTTAGTTTTAGCCTAGAAACATAACTAGAACTTACCTAAGTCAAATCATTCATCAAAACTTAGAAAGTTAGAATGCTAAGAGGAGAAAGAAGTCAAGAACCCTAGTTCAAGAACGCAACAAGTTTCCTCCAGTTCCAGCCCTGAAACCAAATGATTTCTCAGTGGAATTCATCACCAGGTATGTGAGATTTCACTAGTGGGTTCCTTTCGCCCATTAGGTCCCTAGAATTCAGTCAGATTCTTGATTCCATATTATTAACTAGACCTAGGGTTTCTAGAACTTCAGTAGATTATCATGAACTAGTTAATTTAATGTTTCAAATAAGATTATCATGTTATAACTTAGTTTCTCATATGATATTCAGAACCCCTAGTTGTATATATTCGTTAGTTCATGAATTATGCATGCTAGGTCAAATTATTCGGTTATTACAGATATACACATGCTTCAGTTTATGAATGTCACATTATCAGTCATAATTGTTGTATTCTCAATTTGCATGACAGTTTGAGCTATCCAGTATATAACTGAAATGCAGTCTTAATATGTTAATCATTTAATTTAATGGGAGTAGCATAATACCGAGTTGGACTAGGATAAGTCACACATATAGTCCCAGAACTATGAGCCATGTAGGTTGTAAGTCCCCTCTGTGGGCATCATTTTAGTGATCACGCCAGTATGCCTCTACACCTTTGTCCAGATGTATTGGGTCCTCTCGATGGGGATTATATATCGTAATCCACATTTAGCTCATGTGGTTTTATGTCGGTTATTAGTAGCTCCCACAGTTCAGTCAGACTCTATTGCATTGACCACATTTTAGTACAGTTAGTGGTAAGTATCAGCATGTTATAAAAATGGTCTTTGTATTCAGTTGTTTCATTATTCAGTATCTATATCATTTTCAGTTTATATCTTTGCTTTATTGCTTGTTCAGCTATATGTTATTTCAACTTTACTCTATCCTGCATGCTCAGTACCTCTCAAGTACTGATGCATACTCTGCGCTACATCTTCTCGTGATGTAGGTTCATGTCCTCAGCAGTCAGATCATACATAGATTTGTTCCCGATCTCTAGCTCAGTAGCATCGCATCAGTGGTGAGTTCTCATTCTTCGAGGACAATAGTCATGTTATTTACTTTAATATTTCGGTCTTTTAGTTTTAGTTTTGCTAGATTTAGCTGGGGCATGTCCCAGTACTTCTAGTCAGGTAGAGGCCATTTTCAGACATAGTTAGATTTTACTTAGTATTTGAGTTTGATATTTCTCTTATATTAAAACTCTCAAATTTGATATATATTCAGTTTAGAATGGGCATTCCCCATCACTTTCGTTTTCATGATATTTAAGCTTCCGCATCAGTTGTTGTTATTCTTAGTATGCTCATGTCATGCTAGTAGGGTTAACTTGGGGTCATTAGTGATCCTATGTCCCATGTCCGCATCTCAGGGGTATCTCAGAGTGTGACAAACTTGGTATAAGAACACTAGATTTAAGTATTCTAGGATGTCTGAAAGGCCGCACTAGGTAGAGTCCTTTTCATGGGTGTGTAGTGTGCACCATATCTAATGAGAGGGAGATTACAAATTGATTCAGGAAAAATCTTCATTTTTCTTGTTACTCTTATCGTGCGTAAGGTATGATCTAATTCCTCATTCCTCATTCTAACTCGACGTTCTACATTTTAGTGATCATGCCTCCTCGTAGAGCTAACGCCAGGAATGCGAATGCCAAGAACGCAAATGCAGCTTCTCCAGTTCCATTAAGATGTTTGCTCAGAGTGTGGCCAACCAGAACAATCAGCAGGTCCCAAGTCAGGCAGATGCTAACGTTGGTTCAGCTACAGCCAGAGTGCGAGATTTTGTTAGGATGAATCCGCCAGAGTTCTTAGGATCGTAGATTGTTGAGGATCCCCATAACTTCATTGATAAGGTCAAGAAGATCTTTGAAGTGACGCATATAACTGGGAATGATCGGGTTGAGTTAGCATCTTACCAACTAAAAGATGTGGCTAATATCTGGTGTACTTAGTGGAAAGAGAGCAGGGCTACATATGCAGTCCTGATCACTTGGGATTGCTTTAGTGAGACCTTTCTGGACAGGTTCTTTCCAGGAGAGTTAAGAGAGGCAAAAGCCCAGGAATTTATGAACTTAAGGCAAGGTAGCATGACAGTCCAAGAGTATGGGCTCAAGTTTACCCAACTCTCCAGGTATGCTCCTCACATGGTTGCTGATTGCAGGGCCCAAATGAATAAGTTTCTATATGGAGTGTCAGACTTGGTGATGATAGAGTGTAGGAATGCCATGTTACTTGAAGATATGAGCATCTCTAGGCTCATGACTCACGCTCAGCAGGTTTAGGGTGATAAGCTTAGAGAACATGCCAAGGAGAACAAAAAGTCTAGGACTGGGAACTATGACTATTATCAATAGAAATTGGGTGGTGGTAATTGCTCACAATTTCAGCAGAAGTCTTCAACTCCAGCACCTTTATCAACTAGTATTCCATCCTCCAAGTTTCGTTATGATCAGAAAGGTAGGGTATCGGGCTCTAAGTCTCAAGGAAATGTTTTAGGTACCAAAACCTACCCAACTTGTCCCAAGTGTGGTAAGAACCATCCAGGTGAGTGCCTTGCAGGAAAGGAATGATGTTTTGGGTGTGGTCAGTCTGGTCACAAGTTGAAAGATTTCCCTTCTAGACAGGGTCAAAGAGGTAACAATGGTGGAGCTCAGTCCACAACTTTAGAAGCACCAACAGGTCGCCTGACTCAGCAGGGTAACTCATATGGTACAGGTGGCGGTCATCGCCAAAACAGGTTGTATGCTCTTCAAGCTTGCCAGGATCAGGAAGACTCTCCAGATGTAGTCACTGGTACGTTACGAGTCTTTGACTTAGATGTTTATGCTTTGTTAGATCCAGGAGCTACTCTTACATTTGTAACTCTTTATATAGCAGTCAAATTCGATGTAGTCCATAAACTCTTTCAGAACCTTTCTCAGTCTCTACTCCATTCAGTGACCCAATTATAGCTAGATGGGTATACATAAATTTCCCTGTCACAGTTTCCCAGAAAGTCACCTCAGCAGATCTTGTAGAGTTAGAAATGGTAGACTGTGATGTCATTCTAGGTATGGATTGGTTACATTCCTGTTATGCCTCAGTCGATTGTAGAACGAGGATTGTTCATTTTTAGTTTCCAGACGAGCAAATTCTAGAATGGAAGGGTAGTAGCTTAGCGCCTATAGGTCGATTCATTTCCTACCTTTAAGGCCAGAAAGATGATTTATAAGGGTTATCTTTATCATCTAGTTCGGGTTAAGGATTCAAGATCGGAAACCCCAACTCTTAAGTCAGTTCCCATAGTTAATGAGTTCCCAAAAGTGTTTCCAGAAGATCTTCTCGGAGTTCCTCTCGAAAGGGAAATCAACTTTGGAATTGATCTCATTCCAGATACCCATCCTATCTCTATTCCTCCTTACAGAATGGATCCAACTGAACTTATGGAATTAAAAGAGCAGTTGAAAGAACTTCTAGATAAGGGCTTCATTAGACCTAGTATTTCCCCGTGGAGTGCACCAGTGTTATTCGTGAAGAAGAAAGATAGTTCTCTCAGAATGTGCATTGACTATAGGCAGTTGAACAAGGTCACAATCAAGAATAAGTATCCCATCCCTAAGATTGATGACTTGTTTGGCCAACTTCAGGTTGCTAGTCATTTCTCAAAGATAGACCTCAGATCAGGTTATCATCAACTCAAAGTCAGAGATAGTGACATTCCAAAGACAAATTTCAGAACTTGGTATGGTCATTATGAATTTTTAGTTATGTCATTTGGATTAACCAATGCTCTTTTCTTGGATTTGATGAACATAGTGTTCAAGCAGTACTTGGACTTGTTCGTTATCGTCTTTATTGATGATATCCTCATTTACTCTAGGAATGAGGAAGAACATGCGAACCATTTGGGGTTGTCCTGCAAACTCTCAAAGATCGCCAGTTATTCGCCAAATTTAACAAGTACGAGTTTTGGTTATAATCAGTTGCTTTCCTTGGGCATATAGTATCCAGTGAAGGGATCTGAGTGGATTAGCAGAAAATAAAAGCAGTGAAACAATGGCCCAGACCTACCTCTCCCACAAATATCAGAAGCTTCTTGAGTCTAGCATGTTATTACAGAGGGTTCGTGGAAGGATTTTCATCCATATCCTCTCCATTGACTAAGTTGACTCAGAAGAAAGTCAAGTTTCAGTGGTCAGATGATTGTGAGAAAATCTTAGAAAAATTGAAAACTAGGTTGACTACAACTCATATTTTGACTGCACTAGAGGGTTAAGACGGTTATGTTATCTATTGTGATGCGTCTAGAGTTGTCCTTGGTTGTGTGTTGATACAACAAGGTAAGTTTATATCTTATGCTTTTAGACAACTAAGGTGCATGAGAAGAACTATCCAACTCATGACCTCGAGCTAGCAGCAGTGGTGTTTGCACTTAAGATTTGGAGACATTACCTGTATGGTGTTCACGTAGATGTGTTCACTGACCATAAGAGCATTCAGTATGTGTTCACCCAGAAAGAGTTGAATCTTTGCCAGAAGAGGTGGCTTGAGTTCCTCAATAATATGATATGAGTGTGCATTACCATCCTGTTAAGGTGAATGTGGTAGCAGATGCTCTTAGCATACTATCTATGGGTAGTGTAGCGCATGTTGAGGAAGAAAGAAAGGAACTAGCAAAGGATGTTCACAGACTTGCTCACTCAGGAGTTCGTCTTATGAGTATATCAAATGGTGGTGTAACAGTTCAGAATGGGTCAGAGTCTTCTTTGGTAGTGGAGGTGAAGAAAAAATAAAACACTGATCCGATATTGCTTGAACTAACGGGTGCAATCCACCAGCATAGGGTTGATGTTTTCTCCCAAGGGGGAGATGGTGTGCTTCGCTATCAGGGTCGATTATGTGTTCCTAAGGTGGGAGAGTTGAGATAATAGATTATTATAGAAGCCCATAACTACAGATATTCTATTCATCCAAGCACCACTAAGACGTACCGTGATCTGCGGGAAGTCTATTGGTGGAATGGCATGAAAAGAGATATAGAAGATTTTGTGGCTAAGTGCCCCAATTGCCAGCATGTCAAGGTAAAACATCATAAACCAGGAGGTATGACTTAAGAGATCGACATTCCTACTTGGAAATGGGAAGTGATCAACATGGACTTCATCACAGGTTTACCTCGTACTCGCTGACAACATGACTCCATTTGGGTGATAGTTGATAGAGTTACTAAGTCTTCACGCTTTTTGGCGGTTAAGACTACAGATTCAGCCGAGGACTATGCCAAGCGTTACATTAATGACATAGTTAGGTTACATAGGGTTCCTTTGTCTATCATCTCAGATAGAGGTCCTCAGTTTACCTCCCATTTCTGGAAGTCATTTCAGAAAGGTCTTGGTACTCAGGTTAATATTAGCACAACATTTCATCCACAGATGGATGGTCAGGTAGAGCGTATCATTTAGACCTTAGGGTTGGGATGATCACCTTCCTCTTATTGAGTTCGCCTACAATAATAGCTACCATTCCAGTATTCAGATAGCCCCTTATGAGGCATTGTATGGGCATAGATGTAGATCTCCAGTTGGTTGGTTTGAAGTAGGTAAAGCAGCCTTGATAGGGCCAGATTTAGTTCATGATGCTATGAAGCAAGTGCAACTCATTAGAGATAGATTTAAGACAGCCCAGAGTCGCCAGAAGTCTTATGTAGATGTAAGGAGAAGGGAACTAGAGTTCCTAGTTGATGATTTGGTTTTCCTGAAAGTGTCGCCTATGAAAGGGGTGATGAGATTTGGCAAGAAAGGGAAGCTTAGTCCTAGGTTTGTAGGCCCTTACAAGATCTTGAAAAGGATTGGTAAAGTGGCTTATGAGTTAGAGTTGCCAACAAAACTAGCAGCAGTGCATTTGGTTTTTCACATTTCGCTGTTGAAGAAGTGTTTGGGTGATCCAACATCTATTGTACCCTTAGAAAGTGTGGCTGTGAAGGATAGTCTCACTTATGAAGAGGTACCAATTGAAATCCTTGATCGTCAGGTTCGAAGGTTGAGAAACAAGGAAGTCACTTCAATCAAGGTTTTATGGAGGAGTCATTCCATAGATGGAGCTACTTCGGAAGCAGAAGTAGCCATGAAGGCCAAGTATCCTCACATTTTTCCTTCCGATTCCATTCCGGCTTGAGGTAATAGTTCCTCTTCAGTTTTTCAGTTATTCATGTGCAGTTTCAGTCTTAGTATCATGTTCCTTCAATTTGTACTTGCATTTTCAGCGTATTTTCATGTTCTTGGAACTTTGTTTTGTTAGAAATCAGTTTCCAGTGTTTAGTGGTAGGGTTGTATCTCTTTCCCTCTATTTCTGCTAGTTTAGTCTTCATTCGAGGATGAATGTTTCCAAGGGGGAGATAGTGTAACACCCCGTATCCAAAAATAGACCTTAAAACAGATTTCCAGAAGGTGCAGGTGCAACTAATGAACGCGATCCACGGACCGTAGGGTGACCCATGACCCGTGCTGGTGGTCCGTGGTTAACTTCTGCAACCCCCCCAGAAATCAACCCTAAATTTGTCTAAAGGTCGACCCACGGCCAGACCCATGGACTGTGGTCCACATCCGTGGATCAGGCCCCCAAAAACCAGCCTCTAGTACCGATCGACGGTTTAACAGCATGATCAACGGTCCGTTAGTCTAGTCCATCGGTGACTTGAACAACAGTTAAGTCAGTGGTCTTTTGGTCTTTTCCTATTTTGTTGGACCCCTAAACTACATCGTTTTAACCCTAAACTACGTGGTTTTGGTTAGTTTTAGCCTAGAAATATAACTATAACATACCTAAGTCAAATCATTCATCAAAACTTAGAAAGTTAGAACGCTAAGAAGAGAAAGAAGTCAAGAACCCTAGTTCAAGAACGCAACAAGTTTCCTCCAGTTCCAGCCCTGAAACCAAATGATTTTTCCGTGGAATTCGTCACCAAGTATGTGAGATTTCACTAGTGGGTTTCTTTCGCCTATTAAGTCCCTATAATTCAGTCAGATTCTTGATTCCCTACTATTAACTAGACCTAGGGTTTCTAGAACTTCAGTAAATTATCATGAACTAGTTAATTTAATGTTCCAAATCAGATTATCATGTTATTACTCAGTTTCTCATATGATATTCCGAACCCTAGTTGTATATATTTGTTAGTTCATGAATTATGCATGCTAGGTCAGATTATTAAGTTATTACAGATATACACATGCTTCAGTTTATGAATGTCACATTATCAGTCATAATTGTTGTATTCTCAGTTTGCATGACAGTTTGAGCTATCCAGTATATAATAGAAATCCGGTTTTAATGTGCTAATCATTTAATCTATTGGGAGTAGCATAATACCGAGTTAGACTAGGGTCAGTCATCCATATAGTCCCAGAACTATGAGCCATGTAGGTTGTAAGTCCCCTCTGTGGGAATCATTTTAGTGATCACGCCATCATGCCTCTACACCTTTGGCCAGGTGTATTGGGTCCTCTTGATGGGGAGTATATATCAGACTCCACATTTAGCTCATGTGGTTTTATGTCGGTTATTAGTAGCTCCCACAGTTCAGTCAGATTCTAATACATTGACCACATATCAGTACAATCAGTGGTAGGTATCAACATGTTATAAAAGTGGTCTTTGTATTCAGTTAGTTCAGTAGTCAATATCTATATCATGTTCAGTTTATATCCTTGCTTTATTGCTTATTCAATTATATGTTATTTCAACTTTACTCTATCTTGCATGCTCAGTACCTCTAAAGTACTGACGCATACTCTGCGCTATATCTTCTCGTGCTGTAGGTTTAGGTCCTCAGCAATTAGATCACACTTAGATTGGTTCCCAATCTCTAGCTCAGCAGCATCACATCAGTGGTGAGTCCTTATTCTCCGAGGATAATAATCATGTTAGTTACTTCAGTATTTTGATCTTTTAGTTTTAGTTTTGCTCGATTTAGCTGGGGCATATCCCAGTAATTCTAGTCAGTTAGAGGACATTTTCAGACATAGTTAGATTCAGCTTAGTATTTGAGTTTGATATATTATCAATTTTAAAATGGTATTCCCCATCACTTTCATTTTCATGATATTTAAGCTTCTGCATCAGTTTTTGTTATTCTTAATATGCTCATGTATCCCAACAGGGTTAGCTTGGGGTCACTAGTGAGCCTAGGTCCCGTGTCCATGTCTCGGAGGTAGCTCTAGGCGTGATATGAGCATCCTTCACCATGTCAACCCCTAAAGGTTTCACATCTCCAGCCTCAAACCATCCTATGAGTGATCTACATCCCCTCCCATAAAGTGCCTCGAATGGTGCCATATAAATGCTGGAGTGGTAACTATTATTATAGGAGAAGTCACACAATGGTAGGAACTTATACCATTGTCCCCCAAAATCAATCACACGTGCCCTCAACATGTTCTGTAATACTTGAATAGCTCTCTCTGACTGCCTATCTGTCTGTGGATGGAAAGTTGTACTAAAA
Source organism: Solanum commersonii (assembly GCA_029007595.1). Lineage (NCBI taxonomy): Eukaryota > Viridiplantae > Streptophyta > Magnoliopsida > Solanales > Solanaceae > Solanum > Solanum commersonii. Next base: position 5,178,591 of record JAJTWQ010000002.1, on the reverse strand, counting down.
GTGAGTTGAGTTCCCAACTTATCATGCAATTTCCTCCAAAACTTGGATGTGAACGGCGTACCATGGTTTGAGATGATAGAAAGGGGTGCAGCCTTACTATCTCTTTCACATAAACCTTAGCCAACTGCTGAGCATTATAGTCTATTCTGACTGGAATAAAATGGACTGACTTAGTTAATCTGTCAACCACTATTTAAATTGAATCAAGCTTCCCCAACGTGTTGGGAAGACCAACCACAAAATCCATAGCTATCCTTTCCCACTTCCATTCTGGAATTGACATTCTCTGAAGCAGACCTGCAAGCCCTTGATGCTCTTACTTTACCTGATGACAGTTTAGGTACTTAGCCACAAACTTGGCTATGTCTTTCTTCATGCCAGACCACCAATAAAGCTATTTCAAGTCTCGGTACATCTTGGTCGTCATGCCCGAATGAATGGAATACCGCAAACCATGGGATTCTGTCAATAATTTCTGAATCAAGTCATCCACTCGATGAACACAAATCCTTTCTTTAAAACTGAGCACACCCCATGTATCTAAAGTCTCATCTTGTGCCTTGCGAGACACTGTCTTCTTTCTGAGCTCATTCAAACTATCATCCTTAAACTGTTTGGCCTTGATTTCCTCAATAAATGTGGCCCTCACCTCAATGCTAGCTAACATCCCACCTTTTTCTGAGATGCCCAACTGCATGACTTAGATTCTAAGGTTTGTATTTCATTAGCTAAAGGTTGCTTGGATACACTCAAGCAAGCTAGACAACCCATACTCACCGCTTTTTGGCTTAATGTGTCCGCCACTACATTAGCCTTACCCGGATGATACTGGATGGTCACATCATAATCCTTGAGTAACTCCATTCACCTTCGTTGTCATAGATTTAGGTCCTTTTGAGTGAATGCATGTTGTAGACTATGATGATAAGTAAACACCTCACACTTGACACTATAAAGATAATGCGGCCAGGTCTTAAAAGCAAACACTACGCTGCCAATTCTAAATCATGTGTTGGTTAATTCCTCTCATGCACCTTCAATTGCCGTGATGCATAAGCTATATCATTCTTATCCTGCATCAACACAGCACCTAAGCCCGAATATGAAGTATCACAATAATTAATGAAATCTTTACCTTCTACGATAGTGCCAAAATAGGTGATGTGGTCAGAAAAGTATTGAACTTTTGAAAGCTCTCATCACATTTTTCGGTCCATTCGAAAGGCATCTCTTGGCCAGCCTTGTCAAAAGCATGGCAATAGAAGCAAATTTTTTTCACAAATCGATGATAATAGATAGTGAGCCCCACAAAACTCCTAACCTCAGTCACAGAGCTAGGCGATACCCAATTCTTAACCGTTTCAATCTTTTGGGGATCTACCATTACTCCTTCCCTTGAAACTACATGCCCCAAAAAGGCAACTAAAGTTAGCCAGAACTCACACTTGGAAAATTTGACATATAAATTTTGTCTCCCAATAACACCTAGAACAATACGAAGATGGTCGACATTCTTTTTCTCACTTTTTGAATAAACCAAAATGTCATCAATAAAAACTATAACAAAAGAATCAAGAAAGGATTTGAGCATACCATTCATCAAACTCATGAAAGCTGAAGGCGCATTTGTCAACCCAAACAATATCACTAAAAACTCATAATGTCCATAGCGGGTTCTGAATGCTATTTTGGGTATATCCTCAGGCCTAATCTTTAACTGATGGTAACCAGCCTTAGATCAATCTTAGAGAAAACTGACGCACCCTGCAACTAGTCAAAAAGATCTTCTATTTGAGGCAAAGGATACTTATTTCGAATGGTGACCCTATTCAACTATTGATAGTCTATGAACATCCTCATACTACTATTATTCTTCTTAACAAACAAAACAGGAGCACCCCACAGAGAAGTACTAGTACGGATAAAACCATTATCAAGAAGTTCCTGATTTTGAGTCTTAAGCTCTATCAATTCTACCGGAGCCATGCGATATGGAGAGATGGAAATGGGGCGAGTACCAGGTTCCAAGTCAATGCATAAATCTATATCTCTCTCCAGAGGCATACTAGGCAAATCGGTAGGAAACACTTCCTTAAATTCAGACACTACAGATATAGACTTAATAGAGGGAGAGTTAACCTGAACATCTTGAATATGAGGCAAATATGCCAAACATCCCTGCCCCGCCAGTTTCCTAGCCTGAATGGAGGATATGACCTTAGCTAGCTTAGGCTTGTACACCCCTTCCTACTCTAACTTTTCCCTACCAAGGATCTCTAGAGTCACAAATTTCATATTACAATTTAACACAACATAATGGGGGGGGGGGGGACAACCAAGTCATGCCTAAGATTATATCAAAATCAGTAATATAAAAAATAACCAAATCAGTCCAAGTCTGGAAACCCTAAACAAGATAGGGCAAGCACGATACACATGGGTCACTATGACTGACTCTCCAACGGGGGTTGAAACATGGATGGGGGGTATCAAGTATATCACAAATCATATCAAAACCCAAGGCAAACTAAACTGATACATTTGAATGAGTGGAACCCGAATAAAACATAACATTAGTCATTTGGTCACAGACAAGAATAGTAGCTGTGATCACTGCATTAGATGCCTCAACATCGGTCTTGCCCTAGAAAGCATATCACTGAGCCTTATCATCTTGATGGGCAACCTCATTACTTGGCTACACTTCTCCCCTACCTACATTACCATTTCCTCGGCCTCCATGTCCTCACTGATTTCCTCCTCGCCTACCTTGTGGATGCCCTCTAACATTTTTTTAGTTAACGCAGTACCACCGCTCTAGTCTGCTGCTGCGTAGATTCCAACATGTGCGGTTAGGGATAATCTCTCCTCATGTGCCAAGGTTCCCAATAATTATAACAAGTATGATCAAAAGACGGTTTGTCACTAGCCGAAGCTGTGACTCCCTTAATATCCTAAGTAAAATTCTGCTGTGGAGTTCCCGAGTAACTACCTATAGAAGCGGGCATATCAAACTAAATTGGCCAGGCTGCAAGCATTGGCCTACCTGAACCTCTAGAGTAAGAACCCTGAAAGTTACCTGTGCTCTTGGATTTCTTAGCCAAAACCTTAGCCTGCCTATCACGTCTAACTCCCTCTACTTTCTTCACAAAGTCGGTCACCTCATCAAAGCTCTTTCCTATATAAGTCATGTGAACAGGAAATACTTGAAGTTCAGGGTTTAGTCCCATGACGAATAGATGAATCCTTTCCTCCTCAGTAGTCACCAATTAAGTAGCATATCTAACCAATGCATGAAATTTATCCTCATAAGTAGCTACAGACATACCACTCTGCTCCAAAGCCATGAAATCATCCTTCTTGCGATCCCTCAAAGTTTGGGGCACATACTTTTCCAAAAACAGAGCATGAAACAGTATCCAAGTGAGTGGAGGAAAAACTGACGATCTGTATTCCACATAAGCCCTCCACCACTAATTAGCCTCACCTTGAAGCTGGAAGGTCATGAACTCTACCCCATCCTGATGTACAATACCTAACTTATAAAGTCTCTCATAACAATCCAAGATGAACTCATAGGCGTCCTCACTCTCAGAACCATGAAACACGAGTGACTTCAGTTTTAGAAATCTAGTCAACATTTCATGCTCATTACCAGTCATCACAAGACCTAATAGGGGATGGAAAAAGGCATCAGTGTCTACAGTTCCTCCCACATTGGTGACAGTAACAAAAATAGGGGGTTGACGGGGGTTTGAGTTGCTTGAACTGTGTTGAGAACTCCAGGACCAACTAATCCTTTTAGGAAAGTCATAATTTGTTGAGTTAACACTGGGTCCAAGGGAGGAATACCTTTAGTCTCAGCCTGCACCTCTTTCTCTTGTACAACATCCTTCTCATTATCGACCTCTACATTCTCCTCTACCTCCTCATAATGCGTAGGAGGAATCTCATTTCTGGGAGCATTTTCAACCAAAGCTCCACCTCTAGCGGGTGCTACTATTCCTTGGCCTCTACCTCTTCCCCTGCCTCGACCACGACCTTTTATTACGGACTCCTCAGCGGGCTCATTGACGGGAGCTATGGGCTTGACGCCGTTAAAGCAAGTGTTAACCATCTGCTGGCAGAAGAGTGAGGGAGATTAGATACCAATTTGGATCATCAGATACCAATTAGAATCAATTTATAGCACGTAAGGAGACAAGAGAAAATAGAGAGATTTCCTGAAGTCCTATAGCCTCTCGAAGAAAAGTATAGATGTCTCCGTACCGTTCTGCAAGACTCTACTAGACTCGTTTTGGTACACCAAGATCAACGAACCTAATGCTCTGATACCAGCTTTTTCACGACCCAGATCATCATGAGTGGCACCCACACCAACCCTCCGGTGTGAGAACCATTACTGTAACACAACTACACAACTTAACAAAAACTAGAACATTTAAAGATACGAAAGCAGGTTTAAATGTCTAAAGAAAATTGGAGTTCCCATAACTCCGAAAGTTAATAAAACCATTACCAAAACAGTTGTGGAAAACAATGCCTAGAACTTGAAAGTCAATGTACCAAAATATCTAAAGTGCAACAAGTCTAAATAAAATGGTACAACCCCAACCAAACATAGGAAATATCTAAATAATAGTTTGAGTCCGAAGAGAATGGACTAAAGAAAATGAAGGATTCCATGGCAGCCTGGAAGAACTGGCTCATCCTTGAAATCTAGTCTCGATTACTGATCTCTTTGCTGAGGTCTATCAGTAGCCGCCTAAAGATGCCCTATACTTAACAAAGAATGAGCAAGTGCAGTATCTGTATACAACCACAATGTATGGTAGGATCACGCGGCTATCCTAGTATGTGGAATATATATAAGCAATCACAACATAGTAAACATGACATGTACAAAATATATACACATTTATCATTTCAAGAGCAATGTATAAATCCACATTCTCAATAACAAGTAAATATGATAATTCAATGGCCCTCTCATGGAACCCATACCTAAACTGTTAGTGTGACTGAACGTGACACCCGATCCTAATTAGTGTGCTGAAACGTGACACCTGATCCAACATATGTGCCGAAACGTGAAACCTGATTCAATATATGTGTTTGAACATGACACCTGATCCAATCAATCACAACCATAGTCACATTTACACTCATAATGTACATACTCATAATCATACAATCAAGTGTTGAATCATGACATACATTTGTTCATTTATACTCATTTCATCAGGTTTGATCAATAGTACTTCATTCATATATATACATGCATTACAATAAATAAATTACCAACATACATAACACAAAATATGAAATCAAGCCATCACCTTCCTCGAAACCAAGCTTGAATCCCCCCAAGGTACTTGAATCTTCCCTTTCCAGATTCTTTTCGCTTGTTCGTGGTCTAAAAATAATAAATGAATACAAGGATCAATACATGAGGCCTAATTACCCGGATTATAATCTAAACATTAACCCTAGGCCAAACCCATGATCCTAATATGCAGTTAGGGCTTTTTCCCACCATTAACTTCAGGCCAAAACCCTCCCCTGACAATAATTACCCATGAATCTAAGTTCTACGGATCGAATCATGGATTAGGAAGTAAAATACTTACCTTTAGCACCAAAAGTCATTGAAAACTATCAAGAACTCGTCCTGGGTCTTCTCCTAACTCTTAACAACGAAATTTGCAGAAAAATAACAAAATTAGGGTTATTTCTTGACTTAATTCACGATTGGCCCGCCACAACGGTCCCCAACCCGCTAAAGCGGCCTCCCCCTGGGGGCTCACATGAAGGCATAACCTTGGAATATGAGTTCGAAGCCCCCATTTCACAACACACCTTCAAACCAGGATGTTCAAAAACTACATGCTCACGCTAAGATCAATTTTGAGAGTTCTACGTGCACGAATTTGATTTCGTAAAGTCATATGGGTTCCTTAACATCTTAGATATCCACTCATGTGATTAAATTTATTATTGAATCTCTTATTCATTACCAAATTTCCATAGATTTTGCATGACTCATATTTCGTCCAAATCTGGAATAGGCTAGGAAATTCCAAGATACTACAACAAAAAATTCTGGTCCCAATTTTTTCCCCGTTGGCTTTTCTATAACGACAGGAACAAGTCGTTACAATAGATACCAATTTACCCATCACTCGTCCCCGAATGACAAACTAGGAAAAAGGGGCTAAAGTAAGGTTAGAATAGTACCTGAATCATCGAACAACTGGATACTTGTCTTGCATGTCCTTTTCGGTTTTTCAAGAAGTTTCCTAAACTACACGATGCTTCCATTGAAATTTCACTGTATTTATCTCCTTAGTCCTAAGCTTCCGGACATCACGATTAAGAATTGCAATCGGTTCCTCCTCACTGAAGGTCCTTGTCTAACAACATTGTGTCCCACTTTATGATGTAATCTTCGTCGCCATGATACTTTTTCAACATGGAAACAAGAAACAATGGATGAAATCCAGATAAGCTAGGGGGTAAGGCCAATCTATAAGCCACGGGCCCTATAAAGTCAAGAATCTCAACTGGACCAAAATAAAGGACTAAGCTTTCCATTCTTGCTAAATCTCATCACCCCTTTCATGGGTGACACTTTAAGAAGAACTTTCTCACCAGTCTGAAATGCCATGTCTATTACCTTATGGACTGCATACTTTTTATGTTGACTTTGGACTGCTAGGAGCTTAGCTTGGATGCTTCTTACCTTATCCTGAGCATCCTTCACCAAATCGACCCCCAAAGGTTTCACATCTCCAGCCTCAAACCATCCAATGGATGATCTATATCCCCTCCCATAGAGTGCCTCAAATGGTGCCATGTCAATGCTGGAGTGGTAACTATTACTATAGGAGAACTCACAAAACGATAGGAACTTATCCCAATGTTCCCCAAATCAATCACACGTGCCTTCAACATGTCCTATAATACTTGAATAGCTCTCTTTGACTGCCTATCTGTCTGTGGATGGAAAGTTGTACTAAAAGTGAGTTGAGTGCCCAACTTATCATGCAATTTCCTCCAAAACTTGGATGTGAACTGCTTACCACGGTTTGAGATGATAGAAAGGGGCACCCCGTGCAGCCTTACTATCTCTTTCACATAAACCTTAGCCAACTGCTGAGCATTATAGTCTATTCTGACTGGAATAAAATGGACTGACTTAGTCAATCTGTCAACCACTATTTAATTTGAATAAAGCTTCCCCAATGTGTTGGGAAGACCAACCACAAAATCCATAGCTATCCTTTCCCACTTCCATTCCGGAATTGACATTCTCTGAAGCAGACCTGCAAGCCCTTGATGCTCTTACTTTACCTGATGACAGTTTTGGCACTTAGCCACAAACTCGGCAATGTCTTTCTTTATGTCAGGCCACCAATAAAGCCATTTCAAGTCTAGGTACATCTTGGTCATGCCCGGATGAATGAAATACCGCGAACCATGGGATGCTGTCAACAATTTCTGAATCAAGTCATCCACTCGAGGAACACAAATCCTTTATTTAAAAGTGAGCATACCCCCCCACATCTAAAGTCGCATCTTGTGCCTTGCGAGACACTATCTTCTTTCTGAGCTCATTCAAACTGCCATCTTTAAACTGTTTGGCCTTGATTTCCTCAATGAATGTGGCCCTCACCTTAATGCTAGCTAATACCCTACCTTTTTCTGAGATGCCCAACTGCATGAACTTAGATTCGAAGGTTTGAATTTCCTTAGCTAAAGGTTGCTTCGATACACTCAAGCAAGCTAGACTACCCATACTCACTGCTTTCCGGCTTAGTGCGTCTACCACTACAGTATCCTTACCCAAATGATACTGGATGGTCACTTCATAATCCTTGAGTAACTCTATCCACCTTCGTTGTCTCAGATTTAGGTCATTTTGAGTGAATGCATGTTGAAGAGTATGATAATCAATAAACACCTCACATTTGACACCATAAATTTAATGCCACCAGATCTTTAAAGCAAACACTACCGCTGCCAACTCTAAATCATATGTTGGGTAATTCCTCTCATGCAAATTCAACTGCCATGGTTCATAAGCTATAACATTCTTATCCTGCATCAACATATCACCCAAACCTGAATGTGAAGCATAATAATAAATATTGAAATCTTTACCTTTCACTGGTAGTGCCAAAATAGGTCATGTGGTCAGAAGAGTCTTGAGCTTTTGAAAGCTCTCATCACATTTTTTTGGTCCATTCGAAAGTTTGGCCAGCCTTGTCAAATGCGTGGCAATAGAAGCAAAGATTTTCACAAATCGACGATAGTAGCTAGTGAGCCCCACAAAAATTCTAACTTTTGTCACAAAGCTAGGCCATACCCAATTTTTAACTTCTTCAATCTTTTGGGGATCTACCATTACTCTTTCCCTTGAAACTACATGCCCCAAAAAGGCAACTGAAGTCAACCAGAACTCACACTTGGAAAATTTGACATATAACTTTTGTCTCCCAAGAACACCCAAAATAATACGAAGATGCTTGGCATGCTCTTCCTTACTTTTCAAATAAACCAAAATGTCATCAATAAAAACTATAACAAAAGAATCCAGAAAGGGTTTGAACACACCATTCATCAAATTCATGAAAGCTGCAGGCGCATTTGTCAGTCCATACGACATCACTAAAAACTCATAATGTCCATAGCGAGTTCTGAATCTCGTTTTGGGTACATCATCAAGCCTAATCTTTAACTGATGGAAACCAGACCTTAGATCAATCTTAGAGAAAACTGACACACCCTGCAACTAGTCAAAAAAATCATCTATTCGTGGCAACAAATACTTATTTCGAATGGTGATCCTATTCAACTGTCGATAGTCTATGCACATCCTAATACAACCATCCTTCTTAACAAACAAAATAGGAGCACCCCACAGAGAAGCACTAGGACGGATGAAACCTTTATCAAGAAGTTCTTGGATTTGAGTCTTAAGCTCTCTTAATTCTACCGGAGCCATGTGATATAGAAAGTTGGAAATGGGGCGAGTACCAGGTTCCAAGTCAATTAAAAAATCTATATCTCTATCCGGAGGCATACCAAGCAAATCGGTAGGAAACACTTCCTTAAATTCAAACACTATAGAAATAGACTCAATAGAGGGAGACTCAACCTCAACATCCCAAATATGAGCAAAATATCCCAAACATGCCTGCCTCACCAGTTTCCTAGCCTGAATAAAGGATATGACCTTAGCTAGCTTAGGCTTGTACACCCCTTTCCACTTTAACTTTTCCCTACCGGGTATTTCTAGAGTTACTGATTTCATATTACAATTTAACACAACATAATGGGGGGACAACCAAGTCATTCCTAAGATTATATCAAAATCAGTCAAATCCTAAATAACCAAATCAGCCCAAGTCTGAAAAACAAGATAGGGCAAGAACGATACACATGGGTCACTATGACTAACTCTCCAACTGGGGTAGAAACATGGATTGGAACATCAAGTATATCAGAAATCATATCAAAACCAAGGCAAAATGAACTGATACATATGAATAAGTAGAACCCAGATAAAATAGAACTGTACTCATCCAATCATAGACAAGAATAGTATATGTGATCACTGCATCAGACACCTTAGCCTCGGTCTTTCCCAGGAAGGCATAACAATTAGCCATGTCATCTGGATGGGAGACCTTTTTGCCTGGCTGCACTTTTTCTGTAACGACTCGAGAGCACCCCCTAGTCGTAACACGGCGTACTCGACCTCTCAGAGGTCTTATACAAACACTTATCATATCATAAACATTAAAGCATATGAAAATAGCAAAAAAGTTAAAACTTTTCTTTACAATCAAAGTCTTCAAAATAAGAGAGAGTCTATGACACTATGTCTCAAACCATCTATAATATTTAGAATAATAACTCTTTCATAACAACCTACGGACATGGCCCTTACATAATAATTACTAGGGACCCGGCCCTTACACAAGTCTAAAGGCATAAAACATAAAGACATAATGACATAAGTGTACGAGGTAAGTTCATCCTCAAAACTATGAGGAATCCCCATGTCTTCATTCCCAAGCTCCTTAGAAACTGAACTTCCAAGCATAAGACATCACATCACAAAACCCTACACTTTGTAAAAATGTAGAAGAAATATGGGTTAGTACAACACACGTACTAAATATGGAAGCCATGCAAATAAAACCATTAAAACATGCTTAAAAGGGACATTTAGTTGAAACCATGCTTTATGCACTTTTGAACATCTTCTTGAAAGAGTTGAAGAATGATAAGTCCTAAACAACTCACATATAGTTCATCAAAGCACAAAGGTAACACATCAACAAAGCATAGTCTCCAAACATAGTCATAATGCATATATCACTCATTACAAGACATAATACTCATGCATAGTCAGTATCAAGGTCATTGCATCATAATGGAGTAATCACATAAGTAACCCTAGGTTCTACTTGTGCAATGCATAGGTAGGGTCCATAGTCCTACCTACACTAAGTATTACCTTTGGATCACCATGCTCATACTTATCATACATTAGTTTTATCCATAGGTCATATACATAGTAAGGTGACATTTATAAACATTAGTTCATATCAAGAAAGTCAATCATTAACATAATACAATTAAAGCATGCATTATTCATAATCTTCATAATAAGATAGAACAACAACAGTAAGGCATAGTTCATACAAGTTGTTCATATCATACATCTTAGTCATAATTCAAATAGTCCATATCATAGGTAAACCATCATCATAATGATCATGCATAACATAGCTTCAACATACATAAGTCATAATCATAAGAGAACACTACTACAACAATCCCTCAGGATCCCATAAGTGCAATATGCAAGAGAAGTCCCATACCCTCCCTTACACTATGTAGAAACCCTTAAGAAAGCCCTAGTAAAAGTTCACACCTTTCATACCTTCATTTTCTTTTACATTAAGGAAATATTGCGATAATCAACATTGACCATGAGAGCTACATGGAATCCGATGCTTTACTCCTATACCAAAAAGAGAGGGTCAATACTTGCCTAAGGTGTAACCATTCATACATAGAAATCTAGGTGGATCCACTAAGCCAGAGTCTTATGTGGGCACATAGTTAAGGGTCAAGGAGATTGCTTCAAGAAACCCTAACTTACTAAACGTGGGGGTTTCCATCTCATGAGACAACACATACAATGGGTAATCCAGACTTGCTAAATGCGAGGAAACCTATGTGGGGAGCCGGACTTACTAAACGTGAGAGCCACATCTCATTTACATGCCCTTTCGGTGTTAAGCATCTAATTCCCTTTTGTAATCATCTTTGGTCATCACATAAGTTCACATTAGCCTTTTCTAGACTCTTATGTAAAAATATTATCATAATAGCTCATAGGTGTTCCTAAGTGAGAATAATCCTTTCACTTTAGAAACACTTAGGAAGTGAGTAAACCTTTCACTTTACATTGCACTATAATCATGAGAACTACCTTTCATTCATATAGCAATCATACTATAACATACATACATACTTCAGAGCTAATTCAAGTGTAGAGGGTTAAGAATGAGGAAACTAGGTCATCAACACCACAACAACACATTAGGTATAGCATCATTACAATCTAAGTGATTCACCTTTTAAAGTAGACATTAGTCTTTAAATTACCATTTAAGGTAATATATAATACCTTTAGGGGAATACCTCTCATATAGTCGTAAAATCTCAAGAGTTCATAGATGAGAGAACCTTTCATCAAGAACCTTCATCATGTGAGAATGACCTTTCACATTATCATGCCATGCATAACATAGACTAGTTTAGAGTACAATTGAGGAAACCTTTCTAGAGACTCACTTTCATTACATTAGCAATAGCTTCATTCATTCATGTGTGTGTGTACATGTGAGAAAGCCTTTCATATAAAACACCTTTACTCATAGCATGTTTATATTGTGTTAACAAGAATTACCTTCAATTCAACATTACAACAATAATACCAACATCTCACAACATTCATACTTGCATTGCATCTCATCATAACATGCTCAATTACCAACTAGGGTTAGAGGGAAGAGATAACCATCATCCAAATTCATCATACATGAATTAAGCAAGTACATTCAACAATACATAAAGAATCACATTGATATCACCTCCTCATAGCCTTGGAGGCCCCATTCAAGACTTAACCCTAATTCCATAGTAATCATACATAATTTAGGGTAATATAATCATACAAACATGAATTACATAGCATCACATTCAATTCATAACCTTAAATCACTATTCAACACAACTAGAGTTAGAATTAGGGAAAGAAGGGAACATGGGTCTCATGGGGGATTCTTCAAAAATCACCAACACTACATGAATTCATCCATAATTATTCATATATCATCAATAAAAGTTAGTTTATAACAATAATTCAAAATTTAGAAAGAAGACCCACGTTTTTGGATTGAAATCTACAATTTGGGGGATTTTGAAAACCATGTTTGGAAGGACCTCTTGGGGAAAGGGATCCCAAGAGTGAAGAAAACCCATACCTTAGTTAAACCCTATGAATTTCATGTGAAACCTCCAATATACAAGCCCTTGATAAGCTCCTTTAAAGTTCTTCAATGGAGTCTTGAGTTGAGAGAGCTTTGAGAGAGATAATTTTGGGAGGGAAAAGAATTGGGTTATGTTTTGGGGTCTTGAATTGTGGTGAATTAATGGATTAGTTTAGGGTCCTATAAGCTTATATAGTCCATTAATTAACCACCTAAACGACCTCCCTTAACCCCCTATTAATTAACTAACTAAAACACTAACCCTCAACTTAAGTAAAAACTGTCAAAACAGTTCCCATCCACGGCTAGCCTTCCATGGACCGTTGGTCAGTCCACTGGCCGTGGTTGGCTTCCATGGTTTGGGATTGTGGTTCTAAATGCTGCAGGCCCCTAATAAAACTAAGTATGGACTCATGAGGTCCATCCACAGACCGTGGTTTGGTCCACGGGGCGTGGAATGGCTCCGTGGATCACCACCAAGGTGAGGAAGCAAAACTGCCAAGGCAGCATAGGTGGACTATTTTGAGGGTGTTGGTTCTAAATGAATTCATGACTTAGCTTAAGGTCTTGCTAGCTTATAAAGGTCAGTAATTAACTACCTAAACAACCCCTTAAGACCTTATTCAATTAACCAACTTAAATCCAAATCACCAACCTACAAGTAGAGGGCTGGAAATTGGCAGTACCTCCGGAACACCTATCCACGAACTGTTGGTGGGTTCACATGGTGTGGACTGCCTTCGTGGTTTGTGACTGGGGCTTCCCTGTTGTAGGGAACCAAGTCAAGTTCCAGGCCTGATCCACGACCTCACTTCACGGGGAGTGGATCAATTGATGCCTCGTCAATGGCCTTCATGGGTCAAGCTGTTTTTGACTGCTTTTGGCCAAAGGTTGGGTCCTTCTCCAGGACCCGTTGGGTGGTCCTTGGGGGGGAGGGTCGTACCCGGTCATTTGGACCCTAAACATGTCCATCTATTAATAAGAGTCACTCCTATGGGTTTTATACCTCAAACAACACACCAAACACCACGACAAGACACTAGCACCCACACTAGCACCAAAATCTAGTTTTCAGACGTCATGGTCGTTTCTTGACGTTTGACCTCTAAAGTCACCAAACTAACTTCAATAGCCATTTTTCATCATTTAAACAAGTTTCCAACCATATACTAACATGTGAAACTCTAGGTCAACCTACTTGATTCAGTCAAGCCTTTGCTAGGTCTTACTAGTTTCGTACGGGGTGTTACAATATCCCTTCCTTGGGAACATTCGTCCCCGAATGTCACTTAAAACATCATAAGGAGTCAATGAATCACTCTAGCAGCCCAACAAGCATGTAATCAATGATATGATGTACAACTCAAAAATACTCCAAACACAAATAGCATCATTTTCAAAAGGAGGAACTTAAACTCCAATTCAACATAGTCAATGCAAACATAAGGAAGTAGGAACTACTTCTACCACTCATTATGCACCAACATCAATATTTCTCATGTTCATAGGAGGAACTACCTTCTCCTAGTCATTACATGGTCCATACATAATTAACCACATATGCAAGTTTCCATGTTCAATAGCCCTCTTTTCAAAGAGGAACTTCTCAACTACTCACTAAGACATGCTCATATCTTATTTTCATGAAGTACAATAGATCACTTATAACCAATGCACTACAACATGAGGAAAACAATGCATACAACTCATCTTTATTCAAAACACAAGTTTTTTTTTAATGAAAATGCACAAACCTCATTAATTCACATAAACATGGGAGGAACTACCTCCTCCACTCTTTAGGCAAGTTTCCACCACATAAAGAGCTAACATTCCATTTCATAAGAACACATTTAAACATGTTCATTTAATTCGCATCATGAAGTCAAGTATGCCATATTACACACAATGCACAACTTAGGAGAAAAATCTCCATTTAAAACACACATCATACAACATGAGAAAATAGGACTACCTCTATGAACTCAATATGCATGCAACTTAGACATATTCCATTTCATTGGAGGAATTTCCTTCTCCAACTCAAATCATGCTTATCATATCATCTTAGGCCAACTATGCCAATACTTCTCAAAAGCACATTTAAACCATTCACCTCATGAATCATATAGGTTTCTTACTCTAATTGCCTATCAACATAAGGAGCATGAGACATGAAAACTCATTTTACCTCAAAACATGAATTCTCAAGAACATATTTATCATAAGGAAATCATGAGAATACCTAAGTCACACATGACTCCTAAAACATAACATAAGCCCATCTAGGAACTCTTTGTCTCAAGTTAGAATAGGAATGGAAGAAAAAGATGAGGATGTCGGGATTTCAACAAGTCATGCTTTCTAAGCACACCATCTCATCCTTAGGAGGAAGCCCTCACTACCACCCTCATGAAAACTTCTTTCAAGCACTCCTAAAGACATAACCAAACTCATATTTTTCCTTCTTTGCAAAAGTCTATGGTCCTCAACATCTA
Source organism: Solanum commersonii (assembly GCA_029007595.1). Classification (NCBI taxonomy): domain Eukaryota; kingdom Viridiplantae; phylum Streptophyta; class Magnoliopsida; order Solanales; family Solanaceae; genus Solanum; species Solanum commersonii. Next base: position 5,163,518 of record JAJTWQ010000002.1, on the reverse strand, counting down.
GCAATTCCACATTTATATGACCCAATAAATACAAAATCCAAAATAGGTAGAAATTGCACTCAAATGTCATCTTACTAAAAAAGGTGGTAACTAATACACACTCAGGAGTCCCACATTTCTCTAACCATCCGAGCCCTATCATTTATAAAAACACACCATGTATGCAACCCATCCATACTAAGAGTCACATCCAGGTCTAACATGCCAAGTTCCACCAAGTAAACATGAGTATTTCTAGGAAACAAGGTAAAGGGACATCTTCCATAAACCCTTCTTACTAACCCCAAACCATTGACTGGGGTAAAGTCCAAAAAAAAAAGGTTCTATTAACTCATCCGGAGAACTCTAAGCCTCATAGCTTCATAGGACATCATACTAGATAAGGTAATACCGGAGCACAACATAACACTTACTCTCACATGAAATTACCAACATATCGGTACCTCTATCCAAAAAGTCTTCCAAGTCAACCTAGTGGCATCCCTTTCTAAGGCCTTCACTAGGATATCACTCAAGGTTTCATATAAGTCTACCACTCTAGTTCTAAGTTTCTCAAACTCACTAAACCACATAAAGTGAGGATTCCAAGTATATCAAAACATGAACATCTAGAACACTTAACTTCTCATATCCATTCACCCAAAATGTTTCCATAAGTGGGGAATTTTCAAGCAAGCCTAATTCAAGAATATCAAGGACACTTAAAGACCTTACCATCTAAGCACATTATCCCTCAGTTGGGGTAAGCCTAGACAAACTCTTCAGAACATCATTCCCTTAAATTCTAAGGTAGGAGCATGTCGTAACTAAATCTTCACACTCCTTACACAATATGAGTCTAAACCATTGAGGATTTCACTTCTACCCTCTTTTAAAGTAGTTTACTCACTCAACAACTCTAGGCACCACTCTTCCTCAAAGCCCATCACACCATAACCCTCATTATGGTTAAGTTAGGTTATACCAATCCACCACATGTGGCCCTACTTAAATGACATTACTTAAGATCAATCTAAAAAGACAACTAACTCTTTTTGAAGTTGGTCAATACCTACACTCTTCTTCCTTACCTCAACTAGGTGGTACATGCAACCTCAAAGTCAACTTTAAAACACAACATAAACCAAACATGACCTCACAATTACCTTGTTAGGTAGGCACACTATCTCACCCTTAGGAGTAAGCCTACACAAGTTCTTCTAACCAACAGAAAGGCAATTATGAAGCATTAATCACACTAAATACAACTTCACAATCTATTAAATCAAAGTTAACAAATCACATAGCCACAATTGGCATCACAACCAACCTTTCTCCCTCGCTCCTTCTAGCAAGAACCCTTCAAGTGGCCCTACTCTAAAGACCATAAGACAATGAATAAGAGAGAGAGCTTATAGATCTATGGCACGACTTAGAGAATGAAGAAGTAAAGTTTACTAATGTCCTATAGCCTCTCACTCATAGATGTGATGCGACTCACACCGATGAACAAGACTCTACTATATGTGGTTCGAGACATCTTAAGAACATTCCAAAACCTTATGCTCTGATACCAAGTTTGTAATGAACCGAGAGCACCCCCTAGTCTTAATACAGCGAACTCGACCTCTCAGAGGTCTTATACAAGCCCTTAGCATATCATGAACATTAAAACATATGAAAATAGCGGAAAATTTAAAACTTTTCTTTATGATCGAAGTCTTCATAAAATAAGAGAGAGTCTATGAAACTATGTCTCAAAATATCTATAATGTTTAGAATAACAACTCTTTCATATCAACTAACGGACACGGGCCTTACATAATAATTCCTAGGGACACGGCCCCTACACAAGTCTAAAGACATAAAACATAAAGACATAATGACATAAGTGTACGAGGTAGGTTCATCCTCGAAACTATGAGGACTCCCCAAGTTTTCATTTCCAAGCTCTTTAGAAACCAAACTTCCAAGCATAAGACATCACATTACAAAACCCTACACTTTGTGAAACTGTAGAAGAGATATGGGTTAGTACAACACACGTACTAAGTATGGAAGCCATGCAAGTAAAACCATTAAAACATGCTTAAAAGGGACATTTAGTTGAAACCATGCTTTATGCACTTTTGAACATCTTCTTGTAAGAGTTGAAGAATGATAAGTCCTAAACAACTCACATATAGTTCATCAAAGCACAAAGGTAACGCATCAACAAAGCATAGTCTCCAAACATAGTCATAATGCATATATCACTCATTACAAGACATAATACTCATGCATAGTCAGTATCAAGGTCATTGCATCATAATGGAGTAATCACATAAGTAACCCTAGGTTCTACTTGTGCAATGCATAGGTAGGGTCCATAGTCCTACCTACACTAAGTATTACCTTTGGATCACCATGCTCATACTTATCATACATTAGTTTTATCCATAGGTCATATACATAGTAAGGTGACATTTATAAACATTAGTTCATATCAAGAAAGTCAATCATTAACATAATACAATTAAAGCATGCATTATTCATAATCTTCATAATAAGATATAACAACACCATTAAGGCATAGTTCATACAACTTGTTCATATCATACATCTTAGTCATAAATTCAAATAGTCCATATCATAGGTAAACCATCTTCATAATGATCATGCATAACAAAGTTTCAACATACAAAAGTCATAATCATCATAATCATAAGAGAACATTAGTACAACCATCCTTTAGGATCCAGCAAGTGGAATGTGCAACAGAAGTCCCATACCCTCCCTTACACTATGTAGAAACCCTTAAGAAATCCCTAGTAAGAGTTCACACCTTTCATACCTTCATTTACTTTTACATTATGGAAATATTGTAATAACCGACATAGACCATGAGAGCTACATGGAATCTGGTGTTCTACTCCCACACCAAAAAGAGAGGGTTAACACTTGCCTAAGGTGTAACCATTCATACATTGCTATCTAGGTGGATCCACTAAGCTAGAGTCCTATGTGGGCACATACTTAAGGGTCAAGGAGACTGTATCTAGAAACCCTAACTTACTAAACGTGGTGGTTTCCATCTCATGAGACAACACATACCGTGGGTAATCCGGACTTGCTAAACATAAGGAAACCCATGTGGGGAGCAGAATATACTAAACGTGAGAGCCCCATCTCATTTACATGCCTTTTCAATGCTAAGCATCTAATTCCGTTTTGTAATCATCTTTAGTCATCACATAAGTTCACATTAGCCTTTGCTAGATTCTTCTGTAAAATTCTTATCATAATAGATCATAGGTGTTCATAAGTGAGAATAATCTTTTCACTTTAGAAACACTTAGAAAGTGAGTAAACCTGTCACTTTACATTGCACTATAATCATGAGAACTACCTTTCATTCATATAGCAATCATACCATAACATACATACATACTTCATAGCTAATTCAAGTGTAGAGGGTTAAGGATGAGGAAACTAGGTCATCAACACCACAACAACACATTAGGTATAACATTATTACAATCTAAGTAATTCACCTTTAAAGTAGTCATTAGTCTTTACATTACCATTTAAGGTCATATAGAATACCTTTAGGGGAATACCCCTCATTTAGTCATAAAATCTTAAGAGTTCATAGATGATGAAACCTTTTATCAAGAACCTTCATCATGTTAGAATGACCTTTCAAATTATCATACCATGCATAACATAGACTAGTTTATAGTACAATTGAGGAAATCTTTCAAGAGACTCACATTCATTACATTAGCAATAGCTTCATTCATTCATGTGTGTCTACATGTGTGAGAAAGCCTTTCATATAAAACACCTTTACTCATAGCATTTTCATACTGTGTTAACAAGAATTACCTTCAATTCAACATAACAACAATAATACCAACATCTCACAACATTCATACTTGCATTGCCTCTCATCATAACATGCTCAATTACCAACTAGGGTTAGAGGGAAGAGGTAACCATCAACCAACTTCATCATACATGAATTAAGCAAGTACACTCATTACAAAAAGAATCACATTGATATCACCTCCTCATAGCCTTGAAGACCCCATTTAAGACTTAGCCCTAATTCCATAGTATTCATACATAATTTAGGGTAATATCATCATACAAATATGAATTAAATAGCATCACATTCAATTTATAACCTTCAATTACTATTCAACACAACTAGGGTTAGAATTGGAGAAAGAAGGGGAAATATGGGTCTCATGAGGGATTCTTCAAAAATCACCAACACTACATGAATTCATCCATAATTGTTCATATATCATCAATAAAAGTTAGTTTATAACAAAAATTCAAAATTTAGAAAGAATACCCCCATCTTTGGAAGGACCTCTTGGGGAAAAGGATCCCAAGAGTGAAGAGAAACCATACTTTAGTTAAACCCTATGAATTTCATGTGAAACCTCCCATATGAAAGCCCTTGATAAGCTCCTTCAAAGTTCTTCAATGGAGTCTTGAGTTGAGAGAGCTTTGAGAGATAGAATTTTGGGAGGGAAAATAATTGGGTTATGTATTGGGGTCTTGAATTGTGGTGAATTAATGGATTAGTTTAGGGTCCTATAAGCTTTTATAGTACATTAATTAACCACCTAACCAACCTCCCTTAACCCCCTATTAATTAACTAACTAAAACACTAACCCTCAACTTAAGTAAAAACTGTCAAAATAGTTCCCATCCACGGCTAGCCTTCCACAGACCGTTAGTCAATCCACTGGCTGTGATTGGCTTCCATGGTTTCGGATTGTGGCTCTAAATACCACAGGCCCCCTAATAAAACTAAATTTGGACTCTCGAGGTCCATCCACGGACCATGGTTTGGTCCACGGGGCGTGGAATGGCTCCGTGGATCACCACCAAGGTGAGGAAGCAAAACTGCCAAGGCAGCATAGGGGGACTATTTTGAGGGTCTTGGTTCTAAATGAATTCATGACTTAGCTTAAGGATTTGCTAGCTTATAAAGGTGAGTAATCAACTAGCTCAACAACCCCTTAAGACCTTAGTCAATTAACCAACTTAACTCCAAATCACCAACCTACAACTAGAGGGCTGGAAATTGGCAGCACCTACGGAACACCTATCCATGAACCGTTGGTGGGTTCAAGTGGTGTGGACTGCCTTCGTGATTTGTGACTGGGGCTTCCCTATTGCAGGGAACTAAGTCAAGTTGCAGGCCTGATCCACGACCTCACTCCATGGGGTGTGGATCAATTGACGTCTCGTCAATGGCCTTCGTGGGTCAAGCTATTTTTGACAGCTTTTGGCCAAAGGTTGGGTCCTTCTCAAGGACTCATTGGGTGGTCTTTGGGGAGGGGGGGTCGTACCCAGTCGTTTGGACCCTAAACATGTCTATCTATGAATAAGAGTCACTCTTATGAATAATTCTGTTGTGGAGTTCCCGAGTAACTACCTGTAGAAGCGGGCATGGCGGACTGAATTAGTCGAGTTGACAACATTGGCCTACCTGAACCTTTAGAGTAAGAACCTTGAAAGGCACCTTTGCTCTTGGCTTTCTTAGACAAAGCCTTAGCCTGCCCATCACGTCTAACTCGCTCTACTTTCTTCACAAAGTCGGTCACCACATTAACGCTCTTTCCTGCATAAGTCATGTGAATAGACAATACCTGACATTCGGGGTTCAGTCCCATGACGAATAGACGAATCCTTTCATTCTCAGTAGTCACCAATTGAATAGCATATCTAAACAATGCATGGAATTTAGCCTCATAAGGAGCTACAGACAAGCCACTCTACTTCAAAGACATGAACTCAGCCTTCTTGCGATCCTCAAAGTTCGGGGCACATACTTTTCCAAAAACAAAGCATGAAACTGTGTCCAAGTGAGTGGGGGCAAAACTAACAATCTGCATTCCACATAAGCCCTCCACCACTACTTACCCTCACCTTGAAGCTGGAAGGTCACGAACTCTACCCCATGCTGATGTACAATACCCAACTTATGAAGTCTCTCAAAACAATCCCATATGAACTCATAGGCATCCTCACTCTCAGAACCATGAAACACGGGCAACTTCAGTTTCAGAAACTTAGTCAACATTTCATGCACATTACCAGTTATCATAGGACCCAATAGGGGATGGAAAAAGGCATCAGTGCCTACAGTTCCACCCACCTTGTGGTCAGTAACAGAAATAAAGGGGTTGGCGGGAGTTTGAGTTGCTTGAACTATGGTAAGAACTCCAGGACCAACCAATCCTTTCAAGAAAGTCATAATTTGTTGAGCTAACACTGGGTCCAAGAGAGGAGTACCTGTAGTCTCAGCCTGCACCTCTTCCTCTTGTCCAACATCCTCTTCATTCTCGACCACTACATTTTTCTCTACCTCTTCGTGATGCGTAAGAGGTACCTCATATCTGGGAGCATTCTCAATCGGAGCTCCACCCCTAGCGGGTGCTACTCTTCCTCGGCCTCTACCCCTGCCTCGACTGCGGCCTCTTGCTGCGAACTTCTCTGCAGGCTCATTGATGGGAGCTACGGGCCTGACATCGTTGAAGCGAGTGTTAACCATCCGCGGACAAAAGAGCAAAAGAGATTAGATACCAATTTGGATCACAAGATACCAATTAGAATCAAGTTATAGCACGAAAGGAGACAAGAGAAAATAGAGAGATTTCCTAAAGTCCTATAGCCTCTCGAAGAAAAGTACAGATGTCTCCGTACCATTTCACAAGACTCTACTAGACTCATTTTGGTACATCGAGATCAACGAACCTATTACTCTAATACCAACTTTATCACGACCTAGACCATCGTGAGTGGAACCCACACTAACCCTCAGGTGGGAGAACCATTACTGCAACCCAACTACACAACTTAACGAAAACTAGAACATTTAAAGATACCGAAGCAGGTTTAAATGTCTAAAGAAAATTGGAGTTCCCATAAACTTCAAAAGTTAATAAAACCATTACCAAAACATTTGCGAAAAACAACGCCTAGAACCTGATAGTCAATGTACCAAAACATCTAAAGCGCAACAAGTCTAAGAAAAAAGGTACAACCCCAACCAAACATAGGAAATATCTAAACAATAGTCTGAGTCCGAATAGAATGGACTAAACGAAATGAAGGATTCCATGGCAACCTGAAAGAAATGGCTCACCCTTAATGTACATACTCATAATCATACAATCAAGTGTTGAATCATTACATACATATGTTCATATTAACTCATTTTATCTGGTTTGATCAATAGTACTTCATTGACATACATGCATGCATTACAATGAAGCAATTACCAACATACATCACACAAAACATGAAATCAAACCATCACCTACCTCGAAACCAAGCTTGAATCCCCCTAAGGCACTTGAATCTTCCCTTTCCGAATTCCTTCCGCTTGCTCGAGGTCTAAAAACAACAAATTAATGCAAGGATCAATACTCAAGGCCTAATTACCCGAATTACAATCGAAATCATCAACACTAGGAAAAACTCATTGTCCTAATATGTAGCTAGTACTTTTTCCCACCATTAAATTCAGGCCAAAACCCTCCCCCAATGATAATTTCCCATAAATCTAAGTTCTACGGATTGAAACATGTATTAGGGGAGTAAAATCCTTACCTTTAGCACCAAAAGTCATGGAAAACTGTCAAGAACTAGTCCTGGGTCGTCTCCTAACTATTAAGAACGAAGTTTGTAGAAAAATAACGAAATTGAGGTTTCTCCTCAACTTAATTAGCGACTGGCCCGCTACAACGGTCCCCAACCCGCTACAGCGGCCTTGCCATGGCCGGATTAATTCCGCCCTGGTGGTTTACACTGAAACAGAACCTCAGAATTTGAGTTCCAATCCCCCATTTCACAACACACCTTCAAACCAGGACTTTCAAAAACTACATGCTCATGCTAAGATCAGTTTCGGTAATTCTACTCGCCTAAATTCGATTCCATAAAGTCGTACGAGTTCCTTAACGTCTTAGCTATCCACTCATGTCATGAAATTCATTTTCTAACATCTCTGATTCATTACCATATTTCCCTAGACTTTGCATGACTTAGATTTCGTCCTAATGTTGACTAGGCTAGGAAATTCCAAGAGTGAAGGGTATATATGCTCTAGTTTTTGGATGGTAGGGGAACCAATGTCCCAAATGTATGATGGAGGGTATCTACATACCATTTACGATACTTTGGGGGTATATTAGTCCTTTGTCCCTATAAAGAATAATTACAAAATAATATGATTTACTTCAATAAAAAAGTGGTACCTCAAATTCCATTAAACTACAAACTCACTCTATGGGTTTAAATCACACTTGAGTTTTTAAAAAGAAGAGTAGAAAACATAAAACATGCATAGTCAATACAAAGGGCATTATGTACATGTGCTTATTATGCATGACCATAAAAGACACAATTCTTCACAAAAGTCACAATTCATTCGAAAAGTCAGAATTCACCAAACAAATCACAACCCTTCAAAAAAATCACAACCTTTCAAATAAGTCATAACCATCAATGTGAAAAGTTGTCTGCTTTGAAAATAGTATAAGTAAACAAATATAAATATAAAGTATGGAAAAGGGCCAAAAATACCCATGTACTAATCGTAAAGGTTTAAAAATACCCCTCATCCACCTATTGGGTTAAAAATGTCACGATCTGAGCCTACACCCTGGACGTGGACGGTACTCAAGAACCATTGCTGGTCCCCAAGAGAACTCCCATCCTGGATGACTACAAGCGAAAAACTAACTCAAGCATACAAAGCTTAAAACTAAATAAGATTCATTGAACTCAATTATAAAGCTTTAACTCAAATGATTAACTCTGAATAAAATAGTATATTCAACTCACCAGAAATAGGCAGCTCAAGTCTTTAAAGTATTTAACAAAGTAAATGAAACAGACTTCTCAAACTCTACTGTCTATTTATGAAGCCTCTAAATGACAAGGATGGAAGTCGGGACAAGACCCAGGACATCCTAAAAAAACTAAAAATTAAATGGAATCCTCCGGAAGCAAGGAGTCTTACCAAAGCTAACTTGAACTGCAAGTTGTATCAACGAAGCTCCAGTTGATGACCCTAGCTACCTGTATCTGCATCATGAAACGATGCTAGCCAAATGACGTCAGTGCATTGAATGTACGAGCATGTAAGGGGAATTCTAAAGCATAAAAATAAGCTTGAACTAATGGAAAAGAAACATACTTACATTTTCTCAACTCACTCAACTCAACTCAAGGATATTCAAAAGTACTCAAACTTACTCAACTCAGAAGTACTCAAGGATAAGATACTCAACTCAGAAATAAGGTACTCAACTCAATGAAATAGGGCTCAACTCAACAATAAGATACTCAACTCTACGAAACATAGTTCAACTCAACTTACATAAATAGGGCTCAGCTCAACAATAAGATACTCAACTCAAGATAAAGCAACAATAAAAGACGCAATATATGGAATGCTTTTAAAACAGTAGATAGCAACTCAATATATTAAAGAATATAATAATAACTCAGCTTGTATATAAAAATACAATATAACTCTTGCGAGATTCTCTAACCGACAACCATCACTATGAGCTATGTGATGATATATCGTCTAGCCCACGCTGCCAGAACTATCCTATACTCTAAGGTATAGAACTAAGTGGATCTACTAGTCTATTCTAAAATCATTTAGGAATCATCTAAAAAGTATAACCCTTTCTACCCACATTGGCTACATGGTTTATGAGTACTTTGAGTTATCTTACCTTGTCCCCATATCGGTGCTCAATACTACTCCTAAAATATAACTAGCTCATACATTTAAAACATAACTCTTTCTGTGGTTTGAGATTATTACTCAAAATCTTTCTCTTAAAGAGATGGTACTCAAAATTGCTCAAAAACTCTTTTAAAAATCGGTGTTTCCTCTCATCTTAAATGTAAAAATATTTACTCTTAGAATACTTAGTTCCCATAGATCATTTTAAAGAAAATCAACTCAGCTCTACTCTTACTCAAACTCAAATGCTCAAGTCTTACAAAAAATTTATAAATAATTGTAAAAGACTTCTCACAATAAGGTTCATGACGAATTATCGACGTGAGCGACTCAATTCAAGATTTTTAATAACCATACATAAGACTCGATACTCGAAATTCAACAACTCCATAACTCAAGGATTCAATGCTACTACTCATCTCGAAATGTTCGGCTTAGAGGGTTCATATGGAATTATGGACATGAACAATTTCAATTCAAGGACTAACTGATACTACTCATCTCAAGATGTTCGACTCAGAGATTTCATGCAGAATTATGCGCATGAACATCTCAACTCAAGGATCTTCATAGGTAACATGTAGTAGTCCAATGATTAAGAATATAATCTCTAAAGGGTTTGAAATTCAATACTCAAGACTAAGATCTACAAGATACTACTCCTCTCAAAGATACTCAAATTATGGAGTTCATGCAGAAGTTATGGGCATGAATGACTAGACTCAAGGGTTTAAATAACAATAGAGAATTCATGTGTACGACTCTTATCATTCTCATACTTACTTTCTCAAATCTTAGCTCAAATCGATAGTTGATCGCAGAGGATTCACAATTTAGTTCAAAGACTTTCTTGAACTCTACTCTTAACTCTTTCTTGAATTTGAATTATGAATTCAAGAGTTATGATTCATGATATGAAGGATCTCGTGATGATTAAATGAGTTTAGATAGTTAATTGGTTGAAAAACACTGTTTGGGGAGCAGGTCCATGACACAGAGATGAATTATAATATTTGGTTGTGAAATAATTTTTGAAACAATGGGGTCCGCGTTCTCTCCGCGATGCAAAGAGAGAAATTTCTCTCTGGGGATCAAGTCCGCGACGCGGACTTGGGTTCCAATTTTTGCTCGATCTTTTCTTCTTCTCCCAAACCCGATTAACTCATACCCATTGAAATTCTAAGGTTAAAACTCTTGAATTCCTATAACCCTGAACAATTTAGCGAAACTCACTCAAGAACTATCAATTTATTCAACCCCTTAACAAAATCTTCACCTCACATATTGTCACGACCCGAGAGCAACCCATAGTTATAACCCATAGAAAATAGTGCAGCATTAAAAACTTTATTCAAATCCAAACTATTAAAAACTCTTTCATAAAACAACGAAAATACTAAGTCTCACATGGCCAAATTAAGACAAACTTTAACAAGATAGGGTCATAACCCTTTACAATCGAAAATACTAGAATGTCTATTACAAAGTCGTAAACATAGAGGAACTAGAACAAAAATAGTCTTTGTCCTTTATCTATGAGGACATGCCAAGTCTTGGAGGAAAACTTTATCCAAGCACTTCAACTTCTAGCTAGAAACGATCACTTGCCGGAACCTACACTTGTAGTAAATATAAGAGAATATGGGTTAGCACACAAAAATGTACCAAGTATGATGACCATGCAAAAACATGCTTTAAAAGGGACATTTTGTCGAAAGTCATGCTAGTATGCCATTTTTGATAAAACCTCACGAGTAGAATTATAAGAGGCATAATACAAGTCACAACCAACATACAAGACATTATCCACATTATAGACATTTTCAACATATAAACCCATTACCTTTACCTTTTCACCTTCACCACAAGCAACCCTCAAGTAACACTTTGTGCAATGTATGGATAGCGTCCCATACCACTATCCACATCTAAGCATCACCCTAAGGTCACCAAAAGTGAACTCACGATTAATCATGCTTCATATTACAAGTAATCATGCTCAACTAATACCAACATACAACACATAAGAACATGAGTCAAGTAAGTCATTTCATCATCTTAGGACCTATATCTAAAGTCATTGTAAGATACACCTAAGTAAGACACGAAGTGGCAGCACATACTACATCTTCATGCACACCTAGGTGTTCCTCAAGGCTACAATAAATAAGAACCTTTACAATTAAACACAACATGCTAAGTAACTCATTTCATCAATATAAGCAACTCATTCATCATTTTATTTAGACAATACGTCAACAATCTTCATAAGATTCATCTAGGACACCTTCATGCATTTAGAGGGCTTTCACACATTTAGTGATTAGGACATAGAGAACTGACTATAGCACCTTCAAAGCCTACTCGTGCAATGTATAGATAGCATCCCATACTACTACCTACACTTTGTAGTACCTATCAAGTAACTAGAGTGCACATCTCACATGATGGGAATAGGCGTTTAACCGACTTAGACAATGCAAACTAGACATGGAATCCGGTGTCATATAGCCCCATACCGTAAAGAGGTGTTCCACTTGCCTAAGGTAGAACGATAACATTAGCTCGGATAAATCCTTAGCTTCGATGAAATAGGTTGGCTAATATCTTATGTGGGCACATAGTTATGGGATAAGAAAATGTTCATTGGAACTGTAACCTAACATTGGGAGTGTTTCCATCTTACCATATCCACTCGGTGCTTAACCTACATTCCCATAGATTATTTCCTTCACATTACATTTGTGTATTAGGGAGGAATGCCATAGGCCTATCGACCCAAGATACATCATTACCAAGGAAGGAATGCTATAAGCCTATCGATCCATGGTACATTCAAGGATAGCTCTAGGGTCCATAGGAAAGAAATGCCATAAGCCTATCGATTCATGGTCCCTCATTACATTCTTATACTCATGAAAGGAATGCCACTATCATATCGATTCATGGTACATTGACTCATTTAGAAAAGAATGCCACTAGCCTATCGATTCTAGAGTCTTCATTATATTAGATCATTTATGAAAAGAGTGCATAAAGCCTATCAATTCATAGCTATCAAATCAAGACACATTCATCACTCATATATGAAAGGAATGCCATAGCCTATCGATTCATATTCATCAAGTCAAGACACATTCATTATTCTAGAAAAGGATGCATAAGCCTACCAATTCTAGATTCAACAACTACAATATAAAAACCCTTCACATTCATCATTATCACTCATGAGTGTCAAATTCAGAAATAGCCTTTCAATACTAACACAAATACATTGAATAATTGTTCATCATTCTATCATTTAATCATATGTAAGTCCTTCACATTATACAATCATATACACAACCTCATGAAAATACTTCAATTCATCATATAATTCCTTCAAGTTCATGATCACAATGTATATGTAAGTAAACACCTCCACCATTCAAGTGGATCAATATACAATGTTATGTAAACACCTCCACCTTTCAAGTGGATCAACAATTTAAGATTAATTCTACTACATGAGAATTAGGTCACAACTTACCCTTCTCCAAAGCCATAATCACCATTACTCAATTCTCCTACAATTCACCATAGATTGGCATAGATAATAATAGATCAATAATACAACTCAATCTAAGCATAATTCCATCAAGATTCATTCATAATCATAACACCCACTTCATAAGCCAAATTTTAGGAATTTAGAGAAATCATGGGTTCATAGAGTTTTTCATCTTAAAACCATCAATTAAACATCAATCTAATCATACTTTATCATTTGAAATTGTTTGATGTAAGAACCCATGAATTTGAGTGAAATCTAGGTTTTTGGTGAAACTTGAAAACCTTGAAAACATCTTTGGATTGACTCTAGGGTGAAAATTAACCCTAGATGAAGGATCACCATACCTTATACAAGAACAATCCCTTGAAATTGAAGAAGAAACACCTTGAAATGCCTAACCCTAGTTTGAACTTTCCCTTGACCTCCAATGGAGTCTCTAAAGAGAACTTTTTAGGAGAAAAGGGTTTTGATTTGGGGAAATACGAAGAATGAATTCTAAATTAGGATATTAATGTTTTAATACACTTAAAATATCTAAAAACACTTAAAATAACCATCCATACAATTTAAAAGACTTGGGGTGAATTTACCAATTCACCTATCACTTAGCCGAAGCCACAAATCAGATTGCAGGTCCAATCCACCAGTCACAATCCACGAACCGTGGATGGATTAACGGAATCGTACTGTCCCATCATGGTTTGGATTAGAGACCCTCATTTGGGGGTCTTGATCTATGGAGGCCATCCACGGGGTGTGGATAGACCTACGGGGTGCGAACCCCATCCGTAGGTCACCCCCTTTGAAGCAACCACATGGTTTCCTTGGGGTCTTGGGGTCTAGACTTAGGGTCCTCCTCAAGGACCCTTAGGATGGTCCTTGGCGAGTCGTACCTTGACTTCTAAACCCTAAACACCTGAACTATGGCTCAGGACAACATAAAACACCACCAAAACTCAAGACGAACACAAACGAACACACGTCAAGCTGTAGTTTCACTAGTTTGTTTTTAGGGTCGTTACATTATCCCTCACTTAGGAACATTTGTGCTCGAATGACATTTTAAAACATTAAGGGGTAACAACTCAAGACTAGCAGCCTAGAATCATGCATACAACAATAATACAAATGCATAAACATTGAAGGAAACATCAACTCCACATCAGTAAGCTCAAAACACAACAAGAAGGTAGGAACTACATCTACAACTCATCATGCACCAAAACTTCACATTTCTCATTTCATTGAAGGAACTTCCTTCTGCAAGTCACATCATGCTCATTACCACATCTTTAAGCACACTATGCAACTCTTTCAAGAACACATTTAAGCATGCTCAACAAGTCAACTTATGCAACATTTAGGAAACTCATCATAGATGCATGTCAACCTGAGGAACACAATTTGAAAATTCATTTTTTTCACAATTATACAAGAATTCAATTACATGCACAACATAAGGAGATTAGGGAAACTCATATTCTCACAAGACTCCAAAACATGCAACAAGATACTAGGAACTCTAGGTCTCAAGCATGAATAAGAATAGAAGGAAAGATATGAGGATATCAACACTCTCAATAACCTTACTATTCAACATATTGTCCCCCAGTTAGGAGTAAACCCAACTAAGGTCAACATGAACACCACAAAGGAACCTAAATCATGACATCCACAACTTACAAGAAATCATCAATATACCGGTACTTTTAAACTAGAAAGGTCCTCATTAAGCAACTCTTGCTCAAAACCAACCTTACCAACACCACTCAAGGTCTAATATGAGTCTACCACACCGGGCCTAAATTCCTCAAACTCACTACACTTCTTAAGGTGAGATTAGCAAGAAAGCCTATATTAAGAACATCAAGGGCACTCAACGACCTTGACATCTAAGCACATTATCTCCCCCCTTAGGGGTAAGCCTATACAAACTTTTTACAACATCACGTCTTTCAATTCTAAGGTTGGAGAAAAACATCACTAAACCTTCACACTCATTACCCAAGGTGATTTTAAACCAAGGTAAAATTACACTTACACCCTCTTTTAAAGAGTCTAGTAACCCAACACATCAACATATTTCGTAAACACCTCATTCGCCAAATACCTCAACTTACCTCCAAACTCATCATAACATTCTACGAACACCACACATAACCATATAGCAACCTATTCATGCTAAAGACTACTTCATAATATAACTCCTCAAATTTACCATAATAGACTCAACTAGTCACATAACCACAACTAACATAAAAACTCACCTTTTCCTCCCTCGATCCTTGCAACATTAGCCCTTTAAGTAGTCAGATCTTCAAGACCACTGGATAAGGAATAAGAGAAAGAACTTATGGAGGTAAGCTTTATGGCACAATTTGAAGAATGAAGAAAGAAGTGTAACTTTCTATCGTCCTGTAGCCTCTCGCTCATAAATGTGTCGCAACTCACACAGATGAACAAGACTACTAGACGTGGCTTGTGAGACTTTTATCCTAAAATCCATTTCCAAAATATTATACTCTGATACCAAGTTTGTCACGACCCAAGAGCACCCCCTAGTCATAACACGGCGTACTCGATCCCGAAGGGGTCTAATACAAGCCTCTTAGCACATTCATCGCATAGACAATAGAAAATAGTGCCGAATTAAAAACTTTATTCAAAACCAAACTATTAAAAACTCTTTCATAATGCAGCGGAAATACTTAGTCTCACATGGCCATCTTAAGACAAACTTTAACAAGATATGGTCATGGTCCATTACAATAGAAAATACTAGAATGTCTATTACAAAGTCTTAAACATAAAGGAACTAGAACAAAAAGAGTCTTTGTCCTCGATCTATGAGGACATACCAAGTCTTGGAGGAAAACTCTATCCAAGCACTTCAACTTCAAGCTAGAAACAATCATTTGCCGGAACCTACACTTGTAGTAAAAATAAGAGAATATGGGTTAGCAGACAAAAATGTATTAAGTATGATGACCATGCAAAAACGTGCTTTAAAGGGGACATTTTGTCGAAAGTCATGCTAGTATGCCATTTTTGATAAAACCTCATAAGTACAATTATAAGAGGCACAATACAAGCCACAGCCAACATACAAGACATTACCCACATTATAGACATGTTCAACATATAAACCCATTACCTTTATCTTTTCACCTTCACCCCAAGAAACTCTCAAGTAACACTTTGTGCAATGTATGGATAGCGTCCCATACCATTATCCACAGCTAAGCATCACCCTAAGGTCACCAAAAGTGAACTCACCATTAATCAGGATTCATATTACAAGTAATTATGCTCAACTAATACCAACATACAACACATATGAACATGAGTAAAGTAAGTCATTTCATCATCTTAGGACCTTTATCTAAAGTCACCCTAAGATACACCTAAGTAAAACATGAAGTGGCAGCCCACACTACCTCTTCATACATACCTAGGTGTTCCTCAAGGCTACAATAAATATGAACCTTTACAATTAAACACAACATGCTAATTAACTCATTTCATCAATATAAGCTACTCATTCATCATTTTATTTAGACAATAGGTCAACAATCTTCATTAGATTCACTTACGACACCTTCATGCATTTAGAGGGCTTTCACACATTTAGTCATTAGGACTTAGAGAACTCACTATAGCACCTTCAGAGCTGACTCGTGCAATGTATAGATAGCATCCTATACTACTACCTACACTTTGTAGTACCTATCAAGCAACTAGAGTGCACATCTCACATGATGGGAATATGTGTTTAATCGACAAAGACCATGCAAGCTAGACCTGAAATTCGGTGTCATATAGCCCCACACCGTAAAGAGTTATTCCACTAGCCTAAGGTAGAACGATACCATTAGCTTGGAAAAATCCTTAGCTTGGATAAAATCCGTTGGCTAATATCCAATGTGGGCACATAGTTATGAAATAGGAAGATGTTCATTGGAACTCTAGCCTAACATTGAGAGAGTTTACATCTAATCATATCTACTCGGTGCTTAGCCTACATTCCCATGGATTATTTAATTCACATTACGTTAGTGTATTAGTGAGGAATGCCATAGGCCTATCGACCCATGATACATCAATACCAAGGAAGGAATGCTATAAGCCTATCGATACGTTGTACATTCAAGGATAACTCTAGGGTACATATGAAAGGAATGCTATAAGCCTATCATTCATGGTTCCTCATTAAATTCTTATACTCATGAAAGAAATGTCACTAGCCTATCGATTCATGGTACATTGACTCATTTAGAAAAAAATGCCACTACCCTATCGATTCTAGTGTCTTCATTACATTAGATCATTTAGGAATAGAGTGCATAAATCCTATCAATTCATAACCATCAAGTCAAGACACATTTATCACCAATATATAGAAGGAATGCCATAGCCAATCGATTCATATTAATCAAGTCAAGACACATTCATTATTCAAGAAAGAGATGCATAAGCCTACCAATTCTAGATTGAACAAGTACAAGATAGAAATCCTTCACATTCATCATTATCACTCATGAGTGTCAAATTGAGAAATAGTCTTTCAATACTAACAAAAATACATTGAATACATGTTCATCATTCTATCATTGAATCATATGTAAGTCCTTCACATTAGACAATCATATACACAACCTCATGACAATACTTCAATTCATCATATAATGCCTTCAAGGCCATGATCACAATCTACATGTAAGTAAACACCTCCACCTTTCAAGTGGGTCAATATACAATGTAAGGTAAATACCTCCACCTTTCAAGTGGATCAACAATTCAACAGTAATTCTACTACATGAGAATTAGGTCACAATTTACCCTTCTCCAAAGCCATAATCACCATTACTCAATTCTCCAACAATTCACCATAGATTGGCATATATAATAATAGAAATCAATAATACAACCCAATCTAAGTATAATTCCATCAACATTCATTCATAATCATAAAATCCACTTCATAAGCCAAATTTTAGGAATTTAGAGAAATCATGGGTTCATAGAGTTTTTCATCTTAAAACCATCAATTAAACATCAATCTAATCATACTTTATTATTTGAAATCGTTAGATGCAAGAACCCATGAATTTGAGACAAATCTAGGTTTTTAGTGAAACTTGAAATCCTTGAAAAGATCTTTGGAATTGACTCAAGGGTGAAAACTAACCCTAGATAAATGATCACCATACCTTATACTAGAACAATCCCTTGAAATTGAAAACTAACCCTAGATAAATGATCACCATACCTTATACTAGAACAATCCCTTTAAATTGAAGAAGAAACACCTAGAAATCCCCAACCCTAGCTTGAAATTTCCCTTCACCTGTGATGGAGTTTCTAGAGAGAACTTTTTAGGAGAGAAGGGTTTTCATTTGGGGAATTATGAAGAATGAATTCTAAATTCGGATATTAATGTTTTAATACACTTAAAATAACCGTCCATGCAATTTAAAAGACTTGGGGGTGAATTTAATAATTCATCCCTCACTTAGCTGAACCCACAAATCAGATTGAAGGTCCAATCCACGAGTCACCATCCACGGACCATGGATGGATTGACAGGACCGTACTATCCCTTCGTGGTTTAGATCAGAGACCCTCATTTGGTGGTATTGACTTACGGAGGCCATCCACAGGGCGTGGATTGACATACGGGGCGTGAACCCCATCCGTAGACCCCCTTTGAGGCAACATCATGGTTTCCTTGGGGTCTAGACTTAGGGTCCTCCTCAAGGACCCTTAGGGTGGTCCTTGGGGAGTTGTACCTTGACGCCTAACCCCTAAGCACCTCTACCATGGCCTGGGACAACATAAAACACCATCAAAATTCAAGACGAACACAAACGAACACACGTAAAGCTCTAGCTTCACTAGTTTTATTTTAGGGTCGTTACATTGTCCCCCAACTTAAGAACATTTGTCCTCGAATGACACTCTAAAACATTAAGGGGTAACGACTCAAGACTAGCAGCCCACGATCATGAAAACATCAATACAAATGTATAAACATAGGAGGCAACATCAACTCCATATCAATAAGCTCAAAACACAACAAGAAGGTAGGAACTACATCTACAACTCATCATCCACCAAAACTTCACATTTCTCATTTCATTAGAGGAACTTCCTTCTCCAAGTTACATCATGCTCATTACAACATCTTTAAGAACACTATGCAACTCTTTCAAGAACACATTTAAGCATGCTCAACAAGTCAACTTATGCAACATTTAGGTAACTTATCATAGATGCATATCAACACGAGGAACACAATTTGAAAATTCATTTTTTCTCAACTATACAAGAATTCAATTAGAACATGCACAACATAAGGAGATTAGGGAAACTCATATTCTTACAAGACACCAAAACATGCAACAAGATACTAGGAACTCTAGGTCTCAAGCTTGAATAAGAATAGAAGGAAAGAGATAAGGATATCAATACTCTCAACAACCTTACTATTAAACATACTATCCCCCAGTTAAGAGTAAAACCAACTAAGGTCAACATGAACACCACAAGGGAACCTAAATCACGACATCCACAACTTATAAGAAATCATCAACATACCGGTACTTTTAAACTAGAAAGGTCCTCATTAAGCAACTCTTGCTCACAACCAATGTTACCAACACCACTCAATGTCTCATATGGGTTTACCACACCGGGTCTAAACTCCTCAAACTCACTACACTTCTTATGGTGAGATTAGCAAGAAAGTGTATCTCAAGAACATCAAGGACACTCAACGACCTTGACATTTAAGCACATTATCTCCCTCCCTTAGGGGTAAGCCTATACAAACTCTTTACAACATCACGTCTTTCAATTCTGTGGTCGGAGAAAAACATCACTAAACCTTCACACTCATCACCCAAGGTGATTTTAAACCAAGGTAAAATTACACTTACACCCTCTTTTAAGGAGTCTACTCACCCAACACATCAACACATCTCTAAAACACCTCTTTCGTCAAATCCTTCAATTTACCTCCAAACTCATCATAACATTCTACGAACACCACACATAACCATATAGCAACCCATTCATGCTAAAGACTACATCACAATATAACTCCTCAAATTTACCATAACAAGACTCATCTAGTCACATAACCACAACTAACAACAAAACTCACCTTTTCTTCCCTCGATCCTTGCAACATAAGCCCTTCAAGTAGTCACATCATCAAGACCACCAGCTAAGAAATAAGAGAGAGAACTTATGGAGCTACGCTTTATGGCACGATTTGAAGAATGAAGAAACAAGTGTAACTTTTTATTGTCCTATAGGCTCTCGCTCATAAATGTGTCGCGACTCTCACTGATGAACAAGACTCTACTAGACGTGGCTTCTGAGGCTTTGATCCTAAAACCATTTCCAAAATATTATACTCTGATACCAAGTTTGTCACAACCCAATAGTACCCCCTAGTCGTAACACGGCGTACTCGACCTCGAAGGGGTCTAATGCTAGACTCTTAGCACATTCATCGCATAGACAATAGAAAATAGTGCGAAACTAAACATTTTATTCAAAACCAAACTATTCAAAATTCTTTCGTAATCCAGCAGAAATATTAAGTCTCACATGGCCATCTTAAGACTAACTTTAACAAGATATGGTCATGGCCCATTACAATAGAAAATACTAGAATGTCTATTACAAAGTATTAAACATAAAGGAACTAGAACAAAAAGAGTCTTTGTCCTCGATCTATGAGGACATACCTAGTCTTGGAGGAAAACTCTATCCAAGCACTTCAACTTCTAACTAGAAACAATCACTTGCCGAAACCTACACTTCTAGTAAAAATATGAGAATATGGGTTAGCACACAAAAATGTACAAGCATGATGACCATGCAAAAACATGCTTTAAATGGGACATTTTGTCGAAAGTCATGCTAGTATGCCATTTTTGATAAAACCTCATGAGTACAATTATAAGAGGCACAATACAAGTCACAATCAACATACAAGACATTATCCACATTATATACATGTTCAACATATAAACCAATTACCTTTACCTTTTCACCTTCACCCCAAGCAACCCTCTATGGATAGCGTCCCATACCACTATCCACACCTAAGCATCACCCTCAGGTCACCAAAAGTGAACTCACTATTAATCTTGCCTCATATTACAAGTCATCATGCTCAACTAATACCAACATATAATACATAAGAACATGAGTCATGTAAGTCATTTCATCATCTTAGGACCTATATCTAAAGTCACCCTAAGATACACCTATGTAAGACATGAAATGGTAGCCCATACTACCTCTTCATACACACCCTAGGTGTTCCTCAAGGCTACAATAAATAAGAACCTTTACAATTTAACACAACATGCTAAGTAACTCATTTCATCAATATAATCTACTCACTCATCATTTAATTTAGACAATAAGTCAACAATCTTCATTAGATTCATTTAGGACACCTTTATGCATTTAGAGGGCTTTCACACATTTAGTCATTAGGACTTAGAGAACTCACTATAGCACCTTCAAAGCATACTCGTGCAATGTATAGATAGCATCATATACTACTATCGACACTTTGCAGTACCTATCAAGTAACTAGAGTTCACATCTCACATGATGGGAATAAGCGTTTAACCGACATAGACCATGCAAGCTAGACATGGAATCTGGTGTCATATAATCATTGAATCACATGTAAGTCCTTCACATTATACAATCATATACACAACCTCATGACAATACTTCAATTCATCATATAATGCCTTCAAGTCCATGATCACAATGTATATGTAAGTAAACATCTCCACCTTTCAAGTGGATCAATATACAATGTAATGTAAACACCTTTACCTTTCAAGTGGATCAACAATTTAAGATTAATTCTACTACATGAGAATTAGATCACAACTTACCCTTCTCCAAAGCCATAATCACCATTACTCAATTCTCCTACAATTCACCATAGATTGGCATAGATAATAATAGAAATCAATAATACAACTCAATCTAAGCATTATTCCATCAAGATTCATTCATAATCATAACACCCACTTCATAAGCCAAATTTTAGGAATTTAGAGAAATCATGGGTTCATAGAGTTTTTCATCTTAAAACCATCAATTAAACATCAATCTAATCATACTTTATCATTTGAAATTGTTTGATGCAAGAACCCATGAATTTGAGTGAAATCTAGGTTTTTGGTGAAACTTGAAAACCTTGAAAACATCTTTGGAATTGACTCTAGGGTGAAAACTAATGCTAGATGAAGGATCACCATAACTTATACTAGAAAAATCCTTTGAAATTGAATAAGAAAGACCTTGAAATCCCCAACCCTAGCTTGAACTTTCCCTTGACCTCTAATAGAGTTTCTAGAGAGAAATATTTAGGAGAGAAGGGTTTTGATATGGGGAAATATGAAGAATGAACTCCACATTAGGATATTAATCTTTTAATACACTAAAAATACCTAAAAGCACTTGAAATAACCGTCCATTCAATTTAAAAGACTTAGGGTGAATTTACCAATTCACCCCTCACTTAGCCGAACCCACAAACCATATTGCAGGTCCAATCCACGGACCGTGGATGGATATACGGGAATGTACTGTCCCTTCGTGGTATGGATCAAAGATCCTCATTTGGGGGTCTTGACATACGGAGGCCATCCACGAGGAGTGGATGGACCTTCGGGGAGTGCACCCCATTCTTAGTTCACCCCATTTGAGTCAACCTCATGGTTTCCTTGGGCTCTTGGGGTCCAGACTTAGGGTCTTCCTCTAGGACACCTAGGGTGGTCCTTGGGGAGTCATACCTTGACGTCTAACCCCTAAACACCTCAACCATGGCTCGAGACAACATAAAACACCATCAAAACTTAAAACAAACACAAACGAACACATGTCAAGCTTTAGTTTCACTAGTTTGTTTTTAGGGTCGTTACACAAACTCAACCAAACATTACGATTCAAGAACAAATAAAAACTCTTCAAGAAACTCATCAAGAACTTAGTTTCTCAATCTGTAGCGATGAACTCGATAATGAAAAATATGATTGGTGTGTATGTGAACAAACCCAACACTATGAAAACTTAAATACCTCTTACGGATTAAACCCGTGGCAAAAATTCGCAACAAAACTCAAGAATCTTGACGAACGCCTTGAACCTTTTCTCTTTTCTTTTCTTTTCTCTTCTTGAACTCTCTTCTAAAATCCTAGACGTAAATTAGGATTGTAAAATTAATCCAAATCAGTTTAGACTCCTAAAATCTTATTGAAGATGAATTAAATTTGATTGGGTAATGAAAAGACCAAAATACCACTCATACTTTTGGGTAACTTTCCTTAACTAGATAGCCTGACTTTAAATGGTCATATCTCCCTCATACGAGCTCAAAAATTAGCAAACTAGGTGGAGTAGGAGAGATAGTACAAATTTCTTTCATTTGATATCTTATAGGTAACCTAACTCATCATGTTCTGAAAGTTATGATCGTTTGAAGTTGACCCAAAATTTAGAAGAACTCAGGAATGCCTTGACTGAATTTCTCTTTAGTTCTTTTTGGAACTCAAGGTGCTACATCTAGTGACTTTAACACTTAAGAAAATTTAAATTCCTTGTTAAAAACTTACTCACTACGAAGGATGGTTCGAGTCTAAGCTCAAAAATTTTCTTGGGTGTTACAATATCTCCCCTTTGGGATCATTCGTCCTCGAATGACGGCTACACTGGTTATGGAACGTGGTTACTTTTACTAAGGTCTAAGTCTAATGGTATGCTCTCACTATATTCAAGCTTAACCCAAATATTTAGGTTCGGGTTCTATACCTTACTATAGGGAGATCTCATCCCAAGTCTATTACTCTTTACCACCACATTGGGCTCATATCAAGAACTACCTAATGTTTAACAACATTACATTCAAGCTTAGTACTTTAACAACTCCATGGACTCCTACTAACCAACTCCTTAAGAAGTTCTCATCCTCTCATCATCTCTATCATACCAACTAGAATTTCTTGCATTACTATTTAGAACCAACTAAGGGCTCTCATTTAACTATTTCTCATAGTAAAACTTCATCTTCCTCTTTCTCCTCATTTATAACCTTAGATGTAATTATCACACCATCATCATCACAATAAGAACATCAAATTTATCCTCCTAACATCATGCCACTACTAAAAAGATCTCTGAAAAGATATCTCCCACACTTTTTTGAACTCATTACTAGGTTGTTCTCAAACACTTGACTTGATTTCTCATCTTATCATCTCCCCCATAGGTCTAAAGCTGACACTTGAAAGTTATGGACCTATTTGATGAGTTCAAAAAATGGACTCATTTAGGGCATTATTTTAATATAAATAGTGTCCTTGAATGCTTGTTTTATCTCAATACTTGATTAAAATGTTTAAGTTTCAAGTATTTGAAGTTTTACTGGCAGCATGGACACTTAGGCGATGAGCTGATTAAAGGGCGGATCGCCGAGTTCATCGGCGATCTCGACTAATGTCGTCGAACGATCCTCCGTAGCATAATCTGTGAAAACTATAAATACTAGTTAGAGGTGTAGTCTTAGGGAAGAACATTTTAGAGTAAAAAATATTATTAGTCTATAGTATTTTTCTCTCAAGTTTGGAGAGGGTTTTGTGGAGACTTGAAGAAAGGAGTTCATCTTCCCCAAGTTGGAAATGGGTCTTCTTTATTCTACTTCCGTAGCTTAATTCAAGGTTTAATTTCTTATACCCAGTTGATTTCTTTATCATGTGAGGTATAATTTCTTATTTCTTGATGTGTGACTAAAAACCCCCATTCTTGGGGTGTGATTTAGCAAATATGGGTTGATATTCTTGTTGGGTCTTGCTTTCTGATAGGTTAGATGTATTTTAATTGTGATTTCACCTAGTGGTTGTGGTTTAATTTAAAGGGTTTGTAGTTGCAAATACAAAGTAACCCATGTGTTTTCGGCTTGTCCGAAAGGGAGGTCACGAAACCAAAACCACTAGACTGATGGCCTAACGAGTGGGTCGAGATAGGGTTCAGCTAGAGAGGGTGAGCCCTAGTCCCATATCCTAACACTCAGCTCGAGAGATTGAGTGAGGTAAGGAGTAGGCTGGTCTTCATGAGGCAAATGGGTGTCCGAGAGGAACTCATTTGAAACGGGGTAAGTTGCCTGAGAGGGAACTTAATTCCATTTAAAGCTTAGCCTAGTCACTATTGTCTTGCAAATTTCCTATTGAAAGCATGTACCCAACAATTTATCTCAACTTCTATTGCGGTCACATCCTAAGAACCTTTCCCCATACTTGATTTTCTTGTTTATTTTGCTATTTTATCACTTGTTACAAAACCCCCATTTGATAATTAACACTTTCGTGTCACCCCCTTTAATTTACTATGTTTTTGTTTGTTAATATCTTTAGCTACGACTAGTTAGAATGTAATCCTATTTTTCTATCAATTCTCAAAACCGCTCCCTTGGAACACGACCCCAACCTTTAGTTGGGTTACTATACTATCGACGATCGTAGACACTCATACCATAGGTTAGTGTCCTTGGTCATGATAAGCATCACTATTCCATATTGACAACTCAATTACGCTATCTAGGCACACGTGTAAATTATTAACTTAATTGGAACCTCGTCGGGTGTCATTACCTAGGGGTACCCCCTAGATGTAACATGACGTACAAGAACTTGAGAGGCCTTATACAAGCCAATTGGCTTTCATAACATAAGATAATAGAAATGATGTGGAAATTTAAAATATTTTTAACACAATCAAAATCTTTATAAAACAAAGCGAAAGTCTATTACACTTTGTCTCAAACCATCTAAAACATGAATATCTTTGGGACACAACCCATACAATAGTTCAAAACATAAAATGAAAGAACATAAGAAAATGGTGGTCAAATCCTCGAATGCTATGAGGACTCACCAATCTTCAAATTTTTCTATACTATGATCCTAGCCATGGGGATGAGAGTTGAGATCACCGGATCCAACATTTGGATAAGAAATGTAGGCAAGAGTATGCGTTAGTACAAACATGTACTAAATATGATAGCTTGCATAAACATCAACATGAACATAAAAGATAAGCAACATAAGTCATATGCATATTCAATGCACATAAGAAAACATAATAACATAAAGGAATAATTCTTGAAGTAACCTCAAATCATCCTTATTCAACATGAAAGGCAAGTCAAACACAATCCGAGTCATCACCTATCATAACATACTTAAGTTATCTTTTATAAACATGGGGAATTGCCTCTTGCCCTACCATAAAGGAAAATGGGTAGTCGCCTCTAGTCCTTCTTAACATTTGGATGAGGGGTATTCGCCTCTAGTCCAACATCATGTGACATGGGTATTCGCCTCTTGTATTTCTATATGGATCATGAGTACTTGCCTCTTGTCCAATTCATATCTTAAGAACATGGGGAGTGACCTCTTGTTCAACTTTGAAGAATAAGGGTAATCGCCTCTTTATTCTATTCTATGGAAAGTAATCGCCTCATATCCATATCATGTAGAGGTCATGGGTAATCGCTTCTAGCCTCGTCAATTTCTTTGTATTCAGCATTAGATTTATTTTAAGTGAGCAATACTTTCTACCTAGAATAATTCAATCTGAAAAATCGTATCACATTCATACATAAACAATTCAGTGGGAACTATTCCTTCCACAACAATCACAACAATTCATAACATAAGCTTTACTCTCAAAGCCATTCAAATCGTAATTCATCATATATGCTCACTCTCAAGAAATACATCTTATAATCACACTACATGCTTCATTATCAAATCAATTCATACATAATCATCCTATAGGGTTCAATCTCAAAGCACTTTAAATGTATCTCATCAATCCTATAAGAATACATCTAAACCCACAAATTCTGCTTTTATGGCATCAAACCCAATTATATCAATTTCAACTTAGAAACATGAGTTAAGAATGGGTACATGTAAATTCATTCTAAAAACATTTAATTCTATCAATTCAACCATAAACAATCATAATCCAATCATTTGGATCATCATTCATTAATACCAACAACTATAGAAGAAACCCTAACTCAAATTGGAGAATTTCATCTTTTCAATTG
This sequence comes from Solanum commersonii, assembly GCA_029007595.1. NCBI lineage: Eukaryota > Viridiplantae > Streptophyta > Magnoliopsida > Solanales > Solanaceae > Solanum > Solanum commersonii. The sequence goes on along the minus strand of JAJTWQ010000002.1, from coordinate 5,136,058 downwards.
GGGAATCATAAGGGATCCATGGATGAAAGGATTCCATGGATGAAAAGTCATCATACCTTAACAAAACAACAACAAATTCTTGAGGAATGGAGACTTTAGCTTGATCCAAGCTCCAACTCTTTCTTCTTCTTTTTCTAGTTCTAGAGAGAGAAATATTTGAGAGAAGAACTTAGGATTTCTTTTGGGTGGTGTAAATAATGTCTTCAATGGGTGAGTTTAAGGGTTAAAATCACTTATATAGGGGTACTAGACTTAGGCAAAATGACTTGGCTTTGATCTAATTAAAACCTGAAAGACCATTTAACCCTTCATTTACCAGTGCACTGTCCATCTCCATGAGAGGCTCCACGAGCCATGGCCCTCCTTGTGGTCTTGGACCAGTAGCTAGGACATCTTCCCCTTAACCCCTAAAAACTAAGGAACCACCACGACCCCTCCCACGGCCCGTCAAGGCCTTCGCGAGCCGTCTAGTGGCTCGTGGGGAGGGTCCAACTTTTGGGTAGCTTGGTGAAGCTACTGCCTCACCACCACAAGTGGCACCACGATCTGTGGTGACCACCATGATCCGTCTAGGATCTTATGGAAGGTGGGAAGCCTTGCTTAGCTACTGCATCGGCCTCATGGGAACCACCACGAGTCGTGGTGCCCTTCACGACCCATGTGGGCACTCTTGGAGGGTGCCAAGGCCCAAATCTCTAGTCCATCCTTTCACTTAGCCCTTAGCTTAGCCTACTAGATTTTGAAGTGTTGCATTCTCTCCTTTTTTGGAACATTCATCCTCGAATGAAGTTCTAGACACCTCTTAAAGGAAGCGATTCAAGAATAGCATCCTATCATGCATGCAACTCATCAAAATGCACACAACCAAAGAGGAAACATCAACTCCAAAATCAAATATACTCATTGCATCATATGGAAGATATGAATTACATCTAGCAACCTAATATGCATGGAATTTCAACATTTCTCATATTCAAGGAGGAACTACCATCTCCAAGCTAAAAGAATGCTCAACACAATCTCATGGAGCCTATATGCAATTCATTATAAAAAAAAAGCATATCTAAAGCATGTTCAATAACTCATCTCATGAAGTCTAGGGAAACTCATACTCAATTCACTACAACATGAGGAAAACAATCATATAAACTCATTTTCTTTCAAAACATGAGTTTTTCATGAACATGCATAACATAAGGAAATCATGGAAATATCTAAAACACATATGACTTTAAACAAAGAGAAAACCAAGAGGAATTTGTTACCTCAAGTTATTGGAGGAGTAGAATGAAAAAGATGAGGATATCGGGACATCATATCGGCCTCGACCTCCCAAGTAGCAACTTCAACTATATGATTCCTCTACAATACTTTCATGGAAGCAACTTCCTTGTTCCTCAACTTGTTAACATGCTGGTCTAAAATCTTCACTGAAACTTCTTCATAAGAAAGAATTTTATCAACTCCCAAATCTTCTAAGGGAACTATGGATGTCGGATCTCCAACACACTTTTTTAACATAGAAACATGGAAAACCGGATGCACTGATGCCAACTAATTAGGCAAAGCTAACTCATAAGCAGCCTTATAAACACGTCTCAAGATCTCATATGGGCCTACAAAACGGGGACTAAGCTTCCCTTTCTTACCAAACTTCATTACACCCTTCATGGGTGAGATTTTCAAGTAAAACCAATCATGAACATCAAACTTAAGATCTCGTCTTCTAACATAGGCATATGACTTTTGTTGACTTTGGGCTGTTCTCAACCTCTCTCTAATAAGTCAGACTTTCTCAATAGCTTTATGAACTAGCTCGGGTCCTATCAAGGCAACTTCACCCACCTCAAACCAACCTATGGGAGATCTGCGCCTCCTACCATAAATAGCCTCAAATAGAGCCATATGAATAATCGAGTGATGGCTATTATTACAGGCAAACTCAATCAATGGAAAATGGTCATCCCAATTACCCTTAAAATCAATCACATAAGCTCTCAACATATCTTCCAAATTTTGTATAGTACGCTCCACTTTCCCATCAGTTTGGGGATGAAAGGTCGTACTAAGATTAACCTTAGTGCCAAGACCCTTTTGGAAAGACTTCCAAAATTGAGAAGTGAATTGAGTACGACGATCAGAAATAATGGACAAGGGCGCTCCATGAAACCTTACCATTTCTCTCAAATACAACTTAGCATAATCCTCCGCCTAATAGGAAACCTTGACGAGAATAAAATGAGTTGATTTCATCTTCGGATCTACTATAATCCAAATTAAGTCATGTTGTCACCGAGTACGTGGCAACCTTACTATGAAGTCCATATTCAAGTCTTCCCACTTCCAAGTAGGAATAGCCATGTCTTGGAATAAACCTCCCGATCTTTGGTGCTCAAATTTCACTTATTGATAATTACGACACTTAGCAATGAATTCCGCAATATCCTTCTTCATCCCGTTCTACCAATAGACTTCTCAAAAGTCACGGTACACCTTGGTGGCTCTTGGGTGAATGGAATACTGAGAACTATGGGATTCTGACAAGATTTGTTCCCTCAAGTCATGAACATTTGGAACACACAAATGGACTTGATGTCTAAAAACACCAGCTCCCCCTTGGGAGAAAGCCTCAACGGACTTCTTAAGTACTACTTCTTTCAAGTTAACCAAAATTGGATCAAGACCTTGCTTAGCTTTCACATCAGCCACAAAGGTGATTCAGACCCATTGTGTCACTCCCCGAGCCTACCCCCTTGACGTGACACGAAACCTAGGATCACGAGTGACCCAAAGCTAACCCTGAAAATGCCATATCATAAGCATACTAAATGACATCTAAATGAAAACATAAACTATTATGGAAGCTAAATCAATTGATAACTAAAAGTGGGGAATATTGACGCTTATCGTGACCAACGACACTAACCTATGAAATGAGTGTCTATGATCATCGATAATATAGTAACCCAACCAAGGGTTGGGGTCATGTCCCAAGGGAGTGGTTTTGAGAATTAATAGAAAAAAAAATTAAGTTCTAACAAGTCGTAGCTAAAGACATTAATGATTAAAATATTGTAGATTAAAAGGCGTGACACAAAGGTGTCAAATATCAAATGGGGTTTTTGTCACAAGTAGTAAAAACAACAAAAATAATAAGAAAATCAAGTATGGGGACAAGTTCTTGGGGTGTGACCATAATATAAGTTGAGATAAATCGTTGGGTACATAGTGCTGGCGGATCTTTCAGCGAGGTTAGTTGGAATCACCAATTAACTTAGTGATTCGCTCTTTGGTGTTGTTCATCGCTGTTTTGCACTAGCCTTCAACATCGTCATGCTCTGTGTCATTGGGCAACATAGTGCTGCTTTGTAGAATTATTCGGCGAAATGTCGACTGCTCTTTTCATCGCCTTTTTGATCCTGCTCCTTCAGGGCTTTGCATACTGGAACAAAGGGTGGAGTCCCTTCAGCAAATCTCCAAGTGTGCTTGGCGATGCTCAGGCTTCAGCTTCTTCATTTTTTTCGGCCTTTTTGTTCCTTTGTGCGCCTAAGTGTCCATGCTTCCACTAAATCTTCAAATACCTAAAACTTAAGAGTTTTCATCAAATATTGAGACAAAATAAACATTTAAGGACACTATTTATATCAAATAAACCCCTAAATGAGTCCAATTTGTAGACTCATCAACACCCCCAACTTAAACTTTTGCTTGTCCTCAAGCAAGTTTAAGTTCAGCTATTCAAAAAGGATGTCTCAAACAGTGCTACACAAGACTCAATCATGAATGCACACAACAAGACTGAAATTACTCATGCAAAGATCAATTATGTACTCAAAGATTCAAGTTGTGACACACAATTACCAAAGATTCTTATGCTCGCAATACTTGCTACTTGTGCATGTTCAAGCTCAACAAAAAGTATCTAAATGCCCTCACATAAAGAGTGATTCCATATTCACACACAAAGGTTAATCAATTCAAGATCAGGAATCAGATTCAATGCGCATACTCATAAAGAGGAACACAATGCATGTTTTCACCCATAGGCTTTCCCTTATTTTCCAATTGATCTTCATTTTGGCTCACTCAAGATTAAAAAAAAAGTCTTTCTAAGGCTTGTAATGGGGCTGAGTGCAAAGGTATGGTCATTTAGGCTCAGTGACTTTTCATCCTCGTGAGATGTAGTGTTCTAAAGTCATTCCCTTCTTTTTCTTTATCAAGTCTTTTTCTAGTGCTTCTAAGTCATCTTTTTATTCACCTCCATGGATTGCTTGGAAACCCAATTTCTTAGGTACTTTATTCCACAAATATATAATTTTTTTAATTCTTTTTCTGAAGGGTTTCCATTGTTCTGCAACACCAGGGGTTAATGGGGACTTTTCTTGCACTTCTTGACTTCTCCTTTTCCTTTTTACCACACCCCCAACTTAGGCTTTTGGCCTAAGTTAGCTATTCGCTAAACCACAAATCAAGAGGATTATAGGTAGTGGGTCAAGTAAGGTGTAGGGTTCATCAAGATTCTTACAAAGAGAGGTAAGGCACAAAGGGTGTTCAAAAGAGTTTCACACGCTCAGGGGTAGGCCACAAAAGAGGTATATGTCAAATTTGGCTCACATTCTTTAAAGTTTCCTAAGATCATTTCAAGAGCACATGTTTCTAAATCAATCAGACTAATAGGGAAAATTCTAGGTTTATTCATGCAAGGTTCAAAGTAAGCTCATCACAGAAGGCATCGACACTTGAGTCAAATAAGACCACACACTTTCGCTAGTGTGCAATGATTATGGCAAGAGAATCAATTTGATAAATGGCTAATCACAACGAGATGCAAAGATTTCACATATTGTCTATGCAACTTCATTTGGCCTCATCGTAGTCATACATTCATGTTTGTTGAATTGTAAGCACTATTGAAGTCATCGATATTGATCAAAACCGAGACTCAAATTTTTGCAAAAGAACAGCCACATTCAACACTTTGGAAAGGTCAAAATCATTTTACAATTAAAAATAAATGGAAAAGGAGCCACAAGCTTAAACATTCATAGAAAGACAATGTTAACACAATTTAAAACTTAACACCCCAAGAGTATACACAAAACACAACTATCAGCACAAAAGGTGTGGGCCTCACCCCACTACAATTAAAAAGCATTTGTCCTCAAATGCAAATAAAAGTATCAAAAGTAAAAATATATAATAAGACAGAGAGGGGGTGAAGAAAGGTCATGTCTATGCAGTCTCTCTCTCTGTCGGGGTCTTAGTGGCTGATGGAGCAATCTGTATATGGGCATCAGTGCCCGGAGTAGTCTCAGACTGAATAGCAGTGCCAGATCCTTTAGGAGCTGCTATGGACGTCTCAGCCGACAATGTCTGGATCACTGGATGCACAACCGTCTCTATAAGATCTGGCAAGTCTCTAAATATCCCCTCATTTCTGCTCTCATGTGTCTCCTCAGCATCCATTAATATCAACTCCTCATCGATCTCTGCATCTGACTCTTCATGTGCTGCACAATCCCCCTACACATCCCCGGTGGTCTCAGGATCATCCTCATCATCTTCCCTCTCTATTAGTGAAGTGAAGTTAGTAGACTTAAGGTAGTCTACGTCCTTTCTCAAAGTCGCAATCTCAGCTTTTAAAGCTGCCACCTCAGAGGCTTCCCCCTGTTTGCTCTCGCAAGCAATGACTCTCACTATCGGGGTATCAACAGCGATATGAAGTGGGGTAAGTGCTGCTAGTATGGACCTGTTGATCATCCCTGGAACGGACCTCTCTAGTTGGGTATCTCTCACATCAGCTGAATAGGCCAATTGCCCCATATTTAGGATTATGGCTTGAGTGATCCTAGAAGGTAGGGAGAAAGATGATGTACTTGGAGTATGTGAAGGAGAAGCAGGAGTGAGTATACCTGAAGGCTCCGAAGCTGGAGTAGATGAGGGTGCCTCTGCTGGTAATAAGTCAACATCGACCTCTGGAGAAGTATTTGTTGGGGCTGCTCTCCTTCTGTCAACCTCCTCTCGTGTGAACTCAGCCTCTATATGACGGATATCGGTGGAAGAAAATTGGGTGACCTCTATATCACTAGCAGGATCCCGGGGTACTCCGGCACACCGACATAACTCGGTGATTAGAACAGGAAAAGACAGAGATGTATGCGTCTATTTGGCTCTCATAGCCTTCTCCTGTGAAACCAGCAGTCGTAGGTCGATCCGCCTCCTGGCCATGATAGAACCAAGGCAAGCTGTCTTAGGATGACGTATAATGGACTCGTGCTGGGATGGCATGATAGTGCTACTGATGAAGCCAAATGATTATTGAGAGGCGATGTTCATATCCCTCTTCTCAATCGGAGCTCCCACCTCCAGGTGATGTCAGAAATCATCGGAGCTAACCAACCCTTCAAATTATCCAGGGATGGAATGATAGGCAAACCTTGGTAGGGAATTACCGAATGCAGCGGTTGACCTAGTGCAACATTAATATACTCAGTGTGACACTCTACCTCCTTGCCTCTAACCATAAGCAACTTCACCAATCGGAACTCACTAGTCTTTTACTTTTTTTTGGACCAACTCCCCATAGGCTAAGTAAAATTCCCAAACCTAGGAAGGGATGTAAGGGCCCCGTGGCCTAGTGAACTGCTCGAACTCATGATACTTGAGCGTGCCAAGCACCTCAGCATGCTTACGTTCCAAACCCTCCACAGATAGTAAATTTTCTTCTAGAATGGTTTGTAAACCATCATTTTTCAATCTTTTCAGTAATCTGGGTGGAGGTGGAGCTACGAGGAGTGCAGGGGCCACTGAAGGTGGTGCCGAGGCTGGCACTGATTCGATAGTCGGAGGAGTTGCAGTTGATGTAACTCTGATAGATGTTGATTGAGGTCTATCCCTGATCTTATTCTGTCGGTGAATCAAGGGTTGTTCATCTTCCAGCTCAGACAAATCTAGCTCAATAGCTGACCCTTTTTTAGCGATATGTTTCTTTCATTTGCCTTTATCTCCCGGTAAAAGATCTTGTTTTCTTTTCTGTGAAGGACGTGATCCTCCTTCATTGATTGTAATTCCCTTTTCCTTTTTCTGAGGTGGCTCATTTAAGTTTGTGAGTACCATATCTGCAAAAGATCAAGAGATTAGGCAAAACTCAACACAAACACAGATAATCTTACTGCAGAAGGACTCGCCGATCTAGTCAGCGAGTTGCCAAATATCTTTAGCGAGCTAGGTAGAACTCGCCAAAGGTATTAGCTTGAAATCTAGGCAAAGTAGCGATGAAAAAGTCTATTTGGCGAGATGCCGACTACTTTCGGCGACCACAAGGTTGTCCGCCAAAAGATACAGTGAAAAGGGCAAAGGGGGCATGCAAAGGGCGGTCTAAAGTCCTATCGGCGAGTCGCCGACTACTTTCGGAGATAACGAATATGTCCACCAAAAGTTACAGATCTCTCAGCACTATGGACATGAATGATGGGAGATCTAAGACCAGTATGCGAACCGCTAAGTCGTTTGGCGAGACGACCCAGCTCGCCGAATGATTCAACGTGCCTACTTTTCAACCCACTTCTTAGAATCGACCTTACAAGCCCTAGAAACGAAATCAAAACACGCATACATGAAATTTACACAAGATCCATACTTCCTATCACCCCGGAATACTCAGACTTCTTCCAATTTTGCTAAATTTGGCTATTTAACTACGATTACCCTTAGGAATGTTGTCACCCATTCCTTCATTGAGCACTTTTCATTATTTAGCAAAAATATGGGCCACTTCATTTTCATTATTTACATAACCAAACTAACAACGATTACGCAACACCCATTTTAAGTTCATTCATATCAAAGCACAAACACTAAGTCATTCGAATATTAAAACATTTCAGGCAAAGGTTTTGAATTGAAAATATCATTATAGCAATCTATTTATATTAGAGAGTACCAGCACACGTCATCCTGATACAATTGCAAAAGAGTGCAAAACTTTTAAGATAAATTTGGGGTTTTAGGGACTAACTTTTAATGCTAATCAAAGTGCTTTTTGAAATGCCAGGAAGCAAAGAGATCCAACCCCAAGTGCTAATTACCAACTAAAATACTAATGGAAAGCAAAAATCTAGGAAGTAATACCTTTGGTGTGATTTTGAGGAGTTTGAAACGAGGGAAAAATGATGAACCCACAAACAAATTTGACCTTTGGCCTTTATATAACCATTCAGTTCTTCTCCATTCGGCAACATTAGTCACACCCACCAACCTATTCAGCGATTCACCGAGTGGTCACTTGTCCCGCCTTTTCCATAGAATTTTCAATTTCTTAGGGATCAAGTAGGCGGTCTGGGTCAATATCGCCGAACAAATCGGTGACCCACCAAATTGTTTCTCAAGATCAACGAGTTTTATAGGCTCTAGATTACACTTTTGTTGAGCTAAACCGCAGATTAATTCGGGTACGCCGACCTAGTTGGCATTTTGCGAAATGGAACTTTTGCTCGTCAACCTGTATTTTTCAACACTTTCCTCCTTTTAACCTACAAAACCAATACACCATTATTCTAACCTAATAATTAAAAGCAGTAAAACCTTGGGTTGCCTCCCAAGAAGATCCTTATTTTACGTCGTGGCACGACGCTAGTCCTGTCTCATTCTCCGTTATTGGGGTTAGCCCTAGTGTCACTAGGTGACCCTAATATGTCATTTGGGTGGGAATGAGGCATTGCAAAACTCATGAGTGACCTGATTAGCTGGATTGATCTAGAGTGAGATCCAATCATTTGATTCAACACTTTAATATTCTCCTTCATTTTTTCCAACATTCGATCTTGATCGGTGATCTTTTGGAAAATGATTTGAAGTGTGTCCTCGATATGATTTTCCCCCTATCTCTAGACTTCCTCTGCTCATGAGGGGGTATATACCTCCCCTTGTTGTTGCATTGGACTTTCACCTCTGAGATTTTGGTGGCCCGATCGTTTAGCTGAGATCCCAGTGCGGTCAGTGTGAGGTCCTTTTGGACTCCTTGGCTCATTTCAACCAAATTTCCACTACTCTGCTCAGCCATGCTCATCTAAATGGACAACTCAATGGAAAAACAAAACTAAAAGTAAAGTTAGTGACACTATAACTAAGAAAAACAAAAAATCTACTATTCTAAAAAAATTCAAATAACACCACTCCTCGGCAGTGGCACCATTTTAATTCTTATCGTGACCAAAGACACTAACCTACGGTACAAGTGTTTACGAACGTCAATAATATAGTAACCCAACCAAGGATTGGAGTCGTGTCCCAAGGGAGTGGTTTAGAGAATTAATAGAAAAACAAAATTAAGTTCTAACTAGTCATAGCTAAAGACATTAATGATTAAAAACATTGTAAATTAAAAGGGGTGACACAAAGGTGTCAAATATCAAATGGGGGTTTTGTCACAAGTAGTAAAAACAACAAAAATAACAAGAAAATCAAGTATGGGGACAAGTTCTTGGGGTGTGACCGCAATACGAGTTGAGATAAATTGTTGGGTACATGATTTAGATAGTAAATTTGCAAGATAACAGTGACTAGGCTAAGCTTTAGATGGAAATAAGTTTCCTCTCGGGCAACTTACCCCGTTTCAAATGTGATCCTCTCGAACACCCATTTGCCGCATGAAGGCCAGCCTACGCCTTATCCCACTCACTCCCTCGAATTGAGTGTTAGGATATAGGACTAGGGCTCACCCTCTCGAGCTGAACCTCATGTCGATCCACTCATTAGGCCATCAATCTAGAGGTCTTGGTTTCGCGACCTCCCTCTTGAGCAAGCCAAAAACACATGGGTGGTTTGGTATTTGCAACTACAAACCCATTAAATTAAACCACAACCACTAGGTGAAATCACCATTAAAATACATCTAACCTATCAACAAGCAAGACCCAATAATAATATCAACACATATTTGCTAAATCACACCCCAAGAATGGGGGTTTTTAGCCACACATCAAGAAATCACAAAATATACCTAAAATGATACTAAAATCAAATGGGTATAAGGAATTAAACTTTGATTTAAGCAAAGGAAGAAGAATGGAGAAGACCCACTTCCAACTTGGGGAAGATGAAATCCTTCTTTGTTCAAGTCTCCCAAAACACCCTCTCCAAACTTAAGAGAAAATATCCAAAAAGTACTATTCTATTGTGAAAATTAAAATAAATGTATGACTCTATAAAAATTAATAACAATTTTGGTATTTATAGACTTCAAAAAATAGTGTTGGTGGATCTTTCGGCGAGGTTAGTCGGAATCGCCGATTAACTCAATGATTCTCCCTTTGGTGTAGTTCGTCGCCGTCTTGCACTAGCCTTCAGCATCATCGTGCTCTGTGTTATTGGGCAACATAGTACTGCTTCGCAGAATTGTTCGGTGAAATGTCGACTGCTCCTTTCATCGCCTTTTTGATTCTGCTCCTTCAGGGCTTCGCGTACTAGAAAAAAGGGCAGAGTGCGTCCCTTCAGCGAATCGCCAAGTGTTCTTGGTGATTCTCAGGCTTCAGCTTCTTCGTTCTTTTCAACCTTTTTGTTCCTTTTTGCGCCTAAGTGTCCATGCTTCGACTAAAACTTTAAATACCTGAAACTTAAGAGTTTTCATCAGATATTGAGACAAAATAAACATTTGAGGACACTATTTCTATCAAATAAAGCCCTAAATGAGTCAAATTTTTGGACTCATCAAATACCTAACTAGTCTGAAATATAAAAACATATTAAGAGTTTAACAATATTGAGTGATAAACTTAAAAGTCAAGATGATTCTAGTACTATGTCTGAAAGCCTCTAATTGACTAGAGTTGTTGGGACATGCCCCCAGCTAACTCTAGCAAGACTGAAAATTAAATAAAAGACTAAAAATGAAACGCATGTCTATCTTCCTCAAAGTATGAGGACTCACCACTAAAGCTGTTGAATACGGACTGAAAGTTGATCTAAGCGTGATCTGAATGTTGAATACCTGAACCTACATCATGAAATGATGTAACGCAGAGTATGCGTCAGTACTTGGAATGTACTGAGCATGTATGATATAGATAATAGTTGAACAAAACAGATAAGCTGAACAATGCATAACTAAGTAATAATATAATCTGAACAGGATAATAATACCGAAACATACTGAAAACGGAGCTAAATGCAATGACCAAGTACTAATCATGAACAAAACATGTTGAGACTAAATACTGAGGTATAAACTGAAAACCTACTCAAATGCATTAGAGTCTTATTGTGGGAGCTATTGTTAACCGACATAAAACCACGTTAGCTGAATGTGGAGTTCGATGTATACGCCCCATCGAGAGGACCTAATATACCTTGCCAGTGGTATAAAGGCATGACTGACGTGATCACTAAATATGATGTCCAACATAGTGGATTTATAAACCTATAGGGGTACGTAGTTCTGGCACTATGAGGGTACGCTGAACCCTAGTCCAACTTGGTGTTACGTCTACTCCCAATTGAATATGTATATGACACAAATGTGACTGGAATACTGAATAGCTCAAATACTGACATGCAATCTGAGAATACAACATATATGTACTGATAATGTGACATTCGAAATCTGGAGCATGATTATTTGTTAACAGACCTAGCAAGTATAATTTATGAACTAAGAGAATTTATACAAACTAGGGTTCTGAGTTTCATACAAGAAATTAAGTAACCTTTCCAAGAAAACATGTTATTTTGATAAAGGATACTACAACAACTAAATCACAACAAATTCCAAGGTTTTAGAAACCCTAGGTCTAAACAAGATATGGAGATTCATAGAGCTGACTGAATTTTACAATTGAAGAAAACCTATTGCATGTTCTTAGGGGGTTGGTCGCCTATTTTCTCCATTTTGCTCAAAGTTTGATGAATTTTGGGTGAATGAATCGTTTAGGGTAAAATATGACTAGAATATTAGGCTAAAACTGACCAAAATGATGTAGTTTAGGGATAAAATAATTAGGAAAGACCCAACTACCCCTAAACTAAAAATCGACTAGGCCATCGACGAACCTGATCGACGGACCGTAGGTCAACGAATGGTCTATCCTAGCAGGGAGTCATTTGGCATCTGAGGCTAGATTTAGGGGTCACGATCCACGGACCATAGTCCCACCTACAGTTTGTAGTTCCTATCGTGGTTATGGAATTTTTGGGGAAATGATGAGGTGCTCAACCACGGACCACACCTACGGTCTGTGGTTCAACCTACAGTCTGTAGGTGGCCTCCATCGGTGGAACTTGCAACTTCTAAAAATCTGCAGTTTGTCCTTTCTTGAATCTGGTGTGTTACATTAACTCCCTCTTGGGTATATTTGTCCTCGAATGAAGACTAAACTAGCTGAGTATGGATGGAAGGAGCTACAATCCCTACCACTAAGTACTAGAAACTGAAATCTTACTGAACTGAGTTCTAAGAATCATGCAAATATGTTGAAATGCAAGAACAACCGGAGGAACAAGGTACGAAGACTAAATTTACACAAAATAAACAAAGAGACTGGAGAGGAACTATTACCTCAAGCTGAAACGAAATCAGAAGGATAGAGGTGAGGATACTTGGCCTTCATGGCTGCTTTTGTTTCCCAAGTAGCTCCATTTACGGACGGACTCCTCCATAAAACCTTCACTAAAGCGACTTTTTTATTTCTCAACCTAGGAACCTGACGGTCAAGAATCTCAACTTCTACATGTTAATAAGTGAGACTATCCTTCATAGCCATACTCTCTAATATATTGTTGATGCTGGATCACCCACACACTTTTTCAACAGGGAAATGTGAAAGACTGGATGAACTAATGCTAGTTCTCCTGGTAATTCTAACTCGTAAGCTACCTTACCAACCTTTTTCATGATTCTATAAGGACCTACTTATCTCGAACTAAGCTTCTCTTTCTTGCTAAATCTCATCATCCCCTTCATAGGTGACACCTTCAAGAACACCCACTCACCGATTTGGAACTCTAAGTCCCTTCTCCTCACATCAACATAGGACTTCTGACAACTCTGGGCTGTCTTAAGTCTATCTCTGATGAGATGAACTTTTTCCATAGCTTCATTAACCGAATCTGGCCCAATAAAGGCTGCTTCACCTACTTCGAACTAACTAATTGGGGACCTGCATCTATGCCCATATAGTGCCTCATAAGGGGCCATCTGAATACTAGACTGGTAACTGTTATTGTAGGCGAACTCTATGAGAAGTAGGTGATCATCCCAATTGCCCTTGAAATTGATCACATAAGCTCTCAACATGTCCTCTAGGGTCTAAATGGTACAATCTGCCTGACCATCCATCTATGGATGAAATGTTTTGCTGATATTTACCTGGTACCAAGACCTTTTTGAAACAATTTCCAAAAATGAGAGGTAAATTGAGGACTTCTATCTGAGATGATAGATAAGGGAAACCCATTCAACCTGACTATCTCATTGATGTAGATTTTAGCGTAGTCCTCCGCTGAATCTGTAGTCTTAAAAGCCAAAAAGTGAGCTGACTTAGTAACTCTGTCCATTATTACCCAAATGGAGTCACGTTGTGTGTGAGTACGAGGTAAACATGTAATGAAGTCTATGTTTATCACTTCCCACTTCCTTGTAGGAATGTTAATCTCTTGAGTCATACCTCCTGGTTTATGATGTTCTACCTTAACATGTTGATAATTAGGACACGTAGCCACAAAATCTATGAAGTCACTCTTCATGCCGTTCCACTAATAGACTTTCTGTAGATCACGATACATCTTAGTGGCACCTAGATGAATAGAATATCTGGAGTTATGGGCTTCTGTAAGGATCTTCTGCCTTAACTCACCCACCTTAGGAACACATAAGCGACCCTGGCAACGAAGCACACCATCTCCCCCTTGGGAAAAAGCCTCAACTTTCTGCTGATGAACTGCACCTTTCAACTAAAGCAATATAAGATCACTATCTTGTTTTTCCTTAACCTCCGCTATCAATGAAGATTTAGATCTATTCTAAACTATCACACCACCATCTGACATGCGTGTAAGACCAACTCCTAAGCGAACAAGCTGGTGAACATATTTTGCTAATTCCTTCCTTTCTACCTTAACATGTGCTACACTACCCATTGACAGTCTCCTGAGAGCATCATCCACTACATTGGCCTTACCAGGATAGTAAAGCATATTCATATCATAGTCCTTGAGGAATTCAAGCCATATCCTCTGATGAAGATTCAACTCTTTTTAGGTGAACACATATTGGAGGTTCTTATGATCTGTGAACAAATCTACGTGAACACCATACAAGTAATGCCTCCAAATCTTTAGGACAAATACTACTATTGCAAGCTCGAGGTCATGAGTTGGGTAGTTCCTCTTATGCACCTTAAGTTTTGTAGAAACATACGCTATGACCTTACCTCGCTGCATCAACACACAACCTAGGTCATCCCTGGATGCGTCACAATAAATCACATAACCATCTGAACCATCTGATAGAGACAATGGAGTTGTCGTCAAGAGTTGATACTACCCTTCCATTCTAAGATTTGCTTTAGAAACTCTAAGGACCTGTGGATGAAAGGAACCCACCAGTGAAATCCCACAAAGATACTACAATAGCTAAATCACAACAAAATTCCAAGGTTTTAGAAACCCTAGGTCTAAACAAGATATGGAGAATCAAGGAGTTGACTAAATTCTAGGGACCTGTGGATGAAAGGAACCCACTAGTGAAATTCCACATACCTAGTGACAAAATCTATAGAGAAATCCTTCAATTTTGGGGATGGAACGGAAGAAAAACTAATGCGTGTTCTTGAGGGGTTGGTCGTCTCTTTTCTCCTTTTTGCTCTAAGTTTGATGAATTTTGGGTGAATGAATCCTATAGGTTAAAATCTGACTAGAATATTAGGCTAAAACTTACCAAAACGAGGTAGTTTAGGGATAAAATAATTAGGAAAAGACCCAACCCCTAAACTAAAAGTTGACTAGGCCATCGATGGACCTGACCGATGGACCGTAGGTCAATTGATGGTACGTCATGGCAAGGCATCATTTGGCATCTGAGGCTAGATTTGGGGGTCACGATCCACGGATCTGAGACCACAGATCGTGGTCCCACCTACCGTCTGTATGTCCTATCGTGGTTCTAGACTTTCTGGGGAAATATTGAGGTGCTCAACCATGGACCACACGTACGATTCGTAGGTGGCCTCTGTCGGTAGCCCCTGCAACGTCTGAAAATCTGCAATTTGTCCTTTCTTGAATCCGGAGTGTTACACATTATTAACCATAACACCACCCTTAGTGGATTCCACTAATTGAACACCTAATCGGGGCAATCTATGAACATCTTGAACCAACTCTTTCTTATCATCATCAATGTGGGCAACACTATCCATAGACAACCTACTAATAGCATCCGCTACTACATTCGCCTTACTGGGATGATAGCGGACACTCATATCACAATCTTTCAATAACTCGAGCCACCTTCTTTGGCAAAGATTTAAATCTTTTTTATTAAACACATATTGAAGACTCTTTTGGTCGGTAAACACATCGACATGCACACCATACAAATACAACTTCCGCTAATTCAAGGTCATGGGTAGGATAGTTTTTCTCGTGGATCTTTAGTTGCCTTGAAGCATAAGCAATAACTTTACCATTTTGCATAAGCACACATCCCAACCCAATTCTAGAGGCATCACAATACACTACACAACCATATGTACCCTCCGGTAAAGTCAACACCGGAGCGTAAGTAAGTTTATCTTTCAATTCTTGGAAACTCTTCTCACAAGCTTTGGACCATATAAACTTATCCTTCTTTTGAGTCAAAGCCGTCAAAGGAGAGGCAATGGAAGAAAACCCGTCAACAAACCTTCTATAGTAACCGGCCAAACCCAAGAAGCTTCTAATATCCGAAGGGGTTAGAGGTCTAGGCCAACTCTTGACCGCATCCGTCATCTTAGGATCTACTTCAATACCCTTACTTGACACAATATGACCAAGGAAAGCTACGAACCTTAACGAAAATTCACACTTACTAAACTTAGCATAGAGTTGTTGGCCCTTAAGAACTTGCAACACAATCCTCAAATGATCCATATGCTCATCCTTACTGCTCGAATAAATCAATATATCATCAATGAACACAATTACAAACATATTAAGGTATTGTCTAAACACCTTATTCATCAAATCCATAAATGCTGCGGGAGCATTAGTCAAACCAAACGACATTACCAAAAACTCATAATAACCATACTGGGTTCTAAAAGTTGTTTTCGGAATATCATCACCCTTAACCCTCAATTGGTGATAACTTGACCAAAGATCAATCTTAGAGAAATAACTTGCTCCTTAAAGTTGGTCAAATAATTCATCTATCCTTGGAAGAGGATACTTATTCTTATTAGTCACCTTGTTCAACTGATGATAATCAAAACACATACGAAGAGTACCATCTTTATTCCTAATAAACAAAACTGGAGCGCCCCATGAAGAGATACTTGGTCGGATGAAATCCTTATCCAACAAATCCTTCAATTGATCTTTCAACTTCTTCAACTCAGTCGGGGCCATTTTATAAGGAGGAATAGAAATAGGTCACGTATCTGGGAGAAGTGCAATACTGAAGCCTATTTCCCTTTGGGAGGAATACCGGCTAAATCATTGGGGAGCATTTTCAGAAACTCATTTACAATGGGGAGTGACTCAAGAGTAGGGGTTTCAAAATCAACTTCCCTCGCCCTAACAAGATGATAAATGCAACCCTTAGAAATCATCTTTCTATCTTTAAGACAAGATACAAGCTAACCCTTAGACATAAAATTTCCCCCCGTCCACTCTAGGATAGGCTCATTCGGGAACTGAAACTTGACTACACGAGTTCTACAATCAATAGAAGCATAACAAGAGTGTAGCCAATCCATACCGATCAAAGTCTAACATATCAAGCTCTACTAAATCAAGAAGGGTAACTCTATGGGATAAGAAAACATGACACTTTCTATAGACTCTCTTAGCCACAATAGAATCACCAATAGGAGTAGAGACGAAAAAAGGTTCTAACAACACATCTAGACGAACATCAAACCTCATAGCCACATAGGGCATCACAAAAGGCAAAGTAGCACCGGGATCTAATAAAACATATAAATCAAGTTGGAAAACTTTCAACATACCAGTAACCACATCGGGAGAACCCTCTTGTTAACCTCGAGTATGGAAAGCATAAAACCTATTTTGCTTGGCAGCATTAGTACCTGAACCACTCGAATCGGATGAAGGATAGGGTTGAGCCCTACGACGATTATCTTCGTCATTCTTAGCAACCGAAGGATAATACCTTATTTTGTGGTCCATCTTACCAGTACCAAAGCAAGCATTAGAACCTGCTAGACATTTTCCTTCATGATTTCTTCCACACTTGGCACAATTGGGCAACGAAGACCCACTACCATCTCCTTGAAGCTTAGGGTTAAACACCCTTTCATTGTTGAACCTTGGACGAGCCTTAGAAGAACCTTTCCTGGAAAACCTTTGTCAAAACCTTGAACGACCACGTCCCTCGGACCTAGAGTATGAATAGTTACCATCATCAGTTCTAGCCCTCTTGGTCTCCCTTACTCTTCCTTAAGTTTCTCCTCTTAGATTTGTTATGCATGAACCATGAGATGAAAGATGTCCATATCATGAACAAGAATGGAGGTACGACACTCTTTAACCACCATATAAGATACCCCTCACACAAACCCATCTTTTCCCTAGGATTGACAACTATTGAAGGAGCACATCAGGATAATTGAGTAAACCTCAAGGCATATTCCTTAACACTCATATTTCTTTGGTGAAGGTTGATGAACTCACGTACCTTAGCCTCTCTCATATCTAGAGGGAAGAACCTATCAAGAAAAGCAGATTTAAACCTTTCCCACTCTATAGGGCCCGCTACTACCGGCCTTGCCTCTTTCCATTGGTTGAGCCAAATCTGAGAAACCCCTTTTAGTTGGTAAGCGGCCAATTCCACCTTCTCTACCGGAGTCACCCCCATGATGGCTAATAAATTGTATACCTCATCAATAAACTCTTGAGGATCTTCCTCAACCTTTGAACCATGAAATTTTGGGGGATTCATTCTTGTGAAGCCCCTTAATCTTGATGCCACCGTACCCACATTTAGGTTCACGGGGTTCAAAACCTCTCTATTGGCTTGATCCATCACATCTTGAACCAACACTTGAAAAGTCATCCTAAACTCCACATTGGTTACTTAGTCGGCTAAAGGGTCAACCGGAGCTTGAGAAGCTTGAGGAGGGGCTCCTTGATCAATATTTTCTCCCTCGGTCCTTTTTGCAAAAGCCCTTCTAGTAGTCATATCATGTAGACCATCGGCTAAGCATTAGGAGAAAGACCTTATAGAGTTAAACTATATCACATGACCTAGAGAAATGAAGAAGTGAAGTTTCCTAAGGATATAATAGCTTCTCATTCATAAATATGGCGCACTTAAAACTTATGAACAAGACTCTACTAGACATGGTTTTGAGACATCTTAGAACCATTCTAAACCTTGTGCTCTGATTACCAAGTTTGTCACAACCCAGGGGTACCCCCTATATGTAACATGGCGTACAAGACCCCGAGAGGCCTCATACATGCCATTTAGATTTCATAACATAAGATAATAGAAATGATGCGGAAATTTAAAACATTTTCCACACAATAAACAACTTTATAAAATGAAGCGAAAGTCTATTACTCTTTGTCTCAAACCATCTAAAACATGAATATCTTTGGGACCTAGCCTATATAATAGTTCAAAACATAAAATGAAAGAACATAAAGAAATGGTGGTCAAATCCTCGAATGTTATAAGGACTCACCAATCTTCAAATCTTTCTCTACTATAATCCTAGCCACGAGGATGAGAGTCGAGATCGCCAGACCCTACATTTGGATAAGATATATAGGCAAGAGTATGCGTTAGTACAAACATGTACTAAATATTACAGCTTGCATAAACATCAACATGAGCATAATATATAAGAAACATAAGTCATATACATATTCAATGCACATAATTAAACATAATAACATAAAGGAATACTTTTTGAAGTAACCTCAAATCATCCTTATTCAACATGGAAAGCAACTCAAGAACAATCCGAGTCATCACCTATCATAACATACTTAAGTTATCTTTTATAGACATGGGGAATCATCTCTTGCCTTACCATGAAGGAATATGGGTAGTCTACTATAATCCTTCATAACATTTGGATAATGGGTATTCGCCTCTAGTCCAACATCATGTGACATGGGTATTTGCCTCTTGTATTTCTATATGGATCATGGGTACTCGCCTCTTATCCAATTCATATCTTAAGTACATGGGGAGTTGCCTCTTGTTCAACTTTGAGGAATAAGGGTAATCACCTCTTTATTCTATTCTATGGAATACGGGTAATCGCCTCATATCCATCTCATGTAGAGGTCATGGGTAATCGCCTCTAGCCTCATCAATTTCTTTAGATGTGAAAAAGCCTTTCACATTCATTAATAAGCAATTCATGTGGGAACTATTCCTTCCACAACAATCACAACAGTTCATAACATAAGCTTTACTCTCAAAGCCCTTCAAATCATAATTCATCATATATGCTCACTCTTAAGCAATACATATTGTAATTACTTGCTACATTCTCAAAGAAATTCATACATAATCATCTTATAGGCTTCAATCTCAAAGCACTTCCAATGTATATCATCAATCCTATAAGAATACATCTAAACCCATCAACTCTCTTGTCATTTAATTCTATCAATTTAACCATAAACAATCATAATCCGATCATTTGGATCAACATTCATCAATACCCACAACTATAGAAGAAACCCTAACTCAAATTAGGGAATTTCATCTTTTCAATTGGAGAATCTTAAGGGGTACCATGGATGAAAAGCCCTCATACCTTAACAAAAAAGCCCACAAATGCTTGTGGAATGAAGACTTGATCTTGATCCTAGCTCCAACTCTTCTTCTTCTTCTTCTTTTTTTAAAGAGAGAAATATTTGAGAGAAGATCTTGGGATTACTTTTGGGGCTTTTGGAAATAATGTCTTTAATGGGTAAGTTTAAGGGTTAAAATCACTTATATAGGAGTACTAGACTTAGGCAAAATGACTTGTCTTTGATCTAATTAAAATTGGAAAAGATCATTTAACCCTTCACTTACTAGTGCACTAACTATCTCCACGAGAAGCTGCACGAGCCGTGGTCCTTACCACGAGCCATGGTCCTCCTCGTGATCATGTACCATTAGCTAGGACATCTTCCCCTTAACCCCTAAAAACTAAGCACCAAAATGACCCATCCCACATTTCATTAAGGCCTTCACGAGTCGCCTAGTGGCTCGTGTGGAGGGTCCAACTTTTGGGCAGCTTGGTGAAGCTACTGCATCACCACCATAAGTGGCACCATGATCTGTGGTGACCATCACGAGCCGTCTCGGCTCTTGTGGGAGGTGGGCAGCCTTGCTTAGCTACTGCTAGGCTTGATGGGCATCACCACGAGTCGTGGTGCCCTTCAAGACCGTGTGGGCACTCGTGAAGGGTGCCAAGGCCAAATTTTCTAGTCCATACCTTTCACTTATCCCCTAGCTTAGCCAATAAGATTTCGAGGTGTTACCGTAACATACCATCTTGGTACACCTCTTAATGATCATGTTACTCTTGTGACTTAGACACACTTCGTTGCCCTTATCTAAAGGTTAGGGTCTCTCACTTGTACCACTCATATTTATTGCAGCTAACATCTCAATTCCTCACCCTACTTTATGTCAAGTCTACTAGATCAAATCTAAAAACTAACATCATCACCCTCATGTTGTCAATTTTTTTATCATGACACTCATCTCAAATTCAAGCTTAATGTTTATTACTAAGCCCGAATATTAATAAAATTGCTCGTCTACTATACTATGCATCATTACTTAATCAAATCTATAACCTTCAAAACATCATGACCCTATCAAACAAATCATAAGCCTAGATTAGATCTATCACTTCATGAATACTACATGATTATATTAAACACATATATTTAGCCTCCTCTAACACGATGGCACATCAACATCAACATTAACTCTATTCTAGTTAAAAATATATACTCTATTTCATCTTGGCTAGCAACTCTTCCTCTTATCACGAACTCCCTACAACCTTATTATTCCTTTTTCTACTCATAAAGGAACTCATCACATATAATTGTATGGGTCCACGATTGCAATAACATAATATGCCCCATCACTATCTTTTTCCCTTAGATTACTGAACCTCTACATACTTTCCTCTAACTCTGGGAACTTTCACTACTACTTCTCATGATCTCGTAACTCATACTATCTTTTTGGCTGAAAAATATTACCCAAGCTTTGAACATACCTCCTCATAAGGATCTCAGTTCAAACAAGTTTTAAGGAAAAAAGTACAATTCACTTTTAGCTCAAAAGCACGATTCATATGAATATGAGTGCATTCCACTGAAACTCAATACCTAACTTACTCATGGGCTTCTCTCAAGCCCCTCTGGAGTCACATGATCACTTCCTCAAGAATTTTGCTAAGAACAACTCATTGATAAATGACTGACTTTTTTGTTCAACCATCTCTAGTATGAGGGGTAATCGAATGAATCTAAGAAAAGCAGGAGTATAAAGAAATCTCTATGACTTAGATCTATTGTACGATTAAGAGTATAAAAGAAGCGAAACTTTTCTTAAATGTATGTAGTCCCTCATTTATAAAAGTGAGGCCCTCATAACCATTACCGACAGAGCTTCATAGACACCCTAAGACACTTGAACTTTGTGCTCTGATACCAAGTTTGTCATGACCCGAGCCTACACCCTGGACGTGGCCGACACTCGAGAACTATTACTGGTCTCCAAGCGAACCCTCATCATGGTTGACTACAAGTGGAAGACTAACTCAAGCATACAAAGCTTAAAACTTAATAAAATTCATTGAACTCAATTACAAAGCTTTAACTCAAATGATTAACTATGAATAAAATGGTATATTCAACTCACCAAAAATAGGTAACTCAACACTTTAAAACATTTAACAAGATAAATGAAACAGACTTCTTAAACTCTATCGTTTATATATGAAGCCTCTAAATGACAAAGATGGAAGTTGGTACAGGACCTACGACATCCTAACATAACTGAAAAGTAAATGGAATCCTCCGGAAGCGAGGAGGATCACCAAAGCTAACTCAAACTACAAGTGGTATCAACGAAGCTCCTATTGATGACCCTAGCTACCTGTATCTGCATCATGAAATGATGCAAGCCAAATGGCGTCAGTGCATGAAATGTACGAGCATGTAAGGGGAATTCTAAAGCATAAACATAAGCTTGAACTAATGGAAAAGAAACATACTTTACCTTTTCTCAACTCAACTCAAGGAATACTTAAGGATATTCAAAGGTACTCAAACTTACTCAACTCAAGAGTACTCAAGGATAAGCTACTCAACTCAGAAATAAGGTACTCAACTCAACAATAAGATACTTAACTCTATGAAGCATTGTTCAACTCAACTAAGAGAAATAGGGCTCAACTCAGCAATAAAATACTCAACTCTTGATACTTAACTCAAGATAAAGCAATAATAAAAGATGCAATATATGGAATTCTTTTAAAACAGTAGATAGCAACTCATTGTATTGAAGAATACAATAATAACTTAGTTTGTATATAAAAATACAATACCACTCTGTGGAGATTCTCTAACCAACAACCATCACTATGAGCTATGTGATGATGCAGCGTCTAGCCCACACTGCCAAAACTGTCCTATACTTTGCCAGGGTATAGAACCTACTACTAAGTGGATCCACTAATTTATGCTAAAAGCATTTAGAAATCATCTAAAAAGTATGATCCTTTCTACCCATATTGGCTATATGGTTTAGGAGGACTTTGAGTTATTTGAACTCGTCCTCATATCGGTGCTCAATACTACTCCCAAAATGTAACTAGCTCATATGTTTAAAAACATAACTTTTTCTGTGGTTTGAGATTATTACTCAAAAATCTTACTCTTAAAAACTATGGTACTCAAAATTACTCAAAAACTCTTTTGGAAATTACTATCTCCTCTCATCTTAAATGTAAAAACATTTACTCTTATGAATACATAGTTCCCATATATCATTTTAAAGAAAATGAACTCACCTCTACGCTTTCTCAAACTCAAATGCTCAAATCTTAAAACAAGTTATAAATAATAGTAAAAGACTTCTCAAAATAGGGTTCATGCCGAATTATGGACGTGAACGATTCAATTCAAGGTTTTTAATAACCATACATAGAACTCAATTCTAGGAATTCAAAACCTCCAGAACTCAAGGATTGAATGATACTACTCATCTCAAAATGTTTGACTCAGAGGGTTCATGTGGAATTATGGACCTGAACAATCTCAATTCAAGGACTAACTGATACTACACATCTCAAGATGTTCGACTTAGAGGGTTCATGAAGAATTATGGGCATGAACATCTCAACTCAAGGATCTTCATGGGTAACATGTAGTAGTCCCATGATTAGGAATATAATCTCAAAAGGGTTTAAAACTCAATACTTAAGTCTTAGATATTGAAGATACTACTCCTCTCAAAGATACTCAAATTATGGAGTTGATGCGGAAGTTATGGGCATGAACAACTCGACTCAAGTTTTTAAATAACAATATAGAATTCATGTGTACGACTCTTCTCATTCCCATACTTACTTCCTCAAAACATAGCTCAAATCGATAGTTGATCCCAAAGGATTCACTGTTTAACTAAAAGACTTTCTTGAACTCTACTCTTAACTCTTTGTTGGATTTGAATTATGAATTATGAATTCAAGAGTTATGATTTATGATATGAAAGATCTCGTGATAATTAAATGAGTTTTAGATAGTTAATCATGAGAAATTATCAAAAAACACTGTCTGGGAGTAAGTCTGCAACGCGGTGATAAATTATAATATTTGGTCACGAAATAATTTTTGAAACAGTGGAGTCCACGACACAAAGTTGGGCGCTAATTTATGCCCGATCTTTTCTTCTTCTCCCAAACCCGATTCAACTCATACCCACTGAAATTATAAGGTAAAAACTCTCAAATTCTTATAACTCAATAACTTTAGCGAAACTCACGCAAGGATTATCAATTTACTCAACCCTTAACAAAATCTTCACCTCGCGAACTCAACCAAACATCAAGATTCAAGAACAAATAACAACTCTTCAAGAAACTCATCAAGAACTTAATTTCTAAATCTCTAGGGATGAATTCGTTAATGTAAAATATGATTGGCATGTGGGTGAACAAACCCAACACTTTTAAAACTTACATACCTCTTAGGGATCAAACCCTTGGTGAAAATCCGCAACAAAACTTAAGAATCTCGATGAACGCCTTGAACATTTTCTCTTTTCTCCTCTTTTCTCTTCTCGAACTCTCTTTTAACACCCTAGGCATAAATTAGGACTGTAGAACTGAACCAAATCAGTTTAGACTCCTAAAACCTTACTAAAAATGAATTATATCTGATTGGGTAAGGAAAAGACCAAAATGCCCCTCATATTTTCAGGTAACTTTCCTTAACTGGACAGCCTGACTTCAAACAAGCATATATCTCTCATATGAGCTCGAAAATTAGAAAACTCAGTGGCGTTGGAAAGATAATCCAAAGACATTTCATTTGATATCTTATGGGTCACCTAACTCATCATGTACTGAAAGTTATGGTCGTTTGAAGTTGACCCAAAATTTCGAAGAACTTAGGAATAACTTGAATGAATTTCTCTTTAGTTCTTTTTGGAACTTAAGGTGCTACATCTAGTGACCTTAACACTTTGGAAAATTTAAATTTCTTGGTAAAAACTTATTCACTACGAAGGATGGTTCGAGTCTAAGCTTAAAAATATTTTGGAGTGTTACAAAAAATACCCCTCAGTCAACCTTTTTTGGTCCAATATTACCCTTTAAACTAACATCCTTATATTTTTTTTAATTAGTATTAATAATAATTATTATGTGGCGTCTTTCTATTAGATAAAGTTAAATTCCAACCCACCAAACTTTCTCCTACCCACCCGACTCATATTGACATCCCTTGACCCAAACCCAATTAAAAGATCCATCAGAAATTAAAAAGATTGAATCATCTCTTCTCCCCCTAAACCTAATATATATTATAGTAATCTTTTTAGTTGGAATAGTATAGTAATTTATCATTCAAATTAGGGGCTGTTGTTAGTTATGAATATATATATATACTAGATGAGCAATGCAAATGGGCTAGAATTTGGCTAATATTGAGCTAAAATAAAGATCACTTTCAAAATGTGTTATGAATTGAATAAAAATAAATCCAATATGAAATTAGGGAAAATTTTACATTATAGAAAGAGAAAAGACATAAAGTCATCACTGAAGTTGTCTAAAATTTTCAAAAAGACACCTTAACTTTGCGGGTGTCCTCTTACCCCATTGAACAACTTCAAAATAGTATGTATACCCCATTTTTCACCCAATACCACTTATACAAAAATATTTGTATGTTACGCACTAAAAGTCACTTACCACATGTTAAAAATAATTTTTAAATATTTTTATCTGATTTCTTTGCCTTTTTTTTTTCTTTTTTTTTTCTCTTTCTTCTTCGCCTCAACTATGTTCTTCTACCATTCCCTTCCCGCTGCAACAGTCGTCAAACCCGTTGTGGCGGGGCAGATTTCGCGACATCATGACCAATTATTTGTCAAACTACCACCAATTAATTTATATATGAAAATAAACATCGTCAAATAATCAAAATTTAAATACTCAAACTACCACCAAGTCAAAATCTGACATTTAAATCACCATCTTCTCCAACTTCTTACTCCTAAATTGAGTTTTCCACAGTTTAACTACTCCCAAATCCCAATCTTGATTTGTAAGAGGAAAAAAATCACTAAACTAATTTGTTTTTTTTTTAAAAAAGAATAAGAATGAACACAATAACATTAGTTTTAAAAAAACAAAGACCAAAAAGGAAAAAGAGAAAACTAAAAAAAATATGAAGGAAGCCATGGATGCTCAAGAAATATGGGTAAGCTAATGATGATAGGGAAGATGAGAAAAAATATTTAAAAAATTAAAAATTATTCCTAATAAATTTTAAAAACATTAGTACATGGGTTTTTATATTTTTTTCAAAATAAGTCAAATTGGGAGTGCCACATGGCAATTTTACGTTGGTTTGAAGCTGTATCAAGAGTCCTCCATGCGCCCATATTTCATGACAACACGAGTGGTGTTAAAATTAATCAAAAAGGTATATTTATTGTGGATTTAGATAGTTTTGTGGGTTAATATGACACTCGCAAAGTTAAGGTGTCTTTTTGAAAATTCGGAACAACTTCAATGGTGACTTTATGTCTTTTCTCTATAGAAAACTACTAATTCAAAATAAATGTTATAGTTACAATTTCATTTAATTCCAATTCCTAGCAAACTTCTTGTCATTCACCTCTCTCCCCTCTCTCTAGAATCTCACTCGTCACTCTCCTCTCCTTTGGTCATCTCTCTCTCACCTCTCGCACTTTATACAAACACAAATTATAATTTGTGTTTGTATAAAGCGAGAGACACTGTATATACAAACACATATCTCTCTGTCCTGTACACTTATAATTATATAAATACAAATTTATTCCTACCCTGCACCTTTCTCTATAGGGGCTAGTGTGTCACTATAGTGGGAGGCATCACGACACTCAGAGCACTGTAATGAAGGATGCTATAGAGGGTTGCTGCCTGTTATAACGAAAATGAAGGCCGCTATCATAAACTTCATCGTTCCAGAACTCTAAGGGTGCCGCAATGACGCCCCTTTGCCCAGAAAGTGTCCTTTTCCTCAAAATTCCTACAGATAAGTGTTCCTAAAGTACTCCTCTACTTAAATATGCATGAAATCCAGTCATTTCAAGTCCTAAATCATGCTTGAATTTAAGATTTTCCTTAAGAAAAAACCCTTCAACTTCCCCCACCATTTTGGAGTCTATTTTGGCCTTTTCCCATAATCTTTACACCCAAAACGTTGTAGTAGTGTTGTAAAGGTAAGGGGAAATCCCATGCCTCAGGAATTTTGACAATCAAAGTAGTTATTTTCAAAAATACAAAATAACCCAATTCTTATTCTACTTTATTCAAATCTCAGCATGCAATCATTCTTAAGTGTAAAACGAAGTAAGGAGAGTAGGGTACACGATAGTTACCTTGGTTTGTCATTTTGAAATGGAGTGATTGGAGAGTTGAGAGAGTTTTGGGGGAATAGGGGGAGAGAAATAGGCATGAAACCCCATTCCCCTCCCTCTTATGATTCTTATTTACACAAGGTTGCTATAGCGGTGTCGTTATAGAGAAGTTATGGCCGCTATAGCAGGATTATGGTCACTATAAAGAGGTCCAGAATAGTAGACAGGATGAAATTTTTGTGGTGGTTTTGTGTGTTCGTTGTTCCTTTTTGGTAATCTTGGGGATGTCGGATAGGGTGGCATGGTGTCTCTTGTGTAGTGAATGTATTCACGGCATGTCAAATCATTTGGTGATCCTTAATAACCGGTCTATCTTCTTCCACCTAGGTAGTTATTTGGGGATGGACGATGGGTAAATTGGTATCTATTGTAACGACCTAGTCCGTCGTTACTACAGGGCACCTTATGCAGAGTCCAAAAAGTAAGCTTCGTCACTATTATTTGTTACAGGAAAACGGTGGCTGCTTGTGCTAAGCATTATGTAGGAGATGGTGGGACAGTAAAAGGAATCAATGAAAACAACACAATTATTGATAGACATGGTTTGCTTAGTATACATATGGCAGGTTACTATAGTTCAATCATCAAAGGTGTTTCTACTGTTATGGTTTCCTATTCAAGTTGGAAAGGTCTCAGAATGCATGGAAAAAAGAAATGGTTACTGGTTTTCTTAAAGGCACACTTAGATTCAGAGTAAATTCCTAATTCTATCCTCTTGGTGAATTTAACTACCTGTATGTTGCTTGGACCCTTTCAAAATGTTGTATTATCCATGTTGGATTCTCAAAAATACATTTATTTTGGAGTATTTGATTCGGATACAACAACATTGTAGTGTTCAATAGATGTAACCTATGTTGCTTAGATCCTCCAAAAATGTTGTCACACTATTTTGGAAGATCTAACACAAGTGCGACAATATTTTTGAAGGATCTGGCATGGTGTGGAAACGTTGTTGGAGCATACAATCAACATTGTAGTGTTTAAACGATACGACCTATATTGGCCGTGGAACCTCCAAAAGTATTGTTGCATCCGTGTCTAATTCTTCAAATATTTTAGAGGATCCGAGCAACATTATAGTGTTCAATAAATGCAACCTATATTACTCGGAACCTCCAAAAGTATTGTTGCACCCCTATTTAATTCTTCAAAAAAAAATGTAGGATCCAACATAAGTGCAATGACAGTTTTGAATGACCCGAGCAGCATAGGATGCAACTAGATGTGATTTCAAATTCACATTATGAATGTTGCGTGGGTCCTTCAAAAAATTCAATTGTTTTGGAAGTTCAAGACAATTGTGGTGACATTTTTGGAGGATCCAAGCAACATAGGATGCAACAAGATAGGGATTTCAAACTAACTTTGTAAATGTTTGTGGAATATGTTTCAGGGGTTTGTTATTTCAGATTGGGCAGGAATTGACAAGCTTACTTATCCTTGGCATACAAACTATACATATTCCATTCTTGAAGGTGTCAATGCTTGCATTGACATGGTTAGTAATTAATCAATTTATACCAAAATGAATAGCCATTTTATAGTTTGTGCACGTTGTGGGCGAATCAACGATATTTGTAATAGTTGTCTAAATTTTGCATTTGTCTCGTACTATCACACGATTTTACAACATGAAGAACGAATTTCGACTTTATTTACATGACCTTTAAAGAACTAATGTTTGCTCTTTTCCTGGTTGTATATTGTAGGCTATGTTGCCCTACAACTATACATAATTCATTGATGGTTTAACATATTTAGTGAACAGTTTTGTTCAAATGACCCGAATCGACGATGCAGTCAAGACAATTCTCAGGGTGAAGTTCCAAATGGGACTTTTTGAGAACCCTCTTGCTGATTATAGTTTGACAAAATATTTCGGCAATCTGGTAAGTTCAATGTGTAGCGATAAATGATAGGGAAAATGTTTAAAATTGTTCGATTTTGCCTTCCTTTACATGTTTGGCCCGTTCATACTCTTGTCGTTACCAATTGTCTCATACTTGTCATTGCCATTAACGGAGCTCCAACATAAGATGACAGACTCCATATGTCCTTACGCTGGAGATCCTTTAAGGGTCAAGGGAAAAATCGAGAAAGGTCAAATGAAGGACAAAGATGCTCAATTTCGGATAGTACATAAGCAAATTTGATCATTTTTCCTAGATGAGATAACAAGTTATGAACTCGGAAAAAGTTAAATCTTGAATTCATCTTTGTTCTTGTAGGAGCATATAAAATTTGCAAGAGAAGCAGTGAGAAGGTCACTTGTTTTATTGAAAAATGGAGCAAATGCAGATGAACCAGTTTTACCACTTCCAAAAAAAACCAACAAATATATTAGTTACAGGAGCCCATGCTAACAATATGGGCTACCAATGTGGTTGATGGACCATTACATGGCAAGGACTTAGTGGAAACACAATAATTGGAACATTTCTTATCCCTCATCATATATTGCTCAGACTCTTCAAAAATATTGGCATGTGCTTGTCCAATCCTCCAAAAGTCGTGCATTTTTTAAGGATCCAACACAAACACAACAACATTTTATGAGACGTCTAAGAAACATAAACCTCAACTTATATGTCCGAATTTGAGTTGAACAAGTCAGGCTATGATCTATTGGATTAAGGTATAATTCGTTCAGTTGGCCCTAACTAAAATCGGATGAGTTGCGTTATAATCCATTGCTTAATGCAATCCACTTTAACTCGACTTATCTTGATTTTTAACAACCTTCGGATGGATTTGGTTGAGTCATGACCTGTTTATTGAGTTAACCGGGCATGTCCTTTGATAAACCTACCTAAGAAAGAGTACAAACAATATTGTACATTGATCAATTAGCAACTTTTTTTGAACAAGTACTACAATCCTCTCTACCATAGAGAACACGTACAGTTGATCCAGAAACAAAGGTTGTGTATAAGGAAAATCCGGATAGCGAATTCGTCAAGTCCAACAACTTCTCCTATGCCATAGTCGTGGTGGGAGAGACCCCATATGCGGAATGTTCTGGTGACAGCCTAAACTTAACAATCCCCGCGCCTGGTCCAGACATCATGGCCACAATTTGTGCGTTGGTGAAATGTGTTGTTGTGCTTGTCACGGGCCGTTCGGTTGTGATCCAACCATACCTAGCTCAAATAGATGCACTAGTAGCAGCTTGGTTACTAGGACCAGAAGGACAAGGTGTAGCTGATGTCATGGTGATTATGGTTTTACTGGAAAACTAGCAAGGACTTGGTTCAAGACTGTTGATCAACTCTCTATGAATGTTGGTGATTCACATTATGACCCTTTGTTCCCTTTTGGATTTAGACTTACCACATAACCTGTCAAGGCCTAAAAGAACTGTTTTTTTTTTCACACAAAAAAACAACAAGAGGTCCAAATATACAACATGTTGGTGTTTTTTAAAAATGGGGCAGCACAAAAAGATTGAAAATATCTCTCAAAGGATTGAAATGACTTTCAATAGCTTTCAATAATTTTATTAAGCATTGAGGGGCTTTAAATAGCCAACATGAAACACATAATCTGCATAATTTAAAATTTAAACAACCTAAAATATCTCAACAACATAAACAAACTAACTAAAATTCAAAATTCAAATTTATTCAAACTAAATAACTTATTTTGTTAAATGCTATTGCAGTAACTAAAAGCAAACTTCAACACTCCTCCTTTTCTTTAGTTACTGCAATTGAAAAAAATGCTCCTCCTCAATTTTGCTTTGGTAGTTGATGCTGGATTTTTTTTCATTGTTTTTGAACTTGCAAAATTTCTTTTTTTTTCTTTTTCTTTTTTTGATTTTGTTCTTCAAAAACACATGTGATGACATTGTATTGTGTAGAAGTTTTTTTGAAAGTGCTTTAATCTAAACTTTTGTATGATTTGTAGAGAGAGGTTGTAAGGGTTTTTCTTCCCTCACAACCTCAGATATCACAAATGTTTCAAAATATGATTTTATTCTCACAGACCAAGTTTGATAGTTTTTGTCTGTGAAAATTTCTGGGGTATTCAAAGAGAGATTTTTGCTTGCCATTTTTTTTGGTTAAAAAAGTTGGTTTAGAAAAGCCTATGCGTTGAAAAATGCACGGGTTGAAAAGGTAGCCCTGATGGGTTAAAATGGGTAGCCCTTACGGGTTAAAAATGTATGGTAGTTCTTTGGAAGATTTCATAGATCCCTTAAGATCAATGAAGCTCTTGATACCACTGTTGGTGTTTTTTAAAAATGGAGCAGCACAAAAAGATTGAAAATGTCTCTCAAAGGATTCAAATGACTTTCAATAGCTTTCAATAATTTTATTAAGCATTGAGGGGCTTTAAATAGCCAACATGAAACACATAATCTGCATAATTTAAAATTTAAACAACCTAAAATATCCCAACAACATAAAAAAAAACTAACTAAAATTCAAAATTCAAATTTGTTCAAACTAAATAACTTATTTTGCTAAAAGTTACTACAGTAACTAAAAGCAAACTTCAACACAACAACTATTATGTTACCAATTTATGATATGAGTTTAGTGCAAATATTGAATATGTAACAGAGGAAATGTTGTTAGAAACTTTGATAAGTGGAGTAATGGAAATGGAACTCTTTTTGTTTTGTTATATGTTTTTGTCATTTTTGTAACTTACAATCAAATTAGGGGTGGGGTGGGGCTACAATGGCCGGAAAGTGATCGTTTGACCACCCTGCGTTGGAAAATTATGCTACGTATATAGGTCAATATTACGAAACCAAGGCTTACTAATGAATGAAAAAACTGTTTTTTTCACACACACCAAACAAGAGGTTCAAACATACAACAACTATATGTTAATTACCACTTTATGATTTAAGTTTAGTGCATAGATTAAACATGTAACAGAGGCAATTATAGACACATTGACAAGTGGAGTAAAGGAAGTGTTTGTTTCCCAATATGTATCTTTTAAGTGAGCTGGTTCGGTAGGAATGAAGTAGAAAAAACATATGTTTCTAATTGTGAAGGTATTCCTACATGCTTAATCAAAGATATTTGATACAAATTTAAAAATTTTGCTGACATAGGTAAAGTATCAAAAATAATTATATAAATGATGGTAACTATTAAATGTTTCACAAAAAAATAGTATGTGTATAGTGTATTAGTTTGAAAACGTGCTAAAGAACAGTATCAATACATTCTATCAACATGCGTGTGTATAATGTATTTACTACATAATTCAAAAAATCGAAATACATCTCTTAATTATTTGTAACAGTAGTTATATATCATATATTATCAAGGGAAAAAAGGACAAATATACCCCTGAACTATTGTAAATGGTATGCAGATACACTCTGTCATACTTTTGGGACATTGATGCCCTTGCCATCCAACAACTAGAACATATATACCCTTTATACTAACAGACATACATATGTCATAATCTTATCCACTGACCCGACATTTATTAAGTATCGGATAGACGAATAAGATTGCGCCACATGTCCCTATATAGTCTTCCGTTAGACTGAAGGGCATATACGCTCTAGTTTTTGGATGGCAGGGCACCAATGTCCCAAAAGTATGACGGAGCGTATCTGCATACCATTTACGATAGTTTAGGGTATATTTGTGTTTTTTCTCTATTATCAAAGATGTAGCAGTGTCATTGCTCCTCCCTTAATCAAGAGGTCTCAAGTTCGAGTTCTAGGTATAAAAAAGTTCTCCATAAGGAGTGTTTTTCCCTGAATGAAATCATACACGATAAGAATCCAAATTATCTAGCCTCAATGCGGTTACAAAGCACATGCATCATTATGTCATAAAAACATTCTAGTGCTTGAAACTGTATCTAATATTCACTGTTCTTCAATTGCAATTTAAGAAAAAATATCAAAATTATGGATGGGATATATATTAGAACAATTAATGGAGGAAAATTTATATATGTACCAAAGAACCCAAGATATGTTATATCTAGAATATATCATAAATAATATTAAAGAAATATCAAGATCAAGACACTTAGCCAAAGAATATTCCAATAAAAGCTTTAGTAAAAATTAATATTGTAAAAACATAAAAGCATGAACTCCTCACCTACCAAAAATATTTCTTCTTAAAAAGTATATGAATTCCACACTACCACCTGATATATGTACCAAAGAACCCAAGATATGTTATATCTAGAATATATCATAAATAATATTAAAGAAATATCAAGATCAAGACACTTAGCCAAAAAATATTACAATAAAAGCTTTAATAAAAATTAATATTGTAAAAACATAAAAGCATGAACTCCTCACCTACCAAAAGTATTCCTCACCTACCAAAAATATTTCTTCTTAAAAAGTATATGAATTCCACACTACCACCTACTACACTATGATTAATAGATAGTATATCTAAAATAGAATATAAATATATTCAATATTTAAAGATACAATGAATAGCGAGAATAATGAATATAAAGAAAAACTTACTGAAATAATTATAGCGAAAAGACAAGAATTAGAACATAGGCAAAATAGACTTAAATATAACATATTCGTAGGAATTTGTAAAAAATCTATAATAACACAGAGAAAAACTATTTTTTATCTAGAAATACAAATAGAAAGTTTAGAATATAAACTTCAACACAATTTATAAATGAATAAGAAAGAATACGCAATAGATGAGAAAACATATGAAAACTATGACGGATTAAAAATAAAGATAATATTTTCTAATCTAGGAAGAAGATATAAGAAAATAGGTGACAATCTAAGTTTAATGTTAGAAAAAAACGGTAAAACTAAAAGACAATTTAACTGCTATGATAAGAATAACAAAAGAAAATGAAGAAATAGATAGAAAAACGAAAATTGAAAAAATAAAACAACAAGCAAAAAAGGAAGTACAACAATTAGAAGAAGTAAAAAATATCAAAATAATAGAGCTAGAAAAAGAGCTAGCAATATTAAAAGAAATGAATGAAATGAAACAAAAAGAAAAAGAACAAAAAACAAAAATTAATAAATGAGATAATTAAATTTAAAGAAAAATTGTAACTAGAAGATGAATTAAAAGAAAATGAAGAAAATAACCAAGATAATCTACCCGAAATAAGAGTTGATGAAATAAACAAAGATGATCTAGAACAACATTTGGAAACAAGCGAAACATATACAAAACTTTTAGCAAACATAGATGATACAAAGAATTTAGAAATAAATACAGGAGACATAGACATGGATGAAAAACCTAGCACATCAGGAGTTAAAAACCCAAAAAATTTAAATCCAAAATATTATAATGAAAACTATGGACAATATGATAGAGAAAAAACTATATGGGATAAAAGATTAAATAAAAAATGGACTCCTAAACCAATAACTGAACAACATAATTTTTTAGATTTAGACTGTTGTCACGACCCAAATTGAGTCATGAGTGGCACCCACACTTCACTTCCTAAGTGGGCGGACCAAGGAATCTAATCCCCAACTTATACCAATAATTCAACTACAACTAACAACAATAACGCGGAAGCTCCAAAACTTATTAAAGTAACCAATCAAATAAACCTCTAAAGTCTATTACATATTATCCCCAAAATCTGAAAGTCATCACATCAAGGACATTTGTTCTTAACATATCAAGTCTAAAAGTATTAGAGACCTAAAATAAGTAAATACGATGGTCCATGTCCGAAATTCAAGGACATCACGCCATAACTGAGAGAATCCAGCACGAGCTAGAAGGAATAGCTCACCCTGAAATCTGATGTGCTGAAGACTGGCTAGAGTTGAGGGCGAGTCGAAGTCGATGGTACACTTGCTGCACTCCACAAAGAAACACGAAGAAAACACAAGTAGGGGTCAGTACAAGCAACACGTACGAGAGTAGGTATCATCGGCCAACCCAAAATAGAAACTAATATACAAGGAATAATAGTATAAAGTCAACTATAGCACTTAGCGGTGATGAGAAACCACAACATAAACAAGTGACAGTTGAAGCAAGTACGTAATCAATCACAATATCAAGCACACACACGAGGGCTCATGCCTCTACATCACACTCGTTTGGGAAATGCGTTCATTGAGATTGAGTACATTAAGTTAATTCAATATCTTTTTCCTTTAATGTTACCGTGTCGAAACGTGACACTCCGATCCAAAATACTGTGTTGGAACGTGACACTCCGATCCAAAAATACCGTGTCGGAACGTGACACTCCGATCCAAAAAATACCGTGTCGGAACGTGACACTCCGATCCAAAAATACCGTGTTGGACGTGACACTTCGATCCAATAATATTATTAATTTATCATTATTATCACCATTTTTCAGTTTGTTAATAATATTACATCAAGACTTCTTTATTCAAGGCATAACTTCAATAGAGAGGTTTTCAGATTATAAATCTCACGGTCTCAGGATTTTAGACCAATCACAAACCACACAACCAAGCCACACAATCACACAGTCAAGTACATAGAGAACTTCACAATATCATTCAATGCATATCAATCGCTATTAAGAGTTTATCTATCAAATAGAACAAACCATAATCTACCTCCACCGAAGAACTGACGTCAGGCAAGCTACTTCTCCAATGCCTTTCCTTTCCTCAATGCCTCTGAACCTTTCCAATCTCGATATCGGTCTTCTTGACAGATGCCGCAGGTACTGCTTTCTCGCCTCAAACCCTTATTCTTTCTACAGAATATTTACTCCCTAATTATTATACAAGACTAACTATAAAAGTGTGAAAGTGACCCACTATAAATTTTAATGTTACTTTTCGTAACCACTAAGTAAATAAATTATTAAAACTACCCCATAAATTATATAATTGTAGTTATGAATAGTCCAAAACTCTCATTTAAAAATCTATTGGTAGAGTATTTTATACAATAAAAGCTCTAATACTTAAAACGATCAAATGGGTCGTTACATTAGATACCAATTTACCCATCGTTCGTCCTCAAACGAGCAAAAGAAGGCAAAGGTAAGAAAGAGTACCTGAATCAACAAAAAAAATATGGATATCTTTCTTGCATATCCGCCTCACTCTCCCAAGTGGACTCTTCAACTGGCTGATTTTTCCACTGAACCTTGATAGATGCAATCTCCTTTGACCTCAACTTACAGACCTCCCTATTTAGTATATCTACAGGCTCCTCC
Source organism: Solanum commersonii (assembly GCA_029007595.1). Taxonomy (NCBI): domain Eukaryota; kingdom Viridiplantae; phylum Streptophyta; class Magnoliopsida; order Solanales; family Solanaceae; genus Solanum; species Solanum commersonii. The sequence continues at coordinate 5,099,508 of JAJTWQ010000002.1, read as the reverse complement.
TCATAAGACAGATTCTCATCAAGCAATACTGAATCCCAACGAATAATGTAGTTTCCATCACCATGGTATTTTTTCAGCATGGACACATAAAATACGGGGTGCACTCCTGACAACCCTGGAGGCAAGGCCAATTCATAGGCCACCTCTCCCACGCGCTTAAGAACTTCAAATAGCCCAATGTACCTCGGACTAAGCTTACTTCGCTTACCAAACCGCATCACAACCTTCATGGGTGAAACCTTTAGCAAGACTTGCTCACCCTCCATAAACTCCAAGTCCCTAACCTTCCGATCTGCATACTCCTTCTGCCTGCTCTGAGCTGCTAAAAGCTTCTCCCGAATGAATTTCACTTTCTCTAACGATTCCCTCAAGAGATCGGTACCCCAAGGCCTTACCTCAAATGAATCAAACCAGCCAATGGGAGACCTACATTTCCTCCCATACAATGCCTCAAATGGGGCCATATCAATACTCGAGTGGTAGCTATTGTTGTACGAGAACTCTGCTAAGGGTAAAAATTGATCCCAATGACCACCAAAATCTATCACGCACGCACGAAGCATATCCTCCAGCACTTGAATTGTTCGCTCAGACTGTCCATCGGTCTGAGGGTGAAATGCGGTACTAAGATCCAATCTAGTACCTAATTCATCATGCAAGGTCCTCCAAAAGTTAGAATTAAATTGCGTACCTCTATCTGATATGATGGAAACTGGAGCTCCATGCAATCGAACAATCTCACGAATATAGAGTTTGGCTAACTTCTCTGCATTGTAAGTCATTTTGACCGGAATGAAGTGAGAAGACTTAGTTAACCTGTCAACAATTACCCAAATAGAATCAAACTTACCCAATGTCTTTGGAAGACCAACCACAAAATCCATTGCAATTCTTTCCCACTTCCATTCCGGAATGGGCATTCTCTGAAGTGTCCCTCCAGGCCTCTGATGTTCATACTTTACCTGCTGACAGTTTGGACATTGGGCAACAAAATCAACAATGTCATGCTTCATTCTACTCCACCAATAATGTTGTCTCAGATCACGATACATCTTGGTTGCACCAGAATGTATAGAATACCTCAAACTATGAGCCTCTGCAAGAATAGTATGAGTCAAGTCACCAACACGGGGCACACACACCCGTCCCTTAATTCTCAAAACACCTTCCTTATCAATCACAGCCTCCTTAGCTTCTCCCCGCAACACCATATCTCGAATTCGACTCAACTTCTCATCATCAAACTACCTTCCCTTAATCTGGTCAAGAAAAGAAAATCTTGCCTCCACACAGGCCAAGAATCCTCATTTTTTAAGTATTTCCAGTCTCATAAAGTCATTAGCCAAAGTTTGCACCTCTCTAGCCAATGGGCGTCTAGAAACCTGTAAGTGGGCTAAACTACCCATGCTCCCTGCTTTTCTACTTAGGGCATCTGCCACAACATTAGCCTTTCCCGGGTGATATAAAATAGTAATATCATAGTCTTTCAATAACTCCATCCATCTCCTCTGCCTCAAATTCAAATCCTTCTGGGTGAACACATATTGTAGACTACGATGATCTGTATACACTTCACACTTGACCCTATATAGATAATGCCTCCACTGCTTCAATGCAAATACAACTGCAGCCAACTCCAAATCATAGGTTGGATAGTTGCGTTCATGCACTTTCAATTGCCTTGAAGCATAGGCAATTACATTCATCTCCTGCAATAGCACTGCACCCAAACCAGAATAAGATGCATCACAATAAACAATGAAATTCTTACCTTCCACGGGCAAGGCAAGAATCGGTGCGGTAGTCAACAAGGTCTTGAGTTTCAGGAAGCTTTCTTCACACTCATTCAACCATACAAATGGAACATTCTACTTGGTCAAATTGGTCAACTGGGAAGCAATAGAAGAGAATCCCTGCACGAATCAGCGGTAGTAGCTAGCTAAACCAACAAAGCTCCTTACCTCTGAAACATTAGTAGGCCTTACCCAACTCTTCACCGCTTCAATCTTAGAGGGATCCACCATCACTCCATCCTTAGAAACCACGTGCCCCAAGAACGACACTGAATCGAGCCAAAACTCACACTTGGAGAATTTGGCATAAAGCTTTTTCTCCCTTAACAACCCCAATACAATTCTCAAATGCTCCTCGTGTTCCCTCCTGCTCTTTGAGTATATCAGGATATCATCAATAAATACAATAACAAAGAGGTCTAAATATGGCTTAAAAATTCCGTTCATTAGGCTCATGAAAGCAGCAGGGGCATTCGTAAGCCCAAAGGACATTACTAAGAATTCATAATGCCCATACCTGGTTCGAAGAGCAGTCTTTGGCACGTCTGTTGCCTGAATTTTCAATTGATGATAACCGGACCTCAAATCAATTTTAGAGAAGACACAAGCACCCTGTAACTGATCGAACAAGTCATCAATGCGAGGAATAGGGTACTTGTTCTTAATAGTTACCTTATTCAGCTTCCTGTAGTCTATGCACATCCGGAAACTACCATCCTTCTTCTTCACAAATAAAATTGGAGCACCCCAAGGAGATGTACTCGGTCTAATAAAACCTTTACCTAATAATTCCTGAAGTTGGGCCTTTAACTCCCTTAACTCAGCTGGGGCCATTCTATAAGGTGGAATGGAAATGGGGCGAGTCCCCGGCTCCAAGTCAATACAAAAATCAATATCTCTATCTGGTGGCATACCAGGTAGGTCGGAAGGAAAAACATCTGTAAACTCACGGACTATCGAAACAGACTCGATTGAAGGCACTTTGGAAGTATCATCCCTGAGATGTGCCAAGAAAGCTAAACAACCCTTACTCACCAACCTCTTAGCACGAAGAAAAGAGATAATACGAACTGGGGCGGGAATATAGTCACCCTCCCACACTAATGGATTTATCCCAGGCTTGGCCAAGGTCACAGTCTTAGCATTACAATCTAAGATAGCAAAATTTGGAGAAAGCCAAGTCATACCCAAAATTACATCAAAATCAACCATCTCTAGAATAATCAGATCTACATAAGTCTCGCCTCCCACAAAAGTCACAAGGCAAGACCTATACACCTTTTCCACTATCACAGACTCACCAACAGGAGTAGAGACACGAATAGGCATGTCAAGCAAATCACAATGCCAATCAAGACCAGTAGCGAACAAGGAAGATACATAAGAAAATGTGGATCCAGGATCAAACAATATAGAAGCCATGCGATCACAGACCAGAAGAGTACCTGTGATAACAGCATCGGATGTCTCTGCCTCTGACCTCCCGGGGAAAGCATAACAATGAGCCCTATCACCTGTCTGTCCATTGCCTCTGCCGGGCTGCGCTCCAGTAGTTCCAACCTGCCCGCCACCCCGGTTGAACTGGTGACCACCATTACCTTGGCCACCACGTCCTCCAGAATGACGGCCTCTACCATGACCACCTCTACCTCTAACTGTTGGGGATCTGTAACTCTGATCGTACCGAGCCTGACTCTGCTTTAGACAATATTTCTTGATATGTCCGGCCTCTCCACATCCATAACATGTCCTAGAGTCGAGTGTAGGTCTCTGTGAAGACGAAGAAGACTGGAGGTAACCCCCAACTCGAGAAAAGGTTGACTGGTCCGCAATGGACCCTCAACTGAAGCCTGCAATAAAGACTGAATAGGACGAGGTGGATAGCCCCCTGAACTCTGCCCTCTGGAGTACGAACCACTGAACTCACATCCCTTACGAAACTTTTTAAATGTTGACTCCTTGGTGAAGTCATCTGGCTTCACCCCCTCTACCTCTATCACAAAATCAACCACTTCCTGAAAAGATTTTGCAGCAGCAGCTACCTGTAAAGCTGGGATCTGCAAATCTGACCTCAATCCCTTTACAAAGCGGCGAATTCACTCTTGCGGACTGAAGCAAAGCTGAGTGGCATACCTGGATAATGTATGAAATTTAGCCTCATAAGCTGCAACAGACATCCTTCCTTGCTCTATGTTCAGGAATTCATCCCTCCTTCTGTCTCTCAAAGTCCGGGGTATGTATTTCTCCATAAATAAGCTAGAAAATGATGTCCAAGTCATAGGTGGTGCCTTTGCTGGTCGACACTCCACATGAGACCGCCACCACATTTTGGCATCCCCTTGAAACTGGTAAGTCACAAAGTCAACACCGAATCGCTCCACTATGTCCATCTTATGTAACAACTCATGGCAATCAACCAGGAAATCATAAGCATCTTCAGATTCAGCACCCTTGAAAACTGGAGGTTTCAGCTTTAAGAACTTAATAAAGAGATCATGCTGGTCACTAGTCATTATAGGCCCTGTAGTCAATCGAGGAAACGTGCTTGTTTCCAAGGACGCATCCATGCGAGGAGCCACATCGGCTGCATGTTGTACTCCCTGAACTTGAGGTGCTAGTGAAGGAAATGCTCGGGGTGCCTGCCCCTGATCAGATAACCCGCTAAGATAAGTGAGAACCTGATTAATCATCTCTGGAGTAGGCTGGGGTGGTACTTCCTCCTTTTGAATCCGCTCATCTTCCCCCTCATCACTCTCTCTCACTACCTCGTCAGTCGGTGGATGAGTCACCACTCTATCCCTAGCTGGACCAGGTGTTTGTCCTTTGCCTCTAGTGGGCCTTCTCCCGCGACCTCTACCACAGCCTCTTGCCACTGCTCCCCTTCGAGATGCAGTCCCAACGGTTGGCTCAGGCGTACCCTATCTTGCCGGTGTTGGTGTTGGTGTTGTCACACCTGTTGCTCTAGTTCTGACCATCTGCGAGATAGAGTGAAGAAGGTCAGATACCAATTTGTATCACCTAGATACCAATTGGATTCAAGTAATAGCAGAAAGAAAGAACAATGTGAGTTTTCCTAAAGTCCTATAGCCTTTTAAAGAAAAGTAAAGGCGTCCCCGTACCGTTCCACAAGACTCTACTAGACCTGTCCTTGTGTGATGAGATCATCGAACCTAACGCTCTGATACCAAGTTTGTCACGACCCAAATTGAGTCATGAGTGGCACCCACACTTCACTTCCTAAGTGGGCGGACCAAGGAATCTAATCCCCAACTTATACCAATAATTCAACTACAACTAACAACAATAACGCGGAAGCTCCAAAACTTATTAAAGTAACCAATCAAATAAACCTCTAAAGTCTATTACATATTATCCCCAAAATCTGAAAGTCATCACATCAAGGACATCTGTTCTTAACATATCAAGTCTAAAAGTATTAGAGACCTAAAATAAGTAAATACGATGGTCCATGTCCGAAATTCAAGGACATCACGCCATAACTGAGAGAATCCAGCACGAGCTAGAAGGAATAGCTCACCCTGAAATCTGATGTGCTGAAGACTGGCTAGAACTGAGGGCGAGTCGAAGTCGATGGTACACTTGCTGCACTCCACAAAGAAAACGAAGAAGACACAAGTAGGGGTCAGTACAAGGAACACGTACTGAGTAAGTATCATCGGCCAACCCAAAATAGAAACTAATATACAAGGAATAATAGTATAAAGTCGACTATAGCACTTAGCAGGTGATGAGAAACCACAACATAAACAAGTGACAGTTGAAGCAAGTACGTAATCAATCACAATATCAAGCACACACACGAGGGCTCATGCCTCTACATCACACTCGTTTGGGAAATGCGTTCATTGAGATTGAGTACATTAAGTTAATTCAATATCTTTTTCCTTTAATGTTACCGTGTCGAAACGTGACACTCCGATCCAAAATACTGTGTTGGAACGTGACACTCCGATCCAAAACTACCGTGTCGGAACGTGACACTCCGATCCAAAAAATACCGTGTCGGAACGTGACACTCCGATCCAAAAATACCGTGTCGGAACGTGACACTCCAATCCAATAATATTATTAATTTATCATTATTATCACCATTTTTCAGTTTGTTAATAATATTACATCAAGACTTCTTTATTCAAGGCATAACTTCAATAGAGAGGTTTTCAAATTATAAATCTCACGGTCTCAGGATTTTAGACCAATCACAAACCACACAATCAAGCCACACAATCACACAATCAAGTATATAGAGAACTTCACAATATCATTCAATGCATATCAATCGCTATTAAGAGTTTATCTATCAAATAGAACAAACCATAACCTACCTCCACCGAAGAACTGACGTCAGGCAAGCTACTTCTCCAATGCCTTTCCTTTCCTCAATGCCTCTGAACCTTTCCAATCTCGATATCGGTCTTCTTGACAGATGCCGCAGGTACTGCTTTCTCGCCTCAAACCCTTATTCTTTCTACAGAATATTTACTCCCTAATTATTATACAAGACTAACTATAAAAGTGTGAAAGTGACCCACTATAAATTTTAATGTTACTTTTCGTAACCACTAAGTAAATAAATTATTAAAACTACCCCATAAATTATATAATTGTAGTTATGAATAGTCCAAAACACTCATTTAAAATCTATTGGTAGAGTATTTTATACAATAAAAGCTCTAATACTTAAAACGATCAAATGGGTCGTTACAACTATGTAGCAGATATAAATAAAACAATCCAATTATGGATAGGATATATATCAGAACAATTAATAGATAACAAAATAGTAATAACAGAAACACTAGGATATATAGAAAGAACACTTATAGGAACAGTAAAATTATGGCTACAAAATTTATCAGATGAAAGTTTACAAACTCTAAGAAGTAATAAAAAATTTGATGGTGACATAGCTACTACAACTATGGAAATATTATATAAATACAAAATAGCTATAAGAAACGAATTTAGTAGTATGACAACAAAAATAGAAGAACAAAATAAAGAAAGAATCATAAACTGAAATCTAATGACAAAATTAGCAATATGTAACATGTGTTATATAGATGAATATACATGTGCATTTAGATAATACTATTATAAAGGAACATATAGCATAGAATAAAGTAAGGAAATAAGAAAATTATATTTTACAAAACTACCAGAACCTTTTAATTCCAATGTAATAAAAAGTTGGAATGAAGCAGGATTAACAGATACCTTAGGAGCTAGAATAAAATTCTTTCAACGATAGTTTATAGAACTATGTGAAAAACATAAAGAAGAAATAAAAATGAAAAAAATGTTAGTAAAAAACTTGGCTTGTTGCAAAAATAAAATAGCACCTCAATTTGGTCGTACGGATAGGTATTATAAAAATAGAAAGAAATATAATAAAAAATATAGATCAAAATATAAATATAAAAAACCAAGAAGAAGATATTATGTAAAAAACTACAAAACCAAAAGACCATATAGACCAAAAACAAAACTAACGGAATGTACTTGTTATAATTGTGAAAAATTAGGACATATAGCTAGAGATTGTAAATTACCTAAGAATCCAAAGAAAAAACAAATATCAGAAATAATAATAGACAATGAAAAATATGCACAAATAGAATACATAGATTATGAATTAGAAAGTGAAGACAGCGTATATGAATTTTCAGAAACTGAAACAGTCGAAATGGAAAATAATTCATTAATAAAATCATATAATGAAAACTATATAAATGATTGAAACAGATATACAAATAATAACTAAAGAAAAGCACCAAGATGAAGAATCAGCAGAACAAAAAATAATATTTGATAATAATATATTTGAACAAATAAAAGGAAAAGAATTAGACTTAAGCGTAGAAAAAATATTCGAAATACCAATAATAAGAAATTGGTTTAAACGACAAAAAGAGGAATATTATGTAGTAAGTCAAAGAGAGCATATCATAGATTGCAAATGCACCAAAGGAAAGGCTAAAATACCAATAATAAACAAACGAATAATAAATAAAGAAATACAAGATATTAAGGCTAAAAATCCAATTAAATATGTACATTTAGGAAGAACGGAAATATTAATAAAAACATGTTTTAGAGAAGGAATAGATACACCCATAGAAATATACGTAGCAGATGATAGGATCATACAACCTATAGAAAAAAGTATAATAAGTGCAGTAAAAGGTAACCTCATATACCAAAAATTTAAATTTATAATAAGTGCTAACTACGCAGTAGCAATAAATGACAAAAACATAGATAAATCATTAGTATTATATTAGAAAATGTCAGGAATAGAACTAGCCCTGGGAAGTAAAATATTTACAGCTAGATGTAAAAACTTATATGTTTTAACAACAAAACATAAAATAACAGCAACAAATAAAATAAATAAAATAAAAATAGAAGATCCTTTTAAAAGAATAGTTACGGTCATAGATAAGAATGATTATAGTTATAATGAGATTGATATAGAAGAAGATTTAGAAATAGTAAAAGAAAGATTAAGCACATCAAAAAGAATAAACTGTGAAATACCACAAATATCATCAAAAATGAGTACCTCAAGAAGAATAGATAAAACTCCACAAAAATCAATGGAAGAAGGAATAAAACCACATCATTACTACATAACGGGAATAATGGAACAACAAAAATATTTAATACTAATAAATACAGGACTAGAAGAAAACTATATTACAAGAGAATTAGTGACGGAAGATGAAATAATAACTACTAAACAATTATGCCCCGAACTATCAAAAGCATTAATGCATACCGAAGAAACTATAGAAAAGAAAATAATAATTGGAGGAGTAGCAATAGTAATAAAATTTAAAATATATCAAGGAAATGAAAATATTACTTTAGGAATAAAATGGCTAGAACAAGTAAAATCATATAATCTAGAAGACAAACAGTTAATAATAAATTATGAAAATAAAAGAGTAATAATAAAAAGGACTTTAGTATGATAAAAATATGAAAATGTATATACTTGCAAAGATAATAATAGAGAGATATTACAATAGATATTATACACCAATGATAGATACGGGAGCAAAAACTAATATATATAAATACAATTGTTTACCAGAAGATAAATGGGAAAAATTAAAAATACCGATAGTAGTAACAGGATTTAATAATGAAGGAAGCATGATCACATATAAGGCAAAAAATATAAAAATACAAATATGGGATAAGATATTAACTATAGAAGAAATATATAACTTTGAATTGACTACAAAAGATATACTATTAGGAATGTCATTTTTAGAAAAATTATACCCACATATAATAACAAAAACACACTCGTGGTTCACAACATCGTGTAAACAAAAAATAGGAGCAAAAAGAGTAAATAACAAAAAACGAAAAACAACAGAATGGATAAAAGGAAGTGAAAAAATTACACAAAAATTAGAAAATATAAAAGAAGAAGACCCAAGATAGAATTAATTATATTCTCTATAGATAAAGTAAAAATAATCCAAGATAAGTTAGAATTATTATATAGTGAAGATCCTTTACAAGGATGGAAAAAACATAAAACAAATATAAAAATTGAGCTAATTGATAATAATAGTATAATAACCCAAAAACAATTAAAATATAATTTTAATGATTTAACAGAATTTAAGATACATATAAGTGAATTACTAGAAAAAGGGTACATACAAAAAATCAATAGCAAGCATACAAGCCCAACATTTATAGTAAATAAACATAGTGAACAAAAAAAGAGAAAAAAGTAGAATGGTTATTGATTATAGAAATTTAAATGCAAAAACTAAAACATATTATTACCCGATACCAAATAAAATATTAAAAATAAGACAAATACAAGAATATAATTATTTTAGTAAATTTGACTGCAAATCGGGATTTTACCACTTAAAGTTAGAAGAAGAATCTAGAAAACTTACGGCATTTATAGTACCACAAGGATTTGATGAATGGAATGTATTACCATTTGGATATAAAAATGCACCAGGTAGATATCAACACTTTATGGATAACTATTTTAAACAACTAGAAAATTGTGTTGTATATATTGATGATATATTATTATATTCCAAAACCCAAGATGAACACATAAGATTATTAGAAAAATTCATACATATCATAGAATATTCGGGCATAAGCTTAAGTAAAAAGAAAGCAGACATAATGAAAACCCAAATAGAATTCCTAGGAATACAGATAGGTAAAAATGGAATAAAAATGCAAACACATAGAGTACAAAAAATAATTAACTCAAATGAACAACTAGACACAAAAAAGAAATTGCAATCATTCTTAGGACTAGTAAATCAAGTAAGAGAATACATACCAAAATTAGCAGAGAATTTGAAACTATTACAACAAAAATTAAAGAAAGATATAACCATATTACGCGAACCTATATAGAAAATATATACAAAATCCAAATATTTTTAAATCTTAACCCCAGATCTACTACAACCCAAGAACCTAACCAGGATTATTTAACCCAAAAATTACAAGGTTATAATAAACTGATTGCACAACCGAAAACTAACGCCAACTTAGTAAGGACATGTTAAAACTATGGACTATTAAATACAGTATATACATATGACAAAGAGGAACTAAGTGGAATACCGAAACTACGTAAAATATTTATTACATATAAGAGAGTTACTAAGGGAAATTTATTCTATGTAAAATTTTATACGGCAAAAACAGAGATATTATATGAAGAAATAAAACCTCCGATACAAGTGGTAAGGATAGGACTAACAAAAGATATGATAATACCGAAAGATATCAAACAGCAACCAGAGATACAAAAAAGTGAGATACCCAGTTTTTATGCCAATAAGAGAATAATTGGTGTATCAATCATTATACAAGAGCTAGCAAATAATTATTTAAACGGAAACGCTATATGGAGCTACTATGCAAGAGATCAATTAATGATTTATTCCAATTCAAGAGAGCTAAGGAAAGCAGATATGGATGAACTCCAAAGATGGATTTTATCATTACTCAAGCCAGAAGAACGACTTACGACACGAGCACTAAAAGTAGGATTTATTTCGGCAGAATTATTAACCAAATATTGCAAGCTAATTGGTCACAAATACCCTGACCACATATGTTCAAAATGTAACGGAGAAGATAATATAATTCCAGATGTACAACTAGAATGATCTAATAAGATAGAGACGGAAGAAGATAATAAGAAGAAGAAGACAAAAAAGTAAAATAGACATGTTGCAAAGAAAGTCATAAAGGGGAAGACAAAGAGATAAGAAGAGGAGAAAAAGAGATACATTTGGTCGACAAAACAAAAAGCAAATAACAAAGTGTATAGTAGTTGGACTCAAGAGTCATAAAGTGTATAGTAAGATATGTAAAAAGTCATAAAGTGTATGACACATTATTGTCTTTATTAGAGTAGGTGACACAAAGTAGGTGTATTATATATGTAAAAAGTCATAAAGTGTGTCATTGTGTCATAAAATAGGTAGATGTGTCATAATGTAGATATACTATATTATATTATATAGTAGGTGTACGTGTAGTATTATGGAAGATTGTAAAGTAAGAACTTTCTTTCTATATAAAGGAAGATATATGTAAATGAAAAGGCAGGCAATGCCTAATATATAAAATGCTCCTTTCAAAAACTCTCTCAAGATACTAAATACTTAAAAGTTAATGGATAAATCTGAAATCCAATCAGATATTTCAAATAGCATGGCTAAGCAAGAAGCAAAGGTATATTGTTCAAAAAATATGCAGAACTAATTTCATATATTCTTGAATATCATATATATGATTGAATAAATTTATGTTAGTTATTATGTATTAAAATTATTTGAATCATGATTTCTAGTTTATTAGCACACTGAAAACATGGAGAAAACTTCTATACTATGTCATCCTAATGTTGAAACGAGTAGACGAGGGAAGCCGTTAGGGGAGTAAACAAAGTTGAGGCGCTGATAAGAAAGAAGTATCCGCTAAAGTATGATGCTAGTAGTGATAGGAGAACATGATAAAGATAATCTAGTTCATAATGATCTAATATGAATTTAATCAATTATGAATATGATAGGAATGAATAATTTGAAATAAAAAACCTGCATGATAAAGAACATGACTACATACGTTCATGATGAAATGAGAAAAAACTATGAAACTTTAATCTTATATATACTTAAAGATATAAAAATAATTGAATTAAGAATAATCATATGGGAAAAAATATTTAATGATAACGAATCAGAAGATATATTAAACCAATAATGGTATGAAATAGACCTACATGATTTAGACTACGAAAGAATAGAATGGTACGATTTAGAAATAAATTCAGATTAAAATGAACTACGAATATTTACAATATTTGATAGAATCTATGGAAGATATAAAACTATTAGAACAATTAATGGAGGAAAATTTATATATGTACCAAAGAACCCAATATATGTTATATCTAGAATATATCATAACTAATATTAAAGAAATATCAAAATCAAGACACTTAGCCAAAGAATATTACAATAAAAGCTTTAGTAAAAATTAATATTGTAAAAACATAAAAGCATGAACTCCTCACCTACTAAAAGTATTCCTCACCTACCAAAAATATTTCTTCTTAAAAATTATATGAATTCCACACTACCACCTACTACAATATGAATTCCTCAGTCATCAACTCCGCTACGAATAACAATTCAAAGTTGGGGTATGATTCCTAAATTGTTTAGAATTTCGTATTTTTAGTACTCCCCCTCCTCTGTCCCTAATTACTTGTTCACTTTTTCGTTTTTAGTTGTCCCTAATTTCTTGTCTATTTTGACAAATCAAGAAAAACTAATTTTTTTTACTCATTATACTATCAATTAATTACTTTGAAAAATGTAGAACTTCTTGAAAATCTTAAGTTTTTAATTCATCAAATTCATAATTAATAGAGGTAAAATGATAAACTCACTATGTCATGCATTATTTTTCTTAAAAGGTGTGTCAATTCAAAAGTAGACAAGTAATTTGAGACATTGGGATTATTTATTGAATTAATATTTAATTAGGATTTACTTAGTTCATATAAGAATAAATTTTCTAATCCTAATTTAATTTGATTTTGTATTATTTTTTATTTTAAAAAAAAATTAAAGTCGGGTCTCAGCCCATTTATTAAACCAAAAACCAATCCAAGTCTAAAGTGACCCAATCTTACAAACAAATTAGGGAAAACAAAATACACAAAGCAAAAAATAAACAGAAAAAAAAACAAAAACGGAAACTATCCAAATCTGGTCTCCTATTACCTTCATCTCCCTGAGCTTGAGCGACTTCCATTTAGACATTTAACCTCTCACAAATGTCATGTAATCATTCTCTGTGAAGACTTCTTCAACTCAACGATTGTAAGAGCAACCAGATTCAAGAATGGCCAAGAACCAGCACGGTATAGATTAGACGGATAGTGACCAATTCATCCTTTTTATCTTCCATTGTATACAGAATGAGTTCCAGAAGAACTAATTCCACTATATACAATTTTAGATATAGGTATGATATTAATCAACTATATATCTAACTTGTTTCGTTGCTTCATATATACGTGATTCGTAGATTGGAGTGCACAAGTCCACTACCGTTGAAACCCCTCGAACTAAGTGTTGATAGTTGTTGCTTGTCGCTGCTTTTGTTGTACTTGTACTTGTACTTGTGTTTATGCTCATCCCTGTTCTTGTTGTACTTGTACTTGTACTTGTGTTTATGCTCATCCCTGTTCTTGTTGTATGTTTTCTCGACTGCTGTCATTGCGCCTTGACATATCAGTATGCCTAATAAAGTCGTTGTTTTGCACTTGTTTGATCCTTAAGTTAGGGAGTTTCCTTTTTTCCAATTGTAAAATTGCTTGAGCCTGCAGTGGTAGTTCTTGGAACTGATTATATTTTTGTATACTTGTGTCTGTACCTGCAAAATGAGCAATATTGTTAGATAAAAATCTGCCAATTTGTTCCCCTCTCTATAAATATGATCAATCGCCACATTCCCATTGCTTAACAACTTCTTAATGCTTCTCACATATACTGACACAACCCAAGGAATCTCCCAAACACCATCCAATATCTTCTTTGTAATTAAAGAGTCAGTTTCTATAATCAATGGAAAAAGACCCTTATGCACACAGTACTCCAGGCCAGCCGTTATTGCTTTGACTTCAACTTCAATAGTTAGCATATCCTCTCCCAACTTTCTTGATTCAGCATACACTAGTTCACCTGCTCCATCTCTCACACAAAAAGCTAGAGCACCTTTCCCAGAATTTCCTTTACTGCACCCATCTGTATTTCATTTGAAACTTCCCAGATCTGGATGCTTCCAAATAACCACTGTAGTGCTAATCAGAGGAGTATATTCTTCCAGTAATTTGACAATCATAGGCCAAGAGTCAGGTATCTCTTAAAGAGGGATTTTGTATTATTATAAATAGGAATATAGATAATTATTTTCAATATACCAAAACATATCGAAAATACAAAAATATATTGAGAAAAAAAGAAGAAGAGAGTATACAAATAGTAGAAAAGTCATCATTTGCCAGGCAACTTAGGACAGACAACTTTTGAATCTTTCTCTAGTTCCAGCGTTGTCTATCCTATTGTCTCCTCAAGAATCTTCAAAAGAAACCCCATTACCCAAATTCCCAAATTATCAATTTCAATTCCCCTTTTTTTTTCTCTTGCTATTGTTGTTGTTTACAAAGTTTTCAATTCGATGGGTACACAAGAATTCCCAAATCTTGGGAAGCATTGTTCTGTTGAGGATTGTAGGCAGATTGATTTCTTGCCTTTTACCCGTGATTGTTGTTACAAGGTATCCCTTTCTTTCTCTCTTTACCATTTGTGGCTTTTTTCTTTTTTGTTTTATGCATTGGTTTACTCTCTTTTTGTTAATTTTGTGTTGAAATCTTTCTTGGTTTTGAGTTTTTTTATCTGGGGTGTGGTAAAGTTTCAATCTTTCTGGTCCACAGGAAAAAAATAATTTTTTTCCTTTTATACATGGATTCACTGTTTTTTGTCAGTTGTGTTGAAATCTTGTTTGTTTTTGAGTGTTTTGATCTGGGGTTTTATTAAAGTTTCAATCTTTTGCGGTCCACAGGAAAAAGAACATTTTGTTGGTGTAGTTGTTTGGTTGATGTGGGGGCGATAGGCATAAAAGTTACTTTTTATTTTTGAGTTTTTGATCTGGGTTTATATCAAAGGTTTAATCTTTTTGGTCCATTGGGAAAAAGATGGTGTAGTTGTTTGGTTGTGGTGGTGGTGGGGGGTGGGGGTGGAGGTAGGGTAAGGGTATTCTGAGAATTTTGCTTTGTTGGAGATATTAGGTTCAAGAAAATCTTAAGGATTGAGTAATCAAGAACACGACAAAGTTGAGCTGAAGCTTAGGAACCAAACTATGACATATTTTCTTTAATTAATGTTGAGCATGTTATGCTATTTCATGAGGTGATCAGATATTGAAATTTCAGCCTCTTGCAGAAATGCAGGGTAAGGTTATGTACAATAGACCGTTGTAGTCCGTCCCTTCCCCGTAGCGGGAGCTTAATCACCCCCAAAATAAGGGCTAAATAGGATGTAATTGAATTTTAGTAGGCCTTGGTTATGAATTGGTTGAAATTTGTAAAAAAGTAAATAGGATTTGAAGTGAAGTAAAAGGTATTTAGAGGTTGATATTGTGTTCAGGCATGAAAATACAATTTATCGAAGTTTTGATAGTGAAACTTTATAAAACTTGAAAAAACTGTTTCTCAAATTTCAAATTCTATATTTCAAGTTATGTGTTGTTATGAGGCAAAGGAATAAACTTGTTGAGTCTTGTGATGCACTCATTTATGTTAGTTTGCGTTATAACAATGAAATCACACTTTAATTTGTTTTGAAACTGATACAAGATTCTGTACAACTCACTCTAATAGTAATAACTATTGAGCATTTTCGTTATTTATATTTGTATTATTTAAGACATATATAGTAATTAATAGTACGACCATGTACACTTAAATATTCATCCATAACATATAACTAGTATACTTCAAAATTCATTTTTATTTTTGTTGCATCTTCAAACTTACAAACAAGCAAATTAATAAAAGATGTTCTTGGGATACATGTGACATATTGGGATCTTCTATTGGCACTAAAGTAAATAATTAAATAGTACAAAATAAACTATATAGTATATATATTGGATCCAATAATATAATCATTCCCACAGTAAACTGTCGTTCCCTTCACGAGACCTTTATTTCTGGGCCCCTTTTTACTGTGCTTTCAACTATTTCTCATGCATCTATTTTTAAGTTCCTTGAACCAATGGATTCTCCTTTGACCTTGTGAATGAAATGAATACTTTTACGTTGTTTCAATTTAAGCGTTTTAGTTTAACTAGACATGAACTTTTTATAAAAGAAATATGAAGATTTTTGAAGTTTGTGTTTTAAACGAAAAATATATTTTATTGTACCAAATATCTTATGAATCTTTTGAGTTGTGATCTTAAAAAAAGACACGTAAAAAATGATGAAATTAGAGAATTACTACTAAATATAGAAAGAGATATTCTTTTAGAAACATTAAAAAAAAGTTAGTATATGTTGGGTGTGTTCGGTCGTAGGTAAATATTTTTTAGAAAATAAGTGAGTCGTTTCTTACTTATTTACTAATGTTTAGTATGTAAAAAAAGATATTATCCTAAATGCATTTATATATAACTAAACAAATACGTTCTATGGACGATGGTGGTGATGAGGTGTGAAAATGGAGTGTATCAATGTGAAATACTCATATTTATAGAATTTGTTTTTTCCTACTTCCATTAGGAAAGACATTTAACTCCTTTTAAACAAAATTGTTTTCCTAAAGAAATTTGGAAAAAGGCATAAATTTCCTCCTAAACTTGTGTCGAAAGTCTGTTACACGCTCAAACTATTGTGACGACCCATTACACACCTAATCTTGTTCAAAGTGATATTAATACCCCCTTAGAACATGACATAGCAAAGAAAGTGACTTCACCTTCCTTAAGGTGCATGAGAAGAAAACATTATATGTTAAAATGACGAATTTCAATACATGACACTATTTTATTGGTCATTATATAATTATGTATTATAATTTTTAATATATTAATTATTTCAATTTTCTTTCTTTTTTAAATCTTTTATTGGTGGCCCCAATTTCTTTTAAACTTTTACATTTTTCTTTATTTTTAGTTCTTCTTCTTCTTCTTAAGGAATCACTGCATTTGTCGCCATTGATTGTTTGATGGAAGCACATCCAACACTCTATCCATAAAAAAAACTCTTAAAAATAGAAAGGGGTGGAGAAGATGATGACTTTCATCTTAAAGTTTATGATTTTTCCGTTTGAACTCGACGGAGGATTTCTCAGAAGATCACCAAAAAAGAATCATGAGAAAGATAATGATTCCTATTGAAAATTCTATGACATTTATACATAAAATTCATGATTATATTGCCTAAATTTTTCAAAAGTTCACCAAAAAAAATGATTTCTCAATCTTTGTCTTCTCTATTCTCGCTGGAGAACTACCATCAACCACAACAATGTTATTTTTATGTCTTATATCATCAATAGCATATTTGATTAATCAATTACACACAAAAAAATACTAATGAAATGCTTGATTTACATACATACTTATCAAGATTTTTAAAGAATTTTTATTTGTTCCATCGGCCATAATGGTGTTGCCCATCGCCTATCACCGCCTCCAACATCTCTATTCTTCATAATTGACTTACTGACTCCTATTTTCTCTTCAAATTTTTATTTTCCCCATCAATTTATGAACAATGGAGAAGGAAGAAGAAAAAGATTTTAAAAAGAGATATGTATGGTGAGGGAAGGAAGATGCCTAGATTTTTAATATTTTGCAAAAGTTAAAGAAAAAATCAGGGAAAAAGGTTTTAAAAATTTAAAATAATATTATTTATGTGTGAAAATGTGTGTGCAACACTTTTTTTTACACAAAACTGAGATTGTCTTCGGAAGGGGGTATTAATATCACTTTGAACAAGATTAAGTGTGTAATAGGTCGCCACAATAGTTTGAGTGTGTAACTCACTTTTCGACACAACTTCAAGGGGGGATTTATGCCTTTTCCCAAGAGATTTTTTCAATTTTTTTTTATCAACCATACATAAAAAAGTTTGGCTCTAGACCGAAGTCCAAAAACACCTATTATACGTATTTTTAATTTAAACCACATTTTTTTATATTCTTATACTTTATGTCCAATTAAATTAAGACACATAAAACAAAACATACAAAATATTATTAAATCCACATGTTTTTATTCATAAATCTTTACCATATTCTAGCATCTCTATTTTTTTAAGCTTATACATATTAAAAAGGTCAAATCCATCGGTGAGTCCCTAAAGTTGGCACGAAATTTTACTTAGACACCTCAACTGAGCAATGTTCATTTTAGACGCCTAATGTAGGGTTTTGTTATGTCATTTTGACACCTTTTTTTCAATAAACAAAAATATATAATGTGTGTTACACTCGCGAGTGACCTGTAAAGTGTCCAATAAAATGAGGACATTTGTCATTTTCCCCCAAAATATTCTTAAACAATAAATTTTGGTAAAAAATAAAAAATAACCAGTGAATTGATGACACGTGGCATTTTGCCCAAATAATTACAAAAACAAAATTTAATCACTTTCAAAAAATGTGTTTTGCAGAACACCAAACTACCCCAACCCCGACCACCCCCTGAGCCCGCCGACCCCAATTGTCTTCTCCACCAAAATCAAACCCACACCTACCCCCATTCGTCTTCTCCGCCATGCCCAAGCTTTCTCTATTTTTTAAAGATTCAAAATATATTAAATCCTCTTCCCTATAAAATAAGCATCCGATGGAATTTTAGTGAAAAATAATTAATGTTCTATATCTAAAGCGGAGTAAGAAAAGAAAATTGAGGAAATTAGGACCAAACAAAATGAAGAAATTTATCTTCAATATCAACACTGCAAACTTAAGTGCAGGTGCCGGTTCCCATGGAGACTAATTAGAGAATCAATTACAAAATCAATCTAAGAAAGAGATAAAAAGAGAATTTTCAGAGAATTATGATCTAAAAGGAATCTGAGGGTTAAACTAGCAAGCAACAAAAATGTTTGTATCAATTTCAATCATGACTTTGAACCACATAATTTAAATGAGTCCCGATTTTAACAACAAATAATTGAACTAATTTGACTATCAAATTTAATTCACGGAGATATATATTTAACTCTAAAATCTCTATCAACACTTTTCACCATGGAAGGATTTTATACTTATGAAAATGGTAGTTGAAAATTGGAGAAGACAAGAAAGAAATTAAAAAAAAAACAAGCTAAATAAAGCTCTGACGCGTTGTTAGTGAGTGTTATACACTCATTATCCCCGTGTCAGCAAAAAGTGTGAAAATGACACAACGAATTCATACTTAAAGTGTTTAAAAAGAACAAAGCTTACTTGAGATGTCTAAGTGAAAGTTAGTGACAACTTTAAGTGGTTGTCGATGGGTTCATCCTATTAAAAACCCCTCTTTGGTTTCACTTCTCATCACTTAACTCAACCAAAATGTTCACTTCTTCTTCTCCTCCTCCATTTCCATAAATTACTTTCAACTCACGAAGCGAAGATCATTCGCTTGGCGAATAAAGTGGGTCATCCTCTTTTTGGCTTCGGCCAAAGAACATCATCCATAATATCTTTATCTTATAATAGCAACATTATGCTAGTAGTAACAATATCACTTCTTTTAGTAATTCTCTTTATTTTACTTCTACACATTTATGCTAAATGGTTCTTGATTCAAACTCGATGAAGGAGTACTCGAAATTCACTCTCTTCCCGTTTTCATAATTTTCATTCCTTCAATATTGTTGATAATACTAACTTTGCTAGTAATTTTCCAACAAAGGGTCTCGAAAGATCGATGATTTCTTCAATTCCTTTGTTTCTATACAAATTAAACAAGAAAGTAATGAGGGATTGGAATGTATAATTTGTTTGAGTTTATTAGAAGATGAATATGTTTGTAGAAAATTACCTTAAGTGTAGCCATGCATTTCATGTTGAGTGTATTGATATGTGGTTGCATTCACATTCCACATGTCAATTTGTCGATCTCCTATCATTACTGACAAAGGCGAATCCAAGATTTAGGGTAAATTAGTCGAATTAGAATGAGTCTGATCTTGTTGATCTTGTTATATACTGTATGAAATTAAATACATACGGAAGGAACTTCAAATTATTTATTTACTAAATATATCTTAGTTTTGTTCTTCATGATATATGCTTTGATCATTCATATTCTTATTATTAGCAAATTATCTTGTATATATTTGTCATAGTCTTTAACGGTTCCAACATCATCGATCTTGAGTTGAGTGATTTTACGTTTCAAATTATTTTTTGTGTTATATAGGGAGTATAATGTTTACTCTTGAATCCTCAGTTCAAGATCTAGCTTGTGAATTCAACTATACTATATAATTTTTTTATATATATTTAAGCTATTTCAAAGAGCTACCTACGATGGAAATGAGTTAATTGAACTCCTTATTATTATTTGAATAAAAGAAAAGAATGTTGCAAAGTTTTTTTTTGGTGTATTTCTTTAATATAAATATATACATATATATACCTGATTAAGCAATTTATACTACTTAATTACTCATCATAGCTATAGTTCGCTATAATTACTACTCGCGACTAACAGTATACCTTAGTTACGTGGGCTGACTTCGAGTTTGCATAATTAATCATGTTTTTATATGTATAATTTGCCAGAATATACAAATATATATGTATAATATATAATTATCTAACTGATATACATATATAATTCACCTCTCTCCCACTCTCTACCCTCTCTCGCTCGCCTCTCTCCCCCCTCTCCCAATCTCGCTCTTCTATCTCCTCCCTCTCCCAATCTCGCTTGCCATATATACAAATGCATATGTATAATATACAATTATCTAACCGATATACATATACAATTAACCTCTCTCCCACTTTTTTCCCTCTCTCGCTCGCCTCTCTCCTCCCTCTCCCAATCTTGCTCGCCTCTTTCCTCCCTCTCCCAATCTCGCTCTCCTCTCTCCTCCCTTTCTTAATCTCGCTTGCCATATATACAAATACATATGTATAATATATAATTATCTAATTGATACACATTTACAATTAACCTCTCTCCCACTCTTTTCCCTCTCTCGCTCGCCTCTCTCCTCCTTCTCCCAGTCTCTCTCACCTCTCTCCTCTCTCTCCCAGTCTGGCTCGCCTCTCTCCTCCCTATAATATGTAGCTATGAATTGTAATTATCAAACTATAGCTATGGAGAGTAAATATGTTATTTTTGAGTGGCTATATGTGAAAGTTCCCCCCCCCCCCCCTCCTCTCCCATCTCTCTCTCTCTCTCTCTATATATATATATATATATATATATATATATATATATATGAGCAATGCTCATGCTATGCACAAGCCCAACAATTAAAATAGATCATTTGATTTGTATGATATTTTACTACAATCTCGCAACCCTAAAAATAATTCAAGCTTTGATAATACTAACTATCATAGAACTGCTATATTATATGGACCAAAAAAATAATTTTCAGATTCTTATATTATTCAAAAAAAAAAAACTTCACTATGCATTTTTGCATGTTGAGTTCTTGCTCACACTTCAAATTACAATCACGAATATATTCATACAACGTGAATTTAGCGGCACACATTTATGTTGTGAATGAATAACATTTCTAGAAGAGTTGCATCTTAAAATTAAATGAGTTCCTCTAAGCAACTAGTATCAGAGCAACATAATATAGTTTCCTTTAAGTCTAATCCTCCTTTGAGAAAGACAGAGTTGCTTGAATTGGTGCACTCTGATTTATGTTGTCCAATGAAGATTGGAACATTGGTGGTGCACTCTACTTTGTCACTTTTATTGATGACTGCTCGAGAAAACTTTGGGTCTATGTCTTGAAGACTATAGACCAAGTGTTAGGTGTCTTCAAGCAATTTTAGGCTTCAGTTGAAACAAAAACAGGAAAGAAACTAAAATGTAGTCCTACTAATAATGATGGTGAATATTGTGGACCATTTGACGAATACTGCAAGCATAAAAGTATTAGACACCAGAAGACTCCTCAGCTTACTGGTTTGGATGAGAGGATGAGCACGACCTTGATAGAAAGAGTTAAATGTTTGCTTTTTGAAGAAAAGTTATCGAACTCATTTTGGGGTGAGGCTTTATTGATCGCTGCACATGTTATTAATCAATCCCCCGTCGTTACTTTGCAAAGCTAAGGAAGAACTCTAGAGAAAACTGTCTTAGACGTCTCCAAACTTAATAATAGATTCAAAAGATAAAATAAGATATAACATACTAAACTAAAATGTTCAAAATCCTATTTATAGTTGCCAAAAATGTGCTACGAAAGCCCATTCGGGGAAGTAAGTCAGGCTCATCGAACCACTCGGCGAGCCGCCCTTTGGTCTCTTCCATCGCCCTATTTGCCTTGGCATTCAGCATCCTCATGGTCTAAAACTTTGGGCGATCTATCTTTGCTTCGCAAAACCACTCGGCGATCCGCCGACTGCTCATTTTCATTGCCAACTTGGTTCTTTCCTTCAGGGCTTGGCACACTGGAACTTTAGACTGTCTGATAAGCCACTCGGCAACATGCCGAGTGCTCTTGGCAATCCTCAGGCTCACCCATCTTCATTTCTTAAGCCTGTTTGTTTCTTTTTGTCTGTTAGTGTCCTTGCTTTGTTCCTCAATCCATAGTCCTGAAAATCAAGGATTTAACATCAGTTATTGGCATAAAAAATGCATTTGAGGATACTAAATCTATATAAACAAAGCTCTAAATGAGTCCAAATCTCAGACTCAACACTAATTATACACGAAAGAATATAATAGACTCATTTATTTTTGGGGTCAGACAATACATATCATCATAAAATAGTAATGATAAAATTTTAGAAAAAATTGACAACTAATTTTACATGAAAGAACATAGTAGATATTTTGTGTGCATATTTAATGGAATGGTCATATAATCACTTATTCATCCAACCTATGAAGACTACCAATGAAAGTTTAATTAGACACATATAATTTGTTTGATTATTTCTAATTGTTTAACATTAAATATGTAAAAAATTAGAGTCCAAAGTTAAAAGTGTCACTTTTTTCTTCCAAAATGCATAAAGGGCCACTAATTTTTTAATACCAAAACGGACAAATTGCTGCCCTATCAGTGATATCCTTGTACGTTTTTAACCCCGTTAACTCAGTCAAAAAGTAATATTTCCTTAAGAAAATTGGTACCTGGCAACGATTTCTTCAAAAATAATTAAAATTAAAATCGCTATCCCAGTAATGATTTCACCAAAAAATATTATAAAAAAAATCGCTATAGGGACAACGATTTCACAGATTTTTATTTTTTTAAAAAAATTGATCATAAACTTTTTATAATAATCCTAGCTAAAGAAACGACAATTTCCTCAAAAATATATATTTTAAATTGTAATTGTGGCCTGCACATCAAATTGATCACATGCCATGTCACGCCCCGAGGATACCCCTAGACGTAACACGAGACCAGGATTATGTAACACCCCAGATTTAGAGAAGGGGAAAATATTCACTTCCTTAGCCGAATAGGCGAAGTAGGGTGTGATCTACGATTCACTTGGCGATCCACCAAGTGAAATCTTCTCGCCTTTTGGCTTGATCCCTGATGTCCTGCATTCTAGAAATCTAGGCGAGCCAAGTTGGGCTCGCCATTCCGTTTGGCACGCTGCCAAAGTTCCCTCTCCATCGCCTAATTGATCTGGCTCCTAAGTCGACTCACTATAAAATTAGGCGATCTATAGGCTCATTTGACGAGTTGCCAAGTTCCCTTCAGCGTGCCCCAGCGAGTAGTGCTTTCAGTCATAAGTCAAGGTCCTTTGCGTCTTTTTAGATTATTTTAATTTGATAATACGTCATTTTACCCTTCACCTAAAAACCTATATAAGAATTTTACTCTCAAATTTCCCAAATTTAAGACCCATTCTTTGAAGAATCTAAAAGAAAATCAAAACTCTTCTCCTCCAAAATATTTCTCTCTCTAGAAACTTGAAGAAGAAGAAAGGATTCACTCTAGGATCAAGGTCAAGCCTCAATTCCTCCATTGAAGATTTGTTTTTGGCTTCAAGGTATGATAATTTTCATCCATGGATTCCTTCCATTCATAGAGTTCCCAAATTCCTCTATTTTTAAAGGTAGAATTCCCCAATTTAGATAGGGTTTTCTTCAATTGTCATGGGTTTTCTTCAATGTTGATTTAAATGATTGAATTGTGATCTCTTATGCATGAATTGATATAATACTATGATTTTATGATGATTTACCTATGAACCCATGTAACCCCCATGTTTTCAAGTAATGAATCATATGATGTGGGATTTTGATTATAAAGGAAGAGTTTTATGAAATTAAGCATGTATTGCTAGTGTTACATGAATTTATGATGAAATGCATATCTAACCCATGTTTTCTAAGTATTGATGATTGAAAGTGGTTTTTGAACGAGGCAAATTATGGACTTATGTATTTTCTTATGAAATCTATGCAAATATTTTAAAGATGATTTGAGAGTAATGTATTAACGACGATAATCATGATGTGTTATTGAAAGGATTTTCTCATGTACACATAAGAGTAAGATGTGAAAGGTTTTCTCATATAATAAGGATTCTTATGTTGAAAGGATTTCTCACTTAAATGAATCAATGAGTAAGAGCTATCCTAATGAAACTAGCTTGGATTGGTTCTCCTAGGATACCTTTCCATGGATGATGACTTCATCTTGGATTGTCAAGATGACGTGCCTTTCCATGGATAATAAGGTCAAGTAAGAAATGACTATTCCATGGGATTTATGCTTAACACGGAGAGGATATTGAGATGGAAGCTCTCAGGAGTTGAGGTCGGGTTTCTAGAAGAAATCTCCTTATCCCTTACCTATGTGCCCACATAGGATGATTGTCTAAAGTAGACATTAGCTAGTGGATCCACTTAAGCTAGAAGTTCATGGTTATACCTTGGCAAGTAGGAAAACCCTTTTCGGTGTGGGAGACACTCGAGATCATGTTATAGCTCACATGGTCTCTATGTCGGTTAAGGCTAATCCCCCACATTAATAATGAACTAAGGTTGCTTCAAGAAGCATTGAATATGAGTTCAAAGGTTTTAAAGATGATGTTAGCTTGCATTGACCATGGTTTTATGACTTATGTTTTCTAACTCTCTTATATCATGTTTTAGCTTGATCAATTGCATGTCATGAAATGAAATGTCCCTTTTTAGCATGATTTAAATATTTTATGCATAGCTATCATACTTGGTACATTGTTTTGTACTAAAGCATACTCTTACCTACATTTCCCCAAATGTAGGGTCCGAGAGTCTGGGTCATTAGTTTCATGGCTAGTGGTTGACTTGAGATATTTCTGAGTCTTGGTGAGTTCTCATGCTTCGAAGACGGACTTTCTTTGTTTTAGTTCCTTTTCTTGTACTTCACTTTTGGACATGATGTATGGGCTAGGCCCAATTTCATTATATTGTATTAAATGGCTATGATGAGACAAGTGTTTTAGACTTTCGCTTTCTTTTATAAACTATTGGACTTGAAAATGTTGTTTTACTTCTATTTTTATATTTCTTATGTTATGAATGCTAAGTGGCTTGTATGGGGTCCTTTAAAGTCCTATACACCATGTTACATCTAGGGGGTACCCCTGGGTCGTGACAAACTTGGTAATCAGAGCATAAGGTTTAGAATTGTCCTAGGATGTCTCATAAGCCATGTCTAGTAGATTCTTCTTCATAAGTGTGAAGCACGCCACATTTATGAATGAGAGGCTACAACATGATTAGGAAACTTTAATTCTTTCATACTCTAAAGTCATGCGATAGATTTTAACTCTATAAAGTCTCTCTCCTAATACTTAATCTATGTTCTTCAGGATATGGTTACCTGAAGAGCTTATGCTATAAGGAATGTGAGGGAGAATGAGGAACAAGAAGCTCCTTTCCAAGATCCTTAAATTTCGGTCGATCCTTTGGCCGAGCAAGTGACTAATGTGAAGTTTAGGGGTGCTTTTCAAGTGTTGGCTCAAGTTGTGATGACCCAAGCTAATAGGGAGACTGTGGTTCCTATTAACCCAAATGTGAGTACAACGACATCTAGAGTGAGGGACTTCACTAGGATGAATCCTCCGGAGTTTCATGGTTCTAAAGTTGAGAAAGATCCTCAAGAGTTCATTGATAAGGTCTATACGGTTTTGATGATCATAGGAGTGACGCTGGTGGAAAAGGCGGAGTTAGCTGCTTATCAACTAAAATGTGTGGCTCAAATATGGTATAACTAATGGAAGAAAGGAAGACCGGAAGATGCGGGTCCTCTTGATTTGGAGAAGTTTAAGGCCACTTTTCTTGATAGGTTCTTTCCCCTTGAGATGGGGGAAGCCAAGGTGCTTGAGTTGATTAACCTCCAACAAGGAAGTATGACTGTGAGGGAATATGCTCCAAAGTTCACTCAATTGTCCAAATATTCTCCAACAATGGTTTTTGATTCAAGGGCTAAGATGAGTAAGTTCATTACGACTGTGTCCGAAATGGTGGTTAAAGAGTGTCGTACCGCCATGCTAATTAATGACATGTACATCTATCGTCTCATGGTTCATGCACAAAAAAATGAGGTGGAGAAACTTAAGGGAAAGCTTAGGGAGACAGAGAGGACTAAGATCGGAGATGAAACTTTCTCTTATACAAGGTCCGATGGACATGATCGTCCTAGATTTTGACAAAGGTTTTCTGGTCAAGGTTCCTCTAATGCTCCACCTAAGTTCAACAAAGATAGGGTGTCTAACCCTAAGCCTCAAGGAGGTAATGGTAGTGGATCTTCATTCCCTAGGTCTACTTGTACTAAGTGTGGAAGAAAATATGAGGATAAGTGCCTAGCCGACATAGATTGTTTCTTTGGTTGTGGTAAAAGTGTTCACAAAATGAGGGATTGCTCGATGCTTACGGCTAAAGTAATAGAGGGCAACAAGCTCCTCCTAGTGGTTCGTGTCCCATTGCTCCCAAGAAAAATCGATTCTATGAACTTCAGACTAGTGGTGAACAAGAGGGTCCTCCTAATGTGGTTATCGATATGTTAAAAGTTTTCCAACTTGATGTTTATGCTTTACTTGATCTCGGGCTACCTTGTCTTTTTTGATGCCATATATGGCTATGAGGTTTGATGTTCTTCCGGATGTGTTGTTAGATCCTTTTTTTTTGTCTCTACTCATGTTGGTGATTCTATTGTGGATAAGAGGGTCTATAGAAAGTGTCCCGTTTCTTTGTCCCATAGAGTTACTCTTGTTGACTTGGTAGAGCTTGATATGTTAGACTTTGATGTTATTCTTGGTATGGACTAGATGTACTTACGTTATGCTTCTATTGATTGTAGAACTCGTGTAGTCAAGTTTCAGATCCCGAATGAGCCTGTCTTAGAGTGGAAATGGGGAAATTCTATGCTTCCCAGTTTGTCTCTTATCTTAAAGCTAGAAAGATGATTTCTACGGGTTGCATTTACCATCTAATTAGGGTGAGGGATGTAGATTCGGAAACCCCTTCTCTTGAGTCGGTCCCATTGTTAATGAGTTTCCAAAAGTGTTCCCACATGATCTACCCGATATTCCTTCTCCTAGATACACAACTTATTTATATTCCTCTTTACTGAATATCTCCGGTAGACTTTAATTAAGGAGTTTAAAGAACAATCAAAGGATTTATTGGATAAGGGTTTCATCCGACTGAGTATCTCTGCATGGGTTGTTCCTTTTTGGTTTGTTAGAAAAATTGATGGCTCTCTTCGTATATGTGCTGACTATCGTCAGTTGAATAAGTTGACCATTAAGAATGAGTATCCTCTTCCCAAGGATAGATGATTTATTTGACCAACTTCAAGGAGCAAGTTATTTCTCTAAGATTGACCTTCGGTCGGGTTATCACCAATTGAGGGTGAAAGAAGATGACATTCTGAAGAGGGTTTTTCAAACTCGGTATGGTCATTATGAGTTTTTGGTAATGTCATTTGAGTTGAAAAATGCTCCAGCAGAGTTTATGGATTTGATTAATAGGGCGTTTAGACAATACCTTGACATGTTTGTGATTGTGCTCATTGATGATATTTTGATCTATTCGAAAAGTGAGAATGAGCATGTTGATCATTTGAGGATCGTGTTGCAAATTCTTAAGGACCAATAACTCTTTGAAAAGTTTAGCAAATGTGAATTGTGGTTTTCCTTGGTCATATTGTGTCAAGTAAGGGTATTGAGGTAGATCCTAAGAAGACGGATGCGCTCAAGAGTTGGCCTAGACCTCTAACTCCTTCGGATATTAGAAGTTTCTTTGGTTTAATCGATTACTGTAGAAGGTTTGTTGAGGGTTTCTCTTCAATTGCCTCTCCTTTGATGGCTTTGACTCAAAAGAAGGCTAAGTTCATATGGTCCGAAGCGTGTGAGAAGAGTTTTCAAGAGTTGAAGGATAGAATTACTTTCGCTCCTGTGTTGACCTTACCAAAAGGGACGGATGATTTTGTGGTTTATTGTGAAGCCTCGAGACTTGGGCTTGGATATGTGCTTATGCAAAATGGGAAAGTTATTGTCTGTGCCTCAACGCAACTTAAGATTCATAAGAAGAATTATTCAACCCACGATCTTGAATTAGCGGCGGTGGTTTTTGCCTTAAAGATTTGGAGGCACTATTTGTATGGTGTGAATATAGATGTGTTTACCGACCACATGAGTTTGCAATAGGTGTTTAATCAAAACGATCTAAATCTTCGCCAAAGAAGGTGACTTGAGTTATTGAAGGATTATGACATGAGTGTTCTTTATCACCCCGGTAAAGCTAACTCTTAGTCGGTTATCTATGGGTAGTGTTGCTCATATTGAAGAAGAAAATAAAGAGTTGGTTAGAGATGTTCATAGATTGGCCTAATTAGGTGTTCAATTAGTGGACTCCACCAGGGTGGTGTTATGGTTTACAATGGTTTCAAATCGTCTTTTGTGGCAGATGTGAAAGCCAAGCAAGGTCTTGATCCAATTTTGGTAGAATTGAAAGAAGCGATGCTTAAGAAATCTGTTGAGGCTTTCTCCCAAAGGGGGAGATGGTGCACTTAGATATCAGGGTCGTTTATGTGTTCCGAATGTTGATGACTTGAGGGAACAAATCTTGTCAGAAGCCCATAGTTCGTGGTATTCCATTCACCCGGGAGCTACCAAAATGTACCATGATTTATGGGGGGTTTGTTGGTGGAATAGGAGGAAGAATGATATTGCGGGATTTGTGGATAAGTATCCAAATTGCCATCAAGTAAAGGTTGAGCATCAGAAATTGGGAGGTTTGTCCTAAGATATTAGCATTCCTACTTGGAAGTGGGAAGATTTGAACATGGACTTTATTGCTGGTTTGCCTTGCACCAAGCGACAACATGATTCGATTTGGGTGATAGTAGATCGGATGATGACATCGGCTCATTTCCTTCCTCTCAAGATTTCTTATTTGGTGGAGGACTATGCCAAGATGTACTTGAGAGAAATGGAAAAGTTGCATGGAGTGCCTTTGTCCATTATTTCTGATTGTGGTATCCAATGCACTTCTCAGTTTTGGAAGTCATTCCAAAAGGGTCTTTGTACTGTTGTTAAGCTTAGTACGACCTTTCATCCCAAATCGATGGGCAAGAAGAGTGTACTATCCAAACTTTGGAAGATATGTTAAGAGCTTGTGTGATTGATTTTAAGGGTAATTGTGATGACCATTTGCCATTGATTGAATTTGTATATAACAATAGCTATATCTCAAGTATCGATATTACTCCATTTGAGGCCTTATATGGTAGGAGGTGTAGATCTCCCATAGGTTGGTTTGAGTAGGGTGAGGTTTCCCTAATAGGTCCCGAGTTGGTACATGAGGCCATAGAGAAAGTTCGGCTTATAAGAGAAAAGTTGAAATGGCTCAAAATCAGCAAAAGTCATATGCCGATGTGAGAATAAGGGATCTTGAGTTTGATATTAATGATTGGGTTTACTTGAAAATCTCACCCATGAAGGGTGTAATGAGGTTTGCTAAGAAAGGGAAGCTTAGTCCCCGATATGTAGGCCATATCATATTTTGAGACGTGTTGGTAAGGTTGCTTATGAACTAGATTTTCCAAATGAGTTGGCATCGGTGCATCCTAATTTTCATGTCTCTATGCTTAAGAAGTGTATTGGAGATCCGACATCCATATTTCCCTTAGAAGGGTTGGAAGTTGATGAAAGTCTTTCTTATGAGGAAGTTTCGGTTGAGATTTTTAGACCGACAAGTTAAGAAGTTGAGAAACAAGAATGTTGCTTTCGTGAAAGTATTATGGAGGAATCATTCGGTTGAGGGTGCTACTAGGGAGGCCGAGGCTAATATGATGTCCCGATATCCCCTTTTTTTTCTTTCTACACCTACTCTAGTTTGAGGTAATGAGTACCTCTTGGTTTATCCTTTGTTTTGGAGTCATGTGTTTTATGTGTTTCCATGATTTCCTTATGTTATGTATGTTTATGAAAAAATTGTATTTTGAAGGAAAATGAGTTTACATGATTGATTTTCCTCATGTTGTTGTGCATTGAGTATGAGTTGCCTATAGACTTCATGAGATGAGTTGTTGAACATGTTTTAGCTATGTTTTATGAGAACGAATTGTATATGGGCTCCATGAGATTGTGTTGAGCATGCTTTTAGCTTGGAGAAGGTAGTTCCTCCTTGAACATGAGTAATTTTAAAGTTTCATGTATACTAGGTTGCTAGATGTAGTTCCTACTTCCTTCTGATGCATTGAGTATGTTTAGCTTAGAGTTGATGTTTCCTCTTTGATTTGTGCATTGCATGCATGAGACTGTTAGACTTAGTTTCACCCCTCTTATGCTGTTTTGAGAACATCATAACTTGGAGTCGATAGTTCCTCTTTGGTTATATGCATTTAGATAAAGTTGCATTGTAGGTTGGGTTGTTAGTTCCTCTCCTATACTTTCCTCACCACCTTGAATCTCATTTGAGGACGAATGATCTCAAGAGGAAGATAATGTAACACCCTGGATTTAGATATGGGGGAAAATGTTCACTTCCTTAGCCGAATAGGTGAAGTAGGGTGCGAGTGCTGAGTCACTTGGCGAGTCATGTGGAACCTTCTCGCCTTTTGGCTTGATCCCTTATGTCCTGCATCTCAAACTTTAGTAGAGCGAAGTCAGGCTCATCGTTCCATTCGGGGCACCGCCAAAGTTCCCTCCCCATCGCCTCATTTGTCTGGCTCCTAGGTCGACTTACTGAAAAATTAGGCGAGCTAAGGGCTCATTTGGTGAGTGGCCAAGTGCCCTTCGGTGAGCCCCATCGAGCAGTGCTTTCAGTCGTAAGTCAGGGTCCTTTGTGTCTTTTCAGATTATTTTAACTGGATACTACATCGTTTTACTCTTCACCTAATGACCTATATAAGTATTTTACTCTCAAATTTCTCAAATTTAAGACTCATTCTCTCAAGAATCTAAGAGAAAATCAAAGCTCTTCAACCTTAAAATATTTCTCTGTCTAGAAATTTGAAGAAGAAGAAAGGATTCAAGCTAGGATCAAGGTCAATCCTCAATTCCTTCATTGAAGATTAGATTTTGGCTTCAAGGTATGATAGTTCCATAGATTCCTTCCATTCATGGAGTTCCCAAATTCCTCTATTTCTAAAGGTAGAATTCCCCAATTTATTTAGGGATTTCTTCAATGGTAATGGGTTTTCTTCAATGTTGATTTAAATGATTGAATTATGATCTCTTGTGCATAATTGATGAAATACTATGATTTTATGAAGATTTTCCCATGAACCCATGTAACCCCCATGTTTTCAAGTTATGAATTATATGATGTGGGATTTTGATTGTAAAGGAATAGTTTTTTGAAATTAAGCATGTGTTGCTAGCTTTACTTGAATTTATGATGAAATCCATATCTAACCCATGTTTTCTAAGTATTGATGATTGAAAGTGGGTTTCGAACCTCAAGAGGTAAATTTTGGACTTATTCATTTTCTTATGAAATCTATGCAAATGTTTTAAGGATGCTTTGAGAGTAAAGTATCAATAACGATGATCATGATGTGTTATTGAAAGGATTTTCTCATGTACACATAATATTAAGATGTGAAAGGTTTTCTCACATAATAAGGATTCTTATGTTGAAAGGTTTATTCACCTAATTGAATCAAAGAGTAAGAGCTATCCTAATGAAACTAGCTTGGATTGGTTATCCTAGGATACCTTTCCATGGATGATGACTTCATCTTGGATTGTCAAGATGACGTGCCTTTCCATGGATAATAAGGTCAAGTAAGAAATGACTATTCCATGAGATTTATGCTTAACACGGAGAGGATATTGAGATGGAAGCTCTCAGGAGTTGAGGTCGGGTTTCTAGAAGAAATCTCCTTATCCCTTACCTATGTGCCCACATAGGATGATTGTCTAAAGTAGACATTAGCTAGTGGATCCACTTAAGCTAGAAGTTCATGGTTATACCTTGGCAAGTAGGAAAACCCTTTTCGGTGTGGGAGACACCGAGGGATCATGTTATAGCTCACATGGTCTCTATGTCGGTTAAGGCTAATCCCCCACATTAATAATGAACTAAGGTTGCTTCAAGAAGCATTGAATATGAGTTCAAAGGTTTTAAAGATGATGTTAGCTTGCATTGACCATGGTTTTATGACTTATGTTTTCTAACTCTCTTATATCATGTTTTAGCTTGATCAATTGCATGTCATGAAATGAAATGTACCTTTTTAGCATGATTTAAATGTTTTGTGCATAGCTATCATACTTGGTACATCATTTTGTACTGACACATACTCTTGTCTACATTTCCCCAAAATGTTGGGTCTGATAGTCAGGGTCAGGAGTTTCGTAGGTAGTGGTTGACTTGAGATATTTCCGAGCCTTGGTGAGTCCTCATGCTTCGAGGAAAGACTTTCTTTGTTTTGGTTCCTTTTCTTGTATTTCACTTTTGGACATGATGTATGGGCTAGGCCCAATTTCATTCTATTGCATTAGATGGCTATGATATGACAAGTGTTTTAGACTTCTAGTTTATTTTATAAAACTATTGGACTTGAAAATGTTTTTTTACTTTTAATGTTCTATTTCTTATGTTATGAATGCTAAGTAGCTTGAATGGGGTCCTTCGGTGTCTTATACGCCATGTTGCATCTAGTAGGTACCCCTGGGTTTTGACAGATTACGAGTGACCCCAAGCTAACCTTGAGTCCGGCATATATCAAGCATGCTGAAAATATAACTAAGTAAATCATATATTATGCGGAAGCTAAAAATAGTGGATATCTAAAAAGGGGAAAACACAACTGGGCTGAATATACATAACATAATAATAGCTTCGTGATGATTGAAACAACAATTAAAAACTGTAGCTGAATATATTGCTATATTTGAAAAACTTCTAATTGAATGGAGTTGTTGGGACATGCCCCCAGCTAACTCTTGTAAGACTGAAACTAAAAATAAAGACTAAAAAATAAAGCAGGTTTATTGTCCTCGAAGTATGAGACTCACCACTGAAGTTGCTGAAGTCGAGATGAAAATCAAACTATGCATGATCTGGATGCTGAGTTCCTGAAGCTATATCATGAAACGATGTAGCACAAAGTATTCGTCGGTACTTGGAATGCACTAAGCAAGCTTGATATAGATATGCTAAGCTGAACAAAGTATATAAGCTGAATAATGCATGACTGAGCAATGACATAATCTAAACAAAGATATAAATATGTATTGAAGTATAGCTGAAAATTAAACTGAATGCAATGACCCAGTGCTAATCATGAAGATAACATGCTGACAAATTACTGAAGTAAATGTTGAAAACCTGGTCAATGGACTAAGAGTTTAACAGTGGGATCTACTATTAACTAACATAAACCACGTGAGCTAAACATTGAGTCCAATGTATACACCCAATAGAGAGGACCCAATATACCTTGCTAGGGGTATAGAGACATGACTGTGGCGTGATCACTGAATCTGATGCCCAATCGAGGGGACTTATAAACCTACGCGGGCATATAGTTCTGGAACTTTGAGGGTACACTGAACCCTAGTCTAACTTGGTGCTAAGTCTACTCCCAACTGAATATTCATGAAGCTAAAATATGATAAATACTGAATATCTCAAACACTGACATGCTAACTTAGAATGCAACATTTATATACTGAGAATATTACATCAAAATCTGAAGCATGAATATTTGTCTGATTGGCCTAGCAAGTATTATTCATGAACTAGGATAAATTTACAAAAGTAGGGTTCTTAGTGCTATGCATGGAGTTATACTAAATTATCAAGAAACTAGTTATTTAGATCAAAGGAACCATAATCACAATAAATTTTGAAAAATTAGAAATCCTACATCTGAATAGTTTATGAGAATCTAAAGAAGTAACTACATTATAGAGACCTAATGGGTAAAAGGAACCCACTAGTGAAATCTAGCATACCTGGTGACGAAATCTACGGAGAAATCCTTTGGATTTTGGGGATGAACTTTAGAGAACGCTTCTGCTTGTTCTTGGGAGGGCTAGTCGCCTCTTTCTCTTCTTTTCGCTCTAAGTTGGGTGATTTTTGGAGAATGAGGGTTCTAGTTATTGTCTGACTAGATTATTAGTCTTAGACTGAGTAAAATGACATAGTTTAGGCATTCAACGACGAAGTTTAAGTGCCCAACGCATAGGGGAAAAGACAAAAACAACCCCAACTTAAATCTGTCGAAGGAAAGCTATCGACTGTAACCAGAGTTCACATTTTCTGAACTTAGAGAATAGTTGGTGATCTTTGAGCGTTTGCAGAACAACTCTCAAATGAGTCTGATTCTCTTCCTCACTCTGAGAATAAATGAGGATATCATCAATAAAAACAATGGGGAACAAGTCCAAATACTGCTTGAACACCATATTCATTAAGTCCATGAAGGTTGCAGGAGCATTTGTTAGTCCAAACGACTTAACTACAAATTCATAGTGGCCATACCAAGTCCTGAAGGCTGTCTTCGGGATGTCACAATCTGTGACTCTAAGTTGATGGTACTCGGATCTGAGGTCTATCTTAGAAAAACAACTAGCACCCTGAAGTTGGTCTAACAAGTCATTAATCTTGGGGATGGGATACTTATTCTTGATTGTGACTTTGTTCAATTGACAATAGTAAATGCACATCCTGAGAGAATCGTCTTTCTTTTGCACAAACAATACTGGAGCACCCCAAATTGATCACATGCCATGTCACGAGGGTTCTGGGAATTGTCTGACTAGATTATTAAGCTTAGACTGAGTAAAATGATGTATTTTAGGCATTAAAAGATATGGTTTAAGTGCCTAATGCATAGGGGAAAAGACAAAATGACCCTAACTTAAAGTTGCTGACCTACCATTCATGAGGCTACTGATGGGCCGTGTGAGGCACCACAAATAGTAGAGATGACCGTGGTTCATCGTAGGAACTAGGGTGGTTCTGGGGTGACTTCCACGAGCCATCTAACGGCTTGTGTGGGGTTCTATGGACCGTGTAGTGGTCCGTGGTTCCTCACAGTGGACTGGGTTGTTCCCGGTCACTTTGATGGGTAACCTAACGGCTTGTGTGGAGTTCCACAGCCCGTGAAGGGGCCGTGGTCCTCAATATTTTCCAAGTATGAACATGATGGAGGTGATGGGCCATGTTCCTGTACACGACCCTTAGACCCCTTTGTGGTTCACCCCTTTTTCTTGTTCAGTACTAGTTAGATTTATGAGGTGTTACATGCCATATAAAAACAAACTTACAAGTCACATGCATTTCTTAAAAAAATAAATAGTTCACGTGTTGAATATAAACTCCTTATAAATTCAACATTGTTGAAATATCTCTCACTTCGAGGAGAAGGGTCCAGCCCATCCTTCTTCCATTGCAGATAACACTCTGATGCTTTAGGAGTTGATCATCAAATTATTGGCTAGATGCGATAGTGCCCATCCTCCTGGTGTTCTTCTAAGTCCCTTAGGCTCTCCTATTACAGTTGGTGCTATACCGCCAGTGTAGAGACCTAGTATGGGATTGCATACCCATAGTTCCTCTTTAGTACCTTCTATTGCACCTATGAGATTTGCAATTCCACTTGTTTCTGCTAGTGCAACAATGTCAGTTGTTGAGTAGAAGAGCTTCAATAGATTTGTTATATTTGACACCTCCCAAGTTTGATGGTATGGCTAGAGACAAAGCTTATGAATTCTTGATTGAGTGTCAGGACACATTGTTCAACCTAGGTATATTAGAGGCACATGAAGTGTCTTACACCTCTTATCAATTTTGGGAGTGGCCCAGGAGTGGTGGAGATCAATTCTTGCTCACAAACATACTTGTTCTCCTATGATGGGTTGGGATAAATTTTCTGAGGTGTTGCTTGAGAGGTTTGTGCAATATAGCCTTTAAGAATAGTGTAGGGATGAGTTTGATAGATTGGAGAAGGGTTCCTTATTAGTTTCTGAGTACGAGGCCCATTAGGCCCATTTTCATGAGTTGTCTCGTTATGCCATGTCGGATATCCCTATAGAACTTGAGCAGATTTGTAAGTTGGTAAAGGGGTTTTCCGGTTATCTCTAGGAGTCCACGACCTCTCTTTTATAATCAGGTGGTACGTTCTAGAGTAGTATTGATCATACTAGGATGCTTGAGAGTATACGACATGCTAGAAATGGTAGTGGCACCACGAGGTTTTATCGCAAAGGTTAGTTCATCGGCCATTCATCCAGAGGCATGGATTATTAGGCTAGGATTTATAGAGTTTTCAGGGTAGACTAATGTAGGCTAAGATTTAGAATACAGATAGTGTTGGTAGACGTAGGCCTAATCAGACTGGTTAAGGTACATATATTGGATTTTCAGGTCAATGAGGGGCGTGTAGACTCTTCTGGTTACACTCAACGGGGTTCAGGTCCTCTTAGTTGTTATTTTTGTGAGAAGTTTGGACATAAGGTAAAGGATTGCCCTAGACATGCTCTTTCTACTATCCAGTCAGGATCATAGATTGTCCATTCTGCACCAGCTCCAGCGATATGAGGTATTTCAAAGGGTGCTAGAGGTGGTACGAAAGGTACCAAGGGTGGAGCTCATGCAATGCTTGTGGTATCCCTTAGACTAGTGGTTATCTAATATAGTTCTATTTTATATCAGGTAGATTTGAGGGAGAGACCTCAGATGCAATTATCATAGGTACCATCCCAGTCTATCATCACTCTATTACAGTATTATTGATCCTAGGTCTACCTACTCTTGTGTGTTTACTTATTTTGTTGCGGGTATTGATCATATGTGTCAGTCCATTATTGTGCCTATTAGTATCTGTACCCCGGTAGGTGATTCTTTAGTGGTGGATTGGGTGTACCGGGTGATTAGTGACATTTTTTATAGTGAGACTCAAGAAAAATTGATTTTACTTGATATGCTTCATTTTGATGTGATATTGGGTATGGACAGGTTCTCTGCGTACTATGCGATCCTAGGTTGGTATGTTAATATTATGACTTAAGCTTACCCCAGTTTACCTCGATTAGTGTGGAAAGGTACTATGAGTTCATCTTTGAAGGGAGTGATATTTTTCTTCGTGCCTACTATATGATTGGTCGGAGTTGTTTATCTTATTTGGCCCATATTTGTAATCTTACCAAAGTTCCATCTCCTTTAGAGACCACAAGAGTGGTGAGAGAGTTCATGGATGTGTTTCCTATTGACTTACTAGGTGTTTCTTTGGACCGTTACATTGATTTTGTGATTGACTTGGACCCGGGCACTAAACCCATTTCCACCTCTCCTTATCGGATGGCTCAATGGAGTTGAAGAATTTGAAGGCACATTAGAGGACTCATTGTAGAAAAGGAAAGGTTTATTTGGCCTAAGCTTTCACCGTGGGGCACATAGATCTTATTTATGAATAAGAATGATGGTAGTATGTGGATGTTTATCAATTATTAATGGTTGAACAAGGCTATGGTCAAGAATAAGTATCCTCTTTCGTGTATCGATGATTTATTTGATCAGCTGTAGGATGAGTCAGTATTCTCTAAGATTGACTTGAGGTTGAGCTACCATCAGTTGAACGTTTGAGATTCTAATATCCTGAAGACTACATTCAAGACTCGTTATGGGCATTATGAGTTTGTAGGCATGTCCTTTAGATTGACTAATGCCCCAACCACTTTTATGGAGTTGATAAACCAAGTATTTTGACCTTATTTAGATTCTTCTATGATTGTGTTTATTGATAACATCTTAGTTAATTCCAACAATGACACCAATCACGTTCGTCACTTAAGGACCGTGCTTTAGAGATTGAGAGAGGAGAAATTGTATGAAAATTTCTCCAAGTGCGAGTTTTGTCTTGAGTCTATGGCTTTCTTGGGTCATGTCGTTACAAATGAAGGTATTATGGTGTATATGGCCAAGGTTGCAGTAGTTCATGATTAAGCGATGCCTACTTCTTCTATCGAGATTCAGAGTTTCATCAGGTTAGCGGGTTATTATCATTAATTTTTTTAGAGTTTCTCTTCTATTATAGCTTTGTTGACTAAGTTAACTAAGAATACTATGGTATTTCAGTGGACTAGTTAGTGTGAGGCAAGTTTTCAAAAGCTCAAGGAGTTATTGACCTCACCACCTATTTTAGCATTACTTGAGGAGGGTGTGGCATTTGTTGTATTTTCTGATGCTTTGGGTGTTGCTCTAGGTGGTGCATTGATGCAAATGGGTAGAGTCATATCCTATGCTTCTTGACAACTAAAGGTGGATGAGAAGAAGTACCCTACTCGTGATTTGAAGCTAGTCGTGGTTGCCTTTGTTTTGAAGTTATGAAGGCATTATCTCTATGGTGTACATTGTGAAGTCTTTATCAATCATCATATCCTTAAGTATCTCTTTTCTCAGCCGAATTTGAGCATCATGCAACGTAGATCGTTGGAATTGTTGAAGGACTATGACATCACCTTATTTGTCATCCAAGAAAAGCAAACGTGGCAATGGATGCTTTGAGTCGGAAGGCACCTAGTATGGGCAACTTACCCTTTCTTAAGGCAGATGAGAGGACTTTTTTCATTAGAGGTTCAGTTGTTATCTAGATAGTTGGTCCAACTTGATATTTCTACACCTCACCTATTTTATCCTTTGTTGAGGCTAGGTCTACATTGATGGATCATATTCGTGCCTACTAGTTTGAGGATGATAAGTTGAGAATGATAAGTTGAGAATGATACAGTACAAAGTGTTGAAAGGTGAAGCTAAGCAGAGCCTTGTGACCACACAGAGTAGGCAAAAGAGCTATGCAAATAAGCATGTTTGGGATGTATTGTTTGCTATTGGTGAGTGGATTTTGCTTAAGGTGTCACCCAATAAGGGTGTGATGAGATTTGGGAAGAAAGGGAAGCCCAATCCACGATTCATTAGGCCTTTTAAAATTTTGGAGACATTTGGAGCGGTTGCCTATAGGTTGGCCTTGCCTCTAAACCGTTTAGCAGTCCATCCCATGTTTCATGTCTCGATACTTAAGGGATACCATCAGGATGATTCTCAAGTGATTAAGTGGAATTTCATTTATTTGGATCAGGATTTGTCCTTTGAGAAGGAGTCAATTGCTATGTTGGATAGAAAGACTAGACAGTTGAGATCCAAGCATATTGACTTAGTGAAGGTGTAGTGGAGACACCGATATGTTGAGGAGGCGACGTGGGAGGTAGAGTCCAATATATTCCGTAGATACATTAAGCTTTTCACCCTTTTGGATACTTAATTTTACCTTTCATTCAAGGATGAACGCTTATTTTAGTGGTTGATAGTGTAAAGTCTCATTTCTTGTGAAATTACTTTTATTGGTAAAATGACCATTTTACCCTTCCCTTTAGTGTTTTCATGCTTAGTTTGTGTTGTGGAATGGTAAGTGTGATCCCTAATGAAAATGGTTGGAATTTTGGTGATTTGGAGCCTTTTGAGTTGAATTATAGTGATATAGTTGACTTTGATCAACATTTAGAGATTTGAGTGTCAGATGGAAATTCCATTTGTTCCATTGCGTTTGAAAGGACAAATTTGAGCTAGTAAGGTGGTTGGTCGGGATTCTGAGGCCTTGGGTTGAGTTTTGGGCGTTTAAGTGGAAAGTTGAGTTTTAAGCCTTAAGAGAGGTCCAGGTGAGTGTTTCCTTCATTTGACCTATTTTCAGAAATTCGATATTTCAATTGAGTCAGAAATGTTAAATTTAGTAGGGTAGAATGTCCAGTTTATTTTAAGCAAACCCCGAACAATTTTTGAGGGTACGTTCAAAGACTTCGATCCTTGCCTTTCCTATTTTCTTGTATTTGGTGCAAGGGGATCACATTCACGAAGAGCGGAAAACAGGAGCACAACATTTGCGAGGGCTTTAGGTGCGTTTGTAGGTTAATAGTGCTCCGTGATCATGGCACTATTCCCATATTCGTGAGCTTTAACAACCTAGTGGGATGCATTCGCGGTTCCCATTTTACAGTCTTGTCAGTGTATATTTGGGAATTCTTTCCATTTTTCATATTCCACCATTTCCATCGTTTGACAGCTTAGCAGAGGCAATCATAGAAGCTTTGGTTGAGTAAACTCATGTGGGTAATCTTCCCTTATCAATTTCTTCAAATTTTTTCTTCCAAAAACATCTTTAAATTATGATTTCAGTGTGGGTTTTTGGGGTTTTATACTAAAGTTGGAAAATTAGTAATTTCTTGATTTGGAGCTTATTCCTTTCTTGTTTTTAATGGGGTTTTCAACCACAAATACCTCTTGGCTTGTAGAATATGTTTTTCAAATAAAAATTTGATTTTACTCTTCCAATTTCCAAAGAGACTTTTGGACTATTTTACCCCTAATTCCTAATCTTCTGATTATGGGTATCATTTCACTCCTTTTGAAGAACCTTTTCCATTTTTTGATAGTTAGGGATCATTTCGGTGATCGTTTGGTATAGGAAAAGCCTTGATAAAATTGTTTGAGTGAAGTTTCGGCAACTATGAAATGAGTTGTAGCATAATATTTAAAGGTTAATAAGAGTTGACTTTCTTATTTATCTTATGTAAGGCTTGCTTGTGATGCTTAGCCTATGTGATACCCTTAATTCTCTTTGAGAACTTGTGATCTTTGAGGATTTGCCCGAGAGAGGGGTTTTGTTGACTATTTTAATATATTGACATTGAGATGCTCGAGTTAGGGGGTTGAATCTTTATTTGATCATCTTAAAATGAAGGAAAAGTTTTTTAAGTGGTAAAGACTGCTTTCAAATGGATTCATCTACTATCCCTATCATATGAGGATGAGTTTCATGACTAATTGAGTTTGGGTACTCAGTACTATTCAAATCCATGATTAATTTATTACGTCTTGATACATTCATCCTCATTCAACATACCATTGTTCAAATGAATATGAGAAAGTGGAGAAATACTATTTTTGAGAAAGAAAATGAGACACCATAAATTTATTCTTGTCCATGATCTAGGTGGCAAGTTTATGATAATTGAAATTTTGAGATTGCTATATGGACTACAAGTCCCCCATGGATCCTTGTATGTAAGCTAAAGCTCGGCAAGGTGTGTACGAAAAGTTGTGCGATGGCCTTGATTCCACCACATCATTTCATCATATCATTACATCGCATTGGCCAAATTTGTCATGTTGTGCAACTTACTTATCTGTTGATATGAGTATTATCTATAGCCTTATGTGTTTACCTTATTCATGCCGTTATTATATAAATTGGCGACACCGATGCCGGATTGGTACTTTTTTGTATGCACGTGGAAGTGTTTCATAGTTTATTTCTTAAGTTTGATTAGTTTCTTAGACTCAATCGGTTTAACCTACTGAGTACATGCGAATTGTACTCACCCCTAATTCTATTATTTTCTTGATACAGATCCTAGCTAGGGCGATCTTCATAGTGGTTGATCGATTTAGCAATTTCTTCCCATTCGGAGTTATGGTGAGATCCTTCTTCCCAGATTCTCATCGGTCTTCATCAATAATTTATAGCCTTACTTTCTTTTCGAACAATTGAGATGTATTTTAGATTCTTAAGATGTATTAGATGCTTTGTATACTTATGATACCAAGTTTTGGGATCTTCTTTGTTGTTTTTCATTTCTCTTTGGTTGTGGTCTAACTTCTCTTTAAAAGTCTCGTATGTGTAATTTCATTTGGCTTAAACAAAAAATTGGGTTCTCGGGGTGTGTCTCATAATGATCTCAATTTTTGGGTCGTGAAAAATAATATCACCTACAAATAGTACAAAAAAAAAAATCTTCAGACTAAATTGGATAAATATTTTGTGCATTTTATGACATTAGACTCATTCTTTAGTTTCAAAGGAATGAGAATGATGTAAAGTGTGAACCCTTGAATCTTCTAATTTTTTACTTAAAATATATTTTCACCTATTGTTTGGTATGAATTTATTACAACTTATAGCAATGTCAAAAAAAATATTTATTTTGTCTCAATTTATGTGATGTTGTTTAATTTGACATGAAATTTAAGAAATATTGTGAAAAGTTCATTTATATAGATTAATGTGTATCGCAATGACAATCCTAGTAAACAACTTAATCAGGTGATAATTAGGCGGCACATCAAAAGTGTATAATAAGGGTTCCTTGAGTATAAATAAGTGAGAGCTAGAGATAAAAACAACATAAATAATTTTGAGTTACCATGTGGATTTTGAACTATGACAGAGATTTAGAACAAGAAGGCATAGCCCTACTAATTGAGGTAT
Organism: Solanum commersonii; assembly: GCA_029007595.1. NCBI lineage: Eukaryota > Viridiplantae > Streptophyta > Magnoliopsida > Solanales > Solanaceae > Solanum > Solanum commersonii. The sequence goes on along the minus strand of JAJTWQ010000002.1, from coordinate 5,056,668 downwards.
GTTGTTTGTTGTTGTAACATGAATTTACGGTATTTTCAATGCATTAAACTTAGAGTTTCCATGAATCTTAGGCATTTTGTTAGGAGATGTGATGGTGTTTTTTTTTTTGGATTTTGTAGGAAATAGTTTTTGGACTAGTTGGTGCTAAGGTGTTGTAGGAGTAGGGATTTTTGTTGAAATACGATTTGACCTACGAGCCGTCAACTCTTCTACAAGCCGTATGAGTAAGTCTTAGGTTGAAGTGCTGAGATTTGAAGCTAAGTATAAAATGATGGTAGCCAATTGACGAGCCGTAGTCACTACTACGAGCCGTACATAGTGAGTCGTTGAAAAGTTTAGAGAGGATGAGCTCAAGTACGTGAATGACTGTTGAACAAGACGGGTTGTACAAAGATCTACGAGCAGTAGATCAAGCCCGTAGAAAGTACTCTCCAGATGAAAGCCTATTTTTTTACTGACGGAGGAAACCTACAAACCGTAGGAGCACCTACGAGTCGTGGGTGCCAAACCATTTATGACATTGCTCAAACTAAATTTCCTTAGATTTCCTTTAACTACGTTATTTAGGATTCAGTTTCTATAAATTTTAATTGTATTTTTCATTTTTGAGTTGTTAGACCTTTTGAGATACTTACTTTTGGCTGTGAGAATTATTTTGCAACCACTTTTGGCATTTAAGTCTTGGAGTGTTGGTTTATGAAATTTGCTTTTTTTTCTTCAATTCAAGATTCTAAATTTCATCTATTCTAATTGTAAGTTCATGATTTATTCTACTAACCCTATTATGAGTTGTGATCACACAAGCATAAGTAACTAAATCCACAACTAGGGTGGTGGGAACCATGAGCAATTAACTACATAAAACTAATAACTAAGTAATTCTAGAGTAGTGTTCATGCATGTATTGTTAATATCTTCATTTTGAATGCTTTTTAACGGGAATTCCTTTTTGGTGATCTAAATCATCGTATGTAATCTACTGCATAACATTTTGCTAAGAACCAAGACTCACGATCTACTAAGCTTCATATATGAACAATGTTAGAACTTGCATTACTCCTACTTATCCGACCAAGGAATTAAGGAATGAGAAAGAGATTAAACAACAGAGATTTAACATTCATAATACATTATCTAATACCCTAACCTACATATGGGAAGGCTAATCTAGGGTCAACGGTAAGGGTTAGTAAAGCATACATCCATAGACCGACCAAGTTGCGTAGTGAAACTCCCTACTTGGACAACCAATCACTTAGGAGATACCTAATTTACTGACATTACATGTTAAGCACTAGGAAAGAGTTACTATTATTAGATTTACTGCATCAAGAACTTGTGGAGAACAAATGTGCCCTAGTTTCATCTCATATTGATATTTCAAACTGTGAATCATGTTACTTGTTACTTGTTACTCCAAATCAATCTATTGTTATTTTATGTTACAAATCCCCGTTTTATGAAAATAATCTAACTAAACGTACATCAATAGTAAATCTGCTTAAGTCTAGACCATATTCTTCGTGAGATCGACCCTAACCTCAGTTAGGCTCTTTATTTGACAACGACCACTTATACTTTTCTAGGCAGGTAAAATTTGGGTGTATCAAATTTTGGCACCTCTGCCAAGGAATGAGGCTTTTAGATTAAACTAATTTTTCTATTGCACTTCAGTTAATTATTTCCTAATTTAATTTTGTTTTGATTTTTGTTTTCTACAGGTCTTATTTTCAGTGTATGCCAAGTACACGGAGTCAAGGCAATCCCCTGACCCCCTACGATCCTACATTAAGAAGAACTTTGTGAAGAATGGAAGAGGTCAAAATCTGGGACTAAATGGTGACCCAATCAGAGAGGGTCATGGGGATGTTGTTAGAGTCCAATGTTCGGGAGTAGTGAAAGTGACTAGAAATGTCTAGGATAACCCTTACTTTGACAATGTTGAAAGAGTGAAAAACAACATGCACCCGATGTACATGATAATTACAAGGTTGATCATAATGATGTGGGATCAACAGGTACTATAGTTGTTCCCCCACTACAACCTGGGCTTATGTTTGTGGTTAATAGCAATATAATACAAATTCTTACATCTAGAGGGTTATTCCATGGTTTGCCATCTGAAGACCCATATTCTCATGTGAGTAAAGTCATTAGCGTGTGTAAGAGCAGTGTGGGGAGGCCATACTTAGATACGGATGCGATCGGTTTACGTGTGTTCCCACTATCATTGACAGGAGATGTTACCGTGTGACTATTTGAGCTCCCATATAACTCAATTACCACATGGATGGGACAGCATAGAGTGTTCTTGGAGAAATACTTTCCTTTTTCAAAGAGGTTGAAGCTAAAAGATAAACTTAACAACTTTGTGGCTTTACATGGAGAGTTAGTCAGTGATTTTTTAGCTATATTTATAGGGTTCATGAGAAATATACCAAACTACCGCATTGATGATGAGTCACTAAAGGATTACTTCTACCGAGGGATGGATGATAATGGGAAAGTTGTGTTGGATACTATTGCTAGATGCTCTTATAGGGCTAATACATTTTAGGAGATTGTTGAGAAACTTGGAAAAATATCCAAGAATAATAAGGCATGGAACACTAGAACTTTGGCTACAACAAATAGCACTTTTATGATACAAGCAGTACAAAATTAGTCCTATGATGATATTCACGAGGAGATGGGACAGCTGAGGACAAAGGTTGGCTTAGTATTGAAACATGTGTGTGCAAATACTGAGAAAGTGAATGCAGTGAACTATCAGACCAAAGCACCAACGACTGATGAATATGTATATGAGGAGGATCCAAATCTTGTGAATGATCAAGAAGGGGGTTTCAAGACCAACACCCAAACATCCAATCAGGATAATTGGCGCCAAGGTCAAGGAAATCAAGCTCGGAACTATAGTAACTATAATTGAGAAGGGAACTATATTCGTGATGGGAACTATAATCGTGTCACTCCTCGAAGCTACCCCTAAGACGTGGACATGGGACCTAGGATCATGAGTGACCCCAAGCTAACCCTGCTGGCATATCATAAGAATACTAAGATAACTTAAATAAGAAAATTTTGTGCGGAAGTTTAAAACATGACATAAAGGGATTAGATGGGGAATACACATTCTAAATCTGGATATATAAAACTGAGTTCAACGACAATTGAAAGATCAAACTTAACTAAAACTGAATCTAACTATGTCTGAATAAAAGCCTCTAACTGACTAGAGCTACTGGGACATGCCACCAGCTAACTTCTAGCAAAATTAAAACTGAAAGACTGGAAATAGAAAGATAACATGTCAATCGTTCTCGAAGAATGAGGACTCACCACTGATGCTGCTAAACTAGAGATCAGAAATCGATCTATGCATGATCTGAATGCTGAGGACATGAACCTACATCATGAGAAGATATATCGCTAGTATGCATCAGTACTTCAAAGGTTCTGAGCATGCAGGATAGGATAACCTGAATAACATATACATAACTGAACAAAGCAATACGAGCAATGATATAATCTGAACATGAAGTAAATACTGAAATATACTGAATAATAAACTAACTAAATGCAATGACCAAGTTCATGATATACTAAGACTGAATACTGAACTATAACTGATAACCTAGTCAATGCACTAGAATCTGACTATGGGAGCTACAATTAACCGACATAAAACCATGAGAGCTATCCATGGAGTCAGATGTATCGCCCTATCGAGAGGACCCAATATACCTTGCCAGGAGTATAAAGGCATAACTGCCGTGATTACTAAATATGTTGCACGCAAAGGGGACTTATCCTATGGAGGCCCTTAGTTCTGGAACTATGAGGGTGACTGACCCTTAGTCCGCTCGGTATTAAGCCTACTCCCAACTGATTATGTAAGTAACACATTATAACTATATTTCTGTAATACTGAATAGCTCAAAATACTAACATGCTAACTGAAAATGCAACATTAATATATTGATAATGAAACATTCCTAACTGAGGCATGTATAGCTGAATAAACTGACTTAGCAACTGTAATTCATGAACTAAATGAATCTACACAACTAGGGTTCTGAGTTTCATGCAAGAACTAAGCAACAATTCCATGAAAACATGATAATCTAACTTGGATTAGTCTAATAGCTAAATCACAATAATATTCTAAAGTTCTAGAAACCTTAGGTCTCTAAACATGATAAACGGAATCCAGAATCTGACTGAATTCTAGGGACCTAATGGGTGAAAGGAACCTACTAGTGAAATCTCACATGCCTGGTGATGAATTTCATGGAGAAATATTTCAATTTCGGGGATGAAATTAGAGGAAACCTTGTTGCGTTCTAGGAGAGGGTTGGTTGACTCTTTCTCCTTCGTCTTGTTCAACTTGATGAAATTTTGGAGAATGAGTTGACTAGAGTAAGTTCTAATTAAGTTACTAGGCTAAAACTGACTAAAATGACGTAGTTTAGGGGTTAAATGACGTAGTTTAGGGGTCCAATGCATAGGGAAAAGACCAAATGACCCCTAACTTAAAAGTTGTTGGGGCCAACTGATGGATTGGCCGACGGTCCATGGACTGACCCACGATTCGTCCTGTCAACCATCGATTGGCTTCAGAGAAGGGGTGTCTGTGGTCTCGATCCATGGACTAGGACCACGGCCCGTGGTCTGACCTACGGTCCATGGGTCCGGTAGTGGGTCGACCCTTATATGATTTTGTCTAAGTTTCTGGGGAGAGACTGTAGGTGGCCATCCACGGACCCCACCTACGGTCCATGGGTGGTGCCCATCTGTGGCACCTGCAACTTATGAAATCTACATTCTGGTTTGTCTAGGAGACGAAGTGTTACATTATATCCCTCTTGGGAATCTTCGTCCTCGAATAAAGACTAAACTAGCTGAAAAAGGAGAGAAAGAGCTGAAATCCTACCACTAAGATTGGAAACTGAATTCTGACTGAACTAAGTTCCAAGGACATGCAAATACGTTGGAAATGGAAGACTATCTGAAGGAACAAAATACTAAGACTGAATTTATGCAAGAATAACTGAAAGACTAGAGAGGAACTACTACCTCAAGCTAGAATGGAATCAGAAGGAAAGAGATGAGGATACTTGGCCTTCATGGCTTCTTCTGGTTCCCAAGTAGCTCCCTCTACAGATTGACTCCTCCACAAAACCTTAACTGAAGAGAATTCTTTGTTTCTCAACCTTCGAACCTGTCGATCAAGAATCTCAACCGACACATCCTCATAAGTGAGACTATCCTTCACAGCCACATTTTCCAAAGGTACTATAGAAGCTGTATCACCGACACACTTCTTCAACAACGAAATGAGAAAGACCGGATGCAGCACTGCTAGTTCTGTTGGCAACTCTAACTTATAAGCCACTTTACCAACTCTTTTCAAGATCCTTTATGGGCCTACATATCTAGGACTGAGATTCCTTTTCTTTCCAAATCTCATCACCCCCTTCATAGGTGACACTTTCAGGAAAAACCCAATCATCAATTTGGAACTCAAAGTCCCTTCTTCTTACATCTGCTTAGGACGTCTGACGACTTTGGGTTGTTTTAAGTCTATCTCTGATGAGCTGAACTTTTTCCATAGCATCATGAACCAAAAATGGCCCTATCAAGGCTACTTCCCCTACTTTGAACCAACCAACTGGAGATCTACATCTACGCCCATACAATACCTCATAAAGAGCCATCTGAATACTGGAATGATAGCTATTATGGTTAGCGAACTCTATAAGAGGAAGGTGATCATCCCAACTACCATTGAAGTCGATCACACAAGCTCTCATATGTCCTCTAATGTCTAAATTGTATGATCTTCTTGACCATCAGTCTGTGGATGAAATGTTGTGTTGAGGTTAGCTTGAGTACCAAGACCTTTCTGAAATGACTTCTAGAAATGAGAGGTAAACTAAAGACCACTATCTAATATGATAGACAAAGGAACCCCTATGCAACCTGACTCTCTCATTAATGTAAAGCTTGACGTAGTCCTCTACCGAATTCAGTCTTAACAGCCAAAAAGCGAGTGGACTTAGTAACTCTGTCTACTTTCACCCAAATGGAATCATGTTGTATGTGAGTATGAGGTAAACCTGTACTGAAGTCCATGTTGATCACTTCCCACTTCCATGTAGGAATGTTAATCTCTTGAGTCATACCTCCTGGTTTCTAATGTTCTACCTTCACCTATTGACAATTGGGGCACTTAACCACAAAATTTTCTATATCCCTTTCATGCCTGTCCACCAAAAGACTTCCCGCAGATCACGGTACATCTTAGTCGCATTTGGATGAATAGAACACGTGGAGCTATGGGCTTCTGTAAGGATATGCTGTCTCAACTCACCCACCTTAGGAACAAACAAACGACCCTGATATCGAAGCATACCATCTCCCCTTTGGGAGAAAACCTCAACTCTCTGCTAATGAACTGCACCTTTCAATTGAAGTAATATAGGGTTACTATCTTGTTTTTCCTTAATCCCCACTACCAATAAAGATTCTGACCCATTCTGAACGACCATCATCTGATATGCTCATAAGGCAAACTCCTAAGCGAGCAAGCTGGTGAACATCTTTTGCTAATTCCTTCCTTTCTTCCTCAAATTATGCTACGCTACCCATACATAGTCTGCTAAGAGCATCAGCTACTACATTGACCTCACCAGGATGGTAAAGCACATTCATGTCATAACCCTTGAGGAATTCAAGCCATCTCCTCTGGCGAAGATTCAACTCTTTCTGGGTGAACACATACTGAAGGTTATTATGGTCTATGAACACATCTATGTGAACACCATACAAGTAATGTCTCCAAATCTTTAGGGCGAATACTACGGCTGCAATCTTGAGATCATGAGTCGGATACTTCTTCTTGTGCACCTTAAGCTATCTAGAAGCATAAGCTATAAATTTACCTCGCTATATCAACACACAACCTAGGCCAACTCTGGATGCATCACAATAGATCACATAACTTTCTGAACCCTCTGGTAGAGTCAAAACAAGAGTTGTAGTCAACCTAGTTTTCAGTTCTGAGAAGTTCATCTCACACTCATCTAACCATTGAAACTTAACCTTTTTTTAGTCAACTTAGTTAATGGAGAAGCTATAGATGAAAATCCTTCCACAAATCTTCTGTAATAATCAGCTGAACCCAAGAAACTCCTGATATATGTAGGAGACTATTGGCCCTCTTATGCCGACTAGAGTGGAAAGTACGAAAGAGCCTAAAGTGGATGAAGTTGAGATAGTGGGACAGCCTAAGGATCAGAATGAGAAGGAAGTTGAGGTTCATAATGTCATCCTAATGTCGAGACCCCACCTACCTTCCCACAAAGGTTAGTTAAGAAGACTGAAGAAGGAAAGTATCACAAGTCCATATCCATGTTGAAACAATTATCAATCAATGTCCATTTGATTAAACTACTTCTCAATAACATCAGCATGATCATATATGGGCTTAGGTGACGTCTCCCTAACTCTTCCTCTTGCATATGTTGTCGTTGTCTCTCAAGCATGACCCCTAACTCTAATGTGCCCCCTACCTCACCCATGGACTAGGACTTGGGTAGTAGTATGACATCACCCTCTGAGACAGTAGCTCTAGTCCTCTCCATCTGTGAAGAGAGAATAGATTAGAGGTATGCAACACTTGATATAAATAACTCGCACGAAAGGGATCAATGAAAGGAATATCTCCAACTAGGCATCTTGTAGCCTCTCGAAGATAAGTACGAATGTCTATGTACTGATCTGGAAGACTCTACTAAACACCCTGCTTTTTTAACTTATGAAACTAATTAATGTAACACTCTAATACCAATTTATCATGACTCCGAACTGGAGGTCAAGATGGTACACACCCAGAGAACGTAATTTGGTGTGTAAGCCAAATTAAATAACACATACGAGACTTCTAAAGAAAACTTAGGCCATAATTGAAGAGAAAAGAAAAAAATAGCAAAGAAGTTCACAAACCCTGGTATCATAAGAATTAAGAACATCTAATACATTTCTAGAATATGGAATACATCTCAAGTCTTTAAAAAGAAATTAAAATTGTAAATGATGGATAAATACCAATGGCAATCAAGAAAATAGGATCAAACCACAACTTTGAATGGGAAAAAATTGCTATATTAAATCAACCACTACGAAAATCATCCTGACTAGGATTTGTATAAAGAAGATAACAGAAGTAGGGGTGAGTACAATCCACATGTACTCAGTATTATACCAACTAAGTTTAATCTACTAATCGAACTTAAGAAATAAACTATGCATATAGAAAAGTCCAATTTGACATCTGTGCCACCAATTTATATAGTAAAAACACGATTAAGGTAATTACATAAGGCTACAGATAATACTCATATAAATAGATAAGAAAGTTACACAACACAACAAAGTTGGCCAATACAATGTAATGAGATGAAAAATGATGCGGTGGAATCAAGATTGTCACACAACTTGTCATATACACCTTGCCGAGCTTTAGCTTACCGATAAGGACCCATGTATGACTGACAATCCATTTACCAATCTTGAAATCTCAATATCTCATCAACTTTTCACCTAGATCGTGGTCAAGGATAAATGTAAGGTGTCTCATTTTCTTTCTCAAAAATATATTTCTTCACTTTCTCATAGTCTCGTGAACAATGATATGTTGAATGAGGATGAATGCATGATATACCGGGAGTTTACGATATTTTTAATATATTTCACTTAAGAGTTGTGTGTGTCTAGGGCCATTTAGTATTAAAACTAACATTTATTGTGTTATATTTGCAGGAAATAGGCTTGGATGAGGTCGAGAGAGATGCCAACTTAAATTCTATAGAAGGAGCCACCTACGGAGGTGACCTATGAACCGTAGGTCCAATCATGGTCTATCGTGGGTAGGTGTGGAATGATCATCAGGGAAGTCTGAACAAGTGTGGGAAATACGGAGGCGAGTGATGGAGCGTAGGTCAACCCACAGGCTGTCCTGCATATCCGTCAATGATCACTGGGAGTTGAAGTTCCAGTACCTGATGAAAAGTTTTAAGTATGGAGCCACGAAAAGGGACCCACAGACCGTAGGTCAACCTACAGTCTGTACTGTACACCCGTCATTTGTATCTAAAAGTTGAAGGTTCCAGCCTCTTTGGAAAAGTTTTAAGTATCAAGCTACGATAGGGACCTACGTACCATAGGTTGATCCACGGTTCGTAGGTCAATCTTATCCATCGAAGCCGCGTCCAAAAGTTTTATTTCCCTATTTCGTTTTCTTTTTGGTTAGGACAAGTTTTTCTATAAATAGGGTATGTAAACCTCGTTTTAGGGGGTTAGACACCATTGTATACTTTTAGTTCTTGGTATTTTCTTGGGAATTAACTTGCAAACTTTGGAAATTTGATTTCCTAATTTCGGTTTATAAGATTTTTTCTTTGGAATTCAATTTGAGATTTCAGGTTTCTTCTACTCTAATCGTAAGTTCATGAATTTGTTTTATCAAAATATGAATAGTGTTCTTTCAAGAATGAGTAACTAGATCCACAACTAGGGTTGTGGGAACCATGACCAATTAACAATGTATAAATAATAACTAAGTAATTCTTGACTAGTGTTGATACATGTATTGGTGATTCTTTCGTTTAGAAGTCTTTTTAACGGTGGCGAACGTTAGATCTCTCCTTGTTGCTACTTGACGGACCAATGAGGTAGTTAATAAGAAAAGAATTATCAACAAAGATTTAGTGTGATACTATCTAATAGTCTAATGTCAATTGGTATGAGGGTGAAAACTAAGTCATACATTGATGTGATGTCTAATCTGAGGTAAAGGTAAGGGTTAGTAAATTATACACACGTAGCCGGACCAAGGTGCAGAGTGAAATTTCCTATTTGGAGAACCAAGCACTTAGGGATACATATCTTACCAGCAGGTGATACACTAGGAAATGATTACTATAATTAGGAGTACCGCGTTAAGAGCTTATGGGGAACACATACACCCTAGTTTCTCTCTCTCATTGATAACAACAAAGTTCAAATCTTGCTCACTTGTTACTTAACAATAATCAGTTATTTGTTTCACAAACCGCCCCCCCCCCCCCCCCGTTTGCTTACTTGTTTCAGAAATAACTAGACTAAACGAACATAATAGTGACTTAAGTTACAGTCTAAAGCATATTCCTCATGGGATCGAACCTGACTTACAAGTTGGGTTCTTTACTTGATAACGATCGATTATACTTTTTTAGGGAAGTGTAATTTGAGTGTATCAAATTTTGGCGCCGCTGTCGGGGAATAATGATTTTAGATTAAGTTTTACTACAGATTGAACTTTAGTCAATTATTTCCTAATCTTACGTTTTCTTTTGTTTTTGTTTTCTTCAGGTTTCCACCCTAGTGTATGCCAAGTACACAGAGTCGAGGTAAACCATTGACCCATACGATCCAAAGTTGAGTAAAACTTTGAGAAAGATGAATAATCAAGGGGTCCGTAATAATCCATCCATAGAGGAGCCTGAGGAACAAGTGAATAATGAGAATGCTCGGGTTCATAATGATAATCTACTTGGAGATGCATTGAGGGTGCAAAATCTACCAGAACTAAGACTGCGTGATAATTACATGGTTGAATTCAATACCATCAAATCTGAAGGACCCATTGTTCTCCATCCTCTACCTCCGTATACATTCGTGGTGACTGGCAATTTCATGTAGATGCTTATAACAAGGGGGTTATTTCCTGGTATGGCTTTGAAAGATCCGTATGGGCATGGCCAAGTTGAAGAGTGTTTGTAAGAGATGTGTTGGGCGACCGGAGTTGGATATGATTATAAGAGGGTTGATATTATTTCCTCTATCATTGACTGGTGATGTTGTTGTATGGTTTTTTGAGCTTCCGTACAACTCGATTCATACATGGCACCAGTTGCACAAGGTGTTCATGGCCAAATACTTTCCGTTGTTAAAGAAGCTGAACCACAAAGATAAACTCAACAACTTCATGGCACTACTTGGAGAGTCTATGAGTAGTTCATGGGACAGGTGCACTGCATTCATAAGAAGTGTTCCGAAGCACCGCATTGATGATGAGTCACTGAAGGAGTATTTCTACAGAGGTCAAGATGATAATGGTAAGGCTGTAGTTGATACTATCGCTAGAGGATCATATGGTGAGTGCACTTTTGAGGGGATCACTGAGAAACTGCAGAAGATTTCCCAAAATAATAAAGCATGTAGCACTCGAAAGTCAGACACTGGAAGCACTTTTGCAGTTCAATCTGCACCTAGTCAGTCTGTCGATGACATTCGTGAGGAGATAGCTCAGATAAGGACAGAACTTGGGTTGGTATTGAAGCATGTAAGCAGAGGTCCAGAAAAGGTAAATGTGGTGAATTATTTGAATAGGACTCCACCGCCACCAGTTGAGGAATGCTATTATGAGGAGGATGTTTATTTCGTAAATGACCAGACGGGAAGTTTCTGAGTCAACACCCAAGGTTCCAATTTGGATAATTGGCACCAAGGTCAAGGAAACCAAGGTCAGAACTATGGTAACTACAATCGAGAGGGTCAATATGTCTGGGATGGGAACTACAATCGCGACAACAACTACAACCGAAATAACTATGGCAATAGAAACGACAAAGTCGGGCCTTATGTTCCACCTACAAATCTGGCAATAGAGAAGTTGGGGGCAGTATGTCACGTGTTAAGGATATGATGCAAAAGATGATGAAGAAGTTTGACACTAATGATCAAAATGTGAAAGAAATGCACACTGAGTTGTCCGAAATTGGTCAAAAAGTTGATACACATGCAGTGTCGATAAAGCCACTTGAGCAACGATTTAGTCAGTTGTCTGCTACTGTGAATACACACCAACCGTGCACACTTCCTAGCAACACCATCCAGAATTTGAAGAATGATGGGCATTGTATGGCAATCAAGACTCACGGATGAAAGAAGACTATTAATCCCCTATGCCATCCGATGTAGACAAAGTGGTAGAAATAGATGGTGATGAGATCAAGGCTACTGATGAGTCTAAAAATGCAACAGAGAAGGAAGCGGAGATAACCCAAAATGTTGTTCCCATGCCTAGACCTCCACCTCCTTTCCCACAGAGGTTAGTGCAAAAGACTGAAGAAGGAAAATACCACAAGCTTATAACTATGTTGAAACAACTTTCCATCAATGTCCCTTTGATAGAAGCTTTTGAGGAAATGCCTGGGTATGCAAAGTACATGAAGGACTTGGTGACCAAAAAGAGGGCTATCAATTTTAAGAATGATGAGAGGTTGCAGCATTGTAGTGCCATTTCTATGAGGTCACTGGTACAAAAGAAAGAGGATCCTAGAGCTTTCACTATTCCATGCACCATCGATAAGATGTACTTTGTGAAAGCTTTGTGTGATTTGGGTGCTAGCATTAACTTGATGCCATTGTTGATTTATAAGAATTTGGGTTTAGGAGTTCCAAAACCAACTGCGATGCGCTTACTTATGACTGATAGAACTGTGAAAAAGCCCATTGAAGTGCTTCAAAATGTCCTTGTAAAAGTGGGGTCATTCATTTTTCCAACACACTTTGTTATACGTGATTGCAAGGTTGACTTTGAGGTCCCCATCATCTTAGGGAAACCATTCCTTGCTACTGGGCGTGCCTTAGTTGATATGGAGAGAGGGAAGATGAATTTTTGACTGAATAAGGAGGAGGTGACCTTTAACATATGTAAGTCTATGAAGCAGTAAGGTGGTCTTAAATCTGTGTTTGTGGTGAGTCACACTTTTAAAAAAGTTGTTGAAGTGTTTAGTAAGGAGAAGTTAGGGGAAGCCTTGTACACGGAGAAAAAGCACCATGCTCAAAAGATAGAAAAATGCAAACTAGCTCCCGGTGATCTGGTGTTCTTGTATAAATCAATGTTGGGATGGTTTCCTGGTAGATTCAAGTCCTAGTGGACTAGACCATTTAAAGTGACTCAAGTGTCCCCACATGGAGTGGTTGTGAAGTCTGAGTAATCAAGGGGTGTGCATCGTGCCACAGCGTTAAATCAAGCGCTTCTTGGGAGACAATCCAAGATGTACAATCTAGCCAACTATAGGTTTTTCTTTTCGATATAGGAGTTTTCTTCCGTTATTTTGATTTTTTGTCGCTCTTTAGATAGGTGTTTTATTTTGTATTAGTATTGGTTAGATATAGAATAGGGTCTGTGTCTAAAAAGTGTCCAAAAAATGTAAAAAGAAAGTCATAATGGTTACTATGTGTGCAAAGATAAAAGGCAAAATCTATAGAAAAATAGTTATGTAGTGGCCTACGGACCTCAACGATGGTTCGTAGGTTGACTCATGGACCGTCAACCTGGGTCCAAAATTAGGGTTTGATACGAGCACTACTGAGGGTGCTGAGATAGTTGATGGGAGCGCTCCTGATGGTGTTTCTAATGTTGATCCAGCGGGCTTTGAGAAACCAGACCTACCCACTTCTTGAGTGGTTTTCAGCACATATGCGCCACAGGTTTGCTTCACCCGATCCTTTGCTTTTTACTTTTTGTGCATTGGGGACAATCACACTTTATTTTGTTGGGGGTGGGGTAAATAGATTGTGAGTGATAGGGTGAAGTCTGATTAACCTAACTCATAATCCACTCTTGGGGTTTTTTTGCCTGTGTTTTTCCCCCAAGAGACTGTTTTAATTTTTGTTGAACTGGCATGTTTAGGAATGTATATGCAGGAGTAAGTAGAAAAATGAAAGCATGATGGCATGAAAAGCATGAGAAAAATTTATCCCTATCCAAAAATGTTGAATTGTCCTAGATCTATAATCTTGGTGAGTTTAATGTGCTAGATCTCAATGTGACATGATAAGAACCGATTTGAACTCATGACTTAAGCTAAAACTTGAACTGGGTAATCTAATAATCTGATAATGAAACAATGTGCCAAGAGTGTGTGAGAAAAGTTGAATGTTCAGACAGTTGTGACAATCTAGAACTTCCCCTGTTGGTCCTGCTAAGATGATCTAGGTTAGAAGTTGGGAAGTGATCATAGGCCCTTTTTCAAATTAATCCATTTAAGCCTAAAAGGATCCAACCAAATGAAATCAATGTTCCCTTTGATCCAAATATTTGAGCCTAAAATAGACCACTTCTTTTGATATACCTAACTCACCTTCCCTAAATAAGTGTTTTGGCCCTGGTCCCTCTTGGACATGTGCACCTTGACTTAGGCTAAAATCCTATGTTGAGGGTGGCCAATGCAAAAAGTTACTTGAATCTTGGCCCTAGTCCGACGTCAGATATTGTGCACCTCAACTAATGTAAAATCCATAAGTTGAGGGTGGCTATGAAAGAGGAAACCGAAAACAAAAAGAAAGGTATGAAAAGAGAAAAAGAAAGGATAGAAGAGGATGTGACTTTGTGCAAAACAAGAAAAAAGATGATAAATAAAAGGGCTGAAAAATAAGAGCCACAAAGTCAAAAGTCACATTCATATTGAAAGGAGTCAAGGAAAATGAAGTAAAATGAAAAGAAGTCAAAAATAGGTTGAGAAAAGAGGTAAAAATCCAATGTAATGTCAATGAGGTCAGAAAGTCACTAAAAAGTACCCAAATGTACCACACCTGACCATGAACCTACGTTACAAGCTAAGAAAGTCCTATAGTGATCCTAGCAACTAGTTTGGAAAGTCTAAGCAGTGAAAATAAGGGTAAGCCTATGGTATTGAGCACCAACTGTACTTAAAGTCACTTCTGAGTGTGAGTATTGCATGAATCCTAAAACTCAAAATTCATATCGTCTGTGTGGAAAGGATTTCGTTTGAAGTGATAGCACTAGTTACATTGTCGAAAGTTGGTACCTTAGTGATTGTGAAAAAGTGTATGTTGTGTCTCTATTGGTCGATCTTTGTCATAGCTTGATCCGCATGAGTTAGCTTGTTGCGTCAAAGAGAAAAGTTTTGCAATAGAAAAGGGATTTGGGATAAAAAGCCATGTGATTGCTTGAGTTTGAATGTCTGATTCTACACAAGTGTCGTTTAGAGTCTTAGTGCGTCGCTTGAGGACAAACAACGAATTTAAGTTGAGGGTGTGATATACTGTGAGTTTACGATATTTTTAATACATTTCACTTAAGAGTTGTATGTGTCTAGGGCCATTTTGCATTAACCTAATGTTTATTGTGTTATATTTGCAGGAAATAGGCTTGGACGAGGTCAAGAGAGATGACATCTGAAATTCTGCAAAACGATCCACCCACAAAGGTGACCTACGAACTGTAGGTCCAATCACGGTCTGTTGTGGGTAGGCGTCGAATGATCATCAGTAAAGTCTGACCAAGTGTGGAACTACGGAGGTGAGTGACGGAGCGTAGGTCAACCCACGGGTCATCCTGCACATCCGTCAATGATCACTAGGAGTTGAAGTTCCAGTACTTGATGAAAATTTCTAACTATGGAGCCACAGAAGAGGACCCATGGACCGTAGGTCAGCCTAGGGTCCGTACTGTACTCACGTTGTTTGTGTCTGAAAGTTGAAGGTTCCAGCCTCTTTGGAAAATTTCTAAGTATCAAGCTACGGACCGTAGGTCTATCCACGGTCCGTAGGCCAGTGTCATCAATCGAAGTCGCGTCCAAAAGTTTTATTTCCTTATTTCATTTCCTTTTTGTTTAGGACAAGTTTTTCTATAAATAAGGTATGTAAACCTCGTTTTAGGGGGTTAGACACCATTGTATACTTTTTGTTCTTGGTATTTTCTTGGGAATTAACTTGCAAACTTTGGCAATTTGATTTCCTAATTTTGGTTTATAAGATTTTTTCTTGGGAATTCAATTCAAGATTTTGGGTTTTTTCTACTCTAATCGTAAGTTCATGAATTCTTTTTATCAAAATATGAATTGTGTTTTTTCAAGCATGAGTAACCTAATACACAACTAGGGTTGTGGGAAGCATGAGCAATTAACAACGTATGAATAATAACTAAGTAATTCTTAATTAGTGTTGATGCATGTATTGGTGATTCTTTCGTTTAGAAGTTGTTTTAACGGTGGCCAACGTTAGAACTTGCCTTGTTGCTACTTGTCGGACCAAGGAGGTAGTTAATAAGAAAAGAATTATCAACATAGATTTAGTGTGATACTATCTAATAGTCTAATGTCAATTGGTGCGAGGGTGAAAACTAAGTTATACATTGATGTGATGTATAATTTGAGGTAAAGGTAAGGATTAGTAAATTATACACACGTAGCCGGACCAAGGTGCAGAGTGAAATTCCCTATTTGGTGGACCAAGCACTTAGGGAGACATATCTTACCACTTTTATGTGATACACTAGGAAATGATTACTATTATTTGGATTACCGCATTAAAAGTTTATGGGGAACACATACACCTTAGTTTCTCTCTCTCATTGATAACAACAAAGTTTGAATCTTGCTCACTTGTTACTTAACAATAATCAGTTATTTGTTTCACAAAGACCCTCCCCCCACCCTTTACTTACTTGTTTTGGAAATAACTTGACCAAACGGACATAATAGTGAGTTAAGTTTAAGTCTGAACCATATTCCTCGTTTGATCGACCCCAACCTACAAGTTGGGTTCTTTACTAGATAACGATCGCTTATACTTCTTTAGGGAAGTGTAATTTTAGCGTATCAATGCATCAAAGACATAATCAATTACTCAAGGATTGGAATAGTATAGAGTTCATAAACTTAATAAGTCATGAAATACGTCCTCATAGGATAGGGATAGTAGATGAATTTATTTGAAATCAGTCCTTACCACTTGGAAAGCTTTTACTTCATTTTAAGATGATCAAGTAATAGTTCAATCCCCTAACTTGGGCATCTCAATGTTAAAATATTAAAATAGGCAACACAACCCCTCTCTCAGGCAAATCCTCAAATATTACAAGTTCTCAAAAACAATTAAAGGTATCACACGAGGCTTCCACACAAGATAAGCATAAAAAACAAGTCTCACACAAGCTGAAAAAGAAAGTAAATGCTTAACAACCTCTGCATCTCATTCTACATAATTTGAATCCCTATGAAGGATTAATTACTCATATTAGTCTAAAAGAGGGATAGCCAAACCTACCTCGAAGGCCAAAACTTCACCCAAATAATTATATCGAATCTCTTCCTCTACCAAACGATCTCCTAAACGATCCTTAACTATCAAGAATGGAAAGGGTTCATTAAAAAGAGTCCAATGATACCCATAATAACAAGATTAGTAATTGGAGGGGTAATATAGTCCAAAAATCTCTTTGGAAATTAGAAGAGTAAAATCATATTTTTATTTGAAAAACATACTCTACAAGCTAAGAGAAATTCATGGTTGAAAACCCATTGAAACAAGCAAGGAATAAGCTCCAAATCAAGAATTTACTAATTTTTCAACTTTTGGAGAAAAGCCCCAGAAACCACATTGAAATCTAGATTTAAAGATGCTTTTGGAAGATACAGATTGAAAAAATCAATAAGGAATAAATAGGGAAAGCTTACCCATATGAGTTTACTCAACCCAAGCTCCTAAGATCTCCTATCCTAAGCTATCAAATGAGTGGAAATAGTGGAATATAAGAAATGGGAAGAATTTTCGAATATACACTGCCAGGTTTGTAAAATGGGGTCCGTGAATATGGGCTATGTCCCCCAAACGCAGCCCACTAGGTTGCTAACTGTTCACCCCAAACAATGCTACAATTGTGGAGAACTGTTCACCCACGAATGCGCCTATGAACCTTCGCGAATGGTGTTCCCTAGCTGCCCTCTCTGTGCGAACGCGCAAGGGGACTGCCTTGCACCAGATACCAGAAAATTGGAAAGGTAAGGGTCAAAGTCTCCGATCATACCCTCAAAAATCATTCAGGGTTCACTTAAAATAAGCTTGACATGCTACCCCACTAAATTTGACATTCCAAAATTATGGAATTTTTGGATTTCCAAAAAGAGATCAAATGATGGAAATACCCACCTGGACCTTTCTTAAGGCTAAAAACTCAACTTCTTGCCTAAACACCCAAAAATCAATCAAAGGACTCGAAACCCCGACCAACCACCTTACTAGCTCAAACTCGATGTTTGGATGCAATGGAACTGACAGAATTTCCATCCAACGCTCGGATCTCCAAATGTTGACAAAATTCAACTATATAACTATAATTCAACTCAAAAGGCTCAAAATCACCAAAATATCACCCGCTCGCATAAAGGATCACACTAATTATTCCTGCAACACAAACTAAGCATGAAAACATTAAAGGAAAGAAAAAAAAAATGGTCATTTCATAAATAAAAGCAATTTCACAAGAAATGAGATATTACATTAATACACAATTTTTTTTACCTTATATATTAAAGGAAAATATTATATACATTTATAGAAAAAATTCATGTGTTACATATTCTCTCACATTTCTCATTTATCCTTCTTAGGAAAATAAAAAAACACATCCCACCCCCCTTTTGTCACGTTTCTTTTTCTCATTCTATATTAGTGATTTTTAGTAATAGTTCATGAGATGTCAAATTTTCACATTTTCATTCATACATAGAATAGTCTACAAGGACCTACTCAAAAATATGTATTTTTTATCAGTCCTTGTTACTCTGTTTTTACCTATTTATAATAGGTTTGTTAATATTTTTAGCCTTTTGTGAATATTCATAAATTTTCAAAAATATTAATTTCTTCATCATTTAATATTTCATGTGTTATGTTAAACTAGTAACTACTTTAATAATTGATGATAATACCTCTAGAAGTAGTCCAAATATGCCATATTTCCTATAAAAAGGAACATTTTTATTAGAAAACGATCAAATATATCGAGTTATATATTTCAAATATTAGAATTAAAATTTATCACTAACTCAAATACCAAACGTGCAATATTATCCTTTGTAATTAAATTTTGAATGATAACATTTTGGTCACAATCACATTATTGGTCAACCGCCCCCGCTATATTTAAGACGTGAACTCCATAAAATCATTTTTGTGTAGTAGCTCAAAAATCACACAGGGTATATAAATTGTTTTAGGAAAATATGATGCAAAGAACTTGTGTCATTCCCTGAGGCTACCCCCTTGACGTATACACGGGACCTAGGATCACGAGTGACCCTAAGCTAACCCTGAGTTTGTATATCATAAACATACTTAAACAACTGAACATAAGATACTATGTGGAAGGTTAAAACATGAGAAAAATTGAATATGGGGAATACCCAATACTGATCTGAATATATAAATAAAATCTGAGAGTTTGGTGATACTAGTCAAAAGCTAAAGAAAAATCTAAGTTATGTCTGAAAAAAGCCTCTAACTGACTAGAGTTGTTGGGACATGCCCTCAGCTAACAATAGCAAAACTGAAATCGATATAAAAGACTAAAAGGTAAAACATGTCTATTGTTCTCGAATTACGAAGACTCACCACTAAAGTTGTTGAGTATGGATTGAAAACCGATCTACGCATGATCTGGATGCTGAGTACCTGAACCTACATCGTGAAAGGATATAGCGCAGCATGCGCCAGTACTTGGAATGTACTAAGCATGTAGGATATAGAATATAACTGAACAAATATATAAGTTGAACCAAAACACAACTTAGCATTGATATGATCTGAACAATAATGTAATTACTGAATATAACTGAAAAAGACTTAAGTGAATGTAATGACCAAGTACTGATTATTAACATGACATGCTGAGACTGAATACTGAGATGCATAACTGAAAACCTGGTCAAATGCACTAGAGTCTGATTATGGGAGCTACTGTTAATCAAAATAAAACCACGTGAGCTAAACGTGGAGTCTGATGTATACGCCTATCAAGAGGACCCAATATACCTTACCAGGGGTATAAAGTCATGACTGGCGTGATCACTAAATATAATTCCCACAGAGGGGACTTACAAACCTATGGGGGCACATAGTTGTAGGACTATGAGGGTACGTTAAAACCTAGTCCAACTCGGTGTTAAGTCTACTCCCAACTGGAAATGTGTATAATATAACATAACAAAAATTTATGGGATAGCTCAATGATCTCACATGCTAACTGAGAATGCATCATTTAAGTACTGGTAATGAAACATTAAAAATCAGAGGAATGTATATATGTTATCTAACCTAGCTAGTGTAGTTCATGAACTAAACCAATCTACACAACTAGGGTTTTGAATTTCATGCATGGACCTAAGCAACAATATTACGAAAACATGATAATCTGATTATGAACACTATAACATCTAAATCACAATAATTCTCTCAAGTTCTAGAACCCCTAGGTCTAAACAATATGTAGGGAATCAAGAATTTGATTGAATTCTACAGACCTAGTCGATGAAAGGAATCCACTAGTTGAATTCCACATACCTAGTGACAAAATTCACGGAGAAATATTTGGATTTTGGGGCTGGAACTGGAGAAACCTTATTGCGTGTTCTTGAGAAAGTTATCGCCTGATTCTTCTCTTTTTACTCTAAGTTTGATGAATTTTTGGTGAAAGAAACGCTTATGGTAGTTCTGACTAAGTTACTAGACTCAAACTAACCAAAATTACGTAGTTTAGGGGTCGTACACATAGGGTAAAATACCAAACGATCGCTGAAGTAAATGTTGTCGGGGCCGACCACGGCGCCAGTGATGGACCGTCACTAGGACCACGACCTGTTGACTAGGTCGTGTTCTGCCGGCAGTGGCTACTGGTTCCGGGGGTCCTGTCCACGAGCCCTTCAATGGACCATGTGGAGGACCACGGACCATGAAGGCCACTGTGGTCCTTCACTTGGAATGATGGTCTGCTGGCTCAGGTCCACAGACCCTCCCATGGTACGTCGTCAAGACCACGGCCCCTGGAGGGATCTTTGATTTGACGTCAAGGCCTGGGAGGTTCTGTCTCATTCCCACAAGCACCAGTACGACTCGTGTGGTGGTCCATAGCCCATGAAGGGTCTCGTGGTCCACCAATTTTGGGCTGGGTCTGAACCACAGACAAGTTGACGGGATGTGGTTCCTTTCATGGCCCGTGAACCCTATTGTGGTTCACCTATTTTATGTTTCTCTGGTCTTATGAGTTCTGAGGTGTTACAATATCTCCCCCTTGGAAAAATTCATCATTGAATGAAGTCTAACTAGCTGAGTACGGAGGGAAGGAACTGCAAATCCTACTATTAAGTGTTAGAAACTGATTCTGACTTAACTGAGTTCCAAGAACATGCAAATACGTTGAAAATGAAAGACTAAGTTGAAGAGCATGATACTAAGACTGAATTTTCACAAAAGTAAACCTAGAGACTGGAACAAAATTGGAAAGAAAAAGATGAGGATACTTGGCCTTCATGGCTACTTCAGCTTCCCAAGTAGCTCCCTCTACAGACTGACTCCTCCACATAGCCTTCACTGAAACGACTTCTTTATTTCTCAACCTTCGAACCTGATGATCAATAATTTCAACTGGAACCTCTTCATAAGTGAGACTATCTTTCAAAGCCACACTTTCTACTGGTACTATTGATGCTGGATCACCCGCACACTTCTTCAACAAGGAAATGTGAAAAACTGGATGGAATGTTGCTAGTTCTGTTGGAAACTCTAACTCATAAGCAACTTTACCAACCCTTTTCAAGATCCTGTAAGAACCTACATAACTGGGACTGAGCTTCTCTTTCTTGCCAAATCTCATCACCCCTTTCATAGGTGACACTTTAAGGAAAACCCAATCATCAACCTCAAACTCTAAGTCCATTCTCCACACATCAATGTAGGATCTCTAACGACTTTGCGCTATCTTAAGTCTATCTCTGATGAGCTGAACTATCTCCAAAACTTCATGAACCGAATCTATCTCAATCAATATTGCTTCACCTTCTTCAAACCAACCAATTGGAGATCTGCATCTACGCTCATATAATGCCTCATAAGAGGGCATCTAAATACTGGATTGATAGTTGTTATCATAGGTTAACTCTATGAGAAGTAGGTGATCATCCCAACTACCCTTGAAGTCGATCACGTAATCTGTCAACATGTTCTCTAAGGTTTGAATGGTACGTTCTGCCTGACCATACGTCTGTGGATGAAATGTTATGCTGAGATTAACCTAGGTACCAAGACCTTTCTGAAACAATTTCCAGAAATGAGAGGTAAACTGAGGACCTCTATCTGAGATGATAGACAAAGGAACCCCATGCAACCTGATTACCTCATTAATGTAGAGTTTTGCATAGTCCTCCACTGAATATGTAGTCTTCACAACCAAAAAGTGAGCGGACTTAGTAACTCTGTCTACTATCACCCAGTTGGAGTTATGTTGTCTGCGAGTACAAGGTAAACCTGTAATGAAGTCCATGTTTATCACTTCCCACTTTCACGTAGGATTGTTAATCTCTTGAGTCACACCTCCTGGTTTCTGGTGTTCTACATTAACCTGCTAACAATTAGGACACTTAGCCACACAATGTGCTATATCCTTCTTCATGTTATTCCACCGAAAGACTTCCTACAGATCACAGTACATATTAGTGGAACCTGGATGAATAGAATACCTGGAGTTATGGGCTTCTGTAAGGATCTAATGTCTCAAGTCACCCACCTTAGGAACATATAAACGACCGTGGTAGCGAAGCACACTATCTCCTACATGGAAGAAAGCCTCAACTTTCTGGTAATGAACTGCACCCTTCAATTGAAGCAATATAGGATCACTCTCTTGTTTTTCCTTAACCTCCGCTACCTATGAAGATTTTGACCCATTATGAACTGTCAGACCATCTTTCCTTCGGCCCATGTTTCAAAGCTAGCAAAAAGTTTGAGCCTTCGGGATCTCTCTTGAATGGCGGTTGATCAGTCCTTTTCTTCTGTATCTCATATATTCATAAGGCAAACTCCTAAGAGAGCAAGCCAGCCAACATTTTTTGCTAATTCCTTCCTTTCTTCCTCAACATGCTACACTACCCATAGATAGTCTGCTAAGAACATTAACTACTACATTGGCTTTACCAGGATGGTAAAGCACATTCATGTCATAATCCTTGAGGAATTCAAGCCATCTCCTCTGGAGAAGATTCAACTCCTTTTGGGTGAACATATATTGAAGGCTCTTATGGTCTGTGACCACATCTACGTGACACCATACAAGTAATGTCTCCAAATCTTTAGGGAGAATATTACGGCTACAAGCTCGAGGTCTTGAGTTGGATAGTTCTTCTCGTGCACCTTAAGCTTTCTAGAAGCATAATCTATAACCTTACCTCGCTGCATCAACACACAACTTAGGCCAACTCTGGATGCATCACAATATATCACATATTGTATGAACCCTCTAGTAGAGTCAAAATGGGAGTTATAGTCAACCTAGTTTTCAGTTCTAAGAATCTTTTCTCACAGTCATTTGACCACTGAAACTTAAACTTTTAAGTCAACTTAGTCAATGGAGAGGCTATAGATGAAAATCCCTCCACAAACCTTCTATAATAACTCACTAAACCCAAGAAATTCCTGATATCTGTAAGAGAGGTGGGTTTGGGCCATTGCTTCACTGCCTTTATTTTCTGAGAATCCACTAGGATCCCTTTGCTAGACACTATATGCCCAAGGAAAGCAACTTATTGTAACCAAAACACACATTTCCTAAACTTAGAGAACAACTAATGATCTTTGAGAGTTTGCAGAACGACCCTCAGAAGAGTTGCATGTTTTTCCTCATTCCTAGAGTAAATGAGGATATCATCAATAAAGACGATGACGAACAAGTCCAAATACTACTTGAACACCATGTTCATCAAATCCATGAAAGCTGCAGGAGCATTGGTTAGTACAAAAGACATAACTACAAATTTATAATGACAATTTTGAAGGCTTTCTTCGGGATATCACTATCTCTGACTCTGAGCTGATGATAATTGGATCTGAGACTATTTTTGAAAAATTACTAGCACTCTGAAGTTGGTCGAACAAGTCATCAATCTTGGAGATATGGTACTTATTTTTTATTGTGACTTTGTTCAAATGCCGACAGTCAATGAACATCTTGAGAGAACCATCTTTCTTTTTCACAAATAACACTGGAGCATCCCATGGGGAAATATTGGGTCTGATGAAGACCTTATCTAGAAGGTTTTTCAACTACTCTTTCAATTCCTTAAGCTAAGCTGGAGCAATTCTATAAGGAGGAATCGAAATAGGCTGGGAATATGGAGGGAGATCAATTAAGAAGTCGATTTCCCTATCGGGAGGAACTCTGGGAAGATCTTCTAGAAACACTTTAGGGAACTCATTTACTGCTGGGACTGACTCAAGAGTTGGGGTCTCAGAGCTGGAATTCTTAACCTGAACTAGATGATAGATATACCCCTTGGAACTCATCTTTCTATCCTTAAGGTAAGAGATAAACCGACCCATAGGCACTGAGTTACTACCCTTCCATTCTAAGACTGGTTTGCTTGGAAACAGAAAATGAACAATCGTAGTTCTACAATCGACTGAGGCATAACAGGAATGTAACCAATCAATGCTTAGAATGATATCAAAATCTACCATTTCTAACTCTACAAGATCTGCCGAGGTGACTTTCTGAGAGATTGTGACAAGTCAATTTCTATATACCCGTCTAGCTATAATAATTGGGTCACCAACTGGAGTAGAGATTGAGAAGGGTTCTGAGAGAATTTCTGGACTGACACCAAAGTTCATTGCTATATACGGAGTTACAAAGGACAGAGTAGCCCTTGGATCTAGCAAGGTATAAACATCTAAATGAAAGACTCGTAACGTACCAATGACTATATCAGGAGAATCTTCCTGGTCCTGGAGAGTATACAACTTGTTATTGCACTGACTGCCACCTGTACCAGATGAAATACCCTGCTGAGTTGGGAGACCTACTGGTGCAGCTGAAACTATAGATTGAACCCTATTAGTTTTAACCCCCTGTCCCTGTTTAGAAGAAGGGAAATCTCTCAAATTGTGGTCAGACTTACCATACCCAAAACATCTTTCCTTTCATGCAAGACACTCGTCTGAATGGTTCTTACCACACTTTGGACAAGTTGGGTAGGTTTCGTTACCTGAAACACTCCCTTGAGATTTAGAGCATGATGCCCTACTTTTTTTATCTTGTTGAAACTTGGTAGATGGAGCACTAGCTGATTAAGCCTCTAGAGCTGAAGACCTTTACTGAAACTGTGAGCTATTTCCACCACCTGATTTATGTTGAGAGTACTCATAGTTCTCTGTTCTAGCCTTTTTGTTGTCCTTATCTAGTTCTCTAAGCTTATCTCCCTTAACCTTCTGAGCATGAGTCATGAGCCTAGAGATATTCATGTCCTCTAACAACATAGCATTTATGCACTCTATCTTTACCAAGTCAGATACCCAAATAGGAACTTACTCATTTGTGCCCTAGGATCGCCAACTATATGTAGAGCATACCTGGAGAGCTGGGTGAACTTAAGTCCATACTCTTGGACTGACATTGAACCTTGTCTCAAATTTATAAATTCTTGCGCCTTTGCGTCTCTCAACTCTCTTGAGAAGAACCTATCCAGAAAAGCTCTAGTGAAACACTTCCAAGTCACAGGAGTTGCATATATACCCCTATTTTCTTTCCACTACGTAAACCAAATGTGAGCTACATCCTTAAGCTGGTAGGATCTCTTCCCTATCATTTTCGGTCACTTGCATCACCCAATTTTTTTTTCTTAACCTCATTAATAAAGTTTCGTGAGTCCTCACCAATCTGCGACTTTAGAAACTCAGGTGGATTCATCCTAACAAAATCTCAAACCCTGGCAATTGCTGACCCAACATTAGTGTTAGTAGGAACTGGGGCCTGTTGATTGTTATGATTGGCCACACTCTGAGCCAAAAGCTAGATAGCATTTTGAAACTCTGTTTTCAAAACCTTATGGTCTGGAATCGGAGGAACTACACCAATATTGTATGCATTAGCATTCCTTATGTAAGCTCTACGAGGAGGCATGATCTAAAATGCATAGTGACAAATTAGAAATGAAAAGTTGGATCATACCTCACGCACGATAAGAGTAGCAAAGCGAGTGAAGTTTCTTTCTAAAATGCGTCATAGCCTCCTTCTCATTAGATGTGTTGCACTTCACACCCATGAGAAGGACACTACTTAGTACGGCTTTCAAACATCCTAGGATTCTTAAACCTATTGTTATGATACCAGTTTGTCACGCTCCGAGGCTACCCCCTTGACTTAAACATAGGACCTAGGATGATGAGTGACCCCAAGCTAACCATGAGCTGGCATATCATAAGCATACTTAAACTACTAAACATAAGATACTATGCGGAAACTTAAAACATGAGAAAAACTGAATATGGGGAATAACCAATATGATCTAAGTATATAAATAAAATCTAACAGTTTAGTGATACTAGAGAATCACTCAAAAGCTAAAGTTGAATCTAAGCTATGTCTGAAAAAGCCTCTAACTGACTAGAATTGATGGGACATGCCCCCAGCTAACTCTAGCAAAACTGAAATTGAAATAAATAACTAAAAGGTAAACCATGTCTATTGTCCTTGAAGTATGATAACTCACCACTGAAGCTGCAGAGTATGGATCAGGAACCGATCTACGCGTGATTGGATGTTGAGTACCCAAACCTACATCGTGAAAGGATGTAGCGCGTAGTATTCATCAATACTTGAATTGTACTGAGCATGCAGGATATAAAATATAACTGAATAAATATATAAGTTAAACCAAAATATAACTGAGCATTGACATGATCTAAACAGTACTGTAAATACTAAATATAACTGAAAAAGACTTAAGTGAATGCAATGACCAAGTACTGATTATTAACATGACATACTGAGACTATATACTGAGATGCATTACTGAAAACTTGATCAAATGCACTAGAGTCTGACTATGGGAGCTACTGTTAACCGACATAAAACCACGTGAGCTAAACGTGGAGTCCGATGTATACGCCCCATCGAGAGGACCCAAAAAACCTTGCTAGGGGTATAAAGGCATGAATGACGTGATCATTAAATATAATTCCCACAGAGGGGACTTACAAACCTACGTGGAGCATGTAGTTCTGGGACTGTGAGGGTATGCTGAAACCCAGTCCAACTTGGTGTTAAGTCTACTCCCAACTGGAAATGTGTACAATATAACATGACTGAAATATACTGGATAGCTCAATGTTCTGACATGCTAACTGAGAATGCAACATTTAAGTACTGGTAATGAAACATTCAAAATCTGAGGCATGTATATCTGTAATCTGACCAAGCTAGTGTAATTCATGAACTAAACGAATCAACACAAGTAGGGTTCTAAATTTCATGCATGAAACTAGGCAACAATGTTATGAAAACATGATAACCTGATATGAACACTATAATATCTAAATCACAACAATTCTCTCAAGTTCTAGAAAACCTAGGTCTAAACAATATGTAGGGAGTCAGAATCTAACTGAATTCTAGGGACCTAGTGGATGAAAGGAATCCCTTTGTGAAATCCCACCTACCTGGTGACGAAATTCACAGAGAAACCTTGTGGCGTGTTATTGAGAAAGCTATCACGTGATTCTTCCCATTTTTCTCTAAGACTGATGATTTTTTGGTGAATGAAATGCTTAGGGTAGTTTTGACTAAGTTACTCGGCTCAAACTTACCAAAACTACATAGTTTAGGAGTTAAACGACATAGTTTAGGTGTCCTACGCATAGGGGAAAAGACCAAACGACCCCCAACTTAAAATTTATCAAGGCCGACCACGGTGCCAATGACGGACCGTCAATAAGACCACGGCCCATTGACTGGGTCGTGGTCTGTTGGCAGTGGTTATTGGTTTCAAGGGTCCTGCATACGAGCCCTACCACGGACCTTGTGGAGGACCACAGACCGTGAAGGCCACCTGGTCTTTCACTTGGGCTGGTGGTCTGCTAGCTCAGGTCCATGGAGCTTCCCACGATCTGTCGTCAAGACCACAACCCGTGAAGGGCTCCGTGGTTTGACGTAAGGGCCTGGGAGGTTCTGTCTCACTCCCACGAGCAACAGTATAGCTAGTGTGGTGGTCCACAGCCGGTGAAGAGTCCTGTGGTCTACCATTTTTAGACTGGGTGTGAACCACAAACAGGTTGATAGACCGTGGTTCCTTTCACGGCCTGTGAATCCTGTCGTGGTTCACTTATTTTCTGTTGTTCTAGTCTGATAAGTTCTGAGGTGTTACAACTTGACTGAGAAGACAGTGGTAAGTAAAATTGATCCACGACATACCATCTATTATATTAACTCAGTCGCCTTTGTAACGGGTTCTAAGAAAATTTGAACACCCTTTGTCACTAAGTTGAGCAGAGCATTATTTTGAAATAATTTTGTTGTTAATTTACTTTCTCTTTGTTCTAAACAAATCCAAAGCCGTTCGGATATGTGGTCTACAATCATCGATCTCATTTTTTTCCAATACCTAATGTGAGGGGGAGCATGAGCATGTCCATAATTGAAGTAAATTTCTTCCTCGACCATCAATTTTGTACTCAAAATAATTACAAAATTTACACAAATAATAACGACATTCAAAGTAATAAAGTTATAGCTAAAGGATATGAATTAAAACTATGGGGCGTAGCTAAAGTGGATCCACAATTTTGAAAAAGTTGTACACTAATTAAATTAAAATGGAATTAATGTTTTTTCCAAAACAACATTTTTTTGTTTTTTCCAAAACAACATTGTTGAAGAAGACACACAAATTTTGAAAATTCATGTGACACAGTTGGAAGAGTTAATGTTCACACTTTGTTTACATACGTTTTTGGTTTAATCTCTATCTCTTTTTCTCTCACGTATAAAAGGCTTGTCTAAGTCAAGTTTCTTTTATGTTGCTACTCAATCTCATTCTATATATAGGTGTGTCTATGCATTTAATTTATTCAAACTAATCAGACTTTATTACTTTATTTTTACAGTTTTTAGAATTCAAAGCTTTTGATTCTTGATTTTTTGGTAGAAAATTCTTATTCAAGTTAGTGTTGTTATTGTGAAGAGCATCTTTAATATACATATATTCTTGTGAATTTTCATTGATAATAGAAATTGTGTATTTTGAATTCGGTGTGGAAGATAGATTCAGGGGATGGCTCTGTTTCAAAGAGTGATGTTGATATTGTTATCATTATGGAGGAAGAGGAGGAGGAGGAGAATGATCCTGATATTTTTATCATTGAGGAGAAAGCAGTTTCAATGTTGAATGCAACAAATGAGGTTTTTTATTCTAATTCAAGCATCTGTAGGACAATAAACAAATTCAAAAAGTTTACTGATACAACCTCATATTCTGAGTTAGAATTTGAATCTTCAATGGATGCTCTTCAAAAGAATTAGAAGAAGATTCTTGAAGGGTATGAGTTTTTGAAGTTTATTGTTGACTCAATAAAAAAATGTCGGTGATCATAATAAAGTCACTCTTCCATAAGAGAAATAACATGTTTTTGTCAAAGAAGAAATTCCTTTAGTGTTTAATTTGAAGATGAGGAACCTCTTCCCCCAGAGAAGGAAGAATGAGTAAACGAAATTGAAGATCTTTTTTACCGAAATGGGCATATGTGTCTTGGAATCACATATTGGGTTTATGAATCCAACAATTTTGCCTATGCAAAGTGGACCACTAAGTGACTGTCAAATGGTGAACCACAGTTTTTTTCTAGATGAACAAACTAAACTAATTTGTTTAGTTTGTTCATATGTCCAGTTGGAGAGTAAATGATATCTTCTCTTCTTTTGTAAGTATACGAGTTTTGTTCTATCAAGCACTTTTATTTTCAAATATTTTCTAAACTCTACTCTCCAATTTATTTATGTTTTAGTCTTAAATTCTTTAACTTATGTGTCATCTTCAGGCTCAGGGAACTTAAGAAGGTACAAAAGAAAATATTTTGAAGAATCGCATCACTCTTGGATGTTTACGTCTTCAGAGTTTCTGATTCTTTTACAACCCAAGATTCTCTTATTTAAATAGTAGGAGTTGTGTGTGATTTAGTTCCCGAAACTGCTAAAGCTACAATGTATCCTCATCAACATGGAGGATTTGAGTTCATGAAGAGTAACATAGCTAGAGATATAAATATTGAGAGGCTGAGATAGCCCCTATATAAGAGTAAGGGAGAATGCATAATCTCACACCCTCCCTTACTCTCATAGTTCAGGTAAAATAATGCATCCTCCCTTACTCTCAGATAGAGGCTCTCTCAGCCTCTCAAGATTTATATCTCTAGCTATGTTATTCCACATAAACTCAAATCCTCCACATTGATGAGGATACGTTGTCGCTTCGGCACTTTGGGGAACTAAATCCCACATAGTTTCGACTACATAAATAGGAGAATCTTGGGTTGTAGAAGAATCAGAAACTCTGAAGACGTAAACATCCAAGAGTGATGTGATTCTCCAAAATATTTTCTTTTGTACCTTCTTGAGTTATCTGAGCATGAAGATAACACATAAGTTCAAGAATTTAAGAGTGAACCATAAATAAATTGAAAAGTAGAGTTTACAAAATATTTGAAAAGAAAAGTGCATGATAGGATAGAATTCGTATACTTATAAAAGAAGGGAAGACATACTTGCTCTCCAAATGGACATATGAACAAACTGAATAGAAAATAATTAGGTTTATTTTAGACTTTCAAAATGACAAATATATTTAGTAAGGACTACAAGTATTTTTGAGAAACAGGAAGTAGTGTGATGTATCATGAGCTTATGGCCCAAAACAAAGGATTATTGCAATTAACCAAGCATGTTTTTGTCGATATGATGCTTTTGGTGTAATATGCAGGGAAAGATATTTGGAATTAGTTAAAGGAGAAAATTCAGGAATTGGAGATTAAATGGCTGAGGATAGAAGCTTATACGAGCCATGGACCCCTATACGAGTTGTCAACTTAGTCGTGAACGTGATCTGTGAGAGGAGAAGCCAAGTGCAAGTCAAGAAGACCTTATACGGTCCGTGGTGACTTATACGACAAGGTTAGGGGCTCGTAAATTTTCAGACCAAATCACGTCAAATTCTAATCAAAAGAATAACTAAACGAGATGTTGGGCAATCGGTGGTGTCCTATACGGTTTGTAAAGATGCTCGTGAGAAGATGGGAGAAAGTTAAACAAATTTTCCCAAGAGAAGAAGATTACAAAGGGATTAACAGGCCATGAAGATCTTCACGGGCTGTCTACCATCCTGTGAAAGAAGGTGACTCAAATATTTTCCTACTTCGATTAGGATTAATCTCTGAGACTATAAATAGTTACTTAGGGTTTTATTAAAATATGATTCACGTTTCGAGACAAGTTTTATTGCTAAAAATAATAGATTTCTTGCTTTTTCTTATCTTTGGATAATTGATCAACGTTTTGATCCTAAGTTTCAGCTCTTAATCAAAACTGAGTGAATTTCATTATCGTAAGTATTTTACTTCTTATTCTTCGTCAAAGTTTCAATACTATTTTCTTGAGAACATGTAACACCCTTAAATACTAAAACCAATATTTACATTTCGATACACCATTCCTTAATTACTTTAGTATGTTTTATTCTCATTTTAGGAATTTGAAATTTGGTGATATTTGAAATTTTGCCTACAATAACTTGTGCGGTAATTTAAGGGATTGTATTGGGTATTTATGTAATATATTAATTATTATTACCTATAACTTGATAGGGAGGTGAGGTATATACATATAGGTATATATATGTATACAATTTGAGCAGCCAACTTTTTCTTCCAGCTATATATGTTAAGTGATAAACATCACTTTTATAACAAATATTTTCACACCTCCTCTATAAGAATTCATTTTCCTTAACTCTAAGAAACCTTGAGAACTTTATCTAACCATATTACTCACAAAATCACAAGAAAACCTGGGTCCTTTTAGCTGGAAGTCGAGACACACCCTATTTTTTGGTGAGTAATCAAAATCTATTTTTGACCTGAGTAGTGTTTAGTATTTTTAGCATATCTCATTTTGTTTTTCAGTGAATAAATATGATTAGGAAAGATAACACACACACACACACACACATATATATATACCTACAATTCTTATGTTTATGTCGAAATCTAATTTTGTTGTTATAGATTCAAAATATAAGACGCAACATAGGACAAGTTATGTCCAGATTTCTGATTTAGAAATCTTGTATGTTCAATTGTTAGTGTTTTGATTATATATTTTTGTACAAAACTTATTTTGTGATGATTCTGGATTATTTTTAACCTTAACAGATATACCTACATCTTTCATGAAAGATATAAAGTCTATTTTTTGCATTTTCCTTTTCAAAACTAAGTTACGACATGAGGTACCAAGGTGGACAAATTTATTGTTTTGGGAGCATAGTATTATTTGTACAGGCTAGGCTTGCTTGTGATGATAATCCTGTTTTACATCAACATCCTGAGCTACTAGAAATTAAAGAAGTTATTTAATTTTATTTTTAAGGTTGTATATACTCATGTACAAGTTGAGGACCTTGATACGTTGGTTGATCTATGGTTTGAACTCTTGAAGTTGTGTTGGACGATTTCTATGCTAAACTAAGGTTTGTGTATAAACTTGTACTGGTACTCTTGTTATGTATGGTAGAAAGTTTTTCTTGGTTCCTTGGTTACTTCTCACTTTGCATTTTCGTGTTGGTATCCTTTGAGACTTTCAAGACACTTGTGTAACTCACCCACTTGTACGGATTATTTGATCACCTGGCATTCTTGCTGGGACTTTTCCCTTCTTGTGGCTGTTACTTTGTCACTATTGGCATGCCTCTTGATTCGGATCATTTGTCATCTTGACTTTGGATTTTTAGTTCATCTTAAGTATGGAAGTTGTACATTTTAAGTACGAACTAGAAAGCAATTTTCAATATGGTTCTTGGTTCTTTTGATTATTAGGCTTTGATCCTTCTTGATATAGGGCTTCATTCCTTCTTGATACTTGATTATGTTTGGTCTGACAGCATGATGTATATATTGGGTGAGCCTTGTTATTTGATCTCTTGCGAAATGGTGCTATGAGCGGTCTTGACACTTAGATCTTTAAATATCGAACTTGATACTCTTGACATATTGTTTACTTGATTTATTTATTTATTATGTTTCAATTGTGATGCCCATGACTTTAGAAAGGTAAATTGGTAAATTTAACTGCTCTACGCCTATAGTTTTTACACCACTAAGCTTTATGCTTAGCAATAGTTGTTTCTATCGTAGGGAATGTTCGAGGGGATACCTGAAGCTGGCCATTCGAGATAGATTTTTTGAGAGCTTTAAGGAAGATCACATTTGCATATAGTCATCTATATTTTGTATAAATCTTAGGACCTGTACATGATCTATGTTATGTACATTTAGATGAAATTTTGAAGGCTGATTTCATCATGTCACCATGGGTTGTAATATAAGTATGACTAAATGTTTTGTTGTTTGGGGGTGTGTAAACCCAAGTCTTGTAATGTATTAAATTTACAGTTTATTTTGAATGTTTGTATGAAGTATGAACCGGTTAAGCTTTGGTATGCTGAAGTTGGTAATGATTTTACAACGTGTGGTAGTAGTATGGATAATACACTAAAATCTCTTGGCGTATTTGTTTAAATTATTTTGAAAGATATTTCTGCCATAAATTGGAACTCTTGCTTTGTTTAAATTTGAGACCAACTAAAATTTCTAAGTGACAAGCCTTTATACCTTTCACTTTTTATTTTGGGCCAATTTCCTCTATTGGATTATAATTTATATATCTTAGTTTAATCCTTTTTAAATGTGCAAGTATTATATTGGCTTTCTTCCTAAGTAGTAGCATCCTTCTGAGAGAGGCGCTATAGAACATGAGTAGCAAAATACCACAACTAGGGTTGTGAGAACCATGACTATGTAGAAATTAGAGGATTAAGCACGAATGATCGTTGACTCATGTCTTGCATGCTTCGTTTCTATTTTCATTTTGATTGCTTTCTAATGAGTGCACATAGTAGAACCTACCTCTATTTATCACTTGCTAGAAAGAGAAGGGTGTGATTAGGAGTATCTAAAAATGAATGAACTTCATATTCTATGAACTCATTTTGAAGATTTGAGTCCGAGAGGGGATAGTTTTATCACGCCCCAAACCTACACCCTGGGCGGGACTGACACTCGAGAACCATTGCTGGCCCCAAGAGAACCCTTGGCCTGGCTTACTTACTCAGTGGAAAACTTAAACACAAGAAATAGACACAAAAGGATAACTCATGTAATGTCTTAAATAATTATTAAACTTAGCCAAAATGGCAACTCAAGTCTTAAACGTATAAAATTGAAAATGGAAAGACTAAAGAACTATAACTACTCGTCTATGAACCTCTAAAACAAAGAGGGATGTCAGGGCAAGACCCCCGATCATCCTAACAACTGAAATACTAGAAACTAATGTAAAAAGGAGCCCCTCGAAAATCAAAGAGGCTCACCAACTTACTCTGAGTGCTCAACTAGATAAACGAAGTGATGGATGTTGATCCTGGTTACCTGTGTCTGCATCATAAAATGATGTAGTCCAAATGGCATCAGTACGTTGAATGTATGAGTATGCGAGGGGAATACTAAAACATATGTAAGCTTGAAAAGAATCTGGAAGGAACACTTACCTTGGTTTTACTCAACTCATGAATAACTTAACTCAAATGCAAAGTAAAACAACAATAATGGTACAATTATACAAGGCATTTAAAACAGTATTAGCAACTCAATTTGTTAAAGAAATGCAACAACAACTCAGTTTACATATATAGTAATAT
The DNA here is from genome assembly GCA_029007595.1 of Solanum commersonii. Lineage (NCBI taxonomy): Eukaryota > Viridiplantae > Streptophyta > Magnoliopsida > Solanales > Solanaceae > Solanum > Solanum commersonii. Next base: position 5,021,803 of record JAJTWQ010000002.1, on the reverse strand, counting down.
AATATTGTGGGAGTTTCTCTAACCGACAACCACCACTATGAGCCTAAGTGATGACACAGTGTGTTGCCCACGCTGCCAAAACTATCCTATACTTTGCCGTCATATAGAACACCTTAACTAAGTGGATCCACTAGTCTATGCTAAAAAGCACTTACGGAATCATCTAAAAAGTATAATCATTTACTACCCATGATGGGTACATGGTTTACGGAGACTTGAGTTATTATGAACTCACATTCCCATATCAGTCCTCAATACTACTCCAAAATATGCTTAGCTCATATGTTTTTAAAACAAAAACTCTTTTTTTGGTTTGACATAATTACTCAAAACTTAATTTAAAAGCTCTCTTGGAAATCGGTGTTTCCCTTCTTGCTCAAATGTGAAAACATTTTTAACTATTGGGAATATTTAGTTCCCGTATAATCTTTGAAGAATTGAACTGTACTCTTACTTTTTATTCAACTCAAAGCTTAAGTCGTAAAACAAAGTTAAAACGTTTGTGAAAGACTTTTGGAAAACTTTATGAACTTCTCTTGACCTAACTCTTAGCATCTTGATTTGACTCTTAACTATCCTTGAAATGAATTATGGATTCAAGGTTCATGATCTCATGTTTATGGATGATTTCATAATATTTAGATGTACCTTAGAGTGTTGGAATCAACTACAAAACATAGGTACGTTGCTAAAGAACTAGTACAGAAAGATGGGGGAAGAATGGGAGGAACTTGCGTCCCTGGCGCTCTAAGAGGCGCGGGCGCCAGCCCTTGAATTTCAGGGAGTGACTTGGGGAGCTCGGTCTGGCGCGGCTCCCCAGAGGTCAAACTTCAGAGCCCCAGTTGGGGCACTCTGGCTGGTGCGGCGCGCCAGGCCCCTGCCCAGGTGCACTCCGACTTTTCTTTAAGAATAACGAAAGAAAATGAAGAAATAGATAGAAAATTGGAAATTGAAAAAATAAAACAACAAGCAAAAAAGGAAGTACAACAATTAGAAGAAGTAAAAAATACTAAAATAATAGAGCTAGAAAAAGAGCTAGCAATATTAAAAGAAATGTATGAAATTAAACGAAAAGAAAAAGAACAAAAAACAAAATTAGCAAATGAGATAATTAAATTTAAAGAAAAATTGCAATTAGAAGAATTAGAAAAAAAAGAAGAAAATAACCAAAATAACCTACCCAAAATAAGGGTTGATGAAATAAACGACGATGATCTAGAACAACATTCGGAAACAAGCGAAACACATACGGAACTTTTAGCAAACATAGATAATACAAAGAATTTAGAAAAAAATACAGGAGACATAGACATGGATGAAAAACCTAGCACATCAGGAGTAAAAAACCCAAAGATTTAAATCCAAAATATTATAATAAAAACTATGAATAATATGATAGAGAAAAAACTTTATGGGATAAAGGATTAAATAAAAAATGGACACCTAAACCAATAACTGAACGACATGATTTTTTAGATTTAAATTGTGTAGCAGATATAAATAAAACAATCCAATTATGGATAGGATATATATCAAAATAATTAATAGATAACAAAATAGTAATAACAGAGACACCAGGATATATAGAAAGAACGCTTATAGGAACAGTAAAATTATGGCTACAAAATTTATCAGATGAAAGTTTAAAAACTCTAAGAAGTAATAAAAAATCTAATGGAGAATTAGCTACTACAACTATAGAAATATTATATAAATATGAAGTAGCTATAAGAAATGAATTTAGTAGTATGACAACAGAAGTAGAAGAACAAAATAAAGAAAAAAATCATAAATTGGAATCTAATGACAAAACTAGCAATGTGTAATATGTGTTACATAGATGAATATACATGTGCATTTAGAGAATACTATTATAAAGGAACATATAACATAGAAGAAAGTAAAGAAATAAGAAAATTATATTTTACAAAATTACCAGAACCTTTTAGTTCAAAAATAATAAAAAGTTGGAATGAAGCAGAATTAACATATACCTTAGGAGCTAGAATGAAATTCTTGCAACGATGGTTTATGAAACTATGTGAAAAACATAAAGAAGAAATAAAAATGGAAAAAATATTAGTAAAAAACTTGGCATGTTGCAAAAATAAAACAACACCTCAATTTGGTTGTACGGATAGGTATTATAAAAATAAAAGGAAATATAATAAAAAATACAGATCAAAATATAAATATAAAAAACCGAGAAGAAGATACTATGTAAAAAACTATAAAACCAAAAGACCATATAGACCAAAAAGAAAACTAACGGAATGTACTTGTTATAATTGTGGAAAATTAGGACATATAACTAGAGATCATAAATTACCTAAAAATCCAAAGAAAAAACAAATATCAGAAATAATAATAGACAATGAAAAATATACAAAAATAGAATATGTAGATTATGAATTAAAAAGTGAAGATAGCATATATGAATTATCAGAAAACGAAATAGACGAAATGGAAAATAATTCATTAACAGAATTAGATAATGAACAATATATAAATGACTGAAATAGATATACTGTAATAACCCTCCAGGTCATTTTAAAATTAAAGCATTCATTCCATCATTTAGAGCATTCCTGTAGCGACCCCAAGTCATTTATGACTTGCTGGCACTGACTATTCGGTGGCCTGGTCGTTCGTTTGGGTTTTAAGCCCGTTTCCCTATTTTGGATATTTTATAACTTGAAAAGCTGACTTCGGTCATAAATTCAGGTAAACAACCTCAGAATAAAATTCTGGCGATTCCATCAGCTCCGAAATGGCCAAATTAGGCTAGTAGCATAGTCAACACGAGTATCCAGACAATCGGTACAAGTTTAGGGTCATTTGACGTTTTTGCCCTTGAAATTTGGCTTATAGTTGACTTTGGTCAACCTTCCTAAAAAACATGCTCAGATGAAAATTCTGACAGCTTGGTTAGCTTCGGAATATCGATTTTGGTCTAGAACCACCCTTCGTTCACTTCCTGAGGCTTTAGATGCCCGTTGTGGAATCTGGCTCAAAATAATACTGGGTGTGGGACCCACTTTCATCAAACAGATCTCCAATGGTAATTTCGACATCACCGTTGAGTCCAAAATATCATTTCCAATCAGATTCCATATATGATTTGTGTTTTTCCGACTCCGAATGAGTCCGGAACGTCAAAATTTAAATTTGAAGAATTGTTGAATTCTAACGCGGTGGTGACGTGGCAGAGCCACGTGGCTGAACGACGCGACGCCACGTGGCAGCGTGTTGAAATCTTGAAATTTCCAGATTTAAGGACGATTTTCGTCCATTTTTTTTCCTCATCTTCAAACATAGATATCTCCTCCATTTTAAGCTCAAATTAGGTGATTCAAAAGGCGAATTTCAAGAGAATTTCGTGGGGAATCTATTGGTGGGCTCAGAAATGTGAGGGTAGGCTTTGTTAGAGGTAAGGAATTGAATTCAGCTACTGCTAGAGTGATTTTCGGAATGAATTTTTGTTGAACTTTGAAAGGTTAGATCTTGATCATCTTAGGTTCGTTTTTAGTCATTCTTGCAGCTAACTTGTAACGTTTTTCGTAAGGATCGTTGTGGTATAATTTTTTTGGATTGGAAGGGTCTCGTTTTTCCAAAATTTGATGATCAAGAGGCTGCCAAGTCTTAAGTTAGGACTTAATGATGATTTTAATTGTTTATTGATTTTCTTAAGTATGGAGGGGTTTGGGTGTCGAGCATGCTAAATTTCTATAATTCATGCCTTAGACCTTATTTCGAAAATTGTTGGACTCTGAAAGCATGACTCTTGATATTATTAAACATCCATATCTTGTGGTGTATATTATAATAATGATTTGAAGTATGTTTGGCCTTAGTCTAGACTTAGACTAGTGTTGCCATAGACTTGCGAGGTTTCAGATGCCGTGGGGCCGTAGAACTTTTTTCGACGTCGTTTCAGACGGTTAGCTCCTTGTAGACTGATATAGCAGACTCGAGTCTGATAATCTGAGCCTTAGCTAGGCGGTAACTCAGCTTATGACCTTATATCCATAATGCCCTAGTTTTCTATCGGCTACAGATATCCGGTTAAAGTTCGTGGTGTAGCTTACTCACTTTTGGATACTTCTTCGGCGATTTGTGGTATATGAAGGTCGAACTCAGCTTAAGTTTTTGCGCTTAAGATTTGGAGGCAATACTTGTATGGAGTTCGATGTGAGATCTATACTGGTCACAGGAGCCTTCAGTACAGCGTCGTTGGATTGAGCTCCTGAAGGACTATGACCTCTCTATTCTCTACCATTCGGGCAAGGCGAATGTAGTAGAGATTGCCTTGAGTCGAAAGGTGGTGAGTATGGGTAGTCTAGCCTTTCTTTCTACTACGGAGCGACCATTAGCTTTGGACATCCAGTCCTTAGCTAACCGGATGACACGGCTTGATATCTTTGATTCTCTGTGTGTACTAGCTTATGTGGATGCTCAGTTATCTCTGCTGGATCGGATTCGCAGCCGTCAGTTTGAGGATGAGGACTTAGTGGCACTTCGAGATCGAGTTTTGGGAGGCGACACTGGCCTGGCTACCTTAGATTTAGATGAGGTTTTAAGAGTTGGTGATCGACTTTGTATTCCAAGAGTTGGGGGTTTGATTCAGATGATTCTTACCGAGGCCCATGACTCTAAATATTCTATTCATCCGGGCACAGCTAAGATGTATCGGGACTTGAGACAGCACTACTGGTGGAGCGGCATGAGGAGAGATATTGCAGATTATGTATCGCGTTGCTTGAGTTGTCAGCAGGTTAAGGCCGAGCATTTGAGGCCTGGTGGCAAGCTTCAGAGATTACCCATTCCTGAGTGGAAATGGGAGAGGATCACCATGGACTTCGTTGTAGGATTACCCCGCACTTTCCGTGGTCTTGATAGTATTTGGGTCATCGTGGATCAATTGACCAAGTCAGCATACTTCATTCCTGTCCATACTTCCTACAGTGCTGAGAGGTTAGCCCGTATCTACATTCGAGAGGTGGTTCATCTTCATGGTGTTCCTGTTTCCATCATCTCATACCGGGGCCCACAATTCACATCTTGCTTCTGGAGGACCTACCAGGATGAGTTGGGTACCCGTGTTGACCTTAGCACAGCTTTTCACCCGCAAACTGATGGTCAGTCGGAGCGTACGATTTAGGCTCTTGAGGACATGTTGCGGGCTTGTGTTATGGATTTTTGGGGTCAGTGGGACCAGTATTTGCCTTTGGCAGAGTTTGCGTACAACAACAACTACCACTCGGGTATTCAGATGGCACCATTCGAGGCCTTATATGGTAGGCGTTGTCGCTCTCCAGTTGGTTGGTTTGAGTCTACAGAGCCCAGACCGCGCGGTACAGACTTGATGCGAGAGGCTTTAGATCATGTGAGGGTGATATAGGATAGGCTCAGGACAGCCCAGAGTAGACATTAGAGTTATACAAACCGTAGGCGTCGACCGTTGAAATTTGTTGTTGGTGATAGAGTATTCCTCCGTGTGTCACCCATGAAGGGTGTAATGAGATTTGGGAGGCGAGGCAAGCTTAGCCCCAGGTATATAGGTCCTTTTGAGATATTGAAGACAGTTGGGGAGGTTGCATATGAGTTAGCTTTGCCCCCGGCCTTTTCAGCTATTCACCCAGTTTTTCATGTTTGGATGTTGCGCCGGTATATTCCAGATGAGTCCCATGTGATTCAGTATGATGCAGTTGACTTGGATAATAGTTTGAGATACATTAGGGAGCCAGGTTCTATTTTGGCCAAAGATGTCAGACGATTGCGTTCCAGAGCCATTCTTGTGGTTAAGGTCCATTGGAGACATCGTCCAGTTGAGGAGGCTACCTGGGAGACCGAGCATGAGATGCGGGCGTAGTTCCCCGGCTTATTTGAGCCTTCAGGTACTTCTTGACTCTTACTTTCGCGGACGAAAGTTCTTTTAGTAGTGGATATTGTAATGACCCTCTAGGTCATTTTTAAATTAAAGCATTCATTCTATCATTTAGAGCGTTCCTGTAGCGACCCCAAGTCATTTATAACTTGCTGGCACTGACTGTTCGATCGCCTGGTCGTTCGTTTGGGTTTTAGGCCCGTTTCCTTATTTTGGACATTTTATAACTTGAAAAGCTGACTTCGGTCAGAAATTTAGGTAAACAACCTCAGAATAAAATTCTGACGATTCCATCAGCTCCGAAATGGCCAAATTAGGCTAGTAGCATAGTCAACACGAGTATCCAGGCAATCGGTACAAGTTTAGGGCCATTTGACGTTTTTGCCCTTGAAATTTGACCTATAGTTGACTTTGGTCAACCTTCCTGGAAAACATGCTCAGATGAAAATTCTGACAGCTTGGTTAGCTTCAGAATATCGATTTTGGTCTAGAACGACCCTTCGTTCACTTCCCGAGGCTTTAGATACCCGTTGTGGAATTTGGCTCAAAACGATATTGGGTGTGGGACCCACTTTCATCGAAGCAATCTCCAATGGAAATTCCGACATTACCATTGAGTCCAAAATATCATTTCCAATCAGATTCCATATATGGTTTGTGTTTTTCCGACTCCGAATGAGTCCGGAACGTCAAAATTTAAATTTGAAGAATTGTTGAATTCTAACGCGGTGGTGATGTGGCAGAGCCACGTGAGGGAACGACGCGACGCCACGTGGCAGCGTGTTGAAATCTGGAAATTTCCAGATTTAAGGACGATTTTCATCCATTTTTTTTCTCATCTTCAAACATAGATATCTCCTCCATTTTAAGCTCAAATTAGGTGATTCAAAAGGCGAATTTCAAGAGAATTTCGTGGGGAATCTAGTGGTGGGCTCATAAATGCGAGGGGAGGCTTCGTTAGAGGTAAGGAATCGAATTCAGCTACTGCTAGAGTGATTTTCGGAATAATTTTTTGTTGAACTTTGAAAGGTTAGATCTTGATCATCTTAGGTTCGTTTTTAGTCATTCTTAAGGCTAACTTGTAGAGTTTTTCGCAAGGATCGTCGTGGTATAATTGTTTTGGGTTTGAAGGGTCTCGTTTTTCCAGAATTTGATGATCAAGAGGCTGCCAAGTCTTAAGTTAGGACTTAATGATGATTTTAATTGTTTATTGATTTTCTTAAATATGGAGGGGTTTGGGTGTCGAGCATGTTAAATTTCTATAATTTATGCCTTAGACCTTATTTCGGGAAATTGTTGGACTGTGAAAGCATGACTCTTGATATTATTGAACATCCATACCTTGTGGTGTATATTATAATAATGATTTGAAGTATGTTTGGCCTTAGTCTAGGCTTAAACTAGTGTTGCCATAGACTTGCGAGGTTTCGGATGCCGTTGGGCCATAGAACTTTTTCCGATGTCATTTCGGATGGTTAGCTCCTTGTAGACTGATATAGCAGACTTGAGTCTGATAATCTGAGCCTTAGCTAGGCGGTAACTCAGCTTATGACCTTGTATCCATAATGCCCTGCTTTTCTATCGGCTATAGATACCCGGTTAAAGTCTGTGGTCTAGCTTACTCACTTTTGGATACTTCCTCGGCGATTTGGGGTATATGAGGGTCGGACTGAAATGATTATTTATGGTAAATGGTTTGGTGATATTTTCCCGCGATATATGGTTGGATATTGATTCTTAGCTACAGCACCCGGTTAGAGTCCGTGGTTCAGCTTACTTATGTCCAGGCTTAGCTATAGTACCCGATTCGAGTCCGTGGTCCAGCTTATTTGTGATCTAATTTTGGCTAAAGTACCCGGTTCAAGTTCGTGGTCCAGTCCACCCCATGCCCCGACCTTTGGCTACAGCACCCGGTTCGAGTTCGTGGTCCAGCCCATATAGGTTGACTCATTAGTTACAGTACCTGGTTCGAGACCGTGGTCCAGCTTGCACGTGGTGCATTCCCAATTCCTTACTGAAGCTTCAGTTTAGTCTTTGATTACTCTCATCTGTAGGTTGAGGTTTTGGAGGTTGGAGATGTTCCGGTTAAAGTCCGGGACGTAGTGAGATCTTGGAATATAATTGGAAATAGTTCGGTTAAAGTCCGGAAATTGGTAATATTGTGATAGACCTTCTAGCTCCATTTCTTTACTTCAACTGCCAGTGCATCTGCCGGGCTTATGGGGGTCCGTACAGATGGTTTCTTTTATTGTACACGAGTGTACCCGTCGAGTTTATGGGAGCCCGGCAGAGTTAGTTAGATTTCTTGTCTTTGTTGCCTGTATGCTCGTGTACATTCCCACTTTTACTACTCTTTTGTCCTTGATTGTGACCCTTTATTCGCATTTCAGTTTACTTTTGCTTACCTTGCTCAGTTGGCCTATGATGCCTACTGGGTACCTATTATTTTGGTACTCATTCTACACTCTGCATCTATTTTCGTGATGCAGGTCCAAGTACTAGATATCGACGTTACTTCAAGCCAGTTGCGGTCGTGATTGGAGGCGAGGGTGAGCACACAACGTCTTGGATTTGCCCGCCTCCTTTTGTACTTACTTTTGCTTGTCTTTTGCCATTTGAGACAGCTTGTTTCTATAGTCCAGTTTTGGGACTTGTGCTTTTTGTTAGCAGCTCTATACTTGTGACTTCCAGGTTTTGGGAGGGATTCATTTGTGTATATATGTCTAGTCGCTTCCGCCCGTGTATTGCATATTCTTATTATATTTATTATTATTTTATGTTGATTGGTTGGTTTTCTACCCTAACATCCCATTACTTCGAGTTCCGAAATATGGGTCGGCTTGCCTACTAGTGGGTCATATAGTAGGCACCATCATGACCTGAGAAATTAGGTCATGACATATACAAATAATAACTAAAGAAAAATATCAAGATGAAGAATCGACAGAACAAAAAATAATATTTGATAATAATATATTTGAACAAATAAAAGGAAAAGAATTAGACCTAAGTGTAGCAAAAATATTCGAAATACCAACAATAAGAAATTGGTTTAAACGACAAAAAGAAGAATATTATGTAGTAAGTCAAAGAGAGCATATCATAGATTGCAAATACGTCAAAGGAAAGGCTAAAATACCAATAATAAACAAACGAATAATAAACAAAGAAATACAAGATATTAAGGCCAAAAATCCAATTAAATATGTACATTTAGGAGGAACGGAAATATTAATAAAAACATGTTTTAGAGAAGGAAAAGATACAACCATAGAAATATACTTAGCAGATGATAGGATCATTCAACCTATAGAAAAAAGTATAATAAGCGCAATAAAAGGTAACCTCATATACCAAAAATATAGATAAATCATTAGTATTATATTGGAAAATGTCAGGAATAGAACTAGCCCCAGGAAGTAAAAAATTTATAGCTACATGTAAAAACTTATATGTTTTAACAATAAAACATAAAATAACAGCAAAAAATAAAATAAAAAAAATAAAAATAGAACATCCCTTTGAAAGAATAGTTACGGTCATAGATAAGAATGATTATAGTTATAATGAGATTGATGTAGAAGAAGATTTAGAAATAGTAAAAGAAAGATTAAGCACATCAAAAAGAATAAACTGTGAAATACCACAAATATCATCAAAAATGAGTATCTCAAGAAGAATAGATAAAACTCCACAAAAATCAATGGAAGAAGAAAGAAAACCACATCATTACTACATAACGGGAATAATGGAACAACAAAAATATTTAATATTAATAAATACAGGACTAGAAGAAAACTATATTACAAGAGAATTAGTGACGGAAGATGAAATAATAACTACTGAACAAACATGCCCCGAACTACCAAAAGCATTAACATATACCGAAGAAACTATGGAAAAGGAAATAATCATTAGAAGAATACCAATAATAATAAAGTTTAAAGTATATCAAGGAGATGAAAATATCACTTTAGGAATAAAATGGCTAGAACAAATAAAACCATATAATCTAGAAGATAAATAGTTGACAATAAATTATGAAAATAAAAGAGTAATAATAAAAAGGACTTTAGTATGATAAAAATATGAAAATATATATACTTGCAAAAATAATAATAGAAGGATATTACAACAGATATTATACACCAATGATAGATACGGGAGCAGAAGCTAATATATGTAAATACAATTATTTACCAGAAGATAAGTGGAAAAAATTAAAAACACCGATAGTAGTAACAGGATTTAATAATGAAGGAAGCATGATCACATATAAGGCAAAAAATATAAAAATACAAATATGGGATAATATATTAACTATAGAAGAAATATATAACTTTGAATTGACTACAAAAGATATGTTATTAGGGATGCCATTTTTAGAAAAATTATACCCACATATAATAACAAAAACACAATGGTGGTTCACAACACAGTGTAGACAAAAAATAGGAGCAAAAAGAGTAAATAATAAAAAACGAAAAACAACAGAATGGATAAAAGGAAGCGAAAAAATTACACAAAAATTATAAAATATAAAAGAGGAAGATCCTAAAATAGAATTAATTATATTCTTCATAGATAAAGTAAAGATAATCGAAGATAAGTTAGAATTATTATATAGTGAGGATCTTTTACAAGGATGAGAGAAACATAAAACAAAAGTAAAAATTGAACCAATTGATAATAATAGTATAATAATCCAAAAACCATTAAAGTATAAGTTTAATGATTTAACCGAATTTAAGATACATATAAATGAATTACTAGAAAAAGGATATATACAAGAAAGCAATAGTAAGCACACAAGCCCGGTATTTATCGTATGTAAACATAGTGAACAAAAAAGAGGAAAAAGCAGAATGGTTATTGATTATAGAAATTTAAATGCCAAAAACTAAAACATATAATTATCCAATACCAAATAAAATACTAAAGATAAGGCAAATAGAAGGATATAATTATTTTAACAAATTTGATTGTAAATCAGGATTTTATCATTTAAAACTAAAAGAATAATCTAAAAAACTAACAGCATTCATTGTACCACAAGGATTCTATGAATGGAATGTATTACCATTTGGATATAAAAATGCGCCAGGTAGATATCAACACTTTATGGATAACTACTTTAAAGAATTAGAAAATTGTGTAGTATATATTGATGATATATTACTATATTCTAAACCCCAAGATGAACACATAAGATTATTAGAAAAATTCATACATGTTATAGAATATTCAAGCATAAGCCTAAGCAAAAAGAAAGCAGACATAATGAAAAGCCAAATAGAATTCCTAGGAATACAAATAGATAAAAATGGAATAAAAATGCAAACGCATATAGTACAAAAAATAATTAACTCAAATGAACAGCTAGATACGAAAAAGAAATTACAATCATTTCTAGAACTAGTAAACCAAGTAAGAGAATACATACCAAAATTAGCAGAGAATTTAAAACCATTCCAACAAAAATTAAAGAAAGATGTAGAATACCAATTTGATAAGAAAGACCAAACACAAATACAAAAAATAAAATTATTATGTAAGAACCTACCTAAACTATATTTTCCGGATGAAAATAAAAAATTTACTTATATAGTAGAATCAGACGCCAGTGAAAAAAGTTATGGATGAGTATTAAAATATAGGTATGGAGAAGAAAAAATAGAACATCATTGTAGATATTATTCAGGACCATTTACTAATGCACAAATAAGATGGGAAATAAATAGGAAAGAACTATATTCGGTATCTAAATATTTATTATCATTTGAACCATATATTGCATATAACGAATTTATTATAAGAACAAATAATACACAAGTAAAATGGTGGTTAATAAAAAAATACAAGACTCGGTAACAACAAAAGAAATAAGGAGATTAGTATTAAATATATTAAATTTTACATTTACAATTTAAGTAATAAAAACTGATAAGAATGTTATTGCAGACTACCTATCACGACAAAGCTACTGAGGCTGAGACTGAGGAAGAAGATACAATATAAAAGATACTCAAAGTCACTACTACACTTTGTACAAAAGTGGATAGTATGGACAACGAGATACAAAATTTAAAGACTAATGAAGATAATCTGAAGTCTAAAGCTAGTCAGCAGCACGACTATAAAAATGTGGAGCTACGTCGATCGAAAGACGAAAAAAACCCAAAGCTAAAAGGAGACGATGGGAAACTCCTTAAAACCCATAATGTTTGTTTAAATATAGCTACAGGTACAAGCAAACAAGTTAGCGATAAACAACATAAAAATGCGAACTTAAACCAGCTATTCAAAAAACTATTCACCCAAAGGACACCTAGACATATGTCAATGGAACCACAAACATCTATATACGTAGATAGTTTGCAAAACCAAAATGAGAAAAAGACATATAACTACATCACAAGAACCTATATCGAAAATATACATAAAATCCAAACTTATTTAAACCTTAACCCCAAATCAACTACAAAAGAATCAAATCAGGATTATTTGACACAAAAGTTACAAGGATATAACAAGTTAATTGCACAACCAAAAACTAACGCTAATTTAGTAAGAACATATTACAACTACGGACTGTTAAATACCGTATACACATACGACGGAGAAGAAGTTAGTGGAATACCAGAACTACATAAAGCATTCGTCACATACAAAAGAGTTACAATAGGAAATTTATTTTATATGAAATTCTATACAGCACCAGCGGAGATATTATACGAGGAAATAAAACCTCCAATACAGGTTATCAAGATAGGAGTAACTAAAGATATGATTATACCCAAGGACATCGAACAACAAGAAGAGATATGCAAAATAAAGATACCAAGTTTTTATGCCAACAAAAGAATAATTGGTATATCAACTATCATACAGGAGCTAGCAAACAATTATTTAAACGAAAATGCTATATGGAGCTACTATACAAGAGATCAGCTAATGATTTATTCCAATTCAAGGGAGCTAAGAAAAGCATATATGGATGAAGTCCAGAGATGAATTTTGTCATTTCTTAAGCTAGAAGAATGACCTAAGAGGCGAGCACTAAAAGCGGGATTTATTTTGGCAGAGTTATTAACCAGATATTGCAAGCTAATTGGTCACAAATATCCTGACCACATATGTTTAAAATGCAACGGAGAAGATAACATAATTCCAGACGTCGATTAAGGGTAAAAGAAGACAATGAAGATAAGAAACAGACAGACAAGATAAGATATGGACAAGATAAAAAGAAGATAAGATACAAGATGGCAAACAAAATAAACGTGAATAAATAGGTAGATGTAATGTAATGTAATGTAAAGCTCTCTGTGTAAAGTAAGAATAATAATCATAGTAGGTAGACATTAAAGTAAGTAGTAAAAGTCATAAAATAGGTATGGTATGTGTCATAAAGTAAGTGTACAAGTGTAAGGTATCATGAGTAATTTATTTTAAAGATTTTATTATAATATTCTTTTGTTAAGTGTCTTAAGCTACCATTTTTCGGTGCGAAATTTAATGTAATAATATTTATTGTAATATTCTTTCGATAGTTGTTTTAATCTGAATATTTCTTTAATAGTATTTATGATATATTCTAGATATAACATATCTTGGGTTCTTTGGTACATATATAAATTTTCCTTCATTAATTGTTCTAATAGTTTTATCTCTTCCATAGATTCTATCCAATATTGTCAATATTCATAGTTCATTTTAATCTGAATTTATTTCTAAATCGTACCATTCTATTATTTCATAGTCTAGATTATGTAGGTCTATTTCATATCATTGCTGGTTTAATATATCTTCTGATTCGTTATCATTAAATATTTTTTCCCATATAATTCTTCTTAATTCAATTATTTTTATATCTTTAAGTATATATAAGATTAAAGTTTCATAGTTTTTTATCATTTCATCATGAACGTATGTAGTCATGTTTTTTCTCATGCAGGTTTTTTATTTCAAATTATTCCTTCCTATCATATTCATAATTGATTAAATTCATAGTAGATCATTATAAACTAGATTATTTGTTTATCATGTTCTCCTATCATTACTAGCATCGTACTATAGCGGATATTTCCTTCTTATCAGCGCCCCAACTTTGTTTACTCCCCTAAACGGCTTCCTCGCCTACCGGTTTCAACATTAGGATGGCATAGTATAGAAGCTTTCTCCCTGTTTCCAGTATGCTAATAAACTAGAAATCATGATTCAAATAATTCTAATACATAATAACTAACATAAATTTATTCAATCATATATATGATATTCAGGAATATATGAAATTAGTTTTGCATATTTTTTGAACAATATACCTTTGCCTCTTGCTTAGCCATGCTATCTGAAATATCTGATCGGATTTTAGATTTTTCCATTAGTATTTTAAATATTTATCTTGAGAGAGTGTTTTCTGAAAGAGGATTTTTATTTAGGCGTTGCCTCCCTTTTTAAGTTACATATATGTTCCTTTATATAGGAAGGATTTTCATACTACACTATAATAATGTACTACTATTCACTTTAACACTTGTCACCTAATAAATCACACCCTATACCATCCCTTACACTTTCCCATCATGATACCTTACACTTGTACACCTACTTTATAACACATACCATACCTATTTTATGACTTTTACTACTTACTTTTAATGTCCACCTACTATGATTATTATTCTTACTTTACACAGAGTGTTTTACATTACATTACATCTATCTATCTATTCACATTTATTTTGTCTGCCATCTTGTATCTTATCTTCTTTTTATCTTGTCCATATCATATCTTGTCTGTCTGCTTCTTATCTTCATCGTCTTCTTTTACCCTTAATCGACGTCTGGAATTATGTTATCTTCTCCATTTCATTTTGAACATATGTGGTCAGGATATTTGTGACCAATTAGCTTGAAATATCTGGTTAATAACTCTGCCAAAATAAATCCCGCTTTTAGTGCTCGCCTCGTAGGTCATTCTTCTGGCTTAAGTAATGACAAAATCCATCTCTAGACTTCATCTATATCTGCTTTTCTTAGCTCCCTTGAATTATAATAAATCATTAGCTGATCTCTTGCATAGTAGCTCCATATAGCATTTCTGTTTAAATAATTGTTTGCTAGCTCCTGTATGATAGTTGATATACCAATTATTCTTTTGTTGGCATAAAAACTTGGTATCTCTATTTTGCATATCTCTTCTTGTTGTCCGATGTCCTCGGGTATAATCATACCTTTAGTTACTCCTATCTTGATAACCTGTATTGGAGGTTTTATTTCCTCGTATAATATCTCCACTGGTGCTGTATAGAATTTCATATAAAATAAATTTCCTATTGTAACTCTTTTGTATGTGACGAATGCTTTATGTAGTTCTGGTATTCCACTAACTTCTTCTCTGTCGTATGTGTATACGGTATTTAACAGTCCGTAGTTATAACATGTTCTTACTAAATTAGCATTAGTTTTTTGTGGTGCAATTAACTTGTTATATCCTTGTAACTTTTGTGTCAAATAATCCTGGTTTGGTTCTTTTGTAGTTGATTTGGGGTTAAGGTTTAAATAAGTTTGGATTTTATGTATATTTTTGATATAGGTTCTTGTGATGTAGTTATATGTCTTTTTCTCATTTTGGTTTTGCAAACTATCTGCGTATATAGATGTTTGTGGTTCCATTGACATATGTCTAGGTGTCCTTTGGGTGAATGGTTTTTTAAATAGCTGATTTAAGTTCACACTTTTATGTTGTTTATCGCTAACTTGTTTGCTTGTACCTGCAGCTGTATTTAAACAAACATTATGGGTTTTAAGGAGTTTCCCATCGTCTCTTTTTAGCTTTGGGTTTTTTCCGTCTTTCGATCGACGTAGCTCCACATTTTTATAGTTGTGCTGCTGACTAGCTTTAGACTTCAGATTATCTTTATTAGTCTTTAGCTTTTGAATCTCGTTGTCCATACTATCCACTTTTGTACAAAGTGTAGTAATGGCTTTGAGTATCTTTTCAATTGTATCTTCTTCCTCAGTCTCAGTCTGAGTAGCTTTGTCGTGATAGGTAGTCTGCAATAACATTCTTATCAGTTTTTATTACTTAAATTGTAAATGTAAAATTTAATATATTTAATACTAATCTCCTTATTTCTTTTGTTGTTACCGAGTGTTGTATATATTTTGTTAGCCACCATTTTACTTGTGTATTATTTATTCTTATAATAAATTCATTATATGCAATATATGGTTCAAATGATAATAAATATTTATATACCGAATATAATTCTTTCCTATTTATTTCCCATCTTATTTCTGCCTTAGTAAATGTTCCTAAATAATATATACAATGATGTTCTATTTTTTCTTCTCCATACCTATATTTTAATACTCCTCCATAACTTTTTTCACTGGCGTCTGATTCTACTATATAAGTAATTTTTTTATTTTCATCCGGAAAATATAGTTTAGGTAGGTTCTTACATAATAATTTTATTTTTTGTATTTGTGTTTGGTCTTTCTTATCAAACTGATATTCTACATCTTTCTTTAATTTTTGTTGTAATAGTTTTAAATTCTCTGCTAATTTTGGTATGTATTCTCTTACTTGGTTTACTAGTCCTAGAAATGATTGTAATTTCTTTTTCGTATCTAGCTGTTCATTTGAGTTAATTATTTTTTGTACTATATGCGTTTGCATTTTTATTCCATTTTTATCTATTTGTATTCCTAGGAATTCTATTTGGCTTTTCATTATGTCTGCTTTCTTTTTACTTAGACTTATGCCTGAATATTCTATAATATGTATGAATTTTTCTAATAATCTTATGTGTTCATCTTGGGTTTTAGAATATAGTAATATATCATTAATATATACTACACAATTTTCTAATTCTTTAAAGTAGTTATTCATAAAGTGTTGATATCTACCTGGTGCATTTTTATATCCAAATGGTAATACATTCCATTCATAGAATCCTTGTGGTATAGTGAATGTTGTTAGTTTTTTAGATTCTTCTTCTAGTTTTAAGTGATAAAATCCTGATTTACAATCAAATTTGCTAAAAAAATTATATCCTTGTATTTGCCTTATCTTTAGTATTTTATTTGGTATCGGATAATTATATGTTTTAGTTTTTGCATTTAAATTTCTATAATCAATAACCATTCTGCTTTTTCCTCTTTTTTGTTCACTATATTTATTTATGATAAATGCTGGGCTTGTGTGTTTACTATTGCTTTCTTGTATATACCCTTTTTCTAGTAATTCATTTATATGTATCTTAAATTCGGTTAAATCATTAAAGTTATATTTTAATGGTTTTTGGGTTATTATACTATTATTATCAATTAGCTCAATTTTTACTTTTGTTTTATGTTTCTCTCATCCTTGTAAAGGATCCTCACTATATAATAATTCTAACTTATCTTGGATTATCTTTACTTTATCTATGGAGAATATATTTAATTCTATTTTAGGGTCTTCCTCTTTTATATTTTCTAATTTTTGTGTAATTTTTTTGCTTCCTTTTATCCATTCTGTTATTTTTCGTTTTTTATTATTTACTCTTTTTGCTCCTATTTTTTGTTTACACGGTGTTGTGAACTGCTAGTGTATTTTTGTTATTATATGTGGGTATAATTTTTCTAAAAATGGCATCCCTAATAACATATCTTTTGTAGTCAATTCAAAGTTATATAACTCCTCTATAGTTAATATCTTATCCCATATTTGTATTTTTATATTTTTTGCCTTATATGTGATCATGCTTCCTTCATTATTAAATCATGTTACTACTATCGGTGTTTTAAATTTTTCCCACTTATCTTCTGGTAAACAATTGTATTTACATTTATTAGTTTATGCTCCCGTATCTATCATTGGTGTATAATAACTGTTGTAATATCCTTCTATTATTATTTTTGCAAGTATATATATTTTCATATTTTTATCATACTAAAGTCCTTTTTATTATTACTCTTTTATTTTCATAATTTATTGTCAACTATTTATCTTCTAGATTATATGGTTTTACTTGTTCTAGCCATTTATTCCTAAAGTGATATTTTTATCTCCTTGATATACTTTAAACTTTATTATTATTGGTATTCTTCTAATGATTATTTCCTTTTCCATAGTTTCTTCGGTATATGTTAATGCTTTTGGTAGTTCGGGGCATGTTTGTTCAGTAGTTATTATTTCATCTTCCGTCACTAATTCTCTTGTAATATAGTTTTCTTCTAGTCCTGTATTTATTAATATCAAATATTTTCGTTGTTCCATTATTCCCGTTATGTAGTAATGATGTGGTTTTCTTTCTTCTTCCATTGATTTTTGTAGAGTTTTATCTATTCTTCTTGAGGTACTCATTTTTGATGATATTTGTGGTATTTCACAGTTTATTCTTTTTTATGTGCTTAATCTTTCTTTTATTAGTTCTAAATCTTCTTCTACGTCAACCTCATTATAACTATAATCATTCTTATCTATGACCGTAACTATTCTTTCAAAGGGATGTTCTATTTTTATTTTATTTATTATATTTTTTGCTTTTATTTTATGTTTTGTTGTTAAAACATATAAGTTTTTACATCTAGCTGTAAATATTTTACTTCCCGGGGCTAGTTCTATTCCTGACATTTTCCAATATAATATTAATGATTTATCTATATTTCTCGACACTCTGAATCCCCTATTTCAACTTGGTTCTTTCCCCAAACACTTAGAATCGACTATACCCTCAATATATGAAAGATTCAACTCGAAATCACACATAAATACATGAATCAACCTCAATAAACTTCAACAACAAGAACCCACAAGATTTCAAACGAATTAACATCAAGAACTCATAGGATTTACTTTCAAAACATTACAACTTCGCTTAATTGACTCATGATTGCTGTGTGGCTGAACTAACCCAACGCTATGTGATCTTACATACCTCGTAGGGATCACTCCTTGACTAAATCCACACGCAAATCTCCAAGAAATCGACGAATATTGAACTTTCTTCTCCTTTCTCCTCTTTTCTCTTTTCTACAAGCCCTAACGTGAATTTCCAATTTTATAAGTTGATATAATTCTGATTAGACCCCCAATAAACTCCTAAAAATGAATTAACATAATTGGGTAAGGAAAAGACCAAACTACCCTTCCAAAATCCGGATTACACTTTCCTTATTTGAACAGCCCAACTTCCAATAGGAATATCTCTCTCATACGAACTTGGAATCGCACAAACTTGGTGGCTTTGGAAAGATAATTCCAAGATATTTCCTACGGTATCTTGAAGCACACCTAACTCATTCTGAGCTAGGAGTTATGGTTTTTTTAAGCTGACCAAAAACTCAAATTTAACATAACTTAACAAATTTCTAGATTTTTCATTCTTTCCTAAAATTACTATTTCCAATTCTAACTCTTTCTAGTTCTTTCAATTAGCGAGATGTTACAATAGCTCTCCTTGGGATAATTCGTCCTCAAATGAGATTACTCTTACTAGACTGAGGGTGTAACATCTAACATTCAGCTCAAACGCACAACAAGCAATGCAAATACAACATGTCAACTTATAAATTAAAGAGTACTAAGAAGAGAATAAATACCTTGATTTGGAATTTCTCCGGTCTCAAAAGATGTAGATACCTCTTATTCATATCTTCTTCAGCTTCCCAAGTAGCTTCCTTAATAAACTGGTTCCTCCAAAGAACTTTAATTGATGCAACTTCCTTAGTCCTTAATTTGCAAACTTGACAATCTAGAATCTAAACCAGAATCTCCTCATAAGATAAGCTTTCCTTGATCCCAAAATCTTAAGTTGGTATGATCAATGAAGGATCGCCCATGTACTTCTTCAACATGGAGACATGAAATATCGGATGAACCGTTGCCAACTCATGGGGTATCTCTAACTCATAAGCTACATTGTCAATCATCTTGGATATCTTGTAAGGACCAATATACCGGGGACTAAGCTTCCCCTTCTTATCAAACCTCATAACACCCTTCATGGGTGAAACTTTCAAGTATACCCAATCATCTACTTTAAACTCTAACTCCCTTCTCCTAACACCAGTGTAGGATTTCTGACGACTATGCGCTAGTTTCAACCTCTCTTGGATCACTTTCACTTTATCCATAGCTTG
This sequence comes from Solanum commersonii, assembly GCA_029007595.1. Classification (NCBI taxonomy): domain Eukaryota; kingdom Viridiplantae; phylum Streptophyta; class Magnoliopsida; order Solanales; family Solanaceae; genus Solanum; species Solanum commersonii. The sequence goes on along the minus strand of JAJTWQ010000002.1, from coordinate 5,001,780 downwards.
ATGAACTAGATCTGGTCCTATCAACCCAGCTTCACCAACTTCAAACCATCTAATAGGAGATCTGCATCTTCTCCCATAAAGAGTCTCATAAGGAGCCATTTGGATGCTAGAGTGGTAACTATTGTTGTAAGAGAACTCAATGAGAGGCAGGTGATCATCAAAATTGCCCTTGAAATCCATTACACACACCCTCAACATATCTTCTAGAGTTTGAATAGTGCGATCTGCTTAACCATCTGCCTAAGGGTGAAAAGCAGTACTTAAATTCATCTTTGAACACAAGCCTTTTTGAAAAGATTTCCAGAACTGTGCAGTAAATTGGGCACCTCTATCTGAAATAATCAAAACTGGCACCCCATGAAGTCTAACTACCTCTTGAATATACAACTTAGCATAATCCTCTGTTGTATGGGTAGTCCTTACCGACAAAAAGTGGGCTGATTTAGTCATTCTATCAACATCACCCAAATAGAATCATGTTGCCTGTGAGACCTTGGTAAACCTGTGAAGAAGTCCATAGTGATCATCTCCCACTTCCATTCTGGAAGTTCTATATTCTAAGTCATACCACCTGGCCTTTGATACTCTACTTTAACTTGTTGGCAATTCGGACACTTAGCAACAAACTCTGCAATGCCTTTCTTCATAATACTCCACCAATAAACTTCTCTCAAATCACGATACATCTTTATGGAACCTGGATGAATGGAATATCAGGAGCTATGAGCTTCCTCCATGATCCTCTCTTGGAGTTCATCAACCCTCGATACACACAACCTAACTTGATACCTCAATACACCATCTCCCTCTTGTTCAAAATCCAATACGTTTTGCTTATGAACATTTGCTTTCAATTCAAGCAAAATAAGGTCTTGGTCTTGCTTCTCTTTTACTTCTGACACTAAAGATGATTCTGCCCTATTCATCACCACTACTCCTCCTTCTGTGGAATCCATTAGTCGAACTCCCAAGTATATAAGTCTGTGCACATCCTTTGCTAACTCTTTCTTATCTTCCTCAAAATGGGTGGTACTACCCATAGACAACATGCTCAAGGCATCAGCAACAACATTAGTCTTACATGGGTAGTAAAGTATACTCATGTCATAGTCCTTGAGTAATTCTAACCAGCTCATTTGTCTGAGATTAAGCTCGTTTTGAGTGAACACATACTGAAGACTTGTGATCGGTGAACACATCCACATGAACACCATAAAGATAATGGCACCATATTTTCAAGGAAATACGGCAGCCAACTCTAAATCATGGGTTGGGTAGTTCTTCTCATAACTTTCAACTGTCTGGAGGCATAAGCTATAACATTGTCATTCTGCATTAACACATAACCCAAACCTACTATAGATGCATCACAATAAACAATGAAGCCTTGCATGCCTTTTGGTAAGGTCAATACTGGGGCAGTAGTCAACCTCTTTTTCAATTCCTGAAAGCTTTTCTCACAAGCTTCAGACCATTGAATTTTTACTGTTTTCTGAGTTAACTTGGTCAAAGGGGATGGAAATATATGAGAGCCCCTCTACGAACCTTCTATAATAGCCAGTCAAATCCAAGACACTCCTAATATCAGTTGGAGATGTGAGTCTAGGCCAATTCTATACTGCCTCTATTTTTTGGGTATCAACTTTAATTCTCTCTCCAGACACAATGTAGCCTAAGAATTCCACATACTCAAGCCAAAACTTACGCTTATAGAACTTGGCATACAACTCTCTATCCTTTAGAGTTTGGAGAACTATTCTGAGATGACTAGCATGATCTTCTTCATTCCTCAAATAGATTAGTATGTTATCAATGAATACGATAACAAACATATCTAAATAAGGTTTGAATACTCTATTCAAAAGGTCCATGAATGCTGCAGGTACATTGGTCAAACCAAAGGACATAACTAGGAACTCATAATGACCATAACGGGTCCTGAATGTTGTCTTTGGAATATCATATTCCCTTACCCTTAATTGATAGTAGCCTAATCTGAGGTCTATCTTAGAGAAACAAGTAGCACCCTGAAATTGATCGAAGAGATCATCAATTCTCGAAAGAGTGTACTTATTCTCGATGGTAACCTTGTTCAACTGGCGGTAATGTATACACATCCTAAGGGAACCATCTTTCTTTCTCACAAATAAGACTAGAGCATCCCAGGTGAGATACTTGGTCGAATAAAACCCTTATCAAGGAGATGTTTCAACTATTCTTTTAGCTCTTTCAACTTTGATGGACCATTCTATAGGAGGAATAGATATAGGATGAATATCTGGAAGAATGTCTATACCGAAGTCTATTTCTCTCTCATGAGGGACTCCAGGAAGATCATCAAGAAAGACTTCTGGAAACTCTTTTACTACTGAAACTGACTCCATAGGAGGTATCTCAACACTAGAGTCATTAACTTGGACTAAGTGATAGACACACACCTTGAAAACTAACTTTCTCGTCTTAAGGTACGAAATGAAACAACCCTTAGGCACTGTTGAACTACTAATCCAGTACTCTATAACTGGCTAGTTATGAATTTGGAACCTAACAACTTGAGTTCTACAATCAATGGAGGCATAACAACCATGAAGCCAGTCCATTCCAAGAATGACATCGAAATCTACCATGTCTAACTCAACTAAATCAGCCATGGTATTCTTGTAATTGATGGAAATGACACAATCACGATATACTTGCTCAGCTAGAATAGACTCCCCAACAAGTGTAGAAACACAAAAGGGTTCACAAAGTTTCTCAAGAAGAACATTAAAATTATTTGCAACATAAGGAGTCAAAAAAGATAAACTTGCTCCTGGGTCTAGCAAAGCATAAGCATCAAGAGTAAAGACTTTGATCATACTAGTGTTAACATCTAGAGAATTATCTTTCTCTTGACAACTAATGATCGCATAAAGGCATTTTGTTCCTCCTCCAGTACCGGAAGTAGCTCCTCTAGGTGCACAGCCCTATCTGGTGGAACAATTGATGAAGATTAGGCTCTATTTCCCTGATTCCCATTACCTTGGCGGTTCTTAAGGCACTTTTTTATGAAGTGACCCTCTTGTACACACTTGAAACAACCTGTGGAGCCTTCGCAACACTTACTTTAGTGGGTTTACCACACTTAGAACTTGCAGGAGCCCAGTTACCTCCTTGTGCCACACTACCCTGAGATTAGGCAGGTCTAGCCCTGAAATGCTATGAATTCTGACTATTGTACTCACCTTGTTTCTGGGTGCAGGTGCACTAACAGATGATGGAGCAGGTCCCTTTTGCCTTTGTTGGAATGAAGACCGGTTCGCATTATTTCTTTGCTGCCCGGACTCATTCCCTAACAGCTTAGCCTTCTTATTTATGAATTCCTCCATATCCATCAACTTCTCCTCCTGAACCTACTGCACATAGACCATCAACCTTACTATATCGATGTCACCTATTAGCATTATAGCCTTACCTTGCTTACTCGACTAACGAGATAGCCCAGCAATAAACAAACTAATTCTACTCCTCATAGCCGCAACCATCTCCGGAGCATAGTGAGATAGTTGGGTGAACTTCAACCCATACTCATGTACACTTAGTGAATCTTGCTTAAGGGTGAGAAACTCTCATACCTTGGCCTCTCTCAGTTCTCGGGGAAAGAAATGCCCCAAGAAGGCCTCCTCAAAACAAGCCTAACTCGCAGGTGGTGCTCCCTCAGCTCTACCCTTCTTCCACTGGTCAAACCAAGTTCTAGCAACATTCTTAAGTTGATATGCAGCTAGTTCAACTCGCTCAGTATTGGCAACATGCATAACTTCAAATACCTTTTACAGCTCCTCAATAATGTTCTCTGGATCCTCAGTAGTGCTTAAACCAGTCAAACTTAGAGGATTCATCCTCAAGAACTCTCGGATCCTCGAAGTATCATTCCCTTCCTGTTGGTTATCTCTCTACCCAGCTTGGTTGATCACAACTTCACTCAGCATTCTTATCGCTTCCCTGAACTCAGCATTGGTGACTTTTCCTTGGGGTTGCACTTTAGGTGCATTAGGTACCCCTTGCTCCTCAACATTCCTTCTAGTAGGACGACCTCTGATAGCTATTTGTGGAGGCATGATTAACTGAATAGCATATGCAAGCATGAATTAGAAGGATACTTTATAGATATGAACTTTATCACACGAAATGAGTATGAAAGAAGTGAGATGATTTCCTAAGTATTGCAGCCTCCTAATTATAGATGTGGCGCGCTTCACACCGATAACTAGGACTATACAGACATGACTGCATAGACTAACTAGGACTCTTGAACTCTGGGATATCATACCAAGTATGTCACTCCCCGATCCTACACCCAGGGGGGACTGGCACTCGAAAACCATTGTTGGCCCCAAGTGAACGCTTGGCCTAGCTTACTTACTCAGCGGAAGACTTAAATACAAGAAATAGTCTCAAAACGATAAATAATGTAATGTCTTAAGGAAATATTAAACTTATCCAAAATGGCAACTCAAGTCTTTAACATATAAAACTGAAAACGGAAGACTAAAGAACTATAACTACTCGTCTATGAAGCCTCTAAAACAAAGAGGGATGTCAGGACAAGATCCCCGATCATCCTAACAACTGAAATACTAGAAAGCACTGTAAAAAGGAGCCCTCCAGAAAGCAAGGAGGCTCACCAACTGATTCTGTGTGCTCAACTGGATCAATAAGGCGCTAAATGTTGATCCTGGTTACCTGTGTCTGCATCATAAAATGATGCAGGCCAAATGGCATTAGTACATTGAATGTACGAGTATGCGAGGGGAATACTAAAACATACGTAAGCTTGAAAAGAATCTGGAAGGAACACTTACCTTGGCTTTACTCACCTCATGAATAACTTAACTCAAATGCAAAGTAAAACAACAATAATGGTGCAGTTATACAAAGCATTTAAAACGGTAGTAGCAACTCAATTTGTTAAAGAAATAAAATAACAACTCAGTTTACATATATAGTAATATAATATTGTGGGAGTTTCTCTAATCGACAACCACCACTAAGATCCTAAGTGATGATACATCGTCTTGCCCACGCTGCCAGAACTGTCATATATTTTACCATCATATAGAACGCCTTAACTAAGTGGATCCACTAGTCTATGCTAAAAAGCACTTAAGGAATCAACTAAAAGTATGATCATTTACTACCCATGATGGCTAGATAGTTTTCGAAGACTTGAGTTATTATGAACTCGCATCCCCATATCAGTGCTCAATACTACTCCAAAATATGCTTAGCTCATATGTTTTTAAAACAAAAACTATTTCTTCGATTTGAGATAATTACTCAAAATTTAGCTTAAAAGCTCTCTTAGAAATTGGTGTTTCCCTTCTTGCTCAAATGTGAAAACATTTTTAACTCTTGGGAATACTTAGTTCCCGTATAATCTATGAAGAATTTAACTTTACTCTTACTTTTTACTCAACTCAAAGCTTATGTCATAAAACAAACGTTTGTGAAAGACTTTTGGAAAACTTTATGAACTTCTCTTGACTTAACTTTTATCCTCTTGACTTGACTCTTAACTTTCCTTGAAATGAATTATGGATTCAAGGTTCATGATCTCATGTGTATGGATGATTTCATGATGTTTAGACGTACCTTAGAGTCATGGAATCAACTAGAAAACATAGGTATGTTGCTAAGGAACTAGTACGGAAAGATGGAGGAAGAATGGGAAAGACTGGCGTCCATGGCATTCTGAGAGGCGCGGGACGCCAGCCCTTGAATTTCAGGGAGTGACTTGGGGTACTCGGTCTGGCGCGATGCACCAGAGGTCAAACTTCAAAGCCCCAGTTGGCGAGCTCTGGCTGGTGCGGCGCGCCAATCCCCTGCCCAGGTGCACTCTGACTTTTCTTGCTCGTTTTTCAACTCTAAACCCCATATTTCAACTTGGTTCTTTCCCCAAACACTTAGAATCAACTATATCCTCAACATATAAAAGATTCAACTCGAAATCACACATAAATACATGAATCAACCTTAATAAACTTCAACAAGAAGAACCCACAAGATTTCAAACGAATTAACATTAAGAACTCATAGGATTTGCTCTCAAAACAATACAACTTCGCTGAACTGAATCATGATTGGCGTGTGGTTGAACTAACCCAACACTATGTGATCTCACATACCTCATAGGGATTATCCCTTGATTAAATCCACACGCAAATCTCCAAGAAATAAACAAATCTTGAACTTTCTTTTCCTTTAACCTCTTTTCTCTTATCTCTAGTCCCTACCGTGAATTTCCAATTTTTTAAACTGATATAATTCTGATTAGACCCTAAATAAACTCCTAAAAATGAATTAAAATAATTAGGTAAGGAAAAGACCAAACTACCCTTCTAAAATCCGGATTACACTTTCCTTATTTGAACAGCCCAACTTCTAATGGGCATATCTCTCTCATACAAACTCGGAATCGTGCAAACTCGGCGAATTTAGAAAGATAATTTCAAGATTTTTTCTACGGTATCTGGAAGGACACCTAAATCATTATGAGCTAGGAATTATGGTCGTTTGAAGTTGACCAAAAACCCAAACTTAACATAACTTAACAGATTTCCAGATTTTTCATTCTTTCCTAAAATGACTATTTCCAATTCTAACTCTTTCTAGTTCTTTCTATTAGCGAGATGTTACAATATCTCCCCCTTGGGAACATTACTCCTAGAATGAGATTACTCTTACTAGGCTAAGGATGTAACATCTAACATTCAGCTCAAATACCTAACAAGCAATGCAAATACAACATGCCAACTTATAAATTAAAGAGTACTAAGAAGAGAATTAATATCTGGATCTGGAATTTCTCCGGTCTCAAAGAGATGTGGATACCTCTTCTTCATATATTCTTCAGCTTCCCAAGTAGCTTCCTCAATAGATTGGTTCCTCTAAAGAACTTTGACTGATGCTACTTTCTTAGTCCTCAACTTGCAAACTTGACGATCTAGAATCTGAACCAGAATCTCCTCATAAGATAAGATATCCTTGATCCCTATATCTTTAGTTGGTATGATCAATGAAGGATCGCCCATACACTTCTTCAACATGGAGACATGAAATACCAGATGAACCGCTACGAACTCTTGGGGTAGCTCTAACTCATAAGCTACATTGTCAATCCTCTTAAATATCCTGTAAGGACCAATATATAGAGGACTAAGCTTCCCCTTCTTACCAAACCGCATAACACCCTTCATGGGTGAAACTTTCAAGTATACCCAATCATCTACTTCAAACTCTAATTCCCTTCTCCTAACATCAGTGTAGGATTTTTCACGACTTTGCGATGTTTTCAACCTCTCTTGGATCACTTTCACTTTATCCATAGCTTGATGAACTAGGTCTGGTCCTATCAACCCAGCTTCACCAACTTAAAATCATCCAATAGGAGGTCTGCATCTTCTCCCATAAAGAGCCTCATAAGGAGCCATTTGGATGCTAGAGTGGTAACTATTGTTGTAGCGAACTCAATGAGAGGCAGGTGATCAGCTCAACTGCCCTTGAAATCCATCACACACACCCTCAACATATCTTCTAGAGTCTGAATAGTGCGCTCTGCTTGACCATCTATCTAAGGGTGAAAAGCGGTACTTAATTTCACCTTTAAACCAAAGCCTTTTTGAAAAGATTTCTAGAACTATGCAGTAAATTAGGAAACTCTATTTGAAATAATCGAAACTGGCACCCCATAAAGTCTAACTATCTCTTGAATATACAACTTAGCATAATCCTTTGTTGTATGGGTAGTCCTTACCGACAAAAAGTGGGCTAATTTCGTCATTCTATCGACAATCACCCAAATAGAATCATGTTGTCCGCAAGACCTTGGTAAACCTCTGGTGAAGTCCATATTAATCATCTCCCACTTCCATTTTGGAAGTTCTATATTCTGAGTCATACCACTGGGCCTTTGATGCTCTACTTTAACTTGTTGGCAATTCAGACACTTAGAAAAAAACTTTGCAATGCCCTTCTTCATACTACTCCACCAATAAACTTCTCTGAATCACGATACATCTTTTTGGAACCCGGATGAATGGAATATCTGGAGCTATGAGCTTCCTCCATGATCCTCTCTTGAAGTTCATCCACCCTCTGTACACACAACCTACCCTGATACCTCAATACACCATCTCCCCCTTGTTCAAAAGCCAATACTTTTTGCTTATGAAGATTTGCCTTCAATTCAAGCAAAATAGGGTCTTGGTCTTGCTTCTCTTTTACTTCTGACGCTAATGATGATTCAACCCCATTCATCACCACTACTTCTCCTTTTGTGGAATCCATTAGTTGGACACCCAAGCGTACAAGTCTGTGCACATATTTTGCTAACTTTTTCTTATCTTCCTCAAAATGGGCGGTACCACCCATAGACAACCTGCTCAAGGTATCAGCAACAACAAGAACCCACAAGATTTCTAACAAATTAACATCAAGAACTCATAGGATTTGCTACTAAAACAATACAACTTAGCTGAATTAAATCATGATTGGCGCGTGGGTGAACTAACCCAATGCTATGTGATCTCACATACCTCGTAGGGATCAACTTGACGAAATGCACACGCAAATCTCCAAGAAATCGATGAATCTTGAACTTTCTTCTTCTTTCTCCTCTTTTCTCTTTTCTCCTTTCTCCAAGCTCTAGCGTGAATTTCCAATTTTCTAAACTGATCTAATTGTGATTAGACCCCAAATAAACTCCAAAAAATGAATTAAAATAATTGGGTAAGGAAAAGACCAAACTACCCTTCCAAAATCCGGATTACACTTTCCTTACTTGAACAGCCCCAACTTTCAATAGGCATATCTCTCTCATACGAACTCGGAATCGCGCAAATTCGGAAGATTTGGAAAGATAATTCCAAGATATTTCCTAAGTTATCTAGAAGAGCACCTAACTCATTCTGAGCTAGGAGTTATGGTCGTTTGACCATAAACCCAAACTTAACATAACTTAACAAATTTCCAAATTTCATTCTTTCCTAAAATGACTTTCCAATTCTAACTCTTTCTAGTTCTTTCAATTAGCGAGATGTTACAAGTTTTCTAAAGTAGAAAGCAAGGGCTAATAATGTACACACTCTAAGGCCAAGAGGAGACGAGTGATATTCATCTAATAGGGCTGACAAGAGTTTAGGTGTTCTTAACTTGCTAAACATGTTTTCAATCAAATAACCGCTATTTCTATGAAATCCGAGTGGCATTCCAATGTCTTGGGGAACAAAATTCCAATTTATTTGATCTAATAACCAAAATGTTGAAACTATTGTTTGCAACTTTCACTACAGAATTCTAGTTACACTTTGTTACATTATCCCTTTCCTACAATGGATTCGGTTCTTAAACACTAAATCAAACCCTATATTTACTTCACACATTTTATTTGTAGAAATAGAAAACACAACTAAATATAAGCGCTAGTAAAGTTACTTCTTTTGCATTCCCTATGGGATCGACCTCAATTCTTGTTGAGTTCTGTAATTGACTTCAAACGTTTAGTCTTCTTAAGTGAACTGTAAGTTTGGATGTATCAATTTTTGGTGCTACTGTCAGGGAATTCGGTTTGAAAATATTCTACTAGAAACTATTTCAGTTTATAGTGGTAATTCCTAATTTTACTTCTTGTTTCTTGTCTATGTGTTCCACAGCTAGTCTAAGTAGTGTATGGAAAGTACCGGAAGTAAGGGAGAGCCTTTTATTCTTTACGATCCTAAGCTTTCAAGATTTGTTAGGAGAATAATGAATTCCCAATAGCATGAAGCACAGAGATTGAGACCAGATGTTGAGGCCCCAGAAAGAGGTGCCAACAACAACAAAAACAATTCAAACACGGATGAAGTTTAAGTGGAAGAAGAAGAATTGTCTCTACCATAACAATTGTGAGCCCCAAGAGGTCGAGGACAACAACAGGTGAACTTAGCTATTGATGAGGATGATCCAGATATGGGTGGGGCTAGAGCAACTAGAGCTATAGTGGTCCCACCATTGCCTCTGGGAGTGAAATTCACTATCACCAATACTATGATTCAGTTATTAAAACTGAAGGGGCTATTTAGAGGAACAACCAGTGAGGAAGCTATTCAACATTTGATAAACTTTGTGGGGACCTGTAAGTCAGCTGAGATTTCTGGGGTCAGCCCAACAACAATACGATTGAGTTTATTACCACTGTCCTTAACGGGAGAAGCAACCAATTGGTTGAATGAGTTACCTCATGACTCGATCACTAACTGGGTGGAGTTGAAAGAGGCTTTATGTCACGACCCAAGGTATACCCTAAGTATAACATGGTGTAGGCTCCATACAAGCCACTTAGCATACATTGTACAAGATAATAGAATTCAAGAGATTTAAAAGATCATTTCAATGCATAGAGTTTTATAAAATGAAGTGGAATCTCAACATCGTCTCAAAGCCATCTAGTACATAAGAAGTGATCGGGATGTAGACTGTACATCAAGTTCAAAACTGAAATGAAATGACAGAATGAAATAAATGATCAGTCCTCGATCATATGAGGACTCACCAATCTTCAAGTCTCTACTAAAGGTCCCTAGCCATGAAAGTGCGAGTTTGGAGCATCGGGCCCTACATTTTTATAAGAAATGTAGGCAAGAGTATGCGTTAGTACAAAATGCACTAAGTATGAAATCCATGCATAAAATATTTGAAATCATGCTAAAAAGGGACATTTTCATAAGATGCAATGACTAAGATAAAACATGAATGTAAAAGATCTAGAAAACATAAGTCATAAAACATGGTCAATGCAAATAGACATCATCTTAAGTCACATGTGAGATACTTCTTGAAGTAACCTTATTTCATTGTTGTGGGAGATTTACCTTTAATTGACATATAAGATCATGTGAGCTATCAACAAAGAATCCAGTGTCTACCCCACACCAAAAAGAGGTGTCCTACTTGTGAAGGTAAGACCATAAATTTCTAGCTTATGTGGATCCACTAGCTAATGTCTATCTAAGAAAATCATCCTATGGGGGCACATAGGTATGGGATAAAGAGATTTCTACTAGAAACTCGGCCTCTACTAACAAGAGAGCTTCCATCTCAATATCCTCTCGGTGCTAAGAGTAAATCCCACAGAATAGTCATTTTCTTGACTTATCATTATCATCCATGGAAGGGTACAATTAAGTAATCAATCCAAGGTAAATCATATGTCATCCATGGAAATGTACAATAAAGTAACCACTCCAAGCTAGGTTTCATTAGAATAGCTTCTTAACTTGATTCATATTACATGAGAAGATCTTTCAACCTGATAATCCTTTATGTGAGAAAACCTTTCACATTCATGCATGGAGTAATTATGTGAGAAATCCTTTCAAAACAATTAACAACAACAACATCATAACTCATCAATTTCATAAGAACATATATAATTCCACAATTCTCTTTTCATAGTTCAAAACCCACTTTCAATCATCATAATTTAGAAAACATGGGTTAGGCATGGGTTCATGGGGGTTCATCTTAAAAATATGAGATCTTCTCAATTCATGCATAATAGATCATCAATCAATAAAATAAATTAATATTTAAAGGAACCCATGACATAGAAGAAAACCTTAACTCAATTGGAGATTCCAAACATTATAAATTGGAGAATTTAGGAACTCCATGGAAGAAATAGCTCCATGGATGAAGACTAACATACCTCAATGCCAAAAGCATACCTACAATGGTGAAATTGGAGGCTTAACTTGAAACCCTATGTTGACTCCTTCTTTAAGCTTTCTAGAGAGAGAAATATTTTGGAGAGGAAGACTTGTTCTTCTTTTAGGAATTTGAGAGAATGATTTCAATTAGGAAAATTTGGGGGTAAAAACACTTATATAGGACTTTACATGAAGGGTCAAACGACATAGTATTAGGCTAGAATAATTAGGAAAATACCCAAAAGACCTTAAGAAAATAATTATCGACACCCATCGACGGCCAGACTGACGGTCCATTGTTCAGACCACGGAACGTTCTGGTTGGGCGTCGTTTGGGGTCAGAGACTATGTATCTGGCCCCAACCATGGGCCCACCTATGGCTTGTGGGTCCATCAACGGGCCGTCGACCACAGCCGTAGGTCCTAACTTTTTACCTCAAAATCCTTCTAAGTTTGGGACTCTCCTACGAAACCTACCTATGGCTCGTACATTGAACGACGGACCGTCCTGGGGAACCATGAAAAAGTACTGAAACTTGACATTATAGGGAACTTAGGCTGGCCATCCACAGAGCTAACCTACGGACCGTGAGTCAGCCCACGAGCCGTGGGTGGCTCCGTTGAAATTGGCACCAGATCCTACAAAAAGCTGCAATTTTACCTTTTTTGAATCCGAGGTGTTACATTATCTCCCCCTTGGCAACATTCGTCCCCAAATGAGATTCAAGACATCATATGGAGGGTAGAAACTTAATCTAACAACCCAACATGACTGCAATTACAACAATGCACATATCCAAGGAGGAAACATCAACTCCAAGCTAAAGCATGTTCAAGGCATCATACCATGAAGTCTATTTGCAACTCATACTCAAATGCACATAAACATCTAGAAATCAATCAAGTAACCTCTTCTTCTCAAAATTTAAGTGATTCATGAATCATGCATAATGAGGAAATTATGGGAATATCTAAGACACATGACACCAAGAGAGTAAACCATGAGGAACTAACCTCAAGCTAGGGTAGGATTGAAAGGAAATAAATGAGGATAACGGGACATCATATCGGCATCGGCCTCCTAAGTAGCACCTTTAACTAACTGATTCCTCCAAAAAACTTTCAAGGAAGCAACTTCTTTATTTCTCAACTTCTTAACTTGTCGATCTAAAATCTCAACCGAAATCTACTTATAAGAGAGATTCTCCTTAACTTCCAAACCTTCTACGGGAACTATAGATGTCAAATCTCCAACATATTTATTCAACAATGAAATATGAAAAATTGGATGCACTGATGCCAACTCATTAGGCAAATCAAGCTCATAAGAAACCTTACCAATTCGCCTCAAAATCTAATATGGGCCCACATATCAAGGACTAAGCTTCCCCTTTTTCCCAAATCTCATCACATCCTTCATGGGTGAAATTTTTTAGTAACATCGGCATAGGACGTTTGTCGACTTTGAGCCATTTTCAACCTTTCTCTAATAAGTCAAACTTTCTCCATAGCCTCGTGTACCAATTCGGGACCTATCAAAGCGACTTCACCCACTTCAAACCAACCTATATAAAGCCTCAATGGAGCCATGCCAATACTTGAATGATAGTTCTTGTTATATGTAAACTCGATCAAAGGCAAGCGATCATCCCAATTATTCTTGAAGTCAATCACACATGCTCTCAACATGTCTTCCAAAGTTTGGAAGTACGCTTTGCTTGTCCATCAATTTATGGATGAAAGGTCATACTAAGCTTAACACGAGTACCAAGACCCTTTTGGAACGATTTCCAAAACTGAGAAGTAAATTGGGTATCACGATCGGAGATAAGTTTTGAAATTATACTCCTAATTATTGAATTTGTATATGTTATGCATTAACATTCTTGAGTTGAGTCATTCATGTTCATAGTTCTGCATGAACTATACGAATTGACTTGTAAGTCTTGAGAGTCTTTGAAAGTCAATCATTGTGTTTCAAACTGAGTTTTAAGAAAAGTTTAAAGGTTCTATTTCATAAAGACTTAAGAGTTTCTAATGTTATTTTATTTATATATATATTCATATACATATGTTCCTATGTTAATTATTGGACTTGAAAGATAAGTTCATAAGTGCATGTTTTCAAGAAGGTAAACATGTCTCATGTTTTGAAAAGTATTTCAAGTAATGTAAAAAGTTCATTCTTTGTAATGGGTGAATTGAGCAAAAAGTTATATTAATTATTTTTGGAGTAGTATAGAGCACTGAGTTGGGTTAGAGTGTTTTATAACTCAGAAGTCACATAAAACTACGTAGTCAACGTAGGATAGGATAGCATTGATTCTTCATGTGACTCCTCATCGCCTCTGAGAAGGCATATAGTTGGATCCATAGTCACGATATCATCCTATACCCTTGGCAAGGTATAGGATGGGCCCTTGCAAAGTGTGGCGGGATTTTGTATCATTGTGGGTAATGGTTGTTGATTAGAGAAACTCCCCACAAGTAAAGTATATTATTTTCATGTTGCTTTCATTGTATATTTTATTGTAAAGCTTAAATGGTTTTCACTTCATGTTCATGTATTGATTCAGTTGAGTTTTTTTCAGTCATTCCGTTCAGTTATTTGTTTACTCAGCCATATTACATACTTGTACATTCCATGTACTGATGTCATTCGACCAGCATCCTTTTATGATGCAGATATAGGTGTTCATGATTATCAATAGGTGCTTCGTTGGGATCACTCTACACTCCAGTTAGCTTTGGTGAGCCTCCTTGTATTCTAGAGGACTTCACTGTTACTTTCCAGTTAGTAGTTTTGAGGTGTCATGGGTCTTGTCCGACTTCCTTCCTTAATAGTAGAGGCTTCATAGATAAACAGTTTTGGAGAGTCTTTCAGTTTCAGATATTTTATTTAAAACTTATGTTTTATACTCAGTGTATCCAATTCAGTTTTGAGATTCAGTAAGTTGTTTTTAAACACTTCTTCCAATTTGATGTTTATGTATGCTTGAGTTAGTCTTCCCCTTGTAGTTAGCCAAGATGAGGGTTCGCTTGAGGGCCAGCAATGGTTCTCGAGTGCCGGTCACGTTCAGGGTGTAGGATCGGGTCGCGACAGGTTAGCTTGAGATCACTCATGATTCTAGGTATTGTGTCTCGAATGGGGTGTAGACTTGGATCGTGACAATTTTGAGATGAAATTCGTTGATTTTTTGATAAACTTTTTAACAAAAAGATGGTAGCTGCTATGTTTTAAATACTTGGGGATGTTTCCTATTAAGAAGAATAATTCAAGGAAAGATTTCAAATTTTAATCTAAGGAAGTAGTTTAAATTTAAGGAGGGGGGGCTTACAAGTAGGCCTTTTTGTATTCCTCGTATAGCGCACTTATTTAATGCGGTATATAAAACTCATTTGCCATAACGACTGTTAAAGCCTGATTGATTAATAAATCTTTTAATAGTGCTATACGCAAGAGTGATTACGTAGAAAATGCAAACTTATTTTGTCCACGTTATCTTGGTCAACTTTCTTTTTTTCAATCATTTAGGTTCGAAAATCCAAAAAAGGCATATTGGTTCTAAGAAAACAGTGTTAAAGTAAACTACACTAAAATTATAAATACTAAATAATGAAAGAGAGTAACAAAATTATGTCAGATAAATTAAATAAGGGTGCTCAACAGAGCTGCCAATTTAATGTGACATGCCCAAATGAGACCACTCATATTAAAATGTTAGTCATCAAAGAAGCTATTTTAATTAGAGAAAAAGAAGTTAAACATAAAAGCGCTGCAACAGAGGAATAAAATGCATTTTATGATATATGACGCGTCCTGTCAAATAAAGGACAGATTAAAGACAAGTTAAAAATATTTTCTCTTATACAATATAATATTCTATTAATGTTAAAGAAATTTTGGCTCCCAGACGTATCAACCCCGTTTCAAAGATTATTGTGCCAAGTATAATGGAAGATCAATCAAAGAGTGTCTCAGTGGTGAATTCTTTAGTTCATATTTTTTTTGTTTCCTCAGCAGATGAAGTTCATTATTTTAAGTTATTTTTTATATTTGTCAAATACTTTCAGAAGTCAAAAACTGATTTAAAAGTAAGTTTGACCGACTTTTAAGCCAATCCAAACGAGCTCTAAATAATCTTAATAAATAATTTGTTTCGTACTGCTTTCTTGTGTATTCTCCTCTCTGACTAAGATACATATAGATTGGAAAGAATAGCTGAAAATTAATTTAGAAAGAAAGAAAGGTTCATGATTTTTTTAACACACGAGGAAGAATAGATAAACACATATTGAAGTACTTTAAATTTAGTCTCTACCAATAAGGGGAAAAAACTGATTTTACTACTAACACATGAATAGAGGCGAATCCAAGATTTCAAGAAAACAGGTGCACCATTGCTTTAAAGATAAGATCAAAAAATTTATAATAACAATAACTAAGCGATATATTTTTTTAAAAATTGATTTTGTTAGTTTGTTTATTAAAATGGCCTCTGTGGTGGACAAGCTGAGGGAAGTGGTTTGGACATGTGAAGAGACGGTGCGCAGACACCCCAGTGAGAAGGTGCGAGGGGTTGGTTGTAGAGGGTACGCGGAGGGGTAGAGGTAGGCCTAAGAAGTATTGGGGAGAGGTGATAAGACAGGACTTGGCTCAGCTTCACCTTACCGAGGACATGACTCTAGATAGGAAGGAGTGGAGGTCGCGTATTAAGGTTGAAGGTTAGTAGGGTTAGCGTGTTGTTTTCCTTGCGAGGGTTTGGGTTGTTAGCGTTTGTAGTAGTCCTAGTCTTGCACGTGTAGTTCTTGTCTGTGATACCTATAGCCTTATGTTGTTTACCGAGTTTCACTTCTCACTGTATTCCATTGATGTTATTGTCTCCTTTGTTGATTATACACTATCTTTCTTATTGGAGGTTATGTTTTATACACTGTTTCCCTCCCCTTCTACTTGGATGTGATGTACTTGAGCTGAGGGTCTTTTGGAAACAACCTCTCTACCTCCACGAGGTAGTGGTAAGGTTTGCGTACACTCTACCCTCCCCAGACCCCATCTAGTGGGATTTCACTGGGTATGTTGTTGTTGTTGTTGTTTATTAAAATGAGGAATCATGAATTAAAAAAACAATTACCTTAAATTTTGACAATGATGATTTTTCTAGATTCTTGACTTGAAGTTGGAGACTTGGAGTTCTTTGTGTGGAAAATAAAATGCAAATTTAAAGAGAGAAGAAAAAATATTTTTGAAACTTGAAAGTGGGTGAGAAGGAAACTTTTGAAGTCTTTTGACTTCAGAACTTTAGAATTTCGTTTTTTTTTTTTATTTTGAAAAACATGTAATTTAAAAATGAAGCAAATTGTGGCTAGCTGAAAATTGAACTTGAGACCTTGGTATTAAAATCTAGCTGTCAAACCAGTGAACCATCCATCAACTTTGAGAATGGGTTCCACAAGTTATTATTTAATATTTCTTTAATAATTATACAAGTAATATATCGAGTTTAGTCGGATGATCACGGATTCCGATGACCCAATTTTAATACATAAATTCGCCTGATGTATCTATCAAGTGGCATGCACTATTCTCATTCTTTTAGGTTGTATACCTAAGTGCAACAGGAGGAACGATTAATTATAGATTACTGAATACCTTTTTAAGAGTCTCGACTTTGAGAATTTCAATTGCAATCAAAACCTTGATTTCACTTGAGCTGCTCACTCTATACTTCTGCAAAAAAGAAAAAACTAAGGAAAGAATAGAAATTTCACGAATAATAATAAATTATGATAATAAAGAAGAAAGATAGTGTTGAGATATCACTCCCAAAGGTCACAAAACTAATAGATAAATAGTTATCCCTAAATATTTTTATCACCTTGGAAGTATCCATACATGAATTCAGTTAATTCTTGGATAAATCTAATGGACAATCCACACAATACAATGAAGTTATAACAAAATAATATTATTTGTTTTATTTAAAAATAGATGGTAGAAAGGAATTTAAGAAAAAGTAATAAATTGCAGTAATGTGAGGAGAGAGACAAATGAGGTATTTAATTTTTAAATTTTTTAAACTGATTTTAGAATTTTTTTTTAAAAACAAATTGTAAAGAAGAAAACTTTCGTGAGTAACAATAATAAATTATGATAATAAGGAGAAATAAATAAGATTTTTCATGTTTAAAACTATAAAAATAAAAGGCAAAAAATCATAGTAATGATGAGAAAGGAGATAAATAATGTAAACATATTTATCATAAATTATAATTAAATGTGAGTACTATAATTATGTTAAAAAAATTAAATTAGATACTATTTTACTACCTCTTTTGAGTTTTTTAATATAAAATATAAATAACAAAAAAAAATTAAAAGTCAAGAAAAGGAGGAAAATGATAATTGTGATTCTGGGTCAAAGAGATTTTTTTTTTCACATTTTACAGATCAATCGGAAAAAAATTAAGGAAAGAAGAGAAATTTTATGGATAATAATAATAATAATTACTCTCTCAGTTTCATTTTATATGAGTTAATTTGACTTTGCATGGATTTTAAGAAAGAAAGGAAGATTATGTGACTATAAATCATTTTATTAAGGGTAAAATAAATATTTTTAAGTGAATTGTTACTTAATATAGAAAAGTGTCATTCTTATAGGGACTAATTAAAAAGCAAAGTAACTCATATAAATTGGGACAGATGGAGTAATAATTTTTAGGGAAAAGGGTCAAAAATACCCTTCAACTTTAGTTTATTAGTTAACTATACCCCTACCGTTAAAGCAAAGTTATTTATACCTTCGCCGTTATTAATTTCACCATTTATACCCCTCAATTGACGGAAATCCCCAAATCAAACAAAATTGACCCGATTCTTAAAAAGTGACCCATTCCCAATTTTAAACCCATGCCCGACCTATCTATCCATCTTAAACCCAAAATAATTTAACCCATTTTATATACTCATTCTCAAAAAAAAAAAAAAAAATCATTTGGAGCTACTGTCATGATAATTCCCCAATTGTGTTTCCCCAATTCATTCTTCATTTGAACTTTATTTTTTCTTTATCAACAATGCAGCAACCAAGAAATACTAGAAAATAAAACGAAAACAACCAGGCAATAAACTTTATCAGAAAAAATAAAATTTTGCCGGAGCAATAATTTTGTTGATCGAATTTAACATTAACGAGGAAGAGAGGGAGATGTGGCGTGACTTCAAAGACATTGTCGAGCAGCACCTAAAACACAAAAATTGATCAGATCTGAGCACTTTTAGACGAGTATGATGACTCTATTAATGGAGGAAAGAGAAAAATGAGAGCGGCATCGTGGTCAGCCATGACTGTTTCGAAGCTAACCATCGTTGCCGGAGCTCGAAGCAGACAATTGGAGAGAATCAAAGACATGGATTTTACCCAAATAATTACAACAAAAAGAATTAAACCTAAAAGAAGGTTCACAACCCCCACCCCCGTATTGTCTTCCCTAAAGACCCTGCCCATTTGCAGAAACATCTGCACACCCCATCCTCCCCTCTAATTTTCTTCTCCAAACTCTCCAATTCCATTTAGTGCACACACCACACACTATTTCTTTTTCCATCATTTTAGTGTAAGTATCTTTATTCACTATTGTAAGAATTTAACTTTGCAAGGAAATTGGTGAGGTAGGTATATGTGCTTCTCACAAAGATGACTACTTTTTGCAGTCATGAGAAGAGGCAGTGATGTTTTGCTGGAATTTGAAGAAAAAAAATTAAAAGGAAGAATAAAAAAGTTTGTAGAAATGGTGGCTAAAGGGTAAGGAAAATGGGTTAAATTATTTTGGATTTAAGATAGATTAATGGGTTAGGCATGGGTTTAAAATGGGGTATGGGTCATTTTTTTAGAAATCGGGTCAATTTTGTTTGATTTGGGGATTTTCGTCAATTGAGAGGTATAAATGGTGAAATTAGTAACGGCGAGGGTATAAATAACTTTGCTTTAACGGTAGGGGTATAGTCAACTAATATACCCCCGAACTATTATAAATAGTATCTAAATATCCTTCGTTATACTTTTAGGACACTGATATCCTTGCCGTCTAAATTTTAGGTGTATATACCCTTTGAACTAACTGAGGGACACGTGTCTCCATCCAAATGATTTTCTGAATTTAATTTAATTTTAGTATTTTACCTTTAATTAAAAAACCCACCCATCACCCACAATAAAACACCCGACCCAATTATTACCAACAACATATCCATCAAATTGGAACCCAAAACCAATCCTTCAAATACCACCACGACCATCGCCGGCGACACCATTCTTCTTGTTTCTGCCGCAGTATGTATACGAGCTTCGAAAGAGCGGTCTAGTGATCCATCCTCAAAGATTTCAATGCCATCCCAGTCAATTGACCACCGTCGACAATTGTAGATGTTTATTGGATCTTCATTTTCTTCAGTTAGTTTTACACAATATTCAACTGAACCATAAGGTAAACGAAGAAATACTATCTAAACCATTTTTTTTCTTAGTCAAAATCGGATACCAAAATTTGAATTATGTACAATTAGAACAAAATCACAACTCAAATGTTATTGAAGTTTTCAAACAAAAACTTAAATAGCAGAAGCTTAACGAAGACCATAAGCATAGCTAGACCGTTGAGAATATCAAAATGAGGTTCTACTTCAATCTCTTCTTATCTTTTGGCGCTTCCTCTTGAGCCTCCTCGTACGCTTCTTCTTCCACTTAGCTTTCATCCCGAATAGGTGAATATTGAATAGTAAACTAAGAATATTCCGGCGTGCTAACAAGCTATAAACTCATATCATCTTAACAAGATTTGGACTTTGGAATGTTAGTGTGAGAAAGAATGATGAAGTGTCTTTTGGGTGAATAGGGGTTATAATTGGGTTAGGATATTTTGGGTTGGGTCATGGGTGGGTCAAATGGTGGAAGCTGGGTGGGTTTTTTTTAATTGTGAATAAAAATTTAATTAAATATGGATGTATTGTTTAGATGGTGTCACGTGTTCATCTGTTAGATTCAAGGATATACACAACCCAAAAGAATGACGATAAGGATATATACAACCTTAAAGTATAACGGAGGGTATTGACATATCATTTTTAATTGTTTGGGGGTATATTTGTCCTTTGTCCCATTTATATAAGAAGGATGAAAGATAAATAAGATTTTTTTTAGAAAACTTTAGAAATAGAAGGTAGAAAAAGGAACTACAAAAATAAAACATTATAGTAATTATTAAAAAAGATTTTTAAAAATAACATATTGTAGTAATAGTGCAGAGAAAGATTAATAAAATATTCGAGTTTTATTTTTTATTCCAAATTATATATTAAAAGAAAGAAAATAATTATGAAAAAAGGACAAATATACCCCGAACTATCGTAAATGACATGCAGATACCATCCGTCATGCTTTTGGGACATTGGTGCCCCTGCCGTCCAAAAACTAGAGCATATATGTCATTCATTCTAACGGAAGACTAAATAGGGGCACGTGGCACAATCTTATCCGTCGATAAATGTCGGATCAGTGGATAAGATTATGACACGTGTATGTCCGTTAGTGTAAAGGGTATATATGCCCTTGTTTTTGGACGGTAGGGGCACCAATGTCCCAAAAGTATGACGGAGGATATTTGCATACCATTTACGATAGTTTGGGGATATATTTATCCTTTTTTCCAATAATTAATTATGGTAATACAGAAGAGAGATCAAAGTATTTAATAGATTGTAATAATAGTGAGGAGAGAGATAACTAAGTTATTTTATATATGTGTGTGAATTTTACAAATCAAAATAAAGAAAAAAAATAAAAATTGATAAAAAGGACTTTTAATATAAAGAGAAGAAGACAAGATATAGAGATGAAGAAGATGTCTTTTCTTCTTATTCAAGTGTCATTCAAATGGTGAATGATATCTCTATTGATAGTGTTGGGATACCATATCCAAAGGTCACCTTGTTAAAAGTCAAACTAGTAGATACATAGTTATCCAACAAGGTTCATATCACCTTGGAATTTTACATACATGAATTCATCAATTAATTCTTGAAATAATCAAATGGACAATCCACAATTCAATGGATTTATAACACTCTCCCTTGGATGTCTATAGATAATGTGTTTCGTTAAAACCTTACTAGGAAAAACCCAATGAAAAAAATCCTAGTGAAGGAAAAAGAGTACACACATCTCTTAACATGCTTTAAATGTTACCTCATTAAAAACCTTACTAGGAAAATCCAACTTGGGATAAAATCATGGTTAAGGAAAAGAGTACAACGCGTATTTCACTCCCCCTGATGAAAGCTTCACTTGATATCTCGGAGACAACGCATTCCAATCTTATATCTCAACTTCTCAAATGCTGATGTTGGCAATGCCTTAGTGAATAAATCAACAAGATCATCAACATACAAAATTATTATAACAAATTCATATTTTGACCTTTTCATAAAAATGCAAGGACAATTAGGATTTTTTTTTACCCTATCTTCCTTAATTATTTCGATCCATATAAGGATTCTTGAAGCTTTATTGAAAAAGTTTCTTTCAAACCCTTTACGTGCTTCAGGAACCTTGAATGTTTCAAGGATTTTACATAACCTTCATTGTCTAGCTAGACATGACAATTATTCATTATATGCATTCAAGTTTTTCATCTATTAGCATATCAAAACAAAACTCGTTGCATCCACCATAGGAGAAAACATCTCCAATAATGTCAGGATTTTTGCAACAAACCTTTATGCTCCAAGGCACAAGTTGTACTTGATATCTTACGGTTATATCATCGCATGCTAATTTATTTGTACCCCACTGACATTATACCTTAATTTATGTACTATCAGTCCAAAACGTTACTTTTATAAGTGAAAAAAATATACTTGAATTATGCAATTTACTTGGCCAATCATTTATCTGTTCACACTATATGCCAAATTTGAATTCAAGATCCTTGTCAAAATTTATATCATTGAGCGCTACTTCATATCAAAGATACCGTCGACGGATATTTGATATCGATTCCAATATGACATAACTTATCGAGATCTCTTCATTTTTCATCATTTTTCATGTACCTGAACCTTTTCCAAGGTTTTATGAAGTGTTATGTCGTGGTTCTCTTTTATAACACTAGCCTTATTATCATGACCATATTGATCATTTGCTCCTCTCCTTCTTTAAAGAGTTTTACATTTGGAACTGATTGGTCTATTACGCTTTAGGCGCATCATAGACTATGTCCTTCAAGAACTTCTCATTGGAACATTTGCAACTGAATTATAGTATAGAGTCAGTAAATTCATTTGGCAATAGATTTGCAACATTATGCAAATGAATTATCACTTGAACTTCAAGTTCACATTTTCTTTTAACGAGGATCTAGATAATTCATAATTTACCTCATACATAATTTTCAGTTGTCAATTATCTCTTCCCCTAATGTTAGAAAATCTAACATTCATCCCAACTTTATTTGGGAATTCATCTTTGTGCGTGGTGGAGCAATTAAAATCATAACCGCACAGATGAAAATTATTCATAATTTTGATAGGGGAACTTTGTTGGCTTGATGTGTACAAACGTTGCTACATGTTAAATAAATTTATATCATACCAAAAAAAATTGGGAGATTTGTTCTCATAATTAATGGTGTAGATATAATTGGAGGCATACAGTTTCTGCTAAACCAACCAACATTATCAGTATAATTTTATAGTTTGAAAATGTGCTCTTAATTTAACAATTCAAGTAAACAACCATACAAACACCAATTTGTAGGCTGACAACAAAGCACATGCGCATAGATGCATCTATCATATAGTTGCAAACGATCTACATGGCAGGTGAATGGGCTCATATTCACCTTTTTATATGTTCCAAATAATTTCAGGGAATACAATCTCAACATTAGCTGGTACAATGATAATTTTATGAAAAAATTATATATAATAGCAAATTATTAATTCAAATTAAATGTTATAAACATAGTTTGATTTAATTATACCCCATAGCAAACTGTTGCTATTTTCGCCTCTCTTGGTGAATCTCGTTCTCTTCCTCGCCTCTTTTGCTTTTATACAAACGCAAATGTATAAAATGTGTTTGTGTTTGTATAAAGTGAGAGAAAATTGTATATATACATATATTTCCGTTCCCCTCTCCCAGATCTCGCTCGCCATTCTCTTCCTCACCTCTCTCGCTTATACAAATAAAAATGTATAAATTGTGTTTCTATTTGTATAAAGCGAGAGAAAATTGTATATACACATGCAAATACATATATCTTCGTCCTATACACTTATAATTATACAATACAAATATTTCCCTACCCAATTCTCTTTTGTCTTTCTCTCTTTCTCGCTTTATACAAACATAAATTATACAATTGATCTTTTGTATATGTATACCGAAACAGAAAAAGATTATATACAACTGTTTTCTTTTTTATATGTATAGCGAAATATACATATTTATGTTTGTTATGGAGCGTAATTATGCAAACTATAGTTATAGCATACAAATATGATTTTTGTGGTTGCTATATGTGAAAGTTGCTCTAATTTTATTATGAGAATAAGCAACATGAGAGTTCTTGAAGAATATTTTATTTTTTCAGTATATAACTATGTGAATTCTCAATTATTTTTGCATCATATTTTAATCGAAATGGCCAACCAATCATGCCAACTGATCTTTATTCCAGTGCAATTATAGTTTACTTTTGCATGTGATTTCATCAGCATGTCCATGTTTGTATGCAACAAACAAGAGGAAAAAATGGGTAATCTTTTACATAATATTTATAACCCACTTCTCTTGTAGTAGTTTGAAGATATTAAATCTTTTCATAATTTATGGTCTCAATATTTCTTTTCAATTCATTCGAAACTTAAAAGTTTCTTTTCAATTCATTCGAAACTTAAAAAGTTTCTTTTCAATTCATCGGAAACTTAAAAAGTTTCTTTTGAGACTTACTACAACCTCAATATTATTCCTCTGAGAATAACACAACTCGTTAGGGCTTACAATTATTTTTGTGTACTATCACGTATTCTATGACACCATCCATATGGTGAGCATCTCCTCCAAGGAGGAAATTATATTATTATTTTCATGGTCAAAATGATTACAAGCAAGACATGTTTTTTGCTTTACTTTTGTCGTACCATAGGTACACAATCAATGACAAATTTGTATTGCCACACAATAATATTATTTTGGTCAAGGCCACAACCTTTATAGGCAATAATTACTTTTTTCTTTTGCCTTTTTGGTAGTTCACAAAAGACATACCATAATATTTATGACGTATAAACGTACAATGCCATTGACCATTTCTGCCAAATAAAATCTATTTTTTATCTCTCAAACCTCAGGTAGAGATGAGTTGTGGCATATTTCCAACCATACATGAATATGTTCTTATTCATATTTTGTTTCCTTCATATTTTGACCCATTCACTTTCAAGAATTGGCAAACATTCACAATGCTTATTACAAGTCACAATCTCTTTAAGGAATGGACTAATCATTTGAATGTGCTTCATAAATTTGCATTGTAAGCTCATTGTCATACCCTTAAATTTTATCATTTTTGCATGACACATCTCAACATCACTTTGAAAGGTCAAGTGTACCACCACTTTATCTTCCTTTCTTTTGATGGAGGATTTACAAATTTATCATATTATTAAATTGTACAACAATCTTGTGTCTAATGACATTTTATATCTGTTGATGATAAAAATTACATTCACATTTTGAAGGAATATTTGGAGAACTCACAGTGTTCTTAATTTAACCACAATAATGGCTATTATAATTTTCTTTTTTTCTCAATCCCATATTCATTTATACAACCACAATAATCATTGTCCTCTTTCAAACGTATCATGTACTGCTACCACATTCACATACGAGAATGGAGCAAACCAATTGGGCGAAATCCATGGCTTCTCATAAAAAAGGGAAAATACATAAAAAAAAAACTTTGAACTTGGCAAGAAAACTTACTTTAGTACTTTAACTATACGGATGTTTATTTACCCCTCTAATCTCAATTAAAGTGAATAAATACCACCCTAAGAACACAAAACCAATCTCACAATGACAAGTCTATTACACATGCGCCAAGTCATTGCCATATCAATGCCACATCATTGCCACGTCAGAACCATGTTGAAAATCAGTTTTAAATTTATTTATTTTTTTCCCTTCCCTTCTTCTTCTCTCTCCCATGTCAGAAATCAATTTTTAAAATTTAAATTTTTTTCCCTTCTCTCTCCAATGGATGCACTACCTTCCATATCCATTAGTGTTTTCTCAGTTCTTGTTTGATTATCATTAGTTTTCACTAATGACTTCTCTATTTTCAACCTCAATATCTTCTAACAACTTCACCAATTTCTTTTGAGAAAATTATCATACATTTCTATCAATATCCATTGATGTGAGATTGCAACAAATATGGACCTACATTGAATTGTTTACCGATTTATTGCTCTCTTTGGTATTTGAGGACAAATAAATCAACTAAAAATGTAGATGAATTCGACTCTTTAGTAAAAAAAAAAAATCCTTTCCAATATTCCATCTTCAAAAACCCTTATTTTTTTCATGACATACAACAATCATAATTTTTTAAATAAGAAAAATGTGTCAATAAAATTTGCTTTTGTTTGACAGAAATCTCAAGTTTGATCTAAACGAAGTTTAATGATTTTTCTCTCTTTAGTAGATCTGAAAACAACAAAAAAGAGATGAAGATTAAGATGCAAGTGAGGTAGGGTACAATAAGGGTGTTCGAAGAAGGAGAAAGGGGGTGAGATAAGGGGTTCAAAATAAGTGAAAAGGGCTAGGGGGTTTTGCAGAAGAAGAAAAAGGGGATTGGGGGGTGGGTGGGTTTGGAGAAGATGAAAGTAGGGGTGGGTGATTTTTTTTTTCTTTTTTAATTATATAATACATATATTAGTGGGATCAATTCTTTAATAAAAAAGAAAGACGCGCTTGACTATTTTTTTTATGCCACATCAGCATTAAGGGGGGTATTTATTCACTTTAAATGAGATTAGGGGGGTAAATAAACATCCGTATAGTTAAAGTACTAAAGTAAGTTTTCCTGTCAAGTTCAAGGAGATTTTTATGTATTTTCCCCATAAAAAATACAATTAGTTTGTCATAGTCATCATTAAATCATCATCATGGTGCATTAGAACTTAAATCCAACGTCTTATCCATATAGAGTCGTCTTAGGTCATACATCGATGGGACATGAACCCAACATATTATCATCATGGTGCATCAAAATGTGAATTGATGCATTACCCTCTTGATGCGATAGAACTTGAATCTACCGTCTTACCCTCAAACATTTTTCATTATGGTGCATCCAGACTTTAACCTGATGTCTTATCCTTTTAGTGCGATGGAACTCGAATCTATCGTCTTACCCTCAATCAATTATATAGTAGGTCAAGTGCAATGGACTCATCTCAGAGCATCTTTGCTCTCAACAAATATCAATTGAATCTTTATTTCCATTTATATAATTTCCTGCACCACCTCAACGATACAATTAGTGCAACTAAATTTGGAAGTATTAATCTTTAAAAAGAGAATTTATTTATTCAAATATATGTACGGACAAAATTAGTCAAATCATCTCACTTATTCGGAGGAACCGAATATTCATATTACTACTTTTCCAATACTTAGTACAGCCGACAAATCATAATTAAATGTAAGCAATACTTTCTAAAGCTTACATATGATTAGTTGATTTAATCAACTCCAATTCCTGCAAAACTACAATTACATTATTATTATTATTATTAGGGAAAATACATAAAATCCCTCTAAACTTGGCACGAAAACTTACTTTAGTACTTAAACTTTACGGGTAATTATTTACCCCCCTTAACATATTTGAAGTGAATTAATATCACCCTAAAAATATAATACCAGTCTCAAGTTGGCAAGTGTATTACACATGCGCCACGTCATTAACACATTAGAACCACATAAGTGCCACGTCATAGCCACATTGGAAATTCTCTAAAATTTGATTTTTGATTTTTTAAATTTATTTCTTTCTTTCCATTTCAGAATATTTAAATACTAGTTAATCTTTAGTTCTTAATTAGTTTAAGAAATATTGAAATCATTAGCGATGATTTTTTTTCAATACTCAACGTCATTTACTGCCATGTCGATTGTCGGTGTTCTTCATTTTTTTTATTTTTATATACTAATCAAGGTCTAATTCTTAACTAATTCAAGAAAAAAACACATTTATTTGTAGTGATTTTTTTTTTAAAAAAAAAACTTTATCTACCCATTGCTTCAATCGCCATTGCCAACCATTAACATTATAGATCGGTTAACAAAACCTCGTCTTCTTTTATGCCAAAGTCTTTCTTTTTCAAAAAACTTCATAACTTTTTAAGAAAGATCAAATCTCCAAAGTAAAGAGTAAAAAAATTATGTGGGTCTTGAATGTGATTCTTTTTGTTTATGTGTTTAAGGAGAAAATGTACTTTGAATGTAGAGTTTGAAGGAGAAAGAGGATGGGGTGGGGTGGGGATAGGGTGGTGGGAAGTTTGAGGAAGAAAAGACAAGCAGGTAGAGGGGGTAGGTGGGGTTTTGAGAAAGCGGGGTGGGTGGTTTGAAGAAGAAGAAGAATGGGGTGGGTGGATTTCTTTTTTTTTCATTATATATATAAAGTGGGACCATTACTTTTTTTTAAAGATAACTTAACGTGCTTTAAAAAATAAATCTTTTCTTTTTTTGCCACGTCATCCGTTAGGATAGTATTAAATTCACGCGACATGAGATAAGGGGGGTAAATAATTACCCGTAAAGTTTAAGTACTAAAGTAAGTTTTCGTGCCAAATTCAGGAGGGTTTTTATGTATTTTCCCTTATTATTATTATGTAATATAAAATATTATAATCTTTAAATCTCAAAATAATTTAAATTAGAATATATAGGAAAAGTTACTCCCTGGATTATAGAAGCATGATGATAAACAATTTGGATGCAACTTGAAACAAGTCAACTCTGTCGTTGAGTGTATCAACTTTATCGTCTCTTCCTTTCTTTCTTTAATAGAAATTTTGGGAAGGAATAAATATACAAACTCTGCTAGCCATATTGCTATCAAGCATCATAATATTAATATAGAGACTCGTACTGATAACGTGTTATAAAACATAAGTTCAAAATAATATAATATAAAGCGAAGAAGAGAAGATATAGAGATGAAGAAGATGACTTTTCTTCTTATTCAAGTGTGTCATCCAAATGATGAATGATATCTCTATTTATAGTGTTGAGATATCATACCCAAAGGCCACCTTGTTAAAAACCAAGCTAGCAATTATATAGTTATCCACCAAGGTTCATATCACTTGAAATTTTACATACATGAATTCATCAATTAATTCTTGAAGTAATCAAATAGACAATCCACAATTCAATGAATTTATAACAAAACAATAATAGCGAGGTTGCACATCAATTTTTTTATTAGCCACCTTTATATCTTTTCTAAATTGAGATATCACTCAATTACAACTTTAAAATAATGGTCAAAATATAATTTATTTTTTTCATATTGATGCACAATTGCAATACAAAATTAAAATTCCTCTTTTATTTTTGTACATAATTTTTCGTTTACTGTCCATTGATATGATGAATTTGTTTGTTTTGTTGATTATATGGTTAATGCTTATTTGACAAATTTATCTTATGTTGCAGCTTATTTCAATTTTCTACATTGAATAAATGAATTTTCATATAAAAAATATCAAGAAAATTACATTTTTAAATACAAAATTTAATTAATAAACATTTAGCTCGTTGATCATTTGTGAAATTAACTCTCTTCATTTTGTTGAAAAAATCAAAGACTTCCTATAATCTATTGTATATTATGTTATACTTTTTTTTTCAAGTGCGCTAAGTCATTAACATTCACACAAAACGATTATTATTCAACTAAAAGAACATATTTTGTTATTTTAATCAATACCACTACATTGAATTTATTCAACCGTTATCATTCCATTGGTTATACTACAATTTAATAATAACTAAAACTTAAATTGAATCTATTTTAATTTAAAAACTAGAAAGGACCATTAAAATATTTTTGATATTCAAATTAAAAAAGAAAAAGATATATATTTTAAATATTTAATTAATGTTTTCTCATCGTGCGGACAAATTCACTAGTTAGGTATAAAAATCAAAATAAATGAGCTTAAATCAGATAAACCAATATCCAATTGGTCCAAAGGGCAGGTCACACACGGATTTCTCGGTTATCAAAAAAAAAATCAGATAAACCAATATAGGTCGAGGTTTGACTTTGAGGATACTACCAAGATAACTCATGCACCATGACAATTTTACATACTTTGGCTACACTCCACTTCCCCTCTTGTTGCCCATTGAGAGTTGTGATCTATCACTTTGTCAATTATCAGACTCAAAAATTTGCACAGTTGTACAAGATTAGATTGTTCTCACTCTTTTGCCTTGGCAAATATAGCCCACCCTCTATCTGTGAAAAATAACATGAGGAAAGCACATACTGGTGACACAAGTACATTCTGATCCAAGATTTCAGCCTAAAGATAAAGTTTTGCTCAAAGAACGCTTACAGAAAGCAACAAGAGAAAGCGTATGCATTTGGAAGTTAGATTTCAACCTCGGGAGAAAATATTTGCAATGCGATTAATATCTGAAAGGACTTTAGCAGAGCTCCCTACCATGATTAATCTGTCAAAAATGTTGTTGGCGCATAGCTGAAGATAGTTCTCAATTAACTTGCTATGAATAGCCCGAATGCATTCCCATCACCAGTGCCCGTTCTATGCACGGGTGACTGATATCACTATTTATATCACGAGTAAATCAATTATTTCTGTAATCTACGCATGAACATGTATGCATACTATATAGACACATCGAAAACATACCTGAAATAAAGAAATGAATGGCAATTTAGCACTGCTTACCTTTGCAGGTGAGTAGCTAATTAACTCCTGAGTGTATGGTGGTCTAATTATCTTCAGTTATACCTCTCCTCCTTTGTTAAATATTCTTTCACAAAGCGCCTGTAACAAGAACATGACCAGTTATAACATACTCAAAAGGATTGTGAATTGTTGAATTAGGTGCAGGTAGAACACAATACAGTTTCATAACGTGCATGCAAATTTGTTCAATTGTCCATCATAATCAAGTGATCAAGATAGTAAAGACACACAAGATGAAAAGAGTAAAATAATTATAAATATATAGGAATTATTAACACTTGATTGGAAATAAAAAGAAATTTAAGGATCCCAATTCGTACTTATTGATTGTTTCTATCAACTAAAAAGATAATATGTAATACAGTTAATATTAGATGCTACCTCAATTCTTATTATATAATAAAACAATTGCATTGGTTCTTTTAAGATAGAACCACTACAGAACATTGAGTACATCAGTTTGGATCAAAATTGTACACATGATTGTTGCAACTTCTCTGGACTTGGAAGAACATTACTTGTTTCCAGCCAAATTGAATTCCAAATCATCAAACAAAAGAAAGTTGCTTATTCCAAATACCAATCACACGAGATTTGTTGCACACTAACAGAAAACAGTAATAAGTTGTCTTTCTTAAAGAAAGTGTATATTTCACATACTTCCATGCTACTCCCTTGTACTATTTTTGTCTTTCTAGACAGATTTCATACCCACCCAAAAGAAAAGGAATTACAAATTAGACTGAAGATGGCAAAACAGAAGAGCTCCTAAAATTAAAACTATGCTTCATACAGCTTCATACGTATAACAGCCCTACCAAAATTTAAAATGAACAGTGCCAAAAGAGAAGAAATTCTACTGAGATCATTAAATAAGCATCAAACCTTGCAAGAAATGATGTCTCGCCACCCAACCAATAAAATAGCATCAAACCTTGTAAGAAGTGATGCCTTGCCACCCAACCAATAAAATAGCATCAAACCTTGTAAGAAGTGAAGCCTTGCCACCCAACCATTCTCTTTGCCTCTTGAGTTCGTCAAGAATCGGATGTACCACGTATCATTTCCATACTTGCAGAGAGATAATTTGGCTCCTCACCATTGGACAGACGATTGATTGTAACATGACTATAGAGGACATAGAATCAGCCTTTTAAAAGAAATAAGATGAGGAAACATTTCAATTTTGATAAATAGTCATCCAAGATCCAGAGGTGTTACATAAAGCATAAAGATAACTACTAAGCCTACTACCCCAAGTATAAGCACCAAAGAGTGCAACTAATTTGCATGAAAATGTCAATTTAAGTAAGGTCCCGTCTACTGAAAACCCAATAAGAATATTTTTCTCAGATGTCGGAGTTTCTTCTCCAGTCATATACACCGATGATTATTTATTTTTGAAAAATATATTCGGTAATTTGATTTATAAACATCAATTTCACTCTGAAGGACCCATTTTTCATACTCAAAATACTATTCTAGGAAATCAAAGCAAGAAACAAAGATGCACCTAAGTATTGATATAAATAAAGGTGAAGAAATTTCTGATTTTCATGACTTACCTGAGGCACTCATCAAGCAGCTTCTATGTAGTTCTTTTCATGTATACCCGGAACTTTCAAATTGTTTGGTCCATCCCTGAAATCAAACTTTATTTGATATCTTAAAACCCAATTTCAAATGATACAATTAAACTTTTAACTCCTTGATGAAAATAAAAGGCAGACAATTCAACATCTCAATGATCAATTGCAATATTGAAGCTCTGTTGGTGTTTTAAAAACCCAAAAAGAGCAAAAATGAATAACACCGAAATTAATAAAACCATAAGAAAAAATTGTGAACAAAAAGGAAAACCAAGCTGAGGGCTGAAAGTAAAAAGAGGTTCAGATTGCATTCAACACTACATACGATATTCCGTTCCAACCTTCACCAACTCTTTGCTTAATTGTACACAGAGCATGCTCGCTCACCGCACACTAGCATTACCTTGTCATAATGTAGAAGCAAACACAGCTCTACACTGACCACACTTGTTTAGGAGCTTTGTAGAAAACCAGAGGACACTAAAGGGAAATGGTGGTTACAATACTTTTGTAAAGAAGTTGAAAGTAGCAAAAAGAAATGGAGATTTTAATTAACTCAAGTTGTGTGACCTATTCTCAATACCAAAGATATGCATTCTAAGAATAGTTTCTGGTATCATGTTTATTACAGTTGCATTTACTCTTGACGTATCAAATGTTCAAATTAAAATTACAAAATCAACTGAAGCTTTGAAGTAAAAAAGAGTTGCCAACAATTCTTGTTCATACAGTATATAAGCTTGAGAACAAACTTTGTATGTACCAAGTTGATTTCACATAAAGATTCTACTGTGAATGCCTTGTAACAGAAGGTTATGTAAGAAGGTAACACAAACAGAGAGTGAAGAGTTGCATTTACTTGTTTGGCTTGCATTTGATGTTTGTAGGGTAGCATTTCGGATTGTCAAGGCTTTATTTCAGTACAACAAGAGCTGACTTAGTGGTAAAAAAGAGTGAAAACCAAAGAGAACTGAAAAAGCATGACAGTAAAAAATTTCCAAAAAAAACCTTAAAAGGAAAACCATAAGCAAAGGAGAAACAAATTGTAAGAGAAGGAAATGAAAATGGGGGACTTTAGCAAACTCGACAAAGTATTGACTATTGATATGAAGGAAGAGAAGTGTGAAACAGGTATCATAAGAAAATACGTGTGCACTAATATCAATTTAGAACAGAATCTTTCCTATATTGGTTTTACAAGGGGTTTCAAATTGAAATTACCAAAATAACCCTGGATGACAAAGGACTTGGAGACCGGTACTTATTACAGAGTTAGAAATATATATATCTATTCTGACCATAGTAGCATATCATGCAAGTCATCCTTTCAGACGGAAGGAACTGATCAATCTTTTCATATGTTCTATTTTTCTCTCATATTTCATGGTTGAGGGAGGGGTTTGGAGAGCAGAAGGTTAGTGAGAGATGTATCGATGCTTGCATGCGAATGGATAATACATGGAAAAGCATACAGTTAATAAAACCTATTTCTAGAAAAGCAGATTCAAAAGGGAACTGCTAAAGAAACTACACTAAAATCACAAGTACTAACTGATGAATAAATCAGACGAAAAATCAAATAGCAAAATTAAGTATGAAAATCAAAGTAAATGAGCTTAAATCAAATAAACCAACATAGCTCAAGGTCTGATTTTGAGGATACTACCCAGACAACACATGCAGCCATGACAATTTTGCATTCATTGGCTACACTCCACTTCCCCTCCTGTTGCCCATTAAGAGTTCTGCTTTTCACTTTGTCAACTATAAGACTTGAAATTTTACACAGCTGTACAAGATTAGATAGTTCTCACTCTTTTGCTTTGGCAAATGTAGCCCACCATCTGCTGTTGCCACAGATTCCTACATTATATGTGAAAAATCACATGAGTTAGCACATACGGGTGACAGAAGTACATTCTGATCCAAAAATTCAGCCTAAAGATAAACTTTTGCTCAAAGAATGCATACAGAAAAGCAAACAAGAGAAAGCCTATACATTTGGAAGTAAGATTTCAACCTCAGCAGAAAAATATTTGCAAATGCAACTTATATCTGAAAGGACTTTCCAGAGTTCCAGACCATGATAAATCTGCCAAACTATATTAAGAATTAAAGCAGTTTCAGTTTCACAACTAACAAAACATGAAAAATATCACAAATGAAATGAGGCCTTACCAAATTAACCATCCAAATAATGTGATGATGAAAGATTAAAACATGCAGATTTTCACTATCAGATGATTTTGTTAGCACAAAACAATGAGACACAAAGTTAATTTGTTACACTGATTCATATGATATAAAAGAGAGACTTATCAAGGACAGAACAAAAGCAAAAAACTTTACTATACAATAAAAAGCTCATAACAGCAGAAAAATTACATGATATACCGAAGCAGAACAGAGTAATGACACAAAAGTAATAATATTTCTAATTACTGCTGAAGCTACATATAAAATCAAAGAGACATAAATTACAGAAGGATATGCTAATGGCTTTAAACCACTAGCCGACTGAAACTAGACCAACTGACGCTACAATACTACAGCAGGCGATTAAAACGAAAAAACCCAAACTTATGACTAGACTATACAGCCCAAAACAACAGCCTAACTAGATCTACTTTTCTGCTATAATTAAAGGTAAATTAAAGGACCTAAATAAGGAAATATGATAAATTGCTTGACCAACTCGTCCTTCCCCTTGAAAAAATAAGGGAAGCTTTCACGAGCCGGGAGCAAAACACAAACTTAAGACTCTATCGTCGTCGTCGTCATCATTGAAACATCCCATAACTGTTCAACTAGTCGGCCAGATCGATCCTGAGAAGACGCCTCAAGTCGCTTGTAGCGTGGAGGTTATGTTCACTTTTCTTCTTGAAGAAGGCCGGCACAGGCAAAGAGCTCGGTGGCGGCGAGGAGGAGGAGAAACCCGATCCAGCATAGAAATGAGCAATCGTTATGTTCTTAGGCACCATATCCGGCTCTGGACCCAGCCGATCTGTAGTGGACAACACCAGATCTTCATCAGTGACAAGCTTGTTTTCCTTCAACACTTGACCACGCTTCAGAATTTTCACCTCTCCCATCACCAGATGGAGATTTTTAGCACTAGGAGGACAAGTTGAAAAGTTAGCAGATCCATTTTTTTGTGGACTTCGCTTTCTTCGAATATTCTTAGGGTTAGGGTTAGGATTTGGTAGAGGGTTAGAAGTGGAATTCCGTCGAGATCTCATAGGTTGACGATAGCTTACATGATGTTTGAGGACATCTTGTGGTTGAAGAAGGGCAACTCCGGCCATCGGAAAAGATCGGATGAAAAAAATTAATTTGAGGTATAATGGAACAAAATAAATATTATATATGGGATATAGGAAGAAAGAAAAGAAGTAGGTTTATTTGTGGAGATGGAAAGGGAGAAAGGGAGAAGGGCTTATAAAGAAATCAAAGGCGGTCTTGGAAACATAAAATAAATAAATAAAATAAATTAAACAGAGACAATGACGTGGCTGTAGTTGAGCGGTTCCTATTAGGATATACGCGCATTTAATAGCGCGTCCACATTTCCACCTTTTCCTTTTCCTTCGTTGAATTGGAAACTACTAGGAAAAAATATGAGTATATATTTTAATATTAAAAAAATTTCATTTGAAAATACATGTTGTTTTTGTTTTTTAAATTTTTACTTCTGCATATAAATACTAGTCCAGTGCTTCCACAGGTCCAATACGAAATAGATATTTTATCCAACCATATTACATTTGAAATCAATTGATATCGCTAGCTGCTACTCAAGATCTAAATTAATGAGAAAAGGTAAGTAATTCACAATGAAATTAAATAGTAACTCTATGTTCATATAGAACTTAAAGATACTTCATTATGCGATTTCCTAGTTCTATTTACATCCCTTACTCTCCTTCATTCATCTCCTCTTCACTCATACTTTTTTAACTTGTGAATGTATATCATATCTCACACTTCCCTATGACATTGAATTGTATGATGTAGGCTCAAGCAATTATATGTATAATCATGAGAAGCAGTCAACTATCTGCAAAAGTGGAAGAAATATATTTGAATGACCTTGTTGTTGAGAAAGTCTCTTTACCCCTTTTCTACAGCAACATTTCATGTTCCTCCTATACTCTACATGCCATTAGTTTGCTTTTTGAACATTTTGGTTTATAGCAAAAATATGTAAGCATCGTAGTCAGATGAATTGAAATTCACTGCAAAGTCTAAGCTAGTTCTTTCTTGTTTACAATAATTTGTTACTCATGTGATTACTACATATAAAATACTCTATAATTTTCACTCATTGCAAAAACTAAATTAAAACTCAAAGAAAAGTATAATTCAACAGCTAGGGGCATGTCGAAAGAAAATCAATCAAAGTATGAGAAAATGTAAAGTACAAATTAGTGCACATCATCGACCCATCAATGAAGATGAAATGAATTGAATACATGCTCACTCTACATCATGTGAAAGTCATAAAAGGATAATCTTAGACGTTATTTCTACATACTCTCTGGGTAGACCTTAGACATTATTTCTTCATACTTTTATAGCTAGACCATAGTAAATTGGTGTGAACTGAAAGATTTAAACAATATTTTGGTACAAGATTTGTGTACCTTTGATTGTTTGCAGCGGAATGAATTTCACGAACTGAATGACTTGCTCCAAATCATTATTTGTATCACTAGGAAACAAAAATTTGTTTCATAAACTAAATGCCTCTTTTGTTGGATGTCTTTTTGTCTTAGAAGAAAATGTTACCTTCTGTTGAGTTTTCTGTTTTTGTTTTCTTCTTCTTCTTTTTTTCTTTCTGAAGAGCGTAAAACTTATATTTTAAAAAAAATGGATTGTTTACATTAGAGCAGTTACTATGTAATTGTTCCCATCCTTTTTTAAAATTATCACTTATCCATTTTACAGAAAATAACTTCGGTCGGGTAAGATTGGGTCAGGTTGGTCCACATGGGCGAATCACGACCCAAAACTTACATCTCCCACTTCGCACATGGTGGACAAGACCCAAGCTAACACAACATCAACAAACACACAATTCATACAGTAATAGTTTGTGCGGCCTGTGAGAATCAAGAGATTACCTTGAAGGTTTTATAAGCCCCACATAGGAATCCAATCACATGTGGAAGGAATTCACTACTTATATGATAATACTATTACTCACAGTATCCCGAACTTCATTCACTACTTCAGTAGTTATTTATTCGATCACCAATCCTCTTAAAAAGGTTAACTCGAGTTCATGTTTTACTTTATACACACAATTACACTCAATACCAATATGGTTAGTGCAATAGCCGGCTTGTGTATATAAGTTTATTATTCAATTAATTGTCTTTCCTTTCTACTCGTATCAATATGTTCTTATTCAACTGTTTTCCTAGACATGCACTACATTGATGAATCATTCATGGCTATAAGTAACATGCTAAAGTAGCAACATCGATTGAAACTTTAAGAAACAACAAAAGGTCAAAGGGTATTTTATTGAAAAGTCATTTTAACTTTTTGGGGTCTCACACAATGAAGGAGCAGGGAACATTCTTTCATTGACCCATTGATCTCTTGACACACGTGCTACAATGTTTTCACCTTATACTGGTATATGTGTCTCATTCTTCCAATTATCTAACATCGTACAGACTTTGGTCTAAACACCTCTAAGTGTTTAACCCTAGTTTCTCTCTTCAGTGATCCTTAAATTCATTTACTTAGAGAAACTTTTGTCTGGCTCATAAAAAAAGTCATAATATGATGGTGAAACTCATCTCTTCACGTTTCCCAACGTAAGAACGATTGCTCGTGTGAGAGAGTCAATCTCACGACTTGTTCGACACATTTATTTCTTACAAATTATCACATGCATATTATATTTGAATATAAATCTAGTAGTATTATATAAAAAGAGCATATTATGACAATTAAGTTATTTTTCAATACTGAATAACATCAAATCCTACGCAAACCTAGAGCCTTAACATGTATTTCAAACAAGTCTCTAGAGATGACTTTCATAAAAGGATCAGTTATCATATCATGTGTAGGAATGTACTACAAAGTTATTTCTCCACTTGCCACTACGTCTCTTACAAAGTTATACTTGATGTCGATATGTTTGGTCTTGTTGTGATACTTAGGATCCTTCGTGTATGCGATAGTCGCTTGATTATCACAATATAGAATCATAGGACCCTTAGAATTCTTTACAATACTCAAATGCTCAAAGAATCTCTTTAACCAAACAACTTCTTATACTGCAAATGCATAAGCCACGAATTCAGATTCCATGGTTGAAAGAGTTGTGCAAGTTTGCTTCTTACTTTCCTATGAAATAGCACCACCATTTAGTAAGAAAGCATAACCAGATGTTGATTTTCTATCATTCTGGTCACTGGCCCAATCAGCATCTGCATAACCTCTTATGAATAAATTAGATCCATTATAACATAGTGTATGATCCACAACTCCATTCAGGTATCGAAATGTTTTTTTACTGCTTTCCAATGATCTCTTTCAGGATTGGAATGATACCTGCTAACTAGACTCACGACATTACAAATGTCTAGACGAGTACACATCATAGCATACATCAAACTCTCGACAACACTAGAATAAGAAACTCGAGACATGTATTCCTTTTCTTTTTCAGTCTTTGGACACATTTCAAGGCTTAAAGTTTCACTCCTTCAAAAATGTTCCAATATTTTCTTTTTATAAGTTTCTTGAGATTAACTTAAAAATTTCTTGGAACGATCTCTTTGGATCTTAACACCCAATATATAGTCTGCTTCACTCATATCTTTCATATCAAATAATTTTGAAAGCCATGACTTTACAGTTTTCACATACTCCAAATGATATTTAGCTAATAAAATATCATCTACGTAGAGAAAAAAATTACAAAATTTTCATTGGAATTTTTCACATAGATGCAATGGTCTTCACCAATCATGGTGAAATCAAATGACATCACCTTCTTATGAAATCTCAGGTACCACTGCCTTGAAGATTGCTTTAGGCCATAAATTGATCTTTTCAATTTACAAACTTTCTTTTCTTGGCCTTTAACAACGAAACCTATTAGTTGTTTCATGTAGATTTCCTCGTTTAATTCTCCATTGAGAAAAGCAGTCTTCAAATCCATTTGGTGTAATTCTAGATCTAAACGTGCAACAATAGCTAAAAGTAATCATATGGAGGTAAACTTCACAACTAGTGAAATAGTTTCCTCATAGTCTAGTCCAACTTCTTGAGTAAAACTTTTTGCCACCAATCGTGCTTTGTATCTTTCTATTGACCCATCCGATTTTGCGTTTAACTTTGAGAATCCATTTACTCATAATAGCTTTACGTTCCTTTGGAAGGTCAACTAGATCCCAGACATTGTTTGTTTTCATGGACTCTAATTCTTCTTTCAGCGCTTTTAACCATTCATATATTTTAAGGCTTGATAAAGCCTCAGTTACAGAATTAGGTTCATCCAATTCTATAGGAGATACCAAGAAAACATAATCCTCAATCTGATAAGATCGTTTAGGTACACCTTTTCTTGTACTCTTACATATTTGAAGTTCATATTCCTCTATAGGATTTTGGGATTCATAACTCCCACTTGGACCAGGAATCATTTCTTGATCCTTTAAATTATCAAGTATGCCTGACAACATTACCTGATCTTCTGAATTCAACATTTCGTAGAGAGGCTCAACTTCATTTATTTCACCCTTTTTGGAAAAAATATTTTTTTTAAATCTAACATCCCTGTGATATAATTTCAGCAATACTTCCATCGTCCAGTTCATCGATGAACACATACCCTTTGGAGCGTTCATAGTACCTTATAAAGATACATTTCTTTCCTTTTGGACTTAGTTTACCAAACTCACAAAAATGATCTTTACTAGTCCAACATTTATAAGGAGTGGAAGACACTGATTTAGAAGGCACTTTGTTCAATATGTAAGCCACAGTCAATAATGCATTTCCCCAGAAAGAGATAGAAAAATT
Source organism: Solanum commersonii (assembly GCA_029007595.1). Taxonomy (NCBI): domain Eukaryota; kingdom Viridiplantae; phylum Streptophyta; class Magnoliopsida; order Solanales; family Solanaceae; genus Solanum; species Solanum commersonii. The sequence continues at coordinate 4,961,335 of JAJTWQ010000002.1, read as the reverse complement.
CGCCTATGCCATCATTGATCTTGTCATGTCTAATAATGTTCTATTCCTTCTTTCAGCTACACCATTTTATTGTGGTGTATAAAAAGTAGTTAATTGTCTGATAATACCCTTTTCAATACATAATTTTTCAAATTGTTTTGACAAATATTCACGTCCCTGGTCAGTTCTTAAAAGCATTTATGCTTTTATCTAATTGATTTTCAACTTCATTCATATATCTTTTAAAGCACTCAAGTACTTCAGATTTATGAGAAAATCAAATAGACATAACCAAAGCGCGTGAAATCATCAATAAATGTAATGAAGTATGCTGCACCAAACCTTGCCCTTACGTTCATTGGACCACAAATATCAGAATGAATTAATTGAAATAGGAACTCAACTCAGCCTTCCCAAATGGTTTACGTGTAATCTTTCTAGTAAGATAATTTTCACAAGTTGGCATATCAATTTTGGTGAAAGAACCTAAATGTCCTTCTTTTGTCAACCTATCCATTCAATCTTTCCGTGTGTGACCTAATCTTGCATGTCATGTAATCACATCAATATCATTGTTACTTGAATAACATGTCATTACACAACGGTCAACATAATAGTCATAAGTTGAAGGATTATAATCTAATACGATAAAACGGTCATAAAAAAATCCAAAATCATATAAAACATTATCTAGAGTTATTCTAGCACCATTACGACTAAAAAATAAATCAAAATCAATGTCTAAAAGAACATACACAAATACTAAGTTTTGTCAAATGTTTGGTGCTTATAGGACGTCATGCAACATCAAAGAACGGTCACCACACAAGTCTACTTTTCATGTGCCTATCCCTTTGACTTCTAGTTTCACATTATTTCTCATGTAGATCCACCTTGATTTAGATGAAACTTGACAAAAATCCACAAACATGTATCGATCTCGACTCAAGTGGTCGGTGGATCCTGAGTCTACAATTCAAATAGGATAAGATTCAGTTAATAAATAAGTGCTAGAAACATATGTAGTACTTAGAGATGCGTTTAGAAATGCTACCTTTTTCAGCTTAGTACATTCACGAGCAAAATGCCCCAATACTTGGCAATTGTAGCACTTCATTTTGCTCGTCTCTGTTATTGAAATAACGTTTTCCTTTCTTGGAATTTGGCCTCTTCTTTTTCTTAGAGGGTCCTTCTCCTGTCTCTTTGTCTTTCCTATCTCTTTTCCATTTTTTCTTGCGCTTGAAGATTTTGTACCACTTGACTCTGCCACAAAGGCATTAGAAGCAGCTTTAGCAGCACCAAGGCACTTATCTTCAAGTTCAACATGGCGTGCAACATCAGAAAAAGTTTTGATGCTATTAGTATGGGTCAAGTTAACCTTCAAATGTTCTTAACTATTGGGAAGAAACCGAATCACTATTTGAACCTGTTGCTTGCCTGAAAGAGCATGACTAGTACTCTTGAGTTGAGCTATCATGTTTGACATCACCCTAAGGTGTTGTGTGATATTCTGATCATGACATTTTTTGTAAGTATCAAATTTGATAGTCAACTGTCGAAGGCAAGTTACAGTTGTACCCATATACGCTCCAAAATATACCGTGAGTTTACGGTATTTTTAATACATTTCACTTAAGAGTTGTGGTGTCTAGGGACTTTTTGTATTGGTTTTTATGTGTTTTTATCATGTTTTGTAGGAAAGATGTTTAGGCGCGGAAGTGAAGAGACAGCTGAAAGAAATGCAGAATAAGGCATCTACGGACCGTAGGTCTATTGACGTTCCGTAGATGGTGACCGTAGATCAACAGGGAAGGCATGAAAGGCAAATCAGGAAAATCTGACCAAGTGTGGAACCACGGTGGCCATTGACAGTCCGTAGATTGATCTAAAAATCATACTGCTGATCCGTAGAATGATACTGCAGGGTTCCAGTACCTGATGTTTGAAGATTCTAAGTGTGGAGCTACTGATAGGGATTGATGGATCGTAGATCGATCTACGGTCCGTACTGCTGTTCCGTTGTTTGCTTCAGAGAAGCTGATTTTTGGAAGCTGAAATTTTTTCCAAGTCCTGGCTGACGAAAGGGACTCACGAAACGTAGATCCATTGACAGTCCGTGAGTCAGTCTCGTGGAATGAAGACGCGTGCCTGAACAAACTTTCCTTATTTTGTTTCCTTTTTAATTTAGGACTTATTTTCTATAAATAGGGCATGCAAACCTCGTTTTAGGGGTTATACTTTATTACTTTTATTCTAGTTCTTGACTTGGGAGATTAACTTGCAACTTTAGCAATTCTTAATTTCCTAAGTTCATTTCGAAGATTTTGGTGTTGTAATTCAAGTTGAATTTCTGGATTTATTCTTCTTCTTACGTAAGTTCATAATACTTTCATCTAAAATAATGAATTGTGTTCATATGATTATGGGTAACTAAACTCCACAACTAGAGTTGTGGGAACCATGAGCGATTAACAAAGTATGAATAGTAAATAAGCAATTCTTAAATAGTGTTGTTGCATGCATTGATAATTTTTTCGTTTAGAAGTCTTTTTAACGAGTGCACACGTTAGAACTCGCCTTCTTGCTACTTGCCGGACCAAGGAGGTAATCAACAATAAAAGAATTATCAACATAGATTTAGTGTGATACTATCTAATAGGCTAGTGTCAATTGGTGCGAAATAATAACTAAGCCAAACATCCATGTGATGTCTAATATGAGGTAAAAGTAAGGGTTAGTAAGTTATACACACGTAGCCGGACCAAGGTGTGGGGTGAAATTCTCTAGATGCCGGACCAAGGATTTAGAGATACCTAACTTATCACTTTGCATGTAGTACACTAGGAAAGGATTGCTATTACTAGGATTACTGCGTTATGAGCTTATAGGGAACACATATACCCTAGTTGATTCTCTCATTTTGACAACAACCAAAATTGACTTTTTTTTACTGATTAATTACTGAATTCTTACAATTTGTTTCACAACATCCCCCCCTTTAATTACTTGTTTCTGGAAGTAATTTGACTAAACGAATATTATTGTTGGTTAAAGTTAAGTCTAGACCATTTTCCTCGTGGGATCGTCCCCAACCTACAAGTTGGGTTCTTTACTTGATAACGATCGCTTATGCTTCTTTAGGGAAGTGCAATTTGAACGTATCAAATTTTCGCTCCTCACAGAGGTGCCTACATAGAATGAGCAGTAGGGAATTCTTCACATTCATGTATGAGGTCATCAACCACAAAACTAACTATTATTCCACATGCAATGGAATTAGCTTTTTTCACAAGCTTTGAAAGCTTCAAGAACCCTTGTGTGTTGTGCAGAATTACCCTTTTCTGGTTGATTCAAAACATGATTTATACCTTCCAGATCATTTTGCTCTTTAAGTACATACCATATTTTACGACTCCATATGTCATAATTGTCATCGCTAAGTTTTTCACCTTTGTTTAAGTCAGCAATGATACTTTTTGATGTCATGTCTGTTATTGAGATATAATAAGGCAAGAGTTTTTAATCAATTATACATGTTACATACACATTCAATCAAATCAATTTTCATAAAGGTTTCATATTTAATGTAAAATTGAAAAGACACATATGCATCCGATCATCATCTACGAACTAAATATTTAACCAAAATTTGAAACTAACTTCTTAATGTGTACACTAATATATTGAAGACTTTCATAACAAGAATTTCTAAGTCTAATAACATAAATTGAGAAAAAAACAAACTACATAATTCATATCTTAAAAAACAAATAAGCAATAACAAATTACAAGTAATTCAAAGACTAAAATCCTCCTACAAGTCTTCAAGACAACAAATATACACCCTAAAAGGCTGACTGGGTCAAATGTCATGATAAACATCAACCAATCTACTACCCCAAGGTTCACGAGGAGTGTCTGTTAAATAAGCTAAGGCTCTCCAATTTGAAATTTCCTTATAATCAGCCAGTTCAACCTATTTTATTTCAAAAAGATGAATAAAATCACGTGCTGAAATATTAGGGGACATCTTAAAGACTTAAATTCTTTAAAAAAATTCTCCTTTTCCCTTCGAATGGCCGTTTGATTCCTTGACAAATTTTTTGTCACCCTTGGGACACCAATTTGTATTATTTAACTCCCTCGGAAATATGTCTTATGACGACTTGCTCTTCTAACTTGTCCCTTTGCTCAACTTTGAAAACTCCCACTTGGAGTAATTCGAGTTTGTTCATGTTCATCCATGTCTCAAATAGGAACAAGGAAACAATAAGAATGGGTGTACCTCTCAGTGTGACAACATATGTCACTATTATTTGTAAGAGTTAATTTTTTTAAAAAAGAATTCAAAGACTAAGCGAATATATCAAGACCAATTAAATCTTTTATCTAAACCATAATGTATTTACTCAAATATCATCATATGGATGTGAAAAATAAATAAATACAAAGTCTATAACCCAAAAGATTTTTACTAGATCCAAAAAAAATAAAAAATTATTACATAAATTCCACATGTATTAAATAAAAAAAAATTATTTTTTATTTTTAACCATTGTATAAGTGCAATAAATACTATCTTAAGTAAATATGAATGGATGTCACATCAGATTACAAAAGAATATTTTTAAATGACTATAAATATCTAACAAAAGGAAGACAACCCACATTTTTGTTAAAAATTAAGGCTTCCATTGTACTAGTAAAATATACATGTGTACTAGTCTCCTTATTCTAAAAGGACAATGTATTTAATGTTTTTTTACTTCTTCTCTAACCTTTTCCAACTAAGAAAGTGCAAGAACTCAACAAAATATAGTACAAGGTCATTTAAAATTCATAACACTCCTTTTCACTTCACAACTCTAATCTTATTCAACTTTTCATCTGAAGAGTATAACGACAGAGGAAAAAAACTTTATTCTTTATCCAAAAAAATAAATAAACACTTCATCGTCAAAATACTAGGTTGAAGAATTGAATGTATGTTCTTAGATTAAAAATCAAATTCATTTTTTTTCTAACAAATGAGTTGGATTAACCATAGTTTCATAAAAAAATACTGATCTTTATATAAATGTTCTTGACACAATATATTTTTATAACACACAAACAATACATAATTTCAAAGAAGACTACATAATCATTGAGCAATTAACGATGACTCTGATACCAATGAAAGATTTAAACAATATTTTGGTACAAGATTTGTGTACCTTTGATTGTTTGCAGTGGAATGAACTTCACGAACTGAATGATTTGCTCCATGTCACGCCCCGAGCCTACACTCTGGATGGGACTGCACTCGATAGACATTGTTTGCCCCAAGCGAACTCTTGACCTGACTTAACTATTAGCGGAAGACTTAACTCAACATAACTGTACTTTAAAAGTAAACTGAAAGCTTAAAAATAACTGAGAATGTATTATAAATAAACATTCACTGGCCAAAGTGGCAATTCAAGTCTCAAACATAACTGAAATGGAAAGACTTAAGGACTAATATCAACTAACTATCTATGAAGCCTCTAACAACTGAGATGGACGTTAGGACAAGACCTACGACATCCTAATGAACTAAAATGATAAAGTAATGAAAAATGGGATCCTCCGGAAGCAAGGAGGCTCACCACAACTTTGAAGCTCAACCGGATCAACGATACGCTAGATGTTGGTCCTAGTTACCTGAATCTGCATCATAAAATAATGCAAGCCAACTAGTATCAGTACATTGAATGTACGAGCATGCGAGGGGAATACCAAACAAGATATAAGTTTGAAAGGAACTGAAAGAACATACCTGGCTCAACTCAACTCAACTTAACTCATTTCAATATAAACCAATAATATAAATGTAATCTAAAGAAAACTTTTAAAATATGGATAACAATTCTGTGTATTTAGATTTACAATAGCAACTTTGTATGTACACAAAGATACAATATAAACTCTGGATGTATATAAAAATACAATCAACTCTGTGTATATAAGAATACAAAATACTTTTGTGGGAGTTTCTCTAACCGACAACCATCACTTAAGAGCTATTGTGATGATACAACGTTTCGCCTCACGCTGCCAGGGACGTCATATACCTTGCCGAGGGTATAGAACCTGACTACTAAGTGGATCCACTTGTCTATACTAAAAAGCACTAAGGAATCATCTACAAAGTATGATCCTTTTCTACTCATGATTTATGGGGGCTGGGAGTTGTCTGAACTCTCCCCCATATCGGTGCACAATACTACTCCCAAAATATAATACTAACTCTTATGTTTAAAAACATAACTTCTTTCTGTGGTTTGAAATAATTTCTCAAAACTTAGCTCAAAGGCTCTCTTTGAAATCAAAGTTTCCTCTCTTGCTTAATTATGAAAGCATTTACTCTTTATTGAAAACTAGCTCAAAGGCTCTTTTGGAAATCTCAGTTTCCTTTCTTTTTTAAATGTGAAAACATAGTCCCGATATACTCTTTTGAAGAAATGAACTTCAAATCTTTACTCTTTACTCAACTCAAACTCAGGTCTTGAAACAAAGTTACAACATTTGTAAAAAACTTTTGGAAGACTCTATGAACTTCTCTTGACTTGACTCTTAACTTTCCTTGAATTTGAATTTATGGATTCAAGGATTGCGATTTATGATAGGAAAGATTTCATGATGTTTAGGAGTGTTTTTAGATAGTTAAACATGAGAAACAATCAAGAAATCATTGTTTGGAAGCAAGTCTGCGACGCAGAGGTGAATTTAAATATTTGGTCGCGAAATAAATTTTGAGGCAGAACGGTCTGTGACTGCTTCGTGACGCAGAGAAGAATTCCCTAATCCTGAGGAACAGGTTCGCGATGCGGATCTGGTACCCAAATTCGCTGACTTTTTCCTTCTTCGTTTTCTAACCTCAATTCGCCTAAACACCGTTCTATTTCTCAAATTCTCTTTAGATCGAGATACCCTATATATATGTGTTGACACCCAATTTTGGCTCTCCACATTTAACTAAAGTTTTAATAATAATAATAAATAAATAATATATGTGTTATGAAATATTTATAGGAATACGAAAGGATTTTTAATTATTTATTTTATTTGATAAATTTATTTCATAAATATTATTTCTTATAAAAAAATTAAATATATTATGTAAATATTACTACTTACTTTCTCATTTTTTAAATTTTATGTCGTATAAATATTGTTCTTAACGGTTGACTCTATTTTTCTAATTAAATATAATTTCTACTTTTACAATAAACATTTTTCGACATTTTTTTTCAAAATTAGGGAGCTTAATTAATTAATGAGTTCCTAATTTATATTAATTTTATTTTTAGAATGACTAATTTTATCAAATAAGCTAGTCTTGCAAAATAATTATTTTTAATTTACTAAATTATGACTATTTAATACATTAGAGGTTATAATGGATTTAATTTGAGAAAATTTGGCAATCCAAGTTGTTCTAAACCGGTCAATTTGTGTATGCCATGTAGGCAAGCACATGAATTGTGCTTCTTTAACTGAAATCTTGACCTTACGATTAAATCTAACGGTCCTAGTTAATTAATCTTTTACCTTTATTTGATATATATAACTTTTCCTTTTAATCCCTGATTTAACTTAACCATCCAATCAAATGATCAAACGGCCCAAATTAAATAAAGCTTTTCATCTCTCCCCAAAAATAGTACATCCACTACTTCAGTTTTTTCAATCTTTTCCATGACCCGCCTCTTCCCCAGGTTCTCTTTCCCAGAACATCATATCCCTAAACGTCTCCTTCATACAACTTCTCCTCCTTCCCAACGTTCTCCTGCCATGGCCACTTCTCCACGCTCCTCTCCCATCAACTTCGGACCACAGGAAAACGGCAATATCCGAGGGTTTTCAACTACGCCCCTCCGTTGTCCATCAATCACAACCTCTTCCTATCAGCTTTATATCATTTCCATCCCTTTTTCTGATCAAGGCAGGCTTAGAAATCTCGACTACCACCATTGCTAGGCCTGAAAAGTTGAGGGACGCAAAGAACCGTTGGATTTTGGTTAGTTATGCCTTAATCTAATGGGTTTTAGAGTGTGAGTTTATCCCAAAATTGGCTATAAAAAGCCAATTGGTTCCCATTGAAAATCATCCAGAAAAATGATCTAGAAATCAGAGAGAGATCAAGCAAAAAAAAAAAACGCAATACATATTTCAAAGAGTTCAAAAGATTATCTCATCTCCTTCTCCTTCGGTTTTGAACTCGAGTTCAAGGAAGTTTGAAGTTGGAATCTTGACATCAAAGCCCCTGTTTGCTGCCCCCGAAAAGGTACACTACCTCGCTCTTTTAGATTTTTTTTCCATCGTCTTGTATTAAGCTTTGTGTTTCTCCCATCGTTTTGTACTCTTCTGGATATTTTTTCATAGTTCTCTACATTCTTACTATTTTAATGTATGGTAATCCTTTGTCGATTGATTGTTTGTTTTTGCCATTGTAATATTGAACATTCATTTTTGTTTAATCCTCTGAGTTAAATGGGTGCTGAAATCTGTCTCATTATATTTAGTTTAAAAAATCAGTTTATAACATGCTAAAAGAAGCTATTAGTGTTAGAAAATAAACTACGAACTCAATTAGTTGAATATGTGATTGATATTTAATGTTCGCCTTAGTTTCGTGTTAGTATTCTCTTTAGTTTTCTGCTCAAAGTGCCATTGTTGTTTCTTGTTGTACCATTGCTGTTTTATTGTTGTGATATATAAAAAAAATCATTCCACGTTTCATGTGTCGAAAATTGACTATTTTTTCACTTTAAAGATAGCGACTATAAATGGTGAATTCTTACTATATTTAATCCTAGTTCTATCAAAGAATATGAACCGTTGTTGTGTAAGAAATTTTCATGGAGATTTTGAATGTTTATTTTATTTTATTTTATTAGCATGAGCAATTAGTAAAAAGGTGAATATTTTGGCCTGTATTTTAAAATTAAATTCTCTAATTGGTGTGCTTTATTAATATGTCATGTATCTCCTAAAGTCTCGAAAACATATGCGAGGTTTATGCTCCCTGTTCAACATATGAATAAATTTAATGGAAATCCATTGAAGTTTTACTGCCTAACTAAAAAAAATGCATATGTTCACTATTTAGTCCTGCTATTGTTTGACACATGATTTTAATCTTTTTCTTTCTCATATTTTTCATATACAATCGAAGGGCTGGAGTTTCTACTTTGGAACTCATTATTGGCCTAAAATATTAGGCCAACAACAATTAGGATCATTGCAATGCTTGGAGTCTCGGAAATTAGGAGTCCAATGTTTTTCTTAGCGTTTCTTTCGTTGTCCTAATTATGTTGTTTTGATATGTTGGTTAACCTTTACTTACATTTTTTTTTTGATATATTGCTTGTCTTTTATTTTGAAGATTATTTATGGAGATAATATTATTTATAAATTTAGTTGAAACACTTTTTAGAATAAATGATACAACAAATATTTTCTTAAAAATGGGTTAACATTTTTTCTTATAACATTCTTTCAGCCCTTTTAAGTTGAAAAGAGGGGCTTATAGCTTAAACGTTTCCAAATGAAGTTTCAAAAGGGCTAAAATAATATTTATTTAGGCCTACTCATCGCTTAGGAGCTCCAAATATTTTAAAGCTAATTTAATGGCTAAAATAACTACCCTTTAGAAATATTTAAGGCTAAGATATTCACCTTTAGAGATACATATTTTTTGAAAACAAGTAAGGAAGTAGGTCTATATATTTTATTAACAAAAAAATAAATATAATTATAGAATAAGTCCCAATAGTTAGAGGCCTATTTTATAATCTTTAGATCAACCTCTTTATTAAAAAATTATATTTTACTATTATCACTATCTCTATTTTTATATCAAATATTGCTAAAAATATTTTAATTAATCTCTTAACATGCTATTTCAATATTTTAGATATGCCAATAGGTTCAAAATACAAGGTATATACATATTTATGTCAAGCACGTAAAGGTATAAATTCTATATTTTATATTTAGTTTTCTCTACACATAACCTATTATTTTGCTTTACTTTGTATTGTTTTTCTCATATCTAATATCATTTTTACAAATTTTACTTATTTATTTTTATAGATCATAAATCCCTACACTTAATTGTACATATTATTTACTACATCTAATCTATCGTCAATTCGTCTATACATGTAAATAAAATAAAAAAATTTCACATGTTTTAAAACTACTTACATGTATATACTACACTTTATAATGAATCTAGCTAAAATCACAAATTTTATATAATATTTTAGCATTTAGTACCTTTATTATTTATTTTATTTGTTTATTTTTAGAACACTCCATTTTATCTATTTTTATTCAAAAATATTTATTACACATTATTATATACTTATTTCGACTATTATCTTATTTTTTACGTCCTAATTTTATATAAATAAAAATGACAAATTTCCATACCCTTTTAACTCAACATTTATATATTTTGGATAAATTTATATAAGACACATCTATATTTTCCAATAAATAAAATTTTCATACATTTTAAGTGCATTTATTTATTTTACTGTAGGATAAGTATACTATTATTTTGTAGACATATGTATGTCATACCTTGTATTTTACTCTTTTTTTCTTCTTAAACTAATGAAATTAACTTATTATTGATTTTAAAACAAATAAATAAATAAATTTTCCTAATTATTTTTTTTCCTAAATTTAGTTTAAGGACTATCTTCAGATAGGCTCTGAGGGATGCTTAATAGTTTCTACTCGAGTAACCAAAACCCTTACTCAAAATCTCACTGGTTTTGCAAATCAAAACAGAGTTTACATTTACATATAAAATTTTTTTCCTAATATTTTCCTTAAAGTTTAGGTGGAGACTCTGAAACAAAAATAAAACAATTTTTTCAAAAATTCATAGTGATAACCATATTATGTTGTGAACTGTTTCAGCCAGTTTGAAATAGGGTGCGACAGCTTGGCGACTCTGCTAGGGACTTACCTAAGTTTTAACCTTATAAAAACTCAATTTTGGAATAATATTTATGATTACGTGTTTATTTTCAGCTTATTATTTGATATATTGTTTTGATTGAAAGGACGCAAGTAAGATCCAAACTTGTGTTCCTTATTTGTTTTAAAACACTACTTGTTATTACTTTCCCTACACTGTCATTTGCATTTTTTATCGAGTCTTTGGTCATACACGAACATAAACATTGTACATGCGAGGGGTGTTCCTGCACTCCTCCGAAACTCCCTTTGGATTCCTTAGTTTCAGAGTTGGTGCAATTAAGATAGTGCGCCTTCTCACAATTACCCAGTCTCACTCTCAATTATCTAGGAAAATATCCTACTCTAGAAATAGGTCATGTTGCATATCCTTAGGAAAGGCAATATAAGGTATTGTCGTTGCGTTTAGAAAATCACCCAAATGTCAATGAGTTTCTTCTTTAAACCTCGACGACATACACTTTGTGTGAAATTGATATAAATGATCCAAACTAAAACACTTAACGAATTTAGAGCAAATAAACTCATTATACCTTTTACCCTTTCTTTCAGATGCAAATCAACCAAAACCTCCCTAATATCAGGATGATGATCGTGGTCCCTCGAACTTTGAAAGATTGGTGGGGAAACATCTGAGTGGCATACGAAAATGAGATTATGCCACACTTGGGGGTCATTAATTGACCTACTAAATATGGAGGCAAACAAATTGCTCATCACTCTAATGATTGAATTCTGGCAAACAACAACAATGACTTTTCAGTTCACAGATTTTGAAATCACACCAACATTGGAGGAGATAAGTCAAATTGTTGATTTACCATTAGTTAGCAGAGCACCCTTGACCCTGCACGTCGGGAATTGGTTTTCTCTAGTCTTTGGGTTTGAGAGTAGGCCCGATTTAAGAAGAGTTGATGAGGGATGGGTCAAGTTGAATTATCTATTTAAAAGGTTTGATCGTCGAGAGAGCTATGATAGGTTCTAGTAAGAAATATTCATCTCCAGGGATGATTGGGAGAGAAACAAGGCTATTATTTCTGTGGTAGCCTTTTTGGGTATCATGATCTTCCTAAAGAAAAAAGGTTGTGTCGACATCAACCTACTGCCAATGGTCATTTACATATTTAGAGGACCTGTTAGAGTGACCATCGTACTCATGATCTTGGCAGAAATATTTCGATCATTATCCCTCTGCTCTAGAGGATATGATTAGTTTAAGGGAAGTAACCTGTTGCTACAGATTTGGGCGTTGGAACACTTCTATCAAAGACTAGCAGAAAATGGCACTGAAGCAAACTTACACAACAAAATTAGGAGCCATGCGATGAGATTAAGCATGTGGGATGCCCTAAATAATGAAGATGGTTGGCGCCTTTTCCTGACCCACCTCACAGGGAACCATATTCAGTGGCGACTACCATGGGTCCATGGCCGAGCTCTGTTGAGAACCAACCACACCTATTTCATTGAGTTGATTGGGTTGGAAGGCTTCCAACCCTACGCACCTCTAAGAGTCCTTCGACAGTTCAGGATTACCTAAGGCGTTCCTTTATGGTCAAATATAGCACTAATAGAGGTCGATTATGAAGAAAAAATCCTGATCGAAAGGATCGCTAATTTGGTACAAGGATGATATGGTATTCTTGACTTAGGCATAGGGGTTGAGTCGTGGTACACCCCTGAATATTACACTTGGTTTATGATGGGAGGAATTCTCGCAAGGCTTAGCTGTGACGGGATCTTGGGGTTCACAGACACCCAAAGATCAAATCAAATTGGTACGAAGCTATTGAACCTCATGCCCATCACCACAACCATGTATCATCAGGTGACCCCATAGTTTGTCAACCATCTCATACAAACAGTTGATGATGAACCAAACGAAGGGATGGAAGAAGACCCGGAAGAGGATTCTAGAGAGCCAACTAATGATATGGAAGAGGATCCAGAAGAATATTCAGATCATGACCCTAACTTGTATGACCTTAGTGATGGAAGATTGATGAATCCCCATAGTATCAGCCAGGGCCTTACTATGATTTGGGAGATAATGATGATGCTCCAACCTAGCCCTAGATCCCCTATCGTTATTGTATTCTTTCATAAGCTCCTCAAAGTACCATGTGGCCTATCCCTCTTGTATGTCTTATCTCCACTCCTATACTGTCACTTTTTAGGCTTCTAATCGCCTACATAAGTGTAATAGCCACATTGCATTGATCAATGAAGTTATGTTTGCTCCAAATCTAAAATGTGCTTAAATGGATCATTCATTATCAAAATAATTGCAACGTAGGACTACCTCAGGCAAAAAGAGGTTATATATTAGGACGCGTGTTGAATGTCGCTGAACACTTACTTATTTGTTACATATTTCAATATCTCCGATCACGACCCAAGCCTAGGGCCTAGACGTGACCGGCAAATGGGGAACCCGAAGGAACCCCAAACAAGCCTCATAGCATATCATTACACATCCTTGGTCGCGGAAGCAATTAAAATGACCATAAGCGATAAGCATAATCAAGGGGAAATCGGGACTAAGGGAGCAAGAGAAAAAGAGAATAATACATAAATACCATAGATGAGTCAAGCTCAAGCATGATACACAACTTGTCCAACACCACCTCTAAACATGGGTACTTAGCGGGGGCCAAGACAAACTACCGGGCTCACCCTCATAGTCAGTACATAATTAAAAAGGAAAAGTGTTATACATAGCAAGAGATCATAAGCAACGTCCCTGGAATGGAGGACTCACCAATAAGCTCGATAGAAAATCGTATTAGCCACGCGGAGAAGGATGGTCAAGCGGTGCTCCGATCCCTACATGGTGACATCATGTAGGCATAGAGTATGCATTAGTACGTTTGAATGTACTAAGTATATGGGATGCAATGCAATGCAACAATAGATGGACATCATATGCAAAATGCATAATCATACCTGATAAATAGCATATTAATGAGATGATATGTATAATGATGCTTACATAAAAATCATATTTAGTAGGGCATAGTACATGTGTAGCGAGTGACCATCAATATAGTATTTCCAAGGCCTACCACCCCCTTGGAGAGGCGAAAGAGGTACAAACCCCTCAATGTGGTTACCCGGGCCTACCACCCCCCGAGCTAGGGACCAAGGTACAAACCCCTCGATATCGTTATACGGGCCTACTACCCCCCGTACTAGGCAACCAAGGTACCAACCCCTCGATACAGTTACCCGGGCCTACAACCCCCCAAGCTAGGCTTGGTTGACTCACAACACTATATAGAGAAAATAATATACATGTATCCATTTCATCATCATTTCAATAATTATATAACCATCCGACTCATAGGATGTACATTGGACCTTCCATTTCCTAAAAATTCTATAAATGAGCATTTTATCAAACACATGGTGGGCTACTGTTCATGTAAATAAAATCATGTATTTCAAGAGTACTAAGTCCAACCAATTCCAAAATCTATATAAATCAGCCCACCAACAAAATGCATATATATCCACCTTCATAATTTGATCATGGAAGCATGAAAACCATAGACATCACATAATAATTCCATTCATGATAATATGCAAAATAGACCATAACGGGGTGTGTAGTAGTAATTCCATACTCAAGAGTTCATAAATAACCATAAGGACCCATAAACTTGAAGTAGTAAGAGAGGATAAATGGTTGGACTTGTGGATAGGAAGGTTTCCACAATCAAACCCACATACCTCAACTTTGGAGAATCCTTGATGAAGATTGGAATGGAGAATTGAAGCTTGAGATTGAGTTTTGAATTCGGAATTAGAGCTTGAGATCTTTGAATTTGGTTAAGGATCTTGGTGGAATTTTGGAGAGGGCTTAGAGAGTATTTTTGAGTGTTTTGAAGCTAAAAATGACTAAGTATGAGACATATCCTAAAAAATGAGGCTTAAGGAGCAAAAAAAATAGTTGACTGGAAATTGCAAATCTGCACAGACATGTTTTACGAAAATGGTCATAACTCCTTCATCCTAACTCGGAATGAGGTGAAAGCAAGTGCGTTGGAAAGCTAACTCAAAGAGCTTTAATTTGATAGGTTGTGGTCCATCCAGTTCCTTGTGTGCTAAGAGATATGCCCCTTTAAAGTTGACCCTCCAAATCGCATTTGTTGCGATTTTCGAATTTTGATACGGTTGCTCTAAAATTCGGGTTAGACCCATTCCCCACTCAATTTAACCCCATAAATAATAATATGAAGTTGAATTTCCGAAATCATGCACAAATTTTGAGATATATGGAAATTACAATTATAGGTGTTTTCACAGCACATTTTCGGACATTTTTGGGGTCGTTTCATCTCCCAAACTAACATAGTTTCCCTTTTATTTGTTTTCTTCTCTTTTTCATCATTTATCCTCAAAAGTACATTGATTTGTGTTAACTTGCAAACTGGTTGACTCATGATACAACCTTTGATCAAAAGGAAAAATGACTGATAAAGACGAGTTCAATGCTGCCGCAAATAAAATAGTACCTATTGAGAACCCCGAAAGTTCTCAAAGTATAACAGACATTCAAAACAAGAGAAATGGCTTATATGGAACAAGAACTCGAGATCTTGAGGGAAGAATTGTGTCAAGTGCGAGACTTGGACAAATTGTCGGCTACCACTTTCCCTACTTTCAAGACGCCTATCTACTTCCCAAAGGCTGACTTACCTTCTACTGACTTAACAAATTAGCCAGAACTAACTTAACACGCTCCCGCAAAAAAGTGTCATTGGAGAGATCTATCTCAAATTGCAAGTAGGGCCGTCCCAATTCCCTATTCTGTTTCAAGTGATAGATGCATCATCCAACTACAACTTGTTGTTGGGAAGACCATGGGTTCACATGGCAAGAGCGGTTCCTTCCACTCTTTATCACTGTGTGAAATTTGAGTGGGGTCGTACAAAAGTCACCATCCATGGGGAGCTCAGTCACCCCATTCATTCTGTTAATTCTATTCCAGTTACCAACGAGTTAGACGAAGCCACTTTTCACACTTTGGAAATCATGCAAGTTGCAAAGGTTAATGAGGAAGCGAAGCCAGATGATACAAAGTTGTCAAGTGTAGCAAAAATGGTTGCATCAGAGATGCTGAAGTATGGGTATCAGCCAAAGGGTGGACTTGGACCCAAGTCCAATGGCATAGTTGAGCCAATACAGCTGAAGCGTCAGAGAGGCACCAATGGACTCGGATACGAGCTTTCCTTGGGAAGAGTCCACCAGGGGGTAAGTGAAACAATCTTTGTACCAGAACAAGCTTTGATTCTCGATCAAGTTGGCATTGATGACATCGTAGAAGGAATAGGCAATCTGTTCGTGGCTATGGCTGGAGAAGAGGAGGAGATAATTCTCAACAAATTGATCATTCGTGATGCCTAACCAGGAGAAATTTTGCTGAACTAGACCATCAGCCCATCCCTGTTTCAGCCAGAGTCCTTGTAGTGTGGAAAAGTAGTTTTAATTTTAAAATTTGCATGATCAAATTGAGGATTGAATCATGCCTAAACTTTTGTTGCTTGCCTCTTCCAAAAGATAGAACGCTTTGAAATAAAAAGTCTTTATTTTTCTTTAAAAATTTTCTCATTATTTTAAATATATATTTATTTTTTACTTACCTTTTGCACTTTTTAGTGCTTATATTAATAAAAATCCTCGTTCAACGGTTATGACATGTAACTAATCCACCGAGCAAGGTGACGAAGAGTATGATGAAAGCATGATGCCTGAAAATCTACCACATGAGATCGAGCAAGTTGAAAATCAGAAAAATCCCAATATGGAAGAATCAGAGGTTGTCAAATTAGGAGATGAGGATCTCGTGAAGGAAACACGAGTCAGCATATATTTAGAGGCTGAAAGAAAGCAACAACTAATAGGGTGGCTTAAGAAATACATTGACGTATTTGCTTGGTCTTATGATGACATGCCAGGATTAAGCACTGATATTGTCTCGCACAAATTACCAACTGATCCCACTTGTCTACCCGTTAATAAAATATAAGAAAATTCAAGCCGGATTTGAGTTTAAGGATCAAGGAGGAGGTAACTAAGCAAATTGAGGCAAACATTGTGAGGGTTACAAATTACCCCACGTGGTTAACCAACATTGTGCATGTGCCAAAAAAGGATGAAAAGATTAGAATATGTGTGGACTATCGAGATCTCATCAGAGCCAGTCCTAAGGATGATTTCCCTCGCCAAATATTCATATACTCATTGATAATTATGCAAAACATGAGTTGCAATCATTTGTCGATTGCTTTGCAGGATATCACCAAATCCTGATGGACGAAGATGATGCTGAGGAGACAATGTTTATCACTCTGTGGGGGCGGGGGTGTATTGCTATAGAGTAATAACTTTTGGTCTAAAAAATGCTGGTGCAACCTACATGAGGGCCATGACTACCCTTTTTCACGATATGATCCACAAGGAAATTGAAGTGTACATGAATGGTGTCGTTATCAATCCAAAAGAAGTTCAGACCACTTGGATGACTTACGAAAGTTCTTTGAGATGTTGCGTAAGTATAATCTGAAGTTGAATCCAGCAAAGTGTGAATTTGGAGTACTCGCAGGAAAACTATTGGAATTCATCGTTAGCAGGAAAGGCATAGAGTTGGATCCATCAAAGATAAAGGCAATCCAAGAGCTACCTCCACCCAAGACCAGGAAGTATGTGATGAGTTTCTTGAGAAGATTAAATTACATCAGTCGGTTCATAGCTCAATCCACAATGATCTGTGAACCCATATTCAAATTACTGAAGAAGGATGCTGCCACGAAATGGATAGTGGAATGCCGAAAGGCTTTTGATAGAATCAAAGAATACTTGTCCAATCTACCAGTATTAGTCCCACCAGAACCTGGAAAGCCTTTGCTATTGTATTTATCTATAATGGATAATGCATTTGGGTGTGTATTGGGGCAGCATGATGAGACGGGTAGAAGAGAACAAGTCGCTTATAATTTGAGCAAAAAGTTCACACCATACGAGGTAATATGCACCTTGTTGGAATGAACGTGTTGCACTTTGACTTAGATCGCGCAAAAATTTAGGCATTACTTGTCTGCAGAAACCACATACTTGAAATCAAGAATGGATCCACTCAAGTACATCTTTCAGAAACCAATGCCTACAGGTAAACTGGCAAATTTTGTTAAGCGAGTTTGATATTGTGTTTGTGACACAGAAGACCATCAAGGACAAGCCCTGGCTGAGCACCTCACAGAAAACCCGGTGGACCAGGATTATAAGTCGCTCATGACCTACTTCCCTGATGAAGAGGTTTTGTTTGTAGGATACGGCATATCAGAGTCATACGATGGATGGAGGATGTTCTTTAATGGAGCATCAAATTCTATTGGAGTTGGAATATGAGCAGTCTTAATTTCAGAAACAGGTCAGTATTACCCGATCTCAGCCAAGATTATGTTTTACTAGACCAACATGGCGGAATATGAAACTTGTATTCTCAGACTCAGGATGACCATCAACATGAACATCAAAGAACTCTTGGTGATAGGAGATTCTGACTTATTAGTTCACCAGGTGCAAGGAGAGTGGACTACTAAGAATGTCAAGATCCTGCCTTATTTGTATTACACAAAGGAGTTGAGTAGGAGGTTCACAAGGATTGAATTCAAGCATGTCCCTCGAGCTCAAAATGAGTTTGCCGATGCTTTGGCAACATTGTTCTCAATGATTCAACATCCAAACAAGAATTACATTGACCCTATTGATGTAGAGATACATGATCAACATGCATACCGTTTTCATGTAGATGAGGAATTGGATGGAAAACCATGGTACTATGACATTAGAAGATTGATAGAAGCACAAGAATATCCTAAAAATGCCACAACCAAGCAAAAAGGGACTTTGAGGAGGATGGCCAATCATTTCTTCCTTAACAGAGAAATCATATATAAGAGCACTTCGAATTTAGGATTACTGAGGTGTGTCAACGCCGTAGAAGCGATAAGTCTTTTGGAAGAAATACATGCAGTAACCTACGGACCTCACATGAATGGGTTCACTTTGGCAAAGAAAATTTTAAGAGCTGGATACTTTTGGATGACCATGGAGAGAGATAGCATCTGGTATGTGCAAAAGTGTCATCAGTGTCAAGTGAATGTAGATTTTATACGGGTTCCCCCCGAATGAGCTCAATATGATGAGTTCCCCCTGGCCATTTGCTGCTTGGGGCATGGCCGTTATTGGACCCATAGAGCCTCCCGCATCAAATGTACATCGTTTCATCCTGGTAGCTATCGATTATTTCACAAAATGGGTCAAAGCTTTGACATACAAGGTAGTGACTAAGAAGGTAGTAGCAGACTTTGTTCACAACAACATAGTTTGTCAGTTTGGAATTCCAGAATCAATCATAGCAGATAATGCAGCCAACCTCAACAACGATCTTATGGGGTAAACTTGTGAAAGGTTCAAGATTTCTCATTGAAATTCCACGGTTTACCGGCCATAGATGAATGGAGCAGTTGAGGCTGCAAATAAGAATATCATGAAGATCCTAAGAAAAATAGTGGACAGTCACATGCAATGGCATGAAAAGTTACCATATGCTTTACTCGATTATCGCACCACAATCAGAACATCCACTGGGGCAACTCCTTATATGTTGGTTTATGGTTCAAAGGTAGTAATACTTGCTGAGGTGGCAATACCATCTTTAAGGATCATCCAAGAAGTTAGTCTAGAAGATTCAAAATGGATACGTAGCAGGTGTGAACAATTGATCCTCATCGATGAAAAGAGGATGGACGCAGGCTTTCATGGTCAACTCTATCAGAACAGAATGACCAAAGCATTCAACAAGAAAGTCAAACTTCGACAGTTCACACCAGGGCAATTAGTATTGAAGAAGATCTTTCCTCACCAAGGAGAAGCCAGAGGGAAATTTACGCCAAATTGGAAAGGACCCTACATGGTTCATAGAGTACTCTCTGGAGGAGCAGTACTCTTAGCAGAAATGGAAGGCAGAGTGAGTATGAAGCCAATCAATTCAGACGTCATAAAGAAGTACTACATCTAAAGATCTCAAGATTAGCGCTTATTTCTTGTACTTTTGCATTTTTTCAATGTAACAGAGCTACGTCTAGACCTGAATTCCCATGATTGGATATGTAGGCAACCCACATCGAATTCGGTCTCCCTTAGAAAACCTAAAATCATCATTTCCATGTATTTAGAACTACACTTGACCTGAATTCCCTCGATAGGATACGTAGGCAATCCTTGTCGGATTCGGTCCCTTGCATTCCTATTTTTCACTTTTCTATTGTATTTGAACAACGTCCTAACATGATTCCGGTTGGATACATAGGTAGCCTGAGTCAGGCTCGGTCATTGCATTACATATTCTTACTTTTCCCTTGCATTTTTGTATTTTCTATCGTATCTAAACTACGTCTTGACCTGATTCCGCTTGGATACGTAAGAAGCCTGAGTCAGGCCCGATCATTCTATTTCATATTTTTCACTTTTCTATTGTATTCAAACTATGTTACGACCTAATTCCACTTAGATATGTAGGCAGCTTGAGTCAAGCTCGGTTATTGCATTACATATTCTATTTCTCTCACTTTTATTCGAACTACATTACGATCTGATTCCTACTTTAGGGATACGTAGGCAGCCTGAGTCTATCTCGATCAATGCACTACATAATTTCCATGTTTTTTTACCCTTAGGAAACGCTTCCTCATAGTTAGCATAACCTCAGAATATGAAGAATATCGATCGTCGCAGTGTCTGCAAAAGAGGTAGGGAAGCTTCATCAGAAGGGTAAAAGCTACATGAAGACTATGTTAGATATAGTCAACAAAATGGTAAGCTCGATGGACTTCGAAACATGTCATAATCTAAAAACACTGGAGAGTTGACTATATATATATATATATATATATATATATATATATATACCTAATATATACGTAGTATACTTATTTTCTAGAGAAACAAGCTAATTCCTTTCAAAAAGATTTTGTCTACTCTTCCACCTACCTAGTGTCTTGGTTAAGAAACTACATACGAGATAAGAAGATGTCGAAGGATTCTACTGACAATTCTTCAGTCTGTGAGTCGATGCAAATCAACACTCCCTCACAGACTAATTTTTTTTTTCGTACAGGAACACAAGAATAAATAAAATAACATCAAGTCTCGGGGAATGACTAGAAACGCCATTCGACTTCTCACAATCATGAGCCAAAATACTCTTTCCCTACTTTATTTCCCGAAAGTACTTCAACTTGCATCTTATATCTCAGAACATTTCATTCAAATTTTGTAGGTACGCTTAGGATCCAGACCAAATACTGAAGAAAGAGGATCCTTATAGGAAAATAGAATAGTTAGCTTTTTGTCAAAATAACTCCACCAACTGGAGCTTGTAAACTAGCCTCATCAACAACTCCACCAATCGGAGACCACCATCTAAGAACGCTAAACTCCACAAGTCTGGGGTTGTACATAGCAAATGTCACTCAAACTCCATCGGTCGGAGTCTATACATAGCAAACATCGGCCAAACTCCACCAATTGGAGATTGTACATAACAAACATCGCTAAACTCCACCAATTGGAGATCGTACATAGCAAGCATCGTCAAACTCCTCTAACCGGAGGCTGTACATAGCAAACATCGTCAAACTCCACCAACCAGAGGCTGTACATAGCAAACATCGTCAAACTCCGCCAACCAGAGGTTGTACATAGCAAACTTCATCAAAATCCGCTAACCGGATGCTGTACATAGCAAACATCGACCGAACTCCACCAATTGGAGCCTGTATATAAGCAAAAGAAGCAACACTCTGCCAATCGGAGACTAAAATCGTAGCGACGTCACCGAAGCTCCACCGACTGAGGGCGTGCAAGTATAGCGACGCTGTCATATGCCAACAATCAAATGTTACATTACAAGTTTTAGACAGTCAGATACATGCTTTTACGTTACAACCGCCCAGCTAGCCGGAGGCTTTACATTACAAGCTTTACACAGCCGGGTTTTTACATTACAACTGCCCTGCCAGCCGGAGGCTTTACACTACAAGCTTTACACAACCAGATGCAGCCTTTACATTACAACAACCCCGCTAGTCAAGGGCCCCTACATTACAAGTTACTTTACCTATATCACATTCACAGTACAAAAAAAGACATCAACAGTCATTTGGACATCTACACTCTATTCTTTACATTACTATTTTGATTTATAATTTTTTGAACCACAACAGGTACTTTTCACCCTTTTATATGTTTTGCAGGACAACACATTACAATGATGAACTCTCTCTAAGCAACAAACTAGGGCAAGTTAGTGCAATGTCAAGCATCACTAGCTACATCAAGGATTCGCTTTCAAAACTCAATTCGACTCAATTTTTAGAAGTTTAGATTTAAATCTTACTTATAGCTCTCTCATGTATCAGTTCATTATAACTCGACACTGGGGCAATTTTTTGAAAATTCATCTCTCTACCAAAGGTCATTAGTAGAAATTGAGCATTTCTCGTTCAAGTTTCTTAAGAACTATATCTCGTCCCTCTATTCGTGCTAATCTCTTCATACCTCACCACCAAAAGATTTTAGTATTACCATAATTCGATACAGGGGAAATTTTTTAATAAAATTTGCTATGTTCCTACACTCTCGAACTACATATGGCCTGATTTCACATGAAACCTGAGATATGTAGGTAGCTCAGAAGCCAGAGTTCGGCGATAACTCCATAAACATTCTTGCCAAGTTATTTCTCAAAGTATATTTTGGCGGGTCGCCTAAAATTGGATTGTGTCAATATTACTTTGTCCACGTCTTCTTTACTCTCTTCCATGGACAAAGAAAGGGGCAAGCTGTTGACACCCAATTTTGGCTCTCCACATTTAACTAAAGTTTTAATAATAATAATAAATAATATATGTGTTATGAAATTTTTATAGGAATACAAAAAGGATTTTAATTATTTATTTTATTTGATAAATTTATTTCATAAATGTTATTTCTTATAAAATTAAATATATTATGTAAATATTACTACTTACTTTCTCATTTTTTAAATTTTATATCGTATAAATATTGTTCTTAACGTTTGACTCAATTTTTCTAATTAAATATAATTTCTACTATTACAATAAACATTTTTCGACATTTTTTTCAAAATTAGGGAGCTTAATTAATAAATAACTTACTAATTTATATTAATTTTATTTTTTGAATGACTAATTTTATCAAATAAGCTAGTCTTACAAAATAATTACTTTTAATTTAGTAAATTATGACTATTTAATAAATTAGAGGTTATAATGGATTTAATTTGAGCAAATTTGGAAATACAACTCCTTCTAAACCGGCCAATCTGTGTATACCATGTAGGCCAACACATGGATTGTGCTTCTTTAGCTTAAATCTTGACCCTACGTTTATTTAATATATATAACTTTTCCTTTTAATTCCTGATTTAACTTAACCGTCCAATCAAACGATCGAACGACCCAAATTAAATAAATCTTTTCATCTCTCCCCAAAAATAGTACATCCACTGCTTCAACTGTTTAAATCTTTTCCATGACCCGCCTCTTCCCCAGGTTCTCTTTCCCAGAACATCATTTCCCCAAACGTCTCCCCTGTACAACTTCTCCTCCTTCCCAACGTTCTCCTGCCATGATCTCTTCTCCACGCTCCTCTCCCATCAACTTCGGACTGCCGAAAAATGGCCTTAGTTTAAAGTTCGCCTAAGTTTCATATTAGTATTCTCTTTAGTTTTTTGCTCAAGTGCCATTGTTGTTTCTCGTTGTACCATTGTTGTTTTCTTGTTGTGACGTATAAAAAAAACAACCATTCCACGTTTCATGTGTCAAAAATTGACTATTTTTTCACTTTAGAGATAGTGACTATAAATGGTAAATTCTTGCTCTGTTTAATCCTAGTTCTATCAAATAATATGAACTGTGGTTGCGCAAGAAATTTTCATAGAGATTTTGAATGTTTATTTTTGTATTTTTAATTCATTAGCATGAGAAATTAGTAAGAAAATGAATGTTTTGGCCTGTATGTTAAAACTAAATTCTCTAATTGGCGTGCTTTATTAATATGTCATGTATCTCCTAAAGTCTCGAAAACATATGTGAGGACGTTTATGCTCCCTGTTCAACATATGAATAAATTTAATGGAAAGCTATTGAAGTTTTACTACCTAACTATAAAAAATGCATATGCTCACTATTTAGTCCTGCTATTGTTTGACACATGACTATAATCTTTTTCTTTCTCTTATTTTCCATGTACAATCGGAGGGCTGAATTTTCTTCTTGGGAACTCGTTATTGGCCTAAAATATTAGGCCAACCACAATTAGG
Organism: Solanum commersonii; assembly: GCA_029007595.1. NCBI lineage: Eukaryota > Viridiplantae > Streptophyta > Magnoliopsida > Solanales > Solanaceae > Solanum > Solanum commersonii. The sequence continues at coordinate 4,936,923 of JAJTWQ010000002.1, read as the reverse complement.
ATCATTGCTACGCTTGGAGTCTCGCAAATTAGGAGTCCAATGTTTTTCTTAGCCTTTCTTTCGTTATCGTACTTATGTTGCTTTGATATGTTGGCTAACCTTTACTTACAAGTTTTTTTTGATATATTGCTTGCCTTTTATTTTGAAGATTATTTATGGAGCTAATATTATTTATAAATTTAGTTGAAACACCTTTTAGAATAAATGATACAAAAAATATTTTCTTAAAAATGGGTTAGCATTTTTTCTTATAACATTCTTTCAGCCCTTTTAAGTTGAAAAGAGGGGCTTATAGCTTAAACGTTTCCAAATGAAGTTTCAAAAGGGCTAAAATAATCATTTAGGCCTACTCATCGCTTAGGACCTCCAAATATTTTAAAGCTAGTTTAATGGCTAAAATAACTACCCTTTAGAAATATTTAAGGCTAAGATATTCACCTTTAGAGATACATATTTTTTGAAAACAAGTAAGGAAGTAGGTCTAAATATTTTATTAACAAAAAAATAAATATAATTATAGAATAAGTCCCAATAGATAGATGACTATTTTATAATCTTTAAATCAACCTCTTTATAAAGAAATTATATTTTACTATTATCACTATCTCTATTTTTAAATCAAATATTGCTAAAAATATTTTAATTAATCTCTTAACATGCTATTTCAATATTTTAGATATGCCAATAGGTTCGAAATACAAGGTACATACATATTTATGTCTTGCACATAAAGGTATAAATTCTATATTTTATATTTAGTTTTCTGTACAGATAACCTATTATTTTGCTTTACTTTATATTATTTTTCTCATATGTACTATCACTTTTATAAATTTTACTTATTTATTTTTATAAATCATAAATCCCTACACTTAAATGTACATATTATTTACTACATCTAATCTATCGTCAATTCGTCTATACATGTAAATAAAATAATAAATGTTCACATGTTTTAAAACAACTTACATGTATATACTCACTTTATAATAAATCTAGCTAAAATCACAAATTTTATATAATGTTTTAGCATTAAATACCTTTATTATTTATTTATTTGTTTATTTTTAGAACATTCCATTTTATCTATTTTTATTCAAAAACATATATTACACATACTATTATATACTTATTCCGAGTATTATCTAATTCTTTATGTCCTAATTTTATATAAATAAAAATGACAAATTTCCATACCATTTAAACTCAACATATATATAATTTGGATAAATTTATATAAGACACATCTGTATTTTCCAACATATAAAATTTTCGTGCATTCTAAGTGCATTTATTTATTTAGTTATTAATTTACTATAGGATAAATATACTATTATTTTGTAGATGTATATATGTCATACCTTGTATTTTACTTTTTTTTTTTACTAAACTAATGAAGTTAACTTATCATTGATTTTAAAACAAATAAATAAATAAGTTTTCCTAACTAATTTTTTTGTAAAATTGAGTTTAAGGACTATCTTCGGAGGGATGCTTAATACCTTCCTTTCGAGTAACCAAAATTCTTAATCAGAATCTCACTGGCTTCGCAAATCAAAACAGAGTTTACATTTACATATAAAAAATGGTTGTTTTAATACTTTCCTTAAAATTTAGGTGGCGACTCTAAAACAAAAACAAAACAATTTTTTCAAAAATTTAGAGTGCAGCCATATTATGTTGTGAACTGATTCGGCCAGTTCGAAATAGGGTGCGGCTTGACTTGCAAGCGGAGAATGATGAGTCTCGACAATATGTACACAAGAATCTAACTCAAAATAATTGTAATAATCGACCTTAAACTCTCACAAACTCCTCAATCTCATCCCAAATTCAAGAACGAAAGGAATTCAAGAACACAACTCAAGAACATCAAAGTCTCAATCTTTTAGGATGAAAATCATACTGAAATAAACATGTTTGGCGTGTGGGTGAATGAACCCAATGCTATGTGAACTCACATACCTCGTAGGATTGAATCCTTGGCGAAATCCACAACCAAACTCGCAAGAACTTGATGAATCTTGAACTTTTCTTCTCCTTTCCTCCTATTTTCTCCTTTTCTTTTCTCTTTTCTCAAAACCCTAGCTTATTTTTGTGAAGCGTAAACTGAATCCAATCAGTTGAGACCCCAACTTAATTACCAAAGATGAATTTAATTAATTGGGTAGTGAAAAGACCATAATACCCTTCTAAATTCCGGTTTTGATTTTCCTTATCTAGACAACCCAACTTCAAATGGGCATAACTCTCTCATAGAAACTCGAAGTTTATCAAACTCGGTGACGTTAGAAAGATAATTCAAAGATCTTTCCTACAGTATCTTGTAGAACACCTAACTCATTCTGAGCTATGAGTTATGGTTGTTTGAGGTTGATCCAAAACTCATACTTAACTTAACGTTGCCAAACTTTCCAAATTTGATTATTCTCAAATACATTTTCTTTCTAATTCCAAGTCTTTCTAGTAGCGGAGTGTGATGTGAGGCCAAAATATATATTTTAAATCATTATTTATCTCACATTTATTATTTATATTTGTCCAGTTTGAGTGTAAATTTTATGAATTATGCTAAATAGTATATTTTATTTGTAAGATTAAACTAGCGGAAAAATGAAGAAGATTGGAGCTAAAACGAATTAAAAATGAAAGGTTGAATAAAAAAATCAAGCAGACAGCTTAATTGATTAAATTTAATATAATAATATTTAATATAGAAAGTGCAGCTGATTGCAAATTTGCAATTTGCAAATAGCGAATGAAGGCCTTACTGCCACGTGGCTGTAGGAAGGCATCTCCAATCGAAGCGGCACTGTTCACGTGTGCAGCAAGAAATTCTATTCCGTTTTGGTTTTGGATTCCTTATTTTATTTGGACTCAGTTATTTTATTTAGGATTTTCTATATTTATAAATAGTTCATAGAAATAATTATTTTGGAGGGGAGAGATTATTCATAGGGATACATTTTAGGTTTTTTTTTTTTGGGGTTAGACACTATTACTTTAGTTCTAGTTTTTCGCTTTGGAAATTAACTTGCAACTTTAACAATTCTTGATTTCCTAAGTTGATTTTGAAGATTTTTACTTTGAGATTTTGGGTTTCTTCTACTTATTACGTAAGTTCATGATTTCTTCATCTAAAAATATAAATTGTGTTCTTGCTACTATGGGTAACTAAATCCACAACTAGGGTTGTGGGAACCATGAACGATTAACAAAGTATGAATAGTAACTAAGTAATTCTTGTATAGTATTGTTGCATTCATTCTCGCTTTGTTGCTACGTGCCGGACGAAGGAGGTAGTTAATAAGAAAAGAATTATCAACATAGATTTAGTGTGATATTATCTAATAGTGTAATGTTAATTGGTGCGAGAGTGAAAACTAATCCATACATTGATGTGATGTCTAATATGAGGTAAATGTAAGAGTTAGTAAATTATACACACGTAGCCGGACTAAGGTGTGATGTGAAATTCTCTAGTTGCCGGACCAAAGACTTAGAGATACATAACTTATCACTTGCATGTAATACACTAGAAAAGGATTACTATTACTAAGATTACCGCGTTATGAGCTTATGGGGAACACGTACACCCTAGTTACATTCTCTCAATGATAACAACTAAAGTTTGAATCTTGCTCACTTGTTCTCTCAACTACAATAAGTTATTTGTTACACAAACCCCCCTCCCCTTTTACTTACTTGTCCCGAAAATACATTGACTAAACAAATATAATCATAAGTTAAGTTTAAGTCTAAATCATATTCCTCGTGGGATTGACCCCAACCTCCAAGTTTGGTTCTTTACTTGATAACGATCGCTTATACTTCTTTAGAGAGGTGTAATTTGAGCGTATCAGAGTGTTACAGTATCTCTCCCTTGGGAACATTTATCCTCGAAGTAGATTAATCTTAGCAGGTTAAGGGCGTAACATCTAACATCTAGCTTAAACACCCAACAAGCAAAATGTAAATACAACATGCTAACTTAAAATAAAAGCCAAGAAAAGGATTAGTACCTTAAGATGGAACTACTCCGAATTTGAAGAGAGGTGGGTATCTCTTCTTCATATCCTTCTCAGCTTCCCAAGTAGCTTCCTCAACAAATGGATTTCTCCACTACACTTTGACTGATGCTACTTCTTTAGTCCTCAACTTACAAACTTGGCGATCTAGAATCTGAACAGGACTGTCTCGAATGATAAGCTATCCTTGATACCAATATCTTCAGTAGGTATGGTAAGTGAAGGATCGCCCACGCACTTTTTCAACATGGAGATGTGAAATACCGAATGAACCACTGCTAACTCTTGGGGTAACTCCAACTCATAAGCTACATTGCCAATCCTCTTGGATATTCTATAAGGACCAATATATCGGGGACTAAGTTTCCCCTTCCTACCAAATCTCATAACACCCTTCATGAGTGAAACTTTCAAGTAGCCCCAATCATCTATTTCGAACTCTAAGTCCCTTCTCATAACATATGTATAGGATTTCTGACGTCTCTGCACTGTTTTCAACCTCTCTTGAATAACCTTCACTTTCTCCATAGTTTGATGAACTAAGTCTGGTCCTATTAACCCAACTTTATCAACCTAAAACCATCTAATTGGAGATCTGCACCTTCTCCCATAAAGAGCTTCATAAGGAGCCATCTGAATGCTAGAATGGTAACTGTTGTTATAAGAAAACTCAATGAGAGGTAGGTGATCATCCCAATTACCCTTGAAATCAATCACACAGACCCTCAACATATCTTCTAGAGTCTGAATAGTGTGCTCTGCCTGACCATCTGTCTGAGGATGAAAAACAGTACTTAAGTTCACCTTTGAACCTAAGCCTTTTTGGAATGAATTCCAAAACTGTGCAGTAAATTGCGCACCTCTGTCTAAAATAATCAAAACTGGCACCCCATGAAGTCTAACTATCTCTTGAATATACAACTTGGTACAGTCCTCTGCTTAATGGGTAGTCTTTACTGGCAAGAAATATGCTTATTTAGTCATTCGATCTACAATCAACCAAATCAAACCATGTTGCCTGCGAGACCTTAGTAAACCTGTAATGAAATCCATATTGATCATCTCCCACTTCCATTCCGAAAGTTCTATAATCTGAGCTATAACATCGGGCCTTTGGTGCTCTACTCTAACTTGTTGATAATTTGGGCATTTTGCAACGAACTCAACATTACTTTTCTTCATACTATTCCACCAATATACTTCCCTCAAGTCACGATACATCTTTGTGGAACCCGGATGGATAGATCTGGAGCTATGTGCTTCCTCCATGATCCTTTCTTGGAGTTCATCCACCCTTTGTACACGCAATCTACCTTGATACCTCAATACCCCATCTCCCCTTGTTCAAAAGCCATTACTTTTTGCTTATGAACATTTGCCTTCAGTTCAAAATCTGATCTTGGTTTTGCTTCTCTTTCACTTCTGACACTAATGATGATTCAACCCCATTCATGACCACTACTCCTCTTTCTATGGAATCCATTAATCGAACTCCTAATCGTGCAAGTCTGTGCACATCTTTTGCAAACTCTTTCTTATCTTCCTCAAAATGGTCGGTGCTACACATAGATAATCTACTCAAGGCATGAACGACAACATTAGCCTTACCTGGGTGTTAAAGAATACTCATGTCATAATTTTTTAGTAACTCTAACCACCTTCTATGTCTAAGATAAAGCTCTTTTTGACTAAATAGATACTGAAGACTCTTATGGTCAGTGAATACATCTACATGAACACCATACAAATAATGATGCCATATTTTCAAAGCAAATACTACGACAACCAACTCTAAGTCATGGGTTGGGTAGTTTTTCTCATGAACTTTCAAATGTCTAGAGGCATAAGCTATAACTTTGCCATTCTGCATTAACACACAACCCAAACCAACTCTAGACGCATCACAATATACAACAAAGCCTTGTGTACCTTCTGGTAAGGTCAATACTGGGGCAGTAGTCAACCTCATTTTCAATTCCTAAAAGCTTTTTTCACAAGCTTCAGACCCTTGAAACTTCACTGTTTTCTAAGTCAACTTGGTCAAATGGGATGAAATAGATGAGAAACCCTCTACAAACCTTCTATAATATCTAGCCAACCCTAAGAAACTCCTAATATCAGTTGGAGATGTGGGTCTAGACCAATTCTGCAATGCTTTTATTTTCTGAGTGTCAACTCTAATTCCATCACCGAAAGCAATGTGGCCTAAGAATGCCACAGACTCAAGCAAAAACTCACACTTAGAGAAATTGGCATACAACTCTCTATCCTTTAGAGTTTGGAGAACTATTTTGAGATGACTAGCATGATCTTCCTCATTCCTTGAATAGATTAGAATTTCATTAATGAACATGATAACAAACAAATCTAAATAATGTTTCAATACTCTATTCGTAAGGTCCATGAACGCTGCAGGTGCATTAGTTAAACCAAATGACATGACCAGAAACTCATAATGACCATAACGAGTCCTGAAAGCTATCTTTGGAATATCACATTCCCTTACTCTTAACTGATGGTAGCTAGATAGAAGGTCTATCTTAGAGAAACAAGTGACACCCTGAAGTTCATCGAAGAGATCAGAAATTCTTGGAAGAGAATACTTATTTTTTATAGTAACCTTGTTGAAATGATAGTAATCTATACATATTCTAAGGGAACCATCTTTCTTCCTCACAAATAAGACTGGAGTGCCCCAAGGTGAGACACTTGGTTGAATGAAACCTTTCTCTAGGAGATCTTTCAATAGCTCTTTCAACTCTTTTAACTCTGCTGGTGTCATCCTATATGCAGAAATAGATATAGGGCGAGTATCGGGAATAATATCTATACTGAACTCTATTTCTCTCTCAGGAGGGACTCCAGGAAGATCATCTAGAAAGACTTCTGGAAACTTTTTTGTACTGGAACTGACTGAATATGATGTATCTCAACACTATAGTTATTAACTTGGACTAAGTGATAGACATACCCCTTGGAGACTAACTTTCTTGCCTTAGGTATGAAATAAAATGTCCCTTAGGAATTGCTGAACTACTCTTCTACTCTATACCTGGTTCACTGGAAATTGGAACTTGACTACTCGAGTTCTAAAATCTATTGATGCATAACAGGCATGAAGCCAATCCATACCTAGAATGACATCAAAATCTACCATGCCTAACTCAACTAAATCAGCCATGGTGCTCTAGTGATTGACGGAAATGGTACAATCAGGATAAATTCTCTCTGCTAGAATAGACTCACCAACATGTGTAAAAACACTGAAAGGCTCAATAAGTTTCTTAGGAAGAACACTAAAATTCATTGTGACATAAGGAGTTACAAAGGATAAACTCTCTCTTGGATCTAGCAAAGCATAAATATCAAAGTTAAAGACTTGGATTGTACCAGTGACAACATCTATCGAATCCTCTTGCTCTTGGTGATTGGTGATAGCATAAAGAAGGTCTCCTCCTCTGCCTGCCCCTGAAGTAGCTCCTCTAGATGCATCTCTGTCTGGTGGAGCAACTGAAGAAGATTGGGCTCTATTACCCCCATTACCATTACCCTACTTATTCTTAGGACACTCTCATAAAATGGCCGTTATGGACACACTTGAAGCAACCAGTGGAGCCCTCACGACACATCCCTGAGTGGATCCTACCACACTAGTACATGCAGGAGGCTTACTATACCCTTGTGCCATACTACCTTGAGAATATGCAGGTTTAGCTCTGAAATTCTGACTATTGTACTCACCTTTGTTCTTTGGTTTAGGTGCACCAGAAGATGATTGAGCAGGCCACTTTTGTTTCTGTCGAAAGGAAGACCGGTTCACATTACTCTTATGCTGCCTAGACTCATTCCCTGATGTATTGGACCTCTTATTCTTAAACTCTTCCATATCCCTCAACTTGTCCTCCTCAACTTGTTGCACATGGATAATTAGCCTTGCTATGTCTATATCCCCTATCAGCATAACTGCCTTGCCTTCCGTGCTTGACAGGTGAGACAACCCAAAAATGAATAAACTCATCTTGCTCCTTATGTCAGCAACCATCTCCGGAGCATAGCGGGAAAGTTGTGTAAACTTCAGACTGTACTCATGAAGGCTCAAAGAATCCTGCTTAAGAGAGAGAGAAATTCTCTTATCTTTGCCCAGCTTGATTGGTCACAACTTGGCTCAACATTTCTTCTAGCCGAACGACCTCTGATAGCCCTTCGTAGAGGCATGATCAGAAAGACACGCGAAAGCACGAGTTAGAAAGAGAATTTTATAAAGATACACTCTGTCGCATGAAATGAGTATGAAAGAAGTGAGATAGTTCCTTAAATGTTGCAGCCTCCTAATTATAGATGTGGCGCGCTTCACACCGATAACTAGGAATCTACAGACATGGCTTCATAGACACCCTAGGACTCTTGAACTCTATGCTCTAATACCAAGTTTGTCACGCCACGAGCCTACATCTTGGGCGAGACTGGCACTCAAAAACCATTGTTGGCCCCAAGCGAACCCTTGGCTTGGCTTAACTATTAGCAGAAGACTTAGCTCAACATAACTGTACTTTAAAAGTAAACTGAAAGCTTAAAAATAACTGAGAATGTATTATAAATAAACATTCACTAGCCAAAGTGGTAACTCAAGTCTCAAACCTAACTGAAATGGAAAGACTCAAGAACTAATATCAACTAATTGTCTATGAAGCCTCCAACAACTGAGATGGACGTCAGGACAAGACCCACGACATCCTAATGAACTAAAATGATAAAGTAATGAAAAAGGGGATCCTTCGGAAGCAAGGAGGCTCACCACAACTCTGAAGCACAACTGGATCAACGATGCGCTGGATGCTGGTCTTGATTACCTGAATTTGTATCATAAAAAGATGCAGGCCAATTGACATCAGTACATTAAATGTACAAGCATGCGAGGGGAATACTAAACAGGACATAAGCTTGAAAGGAACTGAAAGAACATACATGTCTCAACTCAACTCAACTCAACTCAACTCAACTCAATTCAATATAAAGCAATAACATGAATTCAATATAAAGAAAAGCTTTTAAAACATAGATAACAACTCTGTGTATTTAGAATACAATAGCAACTCTGTATGTATGCATAGATACAATATAAACTCTAGATGTATATAAAAATACAATTAACTCTTATTATATAAAAATACAAAATACTTCCGTGGGAGTTTCTCTAACCGACAACCATCACTTAAGAGCTATTGTGATGATATATCGTTTTGCCTCACGCTGTCAGGGCCATCCTATACCTTGATGAGGGTATAGAACTTGGCTATTAAGTGGATCCACTAGTCTATGCTAACAACCACTAAGGAATCGTCTAAAAAGTATGACCCTTTTCTACCCATGATGGCTACATGTTTTATGAGGCTGAGAGTTGTCTGAACTCTCCCCACATCGGTGCTTAATACTACTTCAAAAATATAATACTAGCTCTTATGTTTAAAAACATAACTTCTTTCTATGGTTTGAGATAATTGCTCAAAACTTTGCTCAAAGGCTCTCTTGGAAACCGGCAAGGTATAGGATGACCCTGGAGGCATGAGTAAAAATGTTGTATCATCACATAGCTCATAGTGATGGTTGTTGGTTAGAGAAACTCCCACATAGATATTTTGTATTCTTTAATACACAAAGATATTTTGTATTCTTTAATATACAAAGATATTTTGTATTCTCGAATATATTTTGGGATTCTTATATACACGGAGTTTGTTTTGTATTTTTATATACAAACATAATTTATATTGTATCCTTGCATACAAACTGAGTTACTATTGCATTTCTCAATACATTGACCTACTTTCCGCTGTTTTAAAAGCTTTCAATATATTGCATCTATATTGTTGCTTTCTATTGAGTTGAGTATCCAGAGTTGAATATCTAGAGTTAAGTATCTAGAGTTGAGTACCCAGAGTTGAATATCTTATTGTTGAGTTGAGCCTTATTTCACTAAGTTGAATATCTCATTATTGAGTTGAGCCTTATTTCACTGAGTTGAATTTCTTATTGTTAAGTTGAGCCTTATTTCACTATGTTGAATATCCTATTATTGTGTTGAGCATTATTTCACTGAGTTGAATATCTTATTATTGAGTTGAGCCTTATTTCACTAAGTTGAATATCCTATTATAGAGTTGAGCCTTATTTCACTGAGTTGAATATCTTATTATTGAGTTGAGTCTTATTTCACTGAGTTGAATATCTTATTATTGAGTTGAGCCTTATTTCACTAAGTTGAATATGCTATTATCGAGTTGAGCCTTATTTCACTGAGTTGAATATCTTATTATTGAGTTGAGCCTTATTTCACTGAGTTAAATATCTTATCTTTGAGTTGAGTATCTTATTCTTGAGTTGAGTTTAGTTGAGTGAGTTGAGAGAGGTAAGTATGTTTCCTTTTTATCAAGTTCAAGCTTATGTTATGCGTTAGAATTCCCCTTACATGCTCGTACATTCCACGTACTGAACCATTTGGCCTGCATCATTCAATAATGTAGGTAAAGGTATTCAGGATCTTCAATAGGCGCTTCATTGATGTGACAAGCAGTTCCAGTTAGCTATGGTGAGCCTCCTTTTTTTTAAGGGTCCCACTTGTACTTTTAGCTATATCAGTTGTTAGGATGTCGTGAGTGCTGTCTCGACTTCCATCTTTGTAAGTTAGAGGTTTCATAGATACACAATAGAGTCTTAGAAGTATGTTCATTTGTTTTGTTAAATATTTTAAAGACTTAAGTTGCCTATTTATGGTGAGTTGAATATATTATTTTTATTTTGAGTTATCTATTAAGTAATGTTTATATTATTTTAAAGTTGATATTTGAATTTAATTCAGTTTTTAAGCTTTTGCATGCTTGAGTTAGTCTTCCGGTTGTAGTCAGCCTAAATGAGGGTTCGCTTGGTGACCAACAATGGTTCTCGAGTGCCGGCCACATCCAGGATGTAGTCTCAGGCCATGACAAACTTAGTATCAGAGCACATAGTTCAAGTGTCCTAGGGTGTGTATGAAGCCATGTCAAGTTGGATCTTATTCATGGTTGTGAGTCCCCCACTTCTATAAATGAGGGACTATAGACATTTAAGAAAAAATTCCTGCAATGAAAATGAGTAGTACAAGTGAGAGACCTTAACCTATAGATAAGGGCAATGAAGTGTGGCTAAGTCACAAGAGTAACAAGAGCATTAAGAGGTGTACCAAGATGGTATGATTACTTGATGAGGTTCCAATTAAGTTAATGATTTTCTCATGTGTGCCAAGATAATATAATTGAGATGTCAATGTGGAATAGGTCCATAGCTTTCAAGTGTTACTTTAGACCTAAGGGGGAGATGATAAGATGAGAAATCAAGTCAAGTGTTTGAGAATAAAATAGTAATGAGTTCTAAAGAGTATGGGAGATATCTTCTCAGAGGTCTTTTTAGTAATGGAGTAATGTTAGAAAGAAAAGGTTAATGATCTTATCGTGACAGTGATGGTTAGATAGTTCCATCTAAGGTTATAAATGAGGAGAAAGAGGAGGATGAGGTTTTACTATGAGAAATAGTTAAATGAGAGCCCTTAGTTGGTTCCGAAGGATTTGATTAGTAGGACTCCATGGAATTGTTAGAAGTACTAAGCTTGAATGTGGTGTTGTTAAACATTAGGTGGTTCTTGATATGAGCCCACTGTGGTGGTAAAGAGTAATAGTTTTGGGATGAGATTCCCTATAGAGAGGTATAGAACCTGAATCCAAGGATTTGGGTTAAGCTTGGATATAGTAAGAGCATACCATTAGACTCAGACCTTAGTAAGAGTAACCCCATTCCATACCCAGTCCAGTCGTCATTCGAGGATGAATGATCCCAAGGAAGAGATATTGTAACACCCTAGAATTTTTTCGAGCCAAGACTCGAACTATTCTTCGTTATGAGTAGGATTTTACCGAGGAAATTTAAATTACTTGAGTGTTAAGGTCACTAGATTTAGCACCTTGGGTTTAAAGATGAACTAGAGTGAATTCATTCAAGTAATTCCTAAGTTGCTATAACTTTTGGGTCAACTTCGAACCACTATAACCTTCAGTATAAGATGAGTCAGGTGGCCCATAAGATATCAAATGAAAGGTCTTTGAATTATCTTTCCAACGCCACCGAGTTTTGAGGTTGGATGAGTGAGATATTCCCTTTTGAAGTTAAGCTGTCCAATTGAGGAAAGGTACCCGTAAATAGTAAGGGGTATTTGGGTATTTTCTTTACCCAATCAAATTTAATTCATTTTTAGTAAGGTTTTAAGGATCTAATACTATTAGGTTTAGTTTTATAATCCTAATATATTATTAGGGTTTTAGTTGATAGTTCGAGAAGAGAAAAGAAGAGAAAAGAGAAGAAAAGAGGAAATGATCAAAGTGTTCGTTGAGATTCTTGAGCTTCTTTGTGGATTTTCTCCATGGGTTTGATTCCTAAGAGGTGTGTAAGTTTTCATAGTGTTGGGTTCATTTACCCACACTCCAATCATGAATTTCTTTTACGAATTTCATCCGTAAGTTTGAGTATGTTGAGTTCTTGATAAGTGTTCTTGAAGGTCATTCTAAATCTTGTTTGGTTGGGGTTTCGATGAATTCTTGAGATGAAAGTTAGTGATTTGAGGTTTTTTTTGAATGTATTAGAGTGTACCTATGTTGAGTAATCGAATCCAAGTGATTTGGGAAGAAATCGTTCGATTCTAGGCGAGTTAAGGTGAGAAAATGAGCAATGAAATTCGTCGAGTTTTCTAAGTAGGGGCCTGGAACCCCGCGCCAGCCAGTGCGATCCAAATCGTCTTCTGTAGTTTAGGGGGGGGGATCTTCATGCCACTCAATGCGCCAGGGTCGCCTGCCTCGTCCAGTTTGTAGTCGGCTGCTCCGTTTTAGTTCTTTTGAAGTGTACCTTCACTCCCTTTAATTCAAAATACTCTAAAATACTTTTGAACACATAGAAATCATTCATAACATGAATCATAACCTTGAATTCATAATTCAAATTCAAGGTAGAGTAAGAGTTAAGTTTTGAGAGTTTATTTGAACATTTCAAGAAAGTCCCTTTGAGTCTTTTTGAGAAGTCTGATATAATTTCTTATAACTTGTTTAAGATTTGAGCAAGTGAATATAAGAGTGAGGAGAATGTATTCATGAGTGTACTTTATCATCATGAGATCTTTCATATCACGAACCATAACACTTGAATTTATAATTCAAAGTCAAGAGAGAGTTAAGAGTAGAGTTCAAGAAACTCTTCGAGTTCAATTCTGAATCCTTTGAGATCAACTATCGATTTAAACTAAGTCTTGAGGAAGTAAGTACAATAATGAGAAGATTTGTATATATGAGTTCCATAATTTTCTTTAGACCATTGACTCGAGTCGTTCATAGTCATAAATTCTGCATGAACTCCATACATTAAGTGTCTTCGAGAGGAGTAGCATCTTCAAGTTCTAAGTCTTTTAGCATTGAGTTCCTAATACTTTTTAAATTATATTCCTACTTATGGGAATACTACATGTTACCCATGAAGCCCTTGAGTTGAGTTGTTCATGCCCATAATTCCGTATGAACCCTCTGAGTCGAACAAACTAGAGAGTTCTTAGAGTCTTTTCAAGAAGTCTTTTACAAATGCTTTAAATTTGTTTTAAGACCTGATCTTTGATTTGATTAAGAATAACAAATGAAGTTCTTTTTCTTCAAAAGAGTATATGGCAACTAAGTATTCCCAAAGAGTAAATGTTTTCAAGAGAGGAAACACCGATTTCCAAGAGAACCTTTAAGCTAGTTTTTGAGTAATTATCTCAAAACATAGAGAGAGTTATGTTTTTAAACATATGAGATAGTTAAATTTTGGTAGAATTATTGAGCACCTATTTGGGGTCAAGCTTGAGTTCAGATAATTCATAGTCTTCATAAATCGTGTAGCCAAATTGGGTAGGAAAGGGTCATACTTTTTAGATGATTCCTTGGTGATATTTAACATAGACTAGTGGATCCACTTAGTAGTTAGGTTCTATACCCCCGACAAGGTGTAGGAAGGCCCTGGCGGTGTGAGGAAAATTGTTGTATCATCATATAACTCATAGTGATGGTTGTCGATTACAGAAACTACACAGAGATATTTTATATTTTTAATACACAAAGATATTTTTGTATTCTTTAACACACAGAGATATTTTGTATTCTCTAATACACAGAGATATTTTTGTATTCTTATATGCATAGAGTTTATTTTGTTTTTTCTATACAAATAGAGTTTATATTGTATCCCTGCATACAAACTGAGTTACTATTGATTTTCTCAATACATTGAGCTGCATTCCACTGTTTTAAAAGCTTTCCATATATTGCATCTATATTGTAGCTTTATATTGAGTTGAGTATCCAGAATTCAGTATCCAGGGTTAAGTATCTAGAGTTGTGTATCTAGAGTTGGGTACCTAGGGTTGAATATCTTATTGTTGAGTGGAGCCTTATTTCACTGAGTTGAATATATCATTGTTGAGTTGAGCCTTATTTCACTGAGTTGAATATCTTATTGTTAAGTTGAGCCTTATTTCACTGAGTTTAATATCCTATTATTGAGTTGAGCCTTATTTCACTAAGTTGAATATCTTATTATTGAGTTGAGCTTTATTTCACCGAGTTGAATATCCTATTATTGAGTTGAGCCTTATTTCAGTAAGTTGAATATTTTATTATCGAGTTAAGCCTTATTTCATTGAGTTGAATATCTTCTCTTCTCTTTGAGTATCTTATTCTTGAGTTGAGTTTAGCTGAGAAGAGGTAAGTATGTTTCCTTTTTATCAAGTTCAAGCTTATGTTATGTGTTAGAATTCCTCTTACATGTTCGTACATTCCACGTACTGAGCCATTTGGCCTGCATAATTTAATGATGTAGATATAGGTATTCAGGATCATCAACAAGAGCTTCATTAATGCTACATGCAGTTCGAGTTAGCTATGGTGAGAGTCCTTGCTTTCGGAGGGTCTCAGTTGTACTTTCAGTTATATATCACTTGTTAGGATATCATGGGTTTTGGTCGGACTTCCATAATTGTTAGTTAGAGGCTTCATAGATACACAATAGAGTTTTAGAAGTATGTTCATTTATTTTGTTAAATATTTTAAAGTTGAATATATTATTTTTATTCAGAGTTATCTATTTAGTATTGTTCAGATTATTTTAATGTTGATATTTGAATTTAATTTAGTTTTTAAGCTTTTGTATGGTTGAGTTAGTCTTCCGCTTATAGTCAGCCAGGATGAGGGTTCGCTTGGGGACCAACAATGGTTCTCGAGTGCCGGCCACGTCCAGGGTGTAGACTCAGGACGTGAAAAACTTGGGATCAGAGCATAGAGTTTAAGTGTTCTAGGGTGTCTATGAAGCCGTATCAAGTAGGATATTATTTATGGTTGCGAGGGTCCCACTTCTATAAATGAGGGACTACAAACATTTAAGAAAAAAATCCTTTCTTTCATACTCTTAATCGTGCAACAGAGCTATGTTATAGAGATTTATTCTAGCTCGTGCGTTCTTATATCCATTTGACTATCCCTCATACTAGAGGTGGTTGAAAAGCAAATTCAGTTCTTTATCAATGAGTTTCTCTTAGAAAAATCTTGAGGAAGTCATGAGATTCTAGAGGGGCTTGAGAGTAGCCCAAGAGTGAGTTTAGTGTTGAGTTTCAAAGAAATGCAATCATGTTCATATGAAACATGTGTTCAAGCTAAAAATAAGTTGTACTCTCCTTCCTAAGCCTTGTTTCAGTTGAGATCCTTATGAGGTAGTGTGTTTATAGCTTGGGTAGTATTTTCACCTAAAAAGGTAGCACGAGTTACGAGATCACGAGCAGTAGTAGTAAAAGTACGTAGAGTTGGAGGAAAGTATGCAGAGGTATATAGATCTATAAAAAGGAGATGTGATAGGGTAGATTATGTTATTGGAATCATGAACCTAGTTAGTTATAAGTGATAATTTCTTTTATGAGTCGATTAAGGAATAATAATGCGGTAGAGAACTCTTGATAGAAGGACGAGGAATAGTTACTAGTCAAGATGCGATATAGTATATATTTTAACCAGAATGAAGTTGATGCCAATGTTCCATCGTGTTAGAGGAGGGTAAAATATATGTGTTGAATCGAAGCACATAGTATTCATAAAGTGACAGATCTAAGCTAGTCTTATTATTTGTTTGAGAGGATCATGATGTTCAGAAGGCTGTAGAACTGATCAAGTAATGAGGTATAGTATAGTAGGCGAGCAATCGTATTGATATTCGGGTTTAGTAATGTACATTAAGCTTTAATTTGAGATGAGTGTCATGATCCAAAGAATGGAAGCATTGAGAGTGATGATGTTAGTTTTCAGACTTGATCTGGTAGACTTGACATAGAATAGGAGAGGAATTGAAATGGCTGATGCAATGAAAATGAGTAGTACAAGTGAGAGACCTTAACCTTTTAGATAAGGGCAGTGAAGTGTGGCTAAGTCACAAGAGTAACAAGGGCATTAAGTGTTCTTGAAGTTCAATCTAAATCTTGTTTGGTTGGGGTTTTGATGAGTTTTTAAGATGAAAGTTAGTGATTTGAGGGTTGTTTTGAGTGGATTAGAGTGTACTTATGTTGAGTAATCGAATGCAAGTGATTGGGGAAGAAACATTTCGATTCTAGGGGAGTTAGGGTGAGAAAACGAGCAAATAAATTCATTTGGTTTTCTGGGTTGGGGATTGGTGCCCTGCGCCAGCTAGTGCGACCCAAATTCTCTTCTTTAGTTTAGGGGGTGGCGCCCCGTGCCACTCAGTGTAGGGTCGCCTTCTCCATCCAGTTTGCAGTCGGCTGCTCTGTTTGAGTTCCTTTGTAGTGTACCTTCACTCCCTTTGATTCTAAACACTCTAAACTATTTATAAACACCTAGAAATCATTCATAACATGAATAATAACCTTGAATTCATAATTCAAATTCAAGGTAGACTAAGAGTTGAGTGTTGAGAGTTTATTTAAACAATTTGAGAATGCCCCTTTGAGTCTTTTTGAGGAGTCATTTACAATTTCTAATAGTATAAAAGTGAGGAGAATGTATATATATGTCTACTTTATCATCACAAGATCCTTCATATAACGAACCATAAGTCTTGAATTCATAATTCAAATTCAAGAGCGTTAAGAGTAGAGTTCAAGAATGTTTTTGAGTTCAATTGTGAATACGTTGAGATCAACTATCGATTTGAACTAAGTCTTGAGGAAGTAACTATGAAAATGAGAAGATTTGTATACATGAGTTCCATAGTGCTCTTTAGACCCTTGAGTCGATTCGTTCATGCTAATAAATTCGACATGAACTCCATACATTGAGTGTCTTCGAGAGGAGTAACATCTTCGAGTTCTAAGTATTTTAGCATTGAGTTTCTAATCCTTTTGAGATTATATTCCTACTTATGGGACTACTACATGTTACCCATAAAGCTCTTGAGTTGAGTTGTTCATGCCCATAATTCCGCATGAACCCTATGAGTCGAGTAGTCTAGATAATTCTTAGAGTCTTTTCAAGAAGTCTTTTACAAATTCTTTAAACTTGTTTTAAGACTTTAGCTTTGAGTTAAGTAAGAGTAAAAAATGAAGTTCTTTTTCTTCAAAAGAGTATATGGGAACTAAGTATTCCCAAACAGTAAATATCTTCACATTTGAGAAAGATAGGCAACGTCGATTTCCAAGAGAGCCTTTGAGCTAGTTTTTGAGTAATTATCTCAAACACAGAAAGAGTTATATTTTTAAACATATGAGCTAGTTACATTTTGGGAGAAGTATTGAACACCGATTTGGGGATGAGCTTGAGTTCAGATAATTCATAGTCTCTAATAAACCGTGTACCCAACATGGGTAGAAAAGGGTCATACTTTTTAGATGTTTCCTTAGTGCTTTATAGCATAGACTAGTGGATCCACTTAGTAGTTAGGTTCTATATGCCTGACAAGGTATAGGACGGCCCTGGCAGCGTGAGGAAAAATGTTGTATCATCACATAGCTCATCGTGATGGTTGTCGGTTAGAGAAATTCCCACAGAGATAATTGATATTCTTCATACACAGAGATATTTTGTATTCTTTAATACACAGAGATATTTTGTATTCTCTAATACAAAGAGATATTTTGGTATTCTTATATACACAGAGTTTATTTTGTATTCTTTTATACAAATAAAGTTTATATTGTATCTTAGCATACAATCTGAGTTACTATTGAATTTCTCAATACATAGAGTTGCTTTCCACTGTTTTAAAAGTTTTCCATATATTGCATCTATATTGTTGCTTTATATTAAGTTGAGTATCTAGAGTTGAGTATCTAGAGTTGAATATCTTATTCTTGTGTTGAGCCTTATTTCACTGAGTTGAATATCTCATTGTTGAGTTGAGCCTTATTTCACTAAGTTGAATATCTTATTGTTGAGTTGAGCCTTATTTCATTGAGTTGTATATCCTACTATTAAGTTGAGCTTTATTTCACCAAGTTGAATATCTTATTATTGAGTTGAGTCTTCTTTCACAGAGTTGAATATCCTATTATTGAGTTGAGCCTTATTCCACTAGGTTTAGTATCTTATTATTGAGGTGAGCCTGATTTCACTGAGTTGAATATCTTATCTTTGAGTTGAGTATCTTATTCTTGAGTTGAGTTTAGTGGAGTGAGTTGAGAAGAGGTAAGTATGTTTCATTTTTATCAAGTTCAAGCTTATGTTATGCATTAGAATTCTCTTTACATGCTCGTACATTCCACGTATTGAGCCATTTGGTCTGCATCTTGAATACAGGTATTCAGGATCATCAACATGCACTTCGTTGATGCCACATGCAGTTCAAGTTAGCTATGGTGAGCCTTCTTGCTGCTGGAGGGTCCCAATTGTACTTTCAGTTATATTTGTTGTTAGGATGTCATGGGTCTTGTCCCGACTTCCATCTTTGTCAGTTAGAGGCTTCATAGATACACAATATAGTTTTCGAAGTATGTTCATTTATTTTGTTAAATATTTTAAAGACATAAGTTGCCTATTTATGGCAAGTTGAATATATAATTTTTATTCAGAGTTATCTATTCCGTATTATTCAAATTATTTTAAAGTTGATATTTGAATTTAATTCAGTTTTCAAGCTTTTGTATGCTTGAGTTAGTCTTCCGCTTGTAGTCAGCCATGATGAGGATTCGTTTGGGGACCAACAATGGTTATCGAGTGCCAGCCACGTCTAGGGTGTAGACTCGGGTTCTGACAAACTTGGTATCAGAGCAGAAAGTTAAAGTATCTTAGGATGTCTATGAAGTTGTGTCAAGTAGGATCTTATTTATAGTTGTGAGGGCCCCACTTCTATAAATGAAGGATTTCAAACATTTAATAACAGTTTCTCTTCTTTCATACTCTTAACTGTTCAATAGAGCTATGTCATAGAGACTTATTCTAACTCATGCGTTCTCATTTCCATTCAACTACCCCTCATACTAGAGGTAGTTGAAAAGCAAAGTTAGTTCTTTATCAATGAGTTTTTCTTAGCAAAATCTTAAGGAAGTCATGAGACTCCAGGGGGACTTTATAAAAGCCTAGGGGTGAGCTAAGTGTTGAGTTTCAAAGGAATGCGCTCATGTTCATATGAATCATGCGTTCAAGCTAAAGGTAGCACGAGTTACAAGTTCATGAGCAGTTTTAGTAAAAGTGCCCAGAGTTAGAGAAAAGTATGCAGAGGTATAGAGATATATAAAAATGAGATAGTGATAGGGCCGATTATGTTATTGCAATCATGCACCCAGTTAGTTATAAGTGATAATTTCCTTTATGAGTCGAATAAGGAATAATAATGCTGTAGAGAACTCTTGATAGAAGGATGAGGAATAGTTACTAGTCAAGATGAGATAAAGTATATGTTTTAACTAGGCTTATGATTTGTTTGGTTGATCATGATGTTCTGAAGGTTATAGAATTGATCAAGTAATGCAGTATAATATAGTAGGCGAGCAATCATACTGATATTCGGGTTTAGTAATGAATATTAAGCTTTAATTTGAGATGAGTGTCATGATCCAAAGAATGGCAGCATCAGAGTGATGATGTTAGCCTTGAGATTTGATTTGGTAGACTTGACATAGAATATGAGAGGAATTGAAATGGTTCCCGCAATGAAAATGAGTAGTACAAGTGAGAGACCATAACCTTTAGATAAGGGCAGTGAAGGTGGCTAAGTCACAAGAGTAACAAGAGCATAAAGAGGTGTACCAAGATGATATGATTACCCGATGAGGTTCCAATTAAGTTAATGATTTTTCATGTGTGCCAAGATAGCATTATTGAGTTGTCAGTGTGGGATATGTCCATAACTTTCGAGTGTTAGCTTTAGACCTAAGAGGGATATGATAAGATGAAAAGTCAAGTCAAGTGTTTTAGTATAAAATAGTAATGAGTTCCAAAGAGTATGAGAGATATCTTCTTAGAGGTCTTTTTAGCAATAGAGTAATGTTAGAAATAGAAGGCTAATGATCTTATTGTGACGATGATGGTGAGATAATTCCATCCAAGGTTATAAATGAGGAGGATAAGGTTTTACTATGAGAAATAGTTAAATGAGAGCCCTTAGTTGGTTCCGAAGGATTTTATTAGTAGGACTCCATGAAGTTGTTGGAAATACTAAGCTTGAATGTGGTGTTGTTGAACATTAGGTTGTTCTTAATATGAGCCCAATATGGTGGTAAAGAGTAATATTTTTGGGATGAGATTCCTTATAGAGAGGTGTAGAACCCGAACCCAAGGATTTGAGTTATGCTTGAATATAGTAATAGCATACCATTAGACTCAGACCTTAGTAAGAGTAACCTCATTCCATACCCAGTCCAATCATTATTCGAGGACGAATGATCCCAAGGGGGAGATATTGTAACACCGCAATTTTTTTTTGAGCTAAGACTTGAACAATCCGTCGTTGTGAGTAGAATTTTACCTAGTAATTTAAAATTTCTTGAGTGTTAAGGTCACTTGATGTAGCACCTTGAGTTCCGAGAAGAACTAGAGAGAATTCAATCAAATCATTCCTAAGTTCCTTTAAGTAATGGGGCAACTTTAAACGGCTGTACCCTTCAGTACAGGATGATTTAGGTGGCCCATAAGATATTAAATGAATGGTATTTGAATTATATTTCCAACACCACCGAGTTTGCTAAGTTTCGAGGTCGGATGAGTGAGAAATTCCCCTTTTGAAGTCAAGCTGTTCAATTAAGGAAAGTTACCCAAAAATAGCAAGGGGTATTTTGGTATTTTCCTTACCCAATTAGATTTAATTCATTTTTAGTAAGGCTTTAAGAGTCTAATAATATTAGTTTTATTTTTATAATCATAATATATGCTTTGGGATTTAGTTGAGAGTTCAAGAAGAGAAAAGAAGTTGAAAGTGGAGAAAAAAGGAAATGATCAAAGCGTTCGTTGAGATTCTTGAGCTTATTTGAGAATTTTTGCCATGGGTTTGATCCTTAAGAGGTATGTAAGTTTTTATAGTGTTGGGTTCGTTCACCCACACGCCAATCATGAGTTTCCTTTACTAATTTCATACATAAGTTTGAGTATGTTGAGTTCTTGATAAGTGTTCTTGAAGTTCATTCTAAATTCTAAATCTTGTTTGGTTGGGGTTTTGATGAATTCTTGAGATGAAATTTAGTGAATTGAGGGTTGTTTTGACTGGAGTAGAGTGTACTTATGTTAAGTAATCAAATCTAAGTGATTGGGGAAGAAACCGTTCGATTCTAGGCGAGTTAGTGTGAGAAAACGAACAAAGAAATTCGTCGGGTTTTCTTGGTTGGGGCCTGGCACCCCGCGCCAACCAGTGCGACCCAAATCCTCTTCTCTAGTTTAGGGGTTGGCGCCCCGCATCACTCAGTATATCTTCACTCCGTTTAATTCTATTCACTTCAAACTACTTCTAAACACCTAGAAATCATTCATAACATGAATCATAACCGTGTATTCATAATTCAAATTCAAGGTAGAGTAAGATTTAAGTCTTGAGAGTTTATTCGAACATTTCGATAAAGTCCCGTTGAGTCTTTTTGAGGAGTCTTTTACAATTTCTAATAACTTGTTTGAAGACTCGAGTTAGTAAGTATAAGAGTGAGGAGAATGTATTCATGAGCCTAATTTTTCATCACGAAATCCTTCATATAATGAACCATTACTCTTGAATTCATAATTCAAATTCAAGAGAGAGAGTTAAGAGTAGAGTTCAAGAAAGTCTTTGAGTTCAATTGTGAATCCTTTGAGATCAACTAATGATTTGAACTAAGGTTTGAGGAAGTAAGTATGAGAATGAGAAGAGTTATATACATGAGTTCCATAATGTTCTTTAGACCCTTGAGTCAAGTCGTTCATGCTCATAAATTCCTCATGAATTCCATATATTGAGTTACTTCGAGAGGAGTAGCAACTTCGAGTTCTAAGTTTTTTAGCATTGAGTTCCTAATCCTTTGGAGATTATATTTCTACTTATCCGATGGAATGAATGAAATACGAATAGTTAACATAATATGGTCATAGATCTTAGGTTGTAACTTGATCATGAGCGAATTTGTTGATGTTGCACCCATGAAGTATGGAAGGTGTCAAACATTGGGAACTACCCGGGGAGGAGTTAGGAACACGAACAAGGAGAAGGGAGTACTACATGTTACCCATGAAGCCTGTCACGCCCTGAGCCTACACCTCAAACGTGGCTGCGACTCGAGGACCATTACTGGCCCCAAGGGAACCCTTGGCCTGGCTTACTTACTCAGCGGAAGACTTTACTTAAGATAAATATACTTTAAATGAATAAACTGAACTGCTAAATAAATAACTTAGAATATAATAAATAACATTCACTGCCAAAGTGGCAACTCAAGTCCCAACTTAACTGAAAAGGGAAAGTAAAGATTCATGAACTAACATCACTAACTCTGTCTATGAAGCCTCTAAACAACTGAGATGGATGTCAAGACCCATGACATCCTAATGAACTAAAATACTAAAAGCAATAAAAAGGATCCTCCGAAAAGCTAGGAGGCTCACCAACTGACTTTGAGTGTTCACCTGGATCAACGAGGGACTGGATGCTGATCCTGGTTACCTGCGTCTGCATTATAATAAGATGCAGGCCAACTAGAATCAATACATTGAATGTACAAGTATGAGAGTTGGAATACTAAAAATAACTTAAGCTTGAAAAGAATCTAAAAGAAACACTTGCCTTGGCTTTACTTAACTCCTGAATAACTTAACTCAATATAAAGCAATAAAACATATGCAATCTATAGAAAGCTTGTAAAACAATGGAAACCAACTTAGTTCGTTAAAGAAAAATGCAATAACAAACTCAACTTTACTTATTTAATAAAGTAATATAGTTTTGTGGGAGATTCTCTAACCAACAACCACCATCATGAGCCTAATTGGTGATACATCGTCTTGCCCACGTTGCCAGAACTGTCCTATACTTTGCCGTCATATAGAACTACTTAACTTAGTGGATCAACTAGCTTATGATAAAAGCATCTTAAGGAGTCATCTAAAGTATGGTCCTTTATTACCTATGATGGCTACTTGGTTCATGGAGACTTGAGTTAATATGAAATCGCATCCCTATATCGGTGCTCAATACTACTCCCAAAATATACTTAGCTCATATGTTTTTTAAAAACAACTTCTTTCTCAAGCTACTCCTTGGTCAATTTAAAAGTGAGAAGGGAGACCTGATCTTTGCGGATGTACCAATCCAGCTTAATTGTTTTCATACCATCCAAAAGTTGGGCTGCTATAATGTAAGGTTGTTGTATCAAACCTCCAGGAGAAAGTTGGTTAACTACTCCCTTGTTCACCGAATCAAGGCTTCGGTAAAAGTATTGCGCCCAAATACTGTCAGGCAAACCATGAGTTGGCCATTGCAACACTAACTTCTGAAATCTTAGCCTAGTCTCATGAATTGGATCACCCTCCCAATGCTTTTAGCTTTGGATGCTGTCCCGAAGTGTCATCATCTTTGAAGGAGGGAAAAATCACCCTTGAAATGAGGTGACGAGCTCTTCCCACGAAGTTATAAAGTTTCTTGGCAATTCAGCCAACCACTTACATGCTTCTCCCATTAAAGAAATGGGAACAACCTCAACCAGACAAATTCTTGGTCTATGTTCTTGAAGGAGAACGGCCCGCAAACATCAATAAAGTTACTTATATACTCATGGGGATCCTTATGAGCCAACCCACCAAACAACGCTTTCAATTGCAAGAGATGCAACATGGTACTTATAATGTGGAACACAACATTCCCTTCAGCCAGAGGCTAGTGAATGACACCAATTCCACCCATAAGATTGGGGTCATTAACCTTTGGCTTATTGACATCGTTAAGGTTTTTGATGTCATCTTGGTGGCCCACTTAGGTACCATAGCTCCCGTTGACACTTATTTCCTCTGTTCAAAACAACAACACACAAACCAAAAATGTAAGTAAGTAGATTCAACTATGACTAAAAAGAACAAAATTCAACTTAATCAAATAATCTTAACCAACATCACTCCCCGACAGCAGCACTATTTTGATTAATAACATTTCGAAGATACTTCATCCAATTCTAAGCGTCAACGATTGTTAATCAGTATATAACCCAACTAAATGAGTTGGGGTCAAATCCCATAGGGAGCGGTAATGACCCTGATGAGATAGGGGTCACATTTGCAACTGCAATTCCTAAATTAACCCTTAATAAATGACTGAACTCACTTTTAAATAGCAATTACATTAACACTTAGCAACACCCATTAACTAAATCAGGCCATAATCAGATAATCACACCCCAAGAATTGGGGTTTTAGCTAGACATTATAAAAAGATAAAAATCGTTACCAAATTGTGTTTCCATCAACTAGGTAAGATTGATTTTGTCTTTACAATTTTCCAATTCGAAGAATATCAAAGACCTACTTCCAATTTCTCAAAAGTGAAGAATTTCAATTCTCCAAAGCTTAGAAAAAACTAGAGAAAACTCTCCAAAATTCTCAGATAAGAATTCTAATATTAATCAAGATAAAAATTTATATTAAACTAAATGTTCAAAAATGTATTTATAGTCACCAAAAATGTGCTGCGAAGGTCACTCGACATAGTAAGTCGGAATCGTCGATCCACTGGCCGATCTGCCCTTTGGTCAATTCCATCGCCCTTCTGCCTTGGCCTTCAGCATCCTCAAGGTCTGTAATTTTGGGCGATCAAACTCTGAATCGCAGAACCACTCAGCGATCTACCGACTGCTCCATTCTCTCTCCAACTTGGTTCTTTCCTTCAGAGCTTGGCACACTGGAACAAAAGGCTATCAAGTGGCCACTCGACAACTCGCCAAATGGACTTGGCGATCACGATGCTCTCTTTTCTTTATTCTTTCAGCTCACTTTGCTCCTTTTTGCAACTTAGTGTCCTTGCTTTATTCCTCAATCCATAATCTTAAAAATCAGGAATTTTACATCAATTATTGGCACAATATAAGCATTTGAGAACACTAAACCTATACATATAAAGCCCTAAATGAGTCCAAATCTCGGACTCATCACACAACAAAGCGCTTCACATCGCAGTCAAATATTGTGACAAGATTGTGACTCGTGTTTTAATTGATGGTGGTTCTGGATGCAACATCTGTTATTTCACCACTCTGAGGGATTTAGATGTTAATATGAGAGAGATAAGGAAATGTCGTGTGAAAGTTAGAGCTTTTGGAACCGCAAAAAAGTGTTATTGGAGAGATCTATCTCACATTGTAAGTAGCGCCGTCCAAATTCCCCATTCTGTTTCAAGTGATGGATGTATCATCCAACTACAATCTGTTATTGGGAAGACCATGGGTTCACATGGCAAGAGAGGTTCCTTCCATTCTTCATCACTGTGTGAAATTTGAGTGGGGTGGCACCAAAGTCACCATCCACGGGGAGCTCAATCACCCCATTCATTATGTTAATTGTATTCCAGTTACTAACGAGCTAGATGAAGCCACTTTTCACACTTTGGAAATCATGCAAGCTGCAAAGGTCAATGAGGAAGCGGAGCCAGATGATGCAAAATTGTTAAGTGCAGCAAAAATAGTTACGCCAGAGATGTTGAAGTATGGGTATCAGCCAAAGAGTGGACTTGGACCCAAGTCTAATGGCATAGTTGAGCCAATCCTGTTTGAGTGTCAGAGAGGCACCAACGGACTCGGATACGAGCCTGCCTTGGGAAGAGTCCACCAGGGGTAAGTGCTACAATCTTTATACTAGAACAAGCTTTGATTCCTGATCAAGCTGGCGTTGATGACATTGTAGAAGGAATAGGCAATTTGATCGTGGCCATGGCTGGAGAAGAGAAGCAGATAAATCTCAGCAAATTGATCATTCGTGATGCCGAACCTAGAAAAATCTTGCAGAACTGGACCATCAGCTTGTCCCTGTTTCAGCTAAAGTCCTGGTAGTGTGGAAAAGTAGTTTTCATTTTAAAATTTGCATGATCAAATTGAGGATTGAATCATGCCTAATCTTTTGTTGCTTGCCTCTTCCAAAAGCTAGAACGCTTTGAGATAAAAAGTCTTTATTTTTCTTTAAAAATTTTCTCATTATTTTAAATATATATTTATTTTTACTTACCTTTTGCACTTTTCAGTACTTATATTAATAAAAATCCTCGTTGAACGGTTATGACATGTAACTAACCCACCGAGCAAGGTTAAAGTGATGAACAAGATCACGAAGAGTATGATGAAAGCATGATGCCTAAAATCTACTATATGAGATCGAGCAAATTGAAAGTCAATAGAAGCCCAATATGGTTGAAACAGAGGTTGTCAAATTAGGAGATAATGATCTCATGAAGGAAACACGAGTCAACATATATTTAGAGGCTAAAAGAAAGCAACAGTTAATAGGGTTGCTTAAGCAATACATTGACGTATTTTCTTGGTCTTATGATGACATGCCAGGATTAAGCAATGATATTGTCTTGCACAAATTACCAACTGATCCCACTTGTCTACCCGTTAAGCAAAATACAAGAAAATTCAAGCCAGATTTGAGTTTAAGGATCAAGAAGGAGGTAACTAAGCAAATTGAGGCAAACATTGTGAGGGTTACAAATTACCCTACATGGTTAGCCAACATTGTGCCTGTGGCAAAAAATGATGAAAAGATTAGAATATGTGTGGACTATCGAGATCTCATCAGATCCAGTCCTAAGGATGACTTCCCTCGCCAAATATTCATATACTCATCGATAATTATGCAAAACATGAGTTGCAATCATTTGTCGATTGCTTTGTAGGATATCACCAAATCCTGATCGACGAAGATGATGCTGAGAAGACAACGTTTACCACTCCGTAGGGGGTGTATTGCTATAGAGTAATGCCTTTTGGTCTTAAAAATGTTGGTGCAACCTACATGAGGACCATTACTACCCTTTTTCACGATATGATCCACAAGGAAATTGAAGTGTACATGGACGATGTTGTTATCAAATCCAAAAGAAGTTCAGACCACCTGGATGACTTACGAAAGTTCTTTGAGATGTTGCGTAAGTATAATCTGAAGTTAAATCCAGCAAAGTGTGCATTTGGAGTACCCGCGGGAAAACTATTGGGATTCATCGTTAGCAGGAAAGGCAAATAGTTGGATCCATCAAAGATAAAGGCAATCCAAGAGATACCTCTACCCAAAACCAGGAAGGATGTGATGAGTTTCTTGGGAAGACTAAATTACATCAGTCGGTTCATAGCTCAATCCACATTGATCTGTGAACCCATATTCAAATAACTGAAGAAAGATGCTGCCACAAAATGGACAGAGGAATGCCACAAGAGTTTTGATAGAATTAAAGAATACTTGTCCAATCTACCAGTATTAATCCTACCGGAACCTAGAAAGCCTTTGCTATTGTATTCATCTGTCATGGATAATGCATTTGGATGTGTATTGGGGTAGCATGATGAGACGAGCAAAAAAGAGCATGTCATTTACTATTTGAGCAAAAAGTTCACACCATACGAGGCAAGATATACCTTGTTGGAATGAACATGTTGCACTTTGACTTGAATTGCGCAAAAATTTAGTCATCACCTGTCTGTGTACACCACATACTTGAACTCAAGAATGGATCCACTCAAGTACATCTTTCAGAAACCAATGCGTACAGGTAAATTGGCAAAGTGGCAAATTTTGTTAAGCGAGTTTGATATTGTGTTTGTGACACATAAGGCCATCAAGGGACAAGCCCTGGATGATCACCTCGCAGAAAACCCGATGGACCAGAATTACAAGCCGCTCACGACCTACTTCCCTGATAAAGAGGTTTTGTTTGTAGGAGAAGGCATATCAGAGTCATACGATAGATGGAGGATGTTCTTTAATGGAGCATCAAATTCTATTAGTGTTGGAATAAGAGAAGTCTTAATTTTAGAAACAGGTTAGTATTACCCGATCTGAACCAAGATCAGGTTTTACTGTTCTAACAACATGGCGGAATATGAAGCTTGTATTCTTGGACTCAGGATGACCATCGACATGAACATCAAAGAACTCTTGGTGATAGGAGATTTCGACTTATTAGTTCATCAGGTGCAAGGAGAGTGGACCACTAAGAATGTCAAGATCCTGCCTTATTTGCATTACATAAAAGAGTTGAGTAGGAGGTTCACAAGGATTGAATTCAAGCATGTCCTTCGAGCTCAAAATGAGTTTGCCGATGCTTTGGCAACATTGTCCTCAATGATTCAACATCCAAACAGGAATTACATTGACCCTATTGATGTAGAGATACATGATCGCATGCATACTGTTTACATGCAGATGAGTAATTGGATGGAACACCATGGTACTATGACATCAAAAGATTGATAGAAGCATAAGAATATCCTGAAACTGCCACAAGCAAGAAAAAATGAACTTTGAGGAGGATGGCCAATCATTTCTTCCTTAATAGAGAAATCATTTATATGAGCACTTTGAATTTAGGATTGCTGAGGTTGTCGATGCCGCAAAAGCGACAAGGGTTTGGGAAGGAATACATGCAGGAACCTGCGAACCTCACATGAATGGGTTCACTTTGGCAAAGAAAATTTTAAGAGCTGGATACTTTTGGATGACCACGGAGAGAGATAGCATCTGGTATGTGCAAAAGTGTCATCAGTGTCAAGTGCATGGAGATTTTATACGGGTTCCATCGAATGAGCTCAATGTGATGGGTTCCCCCTAGCCATTTGCTGCTTGGGGCATGGACGTTATTGGACCCATAGAGCCTCCCGCATCAAATGGACATCGTTCATCCTGGTAGCTATTGATTATTTCACAAAATGGGTCGAAGCTTTGACATACAAGGTAGTGACTAAGAAGGTAGTAGCAGACTTTGTTCGCAACAACATAGTTTGTCAGTTTGGAATTCCAGAATCAATCATAACAGATAATGCAGCCAACCTCAACAACAATCTTATAAGGGAAACTTGTGAAAGGTTCAAGATTGCTTATCGAAATTCTACGGTTTACTGGCCACAGATGAATGGGGAAGTTGAGGCTGTAGATAAGAATATCAAGAAGATCCTAAGAAAAATAATGGACAGTCACAGACAATGGCATGAAAAGTTACCATATGCTTTACTCGGTTATCGCACCACAATCAGAACATCCACTAGGGAAACTCCTTATATGTTGGTTTATGGTTCAAAGGCAGTAATACCTGTTGAGGTGAAAATACCATCTTTAAGGATCATCTAAGAAGTTAGTCTAGATGATGCGGAATGGATACGTAGTAGGCATGAACAATTGATCCTTATCGATGAAAAGAGGATGGACGCAGTTTTTCATGGTCAACTATATCAGAACAGAATGACCAAAGCATTCAACAAGAAAGTCAAACCTCGACAGTTCACACCAGGCCAGTTAGTATTGAAGAAGATCTTTCCTCACGAAGGAGAAACCAGAGGTAAATTTGTGCCAAATTGGCAAGGACCCTACATGGTTCATAGAGTACTCTCTGGAGGAGCAGTAATCTTAGCAGAAATAGAAGGCAGAGTGAGCACGAAGACAATCAATTCAGACGTCATCAAGCAGTACTACATCTAAAGACCTCAAGATTAGCGCTTATTTCTTGTACTTTTGCATTTTTTCAATGTAACAGAACTACGTCTAGACCTGACTTCCTATGGTGGGGTACGTAGGCAACCCATATCAGATCCGGTCTCCCTTAGAAAACCCAAAATCATCATTTCCATGTATTTAGAACTACGCTCAACCTGAATTCCCCCGGTAGGATACGTAGGCAATCCTTGTCAGATTTGGTCCCTTGCATTTCCTATTTTTCACTTTTCTATTATATTTGAACTATGCCCTAACCTGATTTCGATTGGATACGTAGGCAGCCTGAGTCAGGCTCGTTCATTGCATTACATATTCTTACTTTTCCCTTGCATTTTTTTCTTTTCTATTGTATCTAAACTACGTCCTGACTTGATTCCGCTTGGATACGTAGGCAACCTGAGTTAGGCCCGGTCATTCCATTTCATATTTTTCACTTTCCTATTGTATTTGAACTACGTTACGACCGAATTCCACTTGGATACATAGGCAGGTTGAGTCAAGCTTGGTCATTGCATTACATACTTCTATTTCTCTCACTTGTATTCGAACTACGTTACGATTTATTCCTACTCTAGCGATACGTAAGCAGCCTGAGTCAGTCTCGATCAATTGCACTACATAATTTCCATTTTTTTGTTACCCTTGGGAAACACCTCCTCATAGTTTGCGTAACCTCATAATATGAAAAATATCAATAGGCGTAGTATCTGCAAAATAGGTAGGGAAGCTTCATCAGAAAGGTAAAAGCTACAGGAAGACTATGTTAGATATAGGCAACAAAATGGAAAGCTCGATGGACTTCGAAACATGTCATAATCTAAAAACGCTGGAGAGTTACTATATATATATACCTAATATATACGTAGTATACTTATTTTCTAGAAAAACAAGCTAAATTCTTTCAAAAGGATTTTGTCTACTCTTCCACCTATCGAGTGTCTAGGTTAAGAAACTACATACGGGATAAGAAGACGTCGAAGGATTCTATTGACGATACTTCAGTCTGCGAGTTGATGCAAATCAACACCCCCTCCCAGACTAAAATTTTCTTTGAGTACAGGAACAAAGGAATAAATAAAATAACATCAAGTCTCGGGGCATGACCAGAAACGCCATATTACTTCTCACAATCATGCCAAAATACTCTTTCCCTACTTTATTTCCCGAAAGTACTTTAACTTGCATCTTATATCTAAGAACATTTCATTCAAATTTTGCAGGTACGCTTAGGATCCAGACAAGATATTGAAGAAAGAGGATCCTCGTAGGAAAATAGAATATTTAGCTTTTTGTCAAAATAACTCCACCAACTGGAGCTTGTAAACTAACCTCATCAACAACTCTGCCAATCGGAGACCACCGTCTAACAACGCCAATCTCCATAAGTCTACGGTTGTACATAGCAAATGTCACTCAAACTCTACCGGTTGGAGGCTATACATAGCAAACATCGTCCAACCTCCACCAATTGGAGATTGTACATAGCAAGCATTGCCCAACTCCACCAATTGGAGATCATTCATAGCAAGCATCGTCAAACTCTCCCAACCGGAGGCTGTACATAGTAAACATTGTCACAATTCGCCAATCGGAGGTTGTACATAGCAAACTTCATCAAAATCCGCCAACCGGAGGTTGTACATAGCAAACGTCGACCGAACTCCACCAATCGGAGCCTGTATATAAGCAAAAAAAGCAACACTTCGCCAATCGAAGACTAACATCGTAGCGACGTCACCGAAGCTCTACCGACCAAGGACATGCAAGCATAGTGATGCTGTCATACGCCAACAATCAAATATTACATTACAAGATTTACACAGTCGGATACATGCTTTTACATTACAACAACCCCGCCACCCGGAGGTTTTACATTACAAGCTTTACACAACCGGATTTTTACATTACAACAACTCCACCAGCCAGAGGCTTTACATTACAAGCTTTACACAGCCATATGTAGCCTTTACATTACAACAACCCCGCTAGTCGAGGGCCCCTACATTACAAATTACTTTACCTACATCACATTTACAATACAAAAAGAGACATCAACAATCGTTTGGACATCTACACTCTACTCTTTACATTACTATTTTGATTTATAATATTTTGAACCACAACAGGTACTTTTCACCCTTTTATATGTTTTGCAGGACAACACATTACAACGAGTTAGTGCAATGTCAAGCATTACTAGCTACGTCAAGGATTCACTTTCAAAACTCAATTAGACTCAATTTTCAGAAGTTTATATTTAAATCTTACTTATAGCTCTCTCAGATCTCAGTTCATTATAACTCGACACTGGGAATTTTTTTGAAAATTCATCTCTCTACCATAGGTCATTAGTAGAAATTGCAAAAGAGCATTTCTCGTTCAAATTTCTTAAGAACTATATCTCGTCCCTCTATTCATGCTAATCTCTTCATACCTCA
Source organism: Solanum commersonii (assembly GCA_029007595.1). Lineage (NCBI taxonomy): Eukaryota > Viridiplantae > Streptophyta > Magnoliopsida > Solanales > Solanaceae > Solanum > Solanum commersonii. Next base: position 4,904,292 of record JAJTWQ010000002.1, on the reverse strand, counting down.
CCACCAAAAGATTTTAGTATTACCATAATTCGATACTGGAGAAATTTTTTAATAAAATTTGCTATGTTCCTACACTCTCGAACTACATATGGCCTGATTTCTCATGAAATCTGAAATGTGTAGGCAACTCAGAAGCCAGAGTTCGGCCATAACTCCATAAACATTCTTGCCAAGTTATTTCTCAAAGTATATTTTGGTGGGTCACCTAAAAGAGGATTGTGTCACTATTTCTTTTTCCACGTCTTCTTTACTCTCTTCCATGTACAAAGAAAGGGGCAAGATATTGACACCCAATTTTGGTTCTCCACATTTAACTAAAGTTTTAATAATAATAATAATAATAATAATAATAATAATAATAATAATATATGTGTTATGAAATTTTTATAAGAATACGAAAAGGATTTTAATTAGTTATTTTATTTGATAAATTTATTTCAGAAATATTATTTCTTATAAAATTAAATATATTATGTAAATATTACTACTTACTTTCTCATTTTTTAAATTTTATATCTTATAAATATTGTTCTTAACGTTTGACTCGATTTTTCTAATTAAATATAATTTCTACTGTTACAATAAACATTTTTCAACATTATTTTCAAAATTAATAACTTACTAATTTATATTAATTTTATTTTTCGAATGACTAATTTTATCAAATAAGCTAGTCTTGAAAAATAATTATTTTTAATTTAATAAATTACGACTATTTAATAAATTAAAGGTTATAATGGATTTAACTTGAGCAAATTTGGAAATCCAAGTCCTAATAAACCGGCCAATCCGTGTATGCCATGTAGGTGAGCACATAGATTGTGCTTCTTTATCTTAAATCTTGACCCTACAATTAAATCTAATGGTCCTAGTTAATTAAGCTTTTACCTTTATTTAATATATATATAACTTTTCCTTTTAATTCTTGATTTAACTTAAACGTCCCATCAAACGATCGGACAACCCAAATTAAATAAAGCTTTTCATCTCTCCCCAAAAATAGTACTTCCACCGCTTCAACTTTTTCAATCTTTTCCATGACTCGCCTCTTCCCCAGGTTCTCTTTTCCAGAACATCATATCCCCAAACGTCTCCCCCGTACAACTTCTCCTCCTTCCCAACGTTCTCCTGCCATGATTTCTTCTCCACGCTCCTCTCCCATCAACTTCAGACAGCTGGAAAATGGCAATATCCGATTGTTTTCAACTATGCCCCTCCGCCGTCCATCAATCACAACCCTTTCCTATCAACTCTATATCATTTTCATCCCTTTTTTTTTATCAAGGCAACCCTAGAAATCTCGACTACCACCATTGCTAGGCCTGGAAAGTTGAGGGATGCAAAGAACCGTTGGATTTTAGTTGGTTATGCCTTAATATAATGGGTTTTACAGTGTGATTCTATCCCAAAATCGGCTATAAAAAGCCATTTGGTTCCCATTGAAAATCATCCAGAAAAACAATTCGAAAATCAGAGAGGGATCGAGGAAAAAAGGAAAAAACACAATACATATTTCAAAGATTTCAAAAGATTATCTCATCTCCTTCTCCTTCAAGGAAGTTTGAAGTTGGAATCTTGACGTCAAAGCCCATGTTTGCTGCCTTCGAAAAGGTACACTACCTCGCTCTTTTAGATTACTATTTTTTCCATCGTCTTGTATGAAGCTTTGTTTATCTCCCATCATTTTTTACTCTTCTGGATATTTTTTCACAGTTCTCTACATTTTTACTATTTAATGTATGGTAATCCTTTGCCGACTGATTTTTTGTTGTTGCTATTATAATATTGAACATTCATTTTTGTTTAATCCTCTGAGTTAAATGGGTGATGAAATCTATTTCATCATATTATAGTTAAAAAATCAGTTTATAACATGTTAAAAGAAGCTATTAGTGTTAGAAAATTAACTACAAACTCAATTAGTTGAATATGTGATTGATATTTAAAGTTCGCCTTAGTTTCGTGTTAGTATTCTCTTTAGTTTTCTACTCAAGTGCCATTGTTGTTTCTCATTGTACCATTGTTGTTTTCTTGTTGTGATATAAAAAAAGACAATCATTCCACGTTTCATGTGTCAAAAATTGATTATTTTTTCACTTTGGAGATAGCGACTATAAATGGTTAATTCTTGCTATGTTTAATCCTAGTTCTATCAAAGAATATGAACTGTGGTTGCGCAAGAAATTTTCTTGGAGATTTTGAATGTTTATTTTTGTAATTTTATTTTATTAGCATGAGAAATTAGTCAGAAAGTGAATGTTTTGTCCTGTATTTTAAAATTAAATTCTCTAATTGGTGTGCTTTATTAATATGTCATGTATCTCCTAAAGTCTCGAAAACATATGTAAGGAGGTTTATGCTCCCTGTTCAACATATGAATAAATTTAATGGAAATCCATTGAAGTTTGACCGCCTTACTATAAACAATGCATATGTTCATTATTTAGTTCTGCTATTGTTTGACACATGATTCTAATCTTTTTCTTTCTTATATTATACATGTACAATCGGAGGGTTGAAGTTTCTACTTTGGAACTCATTATTGGCCTAAAATATTAGGCCAACAGCAATTAGGATCATTGCAACGCTTGGAGTTTCTCAAATTAGGAGTCCAATGTTTTTCTTAGCCTTTCTTTCGTTGTTCTACTTATGTTGTTTTGATATGTTGGCTAACCTTTACTTACAAGGTTTTTTTGATATATTGCTTGTCTTTTATTTTGAATATTATTTATGGAGCTAATATTATTTATAAATTTATTTGAAACACTTTTTAGAATAAATGATACAAAAAATATTTTCTTAGAAATGGGTTAGCATTTTTTCTTATAACATTCTTTCAGCCTTTTTAAGTTGAAAAGAGGGGCTTATCGCTTAAAAGTTTCCAAATGAAGTTTCAAAAGGGCTAAAATAATTATTTAGGCCTACTCATCGCTTAGGACCTTCAAATATTTTAAAGCTAATTTAATGGCTAAAATAACTACCCTTTAGAAATATTTAAGGCTAAGATATTCACCTTTAGAGATACATATTTTTTGAAAACAAGTAAGGAAGTAAGCCTATATATTTTATTAACAAAAAAATAAATATAATTATAGAATAAGTCGCAATGGTTAGAGAACTATTTTATAATCTTTAGATCAACCTCTTTATAAAGAAATTATATTTTACTATTATCACTATCTCTATTTTTAAATTAAATATTGCTAAAAATATTTTAATTAATCTCTTAACATGCTATTTCAATATTTTAGATATGCCAATAGGTTCAAAACACAAGGTACATACATATATATGTCATGCACGTAAAGGTGTAAATTCTATATTTTATATTTAGTTTTCTCTACACATAACCTATTATTTTGCTTTATTTTATATTATTTTTCTCATATCTACTATTACTTTTACAAATTTTACTTATTTATTTTTATAAATCATAAATCCCTACACTTAAATGTACATATTATTTACTGCATCTAATCTATCGTCAATTCGTCTATACATGTAAATAAAATTATAAATGTTCACATGTTTTAAAACAACTTACATGTATATACTACACTTTATAATAAATCTAGCTAAAATCACAAATTTTATATAATATTTTAGCATTTAGTACATTTATTATTTATTTTATTTTTTTATTTTTAGAACATTCCATTTTATCTATTTTTATTCAAAAACATATATTACACATACTATTATATACTTATTCCGACTATTATCTTATTCTTTACGTCCTAATTTTATATAAATAAAAATGACAAATTTCCATGGCCTTTGAACTCAACATTTATATACTTTGGATAAATTTATATAAGACACATCTGTATTTTCCAACATATAAATTTTTTGTTCATTTTAAGTGCATTTATTTATTTACTTATTTATTTTACTATAGGAAAAATATACTATTATTTTGTAGACGTATATATGTCATACCTTGTATTTTACTCTTGTTTTACTAAACTAATGAAATTAACTTATCATTGATTTTAAAACAAATAAATAAATAAGGTTTCCTAATTAATTTATTCTAAATTTGAGTTCAAGGACTATCTTCGGAGGGATGCTTAATACCTTCCTCTCGAGTAACCAAAACCCTTAATCAGAATCTCACTGGTTTCGCAAATCAAAACAGAGTTTACATTTACATATACAAAATGGTTGTTTTAATATTTTCCTTAAAATTTAGGTGGCGACTCTAAAACAAAAACAAAATAATTTTTCAAAAATTTAGAGTGACAACGATATTATGTTGTGAACTGTTTCGGCCAGTTCGAAATAGGGTGCGACAATATGTACACACGAATCTAACTCAAAACACCTCTAATAATCGACCTTAAACTCTCAAGAACTCCTCAATCTCATCCCAAATTCAAGAACGGAAAGAATTCAAGAACACAACTCAAGAACATCAAAGTCTCAATCTTTAAGGATGAAATCAGACTGAAATAAACATGTTTGGCGAGTGGGTGAACGAACCGAATGCTATGTGAACTCATATACCTCGTAGGATTGAATCTTTGGCAAAATCCACAACCAAACTCGCAAGAACTTGACGAATCTTGAACTTTTCTTCTCCTTTCCTCCTATTTTCTCCTCTTCTTTTCTCTTTTCTCAAAACCCTAACTTATTTTTGTGAAGCGCAAACTGAATCCAATCAGTTGAGACCCCAACTTAATTACCAAAAATGAATTTAATTAATTGGGTAGTGAAAAGACCATAATACCCTTCTAAAATCCAGTTTTGACTTTCCTTATCTAGACAACCCAACTTCAAATGGGCATATCTCTCTCATAGGAACTCGAAATTTATCAAACTCGGCGGTGTTGGAAAGATAATTCAAAGATCTTTCCTACAGTATCTTGTAGAACACCTAAATCATTCTGAGCTATGAGTTATGGTCATTTGAAGTTGATCTGAAACTCATACTTAACTTAACTTTGCCAAACTTTCCAAATTTGATTATTTTCAAATACAGTTTCTTTCTAATTCCAAGTCTTTCTAGTAGCGGAGTGTGATGTGAGGCCAAAATATATATGTTTAATCATTATTTATCTCACATTTATTATTTATATTTGTCCAGTTTGAGTGTGAATTTTATGAATTATGCTAAATAGTATATTTTATTTGTAGAATTAAACTAGTGGAAAAATGAAGAAATTTGGAGCTAAAATGAATTAAAAATGACAACTTAATAGATTAAATTTAATATAATAATATTTAATATAGAAAGTGTAGCAGATTGCAAATAGCGAATGAAGGCCTTACTGCCACATGGCAGCATGGAAGGCACTCCAACTGAAGCGGCTACTGTTCACGCGTGCAACAAGAAATTTTATTCCGTTTTGATTTTGGATTCCTTATTTTATTTGGACTCAGTTATTTTATTTAGGATTTTCTATATTTATAAATAGTTCATAGAAATAATTATTTTGGAGGGGAGAGATTATTCATAGGGATACTTTTTAGGGTTCTTTTCTTCTTTTTTGGGGTTAGACACTATTACTTTAGTTCTAATTTTTCGCTTTGGAAATTAACTTGCAACTTTAACAATTCTTGATTTCCTAAGTTGATTTTAAAGATTTTTACTTTGAAATTTAGGTTGAGATTCTGGGTTTCTTCTACTTATTACGTAAGTTCATGATTTCTTCATCTAAAAATATGAATTGTGTTCTTGCTACTATGGGTAACTAAATCCACAACTAGGGTTGTGGGAACCATAAGCGTTTAACAAAGTATGAATAGTAACTAAGTAATTCTTGAATAGTATTGCTGCATTCATTGATAATTCTTTCGTTTAAAAGTCTTTTTAACGGTGGCCAACGTTAGAACTCGTCTTGTTGCTACTTGCCGGACGAAGGAGGTAGTTAATAAGAAAAGAATTATCAACATAGATTTAGTGTGACACTATCTAATAGTGTAATGTCAATTGGTGCGAGAGTGAAAACTAAGCCATACATTGATGTGATGTCTAATATGACGTAAATGTAAGAGTTAGTAAATTATACACACGTAGCCGGACCAAGGTGTGGGGTGAAATTCTCTAGTTGCCGGACCAAAGTATTAAAGATACATAACTTATCACTTTGCATGTAATACACTAGGAAATAATTACTATTACTAAGATTACCGCGTTATGAGCATATGGGAAACATGTACACCCTAGTTACTTTCTCTCATTGATAACAACTAAAGTTTCGATCTTGCTCAGTTGTTCTCTCAACTACAATCAGTTATTTGTTACACAAAAACCCCCTCTTTTACTTACTTGTCCCAAAAATACGTTGACTAAACGAATATAATCATAAGTTAAGTTTAAGTCTAAACCATATTCCTCGTGAGATCGACCCAACCTCCAAGTTGGGCTCTTTACTTGATAACGATCGCTTATACTTCTTTAGAGAGCTGTAATTTAAGCGTATCAAAGTGTTACAATATCTTCCCCTTGGGAACATTCATCCTCGAAGTAGATTAATCTTAGTAGGTTAAGGGCGTAACATTTAACATCTAACTCAAACACCCAACAAGAAAAATGTAAATACAACATGCCAACTTAAAATAAAAGCCAAGAAAAGGATTAGTACCTTAAGATGGAACTTCTCCGGATTTGAAGAGATGTGGGTATCTCTTGTTTATATCCTTCTCAACTTCCTAAGTAGCTTCCTCAACAAATGGATTTCTCCACAACAATTTGACTGATGCTACTTCTTTAGTCCTCAACTTATGAACTTGGCGATCTAGAATCTAAACAGAAATGTCCTCATATGATAAGATATCCTTGATACCAATATCTTCAGTAGGTATGGTAAGTCAAGGATCGCCCATACACTTTTTCAACATGGAGATGTGAAATACCGGATGAACCACTGCTAACTCTTAGGGTAACTCCAACCCATAAGCTACATTGCCAATCCTCTTGGATATTTTGTAAGGACCAATATATCGGGGACTAAGTTTCCCCTTCTTACAAAATCTCATAACACCCTTCATGGGTGAAACTTTCAAGTAGCCCCAATCATCTATTTCAAACTCTAAGTCCCTTCTCATAACATATGTATAGGATTTTTGATGACTTTGCACTGTTTTCAACCTCTCTTGAATAACCTTCACTTTCTCCATAGTTTGATGAACTAAGTCTGATCCTATCAACCCAGCTTTACCAACCTAAAACCATCCAATTGGATAGCTGCACCTTCTCCTATAAAGAGCTTCATAAGGAGCCATTTGAATGCTAGAATGGTAACTGTTGTTATAAGAAAACTCAATGAGAGGTAGGTGATCATCCCAATTACCCTTGAAATCAATCACACAGGCCCTCAACATATCTTCTAGAGTCTAAATAGTGCGCTCTGCTTGACCATCTGTTTGAGGATGAAAAACAGTACTTAAGTTCACCTTTGAACTTAAGCCTTTCTGGAATGACTTTCAAAACTGTGCAATAAATTGCGCACCTCTGTCTAAAATAATCAAACCTGGCATCCCATGAAATCTAACTACCTCTTGAAGATACAACTTGGTATAGTCCTCTGCTGAATGGGTAGTCTTTACCGGCAAGAAATGTGCTGGTTTAGTCATTCAATCTACAATCACCCAAATTGAATCATGTTTCCTACGAGACCTTGGTAAACCTATGATAAAATCCATATTGATCATCTCCCACTTCCATTCTGGAAGTTCTATATTCCGAGCTATAACATCGAGCCTTTGGTGCTCTACTTTAACTTGTTGACAATTCGGGCATTTTGCAACAAACTCAACATTACTTTTCTTCATACTATTCCACCAATATACTTCCCTCAAGTCACGATACATCTTTGTGGAACTCGGATGGATAGAATATCTAGAGCTATGTGCTTTCTCCATGATCCTTTTTTGGAGTTCATCCATCCTTGGTACACATAATCTACCTTAATGCCTCAATACACCATCTCCCCTTGTTCAAAAGCCATTACTTTTTGCTTATGAACATTTGCCTTCAGTTCAAGCAAAATAGGATCTTGGTTTTGCTTCTCTTTCACTTCTGACACTAATGATGATTCAACCCCATTCATCACCACTACTCCTCTTTCTGTGGAATCCATTAATCGAACTCCTAATCATGCAAGTCTGTGAACATCTTTTGCGAAATCTTTCTTATCTTCCTCAAAATGGTCGGTGCTACACATAGATAATCTACTCAAGGCAACAACAAAAAACATTAGCCTTACCTGGGTGATAAAGAATACTCATGTCATAATCTTTGAGTAACTCTAACCACCTTCTATGTCTAAGATAAATCTCTTTTTGACTAAATACATACTGAAGACTCTTATGGTCAGTGAATACATCTACATGAACACCATACAAATAATGACACCGTATTTTCAAAGCAAATACTACAACAACCAACTCTAAGTCATGGGTTAGGTAGTTCTTCTCATGAACTTTCAAATGTCTGGAGGCATAAGCTATAACTTTGCCATTCTACATTAAAACACAACCCAAACCAACTCTAGACGCATCACAATATACAACAAAGCTTTGTGTACCTTCTGGTAAGGTCAATACTGGGCAGTAGTCAACCTCATTTTCAATTCCTAAAAGCTTTTCTCACAAGCTTCAAACCCTTGAAACTTCACTATTTTCTGAGTCAAGTTGGTCAAATGGGATGAAATAGATAGAAAACCCTCTACAAACCTTCTATAATATCCAGCCAACCCTAAGAAACTCCTAATATTAGTTGGAGATGTGGGTCTAGACCAATTCTGCAATGCCTCTATTTTCTGAGTGTCAACTCTAATTCCATCACCGAAAATAATGTGGCCTAAGAATGCCACAGACTCAAGCAAAAACTCACACTTAGAGAACTCGGCATACAACTCTCTATCCTTTAGAGTTTAGAGAACTATTCTGAGATGACTAGCATGATCTTCCTCATTCCTCGAATAGATTAGAATGTCATCAATGAACATGATAACAAACATATCTAAATAATGTTTGAATACTCTATTCATAAGGTCCATGAACACTGCAGGTGCATTAGTTAAACCAAACGACATGACCAAAAACTCACAATGACCATAACGGGTCCTGGAAGCTGTCTTTGGAATATCACATTCCCTTACTTTTAACTGATGGTAGCTAGATATAAGGTCTATCTTAGAGAAACTAGTGACACCCTGAAGTTCATCGAAGAGATAAAAAATTCTTGGAAGAGAATACTTATTTTTTATAGTAACCTTGTTCAAATGACGGTAATCTATACATATTATAAGGAAACATCTTTCTTCCTCACAAATAAGACTGGAGTGCCCCAAGGTAAGACACTTGGTTGAATGAAACCTTTCTCTAGGAGATCTTTCAACAGCTCTTTTAACTCTTTCAACTCTGCTGGTGCCATCCAATATGGCGGAATAGATATAGGGCGAGTATCGGGAATAATATCTATACCGAAGTCTATTTCTCTCTTAGGAGGGACTCTGGGAAGATCATCTAGAAAGACTTCTGGAAACTTTTTACTAGTGGAACTGACTCAATATGAGGTATCTCAACACTAGAGTCATTAACTTGAACTAAGTGATAGAAACACCCCTTGGAGACTATATTTCTTGCCTTAAGGTATGAAATAAAATGACCCTTAGGCATTGCTGAACTACTCTTCTACTTAATAACTGGTTCACTGGAAACTGGAACTTTACTACTCGAGTTCTACAATCTATTGATGCATAACATGCATGAAGCCAGTCCATACCTAGAATGACATCAAAATCTACCATGTCTAACTCAACTAAATCAACCATGGTGCTCTAGTGATTGACGAAAATGGTATAATCACGATAAACTCTCTTTGCTAGAATAGACTCACTAATAGGTGTAAAAACACTGAAGGGCTCAACAAGTTTCTCAGGAAGAACATCAAAATTCATCGCGACGTAAGGAGTTACAAAGGATAAACTCTCTCCTAGATCTAGCAAAGCATAAATATCAAAGTTAAAGCCTTGGATTGTACCCGTAACAAAATCTGTCGAATCCTCTTGCTCTTGGCAGTTGGTGATAGCATAAAGAAGGTTTCCTCCTCCGCCTGCCCCCTGAAGTAGCTCATCTAGATGCATCTCTGTCTGGTGGAGCAACTGAAGAAGACTGGGCTTTATTACCCCCATTACAGTTACAATGCTTATTCTTAGGACACCCTCTCATAAAATAGCCATTCTGGCCACACTTGAAGCAATCAGTGGAGCCCTCACGACACATCCCTGAGTGGCTCCTACCATACTTAGCACATGCAGGAGGCTTACTACCCCCTTGTGCCATACTACCTTGAGAATAGGCAGGTTTAGCTCTGAAATTCTGACTACTGTACTTACCTTTGTTCTTTGGTGAAGGTGCACTAGAAGATGATAGAGCAAGTCCCTTTTGTTTCTGTCGGAAGGAAGACCGGTTCACATTACTCTTCTGCTGCCCAGACTCATTCCCTGATGTCTTTGCCCTCTTATTCTTAAACTCTTCCATATCCCTCAACTTGTCCTCTTCAACTCGTTGCACATGGATAATTAGCCTTGCTATGTCTTATCCCCTATCAGCATAGCTGCCTTGCCTTCTGTGCTTGACAGGAGCAACCATCTCCGGAGCATAGCGGGAAAGTTCTGTGAACTTCAGACTATACTCATGAATGCTTAAAGAATCCTGCTTAAGAGAGAGAAATTCTCTTATCTTTGCCCAGCTTGATTGGTCACAACTTGGCTCAATATTTCTTCTGGCCGAACGACCTCAAATAGACCTTAGTAGAGGCATGATACGAAAGACACGTGCAGGCACGAGTTAGAAAGAGAATTTTATAAAGATACACTCTATGGCACGAAATGAGTATGAAAGAAGTGAGATAGTTCCTAAAATGTTGCTGCCTCCTAATTATCGATGTGGCCCGTTTCACCCCGATAACTAGGAATCTACAGACATGGCTTCATAAACACCCTAGGACTCTTGAACTCTATGCTCTAATACCAAGTTTGTCACGCCACGAGCCTACATCTTGGGCGAGACTGGCACTCAAAAACCATTGTTGGCCCCAAGCGAACCCTTGGCCTGGCTTAACTATTAGCAGAAGACTTAACTCAACATAACTGTACTTTAAAAGTAAACTGAAAGCTTAAAAATAACTAAGAATGTATTATAAATAAACATTCACTAGCCAAAGTGGTAACTCAAGTCTCAAACCTAACTGAAATGGAAAGACTCAAGAACTAATATCAACTAATTGTCTATGAAGCCTCCAACAACGAGATGGACGTCAGGACAAGACCCACGACATCCTAATGAACTAAAATGATAAAGTAATGAAAAAGGGGATCCTTCGGAAGCAAGGAGGCTCACCACAACTCTGAAGCACAACTGGATCAACGATGCGCTGCATGCTGGTCCTGGTTACCTGAATCTGCATCATAAAAAGATGCAGGTCAACTGACATCAGTACATTGATTGTACAAGCATGCAAGGGGAATACTAAACAAGACATAATCTTGAAAGGAACTGAAAGAACATACATGTCTCAACCCAACTCAACTTAAATCATTTAAATATAAAGCAATAATATGAATTCAATATAAAGAAAAGCTTTTAAAACATAGATAACAACTTTGTGTATTTAGAAATACAGTAGCAACTCTGTATGTATGCAAAGATACAATATAAACTCTGGATGTATATAAAAATACAATTAACTTTGTGTATATAAAAATACAAAATACTTTCGTGGGAGTTTCTCTAACCGACAACCATCACTTAAGAGCTATTGTGATGATACATCGTTTTACATCACACTGTCAGGGCGATCCTATACCTACCTTACTGAGGGTATAGAACCTGACTATTAAGTGGATCCACTAGTCTATGCTAAAAAGCACTAAGGAATCATCTAAAAAGTATGACCCTTTTCTACCCATGATTGCTACATGTTTTATGAGGCTGAGAGTTGTCTGAACTCTCCCCCATATCGGTGCTCAATACTACTCCCAAAATATAATACTAGCTCTTATGTTCAAAAACATAACTTCTTTCTGTGGTTTAAGATAATTGCTCAAAACTTTGCTCAAAGGCTCTCTTGGAAATCAAAGTTTCCTCTCTTGCTTAATTATGAAAGCATTTACTCTTTACTAAAAACTAGCTCAAATGCTCTTTTGGAAATCTTAGTTTCGTTCTTGTTTAAATGTGAAAGCATTTTACTCTTTGGGAATACATAGTCCCGATATACTTTTTTGAAGAAATGAACTTCAAATCATTACTCTTTACTCAATTCAAAACTCAGGTCTTAAAACAAAGTTAAAACAAAGTTAAAACATTTGTAAAAGACTTTTGGAAGATTCTATGAACTTCTCTTGGCTTGGCTCTTAACTTTCCTTGAATTTGAATTTATGTATTCAAGGATTGTGATTTGTGATAGGAAAGATCTCATGATGTTTATTAGTGTTTTTAGATAGTTAAACATGAGAAACGATCAAGAAATCACTGTCTGGAAGCAAGTCCGCGATGAGGAGATGCATTTAAATATTTGGTCGTGAAATAAATTTTGAGGCAGAACGGTTTGTGAACGCTCCGCGACGCCGAGAAAAATTCCCCAATCATGAGGAACAGGTCTGGGCGCACTTGGTACCCAGATTCACCCAACTTTTTCCTTCTTCATTTTCTAATCCCAATTCGCCTAAACTCGGTTCTTTTTCTCAAATTCTCTTTAGATCCAGATATCCAGTATATGTACACAAGAATCTAACTCAAAACAACTCTAACAATGGACCTTAAATTCTCAAGAACTCCTCAATCTCATTCCAAATTCAAGAACAAAAGCAAATCAAGAACACAACTCAAGAACATTAAAGTCACAACCTTTTAGGACGAAAATCATACTAAAATAAACATGTTTGGCGCGTGGTTGAACGAACCTAACACTATGTGAACTCACATACTTAATAGGATTGAATCCTTGGCGAAATCCACAACCAAACTCGCAAGAACTTGACGAATCTTGAACTTTTCTTCTCCTTTCCTCCTCTTTTCTCCTCTTTTTTCTCTTTTCTCAAAACCTTAACTTATTTTTGTGAAGCATAAACTGAATCCAATCAGTTGAGACCCCAACTTATTTACCAAAAACGAATTTAATTAATTGGGTAGTGAAAAAACCATAATACCCTTCTAAAATCTGGTTTTGACTTTCCTTATCTAGACAACCCAACTTCAAATGAGCATATCTCCCTTATACGAATTCGAAATTTATCAATCTTGGCGGCGTTGGAAAGATAATTCAAAGATCTTTCCTACAGTATCTTCTAGAAAACCTAAATAATCCTGAGCTAGGAGTTATGTTCATTTGAAGTTTACCCAAAACTCATACTTAACTTTCCCAAACTTTCCAAATTTGACTATTTCCAAATACAGTTTCTTTCAAATTCCTAGTGTTTCTAGTAGTGGAGTGTTACACTCCAAATCCTTCTTTGTATCACTAGGAAACAAAGATTGTGCTTCACAAACTAAATGCCTCTTTTGTTGGATGTCTTTTTGTCTTAGAAGAAAATGTTACATTTTGTTGAGTTTTCTATTTTTTTATTTTCTTTCTGAAGAGCGTAAACCTTATATTTAAAAAAAGAGATTGCTTACATTGGAACATTTTACAAAAAACAATTTTGGGTCGGGTCTGATCGGGTCGGATCAGATCGGTCCACATGGGCAACCCACGACCCAAAACTTACATGAACTTTTTGTCGATATAATTATAGATACAATGAGAAAAGAGGAATTACTAATTTGTTAGATAGTAAAAGTAAACCTCTCGTTTGACTTGTCCATTCAAATGGTAAAGAGAAAACGTTGAATCTCTTATTCAATCAAACTACTAAATTATATTTTATGAGAAGTATAAAAGACCAATATCGTGTTCAAACATTTATAACTAAATCGAGACTAAACAAAATGTCTGTAGATGATACGTAGTTATAAAAGGTATTGATTTAAAATATCTTTCAGGCAACAAATTGTCTGATGTTTAGAAAGCTTCTTACTACTTAATAACATTTAGCTTAATCCTCCAGAACAAAAATCCAAGCACAACTGAAGCTAGCGGATATATACTTTGTAAATATGACAATATGAATAATAATTTTGTTAAAATGCTCAATCAATTTCAATTGTACAAAGAGAGAAGTAGCAACATGTTGACCTAATTTATAGAGAATCCTAATATTTTCAATCTCTTATCAACTTCAAGCACTCTATGTACACGTATTACTTGTGAATATTATTATTAAAAAATATTAAGCTCCTACCTCCAACAATAAGACTTCATCGGTAATCAATGTAGAAATAATATAATTATCTATCAATTCATATATATATATATATATATATATATATATATATAATATAACTCCATTGCAATCATTTTCTACCTCCAAATTTTTTTAAACACACCGTTAAACATAACTTTAACACTGTGACTTCTAGCAAAGAGAATATTATTGAACAGAGAAAGCTAAACAGGGGACAAAAAAGAAGAAAATTGGGGATGAATATGAAACGGTGACAAAATTAAGGTGGTCAATGGTTGTTCTCATTTTCCACCAGAGAAGACAGAACAAAGAGGGGATACAAAGGTGATTACTCAAGCTATTACCATGGAAAATGTAAAAACGTTAGGGATGCAAATCTAAAAGTGTTGGAAATCTTATGGAAAATACCTTTATCACAAACACCTATATTGAATTCACCAAAGCTTGTACTTCACCAATAACTCTTATAGGAAATTCTCATAGCTTGAGGCGTGTCAAAAAATACTATCCTTAAGGATATATCACCCGGTATAGGTGTATCCCCCAAGATTCAATAAGCTCTTCTAATAGAAAATTAGAAGCCAGAAACTGACAAATATTCTTTAATATAAATCCCAACACAAAATAATATTTGTATACTTCACTTTGTCTCAATCAAAAAGAAGAGGTGATGACACTTTATATAAGAAGAGGATTCAGCCAGAAAATGGGTTTTGAAACACCGTTTAGGACAACAATAGTAATTCTAATCAATTGCTCTAATGACAAATAATGATTCAATGTCATTAATGCTCCAACGGTAAACAATGAGTAATTAATGGAGGAGTAAATATAATAATTAATATTGTGATATAGCTACCAATATTAGAATATATGGAAATAAAGATAACAACTATATTGACATAAAATAATATTTTCTTTTAAGTATAATAGGAAAAATAATTCCTTTTGAGATATTAGAATCATTTCTCTAACAATCCCCTACATATCTCAAATGGAATATTAAGGAATAAAATGAAATAAGAAGGTTTGCTGGGTTTTCACATATGAGTCTAATGCATCGAATCTGGTGTCCGTAGACTATGAACTAGACCTAGATAAAACAAGTTTAAACTTACAAAATAATTGGTGAAGTATAGAACTTCTATTAACCAATAATTATTTTGTAACTTCAGCGTCTTATTCTATCACATTATACTCGTACAATCTTTATCGTTATCGCGGTTTTACGCTAAGAGGTCATGCACGTGTCCTGGTATTCATGAGTGATCTAGAAATCTGTCACAATTTCATAGAAGTGACACCACTTCACACTCATATAGGTCCAATCATCAAGTGTCTTCTGTAGAGCAATACACCACCTAGAAAGGATATGACTTGGATTAAGAGCTTCACTCAGCCTTACTTTGCCTTGCAGACTGTTGCACTTTATTCACACATCACAGGAGGGACATAACTTTATAGTGCTTACTTGATCAACTAATGACTTGTTATTACCCATATGAACCTAATTCATAAGATCTCCAATCACATAGGTTGGGTTACCATCATTGTTGATCTTCTCAAATGACAAAAGTTTTACTCCCCTTGATGTTTCATTTGTCAGTGAAATGATCAGATTCACCTTCGACTATACATTATTTATTTACATAAATAATTCATCTCAATGCAACTTCTTCCTCACATTATGTCTCAAACACACATATCTAATTTTGCCATTGAAACAATTATTTTTTCACAACAACTTTTATTGCTTGGCAACCACATATGGATTTTAAAATCCACAAACTGTCATTGTACCCCTCTAGTACAACAAAATCTCTAATTTATTGAGAATTATACTTGTGGTAGCTCTTATATATCACCAATGACTTCTTTCCCAAATAATGCATCAAGAAGCAATATCATATTCAACAACAAGTACATGATGAGTAATATTATCACTTTTTAAAAATTCAACAATACTTAATTTACTTTTCAACTCTAATATTGCATTTTATCACATCACAACTCATTTCCACAAATATGTATATGCAACATAATATTAGCATATATACCATCAAAAATTTTGGATCCTATATTTTTCTTTTTCTTAAGATCATGTAGCATAATCTTAGTACCAAACACCTACACTTTCAAATATTTCATAATATATAGAGGTATAACACTCATTACCTAAGCAAGAAACCCTTACAATTTTTTTAAATATTTCATAATAGAGAGATTAGATCCAATTTTTTTTTTATCATTTCTCTTAATTTATATACTCTCACAAAATGGAGAAAACTAACATATATAGGGGCAAAGAAAAGGTCATCTCACCTTTTTTAATATTTTAATATTAACACATAATAAAAATCATAATTAATCTTAAATTCAAAATGACCATATGACCATATAGCAGAACACTTCTCCAAAATTAAATTGAAAAGTTAATATTGAAATGTCAATTCATTAGAAATAAGAAAACATTTTCTTCACATAAGAGTCATTAAATAACCTTAAATTCAAAATAATAATATGAACATTAAGACTAATTACATATTCAAGATCTATCCATTTAGCCAAGAAATCCACGACAATCAAACCATACACAAGCATAAGCACCACAATAGTTATAGAAAGGCAGGCTAACAGAAAAATATGCTCATGTACATGACCACAGTTAAATGGCAATTTAAGAAGTAAAAATGCTTTTCATTTCTTTTCTCTAAGTTTCACATCAAATTTTTCTCTAGTGTAGAGATGATCTGTTGGTCATGGCCACAATACATCAAAAAAATACTATTAACATATCATCAAAGTCACATAAAATTTGCTCCCAAATTTTCCTCATAACTATTTCATAAATACCAATTTAGCACAAATATTAAAATCATATACCACCTCAGATAATGACAACATATAGTTGTGAATATTTAAGAATAATTTTTCATTCTAAAAACTTCAATTAGTTCCAAAATCACCAACATATATTATTTTTTCTTCTGCTTCAATTTGGGTGTAGGACACAATAGTTTTAGTTAGCACAAATGTACTTAACAACGCAAAAACTTTAACATCCAATTTCTCACTTTCACATATTAGCCACAAGATTCGCTTGAGAAATGACCACAACAATTTATATCATCTGCTTACACAAATTAATTTTTCTTAGCGGGATTATCATTTCTCCAAATCTTCTTCTATATTCAGGACATGATGCCTTAATTTGTCATACAATTATCTATTATAATATTGACAAATAATATCATCACAAAACTTATTAGTATGAAGAATTCAATTGACCTCCCGAGTTCCTCTGTTGTCTTCATCAGTAGTAAAGACCCAAACTAACTAAAACTCACACTTCAAATATTCCATTTTGTTAGAAAAGGGTCATACTTATTAGATGATTCCTTAGTGCTTTTTAGCATAGACTGGAGGATCCACTTAGTAGTTAGGTTCTATACCCCCGGCAAGGTATAGGATGGCCCTGGAGGCATGAGAAAATTGTTGTATCATCACATAGCTCATAGTGATGGTTGTCGGTTAGAGGAACTCCCACATAGATATTTTGCATTCTTTAATACACAAAGATATTTTGTATTCTTTAACATACAAAGATATTTTGTATTCTCAAATATATTTTGGGATTCTTATATACACAGAGTTTATTTTATATTTTTACATACAAACATAGTTTATATTGTATCCTTGCATACAAACTGAGTTACTATTGAATTTCTCAATACATTGAGCTACTTTCCGCTGTTTTAAAAGCTTTCAATATATTGCATCTATATTGTTGCTTTATATTGAGTTGAGTATCCAGAGTTAAATATCTAGAGTTAAGTATTTAGAGTTGAGTACCCAGAGTTGAATATCTTATTGTTGAGTTGAGCCTTATTTCACTGAGTTGAATATCTCATTGTTGAGTTGAGCCTTATTTCACTGAGTTGAATTTCTTATTGTTGAGTTGAGCCTTATCTCACTAAGTTGAATATCCTATTACTGTGTTGAGCATTAATTCACTAAGTTGAATATCTTATTATTGAGTTGAGCCTTATTTCACTAAGCTGAATATCCTATTATTGAGTTGAGCCTTATTTCACTGAGTTGAATATCTTATTATTGAGTTGAGCCTTATTTCACTAAGTTGAATATCCTATTATTGAGTTGAATATCTTATTATTGAGTTGAGCCTTATTTCACTAAGTTGAATATCTTATATTTGAGTTGAGTATCTTATTCTTGAGTTGAGTTTAGTTGAGTGAGTTGAGAAGAGGTAAGTATGTTTCTTTTTTATCAAGTTCAAGCTTATGTTATGCGTTAGAATTCCCCTTACATGCTCGTACGTTCCACGTACTGAGCCATTTGGCCGACATCATTTAATGATGCAGATACATGTATTCAGGATCTTCAACCGGAGCTTCGTTAATGCCACAAGTAGTTCCAGTTAGCTATGGTGAGCCTCCTTATATTTGGAGGGTCCCACTTGTACTTTTAGTTATATCAGTTGTTAGGATGTCGTGGGTCTTGTCTCGATTTCCATCTTTGTAAGTTAGAGGTTTCATAGATACAAAATAGAGTCTCAAAAGTATGTTCATTTATTTTATTAAATATTTTAAAGACTTAAGTTGCCTATTTATGGCGAGTTGAATATATTATTTTTATTCAGAGTTATCTATTCAGTAATGTTAATATTATTTTAAAGTTGATATTTGAGTTTAATTCAATTTTTAAGCTTTTGTATGATTGAGTTAGTCTTTCGCTTGTAGTCAACCTGAATAATGGTTCTCTTGGTGACAAATAATGGTTCTCGAGTGCCGGCCATATCCAGGATGTAGTCTCGGGTCGTGACAAACTTGGTATCAGAGCACATAGTTCAAGTGTCCTAGGGTATGTATGAAGCCGTGTCAAGTTGGATCTTATTTATGGTTGTGAGTCCCCCACTTCTATAAATGAGGGATTACACACATTTAAGAAAAGTTTCCTACAATGAAAATGAGTAGTACAAGTGAAATACCTTAACCTATAGATAAGGGCAGTGAAGTGTGGCTAAGTCACAAGAGTAACACGAGAATTAAGAGGTGTACCAAGATGGTATGATTACCCGATGAGGTTCCAATTAAGTTAATGATTTTCTCATGTGTGCCAAGATAGTATAATTGAGATGTCATTGTGGAATAGGTCCATAGCTTTCAGGTGTTACTTTAGACCTAAAGGGGAGATGATAAGATGAGAAATCAAGTCAAGTGTTTGAGAATAAAATAGTAATGAGTTCCAAAGAGTATGGGAGATATCTTCTCAGAGGTCTTTTTAGTAATGGATTAATGTTAGAACGAGAAGGTTATTGATCTTATTGTGACAGTTATGGTGAGATAGTTCCATCTAAGGTTATAAATGAGGAGGAAGAGGAGGATGATGTTTTACTATGAGATATAGTTAAATGAAAGCCCTTAGTTGGTTCCGAAGGATTTGATTAGTAGGACTCCATGGAATTGTTAGAAGTACTAAGCTTGAATGTGGTGTTGTTAAACATTAGGTGGTTCTTGATATGAGCCCAATGTGGTGGTATAGAGTAATAGTTTTGGGATGAGATTCCCCATAGAGAGGTATAGAACCCAAATCCAAGGATTTGGGTTGAGGTTGGAAATAGTAAAAGCATACCATAAGACTGAGACCTTAGTAAGAGTAACCCCATTCCATACCAAGTCCAGTCGTCCTTTGAGGACGAATGATCCCAAGGGAGAGATATTGTAACACCCAAGAATTTTTTTGAGCCAAGCCTCGAACCATCCTTTGTTATGAGTAGGATTTTATCGAGGAAATTAAAATTTCTTAAGTGTTAAGGTCGCTAGATTTAGCACCTTGGGTTTCAAGAAGAACTAGGGAGAATTTATTTAAGTCATTCCTAAGTTACTATAACTTTTGGGTCAACTTCGAATGACCATAACCTTTAGCATAAAATGAGTCATGTGGCCCATAAGTTATCAAATGAAAGGTCTTTGAATTATCTTCCCAACGCCACCAAGTTTTCTAAGTTTTGAGGTTGGATGAGTGAGATATTACCTTTTGAAGTCAAGCTGTCCAATTGAGGAAAGGAACCCATAAATAGTAAGGGGTATTTTTGTATTTTCTTTACCCAATCAGATTTAATTCATTTTTAGTAAGGCTTTAAGGGTCTAATACTATTAGGTTTAGTTTTATAATCCTGATATATGCTTAGGGTTTTAGTTGATAGTTCAAGAAGAGGAAAGGATCAAAGTGTTCGTTGATATTCTTGAGCTTCTTTGAGGATTTTCACCATGGGTTTGATTCCTAAGAGGTGTGTAAGTATTCATAGTGTTGGGTTCGTTCACCCACACTCCAATCATGAGTTTCTTTTACGAATTTCATCTATAAGTTTGAGTTTGTTGAGTTCTTGATAAGTGTTCTTGAAGGTTATTCTAAATCTTGTTTGGTTGGGGTTTTGCTGAATTCTTGAGATGAAAGTTAGTGATTTGATGTTTTTTTTAATGTATTAGAGTGTAATTATGTTGAGTAATCAAATACAAGTGATTGGGGAAGAAATCGTTTGATTCTAGGTGAGTTAGGGTGAGAAAATGAGTAATGAAATTAATCGAGTTTTCTAGGTGGGTCCTGGCACCCTGCGCTAGCCAGTGCGACCCAAATCCTCTTCTGTAGTTTAGGGGCTGGCTCTCTGTGCCACACAGTGCGCCAGGGTCACCTGCCCCGTCTAGTTTGTAATCGGTTGCTCCGTTTGAGTTCTTTTAAAGTGTACCTTCACTCCTTTGATTCAAAATACTCTAAAATACTTCTAAACACCTAGAAATCATTCATAACATGAATCATAACCTTGAATTCATAATTCAAATTCAAGGTAGAGTAAGAGTTAAGTTTTGAGAGTTTATTTGAACATTTTGAGAAAGTCCCTTTGAGTCATTTTGAGAAGTCTGATATAATTTCTTATAACTTGTTTCAAGATTTGAGCAAGTGAATATAAGAGTGAGGAGAATGTATTCAAGAGTGTACTTTATCATCACGATATCCTTCATATCACGAACCATAACACTTGAATTTATAATTCAAATTCAAGAGAGAGTTAAGAGTAGAGTTCAAGAAAGTCTTTGAGTTCAATTGTGAATCCTTTGAGATCAACTATCGATTTAAACTAAGTCTTGAGGAAGTAATTATGAGAATGAGAAGATTTGTATATATGAGTTCCATAATTTTCTTTAGACCATTGAGTCGAGTCGTTCATTCTAATAAATTCTGCATGAACTCCATACATTAATTGTCTTCGAGAGGAGTAGCATCTTCGAGTTCTAAGTCTTTTAGCATTGAGTTCCTAATCTGTTTTAAATTATATTCCTACTTATGGGAATACTATATGTTACCCATGAAGCCCTTGAGTTGAGTTGTTCATGCCCATAATTCCACATGAACTCTATGAGTCAAACAGTCTATAGAGTTCTTAGAGTCTTTTTAAGAAGTCTTTTACAAATGCTTTAAATTTTGTTTTAAGACTTGAGCTTTGAGTTGAGTAAGAATAACAAATGAAGTTCTTTTTCTTCAAAAGAGTATATGGGAACTAAGTATTCCCAAAGAGTATAAATGTTTTCAAAGAAAGGAAACACAAATTTCCAAGGGAGCCCTTAAGCTCGTTTTTGAGTAATTATCTCAAAACACAGAGAGAGTTATGTTTTTTAACATATGAGATAGTTAAATTTTGGGAGAATTATTAAGCACCTATTTGGGGTCAAGCTTGAGTTCAGATAATTCATAGTCTCCATAAATCGTGTAGCCAAATTGGGTAGGAAAGGGTCATACTTTTTAGATGATTCTTTGGTGATATTTAACATAGACTAGTGAATCCACTTAGTAGTTAGGTTCTATACCCCTGACAAGGTATAAGATGGCCCTGGCAGCGTGAGGCAAAATGTTGTATTATTACATAGCTCATAGTGATGGTTGTCGGTTAGAGAAACTACACATAGATATTTTGTAGTTTTAATACACATAGATATTTTGTAGTTTTAATACACAAAGATATTGTGTATTCTTTAACACACAGAAATATTTTGTATTCTCTAATACACAAAGATATTTTTGTATTCTTATATGCACAGAGTTTATTTTGTTTTTTTCTATACAAACAGAGTTTATATTGTATCCCTGCATACAACTGAGTTGCTATTGATTTTCTCAATACATTGAGCTGCATTCCACTATTTTAAAACCTTTCCATATATTGCATATATATTGTAGCTTTATATTGAGTTCAGTATCGAGGGTTAAGTATCTAGAGTTGTGTATACAGAGTTGAGTACCTAGAGTTGAATATCTTATTGTTGAGTTGAGCCTTATTTCACTAAGTTGAATATCTCATTGTTGAGTTAAGCCTTATTTCACTGAGTTGAATATCTTATTGTTGAGTTGAGCCTTATTTCACTGAGTTGACTATCCTATTATTGAGTTGAGTCTTATTTCACTAAGTTGAATATCTTATTATTGAGTTGAGCCTTATTTCACCGAGTTTAATATCCTATTATTGAGTTGAGCCTTATTTCACTAAGTTGAATATCTTATTGTTGAGTTGAGTCTTATTTCATTGAGTTGAATATCTTCTCTTTGAGTTGAGTATCTTATTATTGAGTTGAGTTTAGTTGAGTGAGTTGAGAAGAGGTAAGTATGTTTCCTTTTTATCAAGTTCAAGCTTATGTTATGCGTTAGAATTCCCCTTTCATGCTCGTACATTCCATGTACTGAGCCATTTGGCCTGCATCATTTAATGATGCAGATACATATATTCAGGATCATCAACAGGCGCTTCATTCATGCTACATTCAACTCGAGTTAGCTATGGTGAGCCTCCTTGCTTCTGGAGGGTCCCACTTGTACTTTCAGTTATATATCACTTGTTAGGATATCATGGGTCTTGTTTCGACTTCCATCTTTATTAGTTAGAGGCTTCATTGATACACAATAGAGTTTTAGAAGTATGTTCATTTATTTTGTTAAATATTTTAAAGTTGAATATATTATTTTTATTCAGAGTTATCTATTTAGTGTTGTTCAGATTATTTTAAAGTTGATATTTGAATTTAATTTAGTTTTTAAGATTTTGTATGCTTGAGTTAGTTTTTCAGTTGTAGTCAGCCAGGATAAGGGTTTGCTTGGGGACCAACAATGGTTCTCGAGTGACGGCCACGTCCAGGGTGTAGACTCAAGACGTGAAAAACTTGGTATCAGAGCCCAGAGTTTAAGTGTTCTATAGGGTGTCTATGAAGCCGTATCAAGTAGGATCTTATTTATGGTTATGAGGGCCTCATTTCTATAAATGAGGGACTAGAAACATTTATGAAAAATATCCCTTCTTTCATACTCTTAATCATGCAACAGAGCTATGTTATAGAGAGTTATTCTAACTCGTGCGTTCTCACATCCATTCGACTATCCCTCATACTAGAGGTGGTTGAAAAGTAAATTCAGTTCTTTGTCAATGAGTTTCTGTTAGAAAAATCTTAAGGAAGTCATGAGATTCTAGAGGGGCTTGAGAGTAGCCCAAGAGTGAGTTAAGTGTTGAGTTTCAAATGAATGCACTGATGTTCATATGAAAAATGTGTTCAAGCTAAAAATAAGTTGTACTCTCCTCTATAAGCCTTGTTTCAATTGAGATTCTTATGAGGAAGTATGTTTATAGCTTGGGTAGTATTTTCGCCCAAAAAGGTAGGAGTTATGAGATCACTAGCAGTAGTAGTAAAAGTGCCTAGAGTTGGAGAAAAGTATGCAGATGTATATAGCTCTATAAAAAGGAGACAGTGATGGGGCAGATTATGTTATTGGAATCACGCACCTAGTCAGTTATATGTGATAATGTCTTTTATGAGTCGAATAAGGAATAATAATGTTGTAGAGAACTCTTGATAGAAGGACGAGGAATAGTTACTAGTCAAGATGTGATAAAGTATACATTTTAACCAGAATGAAGTTGATGCCAATGTGCCATCGTGTTAAAGGAGGGTAAAATATATGTGTTGAATAGAAGCACATAGTATTCATAAAGTGATAGATCTAAGCTAGGCTTATGATTTGTTTGAGAGGATTATGATGTTCAGAAGGTTATAGAACTGATCAAGTAATGAGGTATAGTATAGTAGGCGAGCAATCATATTGATATTCGGTTTTAGTAATGAACATTAAGCTTTAATTTGAGATGAGTGTCATGATCCAAAGAATGGAAGCATGAGAGTGATGATGTTAGTCTTGAGATTTGATCTAGTAGTCTTGACATAGAATAGGAGAGGAATTGAAATGGCTGATGCAATGAAAATGAGTAGTACAAGTGAGAGACCTTAACCTTTAGATAAGGGCAGTGAAGTGTGGCTAAGTCACAAGAGTAACAACGGCATTAAGAGGTGTACCAAGATGGTATGATTACCCGATGTAGTTCCAATTATGTTAATGATTTTATAATGTGTGCCAAGATAGTATAATTGAGTTATTAATATGGAATAGGTTCATAGATTTCGAGTTTTAGCTTTAGACCAAAGGGGGAGATGATAAGATGAGAAACCAAGTCAAGTGTTTGAGAATAAGATAGTAATAAGGTCCAAAGAGTATGTGAGATATCTTCTCAGAGGTCTGTTTAGTAATGGAGTAATGTTAGAAATAGTAGGTTAATGATCTTATTGTGACAGTGATGGTGATATAATTGCATTTGAGGTTATAAATGAGGAGGAAGAGGAGGATGAGGTTTTACTATGAGAAATAGTTAAATGAGACCCCTTAGTTGGTTCCGAAGGATTTGATTAGTAGGAGTCCATGGAGTTGTTAAACGTACTAAGTTTGAATGTGGTGTTGTTAAACATTAGGTGGTTCTTGAAATGAGCCCAATATGGTGGTAAAGGGTAATAGTTTTGGGATGAGATTCCCTATAGAGAGGTATAGTACCCGAACCCAAGGATTTGGGTTAAGCTTGAATATAATAAGAGCATCCCATTAGACTCATACCTTAGTAAGAGTAACCCTATTCCATTCCTAGTCCGGTCGTCATTCGAGGACGAATGATCCCAATGGGGAGATATTGTAAAACCCCAGAAATGTTTTGAGCTAAGACTCTAACCATCCTTTATTGTGAGTAAGATTTTAACAAGGAATTTAAAATTTCTTGAGTTTTAAGGTCACTAGATG
Organism: Solanum commersonii; assembly: GCA_029007595.1. Lineage (NCBI taxonomy): Eukaryota > Viridiplantae > Streptophyta > Magnoliopsida > Solanales > Solanaceae > Solanum > Solanum commersonii. The sequence goes on along the minus strand of JAJTWQ010000002.1, from coordinate 4,878,820 downwards.
TATGTCACGACCCAGGGGTACACCCTAGATGTAACATGGTGTACTTGACCCCGAAGGGGTCTCATACAAGCCCTTAGCATATCATAACATAAGATAATAGAAAACGTATGGAGATTTTAAAAACTTTTATCCATACAAATGAAGTCTTTTCATAAAATCAAGCAAAAGTTTTTACTACACTTTGTCTCAAACCATCTAATACAACCTTTTGAATAAAACTCTTGGGACATAGCCTATATAATAGTCTCAACATGAAAATAAAACACACAAAGGGAAATAGTGGGTTTGTCCTCGAAGCTATGAAGACACACCAAATCTTCCACTCCTTTGCTCTTTAGAAAGCTATCTCCAAGAATAGAACTCAAGTCTCCAAACCCTACATTTGATGAGAATGTAGGCAAAGTATGCATTAGTACAAAATGTACTAAATATGTTAGCTAGCACAATCATAAGAGCATAAGATAAGGGTTAGTCAATATAAGATATAATCCAAAATCATATGAAATACTTCATGAAACATCAATTATAAGCATAAGAGACAATATCATAATAATAAGCAAAGTCTCCAACATAAGCATCAAATAAACCTTACCCATCTCTTAATCATTCATATCATAAAAGGACTATTCTCAAGTAATGTTAAAGCATACTTGCGCAATGCATGAATAGCATCCCATAATACCATCCAAGCTAAGTATCCATTTTTGGTCATCTTAATCATAGTCTACATGCATAGTCAAGTCTTAGGCTTTCCTATCATAAGAGTATTGTACTCCTAAGTAACCTCAAATAACACTTGTGCAATGCATGAATAGCATCCCATAATACAATTCATACTAAGAATAACCTTGAGATCACCATATGCATACTTACCATTCATTTTGGTCTCATTCTTAGATTTCTTCATATACACAAGGGAACTATCACCTTTAGTCAATCATATCATGGAAGACAACTATAGAAACAACCCAAGCTAAGCATACATCATATAGAGAACACTTCATAAGTAGCTTCAAGTCATACTTGTGCAATGCAGGAATGACATCCCATAATACCATTCATACTAAGTACCACTTTAGGCTATCATACATACTCACTATTTGGGGACTAGTCCCTCTTTACTATTTGTCTCTACTCATTTAAGGCACTTCTTTTCTTAGTACAAGGAAATACATCACACATGAATGATCACAAGTTATCAATTCAAGGCTACCAAGGCATAGCACCCTAGTAGGCTAGACCAATCTAATCTTCTAGCTAACATGACTACATTATGCTAAGTCAAGCTACCAAGGAGGGCATACTATCATGCAAGTCCAAGCTATTCAAGGAAGGATACACGTGTTCCACCCTAGCTACCATGCAAATCATCCTATGATGCTAATGCAAGCTACTCTTAGGAGAGCATGATTTCTCAATCCAAAGCTACCATGAAATGGTCTTGGCCTAACCAAGTCATGCTATCATGAAGGCATTCTACCATGCTAGTTGAAGCTACCCTTAGGAGAGTATATGTCCTCAATCCTAGGCTACCATGACTACTACTAATTTAACCTACCATGAAAACACCTTACAATGCTAATTCAAGCTACCCTTAGGAGAGTATGGTTCCTCAATCCTAAGCTACCATGAGATGGTCTTGTCTTACCAAATCAAGCTATACATGAAGGGTTCTTATATCACAACTTCAAGCTATTCTAGTCTAACATGCTTTGATTCATTTTAGGTGATTATCTTTTCATCATAGAGTTATTCTATGTGAGATAATCTTGCATCTACTAGCATATTTATGCCTAAGCGTGTAATTGAGAATAGACTTTCAACAATACACAACAAGATCACATCATATTAGCTTTACTCTCAAAGCCCTAACATTCATGATTACAAGCCTTCCTCTCAAATCTTTACTTCTTACAATCATCATTCATACCTAGATTTAAAGTCATTCTAATCACATTCTTTATTAATAGGTGATTCTAGTCATAATTCATCATAAAGTTTCAATTTCAGCTTTACTAGTAATGATCCATCATCTATAATAAAATCTAGGTCAATTAATGTCTATATGCTCCTAATCTTGAACAATTACTACATATGGCATTAATTTTTGAAGATCACCTATGAATCCTCAATTTCACCTCTCATGACATAAACCCACATAATATTAATTTCATTAATTAGACTAGGGTTAACCATGTAAATCACATAAATTCACCATAATATTATCATTAAATTCTAAATAAACCATAAATAAGTATTATCCACTCAATTTGAATCATACTCAAACCATACCCACTATGTAGGAGAAACCCTAGCTAGAATTGGGTTTTTGTCTTCACAATTGGGGGGAATCTAGGGGACTCTATGGGTGGAAGAAACCATAGATTAATAAGCTCAAACACCTTATTAAGACTCACCACGTAATTGAGGAAAAAAGGCTGCCTCTTGAACCCTTGACTTGACCTCCTCCTTCTTCTTCTTCTATGGAGTTTTAGAGAGAGAACTATTTGAGAGGGAGAGTTGGTTATGATTTTGGGTTTGGGATTTATGAAGTTTAAACAGTTAGTTAATGTCATAATAACCCTTATATAGGTCTTCTAAAACAATATAAAATGACTCTATAATAAACTAACTAAAATATAAACTTACCTAAATACCCTTACCTTTGGCCGAATTGGAAAGATTCTATAGGCATGACCTACGCCCATGACCTACAGTCCGTAGGTGGGTCTACTAGCCGTCCTTCAGGTCTGTAGGTCATGGTCTGCAGCCCTCCACTTGAGGTCTTCACCCAAGAGCTTGTCCTACACTACAAGAAATTCATTTTTTTGCGACGACATTTAGTGGCGACTTGGTTAATTGATACAAAAGACGAGCCTTTTGTGGCAACTTTTAAACTCGATACAAATTGGTAACATTTAGTCGCGACATTTTGAAGTCACTATAAATGATTAAACCTTTAGTGGCGACCATTCTTAGGTCGCCTCTAATATAGCTGAGTTTTTCATTCCGGGTGAAAATAATTTTTTTAACTCTAATAAATAGTGGCAACTTATGAGAAATCGCCTCAGAAGAATTTTTGTGGCGACATGATCGCCACTATATGTGAATGATTTTACTTTTAATTAATATATTAAAAAAAAAAAGTAAAGAGAAAGAACAACCCTAAATTAAAGGAGAAGTAAAACACTAGTTTTGTCTCTCTTAGAAAACGTTCCTCTCTCTTCAAAATTCTCATTTCTCGCGCAGCTCAAATAGCTCAAATCTATCAGGTAGCTACTTAAATTTCAAATCCTTTTTGATGGTACATGAATTTGGCCTTGAAAATCTATAAATGTTGACGTTTATACACTTGTATTCTCAGATTGTTTTTCTCCAATTTGTCTGACCAGTTTGAAATTCACACAGGAGTAGTCATCTGAAGCCCTTATCTCTGAGGAATTGACAGATCTTCATCCCTCCGCACAGAAGGATGGCTTCTTCGCCAAACTTATTTTGTGAATTTTCGGTTTTGATATTCCTCTCTCAGATATCTTCTTTTCCTGGTAAGCTGAAAGTTTCTTTTTGAAATTACATATCTTTTAGTGATACATATTTTATAATCCATACTGTTCATTTCTGCTAAAATTAACGAGTGTGAATTACTGAACTGACAAAAGTATTCAGTATTGTGAAGCACTGAAATTGGGACAAGAGATACAGACGACTAGGGTTTAGATTATTTTTTTTATATTTATTATTAAAAGTAATTCTGAATGAATGTTCTCTCTTTTAAATGAATGTTACAGAATTATTGTGTAAGAGAGAATTTCTACTTCCATTTTGATTACCTGAATTATGATAAAGGTGAACTAGAAGTACAATCTCAATTAATTTTAAACTATTAATAACTTGTTATACATAAAAAGAAACTGGGATGATGATAATGCAAATTGAAAGCTACTCATCAAGCTTAATATGATATATGTCCTTGGCTTGAAAATCAAATTCATTGATAATAGATTTGAGAAACTATTTTAGTGTGCTTTCAATTTTGCAGGGAAAAGATGAACTAAAATAGTCTAGCAAGCTAATACTTACAATTATAGGGGAAATAAATATAGTAAGTTTATTCATATGGGCTCCTTCTACGAGGACCTGTTGGATCTTCTTCCTTCATCTCAAGGTAAAATAATATTTACACTTTGCCTTGTCCTTGTTACTGTAATACATGATGGATTGGGGTGAGATGTACTTAAAGTATTGTTTATAACGACTAAACATACTCTAGGCTTGGTAATTTTAATGAAAACAATTTCCGTTCTTATTTCAATTGTATTTTACATAATACCTTTTATCCTGAATACTTTCAATTTATCATCTCCTTGACCTTGGCTCCAATTAACCAAAAATGTGGTTACGTTAGATGATAAAAAGGTCATCGTAGAGGCTAGTGTACTTTCAAGTTGAAGTTCTACATAGATATATTTAATGGTTTGATTCTTTGTTATATGCACATAAGAGATTTTTTGTGCTACTGGTTGGGTAATTTCTTAGGGCAATAACTGCTGAAACTTTAGACATGTCCTTTGAGTTTTTCGTGAAAATATATGATGGATTCTTTTGATAAGATAAGATTAGTTCGTCCAGCAAAATGATTTTTAATGAGTCCTTTACGTCTCTTTTTGATATTTGCTCTGTTATTTGTTGTTGTTATTTTGGTTTATCATTGATTGATGATAACTATTAGTGAATTTTCTTTTAGCATGAGTTTCATATTATTGCAGTTTCTTCATTACACTAATCTTCACTACTTATGTGTTTTGTTCTTAATCAGGGTACAATATTTTATGAAATTTAAGAAGGGTTCATGTTGTATGTTAGATACTTAATCTGCGTACTATTTCATGAAATTTAAGAAGGGTTCATGTTGTTTTCTTTCTTTTCCTTTCCTTTGGTATTTATGCACAGAAAGTTGCACCATTTAGAGTACTAGTATTTAGTTGTTAATTGTAAAATTTACCTTGTTCAATTATATTTATCTAAAAAGAATTAGATGACCAACTTTTGAGTTGTTCAAGAACTTGACCTCACCCAAGCATGAGTAATCTACAAAAGTGGGAGATTGTGTATTAGTGTTATACTTATTTGACCTATGCCAATGTAATTTCTGGTTTGAAAGAGGTGTAAAGAGACTTGTACAAGATTGACCAAATTCTTCACAGTGGGTTGTGCTTATTTCTTTAAAATTCTTTATAGCTATTTAATTCATTGCTGTAAATAAAAATAATTCCAGTAAAATATTGTTCATGAACTGGTATTATTTTCTTGTAACTATTTAATTCTTCTTTATTACTTTCTTAAACCCTGTGCTCAGTCAAAATCAGACAAATAAATTAAAATGGAGGAAGTATGTTTCTGGTGCTTATTTTAATGAATTGGCTGTATTTTTTTAGCACATTTTGCCTTTCTCATTGATTCAAGTTATGAGGATTCCTTAGGACACTGTACTTTGGATATAGTTTAATTACTTGAAAGCTAACATGTATGATTCTGATTTGTTTTAGTGAAATGAGCACATGCTGTACATTTTGAAAGTAATTTTTCACTAGTCTCAAATCAGATTGTTGTTTGCAAGTTTTGATGTTCATGGCATCTTTTTCTTTGAATAGTACTATCACCATCAGTTAGCAGGTGCTAGGCAATGTACCTTCGATTATATATTCATTTTTTAGCTTCCCCTGATTGGATAATACCTTTGAATATCTAGCTTATACCAAACTTATGGAAAAGCAAAAGTTGAATCAAGTGCATTCTTTTAGTGCTGCTCGATACACCTAAATGAAGGTAATTGTCTTCATTAAGGTAAATTGATGAATCTGTTATATGAAAAAAAGAAGTTGAAGCAGGTGCATACATATATCACTCAGTACAAGTAAATGAAGTCTGATGTTAATCAGGTATATAGGAACATCAACATGTACAAGACACCTATATAAATTGTAGTAAATATCACGTTCTTATATTTTTAAGTTGATTGTTTATTTCATCTACTTTGTAGTTGAATGACAATTGTTTACAACAATATGCCTTTTATCTTTAAGAAATAAATTAATGTAAATGACAAAGAAAATTTTGTTATTTATATGAATATATAATAAGAAATCAGATTTTTTCCTTCTATCTTTTGATTGAGAAAATTATTGTAATACCAAATGTGTTGTTCATTCATGTACAGTGCAACTGTGAGTAAGAAGTTAGTATTCCATTTATGTAAGCATGAATTTTTTATGTTGTTCTCAAATCCCTTTCTTGCTTAATTTCAAATTGATTGAAGTGAATCTTTACTTTCTTTTTCTGTAACAGGGATGGTTCTTCAAGTGATGAAAAATTATTGACAGAGGAGTCATAAGATATCACATTCTGTTAGTGAGAAGAATTTTGGTTGTGTCTTTGTATGAGTAATGGACAATTGCTATATTTTTAGGCAACTAGTACTAAATATATAAATATTAATATTTTTCAAAATATATATTTGTATTTGTGGCGACTTACCGTCGCTGCCAAAAGTCAGTTTTCCCAATATTGAAAGGTAACTCTATTGTGGCGGGTTAAAATCGCCCCTAGTAGTGTTTGTGGCGACTGTTGTTGCTGCTATATCATTTCCATTAGTGGCGACCTTTTTATTGGACACCTTGTCCAATATATTTGTGACGATATAAATAAGATTTTGTGGCAATAAATATCGCCACAAAAGATGCCTTTTTGTGGCGACTCATCTTTGTCGCCACAAATAACCTTTAGTTTCAGTCGTAACGCCAACGACCCTTCTGTCGCCACTAAATGTAATTTGCAGCGACTTTTGAGGATTTTGAGGCGACTTTAGCTGCCACTAAAAGTGTTATTTCTTGTAGTGCTACATGGTGTGGATGGATCTACACCCCGTAGGTCCCATCCGTTGCTCACTCTTTTGGGCAGTTTTAGGGACTGCTTTGGGGTCCTCCTCAAGGACCCCTTTGGTTGGTCCTTGGGGAGTCGTACCTTGACGTTAGACCCCTAAACCCTTCATTCTAAGTACGGGAAGCCATTTTACAACATTAACCCACATATCAAACTCTAAAACTCTCCCGAAAGGCTCTAGTCTTACCTACTAGTTTTTCAGGTGTTACAATGTAGCACCTTGAGTTCCAAGAAGAACTAGAGAAAATTCATTCAAGTCATTCCTAAGTTCCTTTAAGTTTTGGGTCAAATTAAAATGACCATAACTTTCAGTAAGGGATGAGTTAGGTGGCCCAAGATATCAAGTTAAAGGTATTTGAATTATCTTTCAAACTCCATCGAGTTTGCTAAGTTTCAAGGTCAGATGAGTGAGCTATTCCCCTTTGAAGTCAAGTTGTCCAATTAAGGAAAGTTACCTGAAAATAATAAGGGGTATTTTGGTCTTGTCCTTATCCAATAAGATTTAATTCATTTTTAGTAAGGGTTTAAGGGTCTAATCCTATTAGGTTAAGTTTTATGATTCTAATATATGATTAGGGTTTTAGTTGAGAGTTCAAGAAGAGAAAAGAAGAGAAAAGAGGAGAAAAGAGGAAAGGATCAAAGCGTTCATCGAGATTCTTGAACTTCTTTGAGGATTATCGCTATGGGTTTGATCCCTAAGAGGTATGTAAGATTTCATAGTGTTGGGTTCGTTCACCCACACACCAATCATGAGTTTCATTTACGAATTTCATCCATTAGTTTGAGTATGTTGAGTTCTTGATAAGTGTTCTTGAAGTTCAATCTAAATCTTGTTTGGTTGTGGTTTTGATGAACTCTTGAGATGAAAGTTAGTGATTTGATGGTTGTTTTTAGTGGATTAGAGTGTACTTATGTTGAGTAATCAAATGCAAGTGATTGGTGAAGAAACAGTTCGATTCTAGGCGAGTTAGGGTGAGAAAATGAGTAAATAAATTCGTCGGGCTTTCTGGGTTGGGGCTTGGCGCCCTACACCAACCAGTCGACCCAAATTCTCTTCTTCAGTTTAGGGGCTGGTGCCCCGTGCTATTTAGTGTGCTAGACTCGCCTTCCCCATCCAGTTTGCAGTCGGCTACTCCGTTTGAGTTCCTTTGTAGTGTACCTTCACTCCCTTTGATTCGAAACACTCTAAACTATTTCTAAACACCTAGAAATCATTCATAACATGAATAATAACCTTGAATTCATAATTAAAATTCAAGGTAGAGTAAGAGTTAAGTCTTGAGAGTATATTTAAACATTTCGAGAATGTCCCATTTAAGTCTTTTTGATGAGTCTTCTACAATTTCTAATAGTATAAGAGTGAGGAGAATGTATATATATGTCTACTTTATCATCACGAGATCCTTCATATCACGAACCATAAGTCTTGAATTCATAATTCAAATTCAAGAGTGTTAAGAGTGGACTTCAAGAAAGTCTTTGAGTTCAATTGTGAATACGTTGAGATCAGTTATCGATTTGAACTAAGTCTTGAGGAAGTAACTATGAGAATGAGAAGAGTTGTATACATGAGTTCCATAGTGTTCTTTAGACCCTCGAGTCGAGTCGTTCATGCTAATAAATTCGGTATGAACTCCATACATTTAGCGTCTTCGAGAGGAGTATCATCTTCTAGTTCTAAGTTTTTAGCATTGAGTTCCTAATACTTTTGAGATTATATTCCTACTTATGGGACTACTACATGTTACCCATGAAGCCCTTGAGTTGAGTTGTTCATGCCCATAATTCTACATAAACCCTATGAGTCGAGCAATCTAAATAGTTCTTAGAGACTTTTCAAGAAGTCTTTTACAAATGCTTTAAACTTCTTTTAAGGCTTGAGCTTTGAGTTAAGTAAGAGTAAAAAATGAAGTTCTTTTTCTTCAAAAAAGTATATGGGAACTAAGTAATCCCAAATAGTACATGTATTCACATTTGAGAAACAGAGGCAACACCGACTTCCAAGAGAGCCTTTGAGCTAGTTTTTGAGTAATTATCTCAAAACACAGAAAGAGTTATGTTTTTCAACATATGAGCTAGTTACATTTTAGGAGAAATATTGAGCACCTATTTAGGGATGAGCTTGAGTTCAGATAATTCATAGTCTCTAATAAACCGTGTAGCCAACATGGATAGAAAAGGGTCATACTTTATAGATGTTTACTTAGTGCTTTATAGCATAGATTTGTGGATCCACCTAGTAGTTAGGTTCTATACCCCTTAAGAGGTATATGACGGCCCTGGCGGCATGAGGCAAAACATTGTATCATCACATAGCTCATCGTGACGATTGTCAATTAGAGAAATTCCCACAGATATAATTGGTATTCTTTAATACACAGAGATATTTTGTATTCTTTAATACACAGAGATATTTTGTATTCTCTAATACAAAGATATATTTTGGTATTCTTATATACACAACGTTTATTTTGTATTCTTATAAACAAATAGAGTTTATATTGTATCCTAGCATACAATCTGAGTTACTATTGAATTTCTCAATACATTGAGTTGTTTTCCACTGTTTTAAAAGTTTTTCAGATATTGCATCTATATTGTTGCTTTATATTGAGTTGAGTATCCAGAGTTGAGTATCCAGAGTTAAGTATCCAGAGTTGAATATCTTATTCTTGAGTTGAGCCTTATTTCACTGAGTTGAATATCTCATTGTTGAGTTGAGCCTTATTTCACTAAATTGAATATCTTATTGGTGAGTTGAGCCTTATTTCACTAAGTTGTATATCCTACTAATAAGTTGAACTTTATTTCACCGAGTTGAATATCTTATTATTGAGTTGAGTCTTATTTCACAGAGTTGAATATCCTATTATTGAGTTGAGCCTTATTTCACTAGGTTGAGTATCTTATTATTGAGTTGAGCCTTATTTCACTAAGTTGAATACTTTATCTTTGAGTTGAGTATCTTATTCTTGAGTTGTGTTTAGTTGAGTGAGTTGAGAAGAGGTAAGTATGTTTCCTTTTTATCAAGTTCAAGCTTATGTTATGCGTTAGAATTCTCTTTACATACTAGTACATTCCACGTATTGAGCCATTTGGTCTGCATCATGAAATGATGCAGACACAGGTGTTCAGGATCATCAACATGTGCTTTATTGATGCCACATGCAGTTCAAGTTAGCTATGGTGAGCCTTCTTGTTGTCGGAGGATCCCAATTGTACTTTCAGTTATATTAGTTATCAGGATGTCGTGGGTCTTGTCCCGACTTCCATCTTTGTCAGTTAGAGGCTTCATAGATACACAATATAGTTTTCGAAGTATGTTCATTTATTTTGTTAAATGTTTTAAAGACATAAGTTGCCTATTTATGGCTAGTTGAATATATTATTTTTATTCAGAGTTATCTATTCAATATTGTTCAAATTATTTTAAAGTTGATATTTGAATTTAATTCAGTTTTTAAGCTTTTATATGCTTGAGTTAGTCTTTCGCTTGTAGTCAGCCATGATGAGGGTACGCTTGGGGACCAACAATGGTTCTCGAGTGCCAGCCACATCCAAGGTGTAGACTCGGGTCCTGACACTTGGGTACCATAGCTCCTGTTGACACTCATTTCCTCTGTTCAAAACAGCAACACACAAACCAAAACTGAAAGTAAGTAGATTCAACTATGACTAAAAAGAACAAAATTCAACTTAATCAAAGAATCTTAACCAACATCACTCCCCGGCAGCGGCACTATTTTGATTAATAACGTTTCAAAGATACTTCATCCAATTCTAAACGTCAACGATTGTTAATCAGTATATAACCCAACTAAATGAGTTGGGGTTGAATTCCATATGGAGCGGTAATGACCCGGATGAGATGGGGGTCGCATTTACAACTGCAATTCCTAAATTAACTCACAATAAATTACTGAACTCACTTTAAAATAGCAATTATACTAACAATTAGCAACACCCATTAGCTAAATCAGCCCATAATCAGATAATCACACCCCAAGAATTGGGGTTTTAGCTAGACATTATAAAAAGATAAAAACCAATACCAAATTGTGTTTCCATCAACTAGGTAAGATTGATTTTTTCTTTACAATGTTCCAATTCGAAGAATATCAAAGACCTACTTCCAAATTCTCAAAAGTGAAGAATTTCAATTCTCCAAAGCATAGGTAAAACAAGAAAAAACTCTCTAAAATTCTCATATACGGATTCTAATATGAATTAAGATAAAAATTTATACTAAACTAAATTTTCAAATGTATTTATAATCGCCAAAAATGTGCTACAAAGGGTCACTCGGCATAGTAAGTCGGGATCGTTGATCCACTGGCCGATCTGCCCTTTGGTCAATTCCATCGCCCTTCTGCCTTGGCCTTCAGCATCCTCAAGGTCTATAACTTTAGGCGATCAAACTCTGAATCGCAGAACCACTCAACGATCCACCGACTGCTCCTTTCTCTCTCCAACTTGGTTCTTTCCTTCAGGGATTGGCACACTGGAACAAAAGGCTGTCAAGTGGCCACTCGGCAACTCGCCAAATGGACTTGGCGATCACCATGCTATCTTTTCTTCATTCTTTCAGGTCACTTTGTTCCTTTTTGCAACTTAGTGTCCTTGCTTTACTCCTCAATCCATAGTCTTAAAAATCAAGGAATTTTACATCAGTTATTGGCACAATATAAGCATTTGAGGACACTAAACCTATACAAATAAAGCCCTAAATGAGTCCAAATCTCGGACTCATCACACAACAAACCGCTTCACATCGTAGTCAAATATTGTGACTTGTGTTTTAATTGATGGTGGTTCTGGATGCAACATCTGTTCTTTCACCACTATGAGGGATTTAGATGTTAATATGGGAGAGATAAGGGAAAGTCATGTGAAAGTTAGAGCTTTTGATGGAGCGCAAAAAAGTGTCATTGGAGAGATCTATCTCAAATTGCAAGTAGGGTCGTCCGAATTCCCCATTATGTTTCAAGTGATGGATGTATCATTCAACTACAACCTGTTGTTGGGAAGACCATGGGTTCACATGGCAAGAGTGGTTCCTTCCACTCTTCATCACTGTGTGAAATTTGAATGGGGTCATACAAAAGTCACCATCCACGGGGAGCTCAGTCACCCCATTCATTATGTTAATTCTATTCCAGTTACTAATGAGTTAGACGAAGCCATTTTTCACACTTTGGAAATCATGCAAGCTGCAAAGGTCAATGAGGAAGCGGAGCCAGATGATACAAAATTGCAAGTGCAGCAAAAATGGTTTCGTCAGAGATGTTGAAGTATGAGTATCAGCCAAAGAGTGGACTTGGACCCAAGTCCAATGGCATAGTTGAGCCAATCCAGCTGAAGCGTCAGAGAGGCACCAACTAACTCGGATACGAGCCTGCCTTGGGAAGTTTCCACCAGGGGGTAAGTGATACAATCTTTGTACTAGAACAAACTTTGATTCCTGATCAAGCTGGCGTTGATGACATCGTAGAAGGAATAGGCAATTTTTTTGTGGCAATGGCTGGAGAAGAGGAGGAGATAAATCTCAGCAAATTGATCATTCGTGATGCCGAAACTAGAAAATCTTACAAAACTGGACCATCAGCCCGTCCCTATTTCAGCCAGAGTCCTAGTAGTGTGGAAAAGTAGTTTTAATTTTAAAATTTGCATGATCAAATTGAGGATTGAATCATGCCTAATATTTTGTTGCTTGCCTCTTCCAAAAGCTAGAATGCTTTGAAATAAAAAGTCTTTATTTTTCTTTAAAAATTTTCTCATTATTTTAAATATATATTTATTTTTTACTTACCTTTTGCACTTTTCAGTCCTTATATTAATAAAAATCCTCATTCAACGGTTATGACATGTAACTAATCCACCGAGCAAGGTGAAAGTGATGAACAAGATCACGAAGAGTATGATGAAAGCATGATGCCTGAAAATCTACCATATGAGATCGAGCAAGTTGAAAGTCAGAAAAAGCCCAATATGGATGAAACAGAGTTGTCAAATTAGGAGATGAGGATCTCATGAAGGAAACACGAGTCGGCATATATTTAGAGGCTGAAAGAAAGCAACAGTTAATAGGGTTGCTTAAGCAATACATTGACATATTTTCTTGGTCTTATGATGACATGCCGGGATTAAGCACTGATATTGTGTTGCACAAATTACCAACTAATCCCACTTGTCTACCCGTTAACCAAAATAAAAGAAAATTCAAGTCGGATTTGAGTTTAAGGATCAAGGAGGAGGTAACTAAGCAAATTAAGGCGAACACTGTGAGGGTTACAAATTACCCCACGTGATTAGCCAACATTGTGCCTGTGCCAAAAAAGGATGGAAAGATTAGAATATGTGTGGACTATTGAGATCTCATCATAGCCAGTCCTAAGGATGATTTCCCTCGCCAAATACTCATATACTCATCGATAATTATGCAAAACATGAGTTGCAATCATTTGTTGATTGCTTTGCAGGATATCACCAAATCCTGGTGGATAAAGATGATGCTGAGAAGACAACGTTTATCACTCCATGGGGGGGGGTGTATTGCTATAGAGTAATTCCTTTCGGTCTCAAAAATGTTAGTGCAACCTACATGAGGGCCATGACTACCCTTTTTCACGATATGATCCACAAGGAAATTAAAGTGTACATGGATGATGTCGTTATCAAATCCAAAAGAAGTTTAGACCACCTGGATGACTTACGAAAGTTCTTTGAGATGTTGCGTAAGTATAATCTGAAGTTGAATCCAGCAAAGTGTGCATTTGGAGTACCCACGGGAAAACTATTGGGATTTATCGTTAGCAGGAAAGGCAAAGAGTTGGATCCATCAAAGATAAAGGCAATCCAAGAGCTACCTCCACCTAAGACCAGGAAGGACGTGATGAGTTTCTTGGGAAGACTGAATTACATCAGTCAGTTCATAGCTCAATCCACATTGATTTGTGAACCCATATTCAAATTACTAAATAAGGATGCTACCACAAAATGGACAGAGGAATGCCAAAAGGCTTTCGATAGAATTAAAGAATACTTGTCCAATCTACCAGTATTAGTCCCACCGAAACCTAGAAAGCCTTTGCTATTGTATTTATCTGTCATGGATAATGCATTTGGGTGTGTATTAGGGTAGAATGATGAGACGGGCAGAAGAGAGCATGTCATTTACTATTTGAGCAAAAAGTTCACACCATACGAGGCAAGATACACCTTGTTGGAATGAACGTGTTGCACTTTGACTTGGATCGCGCAAAAATTTAGCCATTACCTGTCTACATACACCATATACCTGAACTCAAGAATGGATCCACTCAAGTACATCTTTCAGAAACCAATGCCTAGAGGTAAACTGGCAAAGTGGTAAATTTTGTTAAGTGAGTTTGATATTTTGTTTGTGACACAGAAGGCAATCAAGGGACAAACCCTGGTTGATCACCTTGCAAAAAACCTGATAGACCAGGATTACAAGCCGCTCATGACCTACTTCCCTGATGAAGAGGTTTTGTTTATAGGAGAAGGCATATCAGATTCATAAGATAGATGGAAGATGTTCTTTAATGAAGCATCAAATTCTATTGGAGTTGGAATAGGAGCAGTCTTAATTTCAGAAACAGGTCAGTATTACCTGATCTCAACCAAGATCAGGTTTTATTGTACTAACAGCATGGGGGAATATGAAGTTTGTATTCTCGGACTCAGGATGACCATTGACATGACCATCAAAGAACTCTTGGTGATAGGAGATTCCAACTTATTAGTTCATCAGGTGCAAGGAGAGTGGACCACTAAGAATGTCAAGATCCTGCCTTATTTGCATTACATAAAGGAGTTGAGTAGGAGGTGCCCAAGGATTGAATTCAAGCATGTCCCTCGAGCCCAAAATGAGTTTGCCGATGCTTTGGCAACATTGTCCTCAATGATTCAACATCCAAACAAGAATTACATTGACCCTATTGATGTAGAGATACATGATCAGCATTCATACTGTTTTCATGCAGATGAGGAATTGGATGGAAAACCATGGTACTATGACATCAAAAGATTCATAGAAGCCAAGAATATCCTAAAAATGCCACAAGGAAGCAAAAATAGACTTTGAGGAGGATGTCCAATCATTTCTTCCTTAACAGAGAAATCATATATAGGAGCACTTCGAATATAGGATTGCTGAGGTGTGTCCATGCCGTAGAAGCGACAAGGCTTTTAGAAGAAATACATGTAGGAACCTGCAAACCTCACATGAATGGGTTCACTTTGACAAAGAAAATTTTAAGAGCTGGATACTTTTGGATGACCATGGAGAGAGATAACATCTGGTATGTGCAAAAGTGTCATCAGTGTCAAGTGCATGGAGATTTTTTACGAGTTCTACCGAATGAGCTCAATGTGATGGGTTCCCCCTGGCCATTTGCTGCTTGGGGCATGGACATTATTGGACCCATAGAGCTTCCCGCATCAAATGGACATCGTTTCATCCTGGTAGCTATCGATTATTTCACAAAATGGGTCAAAGCTTCTACATACAAGGTAGTGACAAAGAAGGTAGTAGCAGACTTTGTTCGCAACAACATAGTTTGTCGGTTTGGAATTCCAGAATTAATCAGAACATATAATGCAGCCAACCTCAACAACGATCTTATGAGGGAAATTTGTGAAAGGTTCAAGATTGCTCATCGAAATTCCACGGTTTACCGACCACAAATGAATGAAGTAGTTGAGGCTGCAAATAAGAATATCAAGAAGATCCTAAGAAAAATAGTGGACAGTCACATGTAATGGAATGAAAAGCTACCATATGCTTTACTCGGTTATCTCACCACAATCAGAACATCCACTAGGGCAACTCTGTATATGTTGGTTTATGGTTCAAAGGCAGTAATACCTGCTGAGGTGGCAGTACCATCTTTAAGGATCATCCAAGAAGTTAGTCTAGATGATGCAGAATGGATACGTAGCAGGCATGAACAATTGATCCTTATCGATGAAAAGAGGATTTACGCAGTTTTTCATGGTCAACTCTATCAGAACACAATGGCCAAAGCATTCAACAAAAAAGTCAAACCTCGACAATTCACACTAGAGCAATTAGTATTAAAGAAGGTCTTTCCTCACCAAGGAGAAACCAAAGGGAAATTTGCACCAAATTGGCAAGGACCCTACATGGTTCGTAGAGCACTCTCTGGAGGAGCAGTAATCTTAGCAGAAATGGAAGGCAGAGTGAGCACGAAGCCAATCAATTCAAACGTCATCAAGAAGTACTACATCTAAAGACCTCAAGATTAGCGCTTATTTCTTGTACTTTTGCATTTTTTCAAGGTAACAGAACTACGTCTAGACCTGACTTCCCATGGTGGGGTATGTAGGCAACCCACATTAGATCCGGTCTCTCTTAGAAAACCCAAAATCATTATTTCCATGTACTTAGAATTACGCTTGACCTGAATTCCCCTGGTAAGATACGTAGGCAATCCTTGTCGAATTCGGTCCCTTGCATTTCCTATTTTTCACTTTTCTATTGTATGTGAAGTATGTCCTAACCTGATTCCAGTTGGATACGTAGGCAGCCTGAGTTAGGCTCGTTCATTGCATTACATATTCTTACTTTTCCCTTGCATTTTTCTCTTTTCTATTCTATCTAAACTACGTCCTGACCTAATTCCGCTTGGATATGTAGGCAACCTAAGTTAGGCCCGGTCATTCCATTTCATATTTTTCACTTTCCTATAGTATTCGAACTACGTTACGACCTGATTCCACTTGGATACGTAGGCAGCTTGAGTCAAACTCGGTCATTGCATTACATACTTCTATTTCTCTCACTTATATTTGAACTACGTTATGATTTGATTCCTACTTTAGGGATACGTAGGCAGCCTGAGTTAGTCTCGGTCAATGCACTATATAATTTCCATTTTTTTTCTTACCCTTAGGAAACACTTCCTCATAGTTAGCGTAACCTTAGAATATGAAGAATATCGATCGGCACAGTGTCTGCAAAAGAGGTAGGGAAGCTTCATCAAAAGGGTAAAAGTTACAGGAAGACTATGTTAGATATAGTCAACATAATGGAAAGCTCGATGGACTTCGGAACATGTCATAATCTAAAAACGCTGGAGAGTTACTATATATATATATCTAATATACGTAGTATACTTATTTTCTAGAAAAACAAGCTAATTCCTTTCAAACAGATTTTTTCTACTCATCCACCTACCTAGTGTCTAGGTTAAGAAACTACATACCGGATAAGAAGATGTCGAAGGATGCTACTGACGATACTTCAATCTGTGAGTCGATGTAAATCAACACCCCCTCCCAGACTAAATTTTTTTTTAGTACAAAAACAAAGGAATAAATAAAATAACATCAAGTCTCGGGGAATGACTAGAAACGCCATTCGACTTCTCACAATCATAAGCCAAAATACTCTTTCCCTACTTTATTTCCCAAAAGTACTTCAACTTGAATCTTATATCTAAGAACATTTCATTCAAATTTTGCAGGTACGCTTAGGATCCAGACCAAATATTGAAGAAAGAGGATCCTCATAGGAAAATTGAATATTTAGCTTTCTGTCAAAATAACTCCACCAACTGGAGCTTGTAAACTAACCTCATCAACAACTCCGCCAATCGAAGACCACCGTCTAACAACGCCAAAATCCACAAGTCTGGGGTTGTACATAGGAAATGTCACTTAAACTCCACCGATCGGAGGGTATACATAGCAAACATCGGCCAAGCTCCACCAATTGGAGATTGTACATAGCAAGCATCACCCAACTCCACCAATTGGAGATCGTACATAGCAAGCATCGTCAAACTCCGCCAACCGGAGGCTATACATAGCAAACATCATCAAACTCCACCAACTGGAGGTTGTACATAGAAAACTTCGTTAAAATCCGCTAATCGAAGGTTGTACATAGCAAACATCGATCGTTCTTCGCCAATCGGAGCCTGTATATAAGCAAAAGAAGTAACACTCCGCCAATCGGAGACTAACATCGTAGCAATGTCACCAACGCTCTACCAATCGAGGGCATGCAAGCATAGCAATGCTGTCATACGCCAACAATCAAATGTTACATTACAAGTTTTACATTCGGATACATGCTTTTACGTTACAACAACCCCGCCAGCCGGAGGCTTTACATTACAAGTTTTACACAGCCGCGTTTTTACATTACAATAGCCTCGCCAGCCGGAGGCTTTACATTACAAGCTTTACACAACCACAACAGCCTTTACATTACAACAACCCCGCAAGTTCAGGGCCCCTACATTACAAGTTACTTTACCTACATCACATTCACAATACAAAAAGAGACATCAACAATCATTTGGACATCTACACTCTACTCTTTACATTACTATTTTGATTTATAATATTTTGAACCACAACAGGTACTTTTCACCCTTTTATATGTTTTGCAGGACAACATATTACAATGAGGGCAAGTTAATGCAACGTCAAGCATCACTAGCTACGTCAAGGATTCACTTTCAAAACTCAATTTGACTCAATTTTCAGAAGTCTAGATTTAAATCTTACTTATAGCTCTCTCAGGTCTCAGTTCATTATATCTCGACACTAGGGCAATTTTTTGAAAATTCATCTCTCTACCATAAATCATTAGTAGAAATTGCAACGGAGCATTTCTCGTTCAAATTTCTTAAGAACTATATCTCGTCCCTCTATTCATGCTAATCTCTTCATTCCTCACCACCAAAAGATTTTAGTACTACCATAATTCGATACTGGAGAAATTTTTTAATAAAAATTGCTATGTTCCTACACTCTCAAACTACATATGGCCTGATTTCTCATGAAACCTCAGATGTGTAGGCAGCTCAGAAGCCAGAGTTCGACCATAACTCCATAAACATTCTTGCCAAGTTATTTCTCAAAGTATATTTTGGTGGGTCGCCTAAAATTGGATTGTGTCAATAATTCTTTGTCCACGTCTTCTTTACTCTCTTCCATGGACAAAGAAAGGGGCAAGCTGTTGACACCCAATTTTGGTTCTCCACATTTAACTAAATTTTTAATAATAATAATAATAATAATAATAATAATAATAATAATAATAATAATAATAATAATACTAATAAATAATATATGTTTCTGAAATTTTTATAAGAATACGAAAAGGATTTTAATTATTTATTTTATTTGGTAAATTTATTTCAAAAATATTATTTCTTATAAAATTAAATATATTATGTAAATATTACTACTTACTTTCTCATTTTTTAAATTTTATATTGTATAAATATTTATTTAATGTTTGACTCGATTTTTCTAATTAAATATAATTTCTACTGTTACAATAAAAAAATTTCAACATTTTTTTCAAAATTAGGGAGCTTAATTAATTAATAAATTACTAATTTATATTAATTTTTATTTTTCGAATGACTAATTTTATCAAATAAGCTAATCTTGAAAAATAATTATTTTTAATTTAATAAATTATGACTATTTAATAAATTAGAGGTTATAATGGATTTAATTTGAGCAAATTTGGAAATTCAAGTCCTTCTAAATCGGCCAATCCGTGTATGCCATGTAGGCGAGCACATGGATTGTGCTTCTTTAGCTTAAATCTTGACCCTACGATTAAATCTAACGGTCCTAGTTAATTAAGCTTTTACCTTTATTTAATATATATATATATATATATATATATATATATAACTTTTCCTTTTAATTCCCAATTTAACTTAAACGTCCAATCAAACGATCGGACGACCCAAATTAAATAAAGCATTTCATCTCTCCCCAAAAATAGTACATCCACCGCTTCAACTTTTTCAATCCTTTCCATGACCCACCTCTTCCCCAGGTTCTCTTTAATAGAACATCATTTCCCCAAAAGTCTCCCCTGTACAACTTCTCCTCCTTCCCAACATTCTCCTGCCATGATCGCTTCTCCACGCTCCTCTCCCATCAACTTCGGACAGCCAAAAAATGGCAATAACCGGCTATTTTCAACTATGCCCCTCTGTCGTCCATCAATAACAACCCATTCCTATCAACTTTATATCATTTTCATCCCTTTTTTTTTATCAATGCAGGCCTACAAATCTCAACTACCACTATTGCTAGGCCTAAAAAGTTGAGGGACACAAAGAACCATTGGATTTTGTTTGGTTATGCCTTAATATAATGGGTTTTAGAGTGTGAGTCTATCCCAAAATCGGCTATAAAAAGCCATTTGGTTCCCATTGAAAATCATCCAGAAAAACAATCCGAAAATCAGAGAGAGATCGAGCAAAAAAGGAAAAAACGCAACAAATATTTCAAAGATTTCAAAAGATTATCTCATCTCCTTCTCCTTCAAGGAAGTTTGAAGTTGGAATGTTGACGTCAAAGCCCATGTTTGCTGCCCTCGAAAAAGGTACACTACCTTACTCTTTTAGATTATTATTTTTTCCATCGTCTTGTATGAAGCTTTGTTTATCTCCCATCGTTGTTTACTCTTCTGGATATTTTTTCATAGTTCTCTACATTCTTACTGTTTGAATGTATGGTAATCCTTTGTTGACTGATTTTTTGTCGTTGCCATTGCAATATTGAATATTTAATTTGTTTAATTCTCTTGAGTTAAATGGGTGCTGAAATCTGTTTCATCATATTTTAGTTAAAAAAAATCAGTTTATAACATGTTAAGAGAAGCTATTAGTGTTAGAAAATCAGCTACAAACTCAATTAGTTGAATATGTTATTGATATTTAAAATTCGCCTTAGTTTCGTGTTAGTATTCTCTTTAGTTTTCTGCTTAAGTGCCATTGTTGTTTTTCGTTGTACCATTGTTGTTTTCTTGTTGTGCTATATAAAAAAAAACAATCATTTCACGTTTCATGTGTCAAAAGTTGACTATTTTTTCACTTTAGAGATAGCGACTATAAATGGTAAATTCTTGCTATGTTTAATCCTAGTTCTATCAAAGAATATGAACTGTGGTTGCGCAAGAAATTTTCATGGAGATTTTGAATGTTTATTTTGGTATTTTTATTTTATTAGCATGAGAAATTAGTAAGAAAGTGAATGTTTTGTCCTGTATTTTAAAACTAAATTCTCTAATTGGTGTGCTTTATTAATATGTCATGTATCTCCTAAAGTCTCGAAAACATATGTATGGAGGTTTATGATCCCTGTTCAACATATGAATAAATTTAATGGAAATCCATTAAAGTTTGACTGCCTAACTATAAAAAATGCATATGTTCACTATTTAGTTCTGCTATTGTTTGACACATGATTCTAATCTTTTTCTTTCTCATATTTTTCATGTACAATCGGAGGGTTGAAGTTTTTACTTTGGAACTCATTATTGGCCTAAAATATTAGGCCAACAACAATTAGGATCATTGCAAAGCTCGGAGTCTCGCAAATTAGGAGTCCAATGTTTTTCTTAGCCTTTCTTTCGTTGTCCTACTTATGTTGTTTTGATATGTTGGCTAACCTTTACTTACATATTTTTTTGATATATTGCTTGTCTTTTATTTTGAAGATTAGTTATGGAGCTAATATTGTTTATAAATTTAGTTGAAACACTTTTTAGAATAAATGATACAAAAAATATTTTCATAAAATGGGTTAGCATTTTTTCTTATAACATTCTTTCAGCCCTTTTAAGTTGAAAAGAGGGGCTTATAGCTTAAAAGTTTCCAAATGAAGTTTCAAAAGGGCTAAAATTATTATTTAGGCCTACTTATCGCTTAGGACCTTCAAATGTTTTAAAGCTAATTTAATTGCTAAAATAACTACCCTTTAGAAATATTTAAGGCTAAGATATTCACCTTTAGAGATACATATTTTTTGAAAACAAGTAAGGAAGTAGGTCTATATATTTTATTAACAAGAAAAATAAATATAATTATAGAATAAGTCCCAATAGTTAGAGAACTATTTTATTATCTTTAGATCAACCTCTTTATAAAGAAATTATATTTTACTATTATCACTATCTCTATTTTTAAATCAAATATTGTTAAAAATATTTTAATTAATCTCTTAACATGCTATTTCAATATTTTAGATATGTCAATAGGTTCAAACACAAGGTACATACATTTATATGTCATGCACGTAAAGGTGTAAATTCTATATTTTATATTTGTTTTCTCTACACATAACCTATTATTTTGCTTTACTTTATATTATTTTTCTCATATCTACTATCACTTTTACAAATTTTACTTATTTATTTTTATAAATCATAAATCCCTACACTTAAATGTACATATTATTTACTACATCTAATTTTTGGGGGGTGCGGAATTCATATGTTAAATAAAGCTTTTATTATAATTTTCTTTGGCTAAGTGTTTTAATCTTGATATCTCTTTAATATTATTTATGAAGTATTCTAGATATAACATATCTTGGGTTCTTAGGTACATATATAAATTATTTTCCATTAATTATTCTAATAGTTTTATGTTTTCCATAACTTCTGTCCAATATTGTAAATATTCGTAGTTCATTTCAATTTGAATCTTCTATTTCTAAATCATATATTTCGGGGTCTGAATATAGTTTGTGTAGATCTATCTCATACCATTGTTGGTTTAATATATCTTCTGATTCGTCATCATTAAATATTTTGTCCCATATGATTCTTCTTAATTCGATTATCTCTGTGCCTTTAAGTATATATAGGATCAAAGTTTCATAGCTTTTTATCATTTCATCATGCATGTATGTAGTCATGTTCTCTGTTATGCAGGTTTTTATTTTCAATTATTCCTTCCTATCATACTCATAATGATTAAATTCATATTAGATCATTATGAACTAGATTATATGTTTATCATGTTCTCCTGTCACTACTAGCATCGTACTTTAGTGGATATTTTCTTCTTATCAACGCCTCAACTTTGTTTACTCCCCTAACGACTTTCCTCGCCTATCGATTTCAACATTAGGATGACATAGTATAGAAGTTTTCTCCCTATTTCCAGTGTGCTAATAAACTATAAATCATGATTCAAATAATTCTAATACATAATAACTAACATAAACTTATTCAATCATATGTATGATATTAAGGAATATATGAAATTAGTTCTGCATATTTATTGAACAATATACCTTTGCCTCTTGCTTATCCATGATATATGAAGGTTGCTCCATTATCTATTAAGTATGAATATCTTAAGTATTTGAGAGTATTTGAGAGTGTTTTTATGAAACCTTGCTTTGTTTATTGAAGGCTTGCCCTTTATGTTATATATACATTCCTTTATATAGACAATTATAATCCTATCCTATTCTCTATAATGCGTCTACTGTACACTTTACGACTTTTTTTATATAATGCATCTACTATACACTTTACAACTTTTTCACATACTATTTTTTACAATAATGTGACTACTGTACACTCTACGATTTTTTTACATAATAATGTACACTTTACACTTATCTTCTTTTGGCTTTGTTGGCCAAATATATTGTTTTGTGTCTTTTCCTCTTATCTTCCTCTTTACGTTGTGTCTTTTCCTCTTTATCTTCTTATCTCTTAGTCTTCCGTCTCTATCTTCTTTTATTTTATCATTCCAGCTGGACATTGGGAATCACATTATCTTCTCCATTGCATTTTGAATATATATGGTCAGGATATTTGTGTCCAATTAGCTTACAATATGTTGTTAATAGTTCTAACAAAAGAAATGATGCCTTTAATGCTCTTGTTGTAGGTCTTTCTTCTGGTTTTAATAATGATAAAATCCAATTCTGAACTTCATCCATATCTGATTTCCTTAGCTCCCTTGAGTTGGCATAAATCATTAATTGATCTCTGGAATAGTAACTCCAATAGCATTTCCATTCAAATAATTGTTGGCTAGTTCTTGTATTATAGTTGATATACCAATTATTCTTTTATTGGCATAAAAATTGGGTATCTCAATTTTCTGTATTTCTGGTTGTTCTCCACTATCTCCTGGTATTATCATATCTTTGGTCAGACCTATCTTCACAACTTGAATCGGAGGTTTTATTTTCTCATGTAATCTCTGTTGTTGCCGTGTAGAATTTTACATAAAATAAATTCCCTTTGATTACTCTTTTGTATATAATAAATGCTTTGTGTAATTTTGGTATACCGCTTAATTCTTCTCCATCGTAGGTATATGCAGTACTTATTAATCCATAATTATAACATGTTTTAACTAGGTTAGCATTAGTTTTTGGCTGTGCAATTAGCTTGTTGTATCCTTGTAATTTCTGGGTTGTATAGTCTTGGTTTGGATCTTTTGTAGTGGTAGATCTGGGATTGAGGTTGAGGTAACTCTGTATTTTGTATATATTGTCGATGTATGTCCTTGTGATGTGGTTATATACCTTTTTCTCATGTTGTAGACTATCTACATTCGTCGAAGTTTGTGGTTCTATGGTTAATGGATTTTTTGCTTTTTGTGTAAATGGTTTTTCAAATAACTGATTTAAATTTGCGTTACGTTGCTTTTCAATAACTGGTTTCCTTGTACCTGCAGCTATATTTAGACAATCATTATGGGTTTTTAGGTGTTTCCCAACGTCACCTCTTAGCTTTGGATTTTTAAAGTCTTCCGATCGACTTAGCTCCACATTTTTATAGTCATGCTGCTAACTTGTACTAGCTTTAGACTTCAGATTATCTTCATTAGTCTTTAGCTTTTGTATCTCATTGTTCATACTATCCACTTTGATACAAAGTGTAGCAATGGCTTTGAATATCTCTTCGATTGTATTTTCTTTCTCAGTTTGAGTAGCTTTGTCTTGATAAGTAATCTGCAATAACATTCTTGTTAGTTTTTATTACTTCAATAGTAAATGTAAAATTTAATATATTTAATACCAATCTTCTTATTTCTTTTGTAGTTACTGAATCTTGTATTTTTCTTGTTAGCCACCATTTTACTTGTGTGTTATCTGTCCTTATAACAAATTTGGTATATAAAATATATGGTTTAAATGATAGTAAACATTTATATACTGAATATAATTCTTTCCTGTTTATCTCCCATCTTATTTCTGTATTAGTAAATGTTCCTGAATAATATCTACAATGATGTTCTATCTTTTCTTTATCATAATTGTATTTTAAGACTCCTCCATAACTTTTTTCACTGGCATCCGATTCCACTATATAAGTAAATTTTTTGTTTTCATCTGAAAAGTATAGTTTAGGTAGGTTCTTACATAATAGTTTTACCTTTTGTATTTGCATTTGGTCTTTCTTATCAAACTGGTATTCTACATCTTTCTTTAATTTTCATTATAATGGTTTTAAATTCTCTGCTAATTTTGGTGTATATTCTCTTACTTGATTTACTAGTCCTGGGTTTTGGAATATAGTAATATATTGTCAATGTATACTATACAATTTTCTAGTTGTTTAAAGTAGTTATCCATAAAGCGTTGATATCTACCTGGTGCATTTTTATATCCAAATGGTAATACATTCCATTCATAAAATCCTTGTGGTACTGTAAATGCTGTGACTTTTTTAGATTCTTCTTCTAACTTTAAGTGGTAAAATCCTGTTTTGCAATCAAATTTACTAAAGTAATTATATCCTTGTATTTGTCTTATCTTTAATATTTTATTTGATATTGGGTAATTATATGTTTTAATTTTTGCATTTAAATTTCTATAATCAATAACCATTCTACTTTTTCCTCTTTTTTGTTCGCTATATTTATTTACTATAAATGCTGGGCTTGTATGCTTACTGTTGCTTTCTTGTATATATCCTTTTTCTAGTAATTCACTTATATGTGTCTTAAATTCTGTTAAATCATTAAAATTATACTTTAATGGGTTTTGGGTTATTATACTATTATTATCAATTAGCTCAATTTTTATTTTTGTTTTATGTTTTTCCCATCTTTGTGAAGAATCTGCACTATATAATAATTCTAACTTATCTTGAATTATTTTTACTTTATCTATAGAGAATATAATTAATTCTATTTTTGGGTCTTCTCCTTTTATATTTTCTAATTTTTGTGTAATTTTCTCACTTCTTATTATCCATTTTGTTGTTTTCTGTTTTTTGTTATTCACTCTTTTTGCTCCTATTTTTTGTTTACATGGTGTTGTGAACCACCAGTGTATTTTTGTTCTTATATGTGGGTATAATTTTTTGAAAAATAGCATTCCTAATAGCATTTCTTTTGTTGTAAGTTAAAAGTTATACATTTCTTCTATAGTTAATATCTTATCCTATATTTGCATTTTTATATTTTTTGCCTTATATGTGATCATGCTTCCCTCATTATTAAATCCTGTTACTACTATCGGTGTTTTTAATTTTTCCCATTTATCTTCTGGTAAACAATTGTATTTACATATATTGGCTTCTGCTCCTGTATCTATCATTGGTGTATAATATCTGTTGTACTATCCCTCTATTATTATCTTTGCAAGTATATATATATTTTCATGTTTTTATCATAATAAAGTTCTTTTTATTATTATCTTTTTATTATCATATTTTATTGTTAACTGTTTGTCTTCTAAATTATATGGTTTTACTTGTTCTAACCATTTTATTCCTAAAGTGATATTTTTATCTCCTTGATATATTTTAAACTTTATTACTATTGGTACTCCTCCAATGATTATTTCCTTTTCTGTAGTTTCTTCGGTATTTATTAATGCTTTTGGTAGTTCAGGGAATAATTGTTCAGTAGTTATTATTTCATTTTCTGTTACTAATTCTCTTGTAATATAGTTTTCTTCTTGTCATGTATTTATTAATATTAAATATTTTCGTTGTTCCATTACTCCCGTTATGTAGTAATGATATGGTTTCATTTCTTCTTCTATTGATTTTTGTGAAGTTTTATCTATTCTTCTTGAAGTACTCATTTTTTATGATATTTGTGGTATTTCATAGTTTATGTTTATTCTTTTTGATGTGCTTAACCTTTCTTTTACTATTTCTAAAATTTCTTATATGTCAATCTCATTATAACTATAGTAATTATTATCTATGACTGTAACTATTCTTTCAAAAGGATTTTCTATTTTTATTTTTTTTATCTTATTTTTTGCTGTTATCTTATGTTTTGTTGTTTAAAAATACAAGTTTTTACATCTAGCTGTAAATATTTTACTTTCCGGTGCTAATTCTATTCCTGGCATCTTCCAATATAATACTAGTGATTTATTTATGTTTCTATCATTTATTGCTATTGAGTAGTTAGTACTTAGTATGAATTTAAATTTTTGGTATATGAGGTTACCTTTTACTGTACTTATTATACTTTTTTCTATAGGTTGTATAATTTTATCATCTGCTAAGTATATTTTTATGGGTGTATCTATTCCTTCTCTAAAACATGCTTTTATTAGTATTTCTGTTCCTCCTAAATGTACATATTTAATTGGATTTTTAGCCTTAATATCTTGTATTTCTTTATTTATTATTCATTTGTTTATTATTGGTATTTTATCCTTTCCTTTGGTGTATTTGTAATCTATTATATGTTCTCTTTGACTTACTACATAATATTCTTCTTTTTGTCATTTAAACCAAGTTCTTATTGTTGGTATTTCAAATATTTTTTTCTACGCTTAGGTCTAATTCTTTTCCTTTTATTTGTTCAAATATATTATTGTCAAATATTATATTTTGTTCTACTGATTCTTCATTTTGATATTCTTCTTTAGTTATTATTTGTATATTTGTTTCAGTCATTTATATAGTATTCATTATCTGATTTTATTACTGAATTATTTTCTTCTATTTTGTTTGTTTCGTTTTCTGATAATTCATATATACTATCATCACTTTCTAATTCATAATCTGTATACTTTATTTGCATATATTTTTCATTGTCTATTAGTATCTCTGATATTTGTTTTTTCTTTGGATTTCTAGGTAATGTGCAATTTTTAGCTATGTGTCCTAATTTTCCACAGTTATAGCAAGTACATTCAGTTAATTTTTTCTTTGGCCTATATGGTCTTTTAGTTTTGTAGTTTTTTACGTAGTATCTTCTTCTTGGTTTTTTATATTTATATTTTGATCTGTATTTTTTATTATATTTCTTTTTATAGTATTTGTGTGTACATCCAAATTGGGGTGCTATTTTATTTTTGCAACATGCTAGGTTTTTTACTAATATTTTTTTCATTTTTTTTTCTTCTTTATGTTTTTCACATAATTCTATAAACCATCCTTGTAAGAATTTCATTCTAACTCTTAGGGTATCTATTAGTCTTGCTTCATTCCAACTTCTTATTACTTTTGAACTAAAGGGTTCAGGTAATTTTGTAAAATATAGTTTCCTTATTTCTTTACTTTCTTCTGTATTATATGTTCATTTATAATAATATTCTCTAAATGCACACATATATTCATCTATATAACACATATTACATATTGCTAATTTTGTCATTAGATTCCTGTTTATAATTTTTTTCTTTATTTTGTTCTTCTACTTCTGTTGTCATACTACTAAATTCATTTCTTATATCTATTTCGTATTTATATAATATTTCCATAGTTGTAGTAGCTAATTCACCATCAAATTTTTTATTACTTCTTAAAGTTTTTAAACTTTCCTCTGATAAGTTTTGTAGCCATAATTTTACTGTTCCTATAAGTGTTCTTTCTATATATCCTGGTGTTTCTGTCATTCCTATTTTGCTATCTATTAATTGTTTTGATATATATCTCATCCATAATTGAATTGTTTTACTTATATCTGCTACAGAGTCTACATCTAAAAAATTATGTTGTTCGGTTATTGGTTTAGGTGTCCATTTTTTATTTAATCTTTTATCCCATATAGTTTTTTCTCTATCATATTGTTCATAGTTTGCATTATAATATTTTGGATTTAAGTTTTTTGGGTTTTTTACCCCTGATGTGCTAGGTTTTTCATCCATGTCTACATCTCCTGTATTTACTTCTAGATTCTTTGTATTATCTATGTTTGCTAAAAGTTCCATATATGTCTTGCTTGTTTCTGAATTTTGTTCTTCTAAATCATTATTATTTATTTCATCAATTCCTATTTCAGGTAGATTATCTTGGTTCTCTTCTAGTTGTAATTTTTCTTTAAATTTATTTATCTCAGCTGTTAAATTTGCTTTTTGTTCTATTTCTTTCTGTTTTATTGCATACATTTCTTTAACATTGCTAGTTCTTTTTCTAATTCTAATATTTTAGTGTTTTTGATTTCTTCTAATTGTTGTACTTCCTTTTTTGCTTGTTGTTTTATTGTTTCAATCTCCTTTTGTCTATCTGTTTCTTCATTTTCTCTTGTTATTCTTACCATAACAGTTAGACTATCTTCTAATTTTACTGTTTCTTTTTCTAACATTAGACTTAGATTGTCACCTATTTTCTTATATCTTCTTCCTAGATTAGAAAATATTATCTTTATTTTTAATCCATCGTAATTCTCATATATTTTTTCATCTATTGCATATTCTTCTTTGTTCATTTATAAATTGTGTTGAAATTTATATTCTAAGTTTTCTATTTGTATCTGTAAATATAAAATAATTTTTCTTTGTGTTGTTATAGATTTTTTACAAGTTCTTGCAAATACATTGTTGTTAAGCCTATTTTGCCTATGTCTTAATTCTCGTCCTTTTGTTTTAATTGTTTCAATAAGTTTTTGTTTATATTCGTTATTTTCGTTATTCATTGTATCTTTAAATATTGAATATATTTATATTCTATTTTAGATATAGTATCTATTAGTTGTTCTAATTTATAATTATCTGTTTTAGTAGTATTTAATTTTTTATATTCTGGATATAATTTGTTTAATTTTCTTCTTATTTTTCTTAATTTTCTACTAATATGTTTCTTTTTATCCATAGTTCTGATACCATTTTTGGGGGGTGCGGAATTCATATGTTAAATAAAGCTTTTATTGTAATATTCTTTGGCTAAGTGTTTTAATCTTGATATCTCTTTAATATTATTTATGATGTATTCTAGATATAACATATCTGCTAAAATCACAAATTTTAGATAATATTTTAGCATTTAGTACCTTTATTATTTATTTTGTTTGTTTATTTTTAGAGCATTCCATTTTATCTATTTTTATTCAAAAACATATATTACACATACTATTATATACTTATTCCGACTATTATCTTATTCTTTACGTCCTACTTTTATATAAATAAAAATGACAAATTTCCATATCCTTTAAGCTCAACATTTATATATTTTGGATAAATTTATATAAGACACATCTGTATTTTCCAACATATAAAATTTTCGTTCATTTTAAGTGCATTTATTTATTTACTTATTTATCTTACTATAGGATAAATATACTATTATTGTGTACACGTATATATGTCATTCCTTGTATTTTACTCTTTTTTTACTAAACTAATGAAATTAACTTATCATTGATTTTAAAACAAATAAATAAATAAGTTTTCCTAATTAATTTTTTCTAAATTTGAGTTCAAGGACTATCTTCGGAGGGATGCTTAATACCTTCCTCTCGAGTAACCAAAACCCTTAATCAGAATCTCACTGATTTGACAAATCAAAACAGAGTTTACATTTACATAAAAAAAATGGTTGTTTTAATATTTTCCTTAAAATTTAGGTAGCGACTCTAAAACAAAAACAAAACAACTTTTTCAAAAATTTAGAGTGACAACGATATTATGTTGTGAACTGTTTCGGCCATTTTGAAATAGGGTGCGACAATATGTACATAAGAATCTAACTCAAAACAACTCTAATAATCGACCTTAAACGCTCAAAAACTCCTCAATCTATTCCCAAATTCAAGAACGAAAGAAATTCAAGAACACAACTCAAGAAAATCAAATTCTCAATCTTTTAGGACGAAAATCATGCTGAAATAAACATGTTTGGCGTGTGGGTGAACGAGCCCAACGCTATGGGAACTCACATACCTCGTAGGATTGAATCCTTGGCAAAATCCACGACCAAACTCGCAAGAACTTGACGAATCTTGAACTTTTCTTCTCCTTTCCTCCTATTTTCCCCTCTTCTTTTCTCTTTTCTCAAAACCCTAACTTATTTTTGTGAAGCGTAAACTGAATCCAATCAGTTGAGGCCCCAACTTAATTACCAAAAACGAATTTAATTAATTGGATAGTGAAAATACCATAATACCCTTCTAAAATCCGGTTTTGACTTTCCTTATCTAGACAATCCAACTTCAAATGGGCATATCTCTCTCATAGGAACTAGAAATTTATCAAACTCGGCGGCGTTGGAAAGATAATTCAAAGATCTTTCCTACAGTATCTTGTAGAATACCTAACTCATTCTGAGCTATGAGTTATGGTCGTTTGAAGTTGATCCAAAACTCATACTTAACTTAACTTTGCCAAACTTTCCAAATTTGATTATTTTCAAATATAGTTTCTTTCTGATTCCAAGTCTTTCTAGTAGTGGAGTGTGATGTGAGGCCAAAATATATATTTTTATTCATTATTTATCTCACATTTATTATTTATAGTTGTCCAGTTTGAGTGTGAATTTTATGAATTATACTAAATAGTATATTTTATTTGTAGGATTAAACTATCGAAAAAATGAAGAAATTTGGAGCTAAAACGAATTTAAAATGAAAGGTTGAATAAGAAAATCAAGCAGACAGCTTAATGGATTAAATTTAATATAATAATATTTAATATAGAAAGCGCAGCAGATTGCAAATTTGCAATTTGCAAATAGCGAATGAAGGCCTTACTGCCATGTGGCAGCATGGAAGGCATCTCCGACCGAAGCGGCTACTGTTCATGCGTGCAACAAGAAATTCTATTCCGTTTTGGTTTTGAATTCCTTATTTTATTTGGACTCAGTTATTTTATTTAGGATTTTTTATATTTATAAATAGTTCATAGAAATAATTATTTTGGAGGGGAGATATTATTCACAGGGGTACATTTTAGGGTTCTTTTTTTCTTTTTTGGGGTTAGACACTATTGCTTTAGTTCTAGTTTTTCGCTTTGGAAATTAACTTGCAACTTTAACAATTCTTGATTTCCTAAGTTGATTTTTGAAGATTTTTACTTTGAAATTTAGGTTGAGATTCTAGGTTTCTTCTACTTAGTAAGTTCATGATTTTTTCATCTAAAAATATGAATTGTGTTCTTGCTACTATGGGTAACTAAATCCACAACTAGGGTTGTGGGAACCATTAGCGATTAACAAAGTATGAATAGTAACTAAGTAATTCTTGAATACTATTGTTGCATTCATTAATAATTCTTTCGTTTAAAAGTCTTTTTATGGTGGCCAACGTTAGAACTCGCCTTTTTGCTATTTGCCGGACGAAAGAGGTAGATAATAAGAAAAGAATTATCAACATAGATTTAGTGTGATACTATCTAATAGTGTAATGTCAATTGGTACGAGGGTGAAAACTAAGTTATACATTGATGTGATGTCTAATATGAGGTAAATGTAAGAGTTAGTAAATTATACACACATAGCCGGACCAAGGTGTGGGGTGAAATTCTCTAGTTGCCGGACCAAGGAATTAGAGATACATAACTTATCACTTTGCATGTAATACACTAGAAAAATATTACTATTACTAAGATTACCGTGTTATGAGCTTAAGTGGAACACGTACACCCTAGTTACTTTCTCTCATTGATAACAACTAAAGTTTGAATATTTCTCACTTGTTCTCTCAACTATAATCAGTTATTTGTTACACAACCCCCCCCCCCCCCTTTACTTACTTGTCTCAAAAATATGTTGACTAAATGAATATAATCGTAAGTTAAGTTTAAGTCTAAACCATATTCCTCGTGGGATCGACCCCAACCTTCAAGTTGGGTTCTTTACTTGATAACGATCGCTTATACTTCTTTAGGGAGGTGTAATTTGAGCGTATCAAAGTGTTACAATATCTCCCCCTTGGAAACATTTGTCCTCGAATTGGATTAATCTTAGCAGGTTAAGGGCATAACATCTAACATCTAGCTCAAACACCCAATAAGCAAAATGTAAATACAACATGCCAACTTAAAATAAAAGCCAAGAAAAGGATTAGTACCTTAAGATGGAACTTCTCTGGATTTGAAGAGATGTGGGTATCTCTTCTTCATATCCTCCTCAGCTTCCCAAGTAGCTTCCTCAACAAATGGATTCTCCACAATACTTTGACTGATCTACTTCTTTAGTCCTCAACTTACGAACTTGGCGATCTAGAATCTGAACAGGAATGTCCTCGTATGATAAGCTATCCTTGATACCAATATCTTAAGTAGGTATGGTAATGTCACGACCCAAGCCTAGGGCTTAGACGTGACCGGCGAATGGGGAACCCGAAGGAACCCCAAACAAGCCTCATAGCATATCATTACACATCCTTGGTCGCGGAAGCAATTAAAATGACCATAGATGAGTCAAGCTCAAGCAAAATACACAACTTGTCCAACACCACCTCTAAACATGGATACTTAGCGGGGGCCGAGACAAACTACCGGGCTCACCCTCATAGTCAATACATAATTAAAAAGGAAAAGTCTTATACATAGAAAGAGATCATAAGCAACGTCCCCGAAATGGAGGACTCACCAATAAGCTCGATAGAAAATCAAATTAGCCACGTGGAGGAGGATGGTCACATGGTGCTCCGGTCCCTACATGGTGACATCATGTAGGCATAGAGTATGCATTAGTACGTTTGAGTGTACTAAGTATATGGGATGCAATGCAATGCAACAATAGATGGACATCATAGGCAAAATGCATAATCGTACCCGATAGATATCATATTAATGAGATGATATGTATAATGATGCTTATATAAAAATCATATTTAGTAGGGTAGTATATGTGTAGTGAGTGACCATCAATATAGTATTTCCAAGGCCTACCACCCCCTTAGAGAGGTGAAAGAGGTACAAACCCCTCAATGTGGTTACCCGGGCCTACCACCCCCCGAGCTAGGGACCAAGGTACCAACCCCTCGATATGGTTATACGGGCCTACTACCCCCCGTACTAGGCAACCAAGGTACAAACCTCTCGATACGGTTATACGGGCCTACTACCCCCCCTTACTAGGCAACCAAGGTACAAACCCCTCGATATAGTTATACGGGCCTACTACCCCCCGTACTAGGCTTGGTCGACTCACAACACTATATAGAGAAAACCATATACATTTATCCATTTCATCATCATTTCAATAATTATATAACCATCCGACTCATAAGACGTACATTGGACCTTCCATTTCATAAGAATTCTATAAATGGACATTTTATCAAACACATGGTGGGCTATTGTTCATGTAAATAAAATCATGTGTTTCAAGAGTACTAAGTCCAACCAATTTCAAAATTCATATAAAACAGCCCATCAACAACATACATATATATATATATATATATATATATATATATATATATAACAACCTTCATAATTTGATCATGGAAGCATGGAAACCATAAACATCACATAATAATACCATTTCATGATAATATGCAAAATAGACCTTAATATGGTGTGTAGTAGTAATTCCATACTCAAGAGTTCATAAATAACCATAAGGACCCATAAACTTGAAGTAGTAATAGAGGATAAATGGTTGGACTTGTGGAAAGAAAGATTTCTACAATCAAACCCACATACCTCAACTTTGGAGAATTCTTGATGAAGATTGAAATGGAGAATTGCTTGAGATTGAATCTTGAATCCAGAATTAGAGCTTGAGATCCTTGAATTTGATTGAGGATCTTGGTGGAATTTTTTTTGGAGAGGGTTTAGAGAGAGCTTTTGAGTGTTTTGAAGTTAAATGACTAAATATGGGATAAGTCCCCTTTTTATAAAAAACGTCCCAACACTTAGCCTCAAAAATGAGGCTGAAAAAAAAATAGCTTACTAGAATTTTCGGGTCTGCCCAGACAGGTTTTATGAAAATGGTCATAACTCCTTCATCCTAACTCGGAATGAGGTGAAACAAATTGCGTTGGAAAGCTAACTCACAGAGCTTTAATTTTGATAGTTTGAGGTCCTTCCAGTTCCTTGTGTGCTGAGAGATATGCCCCTTTAAAGTTGACCCTCAAAATCGCATTTTTTGCGATTTTTGAATTTTGATACGGTTGCTCTAAAATTCAGGTTAGACCCATTCCCCACTCAATTTGACCCCCTAAATAAGAATATGAAGTCGAATTTCCAAAATGATGCACGGATTTTGAGATATATGAAAATTACAATTATAGGTGTTTCCGAAGCACATTTTCGGGCATTTTTGGGGTCGTTTCAGGTAAGTGAAGGATCGCCCATGCACTTTTTTGACATGGAGATATGAAATACCGGATGAACCACTGCTAACTCTTGGGGTAACTCCAACTCATAAGCTACATTGCAAATCCTCTTGGATATTCTGTAAGGACCTATATATCAGAGACTAAGTTTCCCCTTCTTACCAAATCTCATGACACCCTTCTTGGGTGAAACTTTCAAGTAGCCCCAATCATCTATTTCGAACTCTAAGTCCCTTCTCATAAACATATGTGTAGGATTTATGATGACTCTGCGCTGTTTTCAACCTCTCTTGAATAACCTTCTCTTTCTCCATAGTTTGATGAACTAAGTCTGGTCCTATCAATCCAACTTTCCCAACCTCAAACCATCCAATTGGAGATTTGCACCTTCTCCCATAAAGAGCTTCATAATGAGTCGTCTGAATGCTAGAATGGTAATTGTTGTTATAAGAAAACTCAATGAGAGGTAGGTGATCATCCCAATTACCCTTCAAATCAATCACACAGGTCCTCAACATATCTTCTAGAGTCTGAATAGTGCGCTTTGCTTGACCATCTGTTTGAGGATGAAAAACAGTGCTGAAGTTCACCTTTGAACCCAAGACTTTCTGGAATAACTTCCAAAATTGTGCAGTAAATTACGCACCTCTGTCTGAAATAATTGAAACTGGCACCCCATGAAGTCTAACTACCTTTTGAAGATACAACTTGGCATAGTTCTCAGCTGAATGGGTAGTCTTTACCGGTAAGAAATGTGTTGATTTAGTCATTCGATCTACAATCACCCAAATCGAATCATGTTGCCTGCGAGACCTTGGTCAACCTGTGATGAAATCCATATTGATCATCTCCCACTTCCATTCTGGAAGTTCTATATTCTGAGCTATAACATCGGGCCTTTGGTGATCTACTTTAACTTGTTGACAATTCCGGCATTTTGCAACGAATTCAACATTACTTTTCTTCATACTATTCCACCAATATACTTCCCTCAAGTCACGAAACATCTTTGTGGAACCCGAATGGATAGAATATCTGGACCTATGTGCTTCCTCCATGATCCTTTCTTGGAGTTCATCCACTCTTGGTACACGCAGTCTACCTTGATACCTCAATACACCATCTCCCCTTGTTCAAAAGGCATTACTTTTTGCTTATGAACATTTGCCTTCAATTCAAGCAAAATAGGATCTTGGTTTTGCTTCTCTTTCACTTCTGACACTAATAATGATTCAACCCTATTCATCACCACTACTCCTCCTTCTATTGAATCCATTAATCGAACTCCTAATCGTGCAAGTCTGTGCACATGTTTTGCGAACTCTTTCTTATCTTCCTCAAAATGGTCGGTGCTACACATTGATAATCTACTCAAGGCATCGTCAACAACATTAGCCTTACCTGGGTGATAAAGAATACTCATGTCATAATCTTTGAGTAACTCTAACCACCTTCTCTGTCTAAGATTAAGCTCTTTTTGACTAAGTACATACTGAAGACTCTTATGGTTAGTGAATACATCTACATGAACACCATACAAATAATGACGCCATATTTTCAAAGCAAATACTACGGCAACCAACTCTAAGTCATGGGTTGGGTAGTTCTTCTCATGAACTTTCAAATGTCTGGAGGCATAAGCTATAACTTTGCCATTCTGCATTAACACACAACCCAAACCAACTCTAGATGCATCATAATATACAACAAAGCCTTGTGTACCTTCTGGTAAGATCAATACTGGGGCAGTAGTTAACCTTATTTTCAATTCCTGAAATCTTTTCTCACAAGCTTTAGACCATTGAAACTTCACTGTTTTTTGAGTCAACTTTCTCAAATGGGATGAAATAGATGGGAACCCCTCTATGAACCATCTATAGTATCTAGCTTACCCTAAGAAACTCCTAATATCAGTTGGAGATGTGGGTCTAGACCAATTCTGCAATGCCTCTATTTTCTGAGTGTCAACTGTAATTCCATCACCGAAAACAATGTGGCCTAAGAATACCACAGACTCAAGCAAAAATTCACACTTAGAGAACTTGGCATACAACTCTCTATCTTTTAAAGTTTGGAGAACTATTCTGAGATGACTAGCATGATCTTCTTTATTCCTCAAATAGATTAGAATGTCATCAATGAACATGACAACAAACATATCTAAATAAGGCTTGAATACTTGAATAAGGTCCATGAACGCTGCAGGTGCATCAGTTAAACCAAATGACATGACCAGAAACTCATAATGACCATAATGGGTCCTGAAAGCTATCTTTGGAATATCAGAATCCCTTACTCTTAACTAATGGTAGCTAGATATGAGGTCTATCTTAGAGAAACAAGTGACGCCCTGAAATTGATCACAGAGATCATAAATTCTTGGAAGAGAATACTTATTTTTTATAGTAACATTGTTCAAATGACTGTAATCTAAACATATTCTAAGGGAACCATATTTCTTCCTCACAAATAAAACTGGAGCGCCCCAAGGTGAGTATAATGACCCGAGAGCACCCCCTAGTCATTACCGACGTATTCGACCTCGAAGAGGTCTTATACAAGCCCTTAGCATTCGTCATAGCATGTATCATAGAATAAATATTGTGGAAAATTTAAAGCTTTTACTTTGGAAGTTCAATTTCACTTCATATATGAAAAATAGAATCTAACTTCGTCACAATGCACCATCTAAACATGTTTTTTACCAAGTAAATCCAATATGCACACAACTTAAGTATCATAGTCCAAACCAACATATAATCATCCCAACATGTAGACAGCCCAAGCAATACTAGTGCAATGCAAAGAATAGAACGCCATAACCCTATTCAAAACCAAGTATCACATTAAGCAACCTACTTCATGTATACATTCATAAGATCATATTTCATCATAACTTACCATATTCATAATGATCATACACAACATAGCTACAATATAAATAAGTCGTAATCATCATAATCATAAGAGAACCTACTACAACCATCCCTTAGGATCCTACAAATGCAATATGCAAGAGCAGTCCCATACCCTCCCTTACACTATGTAGAAACCCTTAATAAAGACCTAGTAAGAGTTCCCACCTTTCATACCTTCATTTACTTTTACATTAGGGAAATATTGCAATAACTGACATAGACCATGAGAGCTACATGGAATCCGGTGTTCTACTCCCACACCAAAAAAAGAGGGTTAACACTTGCCTAAGGTGTAACCATTCGTACATAGCTATCTAGGTGGATCTACTAAGCTAGAGTCCTATGTGGGCACATAGTTAAGGGTCAAGGAGATTGCTTCTAGAAACCCTAACTTACTAAACGTGGGTTTTCCATCTCATGAGACAACACATACTATAGGTAATCCGGACATTCTAAACGTGAGGAAACCCATGTGGGGAGCCGAACTTACTAAATGTGAGACCCTCATCTCACTTACATGCCCTTTCGGTGCTAAGCATCTAATTCCCTTTTCAAATTATCTTTAGTCATCACAGAAGTTCACATTAGCCTTTAATAGACCCTTATGTAGACATCTTACCATAATAGCTCATATGTGTTCATAAGTGAGTAACAATCCTTTCACTTTAGAGACACTTAGCAATTAAGTAAACCTTTCACTATAATAATGAGAACTACATTTCAATAATATAGCAATCATACCATAATATACATACATACTTCATAGCTAATTCAAGTGTAGAGGATTAAGGATAAGGAAACTAGGTTATCAACACCACAACAGCACATTAGGTATAGCATCAATACAATCTAAGTAATTCAGTTTTCATACTTGAGTTCAAAGAAGAACCAACCTTCATGCCTTCTTTCCCTTTGTGGGATATGTATACTTCAATTACCAAGCAATTCATAACCAATACATAATACATGGTAATTCATGAAGTAATACCATATCAACATCAATATAAGAAATTAACATATTCCCTTCATAGCCTTCAAGCCTTCATTCAAAGACTCAACCCTAATTTCATAGAAATTATACATAACCTAGGGTAGAATCATCATACAAACATGAATTACATAACATCACATTCAATTCATAGCCTTCAATCAATATCCAACACAAACTAGAGTTAGAATTAGGAAAAGAAGGAGGAACATGAGTTTCATGGGGAATTCTTCAAGAAACCACCAATACAACATAAATTCATCCATAATTGTTCATATAACATCAACCAAAGTCAGTTTATAATATCAATTTCACTTTAAAAAGAAGACCCACATTTTTGGATTGAAACCTAGAAATTGGAGATTTTGAAATTCATCTCGAAGGGGCTCTTGGGGAAAGGAATCCCAAGAGTGATAAGCAACCATACCTTATTGACGAATTAACCATGAAAATCCGAGTTGAAACCTTGGAGAGTTGGTCTTCTTCTTGAAGCTCCAATCTTCTTCAATGGAGTTCTTGAGAAGAGAGAGAGAGTAGAGAGAAGGAGGAACTTTAGGTTTAGATCTTTGGGGTTTTGTGTTTGAGTGATAAAAGTGAGGTAAATTGACTTAAAAATCATTATATGCATGTCCCCTAAAGTACCCTAAATACCCCTCACTTAAATGGAATCTTTAATGAAGTAAAAATAGATTTTTAAATTTCTGCATTTTCGTCGCGGAACAAGTCTAAGACGTGGAGCTGTTTCCTGAAGATATTTGTAATTAAATTTTGAGACAGTATAGTCCGCGACACGATCGCATCACAAACAAAATTTTTTCTCCTTGGGGGAGCAAGTCCACGACTCACCCTTGTTCCCTCCAAGAGCAATTTTCACGCTGCCTTGGCAACTTCCTTGGCCAAGGTTGGGGTCCCCCTTGGGGCCCCTTATGGTGGTCCCCAGGCATTGTATTAGAATGTTTTGATCCTATAAACATATACTTACCTATTTTAACTCCTTTTACAAGATAACACCATCATACGACACTCCCAAACCTGCCCAAAACCTAAGGACACACTAGAACACATTCTTCTCTAGTTTCCGGACTTCGTGGTCGTTTCTTGACGTTTAGACTTTTACTCTTCCAAACGAAGTCAATT
This sequence comes from Solanum commersonii, assembly GCA_029007595.1. Classification (NCBI taxonomy): domain Eukaryota; kingdom Viridiplantae; phylum Streptophyta; class Magnoliopsida; order Solanales; family Solanaceae; genus Solanum; species Solanum commersonii. Next base: position 4,838,576 of record JAJTWQ010000002.1, on the reverse strand, counting down.
ACATTAGTTTAGGTTTATAAACATCATTTTAACTATTTTTAAGTCATTATTCATAAGGTGAGGCTCTAACTTAAGTCATAGAATTTCTGGGGTGTTACAGTATCCCTCCCTTAGGAACATTCGTCCCCGAATGTCACTTGGACTTCTTTCTAGGGAGACAATGACTCAAACTAGCAGCACAACAACCAGTCACATCAACAACATGATATCATCATATCATATAGGAATTTAATCCACAACATCACTATGCTCAAACTCTGTACTTCACATAAGTATAGGAGGAACTATCTTCTCTATTTTCAATGAGCATCAACATATATATTAAGCAATCAACAAGACATTTCTTTAGCAAGACAACATCAAGCATTCTCATTAAAACACTCATGAAGACAACATCACACAACATCTATGGGTGCAAGTTTCAATCATGAGAAACAAAAATTCATGAAAACTCAAAACACAACCTTAAGCATGAATTTTCACAAAATTATTTACATACAAGGAAATCATGTCATAATCATCAACACACATGATTTTCAATTTATACCTAATTAAGAAAGACTTCTAACCTCAACTTTGGCTAGGATTAGGAGGAAGAAGATGAGGGTAGCGGGACTTCATGTCGGCCTCGGCCTCCCATGTTGCTCAACTAGGTGGTTTCTCCATAGGACTTTTACAGAGGCAACCTCTTTATTCCTCAATTTCTTCACTTGACGATCTAGGATTTCGATCAGAACCTCTTCATAAGAAAGGTTCTCATTCACCCCTAAACCTTCTAGAGGGAGAATGGACACCGGGTCACCTATACATTTCTTTAACATAAAAATATGGAACACCGGGGGAACCGGGGCCAATTCGATAGGCAATATCAACTCATAAGCGACCTTTCTAACACGCTTCAAGATCTCATAAAGCCCAACATACCAGGGGTTAAGTTTCCCCTTCTTACCAAACCTCATCACCCCTTTCATGGGTGAGATTTTTAAGTAGACCCAATCACCTACTTCAAATTCATGATCTCTCCTTCTATTATCGGCATAAGGCTTTTGCCGACTATAGCTGTTTTCAACCTATCCCTTATAAGTTGAACTTTTTCCGTAGCCTCATAGACTACCTGATACGCTCAAATTACACTTTCTTACAGAAGTATAAGCAATCGTTATCAAGTAAAGAACCCAACTTGTAGGTTGGGGTCGATCCCACAAGGAAAAATGGTTTAGACTTTACCTTAACCAACAATTATATTCAATTAGTCAAAGAACTTCCAAAAACAGATAATTAAAAGGGGTTTTTTTTTGTGTATTAAACAAATAATAAGAATTTAATAAAGGAATCAGTAATCAGACAAAAATCAATTTTTGGTTGTTATCAAGATGAGAGAAATAACTAAGGCATACGTGTTCCCCATAAGCTCATAACGCAATAATCCTAATAACAGCAATCCCTTCCTAGTGTATTACATGCAAAGTGATAAGTTAGGTATCTCTAAATCCTTGATCTGGCATCTAGAGAATTTCACCCCGCACTTTGATCCGACTACGTGTGTATACTTTACTAACCCTTACCTTTACCTCATATTAGACATCATAATCGATGTTTGGCTTAGTTATTACTTCGCACCAATCGACACTAGTCTATTAGATAGTATCACACTAAATCTATGTTGATAATTCTTTTCTTGTTGATTACCTCCTTGATTCGGCAAGTAGCAACAAGGCGAGTTCTAACGTTGGCCACCGTTAAAAAGATTTCTAAACGAAAGAATTATCAATACATGCAAAACACTATTCACGAATTACTTGTTTACTATTCATATTTTGTTAATCGCTCATGGTTCCCACAACCCTAGTTGTGGATTTAGTTACTCATATTAGCAAGAACACAATTCATAATTTTAGATAAAGAAATCATGAACTTATGTAAAGAGAATAATAAATCCGAGAAATTCAACTTGAGTTGCGAAGCCAAAAATCTTCAAAACGAACTTGTAAAATTAATAATTGCAAAAATTGTAATTCAATCTCCAAAGTCAAAAGTAAAACTAGAATAACAATGTCTAACCCCCAAAAACGAGGTTTACATGCCCTATTTATAGAAAACCAAATCCAAATTTAAAAAGGAAACAATTTAAGGAAAGTCTGTTCAGGTACGCGTCTTCAATCCATGAGACTGATTTACGAACCGTCGATGGATCTACGGTCCGTAAGTCCCCTTCGTAAGTCAGGACTTGGAAAATATTTTAGCCCCCAAAACTCAGCCTCTCTGACACAAACGACGGAATGGCGGTATGGTCCGTAGATTGATCTACGGTCTGTCAATACCCTCCGTAGCTCCATACTTAGAATCTTCAAAAATCAGGTACTGGAACCCTCGCAGTCTCTTTCTACTATTTGACAGTACGGTCCGTAGACTGATTTACAGACAGTCGATTTACATCGTGGTTCCACACTTGGTCAGATTTCCCTGATTTGTCATCCGTCCCTTGGCTGCTGATCTATGATCCTAACTTACGGACCGTCAATGGACCTACGGTCCGTAGATAGGCTCCGTGAATGCTCTTTTTCTGCAATTTGGTCAATTGTCTCAATACTTTTACGCCTGAACATCTTTCCTGCAAAAAAATAATAAAACACATAAAAACCAATACGATAAGGCCCTAGACACACACAACTTGTAAGTTAAATGTATTAGAAATACCGTAAACTCACGGTATATCAACACCCTCAACTTAAATTCGTTGTTTGTCCTCAAGCGATGCAATACAACTCTAAACGACTCTTGTGTAGAAGCAAGCATTTCAAACCCAAGAAATCACACGGCTCTCTACCCCCCCTTACTTTTTAGATGCAACTTCGTTATTTTAGACTCGACAAGCTAATTAATGTAGATCAAACTCTGACACAAATCGACCAACTAGCACACAACCTGCACCTTATCACTATCACCAAGACACCAACTTTTCGACAATGTAACTTGTGCCCTTACTTCAAACGAAATCCTTCCCTTCACAAAAATTGAATGTTATTTATGGTGTAAGGAGTTATTCAACACTCACGCTCAGAAGTAATTTCAAATACAATTAGTGCTTTATACCATAAGCTTGCCCTTATTTTCACTGCTTAGACTCTCCAAACTAGATTCTAGGATCACTATAGGACTTTATTGGCTTGTAATGTAGGCTCAGGGTCAGGTGTGGTACATTTGGGTACTGATTAGTGACTTTCTGCCCTCCTTGACATTACACTTTGGCTTTTAACCTCTTTTTGCCCTTTTTCTGGCATCACACAGTTTTACCTTTTTTCGCTTGATCTCCTTCAACCAAGGATGTGAATTCGGAATTTGTAACACTTTATTTTCTTCTCATTCATCTTTGTTTTTTTTTTTTTTTTTTTTTTATTATATATTTTTAGCTTTCAACCAATCACATCCTTTCCACACGTTTTCTCTCTTCTTCACCTCACTCTTTTCATACCCATTTTTCTCTCAGTATCTTCTTTCATAGCCACCCTCAACTTATGGATTTTTTCATTAGTTGAGGTGCGCAATACCCTTTGTCAGGTCAGGGCCAAGATCTGAAGTTACTTTTACATTAGCCACCCTCAACTTCGGCTTTTGGCCTAAATCGAAGTGCACATGTCCAAGGAGGGACCAGGGCCAACGTTAGATTATGGGAAGGTGAGTTTGGGGTATCAGAAAGAAATGGTTTATTTTAGGCACAAAGCTGGATCAAAGGGAACAGTTATTTCATTTGGTTGAATCCTTCTAGGCAATTGCTGACTTTTCAGAACAATGGCCTATGATCACTTCCTATCCTCTAGATTGTGTTGTCTTAGCAGGACTAACCGGGCAAGTTCTAGCTTTGCACAAAACTGTTTGAACACAACAATTCTCACCCACTCTTGGCACATAGTTTCATTATCAGATTATTAGATTACTTAGTTCAAGTTTCAGCTCAAGTCATACCATCAAGTTGATTTATTATGTCATACTCAGAATCAGCACAATCAACTAATCATAGCCTAACACATCTAGCATACATCCTAAAATTCTGACAGGTATCATTTTTTATAAGCCATCATGCTTCATTCTGTATCATACTTCTACACATACAATCCTAAGACATGTCGGTTCAACAGAAATTAAACAGTCCTTTGGGGAAAAAGTACACGTGCAAGAAAACCCTAAAGGAGGATTCATGAGTTGGGTTATTCGATTTCACCCTATCACTCACAATCCATTTGCCCCACCCCAACAAAAATAGATGCGGTTGTCCCCAACACATATAGCAATAGTAAAAGAAAATGGATTGGGTAAAGCAAACCCACGTGGCGCGCGCCGGCGAATCCCTAACAAGCGGGGTCCTGGTTGCCGGAACCCGCTGGAACATCAATGGGTGCACCCTCAGTAGTACCCACATCATCAGTCGTAGCACCCTCAGTAATGCTCTCTCTCAATCTCTCGGCGTCTCTAGATACAGGGGGGGCCACTGCAACTGGGGCAGAGCTCGATGCCCCTGCTAGTCTCTCACGCTCCCTCTGCTGGCGCAACTCCTCATCGACACCCTCCTAGCCTCCTTCTCCTGCCTGCGCTGTCTCTTGAGGGCTTTCTCTTCCTCAGTGCGGTAAGATCGGTGCCGCTTGCCTCTAACCTGTGTAAGTGCAAGTCCCTCCTCGGCGGTCCCACTGAATAGAGCATCTAGCACTGTATCATCAGCCAGTGCAGTGGGGGCAACCTGGGGCTCAACATCAGGTGCAACAAAAATGGCCTCAACGTCAGACCGGAGGCTAGCTATGTCGGCCTGCAAAGCAGATAGATCAATGGCCGGGGCTGGTCGCTCGAGGACTCTCAGCTCGAAGGCGTCTAGGCGATTGTTGACAGCTTGGACCTTCCGGTCCATCATATCCTCCATCCTGCGCTCCACTCTAGCCTCTGACTTGGCGAACGACTTTTGCATCCAGGGCTGGATGTTTTGTAGTAGTGTGTCCATCTACGCCTCTAATTTTTGAACTCTGGCCAAGGGAACAACAGCAGCGCCCAACTGCGGTGTAGACCGGGAAGAGCTAGGGCCCATTCTAGCTGCCTGAGAAGAGGAGCCCGGGACATTATCGGTGTGATCAGGGACGCCGGTCGCCGCCCGTGCCGCCCCATCAGAAACACTGCAAGATCGGTACCCAAAGGAGGTACCTCAACTTGAGGCTCTCTACGAGGTGCTGCTATATTCGCCTCATCTCGAATGAGGCCGATATCCAATGCGCCTGTAGGGTGGACTAGTCTGTCACAATGCCAGATCGGCACTCCAGAGTCCCTGCACAATTGAAAAATAAGGCAAGGAAAGGGGTAAGAAGTGGAGGTTCTGAATGCCCTCTCGTGGATCTCTGCCAGCAGCATGCGGGCTAACTCGATCTCTACTCCCGCTACCAATGCCGCTACCATGACTCGCTTCTGTCCCACGTGACTTGATTATCCGCTTTAGTCGGCGACACCCCGTTACGCACCGGTAACCGGAAGAACTTGGCCACAAAAGTCAATGTCGCCTTCTTGATGCCCAAACGTGGGGCAAGAACCCATTCTCGCACGCCGCCATCTCGCAAAGAATGTATTTGGGAATTCCTCTGAAAGGCACCGCTCCGCACAATGTCCCATCTGTAGTCAAACTCCGCTATATTGAGGGACCAAGAGTGACCCGCAGTGGGACCATAGAGAAACCATCGGATAGTGGCAGGGGATATGTCTACCGGGCACCCTCGGACCAATGTGAAAGTCAGTGGGTCCTGAGCTAAGGGTTTTGACCTCTTAGAAATGGAGCCTCGGAGAGTGGCTGCATAAGAAGCATAGAACTCTCGCACAATCTCCTCACTGTACGTCCCTGGTTCTCGAGCCATCCAGTCACACTTGTGAAGATTGAACAACCGGTGAATGTCTGGAACCGTGTGCAAGCTCCTCGTGAGAACTCTCCGCTCTTCTGCGATCAGTCGGGCCATTTTCTGTTTATCATTTACCATCTTAGCATCCCTGTATATTTGCCATTGGCCCTCGACACACCACCTATTTTGCTCGCCGGCTACGGGTACGGGTATGGACTCTGAACTAGTAGCCTCGTCAGATGAGGCTGCTTGATCCTTTTCTCCCGACCCGGTGGAAGATTTAGCATGGGACCCTATAGCCTGGGCAGACTCAGATTGTGACGAATGGGCTGACTGGGGGCCTGAAGCATGGTCAGATCCCGATCGTGATACAGACTCCTCTGAACTGGTAGCAGCCCCAGTTGGTGACCCGATCAGTGTGTGCTCCTCATCAGACTGGGAGACAGTGACTACGTCGGGAATCACCTTCCGGGGTGTGCCTCTGGCTCGAGAAGTCCTAGTGTTGAGAGGCACGTACGCTGGATCAGTGTCGGTGTCTGTGTCCTCATCAATCAACTGGAAACTAGGGGCAACCGATTTGGACTTGCCCCTTTTTGAGTAGTTGACCATTTTCTTGGGTGCCATTGTACCTGCGGGAATGATTTTAGTGTCCAAAACTAACCAAAACTATACTACAAAAAAGTAAAATGATAAACAAACAATAACAAAGGTCAAGAAAAATTTTGCAGAAAACAGACTACAGTGGTCATCCACGGAGGTATCTACGGTCCGTAGACTGAGGTACGGTCCGTGGAACTCTTCCGTGGATCAGGGGACCAGAAAATAGGTTGCAGATGGAAACCACGGATGTGCAGAACGGTCTGTAGATCAATCTATGGACCGTAGTCCACTTCCGTGGTTTTACACTTGGTTAATTTTTCGTGTATGCATCCAATGACGAACCTCTTCTACGGTCCGTAGATGGATCTATTGTCCATAGACGGGGTATTGTGGATGCCATTAGTGCCCAGATTTTACCCTATCTTGCTAATTAGGCATGCAAGGTCCTAAATTTCAACATTAACAAGCCTCATCATGCATTTCAACACTCAATTATGCTAGTTCTTCATTCGTACGATTCCGATTGGTTATTTTAGCACATAATTTAGATAAATTCTAGAACCCTAAGTCGAAACTTACATAAAGGCTTACAATTGCATACAATCAAACTACACAATCACTATCTATCATTCCAAGGGTACTGTAACTTGTAAATTAATCATGTAATTACATCAAACAATAACCCTAGGTTAAGACCCAATTCCCGACTTACTATATTCATGCTATGAATCAAAATTCAAAGTGAGGGGCAAATTCATTACCTTGCAAGCGACGAGGAGTGGGGGATTGTGTAATGACACGTCTTAGCATGACAATTGAAACACCTCTAGCGCTATCAACCCAACACCGGACCGTAAAGAGTGAAATATGGGATGGGGAGTAAACTAAATTTAAGGGATTGTGGTAATATAAGGAAGTGAGTGTGATGTATGGTGGTTATGGAGTGAATTAGGGAGTTGAAAAGGGTGAGGGAAATGGTTATGGAGTAAATGGAGGGAATGGGAAGGAGTTTTAAAATAAGGGGTTATTTAAATAGGGGGTCCGGGACGGGTCCGACAGTTTTAGGGTTTGGACTCACGAGACCCCGTCTACGGTCCGTGAGTCTATCTACGGTCCGTAGATGGGGACCGTAGATCACTTCTACAGTTGGAAAATTTTAGGGACTTACCTTGGATCTACGGACACCATTGACGGTCCGTGGATCAATCGACGGACCGTCGATGGTATCCGTAGACCTCTGCACCAGAACAATTTCTGCAGATTCATTAGGTGGTGTACCTGCACATGTAGCAACCATTAGGCTATTCTTTTTGTACATTTTCTTGACACTTTTTAGACACGGACCCTATACTAATTCTAGCCAACACTAAAAACTAAATTAATACAAAAATGCAAGTAAACAGAGCAAACTAAACTACTAATTAGAAAATTTAACCCTATCATTAGCTAGATTGTACATCTTGGGTTGCCTCCCAAGCAGCGCTTGATTTAACGTCGCGGCACAACGCAGGTGTCTTGATTACTCAGACTTCATCAAGATTGTAGGCCTCAATCACTTCTTGCACAGTTTCAGCATTTCCCAGATAGATCTTAATCCTTTGCCCATTTACCATGAACCTTGTTCCATCCTTTTTCTCAAGCTCAACCGCTCCGTGCGAGAGCACTTTTGTGAGCAAAAATGGCCTTGTCCACTTGGACTTGAGTTTTCCTGGAAATAAGCGTTGCCTAGAGTTGAATAACAGCACAAGATCACCAACCACAAAGTATCGCCTTTCAATTCTTTGGTCATGATACCTCTTCATCTTTTCTTTGTACAAGGCTGAACTTTCATAAGCTTGTAGGCGAAACTCATCGAGCATATTTAAGTCATTCATACTTTGGTTAGATGCGGCGCTCCAATCCAAATTTAACTTCTTCATTGCCCACATAGCCTTATGCTCTAGCTCTACCGGAAGATGACAAGACTTCCCATATACAAGTTGGTAAGGAGACATACCTATGGGGGTCTTGTATGCAGTGCGATATGCCCATAGAGCATCATCAAGCTTCCTTGACCAATTAAGTGAGAACCTCCATCGCTAATTATGGTTCTCGGTGTACCAAATCTGGAGAAAATATTCTTTTTTAAGAATGCGGTGACACTTTTACCTTTATTGTTGGAGAGTGCAACTGCTTCTACCCATTTCGATACATAATCAACCGCAACAAGAATATACTTCATCCCATATGAACTCACAAATGGACCCATAAAATCAATGCCCCATACATCAAACAACTCTATCACCAATATAGGATTCATTAGGAGCTTTTGCCTCTTTGAAATTCCTCCTTCTCTTTGACAACGATCACAAGATTTGGCGAAGTCATGAGAATCTTGGTGAATGGTGGGCCAATAGTACCCACATTGCAAAATCTTATGTGCAGTCCGAATACCACTATGATGCCCACCAACAGGTGATGAATGGCATGCTTCAAGTACACTTAACATCTCCACCTCAGGCACACATCGACGAATAATCCCATCAGCACAACTACGATATAAGTAAGGTTCATCCCAAAAGAATCTCTTAACATCATGCATAAATTTTCTTCTTTGGTGAAAAGACAAATCGGGGGGCACAATGTCACTTGCCAAATAATTAGCAAAGTCTGCGAACCAAGGGATCAAATCATGAGAAGCAGCCAATACCTTTTCATCCGGGAAAGCATCATTGATTTCAGCCCTATCTCCAAGCTTTAGCATAGCCTCTTCCTCTAATCTTGACAAGTGGTCGGCGACTTGATTTTCGGTCCCCTTTCTGTTTTTTACTACAAAATCAAACTCTTGCAGCAGCAATACCCATCTAATCAATCTCGGTTTTGCATCCTTTTTCGCCATCAGATACCGTAATGCAGAATGGTCAGTATGCACTATGACCTTAGTACCAAGCAAGTATGATCAAAATTTCTCGAATGCAAAAACCACTGCAAGAAGCTCTTGTTCAGTCATAGTATAGTTCTTTTGAGCCATATTTAGAGCTTTACTGGCATAGTAAATAGGGTGAAGAATTTTCTCTCGCCTTTGACCCAATACTACACCAAGAGCCAATCCACTCACATCGCACATCACCTCGAACGGTTGTCCCCAATCTGGTGAAATAATGATTGGTGCTGTAACCAACTTTTTCTTCAACTCTTCAAATGCTCTAAGACTGTCATCATCAAAATAGAACTTACACTCTTTCTTAAGCAATTTACATAACGGATGTGCAATTTTGGAGAAGTCTTTGATGAATCTTTTATAAAAACCTGCATGCCTAAGAAAACTTCTAACACCTTTTACAGAGATAGGTGATGGAAGCTTTTCTATTACCTCAACTTTAGCTCTATCAACCTCAATACCTTTCTCAGAAATGCGATGACCCAACACTATACCTTCTTTCACCATGAAATGACACTTCTCCCAATTAAGCACCAAGTTGCAGTCTTCACATCTTTTAAGCACCTCGGACAAATTATCTAGACAATGGTCAAAGGAATCACCTACAACTGAAAAATCATCCATGAACACTTCAATAGCATCCTCCACCATATCTGAAAATATTGACATCATACACCGCTGGAAGGTTGCTGGAGCATTACACAACCCAAAAGGCATCCGTTTGAAAGCAAAAGTCCCATATGGACAAGTGAAGGTGGTCTTCTCTTGGTCTTCTGGAGCTATGAAAATTTGATTGTAGCCGAATACCCATCCGTAAAACAATACCAACCCTTTCCTGCAAGTCTATCCAACATCTAGTCCATGAATGGCATGGGAAAGTGATCTTTTCAGTCTATGCATTCAACTTCCGATAATCCATGCAAACTCTCCATCCAGTAACGGGCCTCATTGGAACAAGCTCATTCTTTTCATTTGGAACAACAGTCATGCCTCTCTTCTTGGGCACACACTGCACAGGGCATACCCAACTACTATCTGCAATGGGATAGATGACTCCTGCATCCAGCCACTTTATTATCTCCTTTTTAACTACCTCTTGCATAGGTGGATTTAATCTTCTTTGGTGCTCAATACTGGGCTTATGCTCTGGCATGAGTTGGATTTTATGAGAGCAAATACCAGGGGGAATCATAATAATATCTGCAATAATCCACCCAATAGCTCACTTGAACCTCTTTAATACTGTCACCAAACACTCTTCTTGTCTTGAATTCAAATCTGCTGCAATGATGACCGGCAAAGTATTCTCTTCACCTAAGTATACATACCTCAAGTGCGGTGGTAGAGCCTTAAGCTCCAGTTTTGGTGCCTCCTCAATAGATGGTCTTGTGGGTGGGGACTCGTGATTCTTCATGTCTAGCTCATACTTCTTTGGTTTGAACCGGTATTCATGCTTACCAAGTGCAGCCACCAACTCATTATATTCTTCAATACCATCACTATCGAAATTCATCATAACCACTGCAAGTGCCTCGACACCTAGTCGCTCTTCAATCTGTACTTCTGACCCACTCTCCACTATATAGGTGATGGCAGATACTGTTTGGAGCTCCCCATTCTGCTTCATGGACCTACAGATGTTGAAAGTTGCTTCTTCATTGTTTAATCTGAATTTCATCTGTCCCTTTTCCATATCAACCAACGCGCGCCCTGTAGCAAGAAATGGTCTCCCAAGGATGATGGGAACCTCAAAATCAACCTCACAGTCAAGAATCACAAAATCCGCCGAAAAGATGAAGGACTCCACTTTCACGAGCACATCATGGAGCACACCTATGGGCCTCTTCACAGTCTGATCAGCCATTAGTAACCTCATTGCAGTGGGCTTTGGGTCCCCCAGACCCAACTTCTTGTAAATAGACAAAGGCATGAGGTTGATACTAGCACCAAGATCACACAATGCCTTAGCAAAGTGTAACAACCCTATAGTATAAGGGATAGTGAAAGCACCAGGATCTTCCTTCTTCTGCACCAGAGATCTTGTAGCAATAGCACTACAATGCTGCAATCTGTCATCATCTTCAAAACTCACAGACCTTTTCTTTGTCACCAGATCTTTCATAAACTTGGCATACCCAGGCATTTGCTCCAATGCTTCTATCAGAGGGACATTGATAGAAAACTGCTTCAACATAGTGATAAACCTGCGATATTTACCATCTTCAGTCTTCTTCACTAACCTCTGTGGAAAAGGTGGTGGTGGTCTAGGTATGGGGACCACTTTCTGAGGTATCTCAACTTCTTGTTCTGTCGCGGTCTCAGACTCCTCTCTAACTTTCACCGCATCATCTGCTTTTCTAATCTCAGTCTCCACCATAGACGGCATAGGTGAATCTATGGTTTGCTTACCTCCTCGAGTAGTGATTGCCATGCAATGACCATCATTCTTGGGATTCTGGATGGTATTGCTAGAAAGAGTGCCAGGTTGACGTGGGTTCACTATAGTAGACAACTGAGTCATCTTTGCTCCGTATGCTTTATTGACACTGCATGGGCATCAACCTTTTGACCAATGCTAGATAAGTCATTTCGCATCTCCTTCACGTTCTCATCAGTTGCATCAAACCTTCTCATCATCTTCTGCATCATATCTTCAATCCGCGCCAAATTACCTCCAGCTTCCCTAGCACCAGATTCCCGATTTTGAGGGGGAATATAAGGTCCAACCCGATCGTTTCTGTTGCCATAGTTGTTCCTGTTATAGTTGTTGTCACGATTGAAGTTCCCATCCCGGACATAATGACCCTCTCGATTGTAATTTCCATAGTTCTGACCTTGGTTTCCTTGACCTTGGCGCCAATTTTCCGTGTTGGATCCTTGAGCATTTGGTCGAAAACCCCCCGTCTGATCATTCACCGCATAAGTGTCCTCTTCATAGTAACACTCCTCAATTGGTGGTGGAGTTCTTGTCAAGTAGTTCACAGCATTTACCTTTTTTGCTCCTCCGCTTACATGCTTCAGTACCAACCCCAACTCTGTTCTCATCTGAGTCATCTCCTCACGAATATCATCTGCAGAGTTGACAGTTGCATTATGAACAGCAAATGTGTTTCTCCCAGTATCTGCTCTCCTAGTGCTCCATGCATTATTGTTGCGAGAGATCCTCTCTAATTTTTCAGAAATCTGTGCATATGAACAATCACCATATGAACCCCTAGCAATAGTGTCAAGGACTGCTTTATTGTTATCATCCTGTCCTCGATAAAAGTACTCCTTCATCGACTCATCATCAATGCAGTGATTTGGAACACTTCTAACGAATGAAGTGAATCTGTCCCAAGAGCTGCTCACAGATTCTCCAGGTAATGTTATCAAATTGTTGACCCTATCTTTGTGATTGAGCTTCTTTGACACTGGATAGTACTTTGCTTTGAACACCTCCACCAATTGGTCCCATGTAAATATTGAGTTATAAGGAAGCTCAGTGAACCATACTGCAGCGTCACCTGTGAGTGACAGAGGAAACACTCATAGCCCAATGACGTCCATATCTAGGTCTGTTCTACCCACACAACTTTTGCAAACTACCCTTAGCTTGGCTAGGTGAACATGTGGGTCCTCCGATGGCAATCCTGAGAATAAACATCTTGCTGTAAGCATCTGCATCAAACTGCTCGTCACCACAAATGTATGCCCTGGGGGTAAAGGAGGTAGGACAATGGGTCCATCAGAGTTTTCTATGTTCAAGTCGCCCGATAGTTGTCATATTGTCGTGGGCCTAGTAGATCTTGCGCCCTCAGTGGATCTCCCAATCGATTTTCAGCTGGAGCCTGGTTGTCACCACCTCCTACCCTCTGCTGTTGTAAATCCTCTACATCATCCAGATTTCCTCCGATAGGATTAATTTGACCTCTTGGATTATTCATTCTTCGTAAAGTGCGGCTTAGCTCTGGATCGTAAGGAGTAAGTGGTTCACCCTGACTCCGTGTACTTGGCATACACTAGAGGTAGAACCTGAGAGAGACAAAAACAAAAAGAAAAAGTAAAATACGGAAATATTTGACTAACGTTCAATAATGTAGTTAAAATAAATCTAAAAGCCAAAATTCCCCGGCAGCGGCGCCAAAATTTGATACGCTCAAATTACACTTCCTTACAGAAGTATAAGCGATCGTTATCAAGTAAAGAACCCAACTTGTAGGTTGGGGTCGATCCCACAAGGAAAAATGGTTTAGACTTTACTTTAACCGACAATTATATTCAATTAGTCAAAGAACTTCCAGAAACAGATAATTAAAAGGGGGTTTTTTGTGTGTATTAAACAAATAATAAGAATTTAATAAAGGAATCAGTAATCAGACAAAAATCAATTTTTGGTTGTTATCAAGATGAGAGAAATAACTAAGGCATACGTGTTCCCCATAAGCTCATAACGCAATAATCCTAGTAACAGCAATCCCTTCCTAGTGTATTACATGCAAAGTGATAAGTTAGGTATCTCTAAATCCTTGATCCGGCATCTAGAGAATTTCACCCCGCACCATGATCCGGCTACGTATGTATATTTTACTAACCCTTACCTTTACCTCATATTAGACATCATAATCGATGTTTGGCTTAGTTATTACTTCTCACCAATCGACACTAGTCTATTAGATAGTATCACACTAAATCTATGTTGATAATTCTTTTCTTGTTGATTACCTCCTTGATCCGGCAAGTAGCAACAAGGCGAGTTCTAACGTTGGCCACCGTTAAAAAGATTTCTAAACGAAAGAATTATCAATACATGCAAAATACTATTCACGAATTACTTGTTTACTATTCATATTTTGTTAATCGCTCATGGTTCCCACAACCCTAGTTGTGGATTTAGTTACTCATATTAGGAAGAACACAATTCATAATTTTAGATAAAGAAATCATGAACTTACGTAAAGAGAATAATAAATCCAGAAATTCAACTTGAGTTGCGAAGCCAAAAATCTTCAAAACGAACTTGTAAAATTAATAATTGCAAAAATTGTAATTCAATCTCCAAAGTCAAAAGTAAAACTATAATAACAATGTCTAACCCCCAAAAACGAGGTTTACATGCCCTAATTATAGAAAAACAAATCCTAATTTAAAAAGGAAACAATTTAAGGAAAGTCTGTTCAGGTACGCGTCTTCAATCCACGAGACTGACTTACGGACCGTCGATGGATCTACGGTCCGTAAGTCCCTTCCGTAAGCCAGAACTTGGAAAATATTTTAGCCCCCAAAACTCAGCCTCTCTGACACAAACGACAGAATGGCAGTATGGTCTGTAGATTAATCTACGGTCCGTTAATACCCTCCGTAGCTCCATACTTAGAATCTTCAAAAATCAGGTACTGGAACCCTCGCAGTCTCTTTCTACGGTTTGACAGTACGGTCCGTAGACTGATCTACGGACCGTCGATTTACACCGTGGTTCCACACTTGGTCAGATTTCCCTGATTTGTCATCCGTCCCTTGGCTGCTGATCTACGATCCTAACCTACGGACCGTCAATAGACCTACGGTCCGTAGATAGGCTCCGTGAATGCTCTTTTTCTGCAATTTGATCAATTGTCTCAATACTTTTACGCCTGAACATCTTTCCTGCAAAAACATAATAAAACACATAAAAACCAATACGATAAGGCCCTAGACACACACAACTTGTAAGTTAAATGTATTAGAAATACCGTAAACTCAGGGTATATCACTACCTCGGGACCAAGGAGAGCAAATTCACCTACCTCAAACCACCCAACCGGAGATCGACACCTTCTACCATAAAGTGCTTCAAAGGGTACCATAGCAATACTCGAGTGGTAGCCATTGTTGTAGGAAAATTCTATTAAAGGTAGGTGGTCATCCCAATTACCTTTGAAGTCAATGACACACGCTCTCAACATGTCCTCTAGGGTTTGGATGGTGCGTTCCACTTGACCATCAGTTTGAGGGTGAAATACGGTACTAAGTTTCACTTGAGTACCAAGCCCACTTTGGAAAGACCTCAAAAAATGGGAAGTAAATTGGGCACCTCTATCAGAAATAATCAACAAGGGAGCCCCATGTAATTTCAAAATCTCCTTAATGTACAACTTAGCATAATCTTCCGCCAAATAAGAAACTTTGACGGGAAGGAAATGGGTTGATTTAGTGAATCTATCCACAATGACCCAAATGGAATCATGTTGCCTACGAGTTCGAGGCAAACCTACCATGAAGTCCACATTGATCTCTTCCCACTTCCAAGTGGGGGTATCAATATCTTGAGTTAGACCTCCTAGTCCTTGGTGCTCGGCTTTGACTTGTTGGCAATTTGAGCACCTAGCCACAAAATCTGCTATGTCTCTTTTCATTCTGTTCCACCAATAAATCTCAAGTAAGTCGCAATACGTTTTGGTGGATCCGGGATGGATGGAGTATCGGGACCCATGGGCCTCCTCTAAGATTGTCTCTCTTAGGCCATCCATATCTGGCACACACAATCTTCCTTGCTGCCTAAGCACCCCATTTTCTCCTTGAGAGAAAGTTTCTATTGCTTTATTGAGAATCAACTCTTTTAGTTCCTTCAAAATAGAGTCAAGATGTTGCTTAGACTTCACGTCAACAATAACCAATGACTCGGAATTATGACAGACCATGACACCTCCATTTGGGGAATCTTCAAGTCGGACACCCAACCGGGCTAGCCTATGTACATCACGGGCTAACTCCCTTTTCTCTTCTTCCACATGTGAAACACTACCCATAGATATACGACTCAAAGAATCTACAACAACATTTGCTTTTCCGGGGTGGTAAAAGACACTCATATCATAATATTTTAATAGTTCCAACCACCTCCTTTGTCGGAGATTCAATTCTTTTTGGATAAAAACATATTGAAGACTCTTGTGGTCGGTAAACACATCCACATGTACCCCATAGAGATAGTGTCTCCAAATCTTTAAAGCAAAGACTACGGCCGCTAGCTCAAGGTCATAAGTTGGATAATTCTGCTCATGCACCTTGAGTTGTCTCGAGGCATAAGCTATAACCTTACCATGCTACGTGAGGACACAACCCAAACATACTCGGGAAGCATCATAATATACTACAAACCCTTCGGTGCCCTACGGTAAGGTCAAAACCAGAGCGCAGGTGAGTTTATCTTTCAACAATTGGAAGCTATTTTCACAAGATTCCGACCATTCGAACTTGGACTTCTTTTGAGTTAAGGCTGTTAATAGAGATGCAATAGATGAAAATCCCTCAATAAACCTCCGGTAGTAACCAGCCAAACCCAAAAGCTTCGGATGTCGGAAGGATTTAAAGGTCTAGGCCAACTTTTGACCGCATCGGTTTTCTTTGGATCAACTTCTATACCCTCACTAGAAACAATGTGACCAAGGAAAGCAATCGATCTTAGCCAAAACTCACACTTGCTAAACTTAGCATAGAGTTGGAGATCTTTGAGGGCCTGCAATACTATCCTCAAATGATTCATGTGATCATCCTTACTTTTAGAGTATATCAAGATGTCATCAATAGAGATAATAACAAATGAGTCTAGAAAATTTCTAAACGATTCATAAGGTCCATGAAAGCCGCCGAGGCATTTGTAAGACCAAAGGACATCACTAAGAACTCAAAATGACCATATCTTGTTCGGAAGGTTGTTTTCGGAACATTAACACCTCTCACCCTAAGTTGGTGATAACCCGACCTCTAATCAATTTTTGAAAAGTAACTCGCTCCTTGGAGTTGATCAAATAAATCATCAATCCTAGGGAGCGGATACTTGTTCTTAATGGTCACCTTATTTAACTGTCGGTAATCAATACACTTACGAAGAGATCCATCCTTCTTCTTCACAAATAACACCGGTGCATCCCAAAGAGATATACTAGGTTGGATGAAACCCTTATCCAACAAATCTTTGAGTTGAGTTTTTAATTCCTTCAACTCCGCTGGGGACATTCGGTAAGGAGAGATTGAAATGTGTTGCGTATCTAGCAATAAATCTATGCCAAAATCTATTTCCCGTTTGGGAGGAATCCCGGGTAATTCATCGGGAAAGACTTCCAGAAAATCCTTCACTACGGGGACCGACTCCAAAGGAGGAATCTCGGACGCAAGATCCTATATGATAGAGACAACCCTTAGAAATCAACTTACAATCTTTTAGACATGAAATGATCCTTCCCCTAGGAACGGAATTTCCTCCCTTCCATTCAAAAATGGGTTCATTAGGAAATTGAAACTTCACAATTCGGGTCGTACAATCTATGGACGCAAAACAAGCATGAAGCCAATCCATCCCCAATATAACATCAAAGTCTAACATATCAAGTTCCACCAAATCAACCAAAGTGACTCTATTGGGCAATGATATGGGACAACCCCTATAGACTCTTTTAGCAACTATGAAATCACCCACTGGGGTAGAAACTGAAAAGGGTTTATCTAAGACATCGGGAAGCATATCAAACTTTATAGCCACTAAAGGGGTTACAAAAGACAAATTGGCACCGGGATCCAACAATGCATAAACATTTATTGAAAATACTTGCAATATACCGGTCACAACATCCGGAGAGCTCTCTTGATCACCTCGGGATTAGAGAGCATAGAAGCTATTATTCTTAGGAGCATCGGGATTTGGGCCACTTGCTTGTGCTTGAGCATTTTCCCTTCCTTGAGCCTTTAGAATAGTGCAATCCCTCCTCATGTGGCCTCTCTTACCACAACCATAGCAATTACCCGTGCCAACTAGGCACTTGCCTTCATGTTTTCGACCACACTTTGTACAAATAGGCTTCTCAACATAAGGACCACTACCTCTTGCTTCTTGAGGCTTAGGGGTAGACATTTTACCTTTGTTGACCCTTGGAGTGTTAGGAGGACCTTGGTTGGAAAACCTCTTATTGATCTTTGGTTTATCTTGGATTTCAAACCTAACCTTAGAAGAATTTCCATCATCGGCCATTGACTTCTTCAATTCTCTACCAACTCGCTTAAGCTTTTGCTCCTCAATTTGCTCGGCATGAACCATAAGGCAAGAAATGTCCATGATTGGGATTAGCATAGCCGACCTACATTCATTCAACACAAGATCGGATACATCCATAGCAAATTTGTTCATTGTAGCTATAGAGTCCGACACCAAAGTAGGAGCATGCTTGGACAATTGAGTGAACTTGAGGCCATACTCCTTCACACTCATACCCCCTTGACGGAGGTTGATGAATTCTTGCATTTTCCTCTCCCTTAGTTCCAAGGGGAAAAACCTATCAAGAAAAGCCATCTTGAATGTAGTCCACCTTATTGGACCCTCTCTAATAGGCCTCCCCTCCTTTCATTATTCATACCACACTTGTGCCACATCTTTGAGTTAATAGGCGGCTAACTCCGCCTTTTGTTGAGAAGACACACCCATAGCCTCTAGAACCTTAAACACTTCATCAATGAACCCTTGTGGATCTTCTTCCACTTTGAAGCCAAAGAAAGTAGGGGGATTCATCCTTGTGAAATCCCTTATCCTAGAAGCGGTAGTGCTAGAATTGGGGTTCACTTGCACCTTAGCATTCCTAGCAACTTGACTGGCCAAAACATGAGTCAAATTATGAATAGCCGACCTTATCTCAACATTAAACATAGCCCCTTCTTTTATAGGAACTTGAGGGTTTTGAGGAGCTTGAGGGGGAACCGCCTCATTCACATTCTCCTCACCGGCCCTCCTTGCATTGTTCCTTCTTGTATTGATTACCTAAAAGCACAAGAGAAGGGTTAGATGAAAAGGACTAAATAGAGTTAACTCTCTTAGGCACGACTATGGAATAACAAAAGAGTGAAGGTTCCTAAGCATCTCGTAGCCTCTGATTCATAAGTGTGGCGCGCTTCACACCCACGAACAAGACTCTACTCGATGTGGTATCTTGTGACATGAATCCTACATTATTCTCAACCTTATGCTCTGATACCAAGTTTGTAACGATCCGAGAGCACCCCTAGTTGTTATCGGCGTATTCGACCTTGAAGAGGTCTTATACAAGCCCTTAGCATTCGTTATAGCATGTATCATAAAATAAAAACTATGGAAAATTTAAAACTTTTACTTTGGAAGTTCAACTTCACTTCATTATGAAAAATAAAATCTAACTTCGTCACAATGCACCATCTAGACATAGAAGTATTGAAAATGGGACTTAGCCCTTACATCAATAAGAAGTCTTGAAAATAGGAAGTACAACAATGTCTTTCAACATAAGAAAAGAGCTAAACATAGAAGCTAGATCATAGGGTCTTGTCCTCGGACTTGAGGACTTACCAACTTGGGGGAACAACTCCAAGTGTCTTGAGAAGTAAGCTTGAATCCTCAATGGCCCGAACCTAAATGTTTGGGAAAAGGGAGAAAATATGAGTTAGTACAACACACGTACTAAGTATGGCTACTATGCATAAAAACCATTGAAACATGCACAAAAGGACATTTTAGCCAAAACATGCTTTTTGCCAAGTAAATCCAATATGCACAAAAATTAAGTATCATAGTCCAAACCAACAAAATATCATCCCAACATGTAGACAGCCCAAGCAATACTAGTGCAATGCAAAGAATAGAACACCATAACCTTACTCAAAGCCAAGTATCACATTAAGCAACCTACTTCATGCATACATTCATAAGATCATATTTCATCATAACTTATCATATTCATAATGATCATACATAACATAGCTTCAACATATATAAGTCATAATAATCATATTCATAAGAGAACACTACTACAACCATCCCTTAGGATCCCACAAGTGCAATGTGCAAAAGAAGTCTCATACCCTCCCTTACACTATGTAGAAACCCTTAAGAAAGCCCTATAAGAGTTCCCACCTTTCATACCTTCATCTACTTTTACATTAGGGAAATATTGCAATAACCGACATAGACCATGAGAGCTATATGGAATCTAGTGTTCTACTCCCACACCAAAAAGAGAGGGTTAACACTTGCCTAAGGTGTAACCATTCGTACATAGCTATCTAGGTGGATCCACTAAGCTAGAATCCTATGTGGGCACATAGTTAAGGGTCTAGGAGATTGCTTCTAGAAACCCTAACTTACTAAACGTGGGGGTTTCCATCTCATGAGACAACACATACCGTAGGTAATCCGAACTTTCTAAATGTGAGGAAACCTATGTGGGGAGCCGGACTCACTAAACGTGAGACCCCCATCTCATTTACATGCCCTTTCGGTGCTAAGCATCTAATTCCCTTTTGAAATCATCTTTAGTCATCACAGAAGTTCACATTAGCCTTTAATAGACCCTTATGTAGACATCTTACCATAATATCTCATGTGTGTTCATAAGTGAGTAAGATTCATTTCACTTTAGAGACACTTAGCAAGTGAGTAAACCTTTCACTTTACATTACACTATAATCATGAGAACTACCTTTCAATCATATAGCAATCATATCATAATATACATACATACCTTATAACTAATTCAAGTGTAGAGGGTTAGGGATGAGGAAACTAGGTTATCAACACCACAACAAGACATTAGGTATAACATCATTACAATCTAAGTAATTCACCTTTCATACTTGAGTTCAAAGAAGAACCAACCTTCATACCTTCTTTCCCTTCGTGGGACATGCATACTTCAATTACCAAGCAATTCATAACCAATACATAATACAAGGTAATTCATGAAGTAATAACATAATCAACATCAATATAAACAATTGACATATTCCCTTCATAACCTTCAAGGCTTCATTCAAAGACTCAACCCTAATTTCATAGAAATTATACATAAATTAGGGTAGAATCATCATACAAACATGAATTACATAACATCATATTCAATTCATAGCCTTCAATCAATATCCAACACAAACTAGGGTTAGAATTAGGAAAAAAAGGAGAAACATGAGTTTCATGGGGAATTCTTTAAGAAACCACCAATACAACATAAATTCATCCATAATTGTTCATATAACATCAATCAAAGTCAGTTTATAACATAAATTTCACTTTAGAAATAAGACCCACAATTTTGGACTGAAACCTAGAAATTTGAGATTTTGAAATTCATCTTGAAGGGGCCTCTTGGGGAAAGGAATCACAAGAGTGATAAGAAACCATACCTTATTGACAAATTAACCACGAAAATCTGAGTTGAAACCTTGGAGAGTTGGTCTTCTTCTTGAAGCTTCAATCTTCTTCAATGGAGTTCTTGAGAAGAGAGAGAGAGTAGAGAGAAGGAGGAACTTTAGGTTTATATCTTTGGGGTTTTGTGTTTGAGTGATAAAAGTGAGGTAAATTGACTTAAAAATCATTATATACATGTCCCCTAAAGTACCCTAAACACCCCACTCAAATGGACTCTTTAATGTAGTAAAAATAGATTTCTGAATTTCTGCATTTTCGTCACGGAACAAGTCCGCGATGCAGAGCTGTTCCCTGAAGATATTTGGAATTAAATTTCAAGACAGTAGAGTTCGCGACACGATTGCATCGCAAACAAAAAAAAATTTCCTTGGGGGAGCAAGTCCGCGACACGCCCTTGTTTCCTCTAAGAGAAATTTGCAAGCTGCCTTGGTAGCTTGTTTGGCCAAGGTTGGGATCCCCCTTGGGGCCCCTTATGGTGGTCCCGAGGCATCGTATTAGAATATTTTGACCCTATAAACATATATTTACCTATTTCAACTCTTTTTACAAGATAACACCATCATACGACACTCCCAAACCTGCACAAAACCTAAGGACACACTAGAACACATTCTTCTCTAGTTTTCGAACTTTGTGGTCGTTTCTTGATGTTTAGACTTTTACTCTTCCAAACCAAGTCAATTACATTAGTTTAGGTTTATAAACATCATTTTAACTATTTTTAATTCATTATTCATAAGGTGAGGCTCTAACTTAAGTCATAGAATTTCCGGGGTGTTACAGTGAGACACTTGGTTGAATGAAACCTTTCTCTAGGAGATATTTCAATAGCTCTTTTAACTCTTTCAACTCTGTTGGTGCCATCCTATATGGCGGAATAGATATACTGTGAGTATCAGGAAGAATATCTATACGGAAGTCTATTTCTATCTCAGGAGGGACCCTAGGAAGATCATCTAGAAAAACTTCTGGAAACATTTTACTACTGGAACTGACTGAATATGAGGTATCTCAACACTAGAGTCAACTTGGACTAAGTGATAGACACACCCCTTGGAAACTAACTGTCTTGCCTTAAGGTATGAAATAAAACGACCCTTAGGCATTGCTGAACTACGCTTCCACTCTATAACTGGTTCACTGGAAACTGGAACTTGACTACTCGAGTTCTACAATCTATTGATGTATAACATGCATGAAGCCAGACCATACCTAGAATGACATCAAAATTTACCATATCTAACTCAACTAAATCAGCCATGGTACTCAAATGATTGACACAAATGGTACAATCAGGATAAACTCTCTCCACTAGAATAAACTCACAAACAAGTGTAGAAACACTAAAGGGCTCAATAAGTTTCTCAGGAAGAACATCAAAATTCATCCCGACGTAAGGAGTTACAAAGGATAAACTCGCTCCTGGATCTAGCAAAGCATAAATATCAAAGTTAAAGACTTAGATCGTACCAGTGACAACATCTATTGAATCCTCTTGCTCTTGGCGATTGGTGATAGCATAAAGATGATTTCCTCCTCCGCCTGCCCCTGAAGTAGCTTCTCTAGATGCATCTCTGTCTGGTGGAGCAATTGAAGAATACTGGGCTCTATTGCCCCCATTACCATTACCCTGTTTGTTCTTAGGACACTCTCTCATAAAATGGCCATTTTGGCCACATTTGAAGCAACCAGTGTAGCCCTCACGACACATCCCTGAGTGGCTCCTACCACACTTAGCACATGCAGGAGGCTTACTACTCCCTTGTGCTATACTACATTGAGAATAAGCAGGTTTAGCTATGAAATTCTAACTATTGTACTCACCTTTGTTATTTGGTGCAGATGCACTAGAAAATGATGGAGCAGGTCCCTTTTGTTTCTGTTGGAAGGAAGACCGGTTCACATTACTCTTCTGTTGCCCGGACTCATTCCCTGATGTCTTTGACCTCTTATTCTTAAACTCTTCCATATCCCTCAACTTGTCCTCCTCAACTTGTTGCACATGGATAATTAGCCTTGTTGTGTCTATATTCCTTATCAACATAGTTGCCTTGCCTTTTGTGCTTGACAGGAGAGACAACACAACAACGACTAAACTCATCTTACTCCTTATGTCAGCAACCATCTCCGGAGCTTATCGGGAAAGTTGTGTGAACTTCAGATTGTACTCATGAACGTTCAAAGAATCTTTCTTAAGAGAGATAAATTCTCTTATCTTTGCCCAGATTGATTGGTCACAACTTGGCTCAACATTTCTTCTTGCCGAACGACCGCTGCCAGCCCTTCGTAGAGGCATGATTTGAAAGACACGCGCAAGCACGAGTTAGGCAAAGACTTTTATAAAGATACACTCTGTCGCACGAAATGAGTACGAAAGAAGTGAGATAGTTCCTAAAATGTTGCAGCCTCCTAATTATAGATGTAGCGTGTTTCACACTGATAACTAGGACTCTACATACACGGCTTCATAGACTCCCAAGGACTCTTGAAATTTATGCTTTGATATCAAGTTTCTCACGCCACGAGCCCTGGGCGAGACTGGCACTCGAGAACCATTGCTGGCCCCAAGCGAACCCATAGCCTAGCTTAAGTATTAGAGAAAGACTTAACTCAACATAATTGTGCTTTAAAAGTAAACTGAAAGCTTAAAAATAACTTAGAATGTATTATAAATAAGCATTCACTAGCCAAAGTGGCAACTCAAATCTCAAACCTAACTGAAATGGAAAGACTCAAGAACTAATATCAACTAACTGTCTATGAAGCCTCTAACAACTGAGATGGACATCGGGACAAGACCCACGACATCCTAATG
The DNA here is from genome assembly GCA_029007595.1 of Solanum commersonii. NCBI lineage: Eukaryota > Viridiplantae > Streptophyta > Magnoliopsida > Solanales > Solanaceae > Solanum > Solanum commersonii. Next base: position 4,814,196 of record JAJTWQ010000002.1, on the reverse strand, counting down.
AACTAAAATGATAAAGTAATGAAAAAAGGGATCCTCCGAAAGCAAAGAGGCTCACCACAACTCTGAAGCTCAACTGGATCAACGATGCGCTGGATGCTGGTCCTGGTTACTTGAATCTGCATCATAAAAAGATGCAGGCCAACTAACATCAGTACATTGAATGTACGATCATGCGACGGGAAAACTAAACAAGACATAAGCTTGAAAGGAACTGAAATAACATACATGGCTCAACTAAACTCAACTTAACTCATTTTAATATAAAGCAATAATATGAATTCAATATAAAGAAGCTTTTAAAACATAGATAACAACTTTGTGTATTTAGATATAATTGCAACTCTGTATGTATGCAAAGATACAATATAAACTCTGGATTTATATAAAAATACAATTAACTCTGTGTATATAAGAATACAAAATACTTCTGTGGGAGTTTCTCTAACCGACAATTATCACTTAAGAGCTATTGTGATGATACATTATTTTGCCTAACGTTGTCAGGGCCATCCTATACGTTGCTGAGGGTATAGAACCTGACTACTAAGTAGATCCACTAGTCTATGCTAAAAAGCACTAAGGAATCATCTAAAATGTATGACCCTTTTCTACCTATGATGGCTACATGGTTTATGAGGCTGGGAGTTGTCTGAACTCTCCCCCATGTCGATGCTCAATACTACTCCCAAATATAATTCTAGCTCTTATGTTTAAAAACATAACTTCTTTCTGTGGTTTGAGATAATTGCTCAAAACTTTGCTCAAAGGCTCTCTTGGAAATCAAAGTTTCCTCTCTTGCTTAATTATGAAAGCATTTACTCTTTACTGAAAACTAGCTCAAACACTCTTTTGGAAATCTCAGTTTCTTTCTTGTTTAAATGTGAAAACATTTTACTCTTTGGGAATACATAGTCCCAATATACTTTTTTGAAGAAATGAACTTCAAATCTTTACTCTTTACTCAATTCAAAACTTAGGTCTTAAAACAAAGTTAAAACATTTGTAAAGGACTTTTGGAAGATTCTACGAACTTCTCTTGACTTGACTCTTAACTTTCCTTGAATTTGAATTTATGTATCCAAGGATTGTGATTTGTGATAGGAAAGATCTCATGATGTTTAGGAGTGTTCTTAGATAGTTAAGCATGAGAAACAATCAAGAAATCACTATCTGGAAGCAAGTATGCAACGTGGAAATGCATTTAAATATTTGGTCGTGAAATAAATTTTGAGGCAGAACGGTTCGTCAATGCTCCGCTATGTCGAGAAAAATTCCCCAATCCTGAGGAATAGGTCCACGACGCGGACCTGGTACCCAGATTCACTTGACTTTTTCCTTCTTCATTTTCTAACCCCAATTCTCCTAAACTTGATTCTTTTTCTCAAATTCTCTTTCGATCCAGATATCCAGTATATGCACAAAAGAATCTAACTAAAAATAACTCTAACAATCGACCTTAAATTCTTAAGAACTCCTCAATCTCATCCCAAATTCAACAACAAAAGCAATTCAAGAACACAACTCAAGAGCATCAAAGTCTCAACCTTTTAGGATGAAAATCATACTGAAATAAAGATGTTTGGCGCGTGGGTGAACGAACCCAACGCTATGTGAACTCACATACTTCATAGGATTGAATCCTTGGCAAAATCCACAACCAAATTTGCAAGAACTTGACGAATCTTGAACTTTTCTTCTCCTTTCCTCCTCTTTTCCCCTCGCTTTTCTCTTTTCTCAAAACACTAACTTATTTTTGTGAAGCATAAATTGAATCCAATCAGTTGAGACCCCAACTTGTTTACCAAAAATGAATCTAATTAATTGGGTAGTGAAAAAACCATAATACCCTTCTAGAATCTAGTTTTGACTTTCCTTATCTAGACAACCCAACTTCAAATGAGCATATCTCCCTCATACAAACTCAAAATTTATCAATCTCGGCGGCTTTGGAAAGATAATTCAAAGATCTTTCCTACGGTATCTTCTAGAAAACCTAAATATTCCTGAGCTAGGAGTTATGTTCGTTTGAAGTCTACCCAAAACTCATACTTAACTTAACTTTGCCAAACTTTCCAAATTTGATTATTTCCAAATACGGTTTCTATCAAATTCCAAGTATTTCTAGTAGCGGGGTGTTACACTCCAAATCCTTCTTTGTATCACTAGGAAACAACGATTGTGCTTCACAAACTAAATGCCTCTTTTGTTGGATGTCTTTTTGTCTTAGAAGAAAATGTTACATTTTGTTGAGTTTTCTATTTTTTTGTTTTCTTCTTTTTTCTTTCTTTTTGAAAAGCATAAAACTTATATTTAAAAAAAAGGGATTGCTTACGTTGGAACAGTTACTATGTAAGTGTTCCCACCCCTTTTTTAAATTATCACTTATCCATTTTACAGAAAACAATTTTGAGTCGGGTCAGAACGGATCGGATCGGATCACATGGGCAATCTACGACCCAAAACTTACATGAACTTCTTGTCAATATAATTACAGATACAATGAGAAAAGAGGAATTACTAATTTATTAGATAGTAAAAGTAAACCTCTCGTTTGACTTGTCCATTCAAATGGTAAAGAGAAAACTTTGCATCTCTTATTCAATCAAACTATTAAATTATATTTTATGAGCAGTATAAAAGACCAATATCGTGTTCAAACAACTATAACTAACTCGAGACTAAATTAAAGGTCCGTAGATGATACGTAGTTATAAAAGGTATTAATTTAAAATATCTTTCAGGGAGCAAATTGTCTGATGTTTAGAAAGCTTCTTACTTCTTAATAACATTTAGCTTAATCCTCCAGCACAAAAATCCAAGCACAAGTGAAGCTAGTGGATATATACTTTGTAAATATGACTATATGAATAATAATTTTGTTAAAATGCTCAATCAATTCCAATTGTGCAAAGAGAGAAGTAACAACATGTTAACCTAATTTATAGAGAATTGTAATATTTTCAATCTCTTATCAACTTCAAGCACCCTATGTACACGTATTACTGGTGAATATTATTATTAAAAAATATTAAGCTCCTACCTCCAACAATAAGACTTCATTGGTAATCAATGTACAAATAATATAATTATCTACCAATTCATATATATATATATATATATATATATATATATATATATATATATATATATATATAAGTCCATTGCAATCATTTTCTACCTCTAAAATATTTTAAACACATCGTTAAACATAACTTTAACACTGTGACTTCTAGCAAAGAGAATATTATTGAACAGAGAAAGCTAATGAGGGGACAAAAAAGAAGAAAAATGGGGATGAATATGAAATGGTGACAAAATTAAGGTGGTCAATGGTTGTTCTCATAATCCACCGGAGATGACAGAACAGAAAGGGGATACAAAGGTGATTACTCAAGCTAGTACCATGGAAAATGTAAAAACGTTAGGGATGCAAATCTAAAAGTGTTGGAAATCTTACGGAAAATACCTTCATCACGAACAGTTGTATCGAATTCACCAAAGCTTGTACTTCATCAATAACTCTTAAATGAAATTCTCATAGCTTGAGTCGTATCAAAAAATACTATCCTTAAGGATATTTCACCCGGTATAGGTGTATCCCCCAAGATTCAACAAGCTCTTCTAATAGAAAATTAGGAGCCAAAAACTGACAAAGATTCTTTAATATAAAACCCAGCACAAGAATCTTGGAGAAATACTAGTTGTATACTTCACTTTGTCTCAATCAAAAACAAGAGGTGATGACACTTTATGTAAGAAGAGGATTCAACCAGAAAATGGGTTTTGAAAGACCGTTTAGGACAACAATAGTAATTCTAATCAATTACTCTAATGACAAATAATGATTCAATGTCATCAATGCTCCAACGGTCAACAATGAGTGATTAATGGAGGAGTAAATATAATAATTAATATTGTGATATAGCTACCAATATTAGAATATATGGAAATAAAGATAACAACTATATTGACATAAAATAATGTTTTCTTTCAAGTATAATAGGAAAAATAATTACTTTTGAGATATTAGAATCATTTCTCCAACAATCCCCTACATATCTCAAATGGAATATTAAGGAATAAAATGAAATAAGAAGGTTTGCTGGGTTTTCACATATGAGTTTAATGCATCGAATTTGGTGTCTGTAGACTATGAACCAAACTTAGATAAAACAAGATTAAACTTACAAAATAATTGGTGAAGTATAGAACTTCCATTAACCAATAATTATTTTGTAACCTCAGCATCTTATTCTATCACATTACACTTGTACAATTTTTATCATTATCGCGGTTTTGCACTAAGAAGTCATGCACGTGTCCTGGTATTCATGAGTGATCTAGAAATCTGTCACAATTTCATAAAAGCGACACCACTTCACACTCATATAGTTCTAATCACCAAGTGTCTTCTGCAGAGCAATACACCACCTAGAAAGGATATGACTTGGATTAAGAGCTTAACTCAGCCTTACTTTGCCTTGCAGACTGTTGCACTTTATTCGCACATCATAGGAGGGACATAACTTTATAGTGCTTACTTGATCAACTAATTACTTGTTATTACCCATATGAACCTAATTCATGGGATCTCCAATCACATAGGTTGGGTTACCATCATTGTTGATCTTCTCAAATGACAAAAGTCTTACTCCCCTCGATGTTTCATTAGTTAGTGAATTGATCAGATTCACCTTCGACTACGCATTATTTATTTACATAAATGATTCATCTCATTGCAACTTCTTCTTCACATTATGTCTCAAACACACATATCTAAGTTTGCCATTGAAACAATTATTTTTTCACAACAACTATTATTGCATGGCAAGCACATATGGATATTAAAATCCACAATCTGTCATTGTACCCCTCTAGTACAACAAAATCTCTAATTTATTGGGAATTATACTTGTGGTAGCTCTCATGTATCACCAATGACTTCTTTCCAAAATAATGCATCAAGAAGCAATATCATATTCAACAACAAGAACATGATGAGTAATATTATCACTTTTTTTAAAATTCAACAATACTTTATTTACTTTTCAACTCTAATATTGCGTTTTATCACATCACAACTCATTACCACAAATATGTATATGTAACATAATATTAGCATATATACCATCAAAAAATTTGGATCCTATATTTTTCTTTTCTTAAGATCATGTAGCACAATCTTAGTACCATACACCTACACTTTCAAATATTTCATAATATATAGAGGTATAACACTCATTACCTAAGCAAGAAACCCCTACAATTTTAAATATTTCATAATAGAGAGATTAAATCCAAAAAAAAAAAAACTTATCATTTCTCTTAATTTATATACTCTCACAAAATGGAGAAAACTAACATATATAGGGGCAAAGAAAAGGTCATCTCACCTTTTTTAATATTTTAATATTAACACAGAATAAAAATCATAATTAATCTTAAATTCAAAATAATAATATGACCATATAGCAGAGCACTTCTCCAAAATTAAATTGAGAAGTTAATATTGAAATGTCAATTCATTAGAAACAAGAAAACATTTTCATCACTTAAGAGTCATTAAATAACCTTAAATTCAAAATAATAATATGACCATTAAGACTAATTACGTATTCAAGATCTAGCCATTTAGCCAAGAAATCCACAACAATCAAACCATACACAAGCATAAGCACCAAAATGGATATAAAAAGGCAGGCTAACAGAAAAATATGCTCATGTACATGAACACAGTTAGATGGCAATTTAAGAAGCAAAAATGCTTTTCATTTCTTTCCTCTAAGTTTCACATCAAATTTTTCTCTAGTGTAGAGATGATCTGTTGGTCATGGTCACAATACATCAAAAAAAATACTATTAACATATCATCAAAGTCACATAAAATTTCCGCTCATCTTTTCCTCATAACTATTTCATAAGTACCAATCTAGCACAAATATTAAAATCATATACCACGTCAGATAATGACAATAAATAGATGTGAATATTTAAGAAGAATTTTTCATTCTAAAAACTTCAATAAGTTCTAAAATCACCAACATATATAATTTTTCCTTCTTCTTCATTTTGGGTGTAGGACACAATAATTTTACTTAGCACAAATGTACTTAACAACACAAAATATCTAACACCCAATTTCTCACATTCACATATTAGCCACAAGATTCGCTTGAGAAATGACCACAACAATTTATATCATCCGCTTACACAAATTAATTTTTCTTAGCAGGACTATAATTTCTCCAAATCTTCTTCTATATTAAGGACATGATGCCTTAATTTGTCAAACACATATCTATTATAATATTGACATATAATATCATCACATAACTTATTAGTATGAAGAATTCAATTGACCTCCTGAGTTCCTATGTTGTCTTCATCAGTAGTGAAGACCCAAAATAACTAAAAGTCACACTTAAAATATTCAACCTTGTTAGAAAAGGGTCATACTTATTAGATGTTTTCTTAGTGCTTTATAGTATAGACAAGTGGATCCACTTAGTAGATAGGTTCTATACCCCTGACAAGGTATAGGACGACCCTGGTGGCCTGAGGCAAAACGTTGTATCATCACATAGCTCATCGTGATGGTTGTCGATTAGAGAAATTCCCACAGAGATATTTTGTATTCCTTAATACACAAAGATATTTTGTATTTTCTAATACACAAAGATATTTTGGTATTCTTATATACACAGAGTTTATTTTGTATTCTTATAAACTAATAGAGTTTATATTGTATCCTAGCATACAATCTGAGTTACTATTGAATTTCTCAATACATTGAGTTGCTTTACGATGCTTATCGTGACCAACGACACTATCCTACGGTATGAGTGTCTACGATTGTCGATAATATAGTAAACCAACCAAGGGTTGGGGTTGTGTTCCAAGGGAGTGGTAGTGAAAATAGTAGTTAGGCTAGAATTTTTTTCTAGTTAGCTGTAGTTTGAGAAATTATCGAATAGAAACAAAGTAAATTCAAGTGGGTGACACCAAAGTGTCAAATATCAATGGGGGTTTGTCACAAGTATAGTTAAAATGACAAAAATAATGAGAAAATTCAAGTTTAGGAAGAAGTTCTTGGGGTGTGACTACAATATATATTGATATAAATCGTTGGGTACATGCTTTCGATAGGAAATTTGTAAGATAATAGTGACTAGGATAAGCTTTAGATGGTAATAAGTTCCCTCTCGAAAAACTTACCCCGTTTAAAATGGGTTCCTCTCGGACATCCAATTGCTGCATGAAGACTAGCCTACGCCTTACCCAACTCACTCTCTCGAGCTGAGTGTTAGGATATGGGACTAGGGCTCACCCTCTCGGGCTGTACCTCATGTCGACCCATTCCTTAGGCCATCAGTCTAGTGATTTTGGTTTCACGACCTCCCTCTCGGGCAAGCCAAAAACACATGGGTGACTTTGTATTTGCAACTACAAACCCTTTAGATTAAACCACAACCACGAGGTGAAATCACCATTAAAATACATCTAACCTATCAGCAAGAAAGACCCAACAATAATATCAACACATATTTGCTAAATCACACCCCAAGAATGGGAGTTTTTAGCCACACATCAAGAAATAAGAAATTATACCTAAAATGATAGAGGAATCAAATGGGTATAAGAAATTAAACCTTGATTCAAGCAAAGGAAGAAGAATAGAGAAGACCCACTTCCAATTTGGGGAAGATGAACTCCTTTCTTCAAGTCTCCCACAAAACCCTCTCCAAACTTGAGAGAAAATGTGAAAGCTAAAGTGAAAATTACAATAATGTTCAGGCCCCTAAAAACTAGAAAAGAGCTAGTATTTATAGATTCAAAAATTTGTGCTGTAGTGGGTCATTTGGCGACATTAGTCGGAATCGCTGATCAACTCGGCGATTCGCCTTTCTTTTGGTTTATCGGCTTGTGTGCTTTGCCTTCAGTATGTTTGTGTCCTGGTACATTGGGCAGTGTAGTACCACTTCGCAGAAAGCCTACTACTCCTTTCATCGCCTTTTGATCCTTCTTCTTCAGGGCTTCGCACACTTGAACAAAGGGCGGAGTGAATCTCTTTGGCAAATCGCCAGGTGTACTTGGCGATGCTCAGGCTTCAACTTCTTCATTCTTTTCAGCCTTTTTGTGCCTAAGTGTCCATGCTTTCAATAAAACTTCAAATACCTAAAACTTAAGAGTTTTCATCAGATATTAAGACAAAATAAGCATTCGAGGACACTTATCTTATCAAAATAAACCCCTAAATGAGTCCAATTTGTAGACTCATCAACACCCCTAACTTAAACTTTTGCTTGTCCTCAAGCAAACTCAAGTTCAGTTGTTCAACAAGGTGTCTCAAATAGTGTGACACAAGACTAAATCATGAACATACATAACAAGACTCAAAGTACTTATGCAACATTCAATTGTGTACTCAAAGATTTAAGTTGTGACACGCCACTACCAAAGATTCTCATTCTCACAATACTTGCTACTTGTGCAAGTTAAAGCTCAACAAAAAGTATTTAAATCCCCTCACACAAAGAATGATTCCATATTCACATCTATAGGTTAATCCAATTAAGATCAGGAATTAGATCTAACACTCACACTCAAAAAGAGGAACACAAAGCATGTTTTCACCCACAGGTTTGCCCTTATTTTCCAATCAACTTTTGAATTGGCTTAGTCAAGATCAAAAAGGTCTTTTCAAGGCTTGTAATGGGGTAGAGTGCAAAGGTATGGTCATTTAGGCTCAGTGACTTTTTCATCCTCGTGAGGTGTGGTGTTCTCAAGGCATTCACTTCCTTCCTTTTTTTTCAATTCTTTTACTAGTGCTTCTAAGTCATCTTTTTATTCACCTCCATGGATTGCTTGAAAACCCGATTTCTTTTGTACTTTATTCCACACACTTTTTTTTTGAAGGGGTTCCATTTTTATGCAATACCATGGGTTAAAGGGGGATTTTTCTTGCACTTCTTGACTTCTCCTTTTCCTTTTCACCACATCCCCAACTTAGGCTTTTGGCCTAAGTTGGCTATTTGCTAAACCACAAATCAAAATGATTATAGGTAGTGGGTCAAGTAAGGTCTAAGGTTCATCAAAGTTCTTCCAAAGAAAGGTAAGACTCAAAGGGTGTTCAAAAGAGTTTCACATGCTCACGGGTAGGCCACAAAAGAGGTATATGTCAAATTTGGCTCACACTCTTTAAAGTTTCCTAAGATCATCTCAAGAGGACACCTTTCTAAATCAATCAGACTAACGGGGAAAATTCTGGGTTTATTCATGCATGGTTCAAAGTAAGCTCATCACACAAGGCATCGACACTTAAGTCAAACAAGACTACACACTTTCTCTAGTGTGCAAGGGTCATTACAAGAGAATCAATTTGAGAAATGGCTAATCACAACGAGATGCAAAGAGTTCACATATTGTCTATGCAACTTCATTTGTTCTCGCCGTAGCCGCACATTCATGTTTGTTTGATTGTGAGCACTATTTAAGTCATCGGTATTGATCAAAACCGAGACTTGAATTTGTACAAGAACAACCACTTTCAACACAAGAGGTGGTGAAAATTTTCAAAAAATGAAATTTTTTCGGAAGGGTCAAAATTATTTTTCAATTAAACTCAAAAGCGACCCATAAGCTCAAATAATCGCAAAGCAGTTTTTAAAATAAGACAACCCAAATGTACACCAAAACACAAGTATCTGAAACAAGCAAAACAAGGTGGGTCTCACCCCACCACAAATAAAAACATTTGTCCTCAAATGCAAATAACAAAAAACAAATCATTGCAAATGAGTACAAAATTACTAAAAACAAATTTGGGGTTCGGAAAATCAACCTTAGATGCTGATTAAAATACTTTTGAAATGCTAGGCGGCAATGTAATCCACTCCAAGCACTAATTATCGACCACAATACTAAAGGCAGGCAATAATCTAGAAAATATTACCTTGATGTGAAGTTGAGAAGTTTAAAAGGATGGAGAGTGGACAAATTTAAAAATTCTGAGATTTTTGGCACTTTATAACCGTTCAGTTCTTGTCCATTCGGCGATGTTAGTCAACTCGCCGATGCACTCAGCGGTCTGCCGAGTGGTCATTTATCTCATCTTTTCTTCAAAATCTTCAATTTTCTAGGGGTGAGATCGGCGGTCTGCATCGAGATCGCCAAGCAGGTTGGCGATGCGCCGAGCTGCTTTTCGAGTTCATCGAGTTTTACAGGCTCTGTACAACCCTTGTATTGAGCCAAACAGCAGATCCAATCGGGCTCACCGACCTGTTTAGTGACTCACGAAATGGACTTTTTGCTCGCCAACCTGCGATTTTCCACACTTTCCTTGGTTTATCTGTAACATCAACACACCATTATTTATAAAAGTAAAATCCTAAATTTACGACCTTGGGTTGCCTCCCAAGAAATGCCTTATTTAACGTCGTGGCACGACGCAACTCCTCACTCAAGTTCCATTAGTGAAGTTTCCCTCATTTTCATGAGGCCACCCCTCTTTTGGCTCTAGGTAGAGGACCTATATACACAAACAATAAACAAAGAAAAAGTAAACTAAAAGTAAAATTAGTAAAAACTACACTAAAAAGAACAAAAAGCTCTAGTTAACTACAATTTCATATGACACCACTCCCCGACAGTGGTGCCATTTTGATGCTTATCGTGACCAACAACACTATCCTACGGTATGAGTGTCTACGATCATTGATAATATAGTAACCCAACCAAGAGTTGGGGTTGTGTACCAAGGAGTGGTAGTGAAAATAGTAGTAGCCTAGAATTTTGTTCTAGTTAGCTGTAGTTTGAGAAATTATCAAATAGAAACAAACTAAATTCAAGTGGGTGACACCAAGTGTCAAATATCAAGGGCGGTTTGTCACAAGTATAGTTAAAATGACAAAAAGTGAGAAAATTCAAGTATGGGAAGAAGTTCTTGGGGTGTGACCGCAATATATATTGATATAAATCGTTGGGTACATACTTTTGATAGGGAATTTGCAAGATAATAGTGACTAGGCTAAGCTTTAGATGGAAATAAGTTCCCTCCCAGGAAACGAAACCCGTTTCAAATGGGTTCCTCTCGAACACCCATTTGCCGCATGAAGACCAGCCTACTCCTTACCCCACTCACTCTCTCGAGCTGAGTGTTAGGATATGGGACTAGGTCTCACTTTCTTGGACTGAAGCTCATGTCGACCCACTCTTTAGGCCATAGTTTAGTGGTTTTGGTTTTGCGACCTCCTTCTCGGGCAAGCCGAAAACACATTGATGACTTTGTATTTGCAACTACAAACCCTTTAGATTAAACCACAACCACTAGGTGAAATCACCATTAAAACACATCTAACCTATCAGCAAGCAAGACCCAATAATAATATCAACACATATTTGCTAAATCACACCCCAAGAATGGGGTTTTTTAGCTACACATCAAGAAATAAGAAATTATACCTAAAATGATAGAGAAGTAAAATGTGTATAAGAAATTAAACCTTGATTCAAGCAAAGGAAGAAGAATAGAGAAGACCCACTTCCAATTTGGGGAAGATGAACTCCTTTCTTCAAGTCTCCCACAAAACCCTCTCCAAACTTAAGAGAAAATATGAAAGCTAAAGTGAAAATTACAATAATGTTCGGGACCCTAAAAACTAGTAAAGAGCTAGTATTTATAAATTCAAAAATTTGTGCTGCAGTGGGTCATTCAACGACATTAGTCGGAATCGCTGATCAATTCGGTGATTCGCCCTTCTCCTGGTTCATCGCCTTTTGTGCTTTGCATTCAACATGTTTGTGTCCTGGTACATTGGGTAGTATAGTACTACTTTTCAAAAAAATTTGGTGAAGCGCCGACAGCTCCTTTTATCGCCTTTTGATCCTTCTTCTTCAGGGCTTCGCGCACCGGAACAAAGGGCGAAGTGAATCTCTTTAGCGAATCGCCAAGTGTGTCTGGCGATGCTCAGTCTTCAACTTCTTTATTCTTTTCTGACCTTTTGTTCATTTTTGTGCCTAAGTGTCCATGCTTTCAATAAAACTTCAAATACCTAAAACTTAAGAGTTTTCATCAGATATTGAGAAAAAATAAGCATTCGAGGACACTATTCTTATCAAAATAAAGCCCTAAATGGGTCCAATTTGTAGACTCATCACTTTCCACCATTTTAAAAGTTTTCCATATATTTCATCTATATTGTTGCATTATATTGAGTTGAGTATCCAGAGTTAAGTATCCAGAGTTGCGTATCCAGAGTTGAATATCTTATTGTTGAGTTGAGCCTTTTTTCACTGAGTTGAATATCTCATTGTTGAGTTGAGCCTTATTTCACTAAGTTGAATATCTTATTGTTGAATTGAGCCTTATTTCACTGAGTTGTATATCCTATTATTAAGTTGTTCCTTATTTCACCGATTTGAATATCTTATTATTGAGTTGAGCCTTATTTTACTAGTTGAATATCCTATTATTGAGTTGAGCCTTATTTCACTAGGTTGAGTATCTTATTATTGAGTTGAATATCTTATCTTATCTTTGAGTATCTTATTCTTGAGTGGAGTTTAGTTGAGTGAGTTGAGAAGAGGTAAGTATGTTTCCTTTTTATCAAGTTCAAGCTTATGTTATGTGTTAGAATTCCCTTTATATGCTTGTACATTTCACATATTCAGCCATTTGGTCGGCATCATTTCATGATGCAGATACATGTATTCAGGATCATCAACATGCGCTTCGTTGATGCCACATGCAGTTTAAGTTAGCTATGGTGAGCCTTCTTGCTACCGGAGGATTCCACTTGTACTTTCAATTATATTAGTTGTTAGGATGTCGTGGGTCTTGTACTGACTTCCATCTTTGTTAGTTAGAGGCTTCATATATACATAATAGAGTTTCAGAAGTATGTTCATTTATTTTGTTAAATATTTTAAAGACATAAATTGCCTATTTATGGCGAGTTGAATATATTATTTTTATTCACAGAGTTATCTATTCAGTATTGTTCAAATTTTTTTAAAGTTGATATTTGAGTTTAATTCATTTTTTAAGCTTTTGTATGCTTGAGTTAGTCTTTCGCTTATAGTCAGCCATGATGAGGGTTCGCTTGGGAACCAACAATGGTTTCCGAGTGCCAGCCACGTCCAGGGTGTAGACTCGGGTCCTGACAAACTTGGTATCAGAATAGAGAGTTAACGTTTCCTAAGGTGTCTATGAAGTTGTGTCAAGTAGGATCTTATTTATGGTTTTGAGTGCCCCATTTCTATAAATGAAGGACTACAGAAATTTAAGAATAGTTTCTCTTCTTTCATACTCTTAATAGTTCAATAGAGCTATGTCATAGAGACTTATTCTAACTCATGCATTCTCAAATCCATTCGACTACCCCTCATACTAGAGGTGGTTGAAAAGCAAAGTCAGTTCTTTATCAATCAGTTTCTCTTAGCAAAATCTTGAGGAAGTCATGAGACTCCAGAGGGGCTTGAGAAAAACCCAGGAGTGAGCTAAGTGTTTAGTTTCAAAGGAATGCGCTCATGTTCATATAAATCATGCGTTCAAGCTAAAAAAGAGTTTTACTCTCTTCCCCAAGCCTTGTTTCAGCTGAGATCCATAAGGAAGTATGTTTAGAGTTTGGGTAGTATTTTCGACCAAAAAGGTAGCACAAGTTACAAGTTCACGAGTAGTAGTAGTAAAAGTGCCCAGAGTTAGAGGAAAGTATGTAGAGGTATAGAGATCTATGAAAATGAGATAGTGATGGGGCCGATTATGTTATTTCAATCATGCACCCAGTCAATTATAAGTGATAATTTCCTTTATGAGTCGAATAAGGAATAATAATGTTATAAAGAACTCTTGATAGAAGGACGAGGAATAGTTACTAGTCAAGATGAGATAAAGTATATGTTTTAACCAGAAGAGAGTTGATGCCAATGTGCCATCATGTTAGAGGAGGATAAACTATATATGTTGAATAGAAGAACATAATATTCATAAAGTGATAGATCTAATCTAGGCTTATGATTTGTTTGAGTTGATCATGATGTTCAGAAGGTTATAGAATTGATCAAGTAATGAGGTATAGTATAGTGGGCGAGCAATCGTATTGATATTCGGGTTTAGTAATGAATATTAAGCTTTAATTTGAGATGAGTGTCATGATCCAAAGAATGGCAGCATGAGAGTGATAATGTTAGTCTTGAGATTTGATCTGGTAGAATGACATAGAGTATGAGAGGAATTGAAATGGTTGCTGCAATGAAAATGAGTAGTACAAGTGAGAGACCTTAACCTTTAGATAAGGGCAGTGAAATGTGGCTGAGTCACAGGAGTAACAAGAGCCTTAGGAGGTGTACCAAGATGGTATGATTACCCAATGAGGTTCCAATTAAGTTAATGATTTTTCATGTGTGCCAAGATAGCATAATTGAGTTGTCAATGTGGAATAGGTCCATAACTTTTGAGTGTTAGCTTTAGACCTAAGATGGAGATGATAAGATGAAAAATCAAGTCAAGTGTTTGAGAATAAGATAGTAATGAGTTCCAAAGAGTATGGGAGTTATCTTATTAGAGGTCTTTTTAGTAATGGAGTAATGTTAGAAAGAGAAGGTTAATGATCTTATCGTGACAATGATGGTGAGATAATTCCATCCAAGGTTATAAATGAGGAGGATAAGGTTTTACTATGAGAAATAGTTAAATGAGAGCCCTTAGTTGGTTTCGATGGATTTTATTAGTAGGACTCCATGGAGTTGTTAGAAGTACTAAGGTTGAATGTGGTGTTGTTAAACATTAGGTGGTTCTTAATATGAGCCTAATGTGGTGGTAAACAGTAATAGTTTTTGGATGAGATTCCTTATAGAGAGGTGTAGAACCCGAACCCAAGGATTTGAGTTATGCTTGAATATAGTAATAGCATACTAGCAGACTCAGACCTTAGTAAGAGTAACCCCATTCCATACCCAGTCCAGTCGTCATTCGAGGACGAATGATCCCAATAGGGAGATATTGTGACACTGCAGAAATATTTTGAGCTCAGACTTGAACCATCCGTCGTTGTGAGTAGAATTTTACCTAGGAATTTAAAATTTCTTGAGTGTTAAGGTCACGAGATGTAGCACCTTAAGATCCAACAAGAACTAGAGAGAATTCACTCAAGTCATTCCTTAGTTCCTTTAAGTTTTGGGTCAACTTTAAATGACCATAACCTTCAGTATAGGATGATTTAGGTGGCACATAATATATTAAATGAAAGGTCTTTGAATTATATTTCCAACGCCACCAAGTTTACTAAGTTTCGAGGTCAGATGAGTGAGATATGCCCTTCTGAAGTCAAGCTGTCAAATTAAGGAAAGTTACCCAATTAGATTTAATTCATTTTTAGTAAGGCTTTAAGAGTCTAATCCTATTAGGTTCATTTTTATAATCCTAATATACGCTTTGGTTTTAGTTGAGAGTTTAAGAAGAGAAAAGAAGTGGAAAAAGGAGAAAAGAGGAAAGGATCAAAGCATTCATCGAGATTCTTGAGCTTCTTTGAGGATTTTCACCATGGGTTTGAATCATAAGAGGTATGTAAGTTTTTATAGTGTTGGGTTCGTTCACCCACACGCTAATCATGAGTTTCCTTTATGAATTTCATACATAAGTTTGAGTATGTTGAGTTCTTGATAAGTGTTCTTGAAGTTCATCCTAAATCTTGTTTGGTTGGGGTTTTGATGAATTCTTGAGATGAAAGTTAGTGATTTGAGGGTTGTTTTGACTGGAGTAGAGTGTTGAGTAATCGAATCCAAGTGATTGGGGAAGAAACCGTTTGATTCAAGGCGAGTTAGGGTGGGAAAATGAGAAAAGAAATTCGTTGGCTTTTCTAGGTTGGGGCCTGGCACCCCCTGCCAACCAGTGCGACCCAAATCCTCTTCTCTAGTTTAGGGGTTGGCGCCCCGTGCCACTCAATGTACCTTCACTCCATTTTATTCTAATCACTTTAAACTACTTCTAAACACCTAGAAATCATTCATAACATGAATCATAACCTTGAATTCATTATTAAAATTCAAGGTAGAGTAAGAGTTAACTCTTGAGAGTTTATTCGAACATTTTGATAAAGTCCCTTTGAGTCTTTTTGAGGAGTCTTCTACAATTTCTAATAACTTGTTTCAAGACTCGAGTTAGTGAGTATAAAAGTGAGGAGAATGTATTCATGAGTCTACTTTTTCATCACGAAATCCTTCATATAATGAACCATAACTCTTGAATTCATAATTCAAATTTCAGAGAGAGTTAAAGAGTAGAGTTAAAAAAATCTTTGAGTTCAATTGTGAATCCTTTGAGATCAACTATCGATTTGAACTAAGTCTTGAGGACGTAAGTATGAGATTGAGAAGAGTTATATATATAAGTTCAATAATGTTCTTTAGACCCTTGAGTCGAGTTGTTCATGCTCAGAAATTCCGCATGAACTCTATATATTGAGTTACCTCGAGTTCTAAGTTTTTTAGCATTGAGTTCCTAATCCTTTGGAGATTATATTTCTACTTATGGGAGTACTACATGTTACCCATGAAGCCTGTCATTCCCCGAGCCTACACCTTGGATATGGCTGGAACTCGAGGACCATTGCTGGCCCCAAGGGAACCCTTGGCCTGGCTTACTTGCCGAATGAAAGACTTTACCTAAGATAAATATACTATAAGAGAATAAACTGAAATACTCAATAAATAACTTAGAATATAATAAATAACATTCACTGCCAAAGTGGCAACTCAAGTCTCAACTTAACTGAAAAGGGAAAGTAAAGACTCATGAACTAACATCACTAACTTTGTCTATGAAGCCTCTAAACAACTGAGTTGGACGTCAAGACCCATGACATCCTAAGGAACTAAAATACTGAAATTAATAAGAAGGATCCTCCAGAAAGCTAAGAGGCTTACCAACTGACTTTGAGTGCGTAACTGGATTAATGAGGGACTGGATACTGATCCTAGTTACCTCCGTCTGCATAATAATAAGATGTAGACCAATTGGCCTTAGTACATTGAATACATGAGTATGCGAGTTGGAATGATAAACATAACTTAAGCTTGAAAAGAATCTGAAAGAAACACTTACCTTGGCTTTACTCAACTCGTGAATAACTTAACTCAATATAAAGCAATAAAACGTATGCAATATTTAGAAAGCTTGTAAAATAGTGGAAAGCAACTTCGTTCGTTAAAGCAAAATGCACTAACAAACTCAACTTTACCATATATTAAAGTAATATAGTTTCTGTGGGAGATTCTCTAACCGACAATCACCACTATGAGCCTACGTGGTGATATAGCGTCTTGCCCACACTGCCAGAACTGTCCTATACTTTGCCGTCATATAGAACTACTTAACTTAGTGGATCCACTAGCTTATGCTAAAAGCATCTTAAGGAGTCATCTAAAAAGTATGATCCTTTACTACCCATGATGGCTACATAGTTTATGGAGACTTGAGTTAATATGAACTCGCATCCCCATATCGATGCTCAATACTACTCCCAAAATATACTTATCTCATATGTTTTTAAAAACAAACTTCTTTCTTTGATTTGAGATATTTACTCAAAACTTAGCTTAAAAGCTCTATTGGAATCGATGTTCCCTTTCTTGCTCAATTGTGAAAACATTTTAAACTCTTAGGGAATACATAGTCCCCATATACTTCTTTGAAGAAATGAACTTCAAATCTTCACTCTTTGCTTAACTTAAAACTTAAGTCTTAGAACTAAGGTAAAACGTTTGTGAAAGACTTTTGAAAACTTTAAAGAACTTCTCTTGACTTGCTTCTTAACTTCTAACTTGACTCTTAACTTTCCTTGAATGGAATTATGGATTCAAAGATTGTGATTTATGATAGTAAAAATCTCATGATGTTTAGGAATGATTTTAGATAGCTAAACATGAGAAAAGATCATGAAATCACTGTCTGAGGGTGGGTTCGCAATGCGGAGAAGTATTTAAATTTTTGGTTCGAAGACAGATTTTGAAGCAGAACGGTCCGTGACCACTCCACGACACAAAAAGATTTTTTTAAATCTGGGGAGCATGTCCGCGACGCGGAGGCACAACCCAGATTTGCCCGACGATATTTCTTCTTCGTTTTCCAGCTCTAAACCATCTAAATTTCATTGGTTCTTTTACCAAACACTTAGAATCATCTATACCCTCAAATAAAATCAGATACTATTTTAAAACTCACCTAAAAACGTGAATCAATCTCAAGAAAACTATAACAACAATACCCACAAGGATTCAAACGAACTTCATCAAGAATTCAAGGGATTTACTTTCAAATCAATATACTTTGCTGAAATTGAATAAAGTTGGGCACGTGGATGAACTAACCCAATGCTATATGATCTTACATACCTCGTAGGGATCACCCCTTGACGATATCCACGAGCCTAGCTTCAAGAACTTGATGATTCTGTGCTCTTTCTCCTCTTTTCTCCTCTTCTTTTCTATTCTCTCAAAACCCTAACTTGTTTCTCAAAAGCGTAAACTGAATCTAATCAGTTTAGACCCCAACTTAATTACCAAAAATGAAATTAATTAAATGGGTGGTGAAAAGACCATAATGCCCTTCAAAAATCCTGATTGGACTTTCCTTATTTGAACATCCCAACTTCCAATAGGCATAAGTCACTCATACGAACTCGAAATCGCGCAAACTCAGCAGCGTTGGAAAGATTATTTCAAGATATTTCCTACGATATCTGTAATCACACCTAACTCATCCTGAGCTAGGATTTATGCTCGTTTGATGTTGGAAAAAAATCATTAACCAATTTTTTCCAGATTTGTTTTATTGTTCCCAAAAATTACTCTTTCTAATTCTAGCTCTTTCTAGTTCTTTCAATTTATGAGATGTTACAATATCACCCCCTTGGGAACATTCGTCCTTGAATGAGATAACTCTTAGTAGGCTAAGGGATTAACATTTAACATTCAACTCAAACACCCAACAAGCAATGCAATTACAACATGCCAACTTATAAATAAAAACCAAGAAAAGGATTAGTACCTTTATTTGGAACTTCTTTGGATTCGAAGAGATGTGGATATCTCTTCTTCATATCTTCCTCAGCTCCCCAAGTAGCTTCCTCAAAAAATTGGCTCCTCCAATGGACTATAACTGATGTTATCTCTTTTGTTCTAAACTTGTGAACTTGGTGATCTAGAATCTGAACAGGATCTCCTCATAAGACAAGCTATCCTTGATCCCAATATCTTCAGTTGGTATGATCAAGGAATGATCGCCCATACACTTTTCCAACATGGAGATGTGGAACACCGGATGGACTGTTGCTAATTTATGTGGTATCTCTAACTCGTAAGCTATATTACCCACCCTTTTCGATATCTTAGGCCAATATACCTGGGACTAAGTTTCCCATTCTTACCAAATCTCATAACACCCTTCATGGGTGAAACTTTAAGATATACCCAATCATTTACCTCCAACTCTAACTCCTTTCTCCTAACATCATTGTAGGATTTCTGACGAATCTGGGCTATTTTCAATATCTCTTGAACAACTTTCACCTTCTCCATAGCTTGAAGCACTAAGTTTGGTCCTATTGACCCAGCTTCACCAACTTCAAACCATCTAATAGGAGATCTGCATCTTCTCCCATAAAGAGCTTCATAAGAATCTATTTGGACACTATAGTGGTAAATATTGTTGTATGCAAACTCAATGAGAGGTAGGTGATCATCCCAATTCCCCTTGAAATTAATCACATAATCTACCTTGATACCTCAAAATGCTCTCTCCACCTTGTTCAAATGACACCACTTTTTTCTTATTAACACGTTCCTTTAATTCAAGTAATACAGGATCTTGGTCTTGCTTCTCTTTTACTTCTGAAACTAATGATGATTCAGCCCCATTCATCAGCAATACTCCTCCTTTTGTGGAATCCATTAGTCGAACTCCTAGTCGTGGAAGTCTATGCACTTCTTTTTCTAACTCTTTCTTATCTTCCTCAAAATGGGTGGTATTACCCATAGATAATCTACTCAAGGCATCTGTAACAATATTAGCCTTACCTGATTGATAAAGAATACTCATATCATAATCTTTGAGTAACTCTTACCACCTTCTCTGTATGAGACTAAGCTCTTTTTGAATAATAACATACCGAAGACTCTTGTGATCGGTGAACACATCCACATGAACACCATAAAGATAACGACGCCATATTTTCAAAGCAAATACTATAACAGCCAACCCTAAATCATGGGTTAGGTAATTCTTCTCATGAACTTTCAACTATCTGTAGACATAAGCTATAATTGTCGTTCTAGATTAACATAAAACTCAAACCAACTCTAGACGCTTCACAGTAGACAACAAAGCCTTGTGTACCTTCTGGTGATGTCAAAATTGGAGCAGTAGTCATCCTCTTTTTCAATTTCTGAAAGATTTTCTCACAAGCTTCAACCCATTGAAACTTCACTGTCTTTTGAGTTAACTTGGTCAAAGGGGATGAAATAGACAATAACCGCTCTACAAACCTTCTATAATAGCCAGTTAAACCTAAGAAACTCCTAATATCAGTTGGAGATATGGGTCTAGGCCAATTTTGCACTACCTCTAATTTCTGAGTATCAACTTTAATTCCTTCTCCAGACAAAATGTGTCCTAAAAATGCCATAGACCCAAGTAAAAACTCAAACTCAAAGAACTTGGCATATAACTCTCTATCCTTTAAAGTTTGGAGAACTATTCTGAGATGACTAGCATGATCTTCTTCATTCCTTGAATAGATTAGTATGTCATCAATGAAGACCTTAAGAAACATATCTAAATAAGGTTTGAAAACTCTACTCATAAGGTCCATAAATGCTACATGCACATTGGTCAAACCAAAGGACATGACTAGAAACTCATAATGACCATAAAGGGTCCTGAATGCTATCTTTGGAATATCACATTCCCTCACTCTTAACTAATGGTAGCCTGATCATAGGTCAATCTTAGAGAAACAAGTAGCACCCTGAAGCTGATCGAAAAGATTATCAATTCTCAAAAGAGAAATACTTATTCTTGATGGTAACGTTATTCAACTGGTGGTAGTCTATACACATCCTAAAGGAATCATCTTTCTTTCTCACAAATAAGATCGGAGCTCCCCAAGGTGAGACACTTGGTCAAATAAAGCCCCTATCAAGGAGATCTTTCAAGTGCTCCTTCAACTATTTTAACTCTGCTGGTGCCATTCTATATGGCAGAATAGATATAGGATGAGTATCTGAAAGAATGTCTATACCGAAGTCTATTTCTATCTTAGGAGGGACTTCGGGAAGATCATATGGAATGACTTCTGGAAACCCTTTTACTACTGGAACTGACTAAATAAGAGGTATCTCAACACTAGAGTCATTAACTCAGACTAAGTGATAGACACACCCCTTGTAAACTAACTTTCTAGCCTTAAGGTATGAAATAAAATGACCCTTAGGCACTACTAAACTACTTTTCAACTCTATAACCGGTTCACTAGAAACTGGAACTTGACTACTCGTGTTCTACAATCTGTTGATGCAAAACAGGCATGAAGCCAGTCCATACCTAGAATGACATAAAAAACTACCATGTCTAACTCAATTAAATCAGCCATGGTACTCTTGAGATTGACGGAAATGGAACAATCACGATAGACTCTTTCTTCTAGAATAGACTCACCATCAGGTGTAGAAACACTGAAGGGCTCAAGAAGAACATCAAAATTGAAGACTTGAATCATGCCAGTGACAACATCTGGAAAATCCTCTTACACTCGGCAACTAGCAATAGCATAAAGAAGGTTTTGTTCTCCCCCTACACTTAAAGTAGATCATCTAGATGCATCTCTTTCTGGTGGAGCAACTGAAGAAGATTGGGCTCTATTTCTCCCATTACCATTATTTTGTCTGCTCTTATGATACTCTCTCATAAAATGACCATTCTGGCAATACTTGAAGCAACTAGTGGAGCCATCATGACACACCCCTGTGTGGCTCCTACCACACTTAGCACATATAGGAGTCTTAGTAACCCCTTGTGTCGTGCCACATTGCGAATGTCTAGGTCTAGCTCTAAAGTTTTGAGAATTCTGACTATTGTATTCACATTTGTTCCTTGGTGCAGGTGTATTAGCCGAAGATGGTGCCGGTCCTTTCTACTTATGTTGGAAAGAATACCGGTTCACCTTACTCTTTTGGTGCCCAGATTCATTCTCTGATGTCTTAGCCCTCTTATTCTTAAAGTCTTCTCTGTCCTTCCGCTAGTTCTTCTCAACTTGTTGCACATGGATCATCAACTTTGCTATTCCCATGTCACCTATTCGCATTGCTGCCTTACTCTGTTTATCTAATAGACGAGGCAACCCAATGACAATTATGCTCATCTTTCCCGTCATGTTAGCACCCATCTCTTTGCTTCTCTTAGCTCACGGGGAAAAAAATGCCCCATAAAAGCACTCTCAAAACAGTCCAACTAACAAACGGTTATGCGCAAGCACGAGTTTGAAAGAAACTTTTTAGAGATAAAACTCTAATGAATGAAATGAGTATGTAGGAAGTGAAGGACTTTCCTAAATATTGCAGCTTCTTTATTATAGATGCGGCGCGCTTCACACCGATAACTAGGACTCTACAGACACAACTTCATAGACTCCCTAAGACTCTTGAACTCTGTGCTTTGAGCCTACACCCCGGATATGGCTGGCACTCAAGGACCATTGTTGGCCCCAAGCGAACCCTAGACATGGCTTACTTACTTAGCGGAAGACTTTACTCAAGATAAATATACTTTAAAAGAATAAATTGAACTTCTCAATAAATAACTTAGAATGTAATAAATAACATTCACTGCCAAAGTGGCAACTCAAGTCTCAACTTAACTGAAAAGGTAAATTAAAGACTCATGAACTAACATCACTAACTCTATCTATGAAGCCACTAAGCAACTAAGATGGACGTTGGGACAATACCCATGACATCCTAATAAACTAAAATACTGAAAGCAATAAAAAGGATCCTTCAAAAAACTAGGAGGCTCACCAACTGACATTGAGTGCTCAACTGGATCAATAAGGCACGGAATGCTAATCCTGGTTACCTGCGTCTACATCATAATATGATGGAGGCCAATTGGCATCAGTACATTGAATGTACGAGTATGCTAGTTGAAATGCTAAACATAACTTAAGCTTGAAAAGAATCTGAAAGAAACACTTACCTTGGCTTTACT
Source organism: Solanum commersonii (assembly GCA_029007595.1). Lineage (NCBI taxonomy): Eukaryota > Viridiplantae > Streptophyta > Magnoliopsida > Solanales > Solanaceae > Solanum > Solanum commersonii. Next base: position 4,790,939 of record JAJTWQ010000002.1, on the reverse strand, counting down.
CAACTCCTAAATAACTTAATTCAATATAAAAGCAATAACACGTATGCAATATATAGAAAGCTTGTAAAACAGTGGAAAATAACTTAGTTCGTTAAAAAAATGCAATAACAAATTCAACCTTACTCATATACTAAAGTAGTATAGTTTCTGTGGGAGATTCTCTAACCGGGAACCACAAATATGAGCCTAAGTGGTGATATAGCGGCTTGCCCATGCTGCCATAATTGCCCTATACTTTACTGTCATATAGAACTACTTAACTTAGTGGATCCACTAGCTTATGCTAAAAACATCTTAAGAAGTCATCTAAAAAGTATGATGATTTACTACCCATGATAGCTATATAGTTTATGGAGACTTCAGTTAATACGACCTCGCATCGCTATATCGGTGCTCAATACTACTACTAAAATATACTTAGCTCATATGTTTTTAAAAACAAACTTATTTCTTTGATTGGAGATAATTACTCAAAACTTTGCTTAAATGCACTCTTGGAATCGATGTTCCCTTTCTTAGTTAATTGTGAAAACATTTTAAACACTTTGGGAGTACATAGTCCCCATATACTTCTTTGAAGAAATGAACTTCAAATCTTTACTCTTTGCTTAACTTAAAACTTAAGCCTTAGAACAAAGGTAAAATGTTTGTGAAAGACTTTTGAAAACTTTAAAGAACTTCTCTTGACTTGCTTCTTAACTTCTAACCTGACTCTTAACTTTCCTTGAATGGAATTATGGATTCAAGGATGGTGATTTGTGATAGTAAAGATCTCATGATGTTTTGGAATGATTTTAGATAGCTAAACATCAGAAAAGATCAAGAAATCACTGTCTGAGGGTAGGTCTGTAACGAGAAGTATTTAAATTTTTGGTTCGAAAACAACTTTTGAGGCAGAATGGTCTATGACAGCTCCGTGGCGCAAAATGATTTTTCCCAAATTTGGGGAGCAGGTCCGTGACATGGAGGCACTGCCCTGATTTGCCCGATGAAATTTCTTCTTCGCTTTCGAGCTCTAAACCCTCTAAATTCCATTGGTTCTTTCCCCAAACACTTAGAATCATCCATACCCTTAATAACATAAGATTTTACTCTAAAACACAACTAAAAATGTCAATCAATCTTAAGAAAATTCCAACAACACCACCCACAAGGATTCAAACCAACTTCATCAAGAATTCAAGGGATTTACTTACAAATCAATATACTTTGCTGAAATTGAGTCAAGTTAGGTGTGTGGGTGAACTAACCCAACGCGATATGGTCTCACGCACCTCGTAGGGATCACCCCTCGATGAAATCCACGAGCCTAGCTTCAAGAACTTGACGATTCCTTGCTCCTTCTCCTTTTTCTCCTCTTCTTTTCTCTTCTCTCAAAACCCTAACTTGTTTCTCAAAAGCGTAAATTGAATCCAATCAGTTTAGACCCCAACTTAGTTACCAAAAATGATATTGATTAAATGGGTGGTTAAAATACCATAATGCCCTTTTAAAATCCGAATTGGACTTTCCTTATTTGAACATCCCAACTTCCAATGGGCATTAGTCACTCATACAAACTCGGCGGTGTTGGAAAGCTTATTCCAAGATATTTCCTAGGATATTTGGAAACACACCTAACACATCCTTAGCTTGGAGTAATAGTCGGTTGAGTTTGACCAAAAACTCAAACTTAACTTAACCAATTTTCCAGATTTTTTTATTATTTTCAAAAATCACTCTTTCTAATTCTAGCTCTTTCTAGTTCTTTCAATTTACGTGATGTTACAATATTTGTCCCTTGGGAACATTCATCCTCGAATGAGATTACTCTTAGTAGGTTAAGGAAGTAACATTTAACATTCAGCTGAAACTACCAACAAGCAACGCAATTACAACATGCCAACTTATAAATAAATACCAAGAAAAGGATTAGTACCTTTATTTGGAACTTCTCTAGTTTCGAAGAGATGTGAATATATCTTCTTCATATTTTCCTCAGCTCCCTAAGTAGCTTCCTCAACAAATTGGTTCCTCCAAAGGACTATGACTGATACTACCTCTTTTGTTCTCAACTTGCGAACTTGGCGATCTAGAATCTGAATAGGATCTCCTCGTAAGACAAGCTATCCTTGATCCCAATATCTTTAGTTGGTATGATCAATAGATGATCGCCCATACACTTTTCCAACATGGAGATATGGAACACCGGATGAACTGCTACTAATTTATATGGTAGCTTTAACTCATAAGTTACATTACCTACCCTTTTCGATATTCTATAAGGGCCAATATACCGAGGACTAAGTTTCCCCTTCAAACCAAATCGCAAAACACCCTTCATGGGTGAAATTTTAAGATATACCCAAACATCTACCTCAAACTCTAACCCTCTTCTCCTAACATCAGTGTAGGATTTCTGACGACTCTAGGCTGTTTGCAATCTCTCTTGAACAACTTTCACTTTTTCCATAGCTTGACGAACTAAGTCTGGTCCTATTAGCCCAGCTTCACCAACTTCAAACCATCTAATAGGATATCTACATCTTCTCCCATAAATATCTTTGTAAGGAGCCATCTGGATGCTAGAGTGGTAACTATTGTTGTAAGAAAACTCTATGAGAGGTAGGTGATCATCCCAATTCCCCTTGAAGTTAATCATACAATCTACCTTGATACCTCAAAACGCCATCTCCCCCTTGTTCAAAAGCCATCACTTTTTGCTTATGAACACGTGCCTTTCATTCAAGTAATAAAGGATCTTGTTCTTGCTTCTCTTTTACTTCTGACACTAATGATGATTCAACCCCATTAATTACCACTACTCTTCCTTTTGTGGAATCCATTAGTCGAACTCCTAGTTGTGGAAGTCTATGCACCTCATTTGCTAACTCTTTCTTATCTTCCTCAAAATGGATGATACTTTTCATAGATTATCTACTCAAGGCATCAACAACAACATTAGCCTTACCTGGGTGATAAAGAATACTTATGTCATAATCTTTGAGTAACTCTAACCACCTTCTCTACCTGAGATTAAACTCTTTCTGAATAAACACATACTGAAGATTCTTGTGATCGGTGAACACATATACATGAATACCATAAAGATAATGACACCATTGTTTCAAAATAAATACTACATAAGCCAACTCTAAATCAAGGGTTGAGTAATTCTTCTCATAAACTTTCAACTACCTGTAGGCATAAGCTATAACTTTGTCATTCTACATTAACATACAACTCAAACCAACTCTAGACGAATCACAATAGACAACAAAGCCTTGTGTACCTCTGGTGATGTCAAAATTGAGGCAGTAGTCAACCTCTTTTTCAATTCCTGAAAGCTTTTCTCACAAGCTTTAGACCATTGAAACTTCACTGTCTTCGGAGTTAACTTGGTCACAGGGGATAAAATAGATGATAACCCGTCCACGTACCTTCAATAATAGCCAGCCAAACCCAAGAAACTCCTAATATCAATTAGAGATGTGAGTCTAGGCCAATTCTGCATTACCTCTAATTTCTGAGTATCAACTTTAATACCCTCTCCATACACGATGTGGCCTAAGAATGCCACAGACCCAAGACAAAAATCACACTTAGAGAACTTGGCATATAACTCTCCATCCTTTAAAGTTTGGAGAACTATTCTTAGATGACTAGCATGATCTTCTTCATTCCTGAATAGATTAGTATATCATCAATGAAGACGATAAGAAACATAACTAAATAAGGTTTGAAAACTCTATTCATAAGGTCCATGAATGATGTAGGCGCATTGGTCAAACCAAAGGACATGACCAGAAACTCATAATGACCATAACAAGTCCTGAATGTTTTCTTTAGAATATCACATTCCCTCACTCTTAACTGATGGTAGCTTGATTTGAGGTCTATCTTAGATAAATAAGTAGCACCCTGAAGCTAATCGGAGAGATCATCAATTCTCAGAAGAGAAATGCTTATTCTTGATGGTAACATTGTTCAATAGGCAATAATCTATACACATCCTAAGGGAACCATCTTTCTTTCTCACAAACAAGATCGAAGCACCCCAAGGTGAGACACTTGGTCAAATAAAGCCCTTATTGAGGAGATCTTTCAACTGCTCCTTCAACTCTTTTAACTTTGCTGGTGCCATTCTATATAGAGGATTAGATAAAGGATGAGTATGTGGAAGAATGTCTACACCAAAGTCTATTTCTCTCTCAGGAGGGACTCCGGGATGATCATCTAGAAAGACTTCTGGAAACTTGAGCCCATACTCTTGGACAGTCATGTTACCCTGCGTTAAGTTCATAAATTCCTGGGTCCTTGCTTCTCTCAACTCTATGGGGAAAAACCTATCGAAAAAGGTTTTGGTGAAACAATCCCAAGTAATAGGAGCTGTATCTGTAACGCTGTTCTCCTTCCACTGAGTATATTAGATATGAGCCACATCCTTCAATTGGTAAGATGTTCACTCAACCCGATCATTCCCAGTTACCTACATCACTTCAAAGATCTTCTTGATCTTATCCAAGAAATTTTAGGGATCCTCACTAGCCTGCGATCCTAAGAACTCAGGCAGATTCATCCTAACAAAGTCACGGACCCTTACTACTGCTGATCCACCATTTGCATTCACAGGAGCTTGAACCCGCTAATTATTCTGGTTGGCCACACTCTGAGCCAACATTTGAATAGCGTTTTTGAACTCTGCATTCGACACTTCTTCATCAAGGACTGGAGGAGCTACGTTTGTGTTCCTGGTAATTGCATTTCTGGCATTAACTCTAAGAGGAAGCATGATCACTGAAATGTAGAATGTTGAATTAGAATGAAATTTAGATCATACCTTACGCACGATAAGAGTAATAAGAAAATGAAGATTTCCTAAAACACTTTGTAGCCTCCCCCTCATTAGATTGGTGCACTTCACACCCATGAAAAGGACTCTACTTAGTGCGGATTTTCAGAAATCCTAGGACACTTAAACCTAAGGCTCTGATACCAAGTTTGTCACACCCTAAGACTACCCCCGAGCCGCGGACACGGGACCTAGATTCACAAGTGACCCCAAGCTAACCCTACTGGCATAATCAAAATCATACTAAAGATAATAAACTAATGCGGAAGCTAAATCATAAATAAAAATGAAATGATGGGGAATACCCATATACTATAACTGAGATAACTGAAAACTAATGAGTTTAATACAAAGAAGATATTAACTCAATACTAAGATGAATCTATCTATGTCTGAAAATAACCTCTAATTGACTAGAAATGCTAGGACATGCCCCAGCTATGTCTAGCAAAACTGAAACTAAAGGACTAAAATTAATATTGAAAAGAGACTAATGACTATTGTCCTCAGAGAATGAGGATTCACCATTGATTCTGCTAAACTGGAGATCGGGAACCGATCTAAACATGATCTGAATGCTAAGAACATGAACCTACATCACGAGAAGATGTAGTGCACGTATGCGTTAGTACTTGAAAGGTACTGAGCAAGCAGAATAGAATACAACAGAAATAACATATAACTGAATAAAGCAAAATAAGCAATGATATAATCTTAATAGGATATAGATACTAAATGCTGAGTAACTGAATGCAGTGACGAATTTATAACATGTTAAAATTGAATACTGACTATACTGATAAATGGTCAATCCAATAGAATCTGGCTAAACTGTGCGAGCTACTAATAATCGATAATATAACCATATGAGCTAAATGTGGATTCCGATGTATATTCCCCATCGAGAGGACCCAATATACCTAGCCAGAGGTATAGAGGCATGCTGGCGTGATCACTGAAATAATGCCCATAGAGGGGACTTACAACCTTCGTGGCTAATAGTTCTAGCACAATTTGGGTACGCTGAACCCTAATCCAACTTAGTATTATGCTACTCCCAATGGATAAATTCATTAACATATTATGATTGAATTTTTGTAAGTTACTGGATAGCTCGAACTGAACATGCAAACTGAAAATGCAACAATTAAATTGATATTGATACATTAATAATTGAGGCATGTATAACTGAAGAACTGAAATATCTTACCTAGCATGTGTAATTCAAGCACTAAAGAAATACATAGCTAGGGTTCTAAAATTAATGGAGAAACGATGTAATGACATGATAATCTGATTTGGAGCATGTTAATAACTAATTCATGATGATCTGCTGTAATTCTAGAAACCCTAGGTCTATTCATAATAAGGGAATCAAGAAACTGACTGAATTTTAGGGACCTAATGGGTGAAAGGAACCCATTAGTGGAATCCCACATACCTGGTGACGAATTTCACGAAGGAATCCTTTGATTTCTGGGCTGGAACTAAAGAAAACTTAATGCATTTTTGAACTAGGGTTCTTCACTTGTTTCTCCTCTTAACGTTCTAATTTTCTAAGTTTGGATTAATGATTTGACTAAGGTAAGTTCTAGTTATGTTTCTAGGCTTAAACTAACTAAAACCTCATAATTTAGTGTCTAAAAGACGTAGCTTAGTGGTCCAACTAAATAGGAAAAGGACCAAAACAACCCTAACTTAATTCTTGCGAAGCCCCTCCATGGAAGGAATGACGATCCGTCGTTTGATCTACCGGCCGTCGCTTGGGTCCGTCGGTCAAGTTTGTCCAGCAGGTCTTCACTAAAGCGAGCATAACTTTTTACTCGGAGGTCAGATTTTAGCAAACTTGGTGTCGTTGGAAAGAGGATTCAATTATTTATCATAAAACAGATCATGGGATACATAATTAATTTTTTGTTAAGAGTTATGACCATTTGAAGTTGACCCAATCAATAATTTTCCTCTAACAGGTTGTTGACCCTCATCTATGGTAAGACCTACGGACTGTGCATTGAACAACGATCTATGCTAGTCGACCGTAGTTTGTGTCATAGGATGGGTAAATGAGTCTTGATCCACGTACACAGACCACAGACCGTGGTCTGACCTACAGACTGTGGGTCTGTCCGTGGGTCGAGACTTAGCCTATTTTCTGAGCTGGGTTTGGGGAGGGGTTACAGTGGTGAACCATGGACCACCAGCACGGGCCGTGGTTTGACCTATGATCCGTGGATGACAACCGTGGGTTGAACCTGCAACTTCTCAAAATCTGCATTTTGGTCTATCTAGGATACGGGGTGTTACAACAGTTGTGTGAAGGTCCTGGAAGATTGGAATTTGGTGAATCCTATAAAATTTTCCTATGGACCAATATGATGTTCTGTAGAAGGTTTTAAAGCCCGTAGGAATTGGTCGTAGAAGAGGTTCTAGACTTGGTAAAAAGTATGTTTGACTTTGAGTTCTACTGCTGGTGTCTATGGCTCGTAGAAAGACCTACAAACTATAGGAACTATTTGTGGAAACTAATTGAATAATTAGACCACAAGTACTTGATCTACGGATGACCATGATGGTCCGTAGAAATTCATACAGACCATAGCTCGGTCGTAGAACCCCTCTGGCAACTTTTAACTTAGGGTCATTTGGTTATTTTCCTACCCTTTTAACTCCTAAACTACGTCATTTTGACCCTATAACTAATTTTAATCTTAGAAATCTACCGATCCCCTCTTATTCTGTCAAACTCAAAAATATCTATCAAGATTTTCTCTCCAAATCCTCTCCAAGGCTTCCAAAAGGATTTCTAGGGTTCTTCAAGCTTCAAGGTCTCTTACTAAATTTCTAGGGTTGTGATTTATGAAGGTTTGTGAGAAGTTCATCAATGGTTTCTCTTTCATCCATTGGGTCCCAAATATTATTCCAAATCACGTTATGATTTCAATAAAAATTCTAGGGTTTTGCATGTTTCTTAATGGGTTCAATTAGTTATGACTAAATTCAATCTATATGATCTTATTATGCAAGAATTGAGTTGTATTGCATTCTTTTGAGTAATTTCATATGAATATGTGCTAATAGAGTGATCAAGAATTATGCTTTGAGATTATGTATGTAACATTGAATTCAAAAATTTGTGAATTAACTATGATTTAGGGATGCTTTTTCAAGAACCCATTCATGCATGTGCGTTTGATTATGAAATTGAGTCTTGATGGCATGAATGCTTTGTAAATTGAAACTGTTAAGCCTAAAGGATACTTTCAAATAGAGTTTCAAAGCATTGTTAATGAATTAGGTTTCTTCCAACTAAAGTATTCTTGATATGAACATATGATCATGATTTACATTCTTTGATAAGCATCTTATGAAAAAGTTATGAAATCATGATATTTATGGAGCTAATCTTAAGTATAATGCATTAAATTTTGTGGGGAGTTGTACTTAGAACTGTGCGGACTAGTGACGATTACTCATGTTCTATACACTACGTAACACCGTAGGTATAGGTCGAGTGTTCAAAGAACTTAGGGAGAATAGAGGAAAGTACCTAGTCTCCAAATACTTTTGGTCTTGAGAGGGACTCATGGTGTGTACCCAAGTGATATACCACAAGTTTACAGTATTTTTGATGCGTTTCACTTAGAGTTTGTGTGTGTCTTGAGCTATTTTGTTATTAGAAATAATGGTTTTATGTATTTCTTGCAGGAAATGAGTTCGGGTGAGGTTGATTGAGATAAGAGCTAAAAATTTGCAGAAGTAGCCAGTGACGGAGCAACCATGGACCGTCGGTCCTATGACAGGCCGTAGGTGAAGTGGTGTAGATGAAGTTCAGGGAAATCTGACCAAGTGTGGAACCACAGAAGCAATGACGGACCATAGGTCAAGTGACAACCCATCCTGCACATCCGTCGATGAGATCAGAGAGTTTGATATTCCAGTACTTGAACCACGGAGGTGACCTACGGACCGTAGATCAACCCACGGCCCATAGGTCATCTCATCAGTTGAAACCACGTCCTAAATTGATCTTCTTTATTTTCCTTTCCTAGTTGGTTTAGGTTTTGTTTTCTATAAATATTAGTTGTTATTCCCATTTTTAGGGGTTAGATATTATTGTAGACTTTTGGTTTTGGCCTTTTGGAATTATTTTGCAAACTTTAAGAAATCTAATTTCCGAAAGTTGGTTTATTCAATTGCACTTTGATTTTCAATTTGAGATTTTGGTTTTCATCTATTCTAATTGTAAGTTCATGATTTCTTCTAACCTAACTATGAATTGTGAACTCTCAAGCATGTGTAGCTAAATCCACAACTAGAGTTGTGGGAACTATGAGCAATTAATAAATTATGAATAATAATACAGTAATTCTTGAATAGTGTTTATGCATGTATTATTAATATTTTTGTTTAGAAGTCTTTCTAGCGGTGTACAATGTTAGAACTCGCCTACTTCTTACTTGCCTTACCAAAGGGCTAATGAATGAGAAAAAGATTAAACAACATAAATTTAGTTAAGGATTTGTTGCTATCTAATAGTTTGACTTTAATCAATTGAGGAAAGGGTGAATAGCCTAAGTTAATTGACACAATGACTAATCTGGGGTAAAGGCAAGGGTTAATAAAGCACACATTCGTAGATATACCAAGTCGCGAGTGAAAGTCCTTACGATTATTACCAATCACTTAGGGATACATAACTTATCGGCCTTGCATGTCAAACAATAGGATAAGATTACTATTATTAGGATTACTACATTTAAAGCTTGTGGGGAACACACATATCCTAGTTTCCATCTTATGTTGATATCTCAAACTGTGAATCTCTCTTACTTGTTACTTATTCATTCAAATCAACAATCTGTTACTTTGTTTACAAAAACCCCCTGTTTACTTTTCTCGAAAATAGTTTGACTAAAGAGATATAATTGTGAGTTAAGTTTAAGTCTAAATCATATTCCTCATGGGATCGACCCCATCCTACAAGTTGGGTTCTTTACTTGATAACGATCGCTTATGCTTATTTAAGAGAGGTGTAATTTGAGCATATCAAATTTGGGCGCCGCTGCTGGGGAATATGACTTTTAGATTAAGTTTAACTACATTATTAAACTTTCATCAAGTATTTCCTGATTTTACATTTTGTTTTATTTTTGTTTTTTACAGGTTTCAACTCTAGTGTATGTCAAGTACACAAAATCAAGGCGAACCCTTGACTCCCTACGATCCTGAATTGAGAAGAACCTTAGGAGAATTAATAATCAAGGGGTACACAACAATCCAATCAGAGAGGGTCTAGGAGATGGAGTTAAATTGCAGCCTCCTAGGGTTGTTAATGTGCCCGCTTAGGTTCATGGTGGTAATATAATAAAAAATGCAGAAAGGGTGCAAAATTCGCCAGCACCGAGGTTTCGGGATAACTACAGGGTTGACTATGATGCAGTTGGATCAGATGGGCCTATTGTTCTTTCGTCTCTACCTCTAGGACATACATTCGTGGTGACCAACAGTCTTATATAGATGCCTACAACAAGAGGGTTGTTTGCTGGGTTGGCTTTGGTAGATCGATAAACTCACATGGCTAAATTGTCAAGTGTCTGTAAGAGTTGTGTAGGATGACTGGAGTTAGATATGGATGTCATAGGTTTTAGAGTATTCCCACTATCATTGACCGGTGATGCTGCTATGTGGTTTTATGAGCTACCATATAATTTGATCTATATATGGGACCAATTGCATAAGGTGGTCATAGCAAGGTATTTTACGGTGTCTAATAAGTTAAACCATAATGATAAACAGATTAATTTCTCAGTACTACCTGGATAGTCACTAAGTAGTTCTTGGAATAGGTTCACTAGGTTCATGAGGAGTGTTCCGAATCACCTCATAGATGATGAGTCATTGAAGGAGTACTTCTACAGAGTACATGATGACAATGGAAGAGCTATGTTAGATACTATTGTCGGAGAATCATATGGTGAGTGCACTTTCGAGGAGATTGGTGAAAAACTTGAGAGGATTTCCTAAAATAATAAAATATGGAGCACTAGAAAGGAAAATACTAGTAAGAGCATGTTTGTTGTCCAAACAACACCGAATAAATCTAATGATGATCTTCATGAAGAGATGGCTCAAATGAGGACAGAACTGGGCTTGGTATTGAAACATATGAGTGGAAATATAGAAAATGTTAATGTAGTAAATTATCTAACTAGAACTCCACCACCACCAGTTGAGGACTGTTACTATGATGAGGATGCGAATTTGGTGAATGATCGACATGGGGTTTCTGAACCAACGCCCAAGGTTCCAAATTGGATAATTGGTTCCAAGGTCAAGGAAACCAAGTTCAGAACTATGGAAACTTAAACCAAGAGGGAAACTATGTCCGAGTTGGGAACTTTAACCATGATAACAACTACAACTGAAACTATGGCAACATGAATGAGAGAGTTGGGCCTTATGTTCCACATGGTAATAGAGAATTTGGTAATAGTGAGGGTGGTAATAGTATGACTCGCATTGAAGATATGATGCAAAAGATGATGAAGAGGTTTGATGCGACATATGAAAATGTGAAAGAGATGCGTAATTATTTATCTGGGATTGGTCAGAACGTGGATGCCCATGCATTGTCAATAAAGCAACTCGAGCAGCAGTTTAGTCAATTGTCCACTACTATAAACCCACGTCAGTCAGCACACTTCCTAGCAACACCATCCAAAATCAAAAAATGATGGGCATTGTATAACAGTCATCACTAACGGAGAAAAGCAGACCATTGATCCCCCATGCCATTTAAGATTAAGAGAGTGATAGAAAAGGATGAGGATGAGATTGAGGTTACTAAATATCCGAAAGTTGATACAAAAAAGGAAACTGAGGTGACCCAAAAAGTTATTCCCATGCCTAGAACTCCACCTCTGTTTCCACAAAGGTTGGTGAAAAAGACTGAAGAAGGGAAATACCGCAGGTTCATAGCTATGTTGAAGCAATTGTCCATAAATGTCCCATTGATAGATGCTTTGGAACAAATGCTGGGGTATGCTAAATTCATGAAGGACTTGGTGGCCCAAAAGAGAGTTGTCAGTTTTGAGAATGATGAGAGGTTGCAACATTGTAATGCTATTGCTAATAGGTTGCTTGTGCAAAAGAAATATGATCTTGGAGCTTTCACGATTCTTTGTACCATTGGTATGTTGCACTTTGCGAAGGCCTTGTGTGATTTGGGTGCAAGAATTAATTTGATACCATTATCGATTTATAAGAACTTGGGTTTGGGAGCTCCAAAACCGACTGTGATACGTTTACTCATGGCTAATAGAACTGTGAACAGGCCCATTGGAGTGTTGCAAGATGTCCATGCGAAAATAGAGTCATTGATATTTTCGACGGACTTTGTGATCTTAGATTGGTTGATTTTGAGGTTCCCATCATCTTAAGGAGACCATTTCTTTCTACTAGGCGTACGTTGGTTGATATGGAGAGATGGCAGATGAAGTTCCGATTAAACAATGAGGAGGTAACTTTTAACATCTATAGGTCTATGAAGCATGAAAGGGATCTTCAATTGGTATCCGTGGTAAATCACCTTGTGGGGAAAGAATCTGAGGTGTCCATTGAGGAAAGGTTTGGTGTTAATGCACAAGCAGCGGTGATGATAAATTTTGACAGTGATGGTATTGATGAGTATGATGAGCTAGTTGCTGCACTTGATAGGTTCAAGTTTCATTTTAATCCAAAATGGTTGGGATTAGACATGAAGAATCATGGCATCCCAGCTGCAAAACCGTCTATTGATGAACCTCCAAAACTAGAATATAAGGTCATACCATCGCACTTGAGGTATGTATTCCTGGGACAAAATAACGCCTTGCTGTTATTATTGCTGCTGACTTGAGTAAAGGGCAACTAGAGGCTTTGCTATTAGTGTTGAAGAGGTTCAAGAGGGCTATATGATGAACTATTGCAGACATAATTAGGATTCCTCCGGGCATTTGTTCTTACAAAATCCAAATTATGCCAGACAATAAGCCAAGTATTAAGCATCAAAGGAGAATAAATCCCCCTATGCAAGAGGTTGTGAAAAACGAGATCATTAAGTGGTTGGATGCGAGAGTTATATATCCTATTGTCGATAGTAGTTGGGTTTGTCTAGTTCAGTGTGTGCCAAAGAAAAGAGGAATTGCTGGGGTTTCTAATGCAAAAAATGAGCTTGTTCCAATGAGGGTGGTGACTGGTTGGAGAGTGTGTATGGACTACCGCAAGTTAAATCATGGACTGAGAAAAAACATTTCCTAATGTCGTTCATGGATCAGATGTTGGATCGTCTCGCTGGTAAGGGTTGGTATTATTTTCGAGATGGTATTTTGTCTACAATAAAATCTCCATAGCTTTGGAAGACAGAGAAAACCACATTCACTTGTCCATATGGGACCTTCACCTTCAAAATGATGTCATTTGGGTTATGTAATGCTCCAGCCACCTTCTAGTGTTGTGTGATGCCGATATTTTCAAATATGGTTAAGGATACAATAATGGTATTTATGGATGATTTATCTGTGGTAGGTGACTTGTTTGATGACTATTTGACGCATTTGGCTGAGGTACTAAAATGATGTGAAGAGTGATCTTGTGCTCAACTGGGAAAAGTGCCACTTTATGGTGAAAGAGGGTATAGTTTTGGGTCATCGAATTTTGCAAAAAGGTATTGAGGTTGATAGAGCTAAAGTTGAGATAATAGAAAAGCTTCCATCACCCATCTCTGTAAAAGGTATTAGAAGTTTTCTTGGGCATGCGGATTTCTATAAAAGGTTCATAAAAGATTTCTCTAAAATTGCACATCCATTGTGCAAGCTAATTGAGAAAGAGTGTAAGTTTGAATTTGATGATGCTTGTCTGAGAGCATTTAGAGAGTCAAAGGAGAAGCTAACTTCGACATCTATCATTATTTCATTGGATTGGGGACAACCATTTGAAATGATGTGTGATTTAAGTAGGGTGGCGCTTGGTGTAGGGCTAGGACAAAGGCAAGAGAAGAATCTTCATCTGATCTACTATGCCAGCAAAGCTTTAAATGTGGCCCAAAAGAACTATATTGTGACTGAACAGGAACTCATTGCTCTGGTTTCTGCATTCGAGAAATTTAGATCTGACTATCTTGGTACTAAGGTCATAATGCATACTGACTATTTTACATTGAGGTATCTGATGGCTAAAAAGGATGTAAAACCAAGATTAATTAGATGGGTGCTTCTGTTGCAAGAGTTCAATTTTGAGGTAAAAGATAGAAAGTGAACAGAAAATCAGGTTCCTGATCACTTGTCTAGACTAGAGGAGGAAGCTATGATCAAGCTAGAGGATGGAGTTGAGATAAATGATGCATTCCCTGATGAACAGGTATTGCCTGCTTCTTATGATCTTATCCCTTGGTTCGTAGATTTTGCTAACTATTTAGCAAGCGATTTGGTTCCAGCGGACTTGTCATTTAACTAAAGGAAAAAATTTATGTCCGATGAGAAGAAGATCTTTTGGGATGCACCTTACTTGTTTCGTGTTTATGCTGATGGGATTATTCATCGTTGTGTCCCCGAGGTTGAGATGATGAGTATACTAGAGGCATGTCATTCATCACCTGTTGGTGGGAACCATAGTGGTATTCGAACTGCCCATAAGATTTTGCAATGTGGGTATCACCGGGATAAAACTATGCATAAATATCAAGAAGAAAGACTTTTAACATATCGGTAACAACATCGGGAGAACCCTCTTGATCATGTTGAGTTTGAAGTGCATAAAATTTGTTTTTCTTTCAAGCACTTGAACCTGTACCACTAAGAGGAGCTTGCCTATCATCTATTCATTTAGAAGAAAGTGATGGACAATCCCTCATCTTGTGACCACTCCTACCATAACTAAAGAAACCATCCGTACCTACTAAGTATTTACCACCATACTTCCTTCCACACCTAGCACAAGTAGACAAACAAGATCCAACACAATTTCCTCCTTGAGGTTTAGAGTTAGACACCGTATCTTTGTTGAACTTCGACACCGGATTATTAGAGGAACCTTGAATGGACATCTTTGTCGGAATCTAGAATGACCATGTCCTTCAGACCTTGAACCTGAAAAGTCACTATCATCGGTCTTTGCCCTCTTTGACTCCCTTGACATTTCCTTAAGTTTCTCCTATTCAATTTGTTGGGCATGTGTCATCAAACAGAAAATGTCCATTTCCTTAATTAGGATGGTGGTATGAAATTCTTTAATCACCATTCCAAAAACATCGAAAACAAACTTACTCATCGTTGCCCTAGAATTAGCCACTATATTAGGGGCATATTTGGACAATTGTGTGAATTTCAAAGCATACTCCTCCACACTCATATTTCCTTGACGAAGGTTAATAAATTCAAGTATTTTTGCCTCCCTCATATCAAGGGGAAAGAACCTCTCAATAAAAGCAATCTTAAACTTCTCTCAATCAAGATGACCCGCACTAATCGCCCTCTTTTCCATCTATTGGTTGAACCAAACTTGAGCAATACCATTAAGTTGATAGAGGCCAAGTCTTCCTTTACCACCGGCATCGCTCCCATGATCATCAAAAAAATATACATTTCATCAATGAACTCTTGATGATCTTCCTCAACCTTTGAACCATGAAACTCCGGGGGATTCATTCTAGTGAAGTCACTCACTCTAGTTGTCGTCATGCCCACATTTAGGTTCACGGGAACATTAGCCTTTCTATTGTCTTGAGCCACCATAGCTTGAGCTAACACATGAAAAGTGGCTCAAAACTTTGCATTAGTCACTTGTTTAGCCAAAGGGTCGGTCGAAACTTAAGGAGCTTCTTGTTGCATATTCTCACCTACATTTCTTCTAACGTAAGATTTTATAGGGGCCATATCCTAAAAGCATCGGATAAGGATTATGAGAGACATATAAAGTTACACTCTATCGCACAACTTCAGAATGATGAAAGAAGTGGAAGTTTCTAAATATCTTATAGCCTCCTATTCATAAGTGTGGCATGCTTTACACTCATGAACAAGACTTTACTTGACTTGGCTTGTGAGACATCCTAAGACCTTTATAAACATTATGCTTTGAAAGCCAAGTTTGTCATGACCCAAAGCATACCCTAGGTGTAACATGGGGTATAGAACTCTGAAAGGCCCTACACAAGTCACTTAGCATACACATACAAGATAATAGAAATAAAGAATTCAAAAGAAACATTCTCATATCATAAAAGAGTTTGACAAAGCAGAAGTCTAACATAGTCTGAACAAGCTATCTAATACATCAAAAGAAGTGGTTGGGACGTAACTCATACACCACTTAGAAAGTCTGAAAAATGAAATAAAGAAAAGCTATAAAAGTGTCTAGGTTCTCGGAACATGAGGACTCACTAATCTTCAAATAAAAAAGGGAGATCAACTAGCCACAAGTATGTGAGGTAGGAGCATCAGACCCTTTATTATTGAAAAATATAAGCACAAGCATGCATTAGTACATGAAATGTACTAAGTATGATAGCAATGCATAAACGATATGAAATCATGCTAAAAGAACTTCATATGACATGCATTGACCAAGCTAAAGCATAAGACAAGAGGTTAAAACACAAGTTATAATCATGGTCAATGCAAGCTTAACATATTAAAACCCTTTGTGAGATACTTTGATAGTAACCTAGTTACATACTGTGGTATGTTTACCATTAACCGACATATACCATGTGAGCTAGAACATTGAATCTTGTGTCTATTCCACACCAGGAAGAGATGTTCTGCCAAGGTAAGGACCATAAACTTCTAGCTTACGTGGATCCACTAGCTAAGACATCCTATGGGGGCGCGTAGTTACAGACATGAATATTGATACTATAGACCCGACCTCTACTAATGAGAGGGCCTCCATCTCAATATCCTCTCGGTACTAAGTAAATCCCACCGAATAGTCACTAATCCTATTCATTTCATCATCTCTGGACATGCATAATTAAGCTACTAATCCAAGATAAAGTCATTTAGAATAGCTCTTTAAATCTTGATTAAACTTAGGTGAGAAAACCTTTCAACCTTAGGAATACTAATGTGAGAATATTTTTCATAATTTCATGAATACTTTCATCTAAAATCACCCTCAAGTCATTTACATCAATCTCATAAAAATGTGCATATCTTTATATATTTATATTTCACATTTCATAAGCTTCACAATGAATTCAAACTCAAAAATCATGGATCATGCATGGGTTCGTATGAATTCAACTCAAAATCATTTAAATACTTCAATTCATGCATTAGAAGATAGAAAGTAACTAATTGAATCATAATAGAAAAGAACTTATGAAGATAGACTAAAATTCTAACTTTGAATTAAGAATTAAACTTTTAGAATTTGGATATTTGGGGACCCAATGGAGGAAATAACTCCATAGGTGAATACTAACATACCTTAATGGTCAAAGCCAAAAAGCTATGGTGAATTGGAGACCTTGAAGTGTAACCCTAGCTTCTTCTTCGTTAGCTTAAGATAGAAATTTAAGGGAAGAGCTTGGAAAAAAATTGGGATTTAGGAGAATGGTCTTAGAATTGGCAGTTTTAGGACTTAAAATACATGTATAGGACTTAGAATAGGGGTAAAAACGACATAGATTATGTATTAGACACTTAAGAAAAACACCCAAAATCCCCTGAGAAATTAACTGTCGAACAGGTCTATGAGTGTGACCCTATAGTCCGTACTGGTCAACCATAGACAGGACGCCTAGTTTAAAGCAAACTTTTGACGAGATTGGTCTACGTCCCGTAGAACCTTCTACTGTCCGTAGACCCCAACTATAGAACTCAACTTTGACCTTAATATTTCACTAAGTCTGGGACCTTTAGACAAGCCCTACCTATGACCCATAATGCATTTAACAGACCCTCTTGGTTGACCGTAGAACAGTTTCCCAATAATTCAACCGGCTTTCTACAGATGCCTTCTATGGTCCATAGAAGCTTTTATTGCCCATAGACTGGACCTGTAGAACCCAAACAGTAGCCACAAAAATGTTTTCTTTTTCTTTTTCAAAAATCCGAGTTGTTACACAATGAGAACTAAAGGATGATGTTATCAAGTGGTATTGAAATCACGTGAGAAGGGGGTAGTCCTAAAATATTAATTAAGTCAAGCATGATTGAATAATTCCTTTAAATTGGTAATATGACTTGGATACGTTAAAGTGAAGGAAAGCAATTGTGATAACTGTTAAATTAGATATTAGGCCTAACTCACACCCTAAAAGTTAGCTCAAAGGGAGTAGGATTTCCCAAGCCTTATAAGGAGTCCACCCATCTCATTAACCACCAATGTGGGACTTTTGGCTTTAACACCCCCACCTCACGCCTAGTGCTCAATATCTGGTGCATGGGCAATTTTGGGCATTTTTTGACCCACCTCAGGCCCAGTGCTTAGACTTTGGTGCATGGGTATTTTTTGGGTAATTTTTTATTTTTTGGGCCCCAACATTGTGTGAGATGGGCTCTGCTCTATATGTTAAATTAGGTCTTAGGCCTAACTCACACCCCATAAACTAGCTCAAAGGGAGGAGGATTGCCCAAGCCTTATAAGGAATCCACCCATCTCATTAACGACCAATGTGAGACTTTTGGCTTTAACAGTAACTACATAGTTACTTAGAGTTACACTTTAATTTGTCTCTTGTATGTAATATGAGTTGTATATCATGTTGATTGACCTTCATACATAGCCTGAGTTTTGTTATTATTGATCTAATGATGCTTGCTGAATAAGCATGTGAACTGTTAAACTACCTATTATGACTAATGTTTATAATTATGCACTTCTGATTTATTTTGTGCTTATTGTGTTGTCCTGAGAGATAACTGGAACAGTGAGCATACTGAGTTATGTTGTTATGGTTAGAATACATCCATTATTTTGACGATGAGTGGCTTCAGTCTGATGTAAGCTTATGGACAAACAATTGTGTGTGTATGTTCGATCTGATATTACACTAGTATGATATTTTATTTTATTTTTGTGATGGATATATATACTGTCATGATGATGAGAGACTCATGTCGGATGTGGGCTTATGAACAAGTAATTGTGTGTGGAATCGGGTACCACATAGATATTGTGCATGGACACCTAAGGTCATGACTAGATAGACAAGATCAAAGACCAAATAGCATGTGTGAACAAATAAGTGATTGTGTGAGTGGCCAATGACACGGATGAGATACATAGATTGTACCACTTTGAGGTCAGTGGGGATATTATTATCCTGATGGCGTTACTGTTGATTGATTGCAGATCTTGTAACTGTGTGGAATTCCACCAATGATATGTTTTTCAGCATTGGTTGCCTGTAATGGCTCATGGATAACTGTTATTACTTATTGAAGAATAAAGTTCAATAAACCCCTAAGAAGAAGTGAAGAATTTAGAACTTGTTCCTCTAGTAGAATTGGAAACTGCAATGAAGAAGTAGTTTTGTGAGGACTTTGGGATTATTACACCATCCAATTTTATAAGGAACTGGAGTTCAAGATTTGAAAATATTATTTAAGCACATGGAATTAACTTGGAATTAGGAGAAAGATCCCAACGCGTGAAGAAGATGTAAAGCAAGTTAAATTAGAACTGAATTCATAAAAAGACTTGAACTAATTCACGTGTTTGGATTGGAGAACTACAGGACGTCTATTTACTCCTATATAAGCAACACGACATAAATATTTGGAGTTTGACCACACAAAGAGAGAAGCGTCAAAGTGACAGAGTCATTACAAAGAGTCTCGAAGAAGAAGCTATTTCTACGATGAAAAACAATATTCCTATCAAGTTTTATCTATATTGTTCTTGAATTGTAATAGTTAGTTTCTTAGAGTGGTTCCAAAACAAGATCTTCATTACTTCGTAGATGAGTGTAATATGTGTTGTATTTGTAAGGAACTTCATTGAAGGGGAAGAGTCATTGAAGAGAAGAGTTAAGAGGGCACAAGTTGGGAGTACTATTCCTTAGGTGTTACAAGGGTGATTGTAAATCTTAAAATTTCTCGAGTTTAGTGGAGATAGTTTGAAAAAAATCCTACAGAGGAGGATCGTAGTTTCTGTGTCCCTTGAGCAAGTAGTATTCCATGCTAAATACTTGCGTTGATTTTACTTTGTTTTGTAAGTTATCTTCTTGCACAGTTACTCAAAGAACCTGATCATTTGAATACATAGGTCGCAACAAAGTAACACTAGTCAAGTCGATCTCACCATTGACTGATATAATATTTTGATCGAATATAATATACTAATTTCTTACCTCCAATTGTCATACTGCTTTCCATCTTAAACATGTCAACAACGTTGAGGTACATATAATTTCTGAACCTAAGCGAGTTCCGTCCATGCAAATATTTGTATCCACAATAGTAACACCACCCACACGATTATTCTTTCTTCTTTTTTATTTTTGTTCATCACATTGTAAACGATAACACGATATATGAGCCATCTATGCATAGAGCTAAGAATACCTACCCAATCTTAATTCTTACATCGCCACAAGAAAAGTATTAATAAAACTGGGATTATTCAACTGTACATCCCCCATATCTAACCCCATACAAAAATGTGGTAGTAATTTTTGCAAGCTGCATGATCGAGTCACTGAGGTTTCCACCCATTCAAGTGCACACAAAATTGATACAGATATTGATGTAATCAATCCCAACTAATTTGTGATTAAACTATAGTTGACTGTGATTGACATATATTAGTCACCGTACGCCTTCCCCATCAGACTATTACGTAAATAACTAGCCTTTTCCTCAACAAATCATCATATCAATCGATCTTTTGATTAAGTAGGATCTGTCTGTAATAGTTGTAGTTGTCCTGCAGTTGCGAAATAACTGACCAGTTGCTTTAACTGATTGAGTCCATCTTTCTATATACTACATACAGATAGTAGCTGGACACTTGGTAGCTCGTCCAAGGAAGCTTGCTAATAACTTCCCTTACATGATGAGTAGTATTTTCAGATTCACCTGGATTAGATTTGAATAATTAAGTTACTTGAAATCATTTACAATTTATTATCTATGGTCAACTTACATAATACCTTTTGCGTTTGCTCTTCAAAGCTGTAGAAGAGGAAGGATTACTGTGCCAGTTCCTTTTCCTTTGGTTGATAAACCAATTATTTATCTGCTTTAGTTGAAGACCAGTCTCTTGTACCAGTTTTGCCTTATCTTCCTCCTGCAAGAGAAAAAAGGATGCTATTTAGTACGTCCACAGTTCAATTAACTCAGCGTGGAAGACTGGATTGGCAACTAAAAGCTTACAGTGGGGTATGGCCACTTTGAATGTGATTGCCACCAAGCTTTCAAGACAGAGGTAGTATCGCCGGGGAGTTTTCCTGCCCTTCTCTTTCGAAGAATTTCCTCTCTAATATCCACTAGTTTTTCCTTGTAACCCTATTATGATTTAAAGGAGTTGGATGAGTTACGTTGAACACAGTTACATAGAACAATATAGCTCCTTTACCTGTTTCAACTCGTGCTTTAACTCCTGCCTCACACGCTCCATCAATGATCTCTCACTCTCTGTTGGGATCAAAGGACCAAAGCCCATGCTATCATGACCATCTAAACTTCCCTCAAACAAATTGGCATCACTATCCACCTGTTCATCTTCACCATCAGACATTGTAGTACCTGTACCTTCTCCTAGAGAAACTCCTGCATAAGCAACACACACATGTAGAAACAATATATCTTTAGTAAATGGCTAAAACGTTTTATACAGTTTTTACAGTGTATCAAGGTAACGTAACCAGGTTAGCCCGGAAAAGATACAAAGAAGAGATAACAGTGATAAACTTAACAGGAAGCAATTTCAACTTCCCCAAACGAAAAAGAAAACAAGAAGAGACACATGAAAAGTTAATTTTTTTTAGATATCATGCACAAGTCATTTGATTTAGAAATGTTTATGATCTTTGAGAAAAGAATTAAGTGTATTCTACTATATTGAACAGGGGATACACACATAGAGAAAATCATATATTTTTCCATTCATTAGTTTTTATCAGCAACCTCAAACCACAAGTAAGTATCAAACCAAATAGGTGGAAAAAAATTAATGCCTTCAAAGAGAAACAAGTCCAATTGACTATAGAGAAAATGCACTTTTTACTTTTCTTCCTCAACTGTATGACAGGCATGAGAAGGTTAACAAAATGCATTTCGATAAATAGTCATATTTGTAGCTTAAAACATCACCGAGAGAAGACTCAAAGAGCTCAATAGTTTAACTCAATGTGATGATCATTTGCTACCATGTTTTCATGCTTGCAATTCCCAAGACCAACCACAAACCTTAGAACTGTCTAGTTTGATGATACTTCTAACAGATTCGCCACATATATGTTTAAGAACTTGCCCGATATAATGGAAAAATAGTTTCTACCACTGAAATCAAATGTTAAAATTTGAACAAATGACATGAAACTCTATCGTACAGTTGTTCTGTTCTAAAAGGGCATGCTCAAAAAAGATAACAGACCTATTTAAGTGAGTTATGAATATCAGGCAAATCATTACACAAATCTCTCCATCTCTACCTTGGACTTATATATGCGAGACATTTATGCAGGTTAAAGTGACCTAACTTAGTTCAAGAGAGCAAATAGCAACATAGAGATTATAACAGAGAGATAAGAGAATGAAGTCTGATCTGAGATTATATGAAGGTTTCATTGTAATAGTATTGAATCCAATAAGAAGAATAAAAATAAAATTATATTCAGGTTGGATTGCAAAGGAACCGAATCCATTAGATGCAATTGTTATTTCTTGAATTAGATTGGGAATGAATGCAATATCACTTTCACAGTCCAAACATATTTTCAGAAAATATTAAATCAACAAAAGAAAATCACAAAAGTCACTGTAAATTGTAATCATAAATATGTCTCAAAATGAATAATGGATTACCAGTTAAGCTCTGCAACGACTGCTCGATTTCCCAGCAAGCCATAACTGCTTCCATTGCATGAACACGAACATGTTGTTGTAGTTGTTCTTTAAAAGAACAAAGCAACAGGACATAATGTGTCTACAAAACAAATTGAGAGTAAGAATAAGCTCTAGCACCAAGCAATTTTGAGATCAGTTTGTGAATAAGAGATATCTCCCTAAGAGCAAGATGAAGCTAGTATAAACATCAAGGGAATATTTGCTTTAGAGTTATTATTTTGTTTCTTTTTATTCCACACCATTTGAAGAAACACATGAGTTCTAGGTACTTAGGCAACACTTTTTATTCAATAACAAACTGTGTCACTTGGGCAAAATATAATACTGCAGAACTGAGATACAGCGCAATAAATGGTGTGAGTTCATTAATTAAGTAGACTATAATTAGATGGAAACTTTTTAAGGTGAAACTTAACATCTGATCTTGGTTTTATCAACCTTCTAATAAGTTGAAACTACTTTATGACAAGTCTCTCAATGAGATATAAGTACAAATAGAAAATATTACTTCTTCCATTATAATCAGGACATAAGGTCTAACGGTAGCAGTCTGCAATAATTAGTGGCCCCATTCACCTAATCTGACATAAGTTCTTCTCTTGCATATACATATACATAGTCAAATTGTTAAGATACCACTTGAGATTCCTGGAATTATCACTTGAGCAATGAAAAGAGCTTGAAATTCCTGCTCTGGGATGACATGATATATCTTTTCTGCCTAAGATGTTGATGCCTCACTAAATTTTCTGTTTTGTGGCTAGTAATTTCCAAAAAGAAATTTTGAATCTCCTCTAAGAAGATAAGTAGGAGCCACACAAATTGATGAGCCGACAAGTCTTGACATTTAATTCAGTTGTCCTATTATTTAAAGGACCATATGAGCTAAGACAATTGTGGTATATATATCATCTTCAACCAAATCGTTGATTAAATATATGCAAGGACGGCAAAGATAATACGAGTAATACTTAAATTCGGAACTCTCTCCATATGGTATCAAATTCTTAAAATCAACCTACAGTCACAGCAACATGATTTCTTGACTGAAATTTTGAACGTACATCTATTTTTAATTGTTTTGGGTTTTCCAGAACTACCACTAAAGATGGATGAAAACATTAATTTAGACAGAGGATTTGACAAACAAGGCTCAGACAATCCCCTCCTAATTCACTCAATCCATGAAGCAAGCAGAATCAAATCCTGAAAGAGTACACAAACTTTTTGGAATCCGTGAAATTTCAAACCTAATACTCATATAAAATCTATTGAAGGCAATTGAATATATCCTAAAATAAAAGGAAAAGAAAGAAGAAGAAAAAGCTTACCAAAAACTGATCAAGTTCCTTATCATCAGCAAGATTCCCATGTCCAAGGCCGGAATATTTGCCTACTACTTGCTGCGACTGTGCCAGCTGTGCATCAATCCTTGGCAACTGATCTACAGGCGTTGCTATTCGTAAGCACGCCACATGGGTAGACAACAACTGCTCAACCAATGGATGTGCCAGAATTTCAGCTTTATACCCCGCATTTTGCCAATTCACGACTTCACTCTCACCAAACTCGTCCTTATTCAAATCGGAATCATTGGATGGCTGAACATCACTTATATTACTCTGTAAAATCGATCTTGATAACCACTGGTTTGAGTTGGACTGCAAATTCTCCCCAGCGCCGGCAACAGTATATTGACTTTGTGGTAAAAGTATTTCCCTGTTAAGCCACGTCGGCGGTTGCTGGTGCTCTAGCGGTTTGACGTCGGACGATGACTGTTCCGGTAAACTAGTTCTCAAAATTTGTGAATTTTCATCCGGCATATCCATTTCTTGTGACAATGAACAATTTTATAAAACACACAATTTCACAACGTATTTCATTACTTATCAGAAAGTGTCTGAAACTCTACATATAAATTGTCAGAAACTCATCAATCAATTAAACCCGGAATAAAATAGTAGAGATGATAAGAACTTGAACTGTTTGGATTTCAGAAAGTGCAACGAGAGAGAATTAATAGCAACAGAGGGCACGCACAGGAAGCATATGAAGTTTTTGTAGATAGAGCTTAGAGCAAAGGGGAGAAAGAAAACTACGAGAGAGAGATAAAAAGAGGAAGCTTCGGTGCTAGTGTCAATATATTCCGGTGAAGGGAAAACTATAAATCAGTGGTCCCTAAATGTTGGACTTGGGATTGAGGGTAAAACAAAGTGGTTGGTTTAGTCGTTGGATGTAAACAAGAGTATGCACGCCTCTTGCTTTCTCTACCTCTCTATATTAACACATGTTTGAATTGTTTTTTATATTTGTCCTTTTCTTTAATAAATATTGATATTTTCTAAACGATAAATTGTACTCTCTCCATCTTATTTTATGTGAGATAGTTTGATTTGACATCAAATTTAAGAAAAAAGAAAGACTTTTAAAACTTGTGATAAAAAATGAATGATAGAAATTTGTGTGACGGTAAATTATTTCATTAAGGGTAAAATAGACATTTTATAGTTAAGTTGTTAGTTAATACAAAAATCTGTCACTTTTTTTGCACTTACTAAAAAACAAAGTAAATCATATAAATTAGGACAGAGGGAGTACTATTATTTACAAAGTTATTTTTATGATTTCACAAAAGATAATAGTGAAAACTAAAAAGTATGATTTAAATTATGTCTTTAAATATTTTTTTTCTTAATAAGTGTATTCCCTCACAAATTCACCTAATATAAAATAGAGTGAGTATTTATGATTTCACAAAGAATAATAGTTTTTGTATTGTTTGAATTAAGTGCTTCAATGTTTTTCTTAATAAGAGTGCATTGCCTCAAAAATTCAATTAATATGAAATAGAGCGAATATTTTTCCATGCATATTTATTTATTTCATTTTCTGTTTAACCTTTTCGGCTCGCTAAATGAACATGCATTCTTTCCCTATAAACCAATTCAAATCAATTAAAAAGTTAAATATTATTTGGATTTGGATCAATTTGGTTTTTACATTTTAAAAAATTCTTAATATTTAATTTAATTTTAATTTTGATTTTGTCTAAAAATTAATTCAAAAAATAATTGATACAAATAGACAAATTATATACATTTTTTATGAATAATTTTTAAATATTTTCATCAAAAATTTATTTATAAAAATATAAAAAAAGTCCAAACCAAAAGTCTAGCAGAATGCCAAATCGAAACCAAGTCCAAGATCAACAAAAATTAACAAAACAACATAATTTTTAATTTTTTTTCTTCTTATTGTTGGATAAAAATCAAAACTCCTCTTACAAGTTTGTAGGACCATAACAAGTGGATCATGGGTAGTATGGTGATCCTTCGTTTCAACCTTATTTTTTAATTTAATTTTTGTGTATGAACAATTGAATTGAATCAAATTGAACAAAAATAGATAACAACCAAACTGATAAATGTATATTACATTTGGTATGATTTGATTTTAATAATTTAAAAGATGATTAAATTGGTTTGACTTCGATTTTTGACCAATAACCAATCCTACCCTAACTCATCTCATGTTCTTCAAGCCCAAGGTCCTCCAAAATTACTTGAAGTTCAAAATACCCCAAAAATCTCAGTTCACAACTTTATAAAGGTGTCTTAATGCGACTAGAGATAGAGATGAAATCAATAGAAAACCTCTATTATTCAGTGGAGATCCACTAGTTTTCCGCACACAAAAAAGCCTTCTTCTCCCATGTTGTGAGCCGCAAGTTGTCATATCTCCGGGATTGTGATCAAAGCTTGGCTCTGCATTCATGGTGAAGTTTCAATAAGTATTTCATCAATTCAAGAATAAAACAAAATTTTTGAGTTGACGATCTTGAGGAGAAGAATTAGAAGATTACAGTTTTTTTCATTATATTTTATCAATATTGTAACCAACAAATAAATTATTGAAATATAAATATCATTGTTTGTCGCTATTTCTCCTTTCTTGATTTCTATTTTTGAAGAACACAATTTAATTGGTTACAAATTGGCATGCCTAGTGGGACAATATTTACCTCTCATCTCTTTTATTCAAAGTTCAAAATTATTAATATGGCCGCAATAAATATCAACTCTCAAGTTGCCATGGAGATTTTGACCAAATTAGAAGGAGTAAAGCTAAAATGTTGGGACAACAAGTGCTTTAAGTACCATCCAAGTCATCTCAGATTTCCAATTTATCTTCTTCAAAAGAAGAATATCATCCCCGTATATTCTAGAATGAGGGAACAACATTGGTGAGGTTGTATCAAGATCTTTGGATCGACTAAGATTGTTATAAGAATGATATCATTTGGTCAACGATCCCATCAAGCAGAACGATGATGCTGTCTTGAGTGCTAGATCTTCTCCAATCTTTCCATATTTCACTTCTCAATCCGAGATTTATCCAAGTGATCTTTTGCATTGTTCTTTATCCTCAATGGTGGTTGTGCAAGCGATGGTGATCGAAGCTTTCACCATAGAAGAACAACTTGCAAATTTGACGAAAGCAGATGCAGATTTATCAAAGAACCTCAAAGGTCAATGAACCTAAATTACCAAAATGAAAGATATAACAGATAGTATGGAGGAAGAAGAGTCAACTAAATCATCTGTGAAGCTACATGAAATAGAAGAGAAAAAAGAGTTCTTCACAAACAAAGAAATAACGATCAAGAAGTTTTAAGTGTCTACCGACGATTTGGTTCATGTTGATCAATTAAAGGATTTTATCATACAGGCTATCAAGGATAAATTTGAGTCGACATCCTAATCATCTCTTACATCTGTAAAGTCATATACACAAAGCATTGATAACTTCAAGATACATGCCAACAATTAATCTTCTAAGTTGTAACAATTTGACGACAAGGGAAATGCAAAATAACATGTACCAGACGTAATAAAAACTTGCAATAATGTTGAAAGATATGGTGCTCATCATGTTAGACATTTTGTTTGATTTCTCAAAGGAAATAATTTTGACTGATAGTTAGATCTCAGATCTAGCTCCATCGATAGATATGAGAAGATGGAGCAACAATTCCTTAAGCTAGTGTGAGCATGATAGAACTTATTAATTGATAACGTTCAAATCACTCTCTAAAATAATTCCAAAGAGTGAGCGGTCATCGTCAATAAAAATACTCAACTAAGTGTCAGGGTCGAATCCCATAAAGAATGGCATAAGGTTAAGGATCCAATTAGTGAATTAAATCGCAACTAATCTTACATAGTAAACATGATATATGGGTGGATGATTCCACCAAACTTAACAACACAATTTCAGGAACAGAAATATACCAATATTAAAGCAAGCAAAAGTTCACGAGATTAATTAACTCTAGGGATGTGGGGATTTAACATTGAGATCAACAGGGTTAGTATCGAATTACTCAGTAAAACTAGATAATCATGGATAAGCTAGATCATCTTTAATTATGTTAATATTATTTTGATCTCATAACACAACTTCATGAAATCTCCTTTTAGTCTCATTCATGCAATTCTCAGCTCAACCCACTACCTTGAATTTACAATTAAACTTGGGTAAATCACAAACATAAACCTAATCAACTACTCATATCAGTCTCTTTTGAGCACCGATGTGAGATCGAAGCTAAAATCATGTTGGTCACCTTGATTTATATATTAAATACATGGTAACAGTTCAAATCCATGATTAATAGTTCTAAAATAGAGCAATTCAACATATCCAATAAGTTAAATCAACACCCAACCCCATAATCACACCCGAGATTGGGGTTTAGCCACTCATCACAAAAGCAAAGATAGTATACCTTGCATGAAATTGACTATAGGTGACATGAATTTGAGAATTTACAAGCAAACCACTTTGAATTCAACATCAATTTAGAAAATTCAAGATTATCAATTCACAAACCGCAAAAAACAAGAAAGTGTTTTTACTTAATGAGGAGTATTTCTCTCTCTACAATACTTAGAATTTTTCTCACGAATTTTGAACCCCTTTTTTTTTCTCTCCTTTGGGATATGTATAGTTTTTAAAAATTTAGCCCAAAACTCAATGCACTTCTCACTTGGAGACATTATTCGGGCATGCCGATATCATTTGGCGAGTCACCAATCATGCTTCATCTCACTTTTTTCTTGATCTAGGCTTCAGGTGTTTGACCATTATTTGGTAGTCCATTCGAGTCTACTTTTCTTGTTGAGCAAGTCGATGATCGTCACCTTTGTTCGCCTTTTGAAGTTCCATTTTATCATCTTTGGCAACTTTCACCCTCTTTGCCTCTTGCATTTGGCGCAACATTGTTTCTTCATGACTTTGCCAACCATCCTTGAGAAAGAAACACAGTGCACTATAAGTTTGGGCGATATCATGCTTGTTAGGAGATTCACCCATCTTGTTTGGCGATCATTAGAGTATAATTTACTCTTCCTACATTTTTGGACATTCTTTCAAACATTCATCCTTGCCTTGTCCTTTAGCCTTCATAGCTGTGAATCATCAAGATATTATTAGAATAGAACATAATTAGGCATTGAGGACACTAATTATTGAGCTAAATAGGCCTTAAATGAGTACAAATGTACCACTCATCAACACCCCCAATTTAAACTTTTAGTTGTGCTCAAGTAAATCAAGAACACAATTAGCTCAATAAGGGTGTCTATAATCGTATTCAATGAGAGCTAACATGAAAGTGTGAGAAGTCAGGAATTTTGACTCATTTAGTGCTTGTTATTTCATTAATTAGTGTCCTCAATGCCTATTTTGTGTTCATAACTGATGTTAAATTGTTTATGTGAAGCCATGAAGGCTTAAGAACAAGGCAAGGACATTACATTGCGAAAAGAAGAAAAACAAAGATGGAATAGTTAAGCAAAAAGTAAGGTTGGAGCTCACAAAATTCACTCGGCGACTCACCAAGTGAGTGTTTTTCTCGCCAAATGATCCAGCAAGTTTGGCTCATAAATTAAGCCAACTCGGTGAACTCAAACTCAAAATGGCGTATCGCCAAATGAAACGATGAGCTCGTCTCAGATCTCTTAAATGATAAGAACAACTAGAGAAGAAAGCCAAGTCCAATCGGTGAAAAAGGATCCAAATGGTGAGTCGCCAAAGTCATTCGGTGTGGTCTATTGGGTTCCCCAATTAGGAAGTCAAGATTTTAAAAGCTGAAGCAAAAATTTTGCGATAAGGCTTGCCCATCGACGAATAACCTAGTCATTCGGCGAACCTGACTAATATCACCAATTTGGTCTCGAGGTGAAATCTTGGGAAGTTTTTGGAAACATATAAATTGATTTTTGAAGAGAGAGAAAAGTGATTTTTGGGAGACTATCTTTATTGTCTAAGAGATTTTGATCTAATATATTGAGGTTTAAGGGTTTTAGTTTAAATTTTTGACATTGAGTATTGAAGATTATGGCATTCTGATGGAGCATATTTTTGGTAACTCTTACTTGTTATTATGCTTGGCTAAACCCCCTTACCTTATGAGTGTGATTATGTAATCGAATACTCAAATCAGCTTGTGGGTATTGTTAATTTCTTGTTTTAATGTTGTTTTGAAATGAGTTCAATTAGTTACTCATGTTTCCATTTATGGATTGAAGTTGCAAATTCAGCTCTCTAGTCTTGCTTGTGAAAAACACTTAAGGTGGAGTATATGAATGATAATTTTATTGACTCTTGTCTTCACAACTCATCTTGATAAAGTGGGTTAAATTAAGGATTTGGGTTGCTTTGCATCGTTAAACTACTTGAGGTTTGAAAGAACTTACTTGAAACATAATAGCTGATTGAAATATGGTTGTTATAGTTACAATCCATCCTACCCATTGAGATTCAGTGACTTAAAAAAATTAGTTACTGCCCATTAAGTGAAATTAGTATTTGATTGCTCACACTCCTAAGGTCCCCTCTCTACTTGTTCAAACCCCACGTTAAATGTCTTTGTTAATAATAGGCTACCAAACTCTATTAATATTGATAATTGAAACTTATTGATTTACATTATGTTACATTTTGTTTATTTCCATTTTACTAGAAGTTAGAACACTATCATACTTCATATTTGAATTCTCTTCAATACCATTCCTCATGGGATCAACCCCAAATCACCGTTGGGTTTATACTTGTTAGTGACCTCCTACACTTCAAATTATAAGAGGTGTAGTTGGGCGTTATCAAATATGATGCCGCTGTCAGGGATTGGTGCTTAGAATTCTTTTATTGAAGTGTTTTTTGAACTAATTTTGTTGTAGTAGAACTCTCTTATTAGTGTTCTTATTTTTTGCTCTCAATAGGTGAAGAAATGAGTGTGAATGGGACCAATGTGGCTAGTCAACTTGGGAACAATGACGACATCGAAAACTTGAACAATGTCAATACGTATAAAATAGGAAGCTCCAGTGCTATTCGTTTGCCCCCAACTATGGGCAATGTTATTTTCCATGTGACCGGAACTATGCTTCAGCCGCTGCAAATGAAAGGTTTCGTTGGAGGACTTGCTCATAAAGACCCTCATGATCACATTCAAAACGTTACGTAAGTGTGTGGACCATTCTCCTTCAAGTATATATTTCAATAGTCAATCTGGTTCCATTTGTTTCCCTTTTCTATGTTGGGGGAAGCAACAAAGTGCTTGACCGAACTACCAAGAGACCCTATTAATTCTTAGGAGGAGGTCACGTAGGTTTTCTATGAAATTTTTTTTCCTCCCTAGAGGATGTTGAAGTTGAGGGACAACATTCAAATTTCAAACGGATTGATGGTGAGCCTATTCATGAAACTTGGTTGACGTTTCAAAAGTTGCTCCTCCAATGTCCTACTCATGGGTTGCCAAACAATGTGCTCTTTCAATATTTATACCGCAGTCTTGACACCGTCAAGAACAGTGTCACCAATCAACTTATCCAGGGTGGAATCATGAGACAACCATTTGCCATGGCATCGGCTTTGCTTTATGAGACGACAAAGATTAATTGACCATGACATACAAGGGAGGATCACGTGTCTCTTCTCAATGTTGGGTTGACCAAAGAATAATTGGAAAAGAACTAAGAACGTGATGAAAACATGGCCAAGATGATGACCCAAATAGACTTGTTGATGAAACATGTCATGGGAGGGGTTCTAAGGCCGTGAATAAAGTTGGTGCTAGTACTAGAATGAGCTAGGATAATGCATAATTTGATGACATGTATAATGAAGAGGTACAATTCTTGTTGAACCAAGTAGGGGTTCTCGTCCAATCTATCATAGGCCGGGTGGGAATCAAGGTTGGAACAAAGATCGTGATGGTGGTTGGAGAGATAGGGAACGAGATTGGCGTGATAGAGGTGCATATTAAAGAGAAAGGGATGGTGATAGAGATCGTTATGCGCCTTTTCATGACCGTCTAAACCCTAAAGAAACAAATGCTGACCCCAAAAGCTTTTGGACTGAGAATATGCTTGCCCGCATCCTATACAAGGTACAAGGATCGAATAATGTGCTCAAGGAGATGAAGGCTGATTTCTTCTCTTTGAATCAAACGATGACCTCTCATTCAGTTTCTATAAAACAACTTGAGGCTCAAATGGGTCAAATTTCTGCTCACTTGAATCTGAGATCAAAACGGGGTCTTCCTAGTGTTACCATGTCAAATCCAAAGAGTGATAATGCGCAATGCATGGCTACCTTGACCCGGAGTGGTATGTTTGAGGGAAGCAATGTGTCAAATGATGATAATGCAAGTTCAAGTAAAGGGGAAGTTTTTGATTTTGAGAGTGATGAAATTGCCGAAAAGTTGAACAATGAAGCTTCCAATGAGGTTGATGATGCACCAAAAAATGTTGTTTATGGTGATGCTAAAAAGTAAAATGTGGAGGTTGTTCCTCCCTTGGAACCTACAAAACCTCTGCCCAAAGTTACTCCACCATTTCCTGAAAGATTGAAGAAGATGAATGAAGACCTCAAGTTCCAAAATTTTCTTTCCGTCTTTAAGACTCTTTCTATTAATCTTCCTTTGGTGGAGGCGTTGTTAGAAATGTCGGGTTATGAAAAATTTATGAAAGGGTTGGTCACTAAGAAGAGAAGAGTAGATTTTGAGACGGTTGAAGTATCCCATGTTGTAGTGCCATTATGTTCAGCAACCCGGTAGTGAAGAAGGATGACCCAGGAGCATTTACTATCCCTTGCAATATTGGGATGTTTTAATTTGCTAAAGCATTGTG
Source organism: Solanum commersonii (assembly GCA_029007595.1). Taxonomy (NCBI): domain Eukaryota; kingdom Viridiplantae; phylum Streptophyta; class Magnoliopsida; order Solanales; family Solanaceae; genus Solanum; species Solanum commersonii. The sequence goes on along the minus strand of JAJTWQ010000002.1, from coordinate 4,757,853 downwards.
TGATTTGGTTGTGGGTATACACTTGATTCCCTATGCCATTTCCAAACAACTTGGGCTAGGTAAGCCTAACTCTACAACTATGCATCTTCTCATGGCCGATCGCTCTATCAAGTGCCCTATTGGCATGCTTTATGACATTTTGGTAAAGGTAGACAAATTTATATTTTCGGCTGATTTTGTGATCCTAGATTGTGAGATTGATATCGAGGTCCCTATTGTTCTTTGTAGGCTATTCTTGTCTACCGAAAGAGCTCTTGTTGATGTGGAAAGTGGTGAACAAAAATTCCGAGTAAATAGTGAGGAAGTTACACTCAATGTTTGTAAGTCGATGAAGCAACCAAGTGACCTCCATGTTATATCGGTCATTGACGTGATTAATGAAACGATTGCTAGTGTGGGTGAAGTTTCTTGTGTTGGTGAGTCTTTAGACGCCGTCCTTTGAATTATGACGGGGAGGAAATTCAAGATTATGATGAGGTAGTGGATGCTCTATCGATTTAGCTTCCTATTCTAAGAACCTGTTGAAGCTTGATATCAATTTGAAAAATAGGGAAAGTCCTTCCGCAAAGCCATCCGTTAAAGAGCCGCCAAAGCTTGAATTGAAGGTACTTCCACCTTACTTTCGTTATGTGTTCTTGGGAGCCAATACAACTTTACCCCTGATTATTGCTGTAGATTTGCTTAAATGGCAAACGGAAGCCCTTGTTAGTGTGTTAAAAAGATTTATCAAGGCTATTGGGTGGATGATTGTTGATTTGTACCCACAAGATTCAATTGGCCAGTGATTGTAAGCCAAGTGTTCAACATCGAAGGAGGTTGAATCCTCCAATGCAAGAAGTTTTCAAGAAAGAGATTATTAAGTGGCTTGATGCGGGAGTTGTCTAGCCTATTATGGATAGCAAGTGGGTTAGCCTTGTCCAATGCGTTCCAACTAAATGTGGTATGACCGTGGTCCCAAATGAAAAAGGTGAGCTTATGAAAATGCGACCGGTTATCGATTGGCGTTTATGTATGGATTATCAAAAGTTGAATGCGCGGATCGAGAATGATCATTTTCTGATGCCCTTTATGGATCAGATGCTTGATGGACTTGTGGGTCGTGGATGGTATTGCTTCTTGGATGGTTACCCTGGTTATAATCAGATCTCCATTACATTGGAGGATCAAGAAAAGACAACTTTCACATGTCCCTATGGGACGTTTGCTTTCAAAAGAATGTCCTTTGGATTGTGTAATGCACCGATGACATTTCAAAGATGTATGCTCTCTATTTTTTTCTGATATGATAGAGGATTCAATGGAAGTCTTCATGGATGCCTTTTTGGTTATGGGAGATACATTTGAAGCATGCCTTGAGCACCTTTGTAGAGTCTTGCAAATATGTGTCGAAACAAACCTTGTTCTCAATTGTGAGAAATGTCACTTCATTGTCAAGAAAGGTATTGTATTGGGGCACAAAATTTTGGGAGATGGCATACAAGTTGATCAAGATAAAGTTGAACTTATCGCTAAGTTGCCTTCTCCTAGTTTGGTTAAAAGTTTTAGAAGCTTCTTGGATGATGTTGGTTTCTACCAGAGGTTCATAAATCATTTTTCTAGGGTGGCTTATCTTCTTTGTAAGCTACTTGAAAAGGAAAGTGTCTTCAAGTTTTATGAAGCTTGTGTCAAGGCAATTTTGTGTTGAAAAGAGAAGCTCGTTTTGGCTCCTATCATTATTGCTTTGGACTGGAGCATTCCATTTGAGCTAATGTGTGATACAATCAGTGTGGCTTTAGGGGCAGTACCTGGCCAACATAAGGGAAATTTGTTTCACTTGATCATTATGTAAGAAAAACCTTGAATGTAGCTCAAAATAACTACACCATCACTAAGCAAGGGTTGTTAGCCGTAGTGTATGCTTTTGAGAAGCTTAGAGCCTACCTTTAGGGGACCAAGGTGCTGGTACACACCTACCATGCTGCTATACGTTACTTGGCTAAGAAGGATGCAAAGCCAAGGTTGATCTGATGGGTGTTATTATTGCTAGACTTTGATATTGAAGTCAAAGATTGAAAGGGGTGTGAGAACCAAGTAGCAGACCACTTGTTGAGGTTGGAATCGAATGTGGTTATTTTTGGTGAAAAATGTATTGAGGAAGAATTTCCCGATGATGGTTGTGTCGAATGCTACCCTGTCTTGGTTTTCTGATTTTGCCAATTATGTGGTGTGTGGGATTCTTCTTGATGGGCTAAATTTTTACTGACGAAAGAGGTTCTTTTTTTATGCGAAGAAGTATTTTTGGGATGAACCTTAACTATTTTGGGAGTGTGCTGATCATACGATTATAATATGTATTCTGGAAGTTGAGGTAGAAGCTGTCCTTGACGCTTTCCATGAGTCATCGGCTGGTGGGCACCATAGTGGAGTGCATCCAACGGCTAAGGTACTACAAAGTGGTTATTATTGGCCAACGTTGTATCAATATGTGAATTATCTTGCTAAGAAGTGTGTACAATGTCAAAAGCAAGGAGGAGTGTCGCGAAGGCATGAATTACCTTTCACTCCTATTTTAGAGGTTGAGTTGTTTGATGTACGGGGAATCGATTTCATGAGGCCTTTTGTGAGTTCTTATGGGAACAAATACATCTTGGTGGTTGTTGATTATGTCTCTAAATGGATAGAGGCAGTGGCCGTACCTAATAATGAAAGGGAGAAATGTGGTGAAATTTCTTAAACGGTCCATTTTCACGAGATTTGGCACTCCACGTGCAATCATTAGTGTTGGGGGCACTCATTTTTGTAACCGAATGTTCACATCATTGTTGAGAAAGTTTGGAGTCCATCATAAGGTTGCCACTGCTTATCATCCGCAAACAAGTGGGTAAGTAGAGGTGTCCAATTGGGAAATCAAATAAAATTTGGCCAAGACCGTTATTGCAAACCGAACCGATTGGTGTCGGAAGTTAAATGATGCTCTTTGGGCATATATATAGAAGTGCATTCAAGATCCCAATTGGTATTTCCCATATCAATTGGTGCTTGGTAAATCTGGTCATCTACTGGCTGAACTTGAGCATAAGGCTTTGTGGGCCTTGAAAGTCATGAACTTGAACTGGGAGGATGTGTCGAAGTATCAAGTAGACCAACTTAATGCTTTGGAAGAGTTTTGGCTTCGAGCTTATGAGAGCTCAACCCTTTATAAGGAAAAAAATGAAGAAATGGCATGATGCAAAAATCCTTCATCTAGAGTTTAAAGTTGGTGATATCGTGCTGATTTACAGCTCTCGTTTGAGATAAGACTTCAACCTTTTCCCATTAACCTTGAACATCGACCCATCATCGTTTTCAACTTCTATTACCTCGTTTGCAAACACACGATTTACTTTGAACGAACCCGACCATTTTGACTTGAGTTTTGTCAGAAAAAGTCCCAAACGAGAGTTGTAAAGCAGCACGAGATCACAACCTTTAAACTCTCGAAGAAGGATTTTTTCATCATGCCATTTCTTCATTTTCCTTATAATGGGTCGAGCTCTCATAAGCTCAAAACCGAAACTCTTCCAAATCATGGAGTAGGTCAACATGATCCTTTGATGCATCCTCCCAATTTAACTTCATGACTTTCAAGACCCAGAAAGCCTTATGCTCAAGTTTAACCGGTAGATGACCAAGACTTTTCAAACACCAATTGATTCAAGGACATGTCAATCGGGGTCTTGAATGCAGTTCTATATGCCCAAATAGCGTCATCTAACTTTCGGGACCAATCGGTTCGATTTGCATTAATGGTCTTGGCAAAAATTCCTTTGATTTCCCGATTAGACACATCAACTTTCCCACTTGTTTGCGGATGATAAGGGGTGGAAACTTTATGCTTGACTCCATACTTTCTCAACAACGATGCGAACATTCGGTTATAGAAATGAGAGCCCTCATCCCTAATGATTGCACTTGGAGTGCCAAATCTCATGAAAACTTACCGCTTGAGGAATTTCACCACACTCGTCCCTTCATTATTAGGTAAGGCCACCGCCTCTACCCATTTAGAGACATAATCAACAGCCACCAGGATGTATTTGTTCCTATAAGAACTTACAAAAAAGCCCAGTGAAATTGATTCCCCATACATCAAACAACTCAACCTCTAAAATATGAGTGAGAGGTAATTCATTCCTCTGCGACACTCCTCCTTCCTTTTGACTTTGTACACACTTCATAACAAGAGAATTCACATCTTGATACAATGTTGGCTAATAATAACCACTTTGTAGTACTTGATACAACGTTGGCCAAGAGAATTCACATCTTGATACAACATTTGCCAATAATTACCACTTTGCAAACAGGGCAATAGAAGTTGAAAACAAGGATTGGTCAATGTTCAAGGTGAATAGGCAAAGGTGAAACCAATTTCCCTTACGTTGGCCAAGTACAACCCCCAAAGCCACACCATTTGCATCACGCATTAGCTAAAATGGAATGCTCCAATCTGGAGCAACAATGATAGGACCCTTACTCTCTCTATTTTATTTTCAATTTTTTTTTAGCATTGAGGACATTTCTAGCTTCTTTTTGGTGGGGTGAAGGTACCTAGCTACCTAACCATTTGGTTATATTTTGCTATTTTGATATAGTTTGTTGATATGCTCCAATTACACCTCCCTAAAGAAGCATAAGCGATTGTTACCAAATAAAGAACCCAACTTGGAGGTTGGGGTCGATCCCATGAGGAATATGGTCTAGACTTAAGTTCAACTTACGATTATATTCATTTAGTCAACGTACTTCTGAAACAAATAATTAAAGGGGGGGGGGGATTTGTGAAACAAATTCTGAAAGTTATGTGAACAATTAGTAAGCAAGATTCAAACTTTTGTTGTTATCAAGATGAGAGGGAAACTAGGGTGTACGTGTTCCCCATAAGCTCATAACGCGGTAATCCTAGTAATAGTAAACATTTCCTAGTGTATTACATGCAAAGTGATAAGTTAGGTATCTCTAATTCCTTAGTTCAACAACTAGTGAATTTCACCTCGCACCTTGGTCCGGCTACGTGTGTATAATTTACTAACCCTTACCTTTAGCTCATATTAGATATCACATTGATGTATGGCTTAGTTTTCACCCTCGCACTAACCGACATTAGACTATTACATAGTATCACACTAAATCTATATTGATAATTCTTTTCTTATTAACTACCTACTTGGTCCGACAAGTAGCAACAAGACGAGTTCTAATGCGTGCACTTGTTAAAAAGACTTCTAAATGAAAGAATTATCAATGCATGCAATAACACTATTCAAGAATTACTTAATTACTATTCATACTTTGTTAATCATTGATGGTTCCCACAACCCTAGTTGTGGATTTAGTTATCCATAGTAGCAAGAACACAATTCATATTTGTAGATGAAGAAATCATGAACTTACATAATGAGAAGAATAAACCCAGAATCTTAACTTGAATTTAAAAGTCAAAATCTTCAAAATGAACTTAGGAAATCAAGAATTGCTAAAATTGCAAGTTAATCTCCAAAGCCAAAAACTAGAACTAAAGTAATAAAGTCTAACCCCCAAAAAATGAGGTTTACTTGTCCTATATATAGAAACACAAGTCCTAACTAAAAAGGAAATGAAATAAGGAAATAATGTTTCAGGACGTGGTTTCAATCTATGACATTGATCTACGGACTGTGGATTGATCTACGGTTCGTAGGTCCTCTTCGTGGCTCAGGACTTAGGCAATTTTCCAATCTTCAAAATCTCCATTTATCTGACTGAATCAACGGATCACCAATACGGACCGTGGATTGATCTACGGTCCGTGGATCCTCCTCCGTAGCTCCATACTTAGAATCTTCAAAATTAGGTACTGGAACCCCCTCTCTAAAGGATTTGACGGAACTGCAGTACGACCCGTAAATAAATCTACGATCCATCGTTTAGAACCGTGGTTCCACACCTGGTCAAGAATTCCCTGATCTCCTTTAAGACTTGCCTGCCCATCTACGTCAACCATCTATGGAACTTGAATGGACCTACAGTCTGTAGATCACCTTCATAAATTCCCTTTTCTACACATCCTTTAGTTGTGTCTCTCAGTTTTCTCGTCTGAACATATTTCCTGAAAACATGATAAAAATGTATTAAAACCAATACAAAATGGATCTAGACACACACAACTTTTAAGTGAAATGTATTAAAAATACCGTAAATTCACAGTTTATCATTTGTTATTTTCATTTGGGTTGTAATTATAACTTTTTCATTTTGTTGTAGTAGTATAATGATGTGTTAATTATGATTCATTAGCCTCCCTCTTAATTGTTAAAAGTGACTATTGGTTAATGTTCCCTTGTACATTTGAGTGTCGGTTGTGATAAATATCGATGACTTAAATAGTTCTTTTGATGAATGATATGTTTGTGTGAGTCCAACGAGGTAATTTGAGTTACATAAGACTTGTTTGAACTCTTAGCATCTCATTGTGACTAGTCGAATATCAAGTGTGAGTCTTGTAATGACCGTTGCACGCGAGCTTAACTTGTAAAGTTATGATCAATGATTGTGTTTGGATGCTATGTGTGGTGAGGTTTACTTGAAAAGTGTGTATGAGGATACCTTGAACTTTCCCCATTGGTCCAATTGATTAGCATTGGTGAATGAAAGAAATAATCTTAGGCATGAATTTTGAGAGTGAACCTAATTGCTATACCTTTGTGTTACCACCTTGTGAGTGTGTGAATCTAGCTTGGCACCATTTGAGCCTAACCTTTTCTTTGGATGAAACATGAGCACAAATGTTTGAACCAGTTGTTGAAATTGTCTTGTCCTTCCCACCTATAACCTTCGTGAAGCATTGGTTTGTTTGAATACCCAACTAAGGCTAAAAGTATAAGTTGTGTGTGTGGTAAGAATGAGGAAAGAAACTGAGAAAGCAGTTTGTGAAATTCATCCTTGGAAACATATGGTGAAAAAGATGGGACCCCCTGAATAACAAAAAAAATAAGAAAGAAAAGCAATGAATGATATGTATATGTTGTGCATTGTTGTGGAAATAAAAGGGGTGCCCAATGAGCTATACCAAAATTTTTGTGTTCTATGAATAGACCAAGAATGAGTTGTGAATATGAAAAGAATCACAGAAAAGGAAAAGAAGTGAAATTTGAGCCATGCTTCATGAAGGTAGAGTCACTAGACCAAAATAATCATAGCCATACCCTCAGCCCAATTACAAGCTTTGAAACACCTTTGTGATCTTGGATAAGCCAAGTGCGTTTGGAAAATATGGGCAAGCCTATGGGTAGAATCATGCATATTTTTCTCATTAGGAGTGTGAGAGTTGATTTTGATTCCTTAATTTTTTTTCTTTGATTTGTTTTGTGAGAGCATGGAATCATTCTTGATGTGAGGGCATTTAAATAATTTTGCTGGGCATAAATTTGCATTTGAAGTGAGCATTAACTCTAATCGTTGATGGCTAGTCATAATTTGAAGCTTCGAGTGCACAATTGAACATTGCATGTTTAGATTGAACCTTATATGCACTTCCATGTAAATTCTGAAGGAGCACTACTTGTAGACACCCCTATTGACCTGATTAATCTCGTGTTTTACTTGATGACAAACAAAAATTTAAGTTGGGGTGTTGATGAGTCGGGAGTTTTAACTCATTTAGGGTTTGTTATTTCATGAATTAGTGTCCTCAATGCTTATTTTGTGTTCATAACTGATGTTAAATTGTTTGTATGTAGCCATGAAGGCTTAAGAACAAGGAAAGGACATTACATTCGAAAAGAAGCAAAAAAGTTGAGAAAAAGTAAGGCTGGAGCTCACAAAAATCACTCGGCGACTCGCTAAGTGAGTGTCTATCTCGCCAAATGATCCAGCAAGTTTGGCTCATAAATCAAGCCATCTTGGAGAACTCAAGTGCAAAATGATGTATCACCGAATGAAACAAAGAGCTCAACTTAAATCGCCTAAATGATCAAAACAACTACAGAAGAAAGTCAAGTCCAATCGGTGAAAAAGGATCCAAACGGCGAGTCGCCAAACTCATTCGATGACGTCCATCGGGTTCGCCAACTGGAAAGTCAAGATTTAAAAAGCTGAAGAAGAAACTTGTCGATAAGGCCTACCCATCGGCGGATGGTCGAGTCATTCAGCGAACCTAACTAATATCGCCGATTTGGTCTCGAGGAGAAATCTTAGGAAGTTTTTTGAAACATATAAATTGGTTTTTGAGGAGAGAGAAAAGTGAATTTTGGGAGACTATTTTTATTCTTTGAGAGATTTTGATCTAAGATATTGAGGTTTGAGGGTTTTAGTATGAATTTTTTATATTGATTACTGAAAATTTTGGCATTCTGATGGAGCATTTTTTTGGTAACTCTTACTTACTTGTTATTATGCTTGGCTAAACCCCATTTACTTAGGGGTGTGATTATGTAATTGAATACACAAATTAGATTGTGGGTATTGTTAATTGCTTGTTTCGATGTTGTTTTGAAATGGGTTCAGTTAGTTACACATGTTTCCATTTATTGATTGAAGTTGGAAATTCAGTTCTAGCTTTAACTATCTAGGCTTGATTGTGAAAGAAGCTTAGGTGGAGTATATGATTGATTGTTGTATTGACTCTTCTCTTCACAACCCAACTCGATAAAGTGGGTAAATTAAAGATTTGGGTTGCTTTGCATCGTTAAGCTTATTGAGGTTCGAATAAACTTATTGGAAACGTAATAACTAATTGAAAAGATGATTCTTATAGTTACAATCAATCATACCCATTGAGATTTAAACACTTAATACAATTTGTTACAACCCATTAAGTGAAATTAGTATTCGATTGCACACACGTCTAGGTCCCTTATCTACTTGTTTAAACCTCACGTTAGTTGTCTTGGTTAACAATAAGCTACCAAACTCTGTTGATAATGATAATCGAAACGTATTGATTTACATTATGTTACGTTATGTTTATTTCCATTCTACAAGAAGTTATAACATTCTCATACTTCATATTTGAATTTTCTTCAATATCATTTCTCATGGGATCGACCCCAACTCACCATTGGGTTTATACTTGTTAGCGACCACCTACGCTTCGAATCATAAGAGGTGTGGTTGAGCATCATCAAAATTCCATTACAGGACTACTCTAAACAACATGCTACACTCAATCATGATAAAAAAAATCTTCAAATGATGACTAATTGATTTCAACAAAATCTCAAGCTCACTATAGCTTATTTTCTAATGCAAGACTATGTTTCAATAATTGTATTCAACTGCCCTCATATGAAGAACTATTCCATGCTATCATAAAGAAAACCAACAAAGAAATAAGGAATCAATTGGACTCTCAATTTCTCAAAAGAGAAATACATGCAAGCTTCATCCCACATGTTTGCCAAAATTTTCCAATCACCACATAACCTAGTTCATGCAAGATCTCAAGGGTCTTTTAGGCTTGTAATTATGCTGAGGGTTTAGGTATGGTCAATTTTGGTTTAGTGACTGCACCTTTTTAAAGTATTGCTGCAATCATTTTCACTTCTTCTCATGTTTTTTTTCATTGTTTTCCATTTGAGAACTCAAACTTTGATTTGTCAATCACTTCATTTTATATCCCCCTTTTTATTTCACCAACTTATGTTTTCCATTTCAAATTTTCAAACTATTTCACCACAATGATTCTTTCTCTTTGTTTTATAAGAAAGGGTTCCTCTTTTTTATAACTAACTTCAAAGTTGAGTCTCATTTCATCTTTCTTTGCCCTTCAGTTGGCTTTCATTACTTCATTATTTCCTCACCCCAACTTAGGCTTTTCGCTTAAGTTGTCTATTTAATCATAACAATGCTTCAAAAAGGATTTTGGGTGAGAAGGTAGAGACAATTTTTCTCAAGAGGTCTTAGTTTGGTTTTGTCAACAATTGGTTTATGATCAAATAGTGTCTAATGGATGCACACCCTCACAAGGTAGTCACAAAGGATATGCAAATTTGGTTCCTCTTAGTATTTTAGCTTAAGATCACGCCTTACATTTACCAAGGTTTAGACAATTAGACTAACAAGGCAAATTCTAGGATTTGACACACATGCATTCAAGTAAGAAGTCACAACACATGACACTTAAATACACTTATTTAGCATAGCCCGAAAAGATCAAAAGTGTATGTGTGATTCTCATTGCAAGGATCACATTAAAATACAGGTGGTTGACAGAACATTCAGAGAGATCACTCAAAAGTGCCACCACATCTATTTCATTCTCTAAACACCAACACTATACTTTATGAATACTATTCAAGATATCGATATTGGACACAATCAATACTCAAATTATTTATCAATGAAAACTCAAGCATTTCACGATTTTAAAAAATAATAGGGGTGGTTGCAAAATTGAGAGAATGAGGCTAAGAGAGAACAACTAATTCAAACATTATGAAAATAACAAACAAATCAAAATTAAGGGAAAGAGGCAAAGAGAGAACAACTAACTAAAACACTATCAAAACAACAAACACATCAAAAAGGAGAATATTGGCACAAGTTCCCTTACCCCATAATAAAAATTAAAATGTAGTGTCCTCGATGCAAAGAAATGACATGAGTAAGCTTAGATCGAGCAACTCTCTGAATGATATTAGAATGGAGCTCGTCGATTCTTTCGACGGATCACCATATAGGGACTATTCGTCGAATGTACCTGTACCTTATTCAAGTTTAGCCTCCATTTCGGCGGGCTGCAACACAATCACCTAATTCAATAGGCGAATCACTGAACATCCATTTTCATTGCTGAAAGTTCCAGTGTATCCCCTAATTTTTTCCCCTTCCTAGGCGAACTGCATTAGGTTCGCCCAATCATATCGGTGTATCACCGAAATGGGGATACATTCCCCCAAAATGGATAATGTACACCTAAAGTTGAGCATCCCATTAGGAGAACTCGCTTGAGCTGGGCACAGTAGTTTCGGCGGATCGTCGAGTTCCTTTCTCAATCATTTATCTTTGCTCAAGTCATGTACAAGTAATTCCCACATTTTTATTAAAAAATAAACACTTGGGTTTCCTCCCATAAAGCACATGATTTAATGTCGTGACACAATGTGGATACGCCTTTAAGCATCATCTAAGTACACCATTTTAACAACTCGCACATCACGAACTTCCCCAAAGTATATCTTCAACCTTTGACCATTTACTATGAATCTCACCCCCTATACATAATCAATTTCAATTGCTCCATTTCCATGCACCCTTGCAATTGTGTATTGTAACACCCCGTAATCTAGTAAGCTAAGTTAGGGCTATATGTGTGAGGTAGCAAGCCATGGAAGAGGTCAAGGGCCTATGACACTTAGAATCTTGTTAAAGAGAACTTCTCCTTTCTTTCCAACTTGGCGAAGTAAGGTTCCATCGCCTAGGTGACTTGGTGATTAGCCAAATAGAACCTCCTTTGACTAAGGAGCTGCCTCCAAAAGCCCAAGATAGTGGAATTTCAGGCGAGCCAGGTTAGGGCTCGCCGACCAGTAGGCGCATCGCCAAGCTGCCCTCCCCCATCGCCTAGTGGCCTGCTCCACCAAGGGAGCTGCTGGAAAATTTGACGGATCAAGGGTCCACTTGGCGTGTCTCCAAGTGCACTTTGCAAGCCAAATCGTGCATGGTCGGCAGTTTTAAGTGGGAGTCTTAGGAGTCTCTTGTTATTTTCCCTAAATTGATACTACATTGTTTCATTCTTTACCTAGTAAAGTATATAAGCTTTCTCGACTCAAGTTTCCCTCAATTAAGTCATTATCCCTAGAATCTAAAGAAAACCTAATTCTTCATCCCCTCCAAATAAAATCCTCTCTCTAGAAAACTCAAGAAGAAGAAAAAGAAGAAGAGAGGATCAAGCTAGGTCAAATCATGACTCCATTGGTTCAAGCTTTGTAGGATTTATAATCAAGATATGATATCTTATTCATCCTTAGATTATTCCATCCATGGAGCCCCCCTTGAATTCCCCAATTTGATGAAGAATTCCCCAATTAAAGTTAGGGTTTCTTCAATGTTGTGGGTTATGTAGAATGTTGGCCCAATTGAGTGGGTATTGATTGTTTATGATTGAATTACTAGTGAATCATGATATTATGATGATATTATATATTTTCCATGGTTAGCTCTAGTCAAATTGATGGATTTGATATTATGTGGGTTTATGCCATGAAAGGTGAAATTGAGGATTCATCGGTGATCTTCTAGAATTAATAATATGGGTAGTAATTGTTCTAGAATAAAAACACATATATATGAATTAAATTATATTAATGTTCATATGATTAATCATGAATAGTAAAGTATGAGATTAAACTTATATGATGAATTATGACTAGAATGGCTTAAAGATGAAACTTATGACTAGACTGTCTTAAAATCTAGATATGTATGAAGATTGTAAGAAGTAATGTTTTGAGAATAAGGCTTGTAGTCATGAATGTTGATTATTAGGGCCCTGAGAGTAAAGCTAATGTGATGAATTAGGTAAGCTAAGGCTTTGAGAGTAAAATCTACATGGGAATAGAAGACTAATGAATAGAATTGTGATGAAAGATCACTACCTACCTGATCTATCTCATGAATGGTTGAATGCATAAACTGATACAATCACATGAGTTAAGATGATATCCACGCATAGTGCATGAACCCTAGGTGTGATGATTGAGAGTAAGCTTTGGACCTCAAAGAGGTGAAGTATGAGATTATGCTTATAGTAATTAAACAACTTGAACTATGAACATATCCATGTCTAATGTAGTCATTCTAGATATGTTGATTTGATATGATTATAAATATATCCATGTCTAATGTAGGAATTCTAGATGTAATGATTTAATATGAGCTTTGACCCTTAAAGGGCAATATATGATATTATGCATGTTTCATAAATTTTAGTACATGCTTTAGAAACACTTGGAGAGTAAACTTAATATGCTCATAATCTAGTTCATGTGTTGTTGAAAGGTTATCCTGATATACACACTTATGCATGAATATGATATGATGTGAAAGGCTTTTCACATGTAGTGATTCTAAGGTTGGAAGACTAGTCTCACTTATTGAATCTATGAGCTATAGTATGAGTTATGTTGGATTTAGTGTCAAGACATTCTTCCACTAATATGAATTTAAGTCAAGACTTAATATGAACTCAATGGGACTTAATGCCTAGCACTGCGTGGATATTGAATATGAGATGAAAGGTTTACCTTAGTTGAGTTCGGCTTCCCAATGAAAGCTTTTATGCTAGTTGAGTCTGGGTTCCCAAAGTATGTAGCTCATGAGATGGAAACCTTCTACCTTAGTTAAGTCCGGGTTTCTAGTAGTAGTCTCCATATCCTAATAAATACGTTCCCCCGAAGGTTACTTAGCTAATAGATCCACCTAAGCTAAGAGTATGGTTCTACCCTCGGCAAGTAGAACAACCCATTTTTGGTGTGGGGTAGACTCTGGATTCCTTGTTAAGCTCACATGGTCAATGTCGGTTAAAACTTATGTCCCCAATATGGTAGTGATACGAACAAGAATATGAACTATGAACTAGGGGTACTTAAGAAGCTTTACTTAGTATAAGTTAGAGTATGGGATCTTACTTATGCATTGCACAAGTATGATTTGAAGGTATCTATGGTATCTTCCTTTAATGTTATGATGATTTATGTAATGAATATGCTTATGGTTTATGCTTATGATGTATGTTTGATGGATTGTGGCCATAGTTGTCTTCCATGCTATGATTGACTAAACGTGAGAGATTCCCTTGTTGATGAGAAGTAAGCTAAAGGATAAAATCAAATATGATAAAAAGTTATGATGGCCTAAAAGTGATACTTAGCCTAGATGGGATTATGGGATCTCATTTATGCATTGCACAAGTATAACTTGAAGGTTACTTATGAAGTTTGTCCTATGTTAAGAGGAATTGAGTATGGACTAAGCTTATTAATATGTGGTATTTCATGTCTAGTGGAATTATGTGTTCTGTTGACTTATGCTCATGTTATGCGTATGTTGGAGATTATGCTTATGATTATGTTATTGTCTCTTGTGCTTATGATGTATTTCTTAGATTGGCTAACACTTTTGTTATGCTCTTATTGATGTTATGCTAGCTAACATATTTAGTACATTTTGTACTAACGCATACTCTTGCCTACATTCTTATCAAATGTAGTGTTCATTGATCTTGAGTTCCATTCTTGAGGATAGATTTCTAGAAGTGCAAGGAGTTGAAGACTTAGTGAGTCCTCATAGCATCGTGGATAAAGGCAACACTACCTTATATTTTTTCTTTTTGTTTTAGAATATTGTATGAGCTGTGTCTCAAAGGTTTTATTCAAAGTTGAGTTTAGATGGTTTGAGACAAAGTGTAGTAAAACTTACGCTTGCTTTTATAAAAGACTTCGACTGTATGGAAAATCTTTTTAAAAATTCCATACTTTTCTATTATCTTATGCTGTTATATGCTAAGGGCTTGTATGAGACCCCTTCGCGATAGATTACGCCATGTTACATCTAGGGTGTACCCCTGGGTCGTGACATGTATGGACAAGTCCACTTGTACTTAAGCTTGCCCAGGAAGAGTTTCAACCTTAAATTGAAAAGTAGGACTAGCTCCCCCATTCTAAACTCAAGAGGCAAGATCTTTTCATCTTACCATTGTTTAACCATCTCTTTATAGAGAGCGGAGCTTTCATATGCTTGTAGCCGAAGTTCATCCAGCTGAAGGATTTGATGTACATGATTTTTGGAAGCCACTTTCTGATTCAAATTGATCCTTTCAATGCCCATAAGGCTTTAAGTTGATCTCTAAATCAACCGGAAGATGGCAGGCCTTCCCAAACACTAACTTGTGTCGAGACATACCAATAAGAGACTTGAATGTTGTGTGATAGGCTCAAAGTGTGTCATCAAGCTTGCTAGACCAATTGGTGTAATGGACATTACTGTTTTGGCTAAGATGATCATTATCTCTAAATTTGACATCTTGACTTGTTTGGTAGATTCAGAATGGTACGACATTACCACTTTGTTCTTGACTCCATACTTTGACACAAGTGATGCAAATTGATAGTTTCAAAAATGTGAACTTGCATCACTAATAATGGCCCTTGGCGTCCCAAACCTTGTGAAAATATTTCTCTTGAGAAATTTTGTGACAATTATTGCTTCATTTTTTTGTAATGCCATTGCTTCCACCCATTTGGTGACGTAGTCAATTGCCACAAGAATGTATCTAATCCCAAATGAGCTACGAAAGGGAACCATATAATCAATCCCCCAAACATTACATAACTCAATTTCAAGGATTTGTGACAGTGGTAATTCATGTCTCCGAGAGATACTACCTTGCATTTGACGGTGAATAGAACATTTAAAAAAGGCATGAGCATCTCTTAACAAAGTAGGGCAATAATATCCACATTGAAAAAACTTGGAGGCTATACGAATGCCTCCATGATGAAAACCTATAGGTTAAGCATGGCATGCTTCTAGTATTTCTTGCACCTCCACTTTAGGTATACAACACCGAATAATATTTTCAGCACAGTCCCTTAAGAGGAAAGGTTCATCCACAAATACTTCTTCACATCAAATAAAAATTTCCTCTTTTGATGGCTACTAAAATCATCGGGTAATAACCCACAGACAATGAAGTTGGCAAAATCAGCATACCAAGGAACATAGGGTGGTCAGCTACTTGGTTTTCTTATCCCTTTCTATCTTTCACTTCAATGTCAAATTCTTAAAGAAGGAGAACCCATCAGATTAATATTGGCTTTGCTTCTTTCCTTGCCATTAAGTATCCTAGAGATGCTTGATCAATGTGCACAATCACTTTAGTAACCTCTAAGTAGGCTCTAAACTTTTCAAACCCATGTACAACAACTAGCAACTCTTGCTAAGTCACAGTGTAATTCTTTTAATAACAATTCAAGGTTTTTCTAGCATAATAAATAGGATGAAAGAATTTTTTTTTGCGTTTCCAAAGAATGGCCCCTTGTGCAAAGCCACTAGCATCACACATCATTTCAAAAGAGAGATTCCAATCGGCTGCTATGATGATTGGGCTAAGATGAGTTTCTCCTTCAATATCTTGAAAATGTCTAAACATGCATTATAAAAAAGAATTGTGCTATCTTTGTCAAAAAGCTTGCACAATGGAATAGAAATCCTGGAGAAGTCTTTGATGAACCGCCTATAGAACCCGACATGACCAAGAAAGCTCCTTATTCCTTTTACCGAAATTGGGGGAGGTAATTTTTCAGTTACTTTGATTTTAGCTTGATAAATTTCAACACCATCGCCAGAAATTTTTGCCCAAGCACAATTCCTTCTTTGACCATAAAGTGACACGTTTCCCAATTAAGAACCAAATTTGACTTTACACACCTTTTAAGCCCCATTACCAAATGCTTCAAGCATTCTTCAAAAGAGTCTCCAACGAGCAAAATATCATCCATGAACACTTCCAGGGAGTCCTCCACCATATCCATGAAGATTGATAACATGCACCCTAGAAAGGTAGCCCACACATTATATAACCCAAAGGGAATTCACTTGAAGGCAAATGTTCCATAAAGGAATGTAAAAGTTGTTTTCTCTTGATTTTCTGATACAATAAAGATTTGGTAATACCCGGAATATCCATGAAGAAAGAAATACCACCCCTTGCCTACAAGCCTATCAAGCACTTTATCAATAAATAACACGGGGAAATGATCCTTTTTGGTCCATGAATTAAGATTTCGATAGTCCATATACAGATGCCACTTGATCATGTGTCCAGTAGCGACAATCTTGACCTTTTCACGTGGAACTACCGTGATACCATCCTTCTTAGGAACACGTTTGACTGGACTCACCCATTGGCTGTTTGTAATTAGGAAAATGGCTCCCCCATCTAACCATTTTATAATCTCCTTTTCCACCACTTCTTACATTGGGGGATTTAACCTTTGTTGGTGATCTATGTTTGGTTTGCAATCTTAAGCCAAATTAATTTTATGAGTGCATACACCCGGTGAAATTCCCACGATGTTGGAAATTGACCACCCTAAGGCTCTAATATGCCTCTTCAACACTATGATTAACAACTCTACGTTCAATTGTTTAAGATCATTTGAAATAGTTAGTGGGAGTGTGTTATTGGCTCCCAAAAGGGCATATTTGAGATAAGGCGTGAGTTCCTTTAATTCTAATTTTTGTTGCTCAATAATAGATGGCTTGACCAGTGGTGTTTCCCAACTAGACAAATAAAGATCAAGCTTCATTTGAAATGAAGTATGTGAGCCTACACCCACAAGACCAGCCACAACTTTATCATAGTCACTAATTTTGGCTTGATCATACTTAAGCAGTACTTGAGCCAATGAATCGCCACGATACGTGCTTCTCCAATACTCGCCACATCTTCATCAATCTAATTCAAGTGAGATACAACTGGCATATCACTTGGATATTTCATGCATTGATGAATATTGAATCTAAATATTTCATCATTCACTCGAAACTTCAACTTACCACCTTCAACATCAACCAAAACATTTCTCGTGGCCAAGAATGGTGTGAAAAGAATAACCAACATATCAATATCAATCTCACAATCAAGCACTATAAAATCAACAGGGAACACAAATTTGTTAAGCTTTAGTAGCACATCATAGACCACACCAATCGGCTTCTTTATTGAACGATCAGCCATTAAGAGCCTGTTGTTTGTTAGTTGTGGTTCCTCGATCCCAAGCTTATTAAATATTATCAGTGGAATCAAATTTATGTTGGCACAAATATCACACAAAGATATTGCAAAAGTACATGCACTAATAGTGCATGGAATAGTGAAAGTTCCCAGATCATCTTTCTTGAGGACTACATTCTTTGTCATTACCGCACAACACGATTGCGACATTTCAATTGTTTCACAATCTATCACCCTCTTTGTAGTAAATTTCTTCTCATATATTTGGCCTAACCCAGAATTTCGATCAAGGCATCCACAAATGAGATATTCACTTTCAAATCTTTCACAATTTCGACAAACTTTTAGAATTTTGCATTGCCATTTTTCTTCCTCAATCTCTGAGGGAAAGGAGGTTTTATCTTAATTTGAGGCAATGTAGATAAGACTTCAATACCACATTCTTTTGCATTTGCCGTTGGCTCAACTTCAACTTCTTTTGTTTGTGTCTTCTCCATTCCCATTGGTGATTTATCTTCGGCAATCACCCCTTGAGCATCTACATTATTAGTCCTTGTTATTTCTTGGAAACTCTTTCCACTTCTAGTAACTATGGATGAAACTTGAATGGGTCCCTCTGATTCTCATTTACATGAGATATTAAATTCTCTTAGAGATTAGCATATATAAGAGTCGTCAGCTACCACATCTTTTCTTCAAGTGACTTAATGGAAGATAAATGTAAGACTATGGTGGTGGAAAAAGCTGAAACACAACTCTTCATCCCTTGCAAGATCATGTATGAACCCTACACTTTGTTAAGGATTTAAGTAAAAATATCATCAGTTGGTGTCTTCATCGAATCAGGTGGATTGAAAGGCTGCATATATGTAGCATCTTCACATTCCCTTTTGTACCACATTCCATCATTATTTTTGGTCCAACCTTGATTTCTAGCAATCCTCGGATAACTTGGCCAAAAACCCTCTAATTTTCCACCTCTCATGTAAACCCCATCATCATATACTCTCCAAGAAATTTTATTCATTGAATTTTCCCCACCTCCAATAAAACGTTCGAAGGCTATTTTAATATCAAAAATAAAAAACCTTTGAATTTTTGGAGCCTTTTCAATTCCTCTTTCATACATTGTGAATTTTGAGTGATTGTGTGCCTCGTGTGAGTGTATTGTAAGTTCTAGGAGTGCATTTTATTGTATCTTGAGTCAACCCAACCCTGATTCCTCAGTTTCTTGCTTATTTTTTGGCACACATGCATACATGTTGTGGGCTTAAGCATTTAACAGTGAGTAAGTGCTTCTTTGGATTAGTATCATATTGGTTATTTTGAACTTTATCAATGTGATTTTGACTGTGAATGCACGTATAAATTGTGAAGCACGATTGTGTTTGTTAAAATCTTTAGTTCAACTGATATACCTACTGGTTCTGTGTTTTATTTAATGTGAAATAAGTTTGAGTAGTTCAGTGTTGACCCATTGCATGGTTTTGTTCAATGATAGACAAGGTGACTAGTTTTTTAATGGAAAATCATCAATTATTGGCACACTTAGTGATAAATAGGGGAAACCTAAGTACCCATGGTTAGAAAAGCATATAGGTGGATTGTAATTATTGGAGGAAACTCATATTTGTTTTGCAAGTTGGATTAGGTTGTGAAATTTAGGCACTAGGCTAAAACTTCCTATTTGGCGAGCTTGGCTTAGCCTGCCAAGGGAGTTAGGTGAATTGCCAAGTAAGACCTAGCTCACCTTCCTTAGCTTATGCATGGCCTTGGGTATTGTTCCATTTGACGAGTTTGTCTTAGTACCATCAAACCCATTGGGAGTATCACCGAGTGTGAGAGGACATCGCCCTTGATACAATGTATTCCCTTTTGCACTATCAATTTCGGCGGACTTGTTTTAGCTCGCTGAAACCATCCTATCGAATCACCTAGTTGGAATTGACTTCGGCTTGTGTTCCTGAGCTCTTATCATTTTGCTACTGTTAATTTAGGAAAGCTCACCGGAGCTCACCAATCTTTTTGGGCGATATGCCTTCCTGTTAGGAGAGCCTCAGGACTATTTTTAAAACTTGATTCAAAATGATTTTGATTTTGACTGACCTTCACAAGTCTTGTACTTTAATGTGTACATTGTAGGTAATGGAGAGAACAAAGGGTAAGAACATGGTCCACTCTGATAATGAGTTTGATAGGGAGTCTCCTCCTCCTTCTCCTCTTAAGAGACACTAGGCCTATCCATTAATGAACCATCTAAAACTCAAAATCATCAACAATCCTTCACCCCACAACCATCTACCCAAGACTAGGTAAAACCTAGGGTGGTGAGGAGAAGGATGGAGATTAGATCTAAGGTTGTTCAGCTCTCATCGGCACGAACATCGACCTCCAGAGTTGTCCCAATTATAGTTCCAAGAGCTTTGAATGGGCTCAAAATGGAAGGAGAACAAATCATACTTAAACGATAGACGACTCTCTATAGAGGGAGTGATGAGAAATTACCTAACCATCTGGGATACAATTCAGTTCCGTCAGTTTGAAGGTTTTACTAGAGCTAGGAGCCCTTACATACCTTCTTGGGTGAGGGAGTTCTATGCGGCGTATGCTCAGGCCCTTCTGAATAAGTGAAAGGGAATAGTCTGGATGCTACATGGAGAAGTTGAAAAGAGAGGTAAGAAAATCTGGTGTAATGCAAGAGCCATTAATACTGCCCTAAATGTACCGACATTTGTAAATGAATTTTATTCTCTCCAGCTGTGTTATGACCTAGATCTCTGAAGGGTTGGATAGAACCCTTCATCTCTATTTTATCTCCATCTTGCATGGCGGATGGTATCAAGATTGAGAAGAAAAATTTAAATGTAGTGGCCATATACTGGTTTGGCTTAATTAGAAGAAACTTGATGCCATCACAGAATGAATCTATTCTTTACCATGACAAAGTTGTTTTGGTGGGCACCATTATAGATCAAGAGAATATACATGTCGGTGCCATTATTGCCACACAGATGCTGATAAGGGGGAAACAGGAGCAGACATAACTCCTATTTCTACTTTTGATCACCCAGTTATGTGAAAGGGAAAGAGTCCCTTTTAAGGATGCTACAGATGTAAGAATCACACCAGCCTCATCTAGTGATAACTGGAGGATCGAGGTAGAGTGTTTGAAAGATAATATTCCTCAGAGGAAGCAGCCATTAGTAGACTCCAATCCATTGGTTGACCCTGCAACCTTGATTACCAAGACCAGCACACTTGTTCCTTGTCTGGAGCAGGTGGGTATTCCTACTCCTTCATATGTTGCTGGTTTTCTGATTCACTACTGCATCTGCATCATCTGCTTCTATGATCGCTACTAGTGTGAGGCCTTCCCCTTCTCCTGTTGCTCGTCCTCTCATGTACCAGACACTTATATACCGGATGGGCAGTCTTGCCTGGTCAATATATGTTAGAGCTACCCGGGTTGAGAAGGACTTGCCCTAACTCATTCACAATGTTATCCAAAATGCCTTGGCTCCTTTAATTAACCAGGTGTTCAAATGTGAGAAGATTATTATGGGCCAGACATTGGGATTAGATGATTTAACTGTGAGGATAATACCATTGGAGAAGGCTGAGGGTAATTCTAGTGCTTTGGGCACCCTTAGAGTTGGGGTTGCCACGTTGATGGATGAGGTAGCCCAAATTCAGTCAATGGACATCTCGCCACTTTTGGGCGATGTTTCCTTTTCAGATGTTGTTTCCCCTGCACCCGACATGCCTCGTGCTACACCTTCCTATTTTATGCTTGAGACTGCTTTACATGGATGCCGAGGACGGGGAGATATATCAGGAGATTGATGAGGATAACTTGAGAGAAGATGAGTTAGGGATCTCTAAGACCCTTCTAAAGATACACGAGACTGAGGATGACATCGTTCATGCTACCATGGAGAGGTCCATCCAAGAGACTATAGAGGTCGGGTCTAGTGGAGTGACTCAAGAATCTCCCGCACTTCCCATTGCTGAGACGGGTATGATGCCCAAGCTGGGCCTTCCTTGCCTCCTCTTGTGATCATATTGTTGGGCATCAATAACGCACTTGCGGCTTCTTCTCCAGAGACTCCAGATGAGAGTGATCCACATGCATAGCATGTTTAGGGCTTCATATATCTTAGCTTCCCAATATTTCAGTTACTTAGCATTGAGGACACTACTTTTTGTTTTTGGTGGGGTGAGGTCCTTTGAGCCAATATTTCCATTTTGCTTGTATTTTGTTATTTCATATTTTAAAATTTTGTAGTTAGTGTTTTACTGATGTTAGTGTGTTTCTCTTTTGGGAAATTGTGTCTCTTTACTTCATTGTTCACTCTCTCTTGATGAATGGAACCCCCCCCCCCCATGAGGTTTCAAATAGTGAAATGCTTGAGGTTTTTATTAATATAATTTAAGAATTTATTTTGTTCATTATCGATGTCTTATATAGTACTTATGATGAGCATGATGTGTAGTTTTTGTGTTGCGAGAATAAAATTGATGTGGTTACACTATTGAATTATCCCTTTGAATTTTTTGTTGACTAGTTGTGTTTCGATGTGAGCCTTGCAATGAACATCGCACATATGATTTTGATCTTCTCGAGATGTGCAAAATGAGTGTGTTTTTTAATGCCATGTGTGGTGAGTTTTTACTTGAATGCATGCAGGCAGAGTCCTAAAATTATCCTTTTAAGTCCAATTGTGTGAATCCTTGTGAATATGAGACATGCTCTTGGGCAAAAATTCAATAAGGGAACCAAACTGTTCATAAACCATTTGTGACTACCTTGTGAGGTTGTGAAACCATTTTGGCACAATTTGAGCCTAATCCATTTATTGTCAACCAAGAAGACCTTTTGAACCAAATTGTTCTACCTCCTAACATAAAATCCATTTTCAAGCATTATAATGATTGAATAGACAACTTAGGCTAAAATCCTAAGTTGAGGTGTTGAAAGAAAGGATGAATGAGAGCTACGTGAAAGTCAATGAAAGAATAAATGAGACTTAAATTTGAAAGTTATACAAACAGAACCTTTGTAAAAGAAAATGTGTGTGTAGTTGTCATCAATTTGATGGGAATAGCTGGAAATAATGACAATGAAAAAGAGAACTCAATGAAATAAAGGGGAGTTCCAAATAAATTGAGTGGAAAGTCTAGATTTGATTTCTCAAATGAAAAAGAAGAAAAATAACTTAAAAAGAGGTGATAATGATTTGAACAATGCTTTGAAAAGGTAAAGTCACCAATCCAAATTGACAATACCTTAACCCTCTGCCCCATTACAAGCCAAAAAGATCCTTAAGATCTAAAAAGAACTAGGTTGTATAATGATTGAAAAATATGAGCAAACATTTGGGACAAAGCTTGCATATTTTTTTTTTTTTTGAGAGAGTGAGAGTTGTATTGATTCCTATTACCTTTGTTAATTTTCTTTGTGTGGCCATGGAATTGTTTTTGATGTGAGGGCAATTGAATGCATTTTTTGAATCATGTTCTTACTTTATACTAGAAGATAAAGTGAGCTTGAGCTTGTGTTGAGACTAGCTAGTCATCATTCAATGCCTTATGATCATGATTTAGGGTAACATACTATTGAGAGTAGTCTTTCCATGACGGTTCCATGTTAAATATCTTTGAGTACTGTTGTAGACACCCTTATTAAGCATATTGTGTTCTTAATTTACTTGAGGACAAACAAAAGTTTTAAGTTGGGGGTGTTGATGAGTGGTAGAATTGCACTCATTTAAGGTTCATTTAACTCAATAATTGGTGTTCTCAATGCCTAACTTTGTCCTTTTCTAATAAAATATAAATGATTTGTAGCTATGAGGGAAATTGGACAAAGCATGGGCTAAAGCTTGAAAGAAAAGACAAAAATGCAAAAGAAGTTCAAAAGGAACATTGATGATTGCCTAGCATGAAGGGCGGATTGTCGACTGTGCTAGACTTTGCCCAATCTGACAATGCATAACACTTTTGTCTACCAAAGAAGGTTGGCGAACTCCAGTAGAAAAGGAGATGTGCCGAATGAAAGAGGCGGATCTGAACCACATCACCCAAATTGACAGTGTGCAAGGCAAATATTTAATGCTCGAATGGAGATCTAAGGTTGTACTCGGCGATACGCCGAACAAGAAAGGCTTACTCAAACAAGTTCGCCAACTAAGGTTCAAACACCTAAAGCATAGAGCATCACAAAGGTGTTCTAGGGAAGGAAGGGTGGTTCACTGAGTGAGTTAGGTGAGCCCGACTAATGTCACCGAGTTGGTTGCGAAGTGGATTATTGGGCCAAATTTTGGGAAAATATAAACAACCCAAATGATAGAGTTTTGAGGGAGTTCGATTGGAGGGTTGAACTACTGAATTCAGGAGAAAGTTTTGAGTGAGAACACTTTACATTTTAGAATACTTTTTCTAGTCTTCTTAGGGGTTTTGAAAAATTTGAATCTTGAATTCAATAATTTGAAGTTAAACCCAAAGTGAGTTTACTCTTAATTGCTTGATTTAATATTACCCATGGCTTCTTTCATGGAAGGTATACTTTCTATAATTTTTGTGATAAATGGCTAAAACCCCAAGATTTAGGGTGTGCTCTAATGGGATTGGGTATTAATTTAATGTAGTGGGTATTGTGTTATGCTCTGTTTTGTTGCTTTTCATGCATGAATTTGGTCTAATTATCATGGCTTTAACTTAGGGGTTAAGGTTTCAAATTTAATTCCTACTTTCGATCTCCAGTTGATGCTTGAAAGAAATTAATTAGAGTGGGTAATTAGCATAATTCTAGCAATTTAGGTTTGATGTTCTTGAATTGCTTGAAAGAGAGGTTATGTGTCGTATCTAATTGCCCTATTCTTCAAAGAGGGAATAAAGTAAGGTAATGTGTTGTTTAGAATTGTCATTAGATGAGACCGACGGAGATTCTTGTTATAGATGCTTTGAGATCGAAAGATGATTAGAATCATTGAAGATGACTTGCCCTATTCATGTATGCACATCACTATAGAGCAACACATTTACTCCTATATGACATTGATATCCCTGCACCACTAGATTGCTTGCTAAGTCTTGATTTCGTTCGAATTTTAGTTTAATTGGGATAAATGACAAATAAGCATTATATTAAGTTTGTGGTATTATCCACCCAATTGTTCATATTATTCCAAATAAGCTAATTTAAAGTGCAAATCTCTCGATAAAGAATTATCCATGATATACCATTCCTATGGGATTCAACCCGAACTTTTCGTTGGGTTTTTACGTACTTTGATCACTTACTCTTTTAATTGGTTTTAGAGGTTGATTTGAGTGTTATCACATGTCTTCAATAAAAATACCCAACTAAGAGTCTGGCTTGAATCCCACAAGGAATGGTGCAAGGTTAAGGATCCAATTAGTGAATTAAATCGCAACTAATCTTACTATACTCAACATGACAAATGGGTGGATGATTCCGTAAAATTTAACAAAACCATTTCAGAAACACAAATATACAAATATTAAAGTAAGAAAAAGTTCACGAGAATAATTAACTCTAGGGTTGTGGGGATTGAACATTGAGATTAGTAGGGGTAGTATCATATTGCTTAGTAAAACTATATAATCATGAATAAGCTAGGTCATATTTAATAATGTTAATCTTCTTTAGATCTCATAAGAGAATGTCATGAAATCTCCTTTCAGTCTCATTCATGCAATTCTCAACTCAACCCACTACCTTGAATTTAAGCTTTGCTAAATCGCAAACATCGACCTAATCACCCACACAGATAGGTCTCTTTCGAGCACCGATGCGAGATCGAAGGTAAAAATCAATTTGTCATCTTGATTCATAATTAAAATGCATGGTAACAATACAAATCCATGTTTACTAGTTCTAAAACAAAGCAATTCATCATACCCACTAAGTTAAATCAATGCCCAACTTGATAATAACACCCCAAGAGATTGGGGTTTTAGCCACCCATCACACAAAGCAAAGAAAGTATACCTTGCATGAAATTAGCTATGGGTAACATGAATTTGAGCAATTCCAAGAAAACCCATTTTGAATTCAACCCCAATTTAGAAAATTCAAGATTATCAATTCCCAAACCCCTACAACTTGAAAGTGTTTTTACTAAGTGAGGAGTGCCTCTTTCTTTACAATACTCAGAATTTTTCTCACAAGTTTTGAATCCCTCTTTCTCCCTTATTTGGTCTATTTATAGTTTCCCAAAATTTGGCCCAATACTCAATGAATTTCTCACTTAGTGATGTTAGTCAAGCTTACCAATATCATTTGGTGAGTCACAAATCATGCTTCAGGTCACCTTTTTCTTGCTCCAGGCTTCAGGTGTTTGATCATTATTTAGCGGTCCCATTTAAGTCTGCTTTTCTCATTCGGCGAGTTAGCAATCATCACCTTTGTTCACATTTTGAACTTCTATTTTATCATCTGGCATTGTCAAATTTAGTGATGTTCACCCTTTTCGCCTCTTGCATTTGGTGCATCGTTGTTTCTACATAAAGTTTCCAACAAGCCTTGAGAAAAAACCCCATTGTATGATAAGTTTGGGCGATATCATGCTCATTAGGAGATTCATCCTTCTTGTTTGGTGATCATTAGAGTGTAATTTACACATCTTCTTATATTTTTGGCCATTTTTCAAACATTTATCCTTCCTTGTCCTTTAGCCTTCATAGCTACAAATTATTAAGATATCTTAATTATAATAGGACATAATTAGACATTGATGACACTAATTATTGAGCTAAATAAGCCTCAAATAAGTATGGATCTACCACTCATCAGTAACACCCGCTAAAGAAATTACGAGCAAAACATTGAGTTCATCCATCATTGGAGGAGCTCGAGCTTTTAACTACAAATATTTCCTTATTGAAACTTCTAGGATCAAAATATGTATCCACAATATCCATTGGGATCTTTGTTACATGTTTGAAATAATAAAATCTAAAATATTTGAAGAACTAGAAATATGTGGTCACGATATTGAACTTAATATGGCTAGAAGTAGAGATCTTGGGTTGTACGACTTCAAACCCTATGTAAAAAATATACATGATATTGAGGATGATAATTTCATTCGAACCTGAAATTGAATAGTCTATGTAAGTTGAAATGCTCCTTCATGCACGAGCCTAAACTGCAAGTTATTATTATCCTTGATTCAAGAGCCTAAAATTTATGTCATGAAGCTCATCAAATAAAAGCTAAGTCTTCACATTTCCAAGATCCTCTAATTTGAGCATAAGCCTTCAAGTCGTGATGCTCCTCAAATTCAAGAAAAGTCTTCAAGATTCAAAGCTCATCAACTTTGAGCAAAATCTTCAAGTAATAGTTTTCTTCAATGTAAGAGCCTAAAGTGCATGTCATGAAGCTCATCAAATTCAAGGTAAGTCTGAAGTCACAAAGCTCTTTAAATTTGAGATAAGTTTTCAAGTTGCGATGCTCCTTAAATTCGAGTAAAGTCTTCAGGTTTCAAAACTCATAAAATTTGAACAAAAACTTCAATGTATAATGCTCGTAGACGCACTATCCTAAACAGAAAGTAATAATTCCCCTAATGAGTTTCTATTTTAACAAATTATTAGACTCTTACTTATGAAGTATTGCGAAACTTTATTACCAATAAAAGGATATTTTAGGCCCTTGTTCTCTTGTGTGCTGACATTTTTTTTGGGAACTTGTGGTTGAAGGATTTAACACAAAAAATCACTGAATAAACAAGCGGGAAACTAATGTCTAGCAGAAATAAATTGGCATTTTGACGGCCCTACACTAACTAGAAGAGAAGAAACAATCTTAAAGCACATGCACCTGATAGACATGTATCAACGTTCTGTTGATTCAAGTGCACACATCACTAGAATGGAGCATAATTAAGTGGCGTCTTAATCAAAACTTGATGCTTCAACATCAGTGTTCTACAGGAGTAGCGCAAGTGAGATACAGAAGTTGAGAGGCAAAAGTGTACTTGATGCTAAATATGCTTCTTTGAATGTTTCAAGGACAAAATTGGGATATGTGTAATTATGTTCTTTTATCTTTTCCAAATCAGGGATTTTTCTAAGAAGATTTTCATAATTTCAAAGTAGAGAATAGAAAAATAGACATTGTAGAAGTCTTTGCTTGCTTATGAAGAAAAGAAATAATGTATTTCTCCAAGCTTGGATCCAAAATTTGGGAACTATTGAAGAACAAACTAGAGTACTTTTATTTGTTGATATATCTTTTATTACCCTATTTATGAGTAGCTAAAGTTCTAGCTAGAGGTGTGTGCATGATAGGGTGTAAATTTTAATGGGTTGTGATTAAATAGTTCTAAAATTAGTTATTATGGATGGATCGATTATTGTCTTGGAGTTTTAATCTAAAAATCAATGATTGCAAACATTTATTGAATTTTGTAACTCTAATTTAGCCTGACAAAGAAAAATAATCTTGGGTAAGACATCTTTAGTGAGAACTTGAGAAATTTTTCATTGAATTGGAGCTAGAGAGAGTCCAATCCGAATGGTTTCTCATTTAAGAGTGGATCTAGAGATAGTCTAATTCACTCGAGGAATATTTTGTGTTTCCTTGGCATGCATCATGTTGGAGTTGAGAAGAAACTAAGATATTTATATTTAATAGTTTGAGAGAGTGTTGAATATAGTATAGACCAAATTCTATCGATGTACCGACTTATTTTGAATTGATTAATCATTGCGAATTTGGTTGAAACCCCATCAATTTTGCACACACCCCTAGTCGTTTCCATCTTGTTGAATTCATTATTGTGTTGACCTATTGATCATGTTACTTGAAATTTGAATCGAACATTTTGTTTCCCAAGTTCCTCCCAATATTACATTCTTTCTTGATTACATTGTGCTAGTTAGTCTTGAATTGACAATCGAGTAGGATGGATTCTTTCATTGAGGTCCTTGTGGTCTGACACTGACTCTTAAGTTGGATATTATATTTTCATACAACCGGCTATACATTAATCATGAGTTATAGTTTAGCGTTAACAAAAAATAGTGTCGTTGTCGGGGTATGACTAGTGATTGCCTTTACTTGATTGTTGATTCAGACTTTCATGCACCGTGTTTCCTTTTTTGCTTTTTATATTATTTTTTATGTTGACAACATTTGAAAAATGAGTAACACACATAATTATGAAAGCATGGAAGAGTTCTTTTTGAGGAGGATGAACTCATTGGCCATGGCGCCATTCGTCAACTGCCTATGGTAGGGATTGCTACTTTCATGTCATTACTATGATGCTAGACCTTCTACAAATGAAGGGTATCTTTGGTTCGACAGTGAGTGAAGATCTCCACCTCCAAAATTTAGGGATATTTGCCTACCATTCAACATAAACAATATTAGCCAAGAGTAAATCAAGTTGAGGTTGTTTCCCTTTCCTCATATAGGTGAAGTCACTACATGGCTTGAGGAACTACTCCAAAGGTTGATTACTTCATGGGCTGAGCTTATATATGCCTTCCTTGGGTTCTTTCCACCCTCACACATGCTACAATTGAGGGACAAGATTAATATTTTTTGTCAATCATCGGAAGAAATAATTCATGAAGTGTGGCTGAGATTTAAAAAGAAGTATCCATGTGTCTTAATCATGGGTTATAGAATGGTGTTTTTATACAAAAAAAAATTATTGCTCTTTGGATGAGGTTAACAAGTCCGCAGCAAACAACTTTGTCAAACGTTCTATCATGGAGCTAGCTTATGATTTTTCTATTGTTCCATGAGTGTAGCTTCCATAAGTATGACAAGTGAAATGAGGAGAAAAGAAGAGTAAAGAGACCAATAAATGACAAAGATGATGATGCAAGTGGATTTTTTGGCCAAGCAAATGATGAGCATGAAACAGTTTAATTATCATTGGATCATATGGTGTGGCATCTCAAGAAGAGGAGGCTTCCTATGCATATTTTGATGACAAGGTAAGGTACATGGAAAACCAAGGGATGTGTTCTTGTACAAAATATCAAGGTACCAACCAAGGTCCTTTGTTTCCTATGGAGGAGAATCAAATTTTGAGAGACCCTGATGGTCCATGGAGAGTTAGGGAGGGTCAATAGAGATATCGTGAAAGGATGAGTGATAGGTACAAACACTAAAGTTCAAATTCATCTGTACCTCCCGAAAAGGCTGAGAGTCCATCCAACCAAGTGTGAGTAATCCTACAGTAAACATCATACACAATGATCACCACTTTATGAACCAGAAATTTTACTGTAAATGATTCATTAACATCATGCCTAACCTAAGTTTCATAACCTAATTATGAATTTAGCTACTCATAACGAGTGTAAACTAATAATTGTAATAATTTAAACTACTGCAAAACATGAATGAAAAGGATATTCACAAGATTATTCTTACAACTAATCTAACATATGGATAAATATGGTGTTTGAATATATAAATACACCAAGATCATTTGTACCCCCTAAGGAATGATTAATTGCACCTTTTGTTCCATAGACACCCTAGTTATATGATACGTCCTATATGAATCAGTGATTATGTTCTAGTAGGTATATAAAGCGGTCATTGTCTAAATAAAGAACCTAAGAGAGGTTAGGGTCAACTCCACAAAGAATAAGGTTCAGACTTAGCTCAGCTTTTATTATTCTCACTTTTGTCTTATTTTTTCCGAAAATGGGCATATTTGCATAAAAGTAATTTCATACAATTTTTGCAAGTAACAAGTAACAAAGTAACAATTTAACTTGTTGCAAATCAATATAAGTTGAAACTAGGGGGTTAATGTTCCCACGAATCCTTAACTCAGTCGAACCTTATAGTAGTAATCTTGTATAGTATGTAGCACGGAAATTGGTAAGTTAGATATCACCTAAGTGGATGGTAACCTAAACAAGTAAATTTACCAAGAAACTTGGTCTATCTACAGGTTTATGTGTTACTAACCCTTACCCTTAAGCACAAATTATCTATCCATTGGTCATGGTTAAGACCATGACTCGTAGTGTGGCTCGTAAATGGTCAAAACAATATTGCCAACATTTGCTTATCTACGCAAGCTGCCAAAACCTATTATCCTTCAAAACAAGACCAAATTATAATCAAATATACTAACAAATGCTTAAAAGACTCATAAAATCCCAAGTTTAAAGCATTAAAACTGTCGTAAATCTGCGGTATATTAACACCCTCAACTTAAATTCGTTGCTTTTCCTTAAGCAACACAACTATCACATAATGACAATTAGCAAAAGAAGATAAAGAACTTATGGCAATCACATGGCCAATACAATCACAACAACCTCTGTTTTCATTCAACAACTAGTGCGTCAATTATTTCTTATCAAGCTAACATATGTGAATCAATACATGACATCACTATACCAATCGACAAGGTTAAATAAACAATGATAATTACCTAGACAATGAATTCTCAACAGTGTTACTTGTGCCCTTACTAAGATGAAGTCCATCTTTCACACAAATATCATGAATTTTTCAAGAAACGTGGACTAGGTATACACTCAACCTCACAAAAAAAATTGGATCATGCATGCACAATACCATAGGCTTTCCCTTATTTCCAATACTTTGAATTTCAAATAGTTGAATTAGGGTCACTATTGGACTTTTTGGCTTGTAACGTAGGCTTAGGGAAAGGTGTGGTATATTTGCATAATAGTCACTTTTGCCCTCCAAGACATTACCTTTTCTTAACTCCACTTTTTGCAATCAGTGATAATTTCACCCCATTCTCTTATTGAGTAATATTTTCTCATTAATGTTCTTTTATGACGTTCATTCATCCTTGTATTTTCATACCTTTTCTTCTTTTCATCATTTTCTTTATCGCGACCACACCCATTTATTTCTCTTTTTCTTATTACTATATTATTTTCATACCCATTTAGTTTCTCATTTTCCATTATATCAGCCATCCTCAACATATGCATTTTTTCTAAGTTGAGGTGTACAATGTCCAAGGAGGGAGCAAGTCCAAAATATAGGTTCACTGTTTACAATGGGGAAGGTGAATTGGGTAATCAAATAGAAGGATCTATCTCAAGCTCAAATAATTGGATCGAGGGATACACTTTCATTAGGTTGGTTGTTTTTAGGCTAAGTGGGCTATTTTCATAAATGTCCTATGATCCTTTCCTATTCAATAGTTCAATTATCTTAGAAAGACTAATGGGGTATGTTTTGAATTGGCTTACATAGTAAGAATAAACCAATGACCTCAAACACAGATGGCACAACATCTCACTATCAATCATAGATTTATATGGTTCATGCTTTAGCTTAATTCATGCTTACCTTATAAGTATATTTCATATCATGTAGAGATCCCACATAGTCAACATATCAACAAAATATATATTGGACATTAGAATTTCGGAGGGGTCTATTTTCAAACAAACCCCAACCATCATGTACTACTTTCTTATGCTTCTTTCACATTCACAAATACATCCTAAATATAAAAGTTTAATAAAAATTAAATGTCTTTGGGGAAAGATAACAACAAGAAAACCTCAAGGACAAATCGAAGTGTTTAGGATACTAAGACTTCACCCGAGACATTCACAAGATAAAGTTTTATTATTATCCTAGTTACTCAGACTTCACCAAGATACTTGTCGCAAAAAATATCCCCACCCTTATTAAAATGATGCGCATTGTCTTCAATGAACTAAATCACGTATACTAATACAGGGGTGAAGAAAAACCCATGGCATCTAAATGCAAGAGTATATAGTAGGAGTGGATGGATCACATGGTCTAGAACCTGTAGTAACTCCTGGTGTCTCAAAATCAATTAGGGTAGTGCTAGTTATGGACAAGGTGTAGAACTAGAACCACCAGCAGACTGTTACCTCTCCCTATCTATCCTCAACTACTCATCCAAAATGGAATCATGTCAAGCCACCTTATTATAGTGATGCTCTCATTTGTCACCTCTATCCTTCGACTCTGCAACAATATCATCATCAATACATGGATTCTTTCCAGGTGCCAATGGAGGGTCATCATGAGAAAACAAATCAAGGATTACAGATGGGAAAACTGACATTGGCTTAGTAAAAGTGTGGAAGAGTGATGGTGGTACGGTGGCTAGTTTAGTCACCTATGCTCTGAGCTAATCTATATTCTTCCTTAGACCTAGTATGTCTGAACTTTTAATGCTTTGCATACTCTCATCCACCTTCATTGCAAATGCATATATCCAACTTCAATATAATGGGCCATCACATCCATGATCGATTACATCCTCGTAGTTCCCCACTCGTCCACCTGGGAAATCGATGTATCGACCCATGGATTAATATGTTAGATCAACTGTGCTAACTAAGACTCAGTCTATGTCTGTCTCTAAATCAATCTCTATAAGATCTCAGCTAAAATATTGACCAAGATCGATGATTGTAGGTGCGACATTCTAGTAGGGGTAATAGTGAAAGGTATCACAGTTGTACCTGTTCAGTTGACTCCACAATAGTGGGGTCCCCCTCTGGAACTACTTTATCAACATTCTGCTTTATGAACAAACCCTTAAAGAACTCTGGCAATATTACCTCGGGTTTATCAACTCGTCTCTGTGTATCTAGATTCATGTCATTTTTTTTAGCCGTAAATCTTACGTTCGGGTCACCTCAATTATCTGTGAAATATTTGCATACACTATATTACTGAGTCTTGAAACAAATGATAAATCATGCAAGGGAAAAAAATGCTTGTTCTATCATGGAAAGCCCTTTGATAAATATCAATGTTGGTACACCGGGTGAAGTCAATTCCTACCCAGCCATAATGCTCGCTACCAATATTGCATGATCGGGTGTTAAAGTATTATGTGCCATAGTGGGCCATAGGCAGGAGCACACTCTAGCCCACCAAAACTTTCGCATGATACTCAATCTTGCCTTCTTAATCAGACCCGAAATGAATACCCACTATGCGTCGACTCCCCCACTCAGCCATGTACCTAATAATCCATCTCATCAACTTAGTATTTTATGTTGGATCATTCAATATGTTTCAATCTTAGACTATGTGAATGTGGTGGTCAAACATAGCGATATACGTAGGCTTCTAGTACTATCGTTAAAAAATGAAACCTTGGATGTGCACTCCGATATTTCAACCTGAAGACCTCGGACCAATGTAGTGACAAGTGGGGCAGCTCAACCTTAGTCATGTTTATCGGTTTGTCTTGTCCAACAGTCATGACATATGAAGTGTAGAATTCATGAACCATATGGGGTGCTTTTAGCATTGCTATCACCTTTCAGGTTGGCTGACATTGCTATCAACCTCCGAGGTTCCTTCCCCTTCTTTATACTAGGACTAGTAGATGCTACTAGGTATGGGGGGAAAAGCTACCCCAATAGGTTCCACCACCGGTGCAATTTTCTTGGCGTGATTTGTGGTGGCTCTAGGCTCGGTGTTGGAGTCAGCTTCAACTGAATATTGGACCTCAGAGCTATTCTGTTCATCATCAATAATCTCATATTGTAATCAAGTCTTTAGTACCAGAGCCCTGGTCTTCCTAGATGGTGTGGCAGCCTTTTCCCCACACTTCAGTCTCAATTTTGGAGGACAACTTTCTTGTTCATCATTAGACAATTCATGTTTTCTTCTAATTTTTGAGGACAAATTCCTTCTTATGAAATTGAACTCAAGTCTATGATAACACGCAAATTAATCATTAACATAATTATATGAGTATGAGATCGCTTGTAGTATAAATATCCAACAAAAGAGTCGAGGTCAAATCCCCTAGGAGTGATTTAAATGTAAGAATTCAATAAGGAAATTAAAAGTTCAAACTAATTTCTTATAACAATTGGGAAAAAATGTGGATGATTTTACCAAATTTAAAATAACGGTTTAGAAATTAATTACGATAATTCAACTAAAAACAAAGATTTAAACAAGTAAGAGACAATCTACAGGTGGGAAGTTGGTATCAACATAAAATAGGGGTACAAGTGCTTGCTCAATAAGACTAGACAAACATGGATAGGCTGGGTAATCATCAATGTCGCCAATCTTCTTTTGATCTCAAATCATCATATCATAGAATATCTTTTTGGTCTCATCTTTGATAAATAAAAATCAATCAATACCTTACTAAAATCTCTCTTTAGAGTAGATATGACAATTAGAATTGAACTTCAATATCTCTTTTGAGCAAACTACAGTAATGAAACACAATTAGCAAGTTTTAAGTTATTTGCCTATTTCAATTAATCTCTTTCAAAGATCTTAGCTAGGATTAGTTTGCAACCTTAACCCATAAATTAACCCATGCTAAATAGCTCAAAACTATAAATGAACGATAGAATAATGAAGCCAGAAACTAGACTTACTAAATTAAATCCACACCCAACTCTATATTCACACGCCTAGAATTGGATTTTTAGCAAATATTATACCAATTATGTTTTCAGTGACTAAGGAGTTGATAATCAACAATAATCTTCAATACTCACTTTGAATTGAACCCTCAAACGTCAATTACAAGATTATTCAAAACCCCTAAAACATAGAGAAAACTTAAAGAGTCTATTTCTCAATATGAAAGAGTTAGAATAGGTTAAAAATTGATTTGGAAAAAGATCCTCCTTTTTCTCTTTCCCGTGGGTTATTTATAATTTCTCCAAAAAATGTTCTAATAGTCCATGCGGGACCTGATCAGTGACGTTAATCGAGCTCAACTAGCACGTTGGATGACTTGTTGTTTGTTATTTAGCTCACTCTAACTTGGCTTCAGATGTTTGAACTTCAGTTAGCGAACTTGATCGAGTCAGCCTTTCACAATCGGTAAGTTGCCGAGTACCACCTTGTTCACCTATTCACCCTTCATTTTAATTCAGAAGTCTATTACCTTCGGTGATGGAACTCTTAACTCACCTAACTACTTTGGCGAATCTTCATTTCGACTTTGTTTCACCGACCTACCTTGAATATTCTCAAACATGAACACTATTATTTTTGGTGGGGTACGACCTATTAGGAGATTCGTCCTTTTTTAAGTGCTCCTCAACTAAGAATTTACACTCTTACTGATGTTTTTTGGCCTCGTTTTCAAAGATTCATCCTTGTCTTGTCCTTTAGCCTTCATAGTTGTAAAACATTAAAATACCATTAGATAAGGAAATAAATAGGCATTGAAGACACTATTTGTTGAACTAAGACGACCTCAAATGAGTCAAAATCTTAGAATCATAGACACCCCTAACTTAAACTTTTGCTTTTTCTCAAATAAATCAAGAACACAATCAGTTAAACAAGGGTGTCTACAACAGTTCTCAATGTGAGTTAACATGCAATTACCATTACAAGACTACTAACATCTATATGAAATATCTCAATCATGGTCAAGAAGCTTAAATTGATGACTAGCCAGTATCGATCCAAGCTCAACCTCAGTAATGCTCCCTTCTAATGCAAAACCATATTTCAACAAAAGTATTCAAGTGCCCTCACAAGAAAAATGATTCCATGCTATTACAAAGCACATCAACAAATAAATTAGGAATCAGTACAACTCTCACTCTACGAAAGAGAAATACATGCAAGCTTTATCCCATAGGTTTGCCCATATTTTCGAATTATCACACAACCAAACTTTAGCAAGATCTCAAGGGTCTTTTAATGGAGATGAGGGTAAAGGTATGGAAAATTTGGGTCAGTGATTTCACCTTTTTAAAACATTGTTTTACTCATCTTCAATTCTTCTCATGTTCTTTCATTCTTTTAGTTCGGAGACTCAAACCTCATTTTTGGGAACCCCTTTTATTTCATCAAATCTTTCTTTTTCATTACATATTTATATTTTTTCTCATTTTATTTTTTTATAAGGAGGTGTTCCTTCTTTTTGGTACAAACTTCAAGGTTGAGTCTCACTTTTATTTCTTTCTTTTTATCTGGCTTTCTTTCCTCCTTCCTTTCCACACCCTAACTTAGGTTTTTGTCTAAATTTGTCTATTCACACAAACCAATGCTTAGAAAAAGGATTTATGGGTGATAACTTAGGGAATATTTTGCTCAAGAGGTTTTAATAAGGTTGACAACAAATTCTATAGGCTCAAAGGGTGTTAAGATGGTTTCACACCCTTACAAGGTAGTCATAAAAAGTATGAAGATTTGGGTTCCCTCTCAAAATTTGTTCCTAAGATCATTTGTTGCATTCAACAAGGCTAAACAATTACACTAACAAGACAAACTCTAGGAATCAACAACCATGATTTCAAGTAGGACCTGACCACACATGGCACTTCAAACACTATGATTATACACAACTTTACAAATGTAGGAAGCTTGCGTTCGATGTTCATCGCAAGGCTCACATCAATACCCAACTAGTAAACAAAAGAATCTCAAAGATCACTCAAAAGTAGAGCACACCGATTTCGTCTTGCAACATCAACAAAAAAACACATCTCATCAAGAGCACTATCCAAGATATCGATATTTGACAAAATCAATCCTTGAATATCAATAATTAATTCAAAATAAACAATAATCAAAATCAGTACTTCAAAATTCATGGAGAAATTGACAGAGAGACAAAAATAAAATCAAAACCAACCAAATATCATAAAACAAAAATGTCAAAATATCAAACTACAACTTAAATAAACAAAATACAGTAAAAAGGGGAATATAGGAACATGTGCCTTACCCCACAAAAAATATCTACCAGTGTCCTCAATGCTATAAAAATATAAGTGCCGGAGAAAATGAGGAAAAATTCCCCTTGATAGGCTATGCTTAGGAAAAACTCTGATCTTGGGACTTGGAGGGAATTGCATCATCTCGAGAATTAGTACCTGTCACATTTGAATTAGGAGGGAGTGGTAAAACATCAACCGAGGCATCAACAATCGGCACATTAGGAGGAGGAATAGTAGATTCTGAAGGACAGACCCCACTAGGGCCAATCTTGAAGGTCTCCAAATGAGATCTCTCCAAGGTGGCATGCATAATCAACTTTTCAATGTCTTATTTCTCTTTTAAGGCCTCAATGCTATCCTTTTCCTCATCCTCATCCCTGACAGTGGGTGAATAATTAGTAACCTCGTCATTAACTTACTCAGACTCATTACCCACCAGTAGCTCAGCTACCCCAATAAAGTCATCTCCTCTCAGACAGAGGTACAACTATGGGCATCTCGGGCAAGGGAACCTCACCCCATTGCATCAATTATCAATGGACCTCAACAGGTCCACATCTACCCTAAGAGCACCTATGTTGCTAATAAAATCAGTCAAACTGGTATAACTGCCATCACATCTCTCTCCTTTCTTAACTCTAGCGATAAGGTTATCTAGCCTCTTTCCATATGAAGCTACAGTAGCTTTATGGCTAACCATCTTAGTCGCACCAGAAACAAAGCAGCATTTATTGTCTTAGTAATCATATCATGTGCCTCCTTCTCAAATTGAGATGCCCTAACATCTACAAAATGGGAAAGGTTTCCCATCTAATAAATCAAGGCCTGAGTAAATAGAGCTCGAGATGTAGAGGGAGTTGGAGTCAAAGTGGAGGGTGTAGAGGATTATGAGGCATAGAAGAGTTAGGGGTATCTGATGGCCCCATCATCCCTCAGGTAGTTATCGCTTATCCTCTGAATGTTATTAGATGAGGTGGGGGTCACTCGAAGATTAGATCTCTCTTAGAAAGGGACTCTGATTGCCTCATAAATCTACGTGATCAATGATGAGTAGTAGATTTGCACTCATTTGAGGCCTTTTTAGTTAAAAAATTAGTGTCCTCAATTCCTAATTATGTCCTATTTTGATGATATTTTGATGATTTTCAACTATGAAGGCTAAAGGAAAAGACAAGGATGAATATATGAAAAGCATACCAAAACCATTGAAAGGAGTATAAATTCCCAACAAATAGTCGACTAACCAAATAGGTGGATTACCCAAGTTGCCTGACCTCTCCCAAAGTGACAATGCTCACACTTGTATATAATCAAAGAAGGTCAATGGAGTGAAAATTCAATGGTGACTCCCTAAAATGAAAGGAAGGTCTAGAAGACCATGGCCAAAGGCGAAAGAACTTTGAAGTAAAGCAAAAGCTTAAAAGGTGAACAAATGTGGTAATCAGTGATTTGCCAAATGTAAAAGGAAGATTCAATCGAATCCACCAACTGATGTTTAAACACTTGATGCCTGAAGCAAATGAAGGGTAAGCTAAGGAACAAACAATAATCTGCCCAACACATTTGGTGAGCCCGACTAATGTTGCCGAGTTGGTCACAAATAATATTTTGGACCAAATTTTGGGAAACTATAAATAGTCCAAAAGAGAGAGAAAATATAAGGATTTTTGTATCATAATTTTTTTTGGAGTTTTGTGTATGTTAGTTTTGGAGAAGTTTTGAGACTTTTTACCTCGTCAAAAACATCTATTAGTTTTGGGGTTTTAGAATACACTTTTGGAATTGGCATTTAAGAGTTGAATTTGAAGTGGGTGTTGATTATAATTACATCATTTCAACACATTCATGGTTGCTATCATCACATGTATAATCTTTGATTTTTATGATTTGTGTCTAAAACATTATTTCTTGGGGTGCAATTATGGGGTTGGGTGTTGATTTAATATAGTGGGTTTTGTGTATGCTCCATTTTACTACTACGCATTCATGGATTTAAGGTAAGTAGCATGGGGTTGATTCTTGGGGTAAGGTTGCAAACATAATCCTATTCATAATATTTGGTTGATGCTCGAAAGAGATCAATAAGAGTGGATAATTAGTTTAAAGCATTCAAATTAAGTTTGATTTCTATGGTTTACTCAAAAGAGAGAATATAGTTCAAATCTAGTTGCCCAAATATGCTTGAAAGAGAGATTCCCATAAAGTAATGGGTTGGTTTATGAGTCGAATAGATAAGATCGAAAGGAGATTTTAAGATTTGGTACTATGAGATCGAAAGAAGATTAGTGTCGTTGAAAATGGCACATCCTATCCATGATTGTTTAGCATTATTGAGCAACACAATTACCCCTATGTGACATCGATTCCAATCCCCACGCCCCTAGATTACTTCTTACTTACTTGAATTTCTAAATTTTAGTTTAATTGTGATACTTGATACTTCCAAGAATTTTAATAAATTCAATGGAATAATCAACCCACTTTCTCTAAAGTAATAAAATGAATAGGTCCGATATTCTTGATTTTCTAGTTGAATTCTTATCCCTAAACCATTTTTGTGGGATTCGACACAACTCTATGTTGGGTATTTTTATTGACGATGATCGCTTACTCATCTAATTATTTTTAGGGTAACTTGAGTGTTATAAATAATGGTGCCACTGTTGGAGAATGGTAGCTATGAATTCAATTA
Source organism: Solanum commersonii (assembly GCA_029007595.1). NCBI lineage: Eukaryota > Viridiplantae > Streptophyta > Magnoliopsida > Solanales > Solanaceae > Solanum > Solanum commersonii. The sequence continues at coordinate 4,717,723 of JAJTWQ010000002.1, read as the reverse complement.
GTGAAGTTTGTTTGTAAACTTGTTGAGTTGTACTATATTTTTGCTTGGTATTGTTTTGTTGACTCTTGCAGGTACAAACATGAGTGATAAAGGACGTGATGACGCTAGTCACTATGAGAAAAATGATCAGATGGGTGATTTGAATGACATGCAAATGAATGTCATTGAGATCAATGGAGCTATCTGGTTACCTCTTGTAACAGAGAGAGCAATGTTCCATGTAACCGGAACAATGCTACATTAGCTTTGAGTGAAAGAAATATATGGGGTCTTAGCTTATGAGGATCCTCATGAACACCTTCGTAACTTTATGGATATTTGTGGATCGTTCATATTCAAGAATATCTCACAAGTGTCTATTAGGATGAGATTATTCTCATTCTCCTTAACGGAGGAAGCCACCAGATGGTTGGTTGAGTTGCTGAATGATTCTATCACTTCTGGAAAGGAGTTGAATGAAGATTTCTGGGAGATATTCTTTTCTCCCTCTAAAATTGTCAAGCATATGGACATTATCCAAACCTCTAAAATAGTGGGAGGTGAACCTCTTCACGAGACATGGTTGTAGTTCCAAAAATTGTTAATACAATGTCCCCGTTCTACACTTCATCAAGACAAAATCATGCCTTTCCTCCAAATACCATTTGCCTTTTCCTCAGCCGACCAGCAAAATAACGAATTAACACATGGTGTTCCAGACAATTTATTGCTCCAATACTTTTATTACAGCCTTGTTTCAGTCAACAAAGGGTTGGCTAACCAAATTGTTCAAGGTTGGCTGATATGACAACCATTTAATATGGCAAAATTGGCTTTAGATGATCCCAAAAAGTTACAAAATCATTATAACACGATAAACAAAAAGTAGGGGAAGAACCTCGTACATCAGAGTGAACTAACTCAAATAGTAAACTACACTCTCACTATAGGAATATTACTTTAGAATATGCTTAGACCTCTTATATACATAAGACTGCAACTCAGACACACCAAATTCAGATAAACTAGGAACTGAGATTTGCATCTTTGATACATGAAGATGCACTAATCTACGATATCATGACAAAAGTAAACTGAGCATGGCATACTAGTGTAACACCTTGGATTAGAGAAAGTCTAGAAAGGAGTCAAATAGGCACGTAAATACCCTAAAGTGGACCGTGGAACCCTCCATGAAGCCCTAGATAGGCCATGTAGAGGACCACGGTCTTATGGGCGCTTGTGAGGAGTCCCTAGGACTGTCCAACCAAGTGTCACTCCCATAGACACCTAGATGGACCGTGGTGAGGTTGAAAGGCCGTCCAACGGCTCATCGAGTGCCACTTAGAAGGAGGCCTTCTCCCCTAGCCACTTCTCACGGACCACAGATGACTAAGTGATCTGTGGTACCCTTGATGGGCCATCAAGGCCTCCGTGAAGTAATACAATATGGACTTTCCGAGAGAGCCTTTTCATGACCCGTTAGACGGGTCGTGGTTCCCTATACGGGCCGTGAAGGCTTCTATGTAGTGATTGTGTCAACTTTAAGTCAAGGGATTTTGGGTCTTTTCCTAATTATTTTAATTCAATGATATGTCATTCTACCCTTTATCCAAATCCCTATATAAGGATTTCTACCCCCAAAATCACCCAATTCAATTCATTCTCTCAATTACCCATAAAAATTAATAAGTTAATCCACCCAAAATATTTCTCTCTCTAAGGAAGAAGAAGAAAGTTAGGGTTTCAAGATCAAGTCTACAATCCTCTATTGCTTGTGGGCTTTGAACTCCAAGGTATGACAATCTTCATCTGTGGAGATATTTCATCCATAGAGCTCCTAAATTCTCTAACGTACAAAGCTAGAAATCAACAATTGAAGTTAGGTTTTCTTCCATGACATGGGTTCCTTTAAATGTTGATTCATTTGATTGTTTTATGAATTATTATGCATGAAATTGAGATAATTCAATGTTTTAAAGATAAATTCCCCATGAACCCATGAATAACCCATGTTCTCTAAGCTATGATGATATAATGTGGGTTTTGAACTATTAAAGATGAGTTTATGAAGATATGCATGTTCCTTATAAAATTGATGAAATGATTCAAGATTATTTTGAGGGTAAAGCATAAATGTTGTTGTTATGATTGTGAAAGGAATTCTCACATACTACTCAATACATGAATATTAAAGGGTTTTCTCATAGAAGGATTCTTAGAGTTGAAAGGATTTTTCAACCTAACTTTGAATAAAGTTTTAGGAGTTATTCTAAAGAAACCTATCTTGGATTGGCTATTTGTATGCCTTCCATGAAAGATTTTTCAAGTAAAGAATTATGACTATCCTGTGGGATTTATGCTTACCATCGAGAAAAAATTGATATGGAAGTTCTCCCATAGCTAGAGGTCAGGTTTCTAGTAGCAATCTCCTTATCTCATACCTATGTGCCACTATTGGATGATTGTCATAGATTGTTGATGATTGTCTTAGATAGATAATAGCTAGTGAATCCATATAAGCTAGAAGTTAGAATTCTTGTCTTGGCAAGTAAGGATACCCCTTTTTCAGTGTGGGCTAGACACTATATTCCATGTTATAGCTCAAATGGTCTCTATGTCGGTTAAAGTATAATTCCCACAATAATGATGAACTAAGGTTACCTCAAGAAGTATCTCACAAGTGTTCAAAGATGAGTTTTACTTGCATTGATCATGATTATGATGATGTTTTCTGACCTCTTATTTTATGATTTTAACTTGGTCTTTGCATGACATAAAAAGTCCCTTTTAGCATGATTTTATATCTCTATGCATTGCTATCATACTTGGCACATTTTTGTACTAATGCATACTCTTGACTACATTATTTCTTAAATGTAATGTCTTATACTACGATTATGCATCCCCGTGGCTAGTGGTCACTTTGGTTATTTTGAGTAGTGGTGAGTCCTCATGTTCCGAGGACTTAACCTTTTATTACTTTTCATCTTTACTTTTAAGATGTTGTATGTTATTCCAGGGCTACGTCCCGATCACTCTTGATCTAATATATGGCTTTGAGACTATGTAGACTTTTTCTTCATTTTACAAAACTCTTTATGATATGAATTGTTTTTTAAAATCTCTTGATTTTCTATTATCATATTTATGCATGATAAGTTGCTTGTGTGGGGCCTCTCGGGGTCTTATACTCCATGTTACACCTAGGGTATACTTTGGAATGTGGAAAACTTGGTATTCAAAGCATAAGGTTTAGAAAGGTCCTAAGATGACTCATAAGCCACGTCGAGTAGAGTCTTGTTTATGAGTATGAAACATGCCATATTTATGAAGAAGAAGATATAAGATGATTAGGAAACTTCACTTATTTAATTACTCTAAGTCGTGTGATAGTCCTTTCACCTAATCCATATTTGATGCTTTTCAGGAAATGGCCCCTTGAAGGGCATACGTTAGGAGGAATGTGATTGAGAATGTCGAACAAGAGGCTCATCTTCAAGCTCCTCAAGTTCTAGTGAATTCTTTGGTCGAGCAAGTGACTAATATAGAGCTCAAGGCTACTTTTCAAGTGGTGGCTCAAGCCAATAAAGATGTTGTTGTCCCTGTGAAGGATAATGTGGGTACGAAGACATCTAGAGTGATGGACTTCACTAGAGTGAATCCACCAGAATTGGTTCCAAGGTTAAGGAAGATCCTCAAGAGTTCATTGATGAAGTGTATAAGATGTTGATAACCATGGGAGAGACACTGGTGGAAAAGGCGGAATTAGCCGCTTACCAACTTAAGGGTGTTACTCAAGCTTGGTTCAACCAATGGAAGGAAGGGACACCAGATGATGCGGGTCCTCTCAATTGTGAAAAGTTTAAGGTTGCTTTCCTTTATAGGTTCTTTCAACTTGAGATGAGGGAGACAAAGGCACTTAAATTTATCAACCCTCGTCAAGGAAAGATGATTGTTAAGGAATATGCATTGAAGTTCACACAATTTTCTAGGTATGCTCCTACTATTGCTGTTGATCCTTGGGCAAAGATGAGTAAGTTTTTCTCGAGAGTGTCTGAGATAGTAGTCAAAGATTGTCGTACCGCCATTCTTATCAATGATATGATTATTTCTCATCTAATCATACATTCTCAACAAATAGAAGAAGAGAAACATAAGGAAAGAACTAGGGAGACAAAGAGGGCAAGGACTGGTGATGGTGACTTTTTACATTCAAGGTCTGATGGATATGGTCGTTATAGGTTTGGGCAAAGGTTTTCCGGTCAAGGCTCCTCAAATTCTCCTTCTAGATTCAACAAAGTTAGGATGTCTAACCCTAAACCTTAAGGAAGAAATGGTGGTAAGAGTGGCCATAAGATAAGGGATTGTTCAACACTTACGACTAATGAAAGGGAAGGTAGGCAAGCTTTACCTCGTTGTTCAGGTTCAAGTGCTTAAAAGCAAAGAAAATTCTATGCATTCTTAACTCGCCAAGACCAATAGGGTTCTCTCGATGTGGTTACCGATATGTTGAAAGTCTTTCATCTTGATGTTTATGCTTTGGTTGATCCCAGTGATACCTTGTCTTTTATGAAGCCATACATGGCAATGAGGTTTGATATTCTTCCAGATGTGTTGCTAGATCCATTTTCTGTCTCTACTCCTATCGGTGAACCTATAGTGGCTAAGAGAGTCTATAGAAATTCTCTTGTCTCTTTATCCCATAGAGTCACACATGTTGATCTTATAGAGTTTGATATTCTAGATTTTGATGTCATTCTTGGTATGGATTGGTTGCATTCTTGTTATGTTTCTATTGATTGTATTAACCCAAGTGGTCAAGTTTCAATTTCCAAATGAGCTTATTCTGGAGTGGGAATGAGGAATTCTATGTCGAAAAGTCAGTTTGTTTCCTATCTTAAAGCTAGAAAGATAATTTCTAAGGGTTGCATATACCATCTAGTTAGGGTGAGGGATTTGAGTTCTGAAATCCCTACTCTTTAGTCGGTCCCCATTGTGAATGTGTTTTGTGGAAGTTTTTCTAGATGATCTATCCGGTATTCCTACCGAAAGGGAATTAGGCGTTGGTATTGACCTTCTCCCAGATACACAACTTATATTTATTCCTCCTTACCTAATGGCTCCGATAGAAATAAAGGAATTGAAAGAGCAATTTTAATATTTTTTGGATAAGGGTTTTATCCAATCAAGTATCACTCCAAGGGGTGCTCGAGTTTTGTTTGTTCGAAAGAAAGATGGTTCACTTCATATGTGTATCAACTACCGTCAGTTAAAAAAGGTTACCATTAATAATAAGTATCCTCTCCCAAAGATAGATGATTTGTTTGACCAACTACAATGAGCAAGTTGTTTATGTAAGATTGACCTCTAGTAGGGTTATCGCCAATTGAGGGTGAAGAAGGATGATATTCTGAAGATGACATTTTGAACTCGATATGGTCATTATGAGTTTTTTGTGATGTTATTTAGCTTGATTAATGCCCTGGCCTTTTTTTTATGGATTTGATGAATATGATGTTTAAGAAATACCTTGGCATGTTCGTGATTGTGTTCATTGATGATATATTTATCTATTCAAGTAGGGAAGACGAACATACCGATCATTTGAGGATTGTGTTCTAAGTCCTCAAGGATTACCAACTCTTTGCAAAATTTAGTAAATGTGATTTTTGGTTAAAGTTCATGGCTTTTCTTGGTCATATTGTTTCCAGAAAGGGTATTGAGGTAGATCCCAAGAATACGGATGCAGTAAAGCGTTGGCCTAGACCTCTGTAACCTATGGATATCAGAAGTTTCTTGGGTTTTGTCAGTTGCTATAGAAGGTTTGTGGAAGGGTTTTTGTTGATTGCCTTTCCATTGACGAAAAAGGAAGGCCCAATTATTATGGTTGGAAGCTTGTGAAAAGTGTTTTCAGGAATTGAAAGATAAGACTTACTTCCATTCCGGGATGACTTTACCAAAAGGAACCGATGGGTTTGATGTTTATTGTGACACTTCATGAATCAGGTTAGTATGTTTCCTTATGCAAAATGGGATAGTCATTGCCTATGCCTCAAGGAAACTTAACGTACACGAAAAGAACTATCCTACCCATGATTTAGAACTAGCGGCCCTTGTGTTTGCTTTGAAAATTTGGAGGCATTACTTATATGGTGTTCATGTCGATGTCTTTACCGACCATAAAAGTTTGCAATACGTGTTTATATAAAAGGATCTAAATCTTCTCCAAAGAAGGCGGCTTGAGTTACTAAAGAACCATGACATGAATGTTATCTATCACCCCGACAAGGTGAATGTGGTGGCAGATGCTCTTAGTCGATTGTCAATGGGTATTGTTGTTCATATTGATGATAGTAAAAAGGAATTGGGTCAAGATTTTCATAGATTGGCCTGAATGGGAGTTCCATTGATAGACTCCACCAAAGGTGGTGTCGTGGTTCAAAATTGTCTTTTCTTGGGGATGTGTAAACCAAGGAAGATCTTGATCCGACATTGGTTTAATTGAAGGAAGCAGTGCTTAAATGTCTGTAGAGGATTTTTTCAAAGGGGGAGATGGTGTGCTTCGTTATCAAGGTCGTTTGTGTGTTCCCCATGTAAATGACTTGAGAGAACATATCTTATTAGGAGCCTATAGTCCTCAATATTCCATTCCCTCGAGAACCACCAAGATGTACCCTGAGTTGCAGGAGGTCTGTTGGTGGAATGGGATGAAGAAGGATATCGCATGAGTCCTCATTTATGCATGTTCATGAAAAACTTGACTTTTGAGAAAAATGAGTTTGCTTGGTTGTTTTTTTCATATTTATATGCATTTGAATATGAGTTGCATATAGACCATATGAAATTATGTTACAAACATGCTTTAGCTTGGAGTTGATGTTTCCTTCTCAGATATGAGTACTTATGTGATTGCATTCATGTTGGGCTATTAGGTCTAGTTCCTCTATTCCTTATGATGTTTTGAATCTCATTCAAGGATTAATGTTCTCAAGGGGGAGATATTGTAACACCTTGAATTAGAGAAAGGCAAGAAAGGAGTCAAATGGGCAGGTAAAGACCCTAAAGTGGACCATAAAACCCTTAATGGATCCCTAGATGGGCCGTGTAGGGGACGAGGGTCCATGTGGGCTCTCATGCTTAGTCCCCAAGACTGTCCAGCCAAGTGTCCCTCCTACGGACACCTAGAAGTCCGTGGTGAGGTTGATGGGCCATCCAACAACTCGTCAAGTGCCACTCAGAAGGGGGCCTTCTCCCCTAGCCACTGCTCAAGGACCACATACGACTAAACGGTTTGTGGTATACCTCATATCTTTCTGTTATTTTCAGGTCTAGCTTGAATCATTAGCCCTTCATGTTCACTCTTTAGGATTCTTTGGTCATTCCCATGTTTCCTGCTACATGTATGTTCATGAAAAATTAATTTTTAAAGATATGTTTTAGTTGATTGATTGTTTCATCATTATGCTCATTTGTGTATGATTTGCATGCATGTTTTATGAAATTATTTTGGCTATGTTTTAGCTTGGGGTCGATTTTTCTCCTTGAATATGTGCATTTTGATGAAATTGCATTCATGTTGGGTTGGTAGTTTCTCTCCAACTGTCTTCTTGCTAACTTGAGTTCCATTTGAGGACAAATGTTTCCAAAGGGGAGATTTTGTAACACCTCGAAATTTGGAAAAGGTCAAAGTGGGTTAGCGGGCAGGTCCATAGGCCTAAAACGGACCATGAACCTTTCACTGAACCCTAAACTGTCAGTGAAAGGGTCACTAGCTATTTAGGGGAGCAGCTTATCTGTTTACAACAACCACGGAATTGAGGATAGTTCTACGGTTCCCTATACAGACTTTATAGACTTATATGGTCCGTTTATTGGTCCTTTTAAGTCTCCTGTCAGCTTTTAAATTAAGGCTATTTTAGTCTTTCCCCTATGTGTTTACTACCTAAGGTATGTCGTTTTGACCCCTATTCTAAGCCCTATATAAAAGATTTATGTCCTAAAACTACTTGTTCTAGATCGTTCTCCTAATTCATAAATTTCCTTCCAAGTTCATCCCCAAAATGTTCTCTAAGGCTAAGGAAGAACAAGCTAGGGTTTGACTTCAAGATTTTCAATTCACCATAGCTAATCGGCCTTGATTACTAAGGTATGTTAGTTTTCACCTAGGGAGTCTTTTTCTCCATAGGGTTCCTCAAAGATATTCAAATTTTAAAAGTAATATTAATAATTCAAAGTCAGGGTTTTATTCACTCTTCAATGTGTTCTTTTGAATTATTATTCAATTGAATGTTTTCTACCTTTATATACATGAATTGAAGTGATTACATGTTTTTTGAGTTGAGCTCATATGAACCCATGCATGATCCATGATTTTAGATTATGAATACATGATGAAGCTTATGAACTATGAAATATGCTTTTTATAAAGATTTACACATTTTTATGGAGGATATGTAAATGATTTGAGGATACTTTGAGAGGAAAGTATTAATGTTGTTGTTGTGAAAGGTTTTCTCACATACTACTAGGATCATGATTGTGAAAAAATTTCTAACATAAGAATTAATAAGGTTGAAATTTTTTATCACCTAAGTTTAATAAAGTTTTAGGAGCTATTCAAAATGAACTCTAGCTAGGATTGGTTGTTTAATTGTGCCTTTCCATGGATGATAATATGAATAGGATTAATGACTATTTCTTGGGATTTTAGTTAGAACCAAGCATACTAGCATTAATTACCCATGTCCCATAAACTATGTGCCACCATAGGATTGTGTCTCAGATAGACATTAGCAAGTGGATCCACCTTAGCTTAGACTCTTGGTCTTGACCTTGGCAAGTAGGACACTCTCTTTTTGGTGTACGAACAATACACTGGATTCTATGTTAAAACTAACATTGCCTATGTCAATTAAACTGTAAACATCCCACAATATAGAATGATTGTTACTTTCAAAGCATCTCAAAAAGTGTTTTTAATATGTTTGTCACTAAATAAGGTAGGATTCATCTCAATATCGGTCTTCGTCACAAATGGTACTCCAGCCCGGCTTCACAGATCACTGATGAGCACCAGAAAAAGGCAATGAGGTCTTACTTTATTTGGCCTGAATGTCCATATCCTGAGCAATAATGGACCCGAACTTTAGTCTTTCCCGATCAATAATGCATCCTAGAAGTACATCCTTCGGATGCCGAACAATGTACTCATTTTTGGAAGGCATCAAGGTTATGCTGATGAAACTGAACCAATAACTAACAACCACATTCAGATTCCTTTTCTCAATTGAAACCCCCACATCTATCCATAGGGGTGTAGCATCAGAAAGTAATGAGGCCAACCACCCCTTCAAGTCATCTAACAACTTGGTCTTGATCTGAGTGATCAAAATATGAAGTATTCAGACGGTGCCACTAACCTAGCTTTCTTATTCCATTTCAGGAGCAACTGTGCATAACTCTCATAGAAATCTCTGACCCAAGTAGGCACATACGGGTTTCGAGGCTTTGTGAACTACTCAAATTTATGAAACCAGAGTGTCTCCCCCACTTCTAGAAATCTATCAACTACCCTATCTATGGACAACCTCTTTTCCTCCAAAATTGTCCGTATAGCAGCGACCTTTAGTTGGTTCATAAATCATGGCAGAGGTGCTTGGGCCGAAGGCATTGGTGGTGCCTGTTTAGCTGCCTGTGCTGGATGTGGTGGAGGTGTCGGGAGTGCTGGAAGTTGCGCTGGGTCATAAAGTTCTTTGGAGCGCAGCTCAACATATCTTTGTTTCAGTGCCTGGTCATTTGCTGGCACTGAATCATAAATGGGAGTCCTAGACCCCACATCATCCTCACTCTCAGAATTAGATGTGGTGAGGGGGGTGGAATAAATGCCCATTTTGTCAGAGCTAGAAATGCTCGAATTGGGCTCCGCTGGCTGCTTTTTCTTTCCTACAGTACTTGCTTGAGTGGATCGAGGTCTAGTAGATCAAGGTGATGGAACCTCCAGAGTAATAAAAACAATTTTGGCCTTTTTTTGGGATGATGGGCCCTTTCATGGAAATTTTGGTGTAGCCAAATCTGTTAAAATTAGCAGACAAAATGAATGTGGTTGCAACAGATCAGTGAAACAACACTTTCAGTAAAAAAAATTGAAGAATAACTTGCCAGACCACTCGGTGAGTCACTGATATCATTCTTTGGGCAAGAAATGACTCACCGAAAGTAACAGAAAACAACCACAACACTATAGCACAATTTGGTGAGGAAAAAGTCATTTGGCGAGTCGTTGAACTTGATCGGCTAGGCAAAATGCCTAGCCAAAAATCAAAATTTTTATTTACAAAAACTAGGCTTCATGAAGGCACGATTCAGGTTATTCGGCAAGCACAAGCGTATCGTCGAAAGTAAGTGAATAATTCAGCACTAATTCAGGTCAAGTAGGCGATCGAGAGGTTATTCGGTGAAATTACGAGTTACTGGGTGATCTCGACTCAGCTCGCCAAATGGCCCAACGTGTCAAATTCCTAGTCCAATTTTCAATTTTTTACTATCAATCTACGACAATGCAATTCAAACACAATCCTACGCAATTCAAGCCTACCCACAATGCAATTTTTAGTCGGGGTACTCACACTTCTTTCAATTGATTCTAATTCAACCAACACGATGATTTTGCCCTTAAGAATGACATCACTCATACATCATTGGGAAAAATCAAGTAGTTCGGTTGAAATTGGGTTACTCAGACATCAGCCATACAAGACCCGACATGCTACAACCACTGTTCAAGAAATTTTACACTTAAAATCAATTATTTTTGGTTAAGCACAATATCTAACATGCTCAATTACAACATAATATTCAACAAGCGAATAAAGATAGAGTCGAAGCATACTATAGATACATTAACTCCGTAATAGCATGATCAGAACAGCTTATGTAATTAAAAGTAAATACAGGACACAAATCTCAGATGCAGACAAGAACAAAACTAAGGCAAAGAGGCATGGAAGAGCAATGCGATGAGTTCTAATCACACGAAGTCACCCACAAAAAATTAAGGAAATAGTAAGATCTAAAATGCAATTATGAGAGTACAAGGGTCGAAAAGTTCTAAATAATAAGAGCTTTTGAATTTAAAACAATTGGAAGGCCATAACCCTTCAGTTCGTGCCCAGATCGGTGATGCTCACTAACTTTGCTGATCCACTCGGTGAGTCATCGAGTAGACCCTAGCGCACCAAATTTAACAAAATGACAACCATTAAGTTGGTCCAAAGGGAGATCAACGTTGGGCTTGCTGAACTACTTGGTGATGTGCCGAGTCAGTTTTGAGCTCACCATTTGCCTTTATTCTCTCAAACTTTGAATTTCAACCTGCACTTCCAACAAATGTTATTCAAATGACAAAAAGTAAACCTTGGGTTTCCTCCCAAGAAGCGACTTATTTAATGTCGTGGAACGACGTGTCCATGTTATCATACCTTATTTTCGGGTTCACAAAGTATCACTTGGGAGACCCCCTTTCGATCTTGGGTATAAATGAGCTGAGATGTGCCCCATTTATGTTTTAAGCTGCTTAATGGATACCGAATGTGATGTGCCCATTTGGTTAAGAGAAGAGACATCATCTTTTATCTCCTTGAGCACTTTATCCAATCCTTCCGCCTTATTCAAGATACAAGCAAGCATATCCTCGGTCCGGAAGCTTTCAGGGTCATCCCTTGGATCTTGTAACTTTTGACTTTTATGAGGGGGCACATAGCAATCTTTTTCCCCATCTCTATCTCTCCCATTTTTTCCATAGTCACTCCATTCACGATCTCGATCTCGCCAACCTTCAACACGATCTCTATTCCAACCTTGATTTCTGTTTGGCCTTGGATAGTTCGGACGAGAACCCCCTTGTTGGTTTGACAAGAACTACACTTTTTCATTGTACATGGCCTCAAAGTGTGCATCATCAGGGCTTACACCACCATTAGTACAACTTCATTCACAACCTTGTAACCACTTCCCATGACATACTTTGTCAATAAATCCATTCCAGTCATCATCTTGACCATGTTTTCACCTCTCTCTTGGTTCTTTTGCATATGTTCTTTAATCAACCCAAATTTCAAAGGAGAAACTTGATATTCTCTTAAGTACCATTGATAAGCTCAAATTACACCTCTCTTAAATAAGCATATACGATCATTATTAAGTAAAGAACCCAACTTGTAGTTTGAGGTCGATCCCACGAGGAATATGGTTTAGACTTTAACTTAACTCACAGTTATCTTATTTTAGTCAAACTATTTCCGAGAAAAGTAAACAAGGGTTTTTTTGTAACTAAAGTAACAGATTGTTGATTTGAACCAATAAGTAACAAGTAAACAAGATTCACAGTTTGAGTTATCAATATAAGATGGAAACTAGGGTATGTGTGTTCTCTAGAAGCTTTTAATCTAATAATAGTATTCCTATCCTAGTGTTTGACATGAAAGGCCGATAAGTTATGTATCCCTACGTGATTGGCAATCTTAGTAGGAACTTTCACTCGCTACTTGGTAAATCTACGAATGTGTGCTTTACTAGCCCTTACCTTCACCCAAGATTGGTTATCGTGTAAATTAACTTAGGGTATTCACCCTTTCCTCAATTAATTAAAGTCAAACTATTAGAAAGAAGTAAATCCTTCACTAGATCTCTATTGAATAATCTTTTTCTCATTCATTACCCTCTTGGTAAGGCTAGTAGGAATGAGGTGAGTTCTAACGTTGTGCACCACTAGAAAGACTGCTAAATGAAAAGATTAACGATACATGGATAAACACTATTCAAGAATTACTTAATTATTATTCATACTTTGTTAATTTCCCATGGTTCCCATCATTACAAAAAAAGGTGTGAATTACATAGGGATTTTCCTGGGGATTAGTATGAAAATTTGCAGGAAAATAAGTTTCCTACGGATTTTCATACTAATCCCCAGGAAAATCCCCATTTAATTCACACTTTTCTTATAGTTCCACAATCCTAGTTGTGGATTTAGCTATTCATTCTTGATAGTTCACAAATCATAATTAGGTTATAATAATTCATGAACTTACTATTCGAATAGATGAAAACCGAAATCTTGAATTGAAATTCAAAGTGCAAAATTGCATAAACCAACTTCCGGAAATTAAATTGCTAAGAGTTTTCAAAATCATTCAAAAAGACAAAAACAAAAGTATACAATAATGTCTAACTCCCAAAAATGGGATTAATAACTCATATTTATAGAAAACAAAACCTAAACCAACTAAGAAACAAAATAAGGAAAATTAATCTAGGACGCGGTTTCAACTGACGGCATGTGCTACGGACCGTGGTTCAACCTATGGTCCGTGGTCTACCTCCATAAACCAACAGTTGGAAAATAAATCAGGTACTAAAACTTTGACTTCCTGATCCCAAATGACGAATCGTCACTCGACCTACGGTCCATCCTTAGCTTCATGGTTCCATACTTGGTCAGATTTCCCTGATCTTCCACCTATGATGTGCCACCTACGGGCCTTCACTGGACCTATGGTCCGTGGTTGGCTCTATTGGTTGTAGTTGTTTTAGTCCCATTTTCTCTCAACTGCTTCCAAACCAATTTCCTACAAAAGATTACATAAAGATATTATTTCTAATAACAAAATAGCTCAAGACTCACACAAACTCTAAGTTAAATGCATCAAAAATATCGTAAATGAACGGTATATCAACACCCTCAAATTAAACTTATTGATTTTCCTCACGCAAAACACTAAGACTCTAACGACACTTGTGTTGAAGCAAACATACAAACTCAAGCAATCAACAGGATTTCTTAATCAATTCCATCACTTAGTGCAAATCTTTTCATCTAGACTACAACAAGATAAATCATGTGGATGAAAACATGACATAGACTGACCAATAGACATTACCACATACACTTTTAACAATCACCAAGGTAGCAACTCTCCAATAATATAACCAGTGCCCTCACTTCAAAGAAATCCTCATTCACACAACAAATCTAATTTTTAAGTTAAAGGATTCATTCAACACTCACGCTCAAAAGTGAATTTAAATACAGTTAGTGTTCATGGCATAGGGTTGCCCTTATTTTCACTGCAGAAACTTTCCAAACTAATTACTAGGATCACTATAGGAATTTCGTAGCTTGTAACGTAGGCTCAGGGTCAGGTAGGATACATTTGTGTACTTTTAGTGACTTTTCAGCCCTCCTTGACATTACATTGGCTTCTAACCTTTTTTCTCAACCAAATCTTGACATATTTTTATTTTCTCCTATTTTCTTTGACTTTCTTCAGCACAAATGTGACTTTGAATTTATCGCTCTTCTTTTTCACTTTTTTCTTCTTCATTCTTTGTTTCTTATTTTCATTATCATTCTTTTTTATTCTTTTGACTTTAGTCACATCTTTTTTCTATCTTTTTCTTTCTTCTACACAACTCTTTTCATACCTTTTTCTTTTGGTTTACTTTTTCATATCCATCCTTAACTTATGTATTTTGCATAAGTTGAGGTGCACAATATCCAATGTCAGACCAGGTCTAAGATTAAGGTAACTTTTTGAATTAGCCACCCTCAACTTAGGCTTTTGGCCTAAGTTAAGGTGCACATGTCCAAGGGTGGACCAGGGCCAAAACACTCTTCTAGGGAAGGTGAGTTAGGTGTATTGAAAGAAATGGTCTACATTAGGCTCAAACATTTGGATGGAAGGGAGCATTTATTTCTTTTAGTTAGATCTTTTTATGCTTAAGTGGACTTGTTAGAACAAGGGCCTATGATCATTTCCTAGCTCTTAGCTTAGATTATCTTCACAGGACCAATGGGGAAAGTTCTAGATTGGCACATACAATATGAATATACAAATTCCACTTACACACACTTGGCACATTGTTACATTATTGGATTATTTAATTACCCAATTCAAGTTTTAGTTTAAGTCATGCTATCATACCGGTTCCTTATCATGTCACATGAAGATCTAACACATTCAACTAATTAAAACTATATATCTAGCTCATTTCAAAATTTTGGCCAGGTATCAATTTCATGCTCTTATGCCATCATGCTTTCACTCTTCTACTTCTACTCATACAATCCTAAACATGTTGGTTCAACATAAAAGTGAATTAGTCCCTTAGGGAAAAACAACACAGGAAAGAAAACCCCAAGGGAGGATTATGAGTTGGGTTACTCAGACTTTACCCTATCACTCACAACCCATTTAACCCACCCCAACAAAACATGGTGCAATTTCCCTCAATGCATAGATAAAATATAAGTAACGTATAAGGTGAAGTAAACCTATGGGGCATATGCACCGAAGAATTATCAAGAGGCGGGTGGATCTGGTTTCCCAGAACCCACTTGATTAGTAACGGGACATCATCAATAATGCCATCATCAACAACAGGAACACCATCAGTAGTGCTCCTTGAACCCAATGCACCAGCAAACTCCATTTCACGATCTCTCCTCAAACTCAACTCCTCCTCTAACAAAGACTATCTCTGGGAAGCGTCAAGATCCTGTCTCTCCCACTTCTTAGCTCAACAGGCCTCCTCAGCATCGAAAGTATGAACAGAAGAACGGTAGAATTTTCCAGACGCTTGGGAGGGTTTTGGTGGAAGCATAGTATCACCGATAAGGGCAAACATCACCACCTCATCCTCCTAAACCTTAGGTGCAGGCTCTGGTACAAATTCAGTAGGGGCTAGAAGGTCATCAACATTAACACAGAGTCTATCCAACTATTTTTGGAAAGTGGTGACATTAATAGTAAGGGCAGGCTTCTAAAAAACTCTTAACTCAAAGGCATCTAGGCACTGGTGTACCGCCTGAATCTTCCTATCCATCATCTGATCCATATGTACCTCAGACTCCTCCACATATCACAATATACAAGGCCTCATGTGCTGCAACACAGTGGCTATCTTGGTGTATAACTTCTGGACTTGGGCCAGAGGAACTACTATAGACCCTGAAAAAAGAGTCAGGCTTGACTCGTGGCAGTGAAAGAGGGGCTGAGCATTTACGATGGTGGGAGGTGCGGTGGTATCATCAACTTGTATGTGCTCCACATCAGTAACACGATCAACACTAAAGGGAGGATGGTCAACCTATGGATCCCTATGTGGTGCAGCAAAGTTGGCATTATCTTTAATTAGGCCAATGTCCACAGTCTTGGTTGCCTCGATCAGATTATTAGAATGCCATATAGGCACCCCCTACTGCCCTGCATAGATGAAATATAAGATATGGAAAGGGTAAAATGGTGATGGTCTTGAAGGTACTCTCATGAATCTTCGCGATCAAAATCCGGGCGAAGTCAATATCAAGTCCTGCCACAAGAACTTCCAACATCACATCCCTATGCCAAGTAACCACGTTGTCCGCCTGTGTAGGGGATAGTCTAGTACGCACAATGGTCTAAAAGAACTTTGTAGTGAAGCTTAGAGTAGCCTTTATGATAGGCAAAGTCATATTATGCACCCACTCAGTACGATGCCCCTCATCGGCAATTTGACAGGCCATCCCACGAAGAAAACTCTCTCTCTTCTCAGCATCCCTCTGAAATGCCCCATTGTGAACCACTCCCATCCTGTAGTAATACTCCGCGGTATTAATCGGCAAAGTGTGGTCGGGGCCACAAATGAACCTGTGGATAGTGGTCTCAAAGACATCAACGAAAAAGTTCCGTACCAAAGTAGCCTTAAGTAGGGGCTGAGCTATTGGCTTAGACTTTTTAGAGATAGAGTTAAGGACAGTGGTGGCGTAGAAGCACAGAACTCTCGAGCCATCTCGTCACTAAATTTCCTCGAACTCTGTGCAATCCACTAACACTTGTGTCTCTCGAATATCTCTACAATAGTGGGCACGATGTGGATGCTACCTATAAGAACCCGATGCTCATCAGTGATGGTCCGGGTCTGACTCTGATGTTCGTTCATGTTCTATCCATCATAGTATATCTAGAACTGGCCATCGACACACCACATGTTTGGCTTGGTTTTAAGCAGAATGGGGTACATGGGTATGCCAATCGGGTCATGAGCCTCTTCGGAGGTAGTGGCATCAGAAGCGGAGGCTGGTGTGAAACTAGAACTATATCCAGACTGCAAAACTGAGCCAGAATGCAACTCCTCAGCATGTTGGGCACCCTTCTCATACTGGGGGAAACTATGGGGCTGGTGGAAGAGGGATGCTCCTCATCAGAAATAGTTGTATACCGGTTCCGGCACCTAGTGGTCACATGGGGTATGGATGGGTGCGCTCTTTTGGCCCGGTGTGTACTCTTCTCCACTGGAATCCTGAATAACCTGACGTGAAGGTGCAATAGACTTGGATTTTCCCTTTCTGGAATAAACAGGTGCATCTTTTGGATCCATTATTACCTGTGGAAGACTGGTTAGTACTAAAACAAGTCAAAAAGAACTACATAATGTTTTTAGAACACCCTTAGGACCTAGAACTTTTTATAAAAATTTCACAGATAGTAGCAGGTTTTGTGACCCATGGTGTGTAACTAAGGTCGGTCGATGGACTGACAGCCCGTTCGTCCCCTCCGTAGGTCAGAGGGTGCATTTTCTGGTGTCTAAAGTCAGAACCACGG
Source organism: Solanum commersonii (assembly GCA_029007595.1). NCBI lineage: Eukaryota > Viridiplantae > Streptophyta > Magnoliopsida > Solanales > Solanaceae > Solanum > Solanum commersonii. The sequence continues at coordinate 4,700,102 of JAJTWQ010000002.1, read as the reverse complement.
ATGTGCAGAATGGTATATCGATGGAACAACAGACCATAGTCAACACCGTGGTTCACCACTTAGGAAAATTTATTGCACATGCAGTCGAGGGACCATGACCTACGATCTATCGGTTGTGGTCGTGTACCAGAACTGTGCCACACATTCGATTCCAATCTTTCATGCAACACCCAATCAATACTTACTTCGAGTCTAAACATGCATTTCAATAAGTAATGTGGTAGTTCATCATTCTTAGGATTTCGATTATTGAACATTCACTTATCCATACAAAATTACGAAGCTCTAAGTCAAAACTTCCAACTAGACATTAAATCCTATTTGTTTGCTCAATTTTAACAACACACTTCAATTACCATCTTTCCAAGGGTAATTTTAGGACTGGTTCATACTAAATTATCATGCAAATTCGTACCCAAGGTCAAGTACCACTTCATTGATTTCAGTTTAAATAATATACATAAATCAGAGTTATGGTGAGACTGATTACCTTACAAGCAATGAGAAGTGGATGAGTGTGTTGATTAAGAATTCTTCTTTTTAATCTTACAAACTTGACATCGAACTCAAACAGTGGATGCTTGGTGGAAATGGGAGATCTGGGGGAAATGGAGAATATGGAGATAGAAATGAATAATAATGGAATGTGAGGTGTATATGGGTTTGATTAGGAAGCTTATTGGGTGAAATAGGGTTTATGAAACTATTTGAACGGTTGAAGGAGGGGAGGAGAATGAAGTGGGGGGAGTATTTGAATTAAGGGGTTTTATTTAGCTGGGGTCTGGGTCGGGTCAACAGTAGCCCTAATTTGGACCCACGAAACCCTATTGATAGTCTTTGGGTTAACCTAGGTCCTTTAATAGGTTCTGTGGTCCAGTCTAACACTTAGAAAAATTTAGAAAACTTACATGAGATCTACAGATGCCATCTATGGACCGTCGATGTGACCCGTAGTTCACTGCATTAGCTTTTCTACAGATTTTACCTCTTCGTCCCTACACACGTATCAAACCTTAGGACTTATCTTTTATATTTTCATGACACCTTTTAGTCACAGACCCTATTCTATCTATATCGAGCCAATACTAAAAGCAAATATTAATAAATAACTATCTAGAAAACTCCCTATATCGAAAAGAAAAACACCTATAGTTAGATAGAATTTACATCTTGGGTTGCCTCCCAAACATTGCTTAATCTAACGTCGCGGCACGACGCAGACATCTTATTTACTCAGACTTCACTAAGATCCCATGCCTCTACCACTTCATTGATACTCTCAAATTTTCCTAAGTAGATTTTTTTCATTTGACCGTTCACCTTGAACCTCGTTCCTTCCATATTTTCGAGTTCAACTGCTCCATGTGGAAATATTTGGGTTACTCTGAATGGCTTGGTCCACTAGGACTTGAGTTTGCCAGGAAACAAGCGCAACCTTGAGTTAAATAAGAGCACCAAAATCACCGACACCAAATTTGTGCTTTTCAATCTATTGATCATGGTATTTCTTCATATTTTCCTTGTACATGGCTGAACTCTCTTATGCTTTTAGGTGAAACTCACCAAGCTCATTTATCTCATTCAGTCTTTGACTTGAAGCGGCACCCCAATCCAAATTCAACTTCTTGAGTGCCCACATTGCTTTATGCTCTAGCTCTACAGGCAAATGACACAACTTCCCATATACAATTTGGTAGGGGGACATACCTATGGGAGTCTTGAAAGTGGTGAGATAAGCCCATAGAGCATCATCAAGCCTTCTTAACCAATCCATTATGCTAGCGTTTACAGTCTTTGCAAGGATTTTCTTTATCTCTCTATTTGACACCTTAACTTGCCCACTAGATTGCGGATGATACAGAGTGGCTACATTGTGATGAACACCATATTTCTCTAGCAATGACTTGAACAACTTGTTACAAAAGTGAGAACCTCCATCACTGATAATTTCCTTAGGAGTACCAAATCTGGAAAAGATACTCTTTTTCAGTAATGCGGTAATACTCTTTCCCTCATTGTTTGAAAGTGCAATTGCTTCCACCCAGTTTGATACATAGTCAACCGCAAAAAGAATACACTTAATCCCTTGTGAACTCACAAACAGACCAATGAAATCAAGACCCCAGACATCAAATAACTCAATCACCAATATCGTGTTCATAGGTAGTTCTTGCTTCTTTGAAATTCCTCATTCTCGTTGGCAACGATCACAAGACTTGGTGAAATCGTGAGCATCTTGGTGGATGGTAGGCCAGTAATACCCACACTGCAAAATCTTATGAGTAGTCAGAAGACCACTATGGTACCCACAAATAAGCAATGAATAACATGCCTTGAGTATACTCATCATCTCAACCTCTGGCATACAACGACGAATAATCCTATCAGCACAAACACGAAACAAGTGAGGCTCATCCCAAAAGGACTTTTTCACATCACACATAAACTTTTTCCTTTTTGTGGAATGACAAATCCGATGGAACCAAATTGCTTGCCAAGTAGTTAGAAAAATCTGCAAACCAAGGGATAAAATCATAAGAAGTAGCCAATACCTATTCATCAGGGAATGCATCATCAATCTCAGCCCCATCTCCTAACTTCAACATAGCTTCCTCCTCTAATTTGGGCATATGATTGGCGACTTGATTTTCTATTCAATTTCTATCCTTTACCTCAAAATCAAACTCTTGCAACAAAAGCACCCATCTAATCAACCTTGGTTTTGCATCCTTTTTTAGCCATCGGATACCTCAATGCAGAATGGTTAGTATGAACTATGACCTTAGTACCAAGCAAGTAGGATATAAATTTCTCTAATGCAAAAACCACAACAAGAAGTTCATGTTCAGTCACATTATAGTTCTTTTGAGCCACATTCAGAGCTTTGCTGGCATAATAAATCAGATGAAGAATCTTCTCTCGCCTTTGTCCAAATACTACACCAAGCGCCACCCCACTCGCATCACACATCATTTCAAACGGCTGTCCCTAATCCGATGAAATAATGATAAGTGTCAAAGTTAACTTTTCTTTTAACTCTCCAAATGCTCTCAGACAAGAATCATCAAAATCAAACTCACACTCCTTTTCGAGTAGCTTGCACAATTGGTGTGCAATTTTTGAGAAATGTTTTATGAATCTTCGTTAGAAACCTGCATGCCCAAGAAAATATCGAACACCTTTTACAGAGATGGGTGGTGGAAGCTTTTCGATTACCTCAACTTTGGCTCTTTCAACCTCAATACCGTTGTGCAAAATTTGATGACCCAAAATTATACCCTCTTTAACCATGAAGTGGCACTTTTCCTAGTTGAGCACAAGATTGCACTCTTCACACCGTTCCAATACCTCTGCCAAATGTGCCAAACATCATCAAACGAGTCACCTACCACAGAGAAATCATCCATAAATACCTCTATCGTGTCCTTAACCATATATGAAAATATCGACATAATACACCACTGAAAGGTCGCTGGAGCATTACATAACCCGAATGACATCCTTTTGAAGGCAAAAGCCCCATAAGGACAAGTGAAGGTTGTCTGCTGTTGGTCTTTCGGAGCTATGGAGATTTGATTGTAGCCCGAATCCCCATCTAGAAAACAATACCAACCCTTACCAGCAGGAAGATCCAGCATCTGATTCATAAAAGGCATCAGAAAGTGATCTTTCTTCATCCATTCATTTAGCTTGCAGTATTCCATACACACTCTCCACCTTGTCACTGGCCTCATCGGAACAAGTTCATTTTTAGCATTAGGAACCACAGTGATCCCTCCTTTCTTTGGCACACACTGAACAGGGCAGACCCAACTACTATCAGCAATGGGATATATGACTCCAGCATCCAATAATTTAATAATCTTCTTTTTCACAACCTCATGCATATGGGGATTCAGTCTCCTTGGATGCTCAATACTAGGCTTGCTGACTGGCATGCGTTGAATTTTGTAAGAACAAATGCATGGAGGAATCACAATAATGTCCGCAATAATCCATCAAATAGCCCTCTTAAACCACTTTAATACTGATAATAAGGCCTCAATTTGCTCTTCACTCAACTTAGCAGCAATGATGACAAGCAAAGTGCTATTTTAACCAAAGAATACATATCGCAAGTGGGATGGAAAAACCTTAAGTTCCAATTTTGGAGGCTCATCAACACACGGTTTTGCAGGTGGGGTGTCATGATTCTTCATATCTAGTTCCAACCATTTTGGCTTGAAACAAAACTCGAACCTATCAAGTGCAGAAACTAGCTCATCATACTCACCAATACCATCACTGTAAAAATTCATCATCACCGTTGCTAGCGCATCAACACCTAACCTTTCCTCAATGGAGACCTCAGATTCTTTCCCCACAATGTGATTTACCACAGATACCGATTTAAGATCTCTTTCATGCTTCATAGACCTACAAATGTTAAAATTTACCTCCTCATTATTTAATTGGAACTTCTTCTACCCTGTCTCTATATCAACGAATGCACGCCTAGTAGCAAGAAATGGTTTCCTAATGTGATGGTGACCTCAAAATCAACCTCACAGTCTAAAATTACAAAGTCCACCAAAAAGATGAATGACTCTACTTTCACAAGGACATCTTGTAACACTCCAATGAGCCTCTTCACGGTTCTACCAGCCATAAGTACACGCATCTCAGTCAGTTTTGGAGCTCATAAACCCAACTTCTTATAAATTGACAATGGCATCAAATTAATGCTTTCACCCAAATCACACAAGGCCTTTGTAAAGTGCATCATACCAATGGTACAAGAAATAGTGAAAGCTCTAGGATCCTCTTTCTTTTGCACAAGTGACCTAGTAGCAATAACACTACAATATTGCAACCTCTCATCATTCTCAAAACTTACAGCCCTTTTTTTGGTCACCAAGTCCTTCATGAATTTTGCATACCCAGGCATTTTCTCCAAAGCTTCTATCAACGAAACATTAATGGAAAGTTGTTTCAACATAGTTATGAACCTGCAATATTTTCCTGTCTTTTTCACTAACCTCTGTGGAAAGGGTGATAGAGGTCTAGGCGTGGGAACAACTTTTTGGGTCAATTGCACTTCGTTTTCTGTAGCATCTTTCAACTCTTCACTAACCTAAATCTCATCCACATCTTTTTCTACCACTTTTTCAACCTCGGGCAGAATAGAGGGATCAATAGTTTGTTTTCCTCTGCGAGTAGTGACTGTCATACAATGCTCATCATTTATTGGATTTTGGATGGCGTTTCCAGGAAGTGTTCCAGGCTGACGTGGGTTTACAGTAGTGGACAACTGACTAGACTATTGCTCAAGTTGCTTGATCGACACTGCATGGGAATGAACTTTCTAACCAATCCTAGATAAATCATTACGCATCTCTTTCACAGTTTCATGAGTTGCATGAAACTTTTCATGATCTTCTGCATTATATCTTCAATGCGATTCACACTATTACAACCCTCTCTATTACCAGATTCTCTATGACCAGGTAGAGCATAGGGCTCAACTCTCTCATTCTTGTTGCCATAGTTGTTCCGGTTGTATTATCATGATTGTAATTCACATAATAGACATAGTTTCCCTCATGGTTGTAATTGCCATAGTTTTGACCTTGGTTTCCTTGACCCTGTCGCCAATTATCCAAATTGGATCCTTGGGAGTTGGTTCAGAAACACCCGTCTAATCATTCATTAAATTTGAATCCTCCTCATAGTAACATTTCTCTACTGGCGGTGGTGGAGTTCTAGTTAGATAATTTACCCCATTCACTTTTTCTACATTTACTCTCACATGTTTCAATACCAAACTCAGTTCTGTCATCATTTGGGCTATCTCTTCACGAATGTCATCATTGGATTGACCTGGTGCAGTTTTGACAGTAAACGTGCTCCTTCTAGTATTTTCCTTTCTAATGCTCCATGCCTTATTATTTTGGGAAATCCTCTCAAGTTTAAGAGCGATCTCCTCAAAAGTTCACTCACCATATGACCCTCCAGAAATTGTATCCAACACAACTCTTCCATTTTCATCCTTTCCTCTATAGAAGTACTCCTTCAGTGACTCATCATCTATGTAGTGATTCAGAACACTCCTTATGAACCCAGTGAACCTATCCCATGAACTGCTTATGGACGCTCCAGGTAATGCTATGATGTTATTAAGTTTATCCTTGTGATTTAACTTCTTGGACACCGGAAAATACTTTGCTACGAACACCTTATACAATCTGTTCCATGTGTAGATCGATTATATAGAAGCTCAGAAAACCACACAACAACATCATCAGTCAATAGCAATGGGAATACTCTAAAACCTATAACATCCATATCCAACTCTGGTCATCCTACACAACTCTTACATACACTTGAAAATTTAGCCATGTGAGTGTATGAGTCTTTCAAAGACAACCCAGTAAACAACCCTCTTGTCGTAAGCATTTGTATAAGGTTGTTGATCACCACAAATGTATGTCCTAGAGGTAGCGGAGAGAGAACAATAGGCTCATCTGATCCAACTGTATCATAGTCAGCCCTGTAGTTATCACGAAACCTCGGTGCTGGCAGATTTTACACCCTCTCTGCATTTTCGATTAGATTATTGCCTTGAACCTGAGCAGGCACATTAACAACCCTAGGAGGCTGCAATTCAACTCCATCTCCTAGAACCTTTTTTATTAGATTTTTTTATAATCCCTTGATTATTCATTTTCCTCAAAGTTCTTCTCAGTTTAGGATCATACGAGGTCAAGGGTTCGTCTCGACTCTGTGTACTTTGCATACACTAAAGTTGAAACCTGTAGAAAACAAAAACAAAATAAAACTCGTTTCAAGTAAAGAACCCAACTTGTAGGTTGGGGTCGATCCCACGAAGAATATGGTTTACACTTAAACTTAACTCACAATTATCTCTTTTTAGTCAAACTATTTCCGAGAAAAGTAAACTTATTTTTTTTGTAACTAAAGTAACAAATTCTTGATTTGAACCAATAAGCAACAAATAAACAAGAATCATAGTTTGAGATATCATTAGAATATGAAAACTAGGGTATGTGTGTTCCCCACAAGCTTTTAACGTAATAATCCTAATAATAGTAATTGTATCCTAGTGTTTGACATGCAAGGCCGATAATTTATGTATCCCTATGTGATTGGTAATCTTAGTAGGAACTTTCACTCGCGACTTAGTAAATCTACAAATGTGTGCTTTACTAACCCCTACATTCACCCCAAATTAGTCATCGTGTCAATTAACTTAGGGTATTCACCCTTTTCTCAATTAATTAAAGTCAGGCTATTAGATAGCAACAAATCTTTAATTAAATATCTATTGTATAATCTTTTTCTCTTTCATTACCCCCTTGGTAGGGCAAGTAGGAACGATGCGAGTTCTAACATTGCGTACCGCTAGAAAGACTGCTAAACGAAAAGATTAATAATACATGCATAAGCACTATTCAAGAATTACTTAATTATTATTCATACTTTGTTTATTACTCATGGTTCCCACAAACCTTGTTGTGGATTTAGCGACTCATTGCTTGATGGTTCACAAATCATAATTAGGTTAATATAATTCATGAACTTGCAATTCCAATAGATGAAAATCGAAATCTTGAATTCAAATTCAAAGTGCAAATTGCATAAACCAACTTCCAGAAATTAAATTGCTAAGAGTTTTCAAAATAATTCCAAAAAACCAAAACAAAAGTATACAATAATGTCTAACTCCCAAAAATGGGAATAACAACTAATATTTATAGAAAACAAAACCTTAAACCAACTAGAAAACAAAATAAGAAAAATTAGTCTAGGACGCGATTTCGACTAACGGCATGACCTACAGACCGTGGTTTGACCTACGGTCCATGGTCTACCGCTATGGAACTTCGATTTTCTGATCCCTAATGATGAATGTGCAGGACAAGTCGTCACTCGACCTACAGTCCTTTGTTAGCTTGTGGTTCCACACTTGGTCAGAGTTCCCTCATCTTCCACCTACGATGTGCGACCTACGGGCCGTCACTGGACCTGTGGTTCGTGGTTGGCTCCGTTGGTTGTTGCGGCTGCTAATTTCAGTCCCATTTTCTATCAACCCTTCCAAACCAATTTACTGCAAAAGAGTTCATAAAAACATTATTTCTAATAACAAAATAGCTCAAGACACAGACAAAATCTAAGTGAAATGCATCAAAAATACCATAAACGCACGGTATATCAACCATACACGATTAATTTTCTTCATCTCATCAAGGAGAGTTGATGTTATGTTAAGCGGTTGTCTCATCATTCCACCCTGATGAGTTGGTCTGCAACACCTTTGTTGATCGTGTCAAGACTTCGGTAGAAATAATACAATAACACATTGTCTGGAAACTCGTGAGTCAGACATTAGAGCAACAACTTTGGGAACCTGAACCATATCTCATGGATAGGTTCACCATCAATTTGCTTGAAGTTTTGAATATTATCCCTCAACTTATCTTCAAAGAAGGGAAAAACCTTTCATAAAACACCTCTGTGAGATCTTCCTACGAAGTGATCGAATCCCTTGGTAGTTTGGTCAACCACTTCATCGTTTCCCCCATTAGAGAAAAGGGAAACAAACAGATTCGGACTGACTCTTGAGTGATGTTCTTGAAGGAAAACGGCCAACACACATCTACGAAGTTTCGGATGTGATCATGAGGGTCCTCATGAAAAAGTCCTCCAAAGAGACCTTTCATTTGCAACAGTTGCAACATTGTGCTGGTCACATGAAACACCTCATTGCCCACAGTTAAGGGCAATTGAATAGCACTCGCACTACCCATTTTTGACATCATGCAAATTCCCAATGTCTTCATTATTCCCAAGTTAGCTAGCGTTACTCTCATTTACACTAATTTCTTCACATGATTTAGAGCAACAAACAAGAACACAAATAAGACAATTCAACTACAATAAAATTAGTTCATTAATATACTTCAATAAAAGAATTCCAAACACCACTCTACGGCAGCACCATTTTTTATAACACTCAACTACATTTCATCCAATTCTAAGTGTAGCGGTCGCTAAAAAATGTAAACCCAACTAAGAGTTGGGGTTGATCCCACATGTAGTGATACGGTAAAGAATTCAATCAAGAAGTAAAAATGTGTCCTAATTATTTGTAAAAGTACAAGTTTTGTAGCATTAAAACAAATCACAAAGTTTCCATGATTAATATCAAATAGGGGGGATTTGGTAACCAATTTAAGACAACGATTAGATAACACGAAAGGTAAAGTATTAAAGATTGAACCATATGAATGTGATCAGTCGAATGATAATTATGCGTAATGGGTGGTTACTAGTTACTTAAAATTGTTGAATGTCAATGGGTAGGCTAGGTTTGGAGTACAATAGCAATTTCTAAATCAACTATTGCGCTTCTAGTGAGTTCTTTGGAACCTCAACAAGCATAACATAGCCAAACAACCCAATTCGTTAATTAACCCACTCTTGTAAGCTGGGTTTATAAAGATGTGATCAAACCCACTTTCTCAAGATATATTTTAAAGACGCAATCAATACAACTATGAATTAATCATTTTTCTCTATTACCTCTTTCTCAAGAAAGCATATAAAACTAAGCTAGAATTGAATTTGCAACAACAATTCCTCAATTAAAATAAGAACAATTAATTGAACCCACTTCAAGAAAATATTAAAACGACCAACTAACAACACCCATTAGAGGATAAACGTATTTGACTACATAATCACACCCCTAAGATAAGGGGTTTTAGCTAAGCATAATAAAAAGAAAGAAACCGTTACCAAAAAAGTTTTCCATCTGATTTGCTAACAATCAGCAATTCCCAAATGTTGAAATCAAAGATAAAATCTTACAATTGGTTCTAAAAGTTTAAAGACAATGTTCTACAATGTAAAAACTCGCAAAAACCCAGAAGTAAATAGTATGGTGACATTTTTTTCTTCTTTTAAGAATTGTATTTATACGTTCCCAAAATTTTAGCATGGAGTCAACTCAGCGAAGTAAGTCGTGATCGGCGACCAGTTCAATGATCCACTGAGTTTCTCTTCTTCTCACCATTTGGTTTGGCTTCTCCTTCACATTATTCTAGAACTTTTGGCGAGCTCCATCACTATCACTGATGCATTTGGCTCGTCGCTGAATTTCCCATTTGCTCGCCAAATTGGTTTTGTCCATGGTCTAGTTTGCAGGAACTTTAGGTGAGCTGGAAGCCCACTCGGCGAGTCGTCGAGCTGCTTTGGCGAGCTCAGCCTTGCTTTTCTTCAACTTTTTTACTCCTTTTTGCATCATAATATCCTTGCCTCACTCTTAAGCCTTCAGTGCTACATATCAATAATTAACATCATTATGGTCTAGTTTACAGGAACTTTAGGTGAGCTGGAAGACTACTCAGCGAGTCGTCGAGTTGCTTTGGCGAGCTCTAGCCTTGCTTTTCTTCAACGTTTTCACTCCTTTTTCATCATAATGTCCTTGCCCCACTCTTAAGCCTTCATTGCTGCATATCAAAAATTAACATCAGTTATGAGCATAAAATAGACATTGAGGACACTAAATCCTTGAATAATAAGCCCTAAATGAGTCAAAATCCCTGACTCATCAATGTTAAGCTTACACTAACCATGATTATGTTTTATAACCTTTAATATTATGATTTAGCTTGGTCATTGAATTTCTTACATTGTTTCACTAATGTAGAGTCCTATGCTCCTACCTCTCCCACTAGTGGCTAGTTGATTAAATAATGCTCCAATGTCCTCCTTAAAATCAATTAAAAGAGTTAGCAGTCATTGTCAATAAAAATAACCAACTAAGAATCGGGGTCGAATCCCACAAAGAATGGTATATCGTAGAGAATTCATATCAAGAATTTTGGATTGTATAATCATTCATTTGTAACAGTAAAAACAACTTGGTGGATGATACCACCAATTTAATAAAAAGCTGATGTTATCAATTTTCACAAGTTAGCAAAGATTTTGGATGATTCAAGTGTTAACAAGTAATCTAGGGGTGCAGAGATGTGAAATCAATGTCACGTAGGGGAATTGTGCTACTCCATAGTGATGAACATTCATGAATAGGCTAGGTCATCCTTAATTATGCTAATCATCTTTTGAACTCAAAGCATCTATGCATAGAATCTCCTTTTTGTCTCATCTATATGACAATATAAAAATCCATAATGCCTTACTTTATTCTCTCTTTCGATGCACAAATACGGAAAATAGATCCAACTCATAACCTCTATTTTCAATCAAGTTACAAACATCAAACCTAAATTGCTAGTATCATACTAAGTAACCACCCCAATAAATCCCTTTCGAGCATCAATTGGAGATTGGAAGTTGGAATTAAGTTTGCAACCTTAACCCATAAATTAACCCCATTGTAATTAGCCCAAATTCATGCATAAACATTAGAGAAACATAAATTAACACAATATTCACTACATTATATCAAGACCCAACCCTATAATTGCACTGCTAGATCTAGGGGTTTTTGCCACCAATCATAAAAAGCAAAAAATATACCTTCCATGAAAGTAGCCATGGATAGCATGAAATTAAGCAATTACAAGCAAACCCACTTTGGATTCAACTTCAATTTGTCAAATTCAACAACAAAGTTGATAAACCCCAAAAGCTAAAAACTGTTCTGCACAATGGTAAAGTGTTTCTCTCACAATTCAAAATATTCAGAACTCTCCAACATCTCAATTTTGGAACTATATTTTTCTCTCTCTATTGAGATATTTATAGTTTCCAAATATTTGGCCGAAAAACTGAATGTGTGTTTCATTCGGTGACATTAGTCAAGTGAGTCGAGCTCCTTCCATGAATCGCCAATCGAGCTTTAGCTCACCTTTTCTTACTTTAGGCTTTAGGTGTTTGAACCTCAGTTGGCGAGCTCGTTTGAATTTGTATTTCATGTTTAGTGAATAATCGAATACCACCTTTCTTTGCATTCCAAGTCTTTAATTTTTCTCATTGCACTGTCATTTTCGTTGATGATCAGCAAGGTGTCCTTTCTCATTCAGTGAGTCACCTTTTTATTTGGAGTTCTCCAACCTATCTTGATAGTCCCAAGTGTTGTGCACTATTCATTTAGGTAAGGTCATGCTCACTAGGAGATCCACCGTTCTTGTTTTGGTGATCATCAATGTATAGTTTGAACTTCATTTTGCAATTTTGGCCATTCTTTCAATCATTTATCCTAGCCTTGTCTATTAGCCATCGTAGCTTCAAATTATCAATATATTATAAGACTAGGAAAAAATTAGGCATTGAGGAAACTAATTATTGAGCTAAATAGACCTCAAATGAGTGAAAATCTACCCTTCATCAACACCCTCAGTTAAACTTTTGCTTGTCCTCAAGTAAATCAAGAACATAATTAGATCAATAAGGGTGTCTTCAACAATATTTAATGAGAGATAACATGTAAGTGCCATTACAAGACTATTCTTAAGAACATGCAACAATGATTCATGATATAAAAAAAAAAGAAGCTTCAAATGATGACTAGCTGGTTTCCACACAAGCTCAAGCTCAAGCTCACTTTATCTTCTTCTCTAATGCAACACCATGTTTCCAAAAATGCATTCAAGTCCCCTCACATAAAGAAAGATTTCATGCTCTCACAAAGGAAATCAACAAATAAATAAGTAATCAATGCAAATCCCACTATCTTAAAAGAGAAATACATGCTAGCTTTGTCTCATAGGTTTGCCCATATTTTCTAATTATCACATAACCTAATTCATGCAAGATCTCAAGGTTCTTTTAGGATTTTAATGTGAGGGTTAAGGTATGTAAATTTTTCTCTATGACTTAACCTTTTAAAGCGATGTTGCAATCATCTTCACCCCTTCTCAAGTTTCTTTAATTCTTTTTCATTTGTGAACTGAAAATTTTACTTTCACTCAATTTATTTTGAATCCCTTTTATTTCATCACTTGTCTTTTTCATTTCCATATTCCCAAAGCATTTTAATCACAACGACTCTCTCTTTTTTTTTTATAAGAAGGGGTTCCTTCTTTTTGTAACAAACTTCAATGTTGAGTCTCATTTCATCTTTATTTTTCCTTTACTTGACTTTCATTCCTCCTTCCTATCCACAATCCCAACTTATGGTTTTTTCCTTAGTTGGCTATTCAAACATCACAATTCTTCAAAAACGATTTTAGGTGAAAATGTAGGGGCAATTTTTATGAAGAGGTGTAGTTTTGGTTTTTCCAACAAATGGGTTAAGCTCAAAAGGTGCCAAAATGGATGCACACCCTCACAAGGTATTCACAAAAGATTATGGACATTTGGGTTCCCTCTTTGAATTATTGCCCAAGATCATGCCTAGCATTAACTAAGATTTAAAAAATTAAACTAAAAAGGCAAATTTTAGAAATCAACACACATGTTTTCAAGTAAGACCTCCCCACACGTGGAATTTTGAAATGCACTCATTTAAAACATCTTAGAAATATCAAAAGCATATGTGTGATGTTTATTACAAGGATCATATCAAAACGTAGTTAGTCGATAAAAGATTCATAGAGATATCTCAAAAGTGAAACCACATCAATATCATTCTAGCAACAACAAAATTATACATCATGCTCATCATGAGTACTTTTCAAGACATTGATATTGAACATAATCAATCCTCTAATGAATATCAATGAAAACATCAAGCATTTCAATTTTCAAAATTTATGGGGGGCTGCAAAATTGAGAAAGAGAGCGACAAAGACAAAAGAGATACACTCAACCAAAAGAGAACACTATAACATAAACAAAAGTAGACTAATACAGTCATTATTACTTAAAGACACAAAATACAAAGCAAAAAGAGAATATTCGCTCAAAGGCCCTCACCACACCAAAAAATAAAACAAGCAGTGTCCTCAATGCAATGATAATAAAAAGTATGGGAGGCTGAGTTAGAAGGTCACCTGAGAAGTTACACCTATGGAGCACTCTCATCTGGACGGGAAACATCATCTGGGGCATCAATGCCCGACAATAAAATCACTGGAGGCTGCAAGATAGTATCAACTGGGGCATCAATGCCCATCACCACACTCGGAGGAATTGTGGAGTTTGAAGAGACTCCATTAGTACCACATACTGAATACTCTCTAAGGGATCTCACCATGGCCGCCAAAACAATGGCCTCTTCAGTCTCATGCATTGTCATGAGAGTTAGTGAAATCCTCTCTTCATCCTTCTCACTCCTTAACTCTTTCTCATCAATTTGCTCGGCCAAATCATCATCGTCCCTCTCAACATCCACATCAGCAAGATCATCAACACTCACACCTAACTAAGGCTGGATAATGGAAATAGGCTCACTATTAAGTATCTGTGGTGGCATAGAGGCAGGTGCATCTGGTAAGGTAACTTCACCCCATAGTATTGAAAGGTCTGTAGACTGCAACTGAGTCACATCTACTTGCAAAGAAGCAAGATCATTATTCATGGTGTCTAGTGCAGTAGAACTACACCCGACCTTCTGGATCTCTAGTCACGTAGTGAGGTTATCCAACCTCACAGCATGGATCTGTATATGCCCCTCAGACCTAACCACCATGTCCCTCAAAGATGCCAAGGCCTGCTAAATTAATTTATCAAATAGCCCTAGCATTTCCTTCTCAACCCTCGTGGCCCTCACATTTGTTGATCGGGTTAGACTGTCCATCGGATATATAAATGCCTTGTTCAAGGGGAACGAGTGACAAAAGTGGGGGTAGGCCTAGCAGCAGCAACAACAATAGAAACAGTACTAAAAGAAGCAGAAGCAATTGAAGGCATAGTAAAAGATGTAGATATAACTGCCTGCTCCACAGAAGAAGCAAGTGTGCTGGGCTTCGGTGCTAGAGTAGTGGGATCTACTACAAGAGTAGTATATAGTGGTGGCGGCTTCCTCCAAGACTCATTGTGTTGTAGGTACCCAGCCTCAATCCTCTTGATGTCACTGGAAGAGGCTGGGGTGATCCTCACATTTGTAGTCTCCAGAAAGTGAACTACTTCCATCTCGCATAGATGAGTAATAAGAACTGGAATGAGAAAGAGGTTTGCTCCTGCCTAGCCCTCATTAGTATCTCATCTACAATAATCGCTCCCACATTAATATGATCTCTGTTAATGATCATGTCCATTAAGATCGCTTTGGGATGGAAAAGGACATACTCATTTTGCGCGGGCATAATGTTATTGCTGATGAAGCCAAACCAATATTGTGCTACCATGTTCAAATCATTTTTCTCAATTCGAGAACCATCATCTTTCCATAATGGAGAAGAATAAAAATAAGCGGGGCGAACCACCCTTTCAACAAATCTAAGTCATGTCGCATCCAGAATGAATACATATTTAACTACAATGCTGCTATACTTGTGACGTGTTAATGGCCTAGCATAGCATTGCACTTTCATGCCACTCACTTTCACTTCTTCTAGTAGCTTCAAAATTGTACCATTCGGCTTCTTTCGTAGGGTCTGAGCATGTGCTATGTAAAATTCTCACACCCAAGCGGGAAAATATGGGTTTCATGACTTGGTTAACCCCTCAAACCAATGGAATTGGATGGTATCCTAAATAGTTAGATGCTCGCTCATTACTTTGTCTATGGAGAGCCTTCTTTTTTAGAAATAGTATATTCTCCAGCAGCGTTGAGCCCTTTTAAGGGTGTTGGAGCTATTATTGGGAGAATCCTGGAGGCTGCTTCCTGTGTGGGGGAAAGTTGGACCAGTTTGGACTAGATATCCATCCTCTTTTGTACAACTCTCTTTTAGGTTGCACCCTCTCATGTACTGGTGCATGTGTAGTGGTGGATTGTCGTTACCGAGGAGCCTTTGAAGGCTGATTAATAAATATGCCCCTGTGTTTTTTCAAAAGTGGAGGAGAGTCTACTCTATGTTAGAGTCTTTGTCTAACTTTGTGTGGGAGTCTCTTTCTGACTCTAAGTCAGTTGTCGCCATTTCTTTTCCTTTTGTACGTGTCATAATCTACAAAGCACAAATTCAAACATAGGATTTGTGAATATTAGTTGAAATCAAACTCATGTAGAATAGAAATTAAAAAATGATCCTAAGGCTCACCTAACGGGAAGGTCTAACAAGATTGGTGAGCTCTAGTGAGCTCTCCAAATCAGATAGTATAAAATAGCTCAAGAATGAATCACAAAGGATGGATTCAATTCCAACTCGGCAATTCACTAAGTTTGATTTGGTGGGCTAAGACAAGTCCGTTGAAAATGACAATGTAAAATGCAAAAACACAGGCCTCAACAGAAATATCCTCTCCAACTCAGTGATTTACTAAGCGGGTTTGGAAGATTATGATAAGCTCGCCGAATGGGACAGTTACCCAAGGTCACATATTAACTTAATAGGGAGAGCTGGGGCTTACTCAACAACTCGCCTAACCTCCTTGGCGAGCTAAGACAACCCTGCTAAATAGGAAATGCTCAGCGAGGTGTCTAATTTCTACAGCTATACCTAACATACGTAACAAAAACTAGTTTCCCTATATCATTACAACCCACTTATATTCTCATCTACCCATGGGTACTCAGATTTCCCCCAGATATAGCAATGTATTGCTTAAATTGATGATTTGTCCTTAAAATGTCATCACTCTATCTATTATTGGGCCAAATCATGCAAACAGGTAAACGCTGGGTTACATCAGACTTCACTCACATTAAATAAAACTCAAACTCATAATATATACTAGCTAAATTTTACAATTTAACCAACACATTCAAGATTAGAAATTTATAGGAACAACTAAGGCAATCAGATCATGGGCACAATTCAATACGCACAATACAAAGCTACTCAATAAAATCTAACAATCAAAATCAACAAAGGTCTTCAATCCTATACCAACATTATAATTTAAAGCTCAAAATTCTCAACAGTAATCGAAAACCAACCTTAATAAGAAGCACAACTCGAGAATGTCAGTGAAATGGCATTGGGTTAAAAATCAAAGCAAGTAAAAGCAATCCTAGAACTTCAAGATCACACACAATGGACTCACAAATTCTCGAACAATGTAATGCAAGTGAAAGGAGAAGAAAAGGCTTCAAATTATCAAAGGGTTTGATTTTTGAATTTGAAAAGACCCTTGGTCTTTTTATATCAGACTTGTTCGGTAGTCATGACTAATGTCACCGAACGTGTTCAACAAATCACCAATTGGAGCTTAAACTCATCGAACATGCCTACATTAACACAAAATATGAAGGATAATTTGGTACACCCGATGAAGTCCACAGTGTACTGCTGCGGATCACCTTTTAGAGCTCTAATCCCTGAAATTGATAGTACACTTTTCCATATGTTCAAGCTCAAAATTGGGACAAGAATGAGTCCACTAAACACCTTCAGCGGATCATCGTTTAGGTTGTGGCATCGCCTTATATTACTTTTTCAACCTTTAAACTTCTTTTCAACCTACACTCATAACACATGTTATTAAAAGAAATAAAAACAAAAGTAAAGACTTGGGTTGCCTCCCAAGAAGGGCCTTATTTAACATCATGGCATAACAAAGTTCTCATTTTCTAAACACTCATTTTTTAGATTAAAGATGGTGTGTAACACCTCGGAATCTAGTAGACCAAGTAAGGGGCTAAGTGGCAAGTCATGTGCCAAAGAATTTAGCCTGGGCAACTTTCACATGGGACCAGACGGGTGCGAAGGGTACCACGAGTGGTGGTGCTACCCATGGTTGCTCATAGAATAGGGCCAAAGAAGCCTCTCCTCCCACGAGCACCCAAACTGCTTGTAATGAGGTCAATGATCTGTGGTGATGGTCATGGAGGAGAGGCAGTAGCTCATCATAAGGGTGACCCTCCACAAGAGCCACTAGACAACTCATGAAAGCCACTACGATCGATAGGAAGAGTTATAGTAGAAGAAGGGTTTAAGGTGTGGTAAGCCAAGCCACTGGTCAAGGACAATAGCAGCAACAACAGGTCGTGTTTTCCTTGATGGGTCGTGGTGCATCTCGTGAACGGGGTTCGACAATTTTTAAATTAGGGCAATATGGGTCTTCACCAGATTTCTTTAGATCAAAGCTATGTCATTTAACCAAATCCTAGGACCCCAATATAAGTGATTCTATCCCCAAAATTTATCCATTCAAGGCATTATCTTAAATTCACCAAAAAAAATTGGCTTCTTCCTCTCCAAAATATTTCTCTCTCTAGAACTTGAAGAAGAAGAAGGGTGTAAGCTAAGGCTCAAGGTCAAGTCTCCATTCTACAAGCTTTTGTGGACTTTGATAGCAATGCATTATACCTTTTCATCCATGGAAAGCTTGCATCCATGGAGCCCCTAGGTTCTCCAATTGAAAAGTAGAATTCCCCAATTTGAGTTAGGGTTTTCTTCTAAGTTGTAGGTCTTTGTGAATGTTGATTCAATTGAGTGAGTCATGATTGATTATGCATGAATTGAGTGGATTCAATGCTTTTATGATTAATTTCCATGTACCCATGTCTAACACATGTTTCTAAGTAGAAATAGATGTAAATGGGTTTTATTCTATGAAAAGAGAATTGATGGATTTAGATGTATTCTATAGGATTGATAAAATACATGATGAATTGCTTTGAGATTAAAATATATATAATGATTTATGATTAGAATGGCTTTCAGAGTGAAGCTTATGTGATAATTTTTTACTTTAGATGTGATTGTTGTGGAAGGGATTTATCCACATGATTTCTATATATAAATGTTAAAGGCTTTCTCACATTGAATGATTCTAGGTTGAAAGGATTGCTCACCTAAAATGAATCTAAGATAAAAGACTATGAAATTGATGAGGCTAGAGGCGATTTCCTATGACCTCTACATGAGAAGGATATAAGGCGATTATCCATATTCTTAAGTTAGAAGACATGAGGCGACTAGCCACGTTCCTATGATGTAGGTTGATAATGGGCAATTACCCATAATCCTAAATTAAAATGGATGAGAGGCCAGTACTCATGATCATTTATAGCAAGGAAAGAGGTGAGTACCCAAGAGCCATTATAGTTAGGCAAAGATATGATTCCCCATGTCTTTAAAAGTTATATTAAAATATTCTAGGATGAATGATGAACTTGGATTGTTTCTTGAGTTGCCTTCCATGATATGTAAGACTAGAGGCGGTTACCCAAGTCTTGACTAAGGATGAATTGAGCTTACTTCAAGAAGTAATCCTCTTATGTTAGGATGATCTATTATGTGTATTGATTATGCTTTATGACTTATGTTGTCTAATGTTTATATTTATGTTATGTTTATGCAAGCTATCATAATTAGTACATTCTTGTACTAGCGCATACTCTTGCCTACATTTCTTATCAAAATATAAGGTCCGGCGGTTTCGATTCTCATCCCCGTGGATAAGACCAATAGTAAAGGCAAGGTTGAAGATTTATGAGTCCACATAGAATTTTAGGATTTGGCCACAACTTTGTTATGTTCTTTTCTTTTTATGTTTTGAACATTGTTGCATATGTTGTGTCCCAAGATTCTTTTGTATTAGATGGTTTTTGAGACAAGTGTGTTAGACTTCCGCTTTGGAATGATGTACTTTGATTGTGCTGAAATGTTTTAAAAATCTCGTCTATTTCTATTATATTGACTATGAATGCTAAGTGGCTTGTATGAGGCCTCTCGGGGTCTTGTACGCAATGTTACATCTAAGGGGGCTACCCCTGGGTCATGATAAACTTGGTATCGGAGTACAAAGTTTCCAATGGCTCTAGGATGTCTCAAAACCATGTCGAGTAGAGTCTTGTTCATAAGTGTGAAGCGCACCATATTTATGAATGAGAGGCTACAAGATGCATAGGAAACTTCACTTCTTTCTTCACATTAAGTCGTACGATAGATTTTAACTCTATAAGGTCTCTCTTCTAATCCTTACCCGATGGTCTACGTGATATGACTACTCGAAGAGATTTTTCTATAAGGAATGAGGGAGAGAATGCGAGTCAAGAAGCTCATCCGTAAGCTCCAATTGACCCTTTGGCTGAGCAAGTGACTAATGCAGAGTTTAGGACTACTTTTCATATATTGGCTCAAGCCGTGATAGCCCAAGCCAATAGGGAGGTTGTGGTCAATGTGAACCAAAATGTGGGTACGGCGGTATCTAGAGTGAGGGACTTCACTAGCATGAATCCTGTGGAATTCTATGGTTCTAAGGTGGAGGAAGATCCTCAAGAGTGTATTGATGAGGTTTACAAGGTGTTGGTTATTATGTGAGTGACACTAGTGGAAAAGGTGGAATTAGCCGCTTATCAACATAAGGGTATTCCTTAAATTTTGTTCAACCAATGAAAGGAAGCAAGATCGGAAGATGCGGGTCCCATAGAATGGGAAAGGTTCAAGTCTGCTTCTCTTGATAGGTTCTTTTCTCTTGAGATAAGGGAGGCTAAGGTGCTTGAGTTTATTAACCTACAATAAGGGAACATGAGTGTAAAAGAATATTCTTTGAGATTTACACAGTTGTCGAAGTGTGGTCCCTCTATAGTTGTCGATTCTAGGGCAAGAATGAGCAAGTTCATTTTGGGAGTGTCTGAATTGGTTGTGAAGGAATGTCGTTCCGCTATGCTTGTCCATGAAATGGATATTTCTCACCTTGTGGTTCATGCTCAATAGATTAAGGACAAAAATCATAAGGAAAAGTTTAAGGAACTAAGAGGGCAAGAACTGATGATGGTAACTCTTTATACTCTACGTCCAGTGGATGTGGTTTTTGAAGGTTTCGACAATGGCTTTCTGGGTTAGGTTCCTCTTAAGCTCTTCTAAGATTGAAAAAAGAAAGGGTGTCTAACCCTAAGCCTCAAGAAAGAAATAGTAGTGGGTCTCTATTGCCTACTTATGTTAAGTGTGGAAGAAAGCATGAGGGCAAATGTCTAGTTGGTTCAATGCTTGTTTTGGTTGTGGTAAGATGGATCACAAGATAAGGAATTGTCCTTCAGTTGCTAAGAATTAAGAAGATAGTCATCGTAGGGATTAAACCTATCCTTCACCCGATCCAAGTGGTTCAGGTTCAAATGCTCCTAGGAAAAACATGTTTTATGCACTTCAGACTCGTAGTGAACAAGAGGGTTCTCCCGATGTGGTTATCGGTATGTTGAAATTCTTCCAACTTGATGTTTATGCTTTACTTGATCCCGGTGCAACCTTGACTTTTGTGACACCATATATTTCTATGAGATTTGATGTTCTCTTAGATGTGTTATTAGATCCTTTTTTCTATCTCAACCCATGTTGGTGATTCTATTGTGGCTAAGAGGGTCTATTGAAAATGTCCCGTCTCCTTATCCCATAATGTTACTCTTGTTGATTTGGTATAGCTTGATATGCTAGACTTTGATGCTATCATTGTTATTGATTGACTGCACTCATGTTATTCTTCTATTGATTGTAGAACCTCTGTAGTCAAGTTTCAGTTTCCGAATGAGCCTATCGTAGAATGGAAGGGAGGAAATTATATGCCTAAGGGTCAGTTTGTTTCCTATCTTAAAGCTAGAGATATGATTTCTAAGGGTTGTATTTACCCTCTAGTTGGGCAAGGGATGTAGATTTTGAATCCCATACTCTTGAGTCGGTCCCCATTGCGAATAAGTTTCCAGAAGTATTCCCGGATGATCTACCCAATATTCCTCCTATAAGGGAAGTAGACTTTGGCATTAACCTTCTCCCAGATACATGACCTATTTCTATTCTTCTTTATAGAATGGCTCTGACAGAATTAAAATACCAAATGGAAGATTTGTTGGATAAGGGTTTCATCCAACCGAGTATCTCTCTATGGGGTGCTCCAATCTTGTTTGTTAGAAAGAAGGATGGTTCTCTTTGAATGTGTATAGACTACCGTCAGTTGAATAAGGTTAAGGTTAAAAATAAGTATCCTCTTCCAAGGATAGATGATTTGTTGATCAACTCGAAGGAGCGAGTTACTTTTCTAAGATTGACCTCCGATCGAGTTATCACCAAGTGAGGTTGAAAGAAGATGATATTCCAAAAATGGCTTTCAGAACCCGATATGGTCATTTTGTGTTTTTGGTGATGTCCTTTGGTTTGACTAATGCTCCGGCATCATTTATGGATTTGATGAATAGGGTGTTTAGACAATACCTTGACATGTTTGTGATTGTATTCAATGATGATATTTTGATTTATTCAAGAAATGAGGATGATCACATCAATCATCTGAGGATTATGTTGCAAGTCCTTAAGGAACAACAACTCTTTGCAAAGTTTAAAAAATGTGAGTTTTGGCTAAGGTTTGTGGCTTTTCTAGGTCACATTGTTTCAAGTAAGGGTATTGAGGTAGATCCTAATAATACTAGTGTGGTCAAGATTTGGCCTAGACCTCTATCACCTTTGAATATTATCAACTTATTGGGTTTGTTTGGTTACTATAGAATGTTTGTTGAGGGGTTTTCTATGATTGCCTCTCCATTGACTTCATTGACTCAAAAGAAGGATAAGTTCATATGGTCTGAAGCTTGTGAAAAGAGATTCAAGAATTAAAGGACAGAGTTACTTCCGCTCCATTGTTGACTTTACCTTAAGGAACGAATGGTTTTTGTGGTTTATTATTATGCCTCAAGAATTGGGTTAGGATGTGTGCTTATACAAAATGGGAAAGCATTCCCTATGCTTCAAGGTAACTTAAGATTCATGAGAAGATTATCCTACCTATGACCTTGAACTAGCGGCGGTTGGTTTTGCCTAAAAGATTTGGAGGCCTTATTTTTATGGTGTGCATGTTGATGTTTTTACTGACCACAGTAGTTTGCAATATGTGTTTAACCAAATGGATCTAAATCTTCGCCAAAGAAATGTGGCTTGAGTTATTGAAATATTATGATTTGAGTGTTCTCTATCACCCCGGTAAGGCACATGTGGTGGTGGATGCTCTTAGTGGGTTATCTATGGGTAGTGTTTCTCGTATTGGGGATGATAGAAAAGAGTTGGTTCGAGATGTTCATAGATTGGCTTGGTTGGGAGTTCAATTAGTAGACTCTACCAAGGGTGGTGCTATGGTTCACAATGGTTCAAAATCGTCTTTTGTGGCGGATGTTAAAGCCAAGCAATGTCTTGATTCGACCTTAGTTGAATTGAAAGAAGTGGTGCTTAGAAAGTTCATTAAGGCATTGTTCCAAGGGGGAGAAGGCCTGCTTAGATATCAAGGTCGTTTGTATGTCCCTAATATTGATGAATTGAGGGAACAAATCTTTCTAGAAGCCCATAGTTCTGAGTTATCCATTCACTCAGGAGCCATAAAGATGTACCGTAATCTGCGGGAGATCTATTGGTGGAATGGGATGAAAAAGGATATTGCAGAATTTGTGGCTAAATATCCTAATTGTCAACATGTGAAAGTTGAGCATTAGATACCGGGAGGTTTGTCCCAAGATATTAGCATTCCTACTTGGAAGTTGGAAGATTTAAATATGGACTTTATAGTTGGTTTGCCTCATACACGGGGACAACATAATTCAATTTGTATTATTGTAGACCGAATGATGAAATTGACTCATTTCATTCCTATTAAGATTTCTTATACGGCGGAGGACTATGCTAAGTTGTATTTGAGGGACATGGTAAAGTTACATGGAGTGCCTTTTCCATTATCTCCGATCATGGTACCTAATTCACTTCGTTGTTTTGGAAATCTTTACAAAAGGGCCAGTACTCGTGTTAAGCTTAGCACTACCTTTCATCCCCAAACTGATGGGCAAGCGGAGAGTGCTATCCAAACTTTGGAAGATATGTTAATGGCTTATGTGATTGACTTCAAGGGTAATTGGGATGATCATTTGCCTTTGATTTAATTTGCCTATAACAATAGCTATCACTCAAGTATTGGTATGGCTCCATTTAAGGCATTGTATAGTAGGAGATGTAAATCTCCTATAGGCTAGTTTGAGGTGGGTTAAGTTGCCCTACCAAGTCCTGAATTGTTACATGAGGCTATAGAGAAAGTTTGAATTATTAGAGAAAGGTTGAGAACAGCCCAAAGTCGACAAAAGTCATATGTCGATGTTAGAAGAAGAACTCTTGAATTTGATGTTCATAATTGGGCTTACTTAAAAATCTCACCCATGAAGAGTGTAATGAGATTTGGTAAGAAAGGGAAGCTTAGTCCCCATTTTGTAGGCCCATATCAGATTTTGAGACGTGTTGGTAAGGTTGCTTATGAATTAGATTTGCCTAATGAGTTGGCATCGGTGCAGCTGGTTTTCCATGTCTCTATGTTAAAGAAATGTGTTGGAGATCTGACATCTATAGGTCCCTTAGAAGGTTTGGAGGTTAAGGAAAATCTTTCTTATGAGGAAGTTTTGGTAGAGATTTTATACACGGAAGTCAAGAAGTGGAGAAACAGGGAAGTTTCTTCAGTGAATGTGTTGTGGAGGAATCATTTAGTTGAGGGTGTTACTTGGGAGGCCGAGGTTGATATGATGTCTTGATATCCTCATATTTTTCCGTTTACTCCTACTCTAGCTTGAGGTATTGAGTTCCTCATGGTTTACTCTTTTGATGTCATGTATGTTTTAGATATTCCCATGATTTCCTTATAATGCATGTTCATGAAAAGTTTAAGTTTTAAGAAAATGAGTCAAGTTGATTGATATCTACATGTTTATGTTCTTATGACTATGAATTGCATATAGACCATGATATGATGTTTTGAACATGATATTTCCTCCTTGAGTATATGTACTTGAGTATGAGTTGCATATGAATTTCATGAAATGAAGATATAAGTATGTTTTAGCTTGGAGTTGATGTTTCCTCCTTGGATATGTGCATTTGTGTGATTGCATGCACGATGTATTGCTAGTTTTGAGTCTTTTCCTTTAAGAGGTGTCTAGAATTCCATTCCAGGATGAATGTTCCCAAGGGGGAGATAATGTAACACCTAGGAATCTAGTAGATTAAGCAAGGGGCTAAATGGAAAGTCATGAGCCAAAGAATTTATCCTAGGCAACCTTCACGTGGGCCAAGTCGGGCCGTGAAGGGCACCACAAGGTGTGGTTCTGCCCGTGGTGACTCATAGAACAGGGAAAAGGAAGCCTCTCCTCCCACAAACACCCAAATGGCTCGTGAAGAGGTTAACGAGCCTTGGTGATGGCCGTGGAAGGGAGGTACTAGCTCACCAAATAGGTGACTCTCCACACAAGCCACTAGACGACTCGTGAAGGCCACTACAAGCTGTGGGAAGGGTTATCAAGGAAGAAGGGTTTAAGGTGTGGCAAGCCAAGCCACTGGTCAAAGACAATAGCTGCCACAAGGGGCTACGTTATCCTTGACAGGTTGTGATGCCACTCATGAAGGGGGTTCAATAGCTTTTAATTTCGGGGCATATGTGTCTTTTTTAGATATCTCTAGATCAAAGCTATATCATTTTACCCAA
This sequence comes from Solanum commersonii, assembly GCA_029007595.1. Lineage (NCBI taxonomy): Eukaryota > Viridiplantae > Streptophyta > Magnoliopsida > Solanales > Solanaceae > Solanum > Solanum commersonii. The sequence continues at coordinate 4,674,650 of JAJTWQ010000002.1, read as the reverse complement.
GACTAGGACCCCTATATAAGTGATTCTAACCCCAAAATTTACCCATTCAAGGCATTCTCTTAAATTCACCAAAAGAAATTGGGTTCTTCCTCCCCAAAATATTTCTATCTCTAGAACTTGAAGAAGAACAAGGGTGGAAGCTAGGGCTCAAGGTCAAGTCTCCATTCTCCAAGCTTTTGTGGGATTTGATAGCAAGGTATGATATCTTTTCATCCATGGAGCCTCTAGGTTCTCCAATTGAAAAGTAGAATTCCCTAATTTAAGTAAGGGTTTTCTTCTAAGTTGTGGGTCTTTGTGAATGTTTATTCGATTGAGTAAATCATGATTGATTATGCATGAATTGAGTGGATTGAATGCGTTTATGATGAATTTCCATTTACTCATTCCTAAACCATGTTTTTAAGTAGAAATTGATGTAAATGGGTTTTATGATATGAAAGGAGAATTTATAAATTAGATGTATTCTTATAGGATTTATAAGGTACATTATGAATTGCTTTGAGATTGAAGCATATATGATTATTTATTATTAGAATTGCTTTAAGAGTGAACCTTATGTGATAATTTTTTACTTTAGATGTGATTGTTGTGGAAGGGATTTACCCACATGATTTCTATGTATGAATGTGAAATGCTTTCTCACATTGAATGATTCTAGGTTGAAAGGATTGCTCACCTAAAATAAATCTAAGATAAAAGACTATGAAATTGATGAGGCTAGGGGAGATTTCCCATGACCTTTACATGAGAAGGATATGAGGCGATTACCTATATTCTTAAGTTAGAAGACATGAGGCGAATACCAATGTCATAAGATAGACGGACAAGAGGCAAATACCCAGGTCATATGATGAAGGATATGAGGTATGAGGTGACTACCCATATTCCTTAGAATGGAATAAGGGGAGATTACATGTATTCCTTTAAGTTTAACAAGAGGCGATTACCTATGTTCCTATGATATAAGTGGACAACGGCCGATTACCCATAATCCTAAAGTAAAAAGGATAAGAGGAGAGTACCCATGATCCTTTATAGCAAGGAAAGAGGAGAGTACCCATGAGCCTTTATAGTTAGGCAAAGAGGCAATTCCCCATATCTTTAAAAGTTAAGCTAAAATATGCTAGGATGAATAATGAGTTTGGATTGTTGCTTGAGTTGAGTTCCATGATATGTAAGACTAGAGGTGGTTACCCAAGTCTTGACTAAGGATGAATTAAGGTTACTTGAAGAAGTAATCCTCCTATGTTAGGATGATCAATTATGTGTATTGATTATGTTTTTTGAATTATGTTGTCTAATGTTTATGTTTATGTTATGTTTTTGGAAGCTATCATATTTAGTGCATTCTTGTACTAACGCATACTCTTGTCTACATTTTGCACATCCCGAACCTACACCCCGGACGTGGCTGGCACTAGAGAACCGTTGCTGGCCCCAAGCAAACCCTTGGCCTAGCTTACTTACTCAGCGGAAGACTCTAAGCATTATTACAATGATCAAATGCACTTACTCAAAATGTTAAATAAAATAACTTAGAATGTTTAAAAGTCAACATTCAACTTGACCAAAATGGTAACTCAACTCTTAACATATGAAATGATAATGTAAAGACAACTGAACTACTAATTGTCTGTCTGTCTATGAATCCTCTAAAACAAAGAGGGATGTCGGGACAAGACCCTCGATCATCCTAACAATGAAATACTGAAAGCAAAGTAAAAGGAGTCCTCTGGAATGCAAGGAGGCTCACCAATTGACTCTAAGTGCTCAACCAGATCAATAAGGCACTGGATGTTGATCATGGTTATATGCGTCTGCATCATAATAAGATGTAGGCTAGCTGGAATAAGTTCATTGAATGTACGAGTATGAGAGTTGAATGCTAAACATAACTTAAGCTTGAAAAGAATCTGAAAGAAATACTTACGTTGGCTTTACTCAACTCCTGAATAACTTAACTCAATATAATGCAATAAGACACATGCAATATATAGAAAACTTGTAAAATAGTGAAAAATAACTTAATTTATTAAAGAAAATGCAATAACAAACTCAACTTTACTCATATAATAAAGTAATATAATTTATGTGGGAGATTCTCTAACCGACAACCACCACTATGAGCCTAAGTGGTGATACAACATCTTGCCCATGCTTCCTATACTCTGCCGTCATATAGAACGCTTAACTAAGTGGATCCATTAGTGTATGCTAAACTTATCTTAATGATTCATCTAAAAAGTATGATCCTTTACACCCTGATGGCTACATGGTTTATGGAGACTTGAGTTAATATGAACTCGCATCCCCATATCTGTGATCAATACTACTCCCAAAATATACTTAGCTCATATGTTTTTAAAACAAACTTCTTTCTTTGGTTTGAGATAATTACTCAAAACTTATCTTAAAAGCTCTCTTGGAATCGATGTTCCCTTCTTTATTCAAATGTGAAAACATTTTTAAACTCTTCGGTAATACATAGTCCCCATATATTTCTTTGAAGAAATGAACTTCAACCTTTACTCTTTACTCTTTACTCAACTTGTACTTTAAGTCTTGAAACAAAGTTAAAATGTTCGTAAAAGACTTTTGAAAACTTTATAAACTTCTCTTAACTTGACACTTAACTTTACTTGACTTTACTCTTAACTTTCCTTGAATTGAATTATGGATTCAAGGACTGTGATTTGTGATAAGAAAGATGTCATGATGTTTAGGAGAGTTTTTAGATAGATAAACATGAGAAAAGATCAAGAAATCACTGTATGTAAACAAGTCTTCATGACGGATATGCATTTAAATATTTGATCACAAAATTAAATGTCGAGACAGAGTAGTTCGTGTCCCAACCGCGACGCAAAGCTAATTTTTGTTCACTGGAGGGGCAAATCCGCGACGCGGACTTGCGTGATAAAACGTGCTCAACTTTTTCCTTCTTCGTTTTCCAACCCCAATTCACCTAAACTCGACTATTTTTCTCAAAATATATTTAGATTCAGATACCCAGAATATGTACCCAAGAACCTAACTCAAAACAACTCTAAAACTCGACATAAAGATATCAGAAATTTCTCAATTCAGCCCAATTCAAGAACGTAAACAATTTAAAGATATACATATCAAGAACATCAAACTTTCAACATTTTTAGAACGAATTTCGCTGAACTAAATCATTTTGATCTAGGAGGTATGGGCATTTGAAGTTGCCAAAACTCATCCTTAACTAAATTTAAACAAATTTCCAGATTTTCATTATTTCCTAAAATCACTATTTCCAATTCTTTACTTCTTCCTTGTTATTTCAGTTTGCGAGATGCTACAATATCTCCCCCTTGGGAACATTCTTCCTCGCATGAGATTACTCTTACTAGGCTAAGGATGTAACATCTAACATTCAACTCAAACACCCAACAAGCAATGCAATTACAACACGCAATCTCAAAAAATTAATGAGTACTAAGAAGAGAATTAGTACCTTGATCTGGAATTTCTCCGGTTTCAAAGAGATGTGGATATCTCTTCTTCATATCTTCTTTAGCTTCCCCAGGAGCTTCCTCAACAAACTGGTTCGTCCAAAGAACTTTGACTGATGCTAACTCTTTTGTTCTCAGCTTGCGAACTTGGCAATCTAAAATCTGAACAGGAATCTCCTCATATGATAGGCTATCCTAGATCCCAATATCTTTAGTTGGTATGATAAGTGAAAGATCTCTCATGTACTTCTTCAACCTGGAATCATCAAATACCGGATGAACCGCTGCTCACTCTTATGGTAGTTGTAGCTCATAAGCTACTTTGCCAATTTTCTTGGATATTATATAAGGTCCAATATACTGGGGACTAAGCTTCCCCTTCTTACCAAATCTCATAACACCCTTCGTGGGTGACACTTTCAAATACACCCAATCATCTACTTCAAACTCTAACTCCCTTCTTCTAACATCAGTGTAGGATTTCTTACGACTCTGTGCCATTTTCAATCTCTCTTGAATCACTTTCACCTTCTCCATAGCTTGATGAACCAACTCTGGTCCTATCAACCCAGCTTCACCAAATTCAAACCATCCAATAGAAGATCTGCATCTTCTTCCATAAAGACCCTCATAAGAAGCTATCTAGATGCTGGAGTGATAACTATTGTTGTAAGAAAACTCAATAAGAGGTAGGTGATCATCCCAATTACCTTTGAAATAAATCACACAAGACCTCAACATATCCTCCAAGGTCTGAATAGTGCACTCTACTTGACCATCTGTCTGAGGATGATAAGAAGTAATCAAGTTCACCTTTGAACCCAAGCCTTTCTGGAATGACTTCCAAAACTGTATAGTAAATTATACACCCCTATCTGATATAATCGAAACAGGGACTCTATGAAGTCTTACCACCTCCTGAATATATAACCTGGCAAAATCTTCTACTGAATGGGTAGTATTTACTGGTAAAAAATGGGTTGATTTGCTCATTCGATCCACAATCACCCATATAGAATTATGCTTCTTGTGAGACCTTGGCAAACATGTGATGAAGTCCATATTAATCATCTTCCACTGCCATTCCGGAAGTTCTATATTCTGAGCCAAATCACTAGGCCTTTGATGCTCCACTTTAACTTGTTGTCAATTCGGATACTTAGAAACAAGCTCTGCAATGCCCTTCTTCATGCTACTCCACCAATAGACTTCTCTCAAATCACGATACATCTTTGTGGAGCCCAAATGAATGAAATATCTGGAGGTATGAGCTTATTCCATGATCCTCTCTTCGAGTCCATCCACCATTGGTACGCACAATCTACCTTGATATCTCAAAATGTCATCTCCCCCTTGTTATAAAGCTAATACTTTTTGCTTATGAACATTTACCTTCAATTCAAGAAAAATGGGATCTTGGTCTTACTTTTTTTATACTTCTAACACTAATGATTATTTAGCCCCATTCATCACCACTACTCCTCCTTCTATGGAATCCATTATTCGAACTCCCAGGTGTGCAAGTCTATGCACATCTTTCGCTAACTCTCTCTTTTCTTCTTCAACATAGGCGGTACTACCCATAGACAACCTACTCAAGGCATCAGCAACAACATTAGCCTTACGTAGGTGATAAAGAATACTCATGTCAAAATCCTTAGTACTTCTAACCACCTCCTTTGTCTTAGATTATGCTCTTTCTAAGTGAACACATACTGAAGACTCTTATGATCAATGAATACATCAATATGAACACCATACAAATAATGACACCATATCTTCAAAGCAAATACTACAGCAGCCAACTCTAAGTCATGGGTTGGGTAATTATTCTCATGAACTTTCAACTATCTGGAGGCATAAGCTATACCTTTGCCATTCTGCATAAACACAAAACCTAAACCAACTCTAGATGCATCGTAGTATACTACAAAAACCTTGAGTACTATCAGGTAATGATAACGTTGGGGCAGTAGTCAACCTCATTTTCAATTACTAAAAACTTTTCTCACAAGCTTCAGACCATTAAAACTTCACTGTTTTCTAAGTCAACTTGGTCAAAGGAGACGAAATGGATGAGAACCCCTCTACGAACCTTCTATAATAGCCAGCCAAACCCAAAAAACTCCTAATATCAGTTGGAGATGTGGGTCTAGGCCAACTCTGCACTGCCTCTATCTTTTGGGTATCAAATCTAATTCCATCTGAAACTATGTGACCCAAGAAAGCTACAGACTCAAGCCAAAACTCACATTTAGAGAACTTAGCAAATAACTCCTTATCTTTCAAAGTCTGAAGAACTGTTCTGAGATGGATAGCATGGTTTTCTTCATTTCTTGAATAAATTAGTATGTCATCAATGAAGACAATAACAAACATATCAAAATAAGGTTTGAAAACTCTATTCATAAGGTCCATGAATGTTGCAGGTATATTGGTCAAACTGAACGACATGACTAGAAACTCATAGTGACCATAATGAGTCATAAATATTGTTTTGGGAATATCACATTCCCTTACTTTCAACTGATGGTAGCCCGATCTAAGGTCTATCTTAGAAAAACAAGAAGCACCATGATCATACCAATGACAACATCTGGAGAATTCTCTTGCTCATGATGACCAATGATTGCATAAAGGAGGTTTGCTCCTCCGCCAGAATTGGATGTAGCTCCTCTAGGTGCAGCCCTGTCTGGTGGAGTAACTGATGAAGATTTTGCTTTATTGCCCTAATTTCCACTACCTTGCCTATTCTTAGGGCACACTTTCATGAAGTGACCCTCTTGTCCACACTTGAAACAACCTGACTGGCAATCACGACACTTACCTTGATGGGTTTTACCATACCTAGCACATGCAGGATCCCAATTACCCCCTTGTGCCACACTACCCTAAGATTGCGCAGGTCTAGCCCTTAAGTTCTGCGAATTCTGACCATTATACTCACATTTGTTTGTGGGTGCAGGTGAACTAGCAGATGATGGAGCTGGTCCCTTGTGCTCTTAATGAAAGGATGAACGGTTCACATTACTTTTCTGTTGTCCGAACTCATTCCCTGTCCTAGCCTTTTTGTTTCTAAACTACTCTCTATCCCTCAACTTCTCTTCTTCAACCTGCAACACATAGACCATCAACCTTGATATATCCATGTCCCTATTAAGCATCGCTTCCCTACCCTTCTTGCTTGATAGACGGGATGACCCAGCAATAAACACACTCATTTTACTCCTCATATCCGTAACTATCTTCGAAGCATAACGGGATTGTTGGGTGAACTTCAACCCATACTCATGAACACTCAAGGAATCTTGCTTAAGGGTAAGAAATTCTCGTACCTTAGCCTCTTTCAGTTCTCGGGGAAAGAAATGCCCCAAGAAGGCCTCCTCAAAACATGCCCACCTCGCAGGTGTTGCATCATCAACTCTACCCTTTTTATGCTGGTCAAACCATGTCCTAGCAGCATTCCTCGGTTGATATCCATCTAGTTCAACTCTCTCCGTATCGGCAACATGCATAACCTCAAATACCTTTTTCAGTTCCTCAACAAAACACTTAGGATCCTCAATAGTGCTTGAACCTGTGAAACTTGGAGGATTCATCCTCAATAACTCTCGGATCCTTAAAGTATCAGTCACTTCATGTCTAGCTCCTCTTTGTTGCCTAGCTTGGTTGGTCACAACTTGGCTCAACATTCGGATAGCCTCACGAACTCAGCATTGGTAACCTATCCTTGGGGTTGGACTTTAGGTGCATTGGGTACCCCTTGCTCATCAACATTCCTCCTAGCAGGACCATCTCTGACAGCTCTTAGTGGAGGCATGATTATCTAAAAACAAGTGTAAGCATGAATTAGAAGGAAACTTTTTTGATATCAAACTCAAACGCATGAAATGAGTGTGAAAAAAGTGAGATAATTTACCTAAGTGTCGCAGCCTCCTAATTATAGATATGGCAAGCTTCACAACGATAACTAGGACTCTACTGAGATGGCTTCATAGACTCCCTTTGACTCTTAAACTTTGTGCTCTGATACCAAGATTGTCATGCCCCGAGCCTACACCTCGGATGTGGCTAGCAATCGAGAACCATTGCTGGCCCAAAGCGAACCCTTCGCCTGGCTTACTTACTCAGTTGAAGACTCTAAGAATTATTACAATAATCAAATTCACTTACTCAAACTGTTAAATAAAATAACTTAGAATGTTTAAAAGTCAACATTCAACTAAGACAAAATGGCAACTCAAGTCTTAACATATGAAATGATAATGTAAAGACAATTGAATTACTAACTGTCTCACTATCTATGAAGCCTCTAAAACAAAGAGAGATGTCGGGACAAGACCCCCGATGATCCTAACAATTAAATACTGAAAGCAAAGTAAAAGGAGTCATGTGGAATGCAATGAGGCTCACCAACTGACTCTAAGTGCTCAACTGGATCAACGAGGTACTTGATGTTGATCTTGGTTACCTGCATCTCCATCATACTAAGATGCAGACCAACTGGCATCAGTACATTGAATGTACGAGTTTGCGAGTTAGAATGCTAAACATAACTTTAGCTTGAAAATAATTTGAAAGAAATACTTACCTTGGCTTTACACAACTCCTGAGTAACTTAACTCAATACAAATCAATAAAACACATGCAATTTATAGAAACTTTGTAAAATAGAGGAAAACAACTTAGTTTGTTAAAGAAAATGCAATAACAAACTCAACTTTCCTCATATAATAAAGTAGTAAATTTTTGTGGGAGATTCTCTAACCAAAAACCCCACTATTAGCCTAAGTGGTGATACAACATCTTGCCCATGCTTCCTATACTTTGCCGTCATATAGAACGCTTAACTAAGTAGATCCATTAGTGTATGCTAAAAGTATCTTAACGAGTCATCTAAAGAGTATGATCGTTACTACTCATGATGGCTACATGGTTTATGGAGTCTAGAGTTAATATGAACTTGCATCACCATATCGGTGCTCAATACTACTCCCAAAATATACTTGGCTCATATGTTTTTAAAACAAATTTCTTTCTTTGGTTTGAGATAATTACTCAAAACTTAGTTTGAAAGCTCTCTTGGAATCGATGTTTCCCTTTTTTGTTCAAATGTGAAAACATTTTTAAACTCTTCGGGAATACATAGTCCTCATATATTTCTTTAAAGAAATGAACTTCAATCTTTACTCTTTACTCAACTTAAAATTTAAATCTTAAAACAAAGTTAAAATATTTGTAAAGGACTTTTGGAAACTTTATAAATTTCTCTTAACTTGACTCTTCACTTTACTTGACTTGACTCTTAACTTTCCTTGAATTTAATTATGGATTCAAGGACTGTGATTTGTGATAGGAAAGATCTTATGATGTTTAGGAGTGTTTTTAGATAGTTAAGCATGAGAAAAGACCAAGAAATCATTGTCTAGAAACAAGTCCGCGACGCGGAGATGCATTTAAATATTGGAGCGCGAAATTTAATTTTGAGAAAGAGAAATCCGTGTCCCCACTACGATGCGAAGCTGATTTTTGTTCATTAGGGGAGCAAGTCTGTGACGCTGACTATTTTTCTCAAAATATTTTTTAGATTAAGATACCCATCATATGTACCCAAGAACCTAACTCAAAACAACTCGAAAACTCGACATAAAAATCTCAGAAACTTCTCAATTCAGCCAAATTCAAGAACAAAAACAATTTCAAGATATACATATCAAGAACATCAAACTTACAACCTTTTTAGAATGAATTTCGCTGAAGTAACCATGTTTGGCGCATGAGTGAACGAACCTAATGCTATGAGACTCTCACATACCTTGTAGGATCAAATCCTTGAAGAAATCCAAAATCAATTCCTTACGAAGCGATGAATCTTGCTCTTCATCTTCTCCTTTCTCTTTTTTTCTGTTCTCTCAACGCCCTAGTGTATTTCTTAATTGCGTAAACTGAAATAACTCAGTTTAGACCCCAAGTAATTTACTAAAAATGAATTTAATAAATTGGGTCAGGAAAAGACTAAACTACCCTTTCAAAATCCAGTTTAGACTTTTCTTAATTCAACAGCCCAACTTCAAATTGGCATATCTCACTCATACGAACTCAGAATCGGACAAAGCTGGCGATGTTGTTTATTCCAATATATTTCCTACGATATCTACAAACACGCCTAATTCATTCTAAGCTAGCAGTTATGGTCGTTTGAAGTTGCCCAATACACATCCTTAACTAAACTTAAACAAATTTCTAGATTTTCATTATTTCCTAAATTCACTATTTCCAATTCTTGACTTCTTCCTAGTTATTTAAGTTTGTGAGATGTTACACATTTATTATCCAAATGTAGGGTTTGGAAGTTCCGATTCTCATCCCCGTGGCTAGGATCCACAGTAGAGGCAAGGTTGAAGATTGGTGTGTCCTCATAGCATTCGAGGATTTGGCCACTACTTTGTTATGTTCTTTTCATTTTAACTTTTGAACATTGTTGTATGGGTTGTGTTCCAAGATTCTTTTGTATTAGATGGTTTTTGAGACAAGTGTATTAGACTTCCGCTTTGAAATGATATACTTTGATTGTGTTGAAATGTTTTTAAAATCTTGTCTATTTCTATTATTTTGACTATGAATCATAAATGGCTCATACGAGGCCTCTCAAGGTCTTATAAGCCATGTTACATCTAAAGGGTATCCCTGGGTCATGACATAGTGTTACTAGGTAAAGTTTCTTTTTCCCTTGGATTGAGATGAGCAAATATTTGGCACAATTGGGTCTCCAGTTGCTTTATAAATACAACATGAGAGGTTACCATTTGATATAAAGTGGAGAAGTCTGTTTTCAATTCCTTTAACTTTGTGAAAGACCCTTGTAAGCATTTCATGGGTTCAGTTTCCTTCTGGCATAGCAAGGTGATTTGGTCAGTGATGATCATGGGGAGGCACAGACCTATCTTTGTCAACCTCCCTATCTCTCATATTTCCACCTCACCATTCCTTCCAACCATCCCCTCGATCCCTATTCCAACCTTTGTTCCCACCTTGTCATTGATAATAGGTTTGAGAACCCCCTAATTGGTTTCTCAAATACTGAACTTCTTTATTGTACAGTGTCCCATACCTGGCATCATTCGAGAACAGTCCACTATTTGTTCCAACCGCATTTACCTACTTAAGTTCACCTCCCATGAAATGTTTAGATAACAAATCGAGTTAAGGTCATCATTTTTGCCAAGTTTTAATCTTGTTCATTGTTCTTTTTTATTTTCTCTTTGCTCAAACTCAATTTTAAAGTAGACACTTGGTTTTCTCTAGTATGCCATGATCGGTTAACTTTGGTCATGTCATCTAGCAACAAAGCAGCAATATCATGTGGTTGTCTCATTAATCCACCTTAGACTATTTAACATCCCGTATCCAAAATAGGGCATACAGTAGCTTTTCAGGTGCTGCAGCAGCCAAACCACGCTAGCCACCCACGACCCATGAAGTGGACCACGGACCGTAGGTGTGGTCCGTGGTTGGCCTGCTTGAGTAGAGTCTGAAGGTCCATGACCACGACACGACCCACGGATCATAGGTCACACCACGGTCCATGGTCGGGGTCGATGGTTCTAGACCCCAAAAATGCCCTCTCTCATCATGACCAATGGTCCACCAGGACTGGTCGTAGGTCAGACCACGGTCCATTGACTGGTGTCCATGGTAGTCATCTAGCAGTTATTTTTAGGGGCAGTTGGGTCGTTTCCTAATTAATTAATTCCTTTACTATGTCATTTTCCCGACATTTAGAACCTCTATATAAGTCTTTTTACCCCAAAATTCACCCCATTTTAATTCATTCATTCAAATTCCCCAAAAGAAATCAAATCTCCTCTCAAATATTCTCTCTTTAGAAATTTGAAGAAGAAGGATTCATCTAGGGTTTCAAGCTAAGGGTCAAATTCCTCCATTGAAGGCTAGCACTTGGAGTTAAGGTATAGTAGTTTTCATCCATGAATCTCTCTCATTCATGGAGTCCCTAAATTACTCTATTTCAAAAGGTAGAATTCCCCAATTAGCTAGGGTTTTCTTCAATCACCATGGGTTCATATAATTATTGATTTGAATGATTGAATTATTATATTCTAAGCATGAATTGATGATTTACTATGGTTTTATGATGTTTTCCTCTATGAACCCATGTAATCCCCATGTTTTCACGTTATGAACTATATGTTGTGGGATTTTGATCTTAAAGGAAGAGATTTATGAAATTAAGCATGTAATGATAAAATTGCATGAATCTTTGATAATTCCTATCTAAACCATGTTTTATAGATTGGTGGATTGAAAGTAAGCATTGAACCTTGAAAGGAAAAAGTATGAGTTTATGCATGATCTTATGAAACCTATGTAAATGTTTTAAGGGCGCTTTGAGAGTAAAGTGTCAATTATGTTGTTGTTGTATTATTGAAAGGATATTCTCATAAACACTTACAACCATAATGTGAAAGGTATTCTCACGTAGAAAGAATTCTTAGGTTGAAAGGTTATTCTCACCTAATTGAATCAATGAATAAGAGTTATCCTAATGAACTGGCTTGGATTAGCAAGATGACTCGCCTTTCCATGGATAATGAGAATAAGTAAGAAAATATTATTCCATGGGAATTATGCTTAGCACCGAGTGGATATTGACATTGAGATGGAAGCTTTCCTGTTAGTAGAGGTTGGGTTTCTAGAAGAAATCTCATGAGATGAAGCTCTCCTGTTAGTAGAGTCCAAGTTTCTAGAATAAATCTCATGAGATGTGCCCCCATAGGTTGATTAGCTAGTGGATCCACTTAAGCTAGAAGTTCATAGTTCTACCTTAGGCAAGTAGAACAACCTTTTTCGATATGGGAGACACCGGGGGATCATGTTATAGCTCACATGGTATCTATGTTGGTTAATGCTAATTTTCCCACAACAAAATGATTAATGAACTAAGGTTACTTGAAGAAGTATCTCACATATGTTCAAAGTTTTAATGTTGATTTAGCTTGCATTGACCATGATGTTTTGACTTGTGTTTTCTAACACTCTTATATCATATTTTATTGGTCAAATTGCATGTTATAAAATGAAATGTCCTTCTTAGAATGTTTTTAATGTTTTTATGCATATGTATCATACTTGGTGCATTTTTGTACTGACGCTTACTCTTGCCTACATTTTTCCCAAATGTAGCGTCCGATAGACAGGGTTCCTATTTTAGTGGCTAGAGCTTAGACTTGATTCTTCCCCGAGCTTGGTGCGTCCTCATGGTTCTAGGACAGATGATTTTTATTTTAGTTTATCTTATGTATTTCCTCTTGAGACATGATGTATGGGCTAGGCCTAATTTCATTCGATTGTAATAGATGGCTATGTTGAGACATGAGTTAGACTTCACCTTTGCTATAAAACTGTTTTGGGACTTGAAATGGTTGTTTTACTCTTTATTGTTCTATTTCTTAAGTTATTATATGCTAAGTGTATTGTATGGAGTCCTTCGGGGTTCTATACGTTATGTTACATCTAGGGTGTACCCCTGGGTCATGACAAACTTGGTAATCAGAGCAGAACATTTAGAATGGTCCTAGGATGTCTCATAAGCCATGTCTAGTAGAGTCTTGTTCATGAGTGTAAAGCGTGCCACATTTATGAAACGCCAATCTAAACCCCAAAAGCTAAAAAGTGTTTTTCATAAAGGTAAAGTGTTCCTCTCAAAACTCAAAATATTCAGAATTCTCCAAAGTTTCAATTTCGGAACTATCTTTTACTCTATCTATTGGGCTATTTATAGTTTCCCAAAATTTGGCCCAAAAACTCAATGCGCATCTTATTTGGTGACATAATTCGGGATCGTCAAGTTTCTTATGTGAATCTCCAATCGAGCTTCAACTTGCATTTTCTTTCTCTAGGCTTTAGGTGTTTGAACCTTAGTTGGCGAGCTTGTTTGAGTCTACCTTTCACGTTTGACGTATTGCCAAATACCAGCTTGGTTTGCCTTTTAAGGCTTCAATTTTTCTCCTTGCACTGTCATTTTTGGTGATGATCAACAAAGTCTCATTTCTTATTTGGTGAGTCGCCTTTTCATGTGGAGTTTGCCAACCTGTGTTGATAAGTCCAAGTTTTTTGCACTGTTCATATATGCGAGGTCTTTCTCACTAGGCGATCAACCTTTCTTATTTGGTGATCATCAATGTATAGTTTGCACTTCTTTTTGCATTTTGGCCATTCTTTCAGGCATTCATTCTTGTCTTGTCCATTTGCCATCATAGCTGCAAATGTCAAGATATTATCACAATAGGACAAAACTAGGCATTAAGGATACTAATTTTTTAGATAAATAGATCTCAAATGACTAGAAATCTTCCACTCATCATTGATCTCTTGGCATTCAAATATTTGTGAGTCCTTATGTTTCGAGGACCGAGACACTTTTACATGATTTTATTTACATCAGTTATCAGACATTTGTATGTGGTTTTTGAGTTACATCCCACCAGCTTCCTCTTCATGTAATAGATGGCTTGTTGAGACAATGTTATACTTACACTTTGTCAAACTTGTTTATGATGAAAGATTGTTCTTTTGAAAAAATTATTTTTATTATCTTGTATGATGTATTCTACGTAGCATATGTAGGACCTCTCGGGATTCCATACGCCATTGTTACGCCTAGGGTATACTTTGGGTCGTGACATAGAAAAACTAAAAAACATAGGTATGTCCCACCTCATGATTGCCCAAAACCAAAGAAATCAGCTGGATCAAAGGGAAACAAAATTGAGGATATTTTAAGAAGGATCTTTAACAAGGTTAAAGAGTCTGACAAAGTGTTAAAGGATTTGAAATATGAGTTATCCACTTTGATTAAAACATATACTTCTCTTTCTGTATTAATCAAGCATCTGGAAACTCAAATATGTCAGACCTCTACCTATTTAAATCCAAGGCAAAAAGGAAAGTTTCCTACTGACACCATCCCAAATCCGACAAATGACTATTGATGAATAAGAATTGTGTCATTCTATGACATTAAATTAGGTGCTTCTTAGGAGGCAACCCAAGTTTATTTATTGCTTTCAATAATGTGGATACCCAACAACAAAGCCATTTGAAATAAAAATTCAACTATGTAACATACTTAAGACATAGGCGGTCGTATACAAAAAAAATATCCAACTTTTGTGTGTGTGTGTGTTTGTGTAATTGGAAGTTTTCAGGAACAACTAGAAATGATAAATATCAAGTATCAAAAGCTAGGAGGTAGCACAAATGTGTTTTACCAAGTTTGCAAATGACTAGGGTGTGTGCAATGTGATGGGGTTTCAATAAAGTAAGCAAAAATTAATCAATTTCAGATTGGTTATCATATGGATAATGTTTCGTCTAGGCTAATTTGATACTCTCTCAAACTATCAAATGTATATCCCTTAGATTCTCTCGAACTCTATGACCCTTACTAATAAAACACCAACCTTGCTTTAGAGGACAACCTATCCCTAAATCATATCCTTAAATAAGAAATTAATTGGATAAGACTACCTCTTGCGCTAAGCCAACAACTAATTTCATCAAGTCCTCACTAATGAGTCTTCTCCAACTCTATTTTGCTTTCTCATGCAAAAGTAGTGTTAAAGAGCTCAACCAATATTTGAAACCACTAATTTTTAGACTGAAACATCAAGAAACATTATATCCATGCTTAACAACAAATTTTAGAACTAATTAATTATTACTCATTGGGATTTACAGCCACAATACAAATTTAGCTACTCATAAATGAAGAAATATAAAGCACAACCAAATAACAATACTCTATTTCAAGAAAAAATTGATAGCAAATGGTGATATCCAGTCATACAAAGGTACAAAAATCTAGGTTTTCTTCCTTAGAAAGCAAGAAATTTCTTATCTACTTTCTATCACTACAAATTGCAAAAAGAAGACTCTCTACAATATTTTCAATTGGGAAGAAGATAACAACACTTTATTAGAAAAATCTCCATTTTATCTGGGGAACATTTCAAAGAAAGTACTTTATCCTCTAATTATGTTAATGTACTTGGGCTTCCATAGGTGGACTTGTGTTGGACTGATAAAACACAAGTCTAGAATTGTTCAACGCCAATAGATGTCATGACCTAGGGGTATACCCTTGTCACGACCCGGGAGCACCCCCAAGTCGTAACAAGGCGTACTCGACCCCGAAGGGGTCTTATACAAGCCACATAGTCATTCATTGCATTCAATAATGAAAATAGTGCGGAAATAAAAAAAAAACTTATTTACATCCACACATTTAAACTTCTTAAAACAACTTTAAAAAACACACAGCGGAAGTCTAAGTCTCACATGGCCATCTTAGACACAGTCGCAAAACATAAGTAGGGGCACGGCCCTTTACAATCAAAAGAAGTCTATTACATGAACAAAAGAACTTAAAAGTCTTGTCCTCGAATCCATGAGGACATACCAAGTCTTAGAGGAAAGCAATCCAACACTTCAAACTAGCTAAGAGGGATCACTTGCCGGAACCTACACTTGTAGTAAAAACATGAAGAATATGGGTTAGTACACAAAAATGTACTAAGTATGATGACCATGCAAGACATGCTTTAAAGGGGACATTTTAGTTAGAGACCATGCATTATGCCACCTTTTTGAAATATCATGAACAATAGCATAAAAGACATACAAGACAAGCATAACATCAAGTAAGTCATAATATCACCTTTAAACAATATCAACATGAAAACCTTTACCTTGGACCTTCACCTCAAGAAACCCTTATGCTATACCTCGTGCAATGTATGGATGGCGTCCCATACCACCATCCATACTAAGGCACCACATTTAGGTCACTTAAAGTAACTTATCATTCCTTTCTTTCACCTTTGCACAATATTCATACATAAGAGGTATATCATTAATTAAGACATGACAAGAGAAAATAACTCGTAATATAACCCAAGTATAACATGCATAACATATTAAGCATTTAAGAGCCAACATTCTTTAATAACCTCATTTAGGGTACATTCATGTCACAGTCATTAGGATTTAGAGAAACTCACTATGACCCTCTCCAAGCCTACTCGTGCAATGTATAGGTAGCATCCCATACTACTACCTACACTTTGTAGAACCTGTCAAGAAACCATAATGAAATCTCACATGATGGGAAGTAAGCGTTTAACCGACATAGACCATGAGAGCTTGTCATGGAATCCGGTGTCATGAATCCCCACACCGAAAAGAGGTGGTCTACTTGCCTAAGGAAGACCGGTATAAATAGCTTAATGGATCCACTAGCTTCCTATGCGGGCACATAGTTTATGGGATAAGGTAGACGATCATTGAAACTCATGCCTAACTGTCGGGAGTTTCCATCTAACCAAATCCGCTCGGTGCTTAGCCTACATTCCCATAGAATAGTTCACTACTTTGACATCATCACACATGAAAGGGTGCCATAAGCCTACCGATTCAAGGTACATTATTTAACACATGAAAGGGTGCCATAAGCCTGCGATTCAAGGTACATTAGGAAAGCTCATTAACTCCTCTTGAAAGGGTGCCATGGGCCTACCGATTCAAGACTCATCATTAACCTTTATGGAAAGGTGCCATAGGCCTACCGAATCCAAGATTCATTTCGTATCATTAATGGAAGGGTGCCATTAGCCTACCGATCCAAGGTTCATTATAAGCATATGTGGAAGGGTGCCATAAGCCTACCGATCCAAGGATTCAACAATCAACAATATAATCATTTATACAAGAAAATGATGCATAAGCCCTACCAATTCAAGGTATACTTTATATTGAAGAATCCTTCATATTATATCATCAACATTCATGAGTGTCATCAACACATTTCTGGATTTCCATACATCTCATAACTCAAACTTTAAAGCATCGATTCATCAATTCTCCATAGTTGGACATTTTGTCAAACACCTTGAAGGCATGTAATGAAATCGAAGAACATGAAAAATAGGGTAGTAATGATGCAGCCAAACCAAGAACAACCTACAACAACACCTTTACATTCATAACATGATCACATTATCTTCATTGAATTCTCATTCGTATAATGTCATGGTAACACTTCAATTTCTCATACTATGCCTTTAAGGCCATAAGCCTCACATACCAATACCCCAACAATACACCATAAAGTAAGCATGGGTAATGACATACTTCAACAATCTAAAGACCTTTAAACAAATTTGATTCATATACATTCATTATCTAGCAACCCACTTCATAAAGGCATAAACTAGGAATAGAGAGAAATCATGGGTTCATGGAGTATTTTCATCTTAAATCGTCAATACAACAACAATATAACCATAAAGTACCATTATAAACCCTTTTAAAACCATTTGGTGGAAGAACCCATGAGATTGAGTGAAAACCTAGATTTTTCATACTTTGAAATAACTTTGGATTTGGCTCCTTGAATGGAAAATTAGACAAGGATCAAGACCACCATACCTTTGCTATGATCTCCCACGAAAATTGATGAAGACACCACCTTCAAACCAAGCCCTAGCTCCAAGTTCTTGACTTTCTTAAATGGAGGATTGTAGAGAGGGAAATGTTTTTAGGGATGGGAATGAACTAATGGTATATAGGAATAACATAAGTCTTTTAAAAAAAATGGTCCAACACTTAGAAAAATTTTCAGGCGGGTGAACAGTAATGAACAGTAACATTAGCTACTGGAATTTGCGTTTTCTGTCGGACAGACTTTACGAAAATGGGCATAACTTCTTCGTCCGAACTCCGAATGAGGTGAAACGAAGTGCGTTAGGTAGCTAACTCAAAGGGATTTCCATGGATATATTATGGCCACCCAAATAATTTGTGTGCTAGGAGATATGACCCTCCAAAGTAGACCCTCGAAAAAGGCTTCACTTGGAAATTTCGGATTTTGATACGGTTGCTCTAAAATTTGGGTTAGACCCATTTCCCACTCAATTTGACCCCTAAACAAGAATATGAAGTCGGATTTTCGAAAAACGAAACGGATCTTTTTATATACAGCTAAACAAGTTTCCGGTAACTTCCGAAGCACATTTTTAAGAACTTTTGGGTCAAATTCAAATATAATCATTTCATTAAGTTCTCGACTCCAAACTCACATGTGAGGCTCTAGTTTCACTCTATCATTTTCCGAGTCGTTACATTATCCCCCACTTAGGAACATTCGTCCTCGAATGACACTTTAAACACATAAGGGGTAACAACTCAAGTATACGAGACCATCAACATGCATACAACATCAATACAAGTACATAAATATCGGAGGAAACATCAACTCCACATCAATGAGACTCAAACAAGTTCATGCAATTCAAGAAATTAGGAATACATCTACCAATTTCTTATGCATCAAGCTTTACCATTTCTCATTTCATTGGATGAATTTCCTTCTCCAATTTACATCACACTCATCCCAAAATTATTAGGCACATTATGCAATTTTCTCACAAAAGTACAATTATGCAATATTCTCAAGAACACATTTAAGCATGCCTAATAAATCAACTCATGCAACATTTAAGCATGTTCAACATTTATCCTCATGAAGCATATAGACAACTTAACTAAATGCACATCGACACGAGGAACACGTTTATGAAAACTCATTTTATCATTTAACAAGAATTCAAATAGGACATGCATAACATAAGGAGACCATGGAAACTCATTTTCACCCAAGACTCCAAAACATAAAACAAGCTACTAGGAACTCTTGGTCTCAAGCTTGAATAAGAATAGAAGGAATGAGATAAGGATATCAACACTCTCAACAACCTTGCTATTCAACCTACCATCCCCCACTTAGAAGAAAACCCAATTAAGGCAAACATGAAAAACAACACCATAGAAACCTCATCAAGACATTCATGACCATAAGGAACTAAAACTTACCGGCGCCTTCATTCGGATTAGCTTCCTTGTCCTTGCTAGCTTGGAGAGCATAGAAACGACCATAATTTGGAGGAATAGGAACCGTTCCATCTTTAGAAGCTTGCTTTGCCTCCCTTCCTCTAGCCGTAAAAGTAGGACAATCTTTCACCTTGTGATCATTCTTCCCACAACCATAGCATCCATTAGTACCGGCTAGGCACTTCCCATAGTGCCTCTTGCCACAAGTGGTGCAAGTAGGTTTAGAAAATTGAGATCCACCACCTTTATCTTGGTTAACCTTAGGAGCACTTGAAAAATCTTGATCTTGAGCCCTCTTCTTGAACCTAGGTTGACTTTGCTCATCGGATCTACCCCTCTTCACATTCCTATTCATCCTCTTAAGTTTGGACTCCTCAATGGATTGAGCATACACTATGAGCCTAGAAATGTTCATGTCATTATGGAGCATTGCCGTATGGCACTCTTCCTTGACTAGGTCGGATACGCCGGTCACAAACCTACTCATCTCATCCCTAGGGTTTGACACCAAAGATGGGGCATACTTAGACAATTGGGTAAACCTCAAGGAATACTCTTGCACACTCATATTACCTTGCCGAAGATTGATAAACTCCTCAACCTTACACTCCCTCATCTCACGGGAAAGTACCTACCAAGGAAAGCTTCCTTAAACTCCTCCCATTCTATAGGATCCGCTCCCACCGGCCTATTAGCCTTCCATTGAGTGAACCAAATTTGGGCAACATCTTTCAATTGATAGGAGGCAAGCTCCGCCTTTTCTCTTGAAGTCACCCCCATAGCACTCACTACCTTATACACTTCATCCAAAAATTCTTGGGGATCCTCTCCCACCTTAGAACCTAGAAACACCGGAGGATTCATCCTCACAAAGTCTCTCAACTTAGAAGCCATAGTACCCTCATTAGCATTCACCCTAGGCCCCATATCTCTAGTCGCTTGAGCCGCCATGGCTCGGGCTAAGATTAAGAAAGCCGACCTAATCTCTTCATTGGTCATATCCGGGGGAACCACCGGAACCTCATTCTCTTGCTCACCTATAGGAACTTGATTGCATTGCACACCTTGACCATTTTGCACAACTTGGGGAGGAACTTCCTCATTCACATCCTCTTCTCCTACTCTCCTTGCGGGTCTCCCTCTTGTATTCATATCCTATAAACACAAGAGAAGGATAAGGATAAGAACACTTATAGAACCACACTCTAAGGCACGACTTTAAGAATATGAAAGAAGTGTAACTTCTAGCATCCTATAGCCTCTCGCTCATAGATGTGTCGCGACTCAAACCGATGAACAAGACTCTACTAGATGTGGCATGTGAGACATCGATCCTAAAAAAACATTTCCAAAATCTTATGCTCTGATACCATGTTTGTCACGACCCGGGAGCACCCCCAAGTCGTAACAAGGCGTACTCGACCCCGAAGGGGTCTTATACAAGCCACATAGTCATTCATTGCATTCAATAATGAAAATAGTGCGGAAATAAAAAAAAAAAACTTATTTACATCCACACATTTAAACTTCTTAAAACAACTTTAAAAAAACACACAGCGGAAGTCTAAGTCTCACATGGCCATCTTAGACACAGTCGCAAAACATAAGTAGGGGCACGGCCCTTTACAATCAAAAGAAGTCTATTACATGAACAAAAGAACTTAAAAGTCTTGTCCTCGAATCCATGAGGACATACCAAGTCTTAGAGGAAAGCAATCCAACACTTCAAACTAGCTAAGAGGGATCACTTGCCGGAACCTACACTTGTAGTAAAAACATGAAGAATATGGGTTAGTACACAAAAATGTACTAAGTATGATGACCATGCAAGACATGCTTTAAAGGGGACATTTTAGTTAGAGACCATGCATTATGCCACCTTTTGAAATATCATGAACAATAGCATAAAAGACATACAAGACAAGCATAACATCAAGTAAGTCATAATATCACCTTTAAACAATATCAACATGAAAACCTTTACCTTGGACCTTCACCTCAAGAAACCCTTATGCTATACCTCGTGCAATGTATGGATGGCGTCCCATACCACCATCCATACTAAGGCACCACATTTAGGTCACTTAAAGTAACTTATCATTCCTTTCTTTCACCTTTGCACAATATTCATACATAAGAGGTATATCATTAATTAAGACATGACAAGAGAAAATAACTCGTAATATAACCCAAGTATAACATGCATAACATATTAAGCATTTAAGAGCCAACATTCTTTAATAACCTCATTTAGGGTACATTCATGTCACAGTCATTAGGATTTAGAGAAACTCACTATGACCCTCTCCAAGCCTACTCGTGCAATGTATAGGTAGCATCCCATACTACTACCTACACTTTGTAGAACCTGTCAAGAAACCATAATGAAATCTCACATGATGGGAAGTAAGCGTTTAACCGACATAGACCATGAGAGCTTGTCATGGAATCCGGTGTCATGAATCCCCACACCGAAAAGAGGTGGTCTACTTGCCTAAGGAAGACCGGTATAAATAGCTTAATGGATCCACTAGCTTCCTATGCGGGCACATAGTTTATGGGATAAGGTAGACGATCATTGAAACTCATGCCTAACTGTCGGGGGAGTTTCCATCTAACCAAATCCGCTCGGTGCTTAGCCTACATTCCCATAGAATAGTTCACTACTTTGACATCATCACACATGAAAGGGTGCCATAAGCCTACCGATTCAAGGTACATTATTTAACACATGAAAGGGTGCCATAAGCCTGCCGATTCAAGGTACATTAGGAAAGCTCATTAACTCCTCTTGAAAGGGTGCCATGGGCCTACCGATTCAAGACTCATCATTAACCTTTATGGAAAGGTGCCATAGGCCTACCGAATCCAAGATTCATTTCGTATCATTAATGGAAGGGTGCCATTAGCCTACCGATCCAAGGTTCATTATAAGCATATGTGGAAGGGTGCCATAAGCCTACCGATCCAAGGATTCAACAATCAACAATATAATCATTTATACAAGAAAATGATGCATAAGCCCTACCAATTCAAGGTATACTTTATATTGAAGAATCCTTCATATTATATCATCAACATTCATGAGTGTCATCAACACATTTCTGGATTTCCATACATCTCATAACTCAAACTTTAAAGCATCGATTCATCAATTCTCCATAGTTGGACATTTTGTCAAACACCTTGAAGGCATGTAATGAAATCGAAGAACATGAAAAATAGGGTAGTAATGATGCAGCCAAACCAAAGAACAACCTACAACAACACCTTTACATTCATAACATGATCACATTATCTTCATTGAATTCTCATTCGTATAATGTCATGGTAACACTTCAATTTCTCATACTATGCCTTTAAGGCCATAAGCCTCACATACCAATACCCCAACAATACACCATAAAGTAAGCATGGGTAATGACATACTTCAACAATCTAAAGACCTTTAAACAAATTTGATTCATATACATTCATTATCTAGCAACCCACTTCATAAAGGCATAAACTAGGAATAGAGAGAAATCATGGGTTCATGGAGTATTTTCATCTTAAATCGTCAATACAACAACAATATAACCATAAAGTACCATTATAAACCCTTTTAAAACCATTTGGTGGAAGAACCCATGAGATTGAGTGAAAACCTAGATTTTTCATACTTTGAAATAACTTTGGATTTGGCTCCTTGAATGGAAAATTAGACAAGGATCAAGACCACCATACCTTTGCTATGATCTCCCACGAAAATTGATGAAGACACCACCTTCAAACCAAGCCCTAGCTCCAAGTTCTTGACTTTCTTAAATGGAGGATTGTAGAGAGGGAAATGTTTTTAGGGATGGGAATGAACTAATGGTATATAGGAATAACATAAGTCTTTTAAAAAAAATGGTCCAACACTTAGAAAAATTTTCAGGGGGGGTGAACAAGAATGAACAAAGAACATTAGCTACTGGAATTTGCGTTTTCTGTCGGACAGACTTTACGAAAATGGGCATAACTTCTTCGTCCGAACTCCGAATGAGGTGAAACGAAGTGCGTTAGGTAGCTAACTCAAAGGGATTTCCATGGATATATTATGGCCACCCAAATAATTTGTGTGCTAGGAGATATGACCCTCCAAAGTAGACCCTCGAAAAAGGCTTCACTTGGAAATTTCGGATTTTGATACGGTTGCTCTAAAATTTGGGTTAGACCCATTTCCCACTCAATTTGACCCCTAAACAAGAATATGAAGTCGGATTTTCGAAAAACGAAACGGATCTTTTTATATACAGCTAAACAAGTTTCCGGTAACTTCCGAAGCACATTTTTAAGAACTTTTGGGTCAAATTCAAATATAATCATTTCATTAAGTTCTCGACTCCAAACTCACATGTGAGGCTCTAGTTTCACTCTATCATTTTCCGAGTCGTTACAACCCTAGATGTAACATGGCGTATAGGAGTCTAAAACACTTTTTTCTCAATAGCCACCTAATATAATACAATGAAATTAGCCCTAGCCTATACATCATGTTCAAATAAAAATAAGAAGGCAACTAAGATCAAATGAAATCCTTCCTCAAAGCATGAGGATTCACCAAGCTCGGGAATTAACCAAGTCAACCTCTAGCCACAAAAATGAGAACCATGAATAGCGGACCATACATTTAGGGGAAATTTAGGTAAGAGTATGTGTTAGTACAAAACAATGTACCAAGTATCATAGCCATGCATAAAAAATTTATATCATGTTAAACTGGACAAATTATGACAAGCAATTGACCAAGCTAAAACATGATATAAGAACGTTAGAAAACATACATCATAAAACTATGGCCAGTGCAAGCTAACATGTTTAAAACTTTTTAACACATGTGAGATACTCCTTGAGTAACCTTAGTTCATTATTAATGTGGGAAGTAGCCTTAACCGACATAGAGACCATATGGGCTATAACATGATCCCCCGGTGTCTCCCATACTAGAAAAGGTTGTCTTACATGCCAAGGTAAGGACCATTAACTTCTAGCTTAACTGGATCCACTAGCTAATGTCTAACTAAACAATCATCCTATGGGGGCACATAGGTAAGGGATAAAGAGATTTCTTCTAGAAACCTAACCTCTACTCGGGATAGCTTCCATCTCAATATCCTATCGGTGCTAAGCATAAATCCCATAGAATAGTCATTTCTTCCTTGTTCTCATTATTTATGGAAGGGAACTTCATCTTGTCAATCCAAGCTTAAGTCATAAGACATCCATGGAAATGTAGAATTAAGTATCCAATCCAAGCTAGGTTTCATTAGGATAGCTCCTTATCTTTTATTCAATTAGGTGAGAAAACTTTTCAACTTTAGAACCCTTATTATGTGAGAAAACCTTTCACAATAATGATTGCATGTGTTTATGAGAATATCCTTTCAACAACACAACAATAATATCATCATTGATACTTTACTCTCAAAGCATCCTAAAACATTTACCTAGGTTTAATAAGAACAAGCATAATCTCATAATTCACCCTTCAAGGCTCAAAACCTACTTTCAATCACCACATCTAGAAATCAAGGAATAGATATGGATTTCCTCATAAATTCATGTGATTTTATTACTTCATGCTTTATTTCATAAATCTCCTCTTTCATAAACAAAGACCCACATCATATCATCATAATTGGAAAATATGGGCTTTGCATAGGTTCATGGGTAAATCATCATAAAATCATAGTAAATCATCAATTCATGCATAAGAGATCATAATTCAATCATTTAAATAAAAAAATCAGGAGAACTAATGGCAATTGAAGAAAACCCTAATTCAATTGGGGATTTCTACCTTTGAAAATAGGAGAATTTGGGAACTCCATCGATGAAAGGAATTCATGGATGAAAACTATCATACCTCAAGTCCAAATGCATATCTTCAATGGTGAAAATGGAGGCTTTCCTTGAAACCCTAGGTTGAACCCTTCTTCTTCTTTCTCAAGTTTCTTGAGAGAGAAATACTTTGGAGAAGAAGCCAATTCTTTTGGTGAGTTTGAGAGAATGACTTGAATGGGTGAGTTTAGGGGTTAAAATCACTTATATAGGGGTCCTAGGCTTGGGTAAAATGACATAGTATTAATTTAATAAGAACTGGAAAAGACCCAAAAAACCTCTGAACTAAAACAGTCAAACCCACCTCACGATGGTCACCACGACTCATCAAGGACTTCACGGCCCATAGTGATGCTCGTGGTCGTTGACCAATGGCCTAGTTTGCTTGCCACCCCTTAACTCCACTAAACCTAACTCAAGACCAAGACCTCTCCCACAACCCGTAGTGGCCTTCACGAGTCGTCGAGTGGATAGTGGATAGTGGAAGGGTCTCCATTTAGGCAGCTTCTTGGGGGCACACTACCTAGCCTTCACGCCCCTCACCATAACCCATGGTCCCCACCACAAGGCGTCATGGTGGTCGTGGGAGGTGAGCACATCTTAGTCACTCACTGTGATCCACCATGGTCAGCACCATGGCTCATGGTGTCCTTCAAGGCCCGTATGGGTCCTCCTGAAGCTTTCCAAAGCCTAAATATTAGGCTCTTGCCTTGACACTTATCCCCTATCTTAGACTACTAGATTCTAAGGTGTTACATTATCTCCCCCTTGGAAACATTCATCCTCGAATGAAATTTTAGGCACCTCATAAAGGAAGCAACTCAATACTAGTAGCCCATTATGCATGAAATCTCATCAAAATGCACATAACCAAAGAGGAAACATTGACTCCAAGCTAAACATACTCAATGCATCATAAGGAAGGTAGGAACTAGACCTAGCAAACCAATATGCATGAAATTTCAAGATTTCTCATATTCAAGGAGGAACTACCTTATCCAAGCTAAAACCATGCTCAACACAATTTCATGGAACCTATATGCAATCTTTACTCAAAAGTATATATCCAAGGAGGAAATGTCAACTCCAAGCTAAAGCATGTTCAAAATATTCATCTCATGAAGTTTGTATGCAAGTCACACTCAATTCACAACAACATGAGGAAAATCAATCTCATATACATAAGTTTTTCATGAACATGCATAAAATAATGAAATCATGGGAATATCTAAAACACACATGACACCAAAATAGCAACCCATGACGAATTCAATACCTCAAGCTAGAGTAGGAGTAGAAGGAAAGAGATGAGGATATCGGGACATCATATCAGCCTTGGTCTCCCAAGTAGCAACCTCAACTAAATGAATCCTCCATAACATTTTCACAAAATCAACATCTTTGTTCCTCAACTTCTTGACTTGCCGGTCTAAAATCTCAATTGGAACTTCCTCATAAGAAAGAATCTCCTTAACTCCCAAAATTTTTAAAGGAACTATCAGCTTTCGGATCACCAACACACTTTTTAACATAGAGACATGGAAGACCGGATGAACCGATGCCAACTCATTAGGCAAATCAAGTTCATAAGCAACCTTACCAACACATCTCAAAATCGCATATGGGCCTAGAAAATGGGGTCTAAGCTTCCCTTTATTACCAAACCTCATTACACCCTTCATAGGTGAAATTTTCAAGTAAACCCAATCATGAAAATCAAACACAAGATCTCTTTTTCTTACATCGAAATATGACTTTTGTTGACTTTGAGTTGTTTTCCACCTATCTCTAATAAATCTAACCTTCTCTATAGCCTCATGAACTAAATCGTGTCCTATCAAGGCAACTTGACCCACCTCAAACCAACCTATAGGAGATCTACACCTCCTAACATAAAGAGCCTCAAATGGAGCCATACCAATACTTGAGTGATAGCTTTTATTATAAGCAAACTTAATCAATGGAAAATGGTCATCGCAATTACCCTTGAAATCAATCACACAAGCTCTTAACATGTCTTCCAAAGTTTGGATGGTACGCTCCGCTTGCCCATCGATTTGGGGATGAAAAGCCATAATAAGCTTAACTTTAGTGCCAAGGCCCTTTTAGAAAGACTTCCAAAATTGAGAAGTGAATTGAGTGCCTCTATTGGAGATAATGGACAAGGGCACTCCATGCAACCTTACCATTTCTTTTAATTACAACTTAACGTAATACTCCGTCGAATAGGAAACCTTGATGAGAATAAAATGAGCCTATTTCGTCATTCGATCTACTATAACCCAAATTGAGTCATATTGTCGCCGAGTACGTGGCAACCTTACTATGAAGACCATATTCAAATCTTGGGACAAATCTCCTGGTTTTTTATGCTCAACTTTCACTAGTTGGCAATTCGAACACTTAGCCACAAATTCCACAATATCTTTCTTCATCCTATTCCACCAATAGATCTCCTAAAAATCACGGTACATCTTAATGGCTCCCAGGTTAATGGAATGCTGAAAACTATGGGCTTCTGCCAAGATTTGTTCCCTCAAGTCATCAACATTAGGAACAAACAAACGACCTTGATATCTAAGTACACCATCTCCCCCTTGGGAGAAAGCCTCAACCGATTTCTGAAGCACCGCTTCTTTCAACTCAACTAAGGTCGGATCAAGACATTGCTTAGCTTACACATCCACCACAAAATACGATTTTGAACCATTATGAACCATAACACCACCCTTGGTAGAGTCTACTAACTTAACTCCCAACTGGGCCAATCTATGACTATCTCGAACCAATTATTTGTTTTGCTCTTCTATATGAGAAATGCTACCTATAAATAAGCGACTAACAACATCTGGTACTACATTCACCTTACCTAGGTGATAGAGAACACTCATATGTAATCCTTCAATAACTCCAGCTACCTTCTTTGGTGAAGATTTTGATACTTTTTGTTAAACACATATTGCAAACTCTTATGGTCAGTATAAACATCCACATGAACCCCACACAAATATTGCCTCCAAATCTTAAAGGCAAAAACAACGCCGCTAATTCTAAGTCATGGATAGGATAATTCTTCTCGTGAATCGTAAGTTTCCTTAAAGCAAGGTAATAACTTCCCATTATGCATAAGCACACATCCCAACCCAATTCTAGAGGCATCATAATAAACCACAAAACCATTCATCCCTTCCGGTAAAGTCAACACCAGAGCGGAAGTAACTCTACCCTTTAACTCTTGGAAACATTTCTCACAAGCTTTGAACCATATGAACATAGGCTTATTTTGAGTCAAAGCCGTCAGAGGAGAGGCAACCGAAGAAAACCCCTCAACAAACCTTCTATAGTAATCGGCCAAACCCAAGAAACTTCTAATATTCTAAGGGGTTAGAGGTCTAGGATAAATGTTGACCGCATCTGTGTTAATTGGATCTACCTCAATATTCTTACTCAAAACATCTAACCTAGAAAAGCCACAGACCTTAGCAAAAACCCAAGTTTGCTAAACTTTGCAAAAAGTTATTGTTCCTTAAGGATTTGCAACACAATCTTCAAATGATTGACATGATCATCCTCACTTCTTGAATAAATCAATATATCATCATGAACACAGTTAAGAGCATATCAAGGTATTGTCTAAACACCATATTCATCAAATCCATAAATGCCGCTGGAACATTAGTCAAACCAAACCACATCACTAAAAACTCATAATGACCATTTTGGGTTTTAAAAGTCTTTTTCGGAATATCATCTTCCTTCACCCTCAATTGGGGAAAACCCGACCGAAGATCAATCTTAGAGAAGTAATTTTCCCCTTCAAGTTGGTCAAATAAATCATCTATTCTTGGAAGAGAATACTTATTCTTAATGGTCACCTTTTTCAACTGACGGTAGTCAATGCACATTCGAAGGGAACCATCTTTCTTCCTATCAAACAAAACTGGAGAACCCCATGGAGAGATACTCGGTCGGATGAAACCCTTATCCAAAAAGTCTTTCAATTTATCTTTACACTCCTTAAGTTCTGCCAGAGCCATTTTATAAGGAGGAACAGAAATAGGTTGCATATCTAGGAGAAGGTCAATACCGAAGTCTATTTTTCTTTTGGGAGGAATACCGGGAAAATAATTGGTGAATGCTTCCAAAATCTCATTCACAACAGGGACTGAATCAAGAGTAGAGATTTCAGAATCTACATCCATCACCCTAACTAGATGGTAAATGCAACCCATAAAAATCATCTTTTAAGCTTTAAGACAAGAGATAAATTGACCCTTAGACATACAATTTCCCCCCTTCCACTCTAGGATAGGCTCATTTGGAAACTAAAACTTTACTACATGAGTTCAACAATCAATAGAAGCATAAGAAGAGTGCAGCCAATTCATACCAAGGATAACATCAATGTCTAGCATATCAAGCTCTACCAAATCAACAAGAGTAACTCTATTAGATAAGGAGATGGGACATCTTCTATAGACCCTCCTAGCCACAATAGAATCACCAACAGGGGTAGAGATAGAAAAATGATCTAACAACATATCCAAAAGAACATCAAACCTAATAGCCACATATGGCATCACAAAAGACAAGGTAGCTTCGGGATAAAGTAAAGCATATACATCAAGTTAGAAGACTTTCTACCCATTGGTAACTACATCGGGAGAAACGTGTTGTTCTCCATGAGTTTAAAGTGCATGGAATCTATTTTGCTTAAGAGCATTCACGCCTGAACCATTTGGACTAGATGAAGGATAGGGTAGAGACATACGAAGACTATATTCTTTATTTCTAGCAACCGTAGGACAATGCCTTATCTTGTGATCCATCCTACTAAAACCAAAACAAACATTGGAACCCGCTAGACACGTGCCCTCATTTTTTCCACACCTAGCAGAATCTGGTAGTGAAGACCCATTATCACCTCCTTGAGACTTAGGGTTAGACACCCTCTGTTTGTTAACTCTTTGAGGATCCTTAGAAGAACATTTTCAGGAAAACCTTTGTCAAAATCTAGAACAACCATGTCCATCGGACCTAGAGTTACTATCCTTGGTTCTTACCCTTTCTAGTTTTCTAGATCTTCCTTCTGGAGAATTTCTCCTAGTTAAGTTCCTCACTCCATATGTCGTCGTACCCAAATTTGGGTTCACGAGGAACACAACTTCCCTATTGGCCTAGGAAGTCACATCTTAAGATAACACTTGAAAAGCAGCCCTAAACTCCGCATTAGTCACTTGCTCAGTTAAAGGGGTCAATCGAAGCTTGAGGAGGAGCTCCTCGATCAACATTGTCTCCCTCATTCCCTCTAGAAAAAGCTCTTTGACTAGTCATATCTTGTACACCACCAGGTAAGGATTAGGAGAGAGACCTTATAAAGTTAAACTCTATCACACAACTTTAGAGTAATAAAAGAAGTGGAGTTTTCTAAATATCTTATTGCCTCTCATTCATAAATGTGGCGTGTTTCACACTCATGAACAAGAATCTACTAGATGTGGCTTATGAGACTTCCTAGGACTATTCTAAACCTTGTGTTTTGATACGAAGGTTGTCACGACTCAGGGGGTACACCCTAGATGTAACGTGGTGTATAGGATCTCGAGAGACCCTATACAAGCCAATTAGCATTCATAACATAAGAAATAGAATAAGAGAGGTAAAACAATATTTCAAGTCCAAAAATTTTATAAAAGAAAGCGGAAGTCTAAAACACTTTGTCTCAATAGCCACCTAATATAGTAAAAGGAAATTGGGCCTAGCTCATACCTCATGTTCAAATGAAAATAAGAAGTAAACTAAGATCAAATGAAATATGTCCTCGAAGCATGAGGACTCACCAAGCTCAGAAATCAACTAAGTCAACCTCTAGCCTCAAAACTGAGAACCTTGAATATCTGACCCTACATTTAGGAAAAATGTAGGCAAGAGTATGTGCTAGTACAAAACAATGTACCAAGTATGATAGCCATGTATAAAACATTTAAATCATGCTAAGAGGGATATTTCATGACATGTAATTGACCAAGCTAAAACAAGATATAAGAAGGTTAGAAAACATACCGCATAAAAACATGATCAATGCAAGCTAACATCTTTAAAACTTTTGAACACATGTGAGATACTCCTTGAGTATCCTTAGTACATTATTAATATGAGAAGTAGCCTTAACCAATATAGACACCGTGTGAGCTATAACATAATTCCCCGATGTCTCCCACACCGAAAAAGGTTGTCGTACTTTCCAAGGTAAGGACCATTAACTTTTAGCTTAGGTGGATCCAATATCTAGTTTCTAACTATACAATCATCCTATGGGGAAACATATGTAAGGGATAAGGAGATTGCTTCTAGAAACCCGGCCTCTACTTGGGAGATCTTTTATCTCTCACTTGTTTTCATTATTCATGGAAGGGCACTTCATCTTGCCAATCCAAGCTTAAGTGATACGACATCCATGGAAGGGAACGATTAAGTATCTAATCCAAGCTAGGTTTCATTAGGATAGCTCCGTATATTTGATTCAATTAGGTGAGAAACCTTTCAACCTTATAACCCTGATTATGTGAGAATACCTTTCACAATCATGTTTGCATGTGCTTATGATAATACCCTTTCAACAACACAACAACAATATCATCATTGACACTTTGCTCTCAAAGCATCTATAAAAAGTTTACATAGGTTTCATAAGAACATGCATAATCTCATAATTTACCTTTCAAGGTTCAAAACCTACTTTCAATCACCACATCTATAACTCAAGGATTATATATGGATTTCATCATAAACTCATGTGCTTCTATCACTTTATTGTTTATTTCATAAAACTCCTCTTTCATAAACAAAGACCCACATCTTATCGACATAATTGGAAAATATGGTATTTACATGGGTTCATGGGAAATCATAATAAAGCATAAATTCATCCATAGGAGATCATAATTCAATCATTTAAATCAATAATCAAGAGAACTTATGGCAATTGAAGAAAACCCTAACTCAATTGGGGATTTCTACCTTTGAAAATATGAGAATTTGGGAACTCTATGGATGAAAACTATCATACCTCCAGTCCAAATGCTTATCTTCAATGATGAAAATTAAGGCTTGCATTGAAACCCTAGGTTGAACCCTTCTTTTTCTTCAAGTTTCTAGAGACAGAAATATTTTGGAGAAGAACCCAATTCTTTTGGTGAGCTTAAGAGAATGAATTGAACGGGTGAGTTTTGGGGTTAAAATAACTTATATAGGGGTGCTATGCTTGGGTAAAATTACATAGTATTAATTTAATTACAATTGGAAAAGACCCAAAAACCCCTAAACTAAAACTGTTGAACCCATCTCACGATGGGAATCACAGCTCGTCTAGGACTTCACAGCCTGTAGTAGTGTCTATTGTCCTTGACCAGTGACCTAGATTGCCACCTCTTATTCCCACTAAACATAACTCAAGAACATAGCCCGTAGTGGCCTTCATGAGTCGTCAAGTGGCTCGTGGTAGGGTCTCCATTTGGGATGCCTCTTGGGGGCACATTGCCTAGTCTTCACACCCCTCACCACGACCCATGGTCCCCACCATGATTCATCATGGTGGTCGTGGGAGGTAAAAACAGCTTGGTCACTCACTGTGAGCCACTACGAGCAGCACCACGACTAGTATGGATCCTCGTAAAGGTTTCCCAAGCCCAAATCTTAGGCTCTTGCTTTGAAAATTATCCCTTAGCTTAGAGTACTAGATTTCAAGGTGTTACAATAAAACAATGATTTAGCCTTTAGTTTTAAAATGGCACATGCACTTGGATCGAAAGAATTTTTATCAAGAATTATTTTGCGCCAGTTGTTCACCGGTGCTTGAGGACATTTTTTTCTAGTCAACCCAGTGTTAATTCGGTGAGACGCCACTTGGCTTTTATAAGTCGTCAGTTATTCATAGGTGTACTTGGTTATTTTAAGCTCCAAATTCTTTAAACTTTATTTCCCCAAGAATGTTTGCACATAAGAGAACTAGGGTCTAAAATCCACTCAGTTAGCATTAAAACATAGTTATAATTCATGAATATGTGATAAATAAGTTGGTTAAATATCAACTTACTAGTGACAAAACACAATTAGGCACTACACTCATCAGATAGTAGTGGAAGTATTTTATATGGTAATACTTCACTCACTACTATTTTCAAATACAACTTGGAAAGTGATCAATGGATCTCTAATATGTCCACACACATAATACTACTAACCAAGAGGTTTGTAGAAAATGATATAAAGAGGGGTCAATGATGAGTGGTAGATTTGCACTCATTGAAGGTCCATATAACTCAATAATTAGTGTCCTCAATGCCTAACTTTGTCCTCTTCTAAAAAATCTTGATGATTTACAACTATGAGGTCAATTGGACAAGTCAAAGATTGATGTGTGAAAAAATGGACAAAAATACAAAAAGAAGTGCAAAGTGAATATTTGTTATCACCTAACATGGGCATCGTACTATGAGCTTGAAGTTGCCTATGTTGACACTGTATCAAGTCATCCCTAAAGGTCAGTCGGTGATGGGATATGAGAAGTGTGATTTACCCAAAGACAAAAGGTGAAGTGAGCAAATATCGCTAAAACTAACAGTGATGGCAGAGAAAATGATAGCTAAAAGGGTGACACAAAGTGAAGTTCGGTGATTTGCCAAAATCACAAGAGTAAACTCTAACGAGATCGCTTAGTGAAACTCAAATACCTGAAACTTGGAGCATGAAAAGGGTGAACCAATGGAAGAAAGGAGATTCATCGAATGTAGTGGGTGAACTAAGCTAATATTGCCAAAAACAACACAGAACTACTTTTTGGGGAAAAATTTGGGAAACTTTAAATAGCCTAGAGGAGAGAGAAAGAGGGGTGAAAAAATTGAGATATTTTACACTTTTTAGAGAGAGAAATATTTTTTCCATAAAACAAGAACACATTTTATTGTTGAATCTTTGAATTGTGTAAGCTTGAATTTGGAAAATTGAATTGGATATTGAAGTGCTTTGGCTATTAAATACTAAATTTCATGCTACCCATGGTTAATATCATGCAAGGTATAATCTATTTAAACTTTGCAATGTGTGGCTAAGACCCCAAATTCTTAGGATGTGATTATGGGGTTGGGTATTTATTTAATTAATATGTCTGGTTGAATTTCTCTGTTTATGGCTGTTAGTTACAAATTTTAACTTTATTCTAATGCTAATCTTGTAATGGTGCTCAAAAGAGACCAATATAAGTGGGTAATATGTTCAATAGCTGTAGTTAAAGTACTTAATTGCAGTTCTAAGGTTTTGGGTGTTTTTATTGGCATGTAGATAAGATCGAAAGGAGATTCTAAGCAAGGATGCTTTGTGATCGAAGGAAGATAATCATCATTGATGATGACCCATCTTATTAGTGATTAATTGGCCATGTTGAGCAATTGTACTACACCCCAAGTAAAATCTTCACTTAATCCTCACACCCCAAGGGTTTCTTAAGTTTGTGAATCATCAATTGTCTCATTTTGTTATTCAGATTTTGAAACTACTTCCATTAAAGTTGGTGAACATCTCCACCCAATTGCCTTTACTTCAACTTCAATCGACTCAGTTACTTGATAATTTTGTAAGTAGATTCTTAACCATATACCATTCCCTATGGGATTTGACCCCGACTCTAAGTTAGATATTTTTACTGACGACAACTGCTCACTCTTTGGATTTGTTTTAGAGGGTGATTTGATCGTTATCAAAAATGACGCCGCTACCGGGGAATGGTAGTTAGAAATTTAGTTTAAGAAGTAATTTGCATATTAATTTGTTGTTTAGTTGAACGGTCTTACGCTTTGGTTTTTTGTGGTAACCTCTTGATAGGTGTAATGAAGAATGTATATCATGGTAATGATTTT
The DNA here is from genome assembly GCA_029007595.1 of Solanum commersonii. Classification (NCBI taxonomy): domain Eukaryota; kingdom Viridiplantae; phylum Streptophyta; class Magnoliopsida; order Solanales; family Solanaceae; genus Solanum; species Solanum commersonii. The sequence goes on along the minus strand of JAJTWQ010000002.1, from coordinate 4,639,426 downwards.
AGTTTACATGGACAAGATAATGATGTTACAACAAAAGAGGAAGTCGAATCTCATCCCACCAAGGAGGTAGGAGCAATCTATCTAGCTTTATCATAACAAAAGCAATGTTGTAGTTAATCAATGCAGAAGGATTATTTGGGAGTCTATAACATAAAGATCCTAATGAGCACATCAAAAAATTTGCAAGTGTGGCTGAGATTATTTCCTTTCTCCTTAATAGCAGAAGCAACTAGATGGCTGATTGAGTTGCCAAGAACATCCATTACCTCATGGCAAGAGTTGAAGGAAACACTCCTTGAGAAGTTCTTTCCTCCGTCCAAAATTATGAAGCTAAGGAAGAACATTCAAAATTTAAAAGGGTGAATGGGAAACCATTGCATGAAATGTGGATCTATTTCAAACGAGTATTGTGTCAATTTCCCAATAATGATCTCCTGGACGAGCTACTATTGCAATACTTTTACCAAAGTCTTGACGTTGAAAATAAAGGATTGGTTGATCATCCTATGTGAGGGGTATCCTTGGATAATCATTCACTAAAGCGTCGAGGTTACTTGATGAGATGACCAAAATAAAGAAAGCTTGGTACACAAGTAATGATGATGCATTAGTACCACATGTAGGAGTGTTCAAGGTGCAGGAAAAGAAAAACCAATAGTGTGGTAAAAGCATTGCTTGGTTGATCACCCAGGTTGAAATCTTATATGAGCATATTCATTGAGATGAGACGACCTCAAAAAATTCAATATTCCAGGGTGGATATGATGAAGAGAAGAATATTAGTGGTGGAACATCGAAGGGTTTTCAGCCAAGTTATTATAGGCTTTCTGGAAATCAAAGTTGAAACAATGGTAATAAGGAGAGGTATAATATAGGAAAATGTGAAGAAGACAAGTATGAGCGTTATTACGAACCAATGAAGATCCACGCTAATGATTTTATGGCTAAAATTCTAAACAAGGTAGATAATTCTGACATGACGATCCAAGAAATGAAGGATGATGTTTTAGCTTTGTCCAATACCAAATTTCAGAAGCAGCTTCTATTAAAACACTTAGAAAAAAGATAGGGCAGCTATCCACCATTGTATGTCCTTCTTCCAATGAGCGTGAACCGGGTAATGAAAAGGGGGAAGAAGGAAATGCATTCCAAGATCCAGCCACTGCTACTAGAAGGAAAAAGACATTACAAGAAGTAATAAGGGTAAGTGAAGTGTAAAATCAAAAGGTAATTGACGATCATGAATCACTTGGGGAAATGGATCACAGTCTAGAGAAAGAAGCAGAAAGTGTGCCGAAATAAAATGTGATGAAAAGTGATGTTGAAGCATCGTCTACATTACCTCCAATCAAAATCACATCTATGTTTCCGCATAAGTTGAGGAAGAAAAATTACAATGCAAAATTCCAAAAATTTTGTGGATATAGTGAAAGATTTGAAAGTGAATATTCCATCTATGGATGCCTTGATCGAAATGTCGGGTTATGCCAAATACTTGAAGGAATTGGTGACAAAAAGAAGGGTAATAAACTGTGAAACCATTGAGATACCGCTAACATGTGGTGCAGTAATGGACAAGAATGATGTCCTCAAGAGAGATGATCTGGGAGCTTTCAAGATTCCATGCACTATTGGTAAGTGTACTTTTGCAAAAAGTTTGTGTGATCTTGCTGTAAGCATAAATTTAATGTCGTTGATGGTATTTGAGCAACTTGGGAATGAGAAATCGAAGCCAACAAACATGAAACTTTTAATGGCCGATCGTTCCATAAAGAAACTAGTGGGTGTAGTCTATGATGAGCTAGTGAAGGTTGACAAACTTGTGTTCCCCACTGATTTTGTAGTGCTTGATTGTGAGATTGATGTCGATATGCCTATTATTCTTGGTAGACCATTTTCGACCATGGGCAAGACATTGGTTGATCTAGAAGATCATGAGTTGAAATTCTGAGTTAATGAGGAGGTAGTTAGCTTCAATATTCATAAATCCATGAAATACCCGAGTGACATGCATGTTGTGTCTCATTTGGATCAAATTGACAAAGCTGTAGCATGTATAGAAAGTGTTGCCTATTATAGGGAGCCTTTTGGATCCTTTGCTAATTAATTATGATCAAGATGAGGTTGACATATATGATGAGATTGTGGCTACTCTTTTAGGTGTAGGCTCACACAATGCTTTCCAACCTAAACTCGGCCTTGACTAGTCTAGTCAAAAATCACCACCAACAAAACCATCCATTATTGAACCACCAAAATTGGAGTTGAAGGAGCTTCAATCTTATCTAAAATATGTTTTCCTGGGGACAAACAACACATTTCATGTAATTATTGCAAATGATCTAAAGTAATGGCAAGTCGAGTTGTTTTTCTTAGTGTTGAAGAGGCACATTAAAGCCGTGGGGTGGTCTATTGCTAATATTGTGTGTATTTCAACGGGTGTATGGAAGATTGCAACCCCAGTATTGAGCATCAAAGAAGCTTAAACCCTCCAATGCAAGAAGTGGTGAAGAAAGAAATAATTAAATGGTTAGATACAGGAGTCATTTTCCCAATTACAGACAACCAATAGTGAGCCTCGTGTAATATGTTCCAAAAAGGGTGGTATCATTGTAGTTCCTAATGACAAGGCCAAGTTAGTTTCCACTAGACCTGTCACCGCGTGGCGTGTAAGCATGGACTATAGGAAGCTAAACTCTTAGACCGGAAAAGATCATTTCATTATGCCCTTTATTATCAAATGTTGGACTTGCTAGAAAAGGGTGGTATTGCTTTCTTGATGGGTATTTCGGGTACAATCAAATTTGTATTGCACCAAAAATTCAAGAAAAGACAATGTTTCCATGCCCCTATGGTACTTTTTCATTCAAGTGAATGTCATTTGGGCTATGAAAAGCTTTAACAAATTTTCAACATTGTATGTTATCTTTGCAGATATGGTTGAAGACTCTATGGAGGTATTAATGGATGATTTCTCGGTTGTGGGGGACTCTCTTGAGGAATGTTTCAAGTATTTTCATATAGTGTTGAAAAGATGCGTGAATTCAGATTTGGTTCTTAATCGGGAGAAATGCCACTATGGTGAAATAGGGAATTGTGCTTGGACACAATTTCTGGGGAAGATATTGAAGTCGATCAAGCTAAAATTAAAGTGATCAAAAAACTACCTCCCCCGATCTCAGTAAAAGGTGTGAGAAGCTTTCTTGATCATGGTAAGTTTTATCGACGGTCCATTAAAGATTTCTCCAAAATTGTTATCCCATTGTGTTAACTCCTTGAAAAAGAGAACATTTTTTCTTTGATGATTCTTACATGATGACATTCAAAACACTAGAGGAGAAACATATCTCATCCCCAATAATCATTGCCCTCGATTACAACCTTCCCTTTGAAATGATGTTCGATGTTAGTGGTTTGGCTTTAAGAGTTGTTCTTGGTTAGCACAAACACAATTTATTTCAGTGGAATATGTATCAAAGTGGGTGTAAGCAATAGCCTTACCAAACAATGATGCAAGTGTTACAAAGTTCCTCTAGAAGAACATTTTCACAAGATTTGGTACTCCAAGGGTTATTATAAGTGATGGTTGTTCACATTTTTGCAATGGTCCATTTGCAGTCCTATTCTCTAAATACGGGGTCAAGAACAAAGTGGAAACACCATAACATCTGTAATAAAGTTGTCAAGTTGAAATGTCTAATTAGGAGATAAAGAGTATTTTGGTCAAAACTGTGAATGTCTATCATACTGACTAGTCTATAAAGTTTAATGACGCCCTTTCAGCTTACCGTACGGCATTCAAGTCCCACATTATTGTGTCGTTTTACAATTTAGTGTTTGGGAAAGCTTGTCACCTTCTAGTGGAACTTGAACACCAGGTTATATGGGCGTTGAAGAAGAAACACATGAATTGGGATGTAGCTTCTAGAGACTGTGTGCCCCATATCCTAGAGCTAGATGAATTTTGTTTACAAGCCTATGAAAGCTTAGCATTATATAAGGAGAAAGTTAGGTGGTGGCATGATGCTATGATACTTCCCCGCGAGTTTCAAGTAGGGGAATTAGTCCTATTATTCAATTCAAAATTAAAGCTCTTCCCAGGCTAACTCAAATCCAAATGGATCAGTCAACACACTGTCATACGGGTGTATAGAAATAGAGTAGTTGAAATTAAAGATGCAAAAGGGGTGCAATTCACAGTTAATGGTTAGAGGTCGATGTTGAGGCCATGGAAGCTGACGCCACTCAGTATACTCTTGCAATTGGGCTGACAAGTATACCCATCTCCTCCACCTGTACTACACCTGCCTCTGTGACTGCTTCTCTTCCCCCCTTCACACATGCCATGATATATAAAATGGACAACCTTGTCTATTCGGTCGATATGAGGGCCTCGAGGGTTGAGTTCGTTGTTCCTTCTATGATCTATCGAGCTATAATGGCGGCATTGGATCCTATTCATGAGGAGTTGAGAGTACATAGAAAAATGATCATGGCCCTTGGGGCAGCATTAGATGCTCTCACCACTCGAGTCGAGGTATGCGAGACATCAGACCATGGCTCTATAGATATGACAGCCTTAAAGTATGATATTAGTTGTCTGCGATGTGATATAGATAAGTTGAAGTCCACCTATATATCGATGGTATAGGGCAATGTAAATGTTCTCGAGGACCCTAATGTTGATATGCCAGCTGTTTTTGAGATCCCTACGGCTATTGTGACCGGAGATGCTAATACAGGTGATAATGAAGAGTCTGACACACCTCAGATAGATGAGAAGGAGCTAGGAGCTTGTGATGAGGTTGTGTTTGAAGATCTAGAGGATTTGGAGGATGACTTGGTACGCACAGCTACAGAGGCCTCGCTATGCACCACATCTATAATTGGCTCAAGCGGGTCTCAGCCCACAAAGGAGATAGTTGCATAGACCTTCAGAGCTGGAGTTGAGTCGGGCACTAATGCCTAGATTGAGGCAACCCAAGATGTGCAAAGTTAACCTCAGGCCTATCCTATCACAGGGATTTTTACTCTCACTCCTTTTCTTTAATGTTGATATATTTCAGTTTTTATTTCACATTAAGGACACTGTGTAGTTTTTTATATGGGTGAATGTACTTATATACCTAGCCGCTTGGTCATATTGTGTTTTTATTTTGTCTTTTGGATATTTTGTGTTTTATTGTTTTTGTTTAAACTTCTCCTTGGTGCTTGAATGTGAATGAATGTTGGTTTTATTTCATTGGTTTCTCTATTAATTGCGTGATTGTGTGTGATTTCTATTCTATTATGCATTCGAGTGTCGGTTGCGATCAACACCAATGACTTGAATAGTGTTATTGATGAATGATATGTTTGTGCAAGTCCAACAAGGCTGTTTGAGTTGCATAAGTAATGTGTGAACTCTTAGCATCTCATTGTGATTAGTTGATTGTCAAAGTGAGTCTTGAAATGACCATTGCATGCGAGCTTAACCTGTAGAGTTGTGATCGATAATTGTGTTTGATGAGTTGTGTGGTGAGGATTAGTTTTAATATGTGCATTGTGATACCTAGAACTTTCCGCGTTTGTCCAATTGACTATTTTTAGTGAATGAAGGAAATAATCTTAGGCATAAATCTGTGATAGTAAACCTAATGGCTATACCTTTTGTGTGACCACCTTGTGAGTGTGTGAATCTACCTTGTCACCATTTGAGCCTAACCTTTTCTTTGGATGAAACATGAACACAAATGGCCTTGTCCTCCCCACCTAAAACCTTCGTTAAGCATTGGTTTATTTTAATAGCCAACTTAGGCTAAAAGACTAAGTTGGGGGTGTGGTAAGAGGAAAGAAATTAAGAAAGATGGAATCCATGAAATTCATCCTTGGGAGCTTGTGTTGAAGAAAATGATAGAACCCCTCCATATAAAACAAGAGAAAAAGAAAAGAAGTGAAACAAAAAAAATTGTATCAATTGTGCATTGTAGAAATAAAAGAGGTGTCTGATGAACTATACCGAAAATTTTGTGAGCTTTGAATAAGCCAAGGATAAGTTGTGAAGATGAAAAGAATGAAAAAAAGAGAGATTTCAGTCACGTTTCATGAAGGTAGAAGTCACTAAGCCAAAATAATCATTCTCGTACCCTCAGCCCAAATAGCCTTAAAAGACCATTTTGATCTTGCATGAGCCGAATAATGTGTTGGTTGGAAAATACAGGCAAGCCTATGGGTAAAATCGTGCATGTTTTTCTCATTGGGAGTGTGAGAGTTGAATTTGATTCCTTAATTGTATTCATTGATTGTCTTTGTGAAGAGCATGGAATCATTCTTGATGTGAGGGCATTCGAATACTCTTGTTGAGCATAAATTTGTGTTAGAAGTGAGCATTGTCATCTTGAACTCTATTTGATGATGGCTAGTCATAGTTTGAAACTATTAGTGCACAATTGAACATTTCATGTGTAGATTAAACCTTTTGTTCATTCATGTTGAGTCTCTAGTAGCACTATTGGGAGTCATCCTTGTTGGCCTGATTGATCTTGTGTTTTACTTGAGGACAAACAAAAGTTTTGGTTGGGGTGTTGATGAATCGGGAATTTCGACTCATTTAGGGGTTATTATGTATTGATTTAGTGTCTTCAATGCGTATTTTATTCTTATAACGGATGTTAATATATTGATATGCAACAATGAAGGCTTAAGAGTGAGGCAAGGACATTACGTTGCGAAAAGGAGCAAAAAAGTAGAAAAAGTTGAAGAAAAGAGAAACTAGAGTATGTAATTTTTCTAGATGAATGATTGATTTTGCTTGTAGTGGAATGTCTTGACTATTATTGAATTGTTGCACTTCTGTACCTGCAAAATTAACATCATAGTTAGTGAAAACATCTGCGAATTGGTTGTTTTTTCTGAATATGTGCACCACCTCCACCTAGAAACTATGGATAATCCCATGTACATGTCTAATATCTAGTGATATTGACTATGGAACCTCCCATACTCCATTTATCACCTTTGCGGCCATTAGGGAATCTATTTCTACAAACAGTAGGAGTAGGTTATGTTGTTGGCAGTATACAACCCCATTCTTATTGCCTTAATCTCAACTTCAATGATAGTACACCTTTCCAGTACCCTTCACTCAGCAAACACCAAATCCCCAATCTCATTTCTAACACATAAGTTCATAAAACCAGGTCTAGGATTTCCTCTACAGGATCCATCAGTGGTACATTTTAAACTTCCACTTTGAGGGTGACTCCACTTAACCATCTTATGTCTTATAAGAGGTGCATAGTCCTCAATATATTTTACAATCAGAGGCCAATTGTTAGGGATACCCTTCAACCATGGATTTCTACACTTGGTAAACAAGTATAGGTTTCTATTAATTTCTACCATCATGTATTGCCTACTCATCTTTCCCCATGTTTAAGAACATTTCTTCCCTCCTAGATTTCCTAAATAATAAAAGCACAAATTGTTTTAAATATGGGTTTTAGTTTATCAACACTCCACCATTCTTCTAGTCCTTGATTGATTTGTATTACATTAATACGTAATCATGTAGTTTCTCAGAAGTGTTTCCAAATAGCCTTGGCATCTAGGCATTCAATAAATAAGTGATTAAACCTTTCTTGTACCTTAGCATTGCAGCAACACCATTTAACAGAATCAATAATTTTCCTTTTGATGAGGACTTCTACTATAGGGATTCTACCAAACCACATCCTCCACAACAAAAAAAACACCTTTAAAGGCAATCCTTTCTCCCAAATGTTCATTACATTAAGTAAAAGATCTTTTCTATTTCTACATAACTCCCATGTTGATCCTATTATAAACCTTCCTGAAGCACAGGCCATCCACGAAGCTTTATCTTTTCCTTCAGTAGTTGTCATATTCCCTAATACAGTATGTATGTCATTGTACACTTATTTATTAAAATTCTCAATTAACATCTCATTATCCCACCTATTCTCATTGAGGACTTGATTCATTAATTCAATCTGATTTTGTTCATGAGAGATGGGCAGTTGTAAGTGAAGGGTCCCAAGTTGTGTCCAATTTTCAAACTAAACACTAAAGTAACCTTCTTTAATTTCCCACAAAATCTGTTGATCAAAGAAGTCTCTAGCCTATAACATAGCCTTCCATACTTGTGAGCCTCCCTTCCATTGAACAACTTGTGGCCTGTATCTTTTACAATACTTATTCCATAATAAATGAGACCATAGAGAACTAGTGGTTCTGAAGTTCCACCACAACTTAGCGAATAAGGAATTTTTAACATCAAATAGAGATCTGAAACGTAGACCTCCATCTACCTTAGGCAAACAAATATCTTTACAAGTTATCCAATGAGTGGCTTTTCCTTCTTCTTTGCCATTCCATAAGAATTTAGTGAAAATCATATGTATATCATGGATCACACATTTAGGAGGATTAATAGCTGAAAGAAGATAGATTGGAATGCTTTGTAATACATGATTAATGAAGACAATTTTCCCCCCAAAAGATAAGCATTCCCTTCCACATTTGAAGATTGTTAAGAATCATTTGAATCAATTCAGAGAAATGAACTTTCGTCATATTTGCATGGACTATAGGACAACCCAAATACATTAGAGGGGAGACATCCCTTTTCAAATCAAGTTACCTCTTGCACCACCTGTATAGATGTCTGAGTTGCCTTGTTATATAAGTAGAAAAAACTTTTCCCTTTATTAATCAGTTGCCCTGATTTTTCTTCCTACGTATGAAGAGTTTCCATAATAATTTGCAAAGTTCTTTTGTAAAGAGTAGTAAAAATAATTTCATCATCTACATAAGCAAGGTGATTTAGTTGTTCACTCCACTTAGGCATCCCATAACCCTTAAACTCATAGTTTCAGAGTAATTGATTCAAGCCTAGTCAAAACTTCAGCAAATAGGATAAATAAAGCATGGGATAATAAAGAACAATACAAAGTACCAGTTGTTAGCAATAATCCTCCATATCATATCCAAGAATACATCATCGAATCCCATTTTTCCTAGGACCTTAATTAGGAACCTTTAATCCACTTTGTCATATGCCTTGGCCATATCAAGTTTAATGACCACATTATCTGGTTTGCCTCTTTTCCTGATGTCAGTTACAATTTCTTAAGCAAGTATCACATTCTCAATAATGTTTCCGCCCTTAAAAACCAGATTGATTCTGAGAGATTCTTCTTGGCACGAACCTTTCTAATCTATCATGAACAATATTGGAAATAATTTTGTTCAGAAAATTACTCAGACTAGTTGTCCTAAGATCAAAAAAGGTTTGTATCACTACCTTTTTTGGTATTAGGACTAGATTAGTATGTGTAATAGGCTTTAATAAAGTAGCCCATGGAAAAAAGCATGAATTACCTTAATAATATCAGGGCCTACTATATCTCAGCAATTTTGGTAGAAACAACCTACCAAGCCATCTTGTCCACAAGCACTATCAGGATTAAGATCAAACATCACCTTTTAAATCTCCTTTTCATTAGGCAAAACCTTCATAAAATCATTTTTTGTTTGAGTAATCTTACGTTGAATGTGTTGCGGCGAGGTCATAGCTTCAAAATTACTCCTTTCCATAGAATTTATTTTTAAAAAAAGCAGACCTCTTCATTAGCTATATCATCAACAGTTTCAGCTTCTTCCTTCTACCCTTTACAAGGCAGTGGAAATTTTTTGTGTTTCTATCCCCTTCATTGATCCATTGAGCACTAGCTTTTTGTCTCCAAAACTCCTCTTAATAATGCAAATATAATTTCAATTCAGCATGAGTCTATTACAAAATAGCTTTGTTGCTAGGATTAGGATCTTGCTGGAATAAATCATCTTTAATTCTGACAATGTCTTCTCTAATAGCCAACTGTTTAAAAATATCTCCAAACTTTTCTTTACTCCATTTTGATATAGCCACCTTAGTTCTCTTATGTTTTTGTTTTACTAGGATAAAGATATCACCTTCAGCTTCAACAATCCAATTTTGACAAACCACTGAAATCTTCTCTCAGTCCAAAATTTCTGGAATTTGAAAGATTCAACAACAGGTATATTACTAAATTCGCAAGACTGAAGTAATGGAGCATGATCAGATCTAGTCCAAGATAGGTGGTGTAAGCCAATATCACCATAGACATCTAGTAATGATTTTTTAACAACCATTCTATCTAGTCTTTTGAAAATGCATTCCTCATTCACCTTGCCATTTCACAATGTGAATGGGTTCCCTATAAACTTGATATCAGATAAATCACAAGAGTCAATACAACATGCAAAATCCTCATACTTTTGGGGGTAAACAGGGAACCTCCTATCTTTTCTTCCTCACTCAATATAACATTAAAGTCACCCCCACCATCCATGGACCTGAGAGGTTAAAGCTTAGGGAGTATAGATCATCCCACATACTTAATCTTTCTATAGTAGAGAATTTAGCATACATCATAGTTGACAACACTTAAGAGTCATCTTCTAATGTTAATAATATTGTTAATTATTGGTCTCAATCTGAAATAACAGCCACTTGAATATGATGATTCACAAGAACCCAAATCTGCCCATTTGTATTAAAATTCACATACTGCATCGTTTTTGAATGTTTTTTAATATTCATAGTATCTTGGAATGATTCCATTAAAGCAATCAAGGCAAATTTGTTATGTCTATGTAACATTTGAACTCTGTGGAAGGCCTGCTGAGATTTAACAGACCTAATATTTCAGAACAATGCTTTGTAACTTATTTAGATCCTGTTTTGACCAACCTCTTAGCATGAACCCTTGTTGGTACAACACTACTGTTGTCCTCTTTTATTTTGCTCTTTTTGTTCTTTGAAATCACCTTGGGGGATATACGAGCTTCAGTAAAAATAATCTGCATATTGCTATCACTATCTCCTTCATCTTTATCTTATGATACTTCTTTTGAAGCTATGCTTATTTTTCAGGTTCTCTACATTGTTCTGATTGATGTTCTGATGAGTAACCAAAGCATGTAACGCTTCCATTTGGCAAGACTTTCCAGGTATTGTATGTATGAGTGCTCCTGCATTATCCTGTGAAACCATTTCCTCCATCCATTGGTATTCATTTTGCTTAGGAAGGAATCTTCCTTCAATATGATGGACTACTTGTAGTGGCACCTAATAAGTAGCATTAGATAAATCCTATATTAACATCAGGTCCTTGATTTGCTGCATTAGGTCCTCAAGAAATATTGTTAGTCCCTTGTCTATTTGACTCTGCTAATTATGTTTGATATTCCCTTCATCATGTACACTTCTCCTTTTTCTTAGATATTTCATCATGATACTTCACAATCTCTTCATGTTGTTTATCACCCCCCCCCCCTCCGTCAATTACTGGACCAATTTCCTCCTTCTCCCCATCCTGCTTTGTCTAGTTACTACTCAACATTTGAGAAATGATATCCATCCGCAATAGAGAATTTGTTCATGTCATGCTCATCATCTTTGTTTAACTCATGTGCTACATTCTTCTGTTGTTCTCCCCTTCCATTCTCTGGCTCTTCATAACTATTCATAATATTACTTGGTGAACTTTCTATATGTCATATATGCATCTCCTCATTTGTACTTTCTTCCTTTAATGATGCAATTAAATGTTTTTCAACAATTAAATATTACTTAATATGTATGTGCTTCACACGGTATTCAAATATTTTATTATAATTTAAATATATAATATTCTTATGAGTGAATTATCAAAAAAACTTTTAACTATCTTCCCTTTTTGAGTTTGATACCTAAACTATTGGGAGTGTGAATTTCATACCTGAATTATTACTCATTAAATTGAACCCCACCCCACCCCTCCCTGTGATGTGTGTAATACACTCTTTTTCATTTATAAAAAAACTTGTCACATGGCAATTCACATTGATAAAAAATATATCACTTTAACAAAAATTAAACAAACTATCTGTATTAGTTCAAGATTAAAGTACTAATATATCAAAAAAAAATTGAGAACATTTTTCTTAGCCAACTCCACTACCTCCACCCCCGGTCCCCCCCCCCCTCCCGCCGATAATCTCCTCCCCTCCACCCCCACCCCCTTTTTAAAAAAAACAAATATATTTTATAAAAGCTTTTTAAAAAATCTTACTTCAACTCCCCACCACTCCCACACATACCATCATCACCAAAACCACTCACTGCTATCCAAGAATAATTTAGATATTATCTTTATTTTTTAGGGAAAAAATTATTGACCCTTCACTCTCAATTTCATTTTTTTAAAATATGGTTTTCATTTTGTGTTAGATATATACATATATTTTTAGGAAAGTATATTTCTACTTATGTACCAAATATAAGAAAAATGGATTTGTCTTTAAAAAAAAAAACTTGCGGCAAGTAGAAAGAAATATTTTTGGAGCGGAGGGTTAGTTTGGGTGAGGTAGAAATGTTTTTTAAAACAAAATAATAATATCTGAAAATAAATTGCAAGGGCGGGAAGGGGGATGAAGTAAGAATATTTTTTAAAAGACTTTTTGTAAAAAAAATAAATTATATTTTATTTTAAAAAAAAGATAATTACCATTTTTGGATACTTATACATTATATAATATTTAATTTTTAACTAATACTAATAGTTTATTTAATTTTTGTTAAGATGAAATATATTATCAATGTGGAGTGTTATGTGGTAATATTTTTAAAATAAATGAGAGAGTGGGGGTAAACACACCATCAAGAGAGTGTAATGAAACAGACGTGTGTTTCTCAAACTAATAAGTGATAGTTTAAGTATGAACTCACTCTCACAATAGTTTAGGTATTTAATAAAAATAAATTAAGAGATAACTTAGATCTGATTTTGAAACTTCACTCTATTTTTATAATAACAAAACAATTATTTTTAAAAAAATTAGCCTTCTAATTTGAATAAAAATATGCCTCAGTTTTGTAGTCTATTATTAGTTAAATGTAATAATGGATATATTTATTTCAATTTTGATGAGGTTCAATGATGTAATTAGTTTTATCTTACTAATATTACCATATAGATGATATTTGTTGTGTATTTTTCTTGTCATCTAACCAAATGTGTTTTACACATGTATTCCACTAAATCTGTTTAGATGTCATATGAACATGTGAAAAACAACTACATTTTATTTTTTAGAACTATTTTTGTATATTAATTTTTATTTTATAACTTATAACATAATAGATGACGTTCTTTTTATTGGCTCTCATCTTTAACTACTGTCCATATTTAACTGAGAAATGTCTCCCTTTTTTTAACTGAAAAAAACTAAAAATTAAAATTATAGAATATATTCTATCTATGAAATCATATATATAATCACATGTTTATCTTACAACCAACAAAGATATAGTTCATATGCTTGTAAACAATTTTCAATTTATTCAACAAAACATGATTCGTTCAAGGAAAAATAACAACACTATGTTATCACATATATATGGGAGATATAATAATATCAAAAATTATTGGTCAAAAGTTAATATAAGAAAATATGAAGATAGAAATAATTAATGTAATAACTATGAGAATTCATAATATTGTAACTAAAGAATGTAAAAGAGTGTGAATAACATTTGCAATAATTAGGAATAACTAAGAAAATTTATAATGTTATAACTAAAGAATTAATGTACAATAGATGAATTTCTAATAAATTTTATACTTACATAAATAAATAGGACTTTTAATTAATGTTACTATTTTTTTAAGTTATTAGTTTTTAATTTAGTGTAGGGACAAAATGAAAATGTTTATTCCATATTACTGAATATAAAATTTATTTTGTTAATGATTAATTTTAAATTAATATTCATATACATTCACATATTTTCACATTTGTTGTGAGCTTTTTTTAAATAAAAAAAAATAACTTGGAAAATTTTAAAATAATATATTTTGAAGTTAGATGATCTTGTTAAATTGATAATACATTCGTGACATATATAAATACCTACCCATATATATCAGTATTCATCAAAAATACTGAAATATTAACAAATAGTAAACCAGTAAAACAAAAGGGCAATGTTTATATAGTAATAACTGTTTTGAAGCAAACTTCCTAACAATCTAAATCACATAAGTAACATTAATAAATAAAGTCAATCTTTTGTCTTGGGCATCAAAAATAATAAATCATGACAATTCTCTAACTCTTGAGAAGTTCAATAATTTTGAAAAAAAGTTATTCAGAAGCATATATCTACATCACAAGAAAAATTGTTAACAAAAACAAATGAATTTAGACTACAACAAATATTAAACTAATACAAACTTCACTGGCATTATTACAAGTTATATAAACTTTTCTTCGTTGAAAATACTTAAATATTAAGAAATAATAAATCAGTAAAACAAAAGGGCAATGTTTATATAGTAATAACGATTTTGAAGCAAACTTCCTAAGAATCTAAATCACAATAAAGTTAATTTTTGTCTTGACCATAAAAAAACAAATCGTGACAATTCTCTAACTTTTGAGAAGTTTAATAATTTTTTAAAAAGATATTCAGAAGCATATCTCTACATCACAAGAGAAATTGTTAACAAAAATAAAAGAATTTAGACTACATCATGTTAACTTCATATATTGAAACATTACATACGTATATATTAAGCAAAAAAATTGCTATTATATCATAAGAATTTTGTTCCTCAAGTACTTGAGGTTAAGGATTACACCCTCATAGGTTAGAACAATTTACTTCATATGAATAGTGGTACATCGTATTCTGCTAAGCTTCGAAAGCACTCAACGACAATAAATTACACCAAATTTTTTAAAATGCAAGAAGAAGAAGTGTAGAAGATTAAAAAAAAATTGTGGTTGAAGAATGAGAGGAAATCCCTCTATTTATAGTCAACAAAGGGTAGTATGAACATGTATTTTTTGTGTTTTATCTGAAAAGTCATGACCATTTCGAGAAGTCACAACCCTTTGGAAAAGTCATAACTTATTTAAAAAGTCACAACTCTTTAGAAAAGTCACAACTCATCGAAAATTACAACGCTTTGAAAAAAGTCACAACTTATCAAAAAAGTCACAACTCATCGAAAAAGTCAAAACCTGAGTTAGAGATATTATAGTAATTTAACATTCAAATTAGGAGTTCATTCTTTTAAGGCAATATGGAGATATATATATATATATATATATATATATATATATATATATATTTTACATTTTGAGACTTTTAAAGCTACTCAAAGTTTATATAATATATGTTAAGTGTGTTAAGAATGAAGGAAAGGCTGCGAAAGAGAATATGAGAGGAAAGATCGATAGTTTTTTGTTGAAACAAACCAGGGTAGATGTAGTCTTACACAACTAACTCAGGCTAAATCTAAGTTTCATGAGTCCAATGAACTTTAATGACCCAAACAACTTAACAAATAAGAATCCTATAACAATAGAAATTGTATTAATCGAATACAAAAGCTAAAGAGTAAAAAGACACTAAACAGTAAAAGACTCCTAACAATTCCTCCCTTAAACTGAATATATGAGCATCAAGTTACATTAGACTTGAAGAAAACTCCTAATAGTTCTCGCAACTTCAAGAAATCATCCAGCTTGAGAAGCTTAGTCAACACATCAGCCAATTATTCATGTGTAGCACAATAAACAAGTTCCACAGTGTCCTCTTTTGTCAGTTCTCGCATGAAGTGAAAATGTACATCGATGTGCTTGCTACGACCATGAATAACTAGATCCTTCGAAAGCTTAATTGTAGAACTATTATCACAACAAATAGTAGATGTCTTGCCTTGATTTGGATCAAGCTTTACCAAAACTCTTTTTAACCAAACTGCTTGGCATGCATATGAGGCAGCTACTAGTGCAGTTCAAAATCGAACTGAAACTGATAACCTGAACCAAAAAATGTTATTCGTTTATCAGTAATAAATTATTGGTTTAGTGGTTTTGATAACGATTTTGATTTTTTTTTGTTATTGGGTTATTGATTGTTAACAGTTTAAGGTTTTTTCTTAACGGGTTAATCGATAACCCGATAGTAAATTAAATAATTATATTTATACCATTTTGTATATAAAGTCCTTGACTTAAGAGTTTGTTTCCTACTTTTATTTTGCTTGTCTCAAACTATTGGTTATTCTACAATGTAAAAGTTTTTGTGTTTGGGCAAGATGTAATTTGTGAGCTCATGTGCATGGTTTATTGGGTTTGTCAGGTTTTGTGATCTTAACGGTTAAACTGATAACCTAACTGATAATGATCAATAACCGATAAATCAAGAATCGATAAATCAATAACCGATAAGCCAATACCTTAATGGTTTTATAACGTGTTAGAATCTCTACAAACTGATAACCAATAAATCAAACCGATAAACTTCAAAACCAAATCGACCAATACGCAGCCCTTGCAGCAACAATAAACTCTGCCCATGTAGTAGATAAGCTCACAAATTTTTATTTTTTGAATACCAAGATACTACCCTTGAACTCAATAAAAACACATAACATGATGTGCTCTTCATGTCTTCCAAGTCTCCCGCATAATCATTGCCTGTTTAAGCAATAAGTTTGTCATCTCCTCCCTTTCTATAAAAGATCACAAACTCAATTGTACCATTTAGGTACCTCAACACCCTTTGTGCCTCATGTAAATGAATCTCAGTAGGATTCTCCACATACCAACTAATAAAGCTCACCAGAAACATCATACCAGGCCGAGTTGATGTTTGATATATGAGTCTTCCCACAATCTGCTTAGTAAGTTTATTCAATAACGCTCAACAACACTTCATCCGATTCTAAGTGTATGTGGTTGCTAAGAAGTATAAACCTAACTAAGAGTTGGGGTCGATCCCACAAGGAATGATACGATAAAGAATTTGATTAAGAAGAAAAATAGTGTTTTAATCGTTTGTAGAAGTAGAAATTCCGCAACAATTAATTAAATCACAAGGTTTTGACAATTAATGTCAAATGGGGTGGGGGGGGGGGGGGGGCTGATTTGGGTAACCAATTAAAAACTACAAATAACCAGGAGTAGGCAAGTAGAGAGGGTTTCTTGGGATTGTGATAAATTAAATGCTAATTTTGCGTAATGAGTGATTACTAATTACTCAAAGTCGTTGAATATCGGTGGGTAGGCTAGGTCTTAGGTGCAATAGTCATTTCTCAATCTACTATCATGAATCAAGTGAGTTCTTTCAAACCTTAACAAGTACACCACATAGTAACAACCCACAACCTTAAACAATCTACTTTTTCAAGCTAGAGTTGTAAGATTGCATTCAAAACCACTTTCTCAAACTATATTCATAATAACACAATCACTACAATTATCAGTTAATAATTTAACTCTAACACTTCTTTCTCAAGAAAGTATGGAGCACTAGGCTAGAACCGCATTTGCAACTACAATTCCTCAATTAAAATACAAATTATTCATTGAACCCACTTCAAATCAACAATAAAATCAGTAATTAACAACACCCATTAGCTTATTAATGTATTCAATTACATAATCACACCCCCAAGAAATAAGAATGGGGTTTTTAGCCAAACATAATAAAGAACAAGAAATCGTTACCAACGAAGTTTTCCATCAGGTTTGGGCAACAATCCACAAGTCTCCAAATGCTCAAATTTAAGCTAAAAATCAAACAAACCCTAAAAATCTATTCAAAAATTTTAAGAACAATGTTTAGAATGTTTAAGATAAAAAATCCAGAACTAGGCAATGTGGGAACTCCTTTTCTTCTTTCGAAAATATCATTTATACGTTCCCAAAATTTTAGCCTGGGAATCACTCGGTGAAGTAAGTCAGGCTTTACCGACCTGGTTGGCGATACACCAAGTGCTCCCTTTCATCGCCTTCTTGGATTGGCCTTTCACCATCTATTTTCTATAACTTTAGGTGATCGAGATCTACATCGCCGATCCATTTGACGCGTCGCCAAACCATTATTCTGCTTAACAAGTTTGTCTTGTTCATAGGCTGGCCTGCTGGAACTTTGGGCGAGCTGAAGGTCCACTCAGTGACTCACTGAGTGCCTTTGGCGAGTACTAGCCTTCCTTTCCTTCATCTTTTTCAATTTTTTTCTCCTATTTGCCTTGTAGTGTCCTTGTCCTGCTTTTTTTCCTTCATTGCTGCAAATTAACATTTCAACATCATTTATGAGCTTAGAATAGGCATTGAGGACACTAAATCTTTGAAAATTAAGCTCTAAATGAGTCAAAAATCCCCGACTCATCAACACGCCCAACTTAGTAGAGTAAGTGGGAGTCACTTCCACATCCGCTCAAGGGTATGTGTCCACCGGTGCTGCTCTCCTCCGCTCAGCCTCATCCCTAGTGAACTCGGCCTCGATTCTCCAAATGTTAGTAGAGGAAGTGGGAGTCACTTCCACATCCGTCTTTTTGCACAAAGGGCACTCTAGCACGCCGGCACAACTATGTGATCAGAACCGGGAAGGGAAGCGATGTCTGGCTTTGCTTGGCCCTCATAGCCATCTCCTGCTCAATGATCATCCCAAGATTTAGTCTATCCCGGTTAATAATGGAACCCAACAAAGCTGCCTTCAGATGTCGAAGGATGGACTCATTATATGACGGCAAGAGGGTGTTGCTAATAAACCCAAACCAGTACCTAGAAGCTACATTCAGGTCCTTCTTCTCAATTTACACCCCTAGCTAGATCCACGACAGTGTAATGTCAGAAATCAATGTAGACAACCATCCCTTAAGGTCGTTAAGGGTTTTCTTTTGAATCTTGTCTGCCAGGAAATGTATCAGATTGGCAATACATCCCAACACCTCATTGATATCTAAAATACTGCACTTTACCTTTTTACCTCGAACCACCACATGATAAATCGATTCAAATGAGCTGGCTTTCTTCTTGCCTTTCGGGACCAGCTTCACATACTTTGCATAGAACTCTCGGACCCAAGAAGATATATAAGAGCCTCGGGGCTGTATGAATCTCTCAAACTTGTAGAACCAAATTGTGTTCAACACAGCAGGGTACCTGTCCACCACCTCATCAGTAAAAAACTTTTTTTCTTCTGGATTCATACGCAACCCAGCAACTTTTAATATGTTCATCAAATGAGGTGGATGTACCTATACCGACGGCACTACTGGTGCCTGCTCATCTATCTGTGTTGGAGGAGGAGGAGTGATCGGGAGTCTAGACGGATCATGTAGCGCTTTGGATCGCAACTCAACCTATCTTCGCTGAAGGGTTTGGTCATCCTTTGAATCTGACTCAAAGGCAGGCAATCTAGACTCAGAATATTCCTCACTACCAGACTCCAAAGTGGTGAGATAAGTGTCATAGATGCACATATTGTCAGAGATGGAATAAATCGGACTCGGCTTCACAAATCCGTTTCCTTTACCATTTCCCTTTCCCCCTGTCGAAGGATGTTTGGGTCGCATTGATCGTGGAAAAGTAGCCTCCTTATAAATGATGATTCCTCTCAACCTCTTTCTAGGTGGTTCATTCTTTCCCGGTATTTTGGGTCTAGCTATGTTTTCAAAACAACACAAATCGAACAAATGCAATTGCACAAGGTTAGTGAAACATCAAATTGAAAAGTTGTAGAAAAACTCACCGACTAGTTCGGTGAATCGCCGAACTCATTCAGCGAGCCTTAGAGGGCCTGTAGAAATTCACAGAACTAAAATGCAAAGAAATCAGCATAAATCGGCGAGGTTAAGGGCCAATCGGCGAACGACCAAACTTAATCGGCCAGCTAAGGGTAGCTCGTTGAATATCACAGAATAATTTTCAAAAATCTAGGCTGACAAAGGGCGATCAGGAGTGCATTCGACGAGCACAAGCATATCACCAAATGTTAAAATTCAGAGCAAAAAGACGATACGGGGGGTTAGTTGGGGAACCGACGAGTCAGTCGGCGAGCTTGACTAAGCTTGTTGAATAGCCTCTCATACCAGATTTTGACACCGACCTTTAATTTTCAATGCTTAGCCCACGATAATCAAAGTATAGCCCTATGCTATGCAATTAACACCTAGCCTATATCACTACCATCCCCGGGGTACTCATACTTCCCCCATTTTATCTAAAATCGACCAATCAACGTCTTTTGCCCTTAAAAAGGACGTCACCCACTCTATTATTTGTCAAATTCAGTTGACCAATACAATTCGGGTTACTTAGACTTCACCCACACCAGACCCAACATGCATAACCGTTAATCAAACAGTTTAGACTCAAAATTCAAATTTAAACAAGTCCAAAATCTAGCATGATCGAATTACCCAACAATAACTAACTAATCAATCAACAACACAAGGGGAAATAGTAGATCCATCAATTATATACACATGCTTCAATTATGGCAAGAAATTAAAGCAAGTTTGGGACACCAATCTCGAAAATAGACAAATACAAAGCACACACAAAGGAAGTAGCAAGCAAAAATGATAATATCCAACTATGTGACGATGTCCACACACAAATTCGATAAGAAGTACGATCTATTATGAGGGCGTAAGAATGTAAAAGTCGAAAAATGCAAAATAAAGAAGAGATTCAAATTTAAAACAGTTGGAAACATTTTTTACTCTTCAGTTCGCACCTCAATCGGCGGTCTCCACTTATGTCACCGACCCATTAGGCGATGCGTCGAATGGAACTTTTGCCTGCCGAAGTTACCAGAACTCCAACCTTTTGGTTAGTCAGAAGGCTATCAACATCGGGATTGCCAATTGGGTTATAAGCTCGCCTAATTGCCTATTTCTCCCAAACATTAAATTTTCATCATGCACATCCAACAACCGTTATTCAAATAACAAAAACAAAAAACTAAAACTTAGGTTGTCTCTCAAGAAGTGCCTTATTTAACGTCGTGGCACGATGGAGACATGTTTTCAAGCTTCATTCTTCAGGTTAACCATGGTATCGCTTGGTAAACCCCCTTTTGGCCTTGGGTTTAAATGAGCCAAGATTTGACTCATCTGTGTTTCTAGCTGCTTAATAGACACCGAGTGTGAAATAATCATTTCATTCAGAGAAGAGACATTATCTTTCATTTTCTTTAGCACTTTGTCCGATCCTTCAACTTTGTTGAGGATACAAGCAAGCATACCTTCTTTGTGGAAATTTTCAGGATCAACTCTTGACTCTTTTAGCTTTTGACGCTCATGAGGGGGAACATAGTGATCTTTGTCGCCATCCTTCTCCCTCCAATTTGTACCACGCTCACACCATTCCCTATCTCGGTCTCTCCAACCATCATCGCGGTCCCTAATCCAACCTTGATTTCTGCCCAACCTTGGATAGTTCGGACGAGCACCCCCTACCTGAATTGCCAAGAAATGCACTTCTTCATTGTGCATGGCCTCAACATGTTCTTCATCAAGATTAACTCTCCCAATTCCGACCGCATTCACAGCCATAGTACCACTTCCCATGACATGTTTCGTCAATAGGTCCATTTGGGTCATTATTTTGGCAATATTTTCATCTCGCTCTTGATTCTTCTCCAATTGTTCCTTTGTCATCCCAAAATTCAAAGGAGACACCAGATATTTTCTCGTGTACCATGCACGATTAATTTTTGTCATCTCATCATGGAGGACAGATGCTATGTCAAACAGTTATTGCAAGATTCCTCCTCGAATGAGCTGGTCTGCAACACCTTTGTTGACTGTGTCAAGGCTCTGGTAAAAATATTGCAACAATACATTATCCAATAGCCCGTTAGTTGGACATTGAAGCAACAACTTTTGGAACCTCAACCATGTCTCATAGATAGGTTCATCATCAATACACTTGAAGTTCTAAATACTATCCCTCAACTTAACCATCTTTGAAAGAGGGAAGAACCTTTCATAGAATGCCCCGGTGAGCTCCTCCCAAGAAGTAATTGATTCCCTTGGTAAATCAACCAACCACTTTCTTACTTCCCCCATTTGAGAGAAGGGAAACAGGCGAAGTCAGACCGAGTCTTGGGTGATGTTCTTGAATGAAAATGGCCAACACACATCCATAAAGTTTTGGATGTGGTTAGAAGGGTCCTTATGGGCAAGTCCTCTAGAAAGACCCTTCATTTGCAACAACTACAACATAGTACTGCTCACATGAAACACCACATTTCCCACAGTTGGAGGCAATCGAATAGCAGCCGCACTTTCCAGCTGATCTATATTGACATTGTGTATATTACTGATGGCATCGTTGTTCCCAGGTTGGCTGACATTGCTCCCAATGACACTCATCTCTTCACATGTTTAAGAGAAGCCAACAAAGACAAATATATGTTGATTCAACTACAACAAAATCAGTTCACAACTAAAGTTCAATAAAAGAATTTTAGACACCATTCCCTGACAGTGGTGCCATTTTTGATAACTCTCAACTACACTTCATTCGATTCTAAGAGTAGGCGGTCGCTAAAAAGTATAAATCCAACTAAGAGTTGGGGTTGATCCCATAGGGAGTGATAAGATAAAGAATTTGACTAAGAAATAAAAATAGTGTTCTAACTGTTTGTAGAAGTAGAAATTTCGCAACAATTAGTTAAATCACAAGGTTTTGACAATTAATGTCAAATGGGAGGATTTGGGTAACCAATTAACAACTACAAATAACCAGGAGTAAGCAAGTAGGGAGGGTTTATTGGGAGTGTGATAAATTGAATGCTAATTATGCATAATGGGTGATTACTAATTACTCAAAGTCGTTGAATATCGGTGGGTAGGCTAGGTCTTAGGTGCAATAGTCGTTTCTCAATCAACCATCACGAATCAAGTTAGTACTTTCGAACCTCAAGAAGCACACAATGGATTAACAACCAATAACCTTAAACAATCTACTTTTTCAAGCTAAAGTTGTAAGATTGCATTCAAACCCACTTTCTCAAGCTAGATTCAGAACAACACAATCACTACAGTTATCAGTTAATAATTTAACTCTAACACTTCTTTCTCAAGGAAGTACAGAGCATTAGGCTAGAACTGCATTTGCAACTACAATTTCTCAATTAAAACACAAACTATTCATTGAACTCACGTCTAATCAACAATAAAATCAGTAATTAACAGCACCCATTAGCTAATTAATGCATTCAACTACATAATCACATTCCAAGAATGGGGGTTTTAGCCAAACAAAATAAAGAACAAGAAATCGTTACCAATGAAGTTTTCCATCAGGTTGGGAAATAATCCACAAGTCTCCAAATGCTCAAATTTAAGCTAAAAATCAAACAAACCCTAAAAATCTACTCAAAAAGTGTAAGAACAATGTTTAGAATGTTTACGATCAAAAACCCAGAACTGCAAAATATGGGAATTCCTTTTCTTATTTTTGAAAATTGCATTTATACGTTTCCAGAATTTTAGCCTCAGAACCTTTTGGGCGAAGTAAGTTGGGCTTCGCCGACCTGGTCGATGATATGACAAGTGCTCCCTTTCATCGCCTTCTTGGCTTGGTCTTTCACCATCTTTTTTCTATAAGTTTAGGTGATCGAGATTGACATCGCCTCACGTCACCAAACCATTAATTTGCTTGCCAAATTTGTCTTGTCCATGGGCTGGCTTTCTGGAACTTTGGGTGAGCTGAAGGTTTCATCAGCGACTCGCCGAGTGGCTTTGGCGAGTACCAGCCTTGCTTTCCTTCATCTTTTTCATCTTTTTCGCTGTTATTTACCTTGTAATGTCCTTTCCTTGCTCTTTTGCCTTCATTGATCTAAATAAACATTTCAACATCAGTTATGAGAATAGAATGGGCATTGAGGACACTAAATCTTTGAAAATTAAGGTCTAAATGAGTCAAAATCCCTGACTCATCATTATCCACTTTGATGTCATCATCATCCTCTTTGAGCTTAAAGAATGGAACAATTGGATTATGGACAAAAATGCTTTTATCCATTCCAAACTTTTGCAGTATCTCCAATGCATACTTCTAACCAATATAAAACTCCATCAAATCTTTGAGAAATCTCCAGACCAAGAAAATATCTCATCCTTCCAAGGTCTGTCGTGTCAAATTCATCCTTCATAGAACTTTTAAATTCTACAAACAGTAATTCATCATTGCCAGTAAAAATGAGATCAACAACATAAAAAGTTACAATTAATATGTTGTCATTTATCTTCATCTTGATGAACAACATATGCTCATAGTCACATTTGTCAAAACGTTGCTTCATGAAGTAGGCCTCTATGCAATTGTACCAAGCGTGCGACACTTGCTTAAGCCCGTAAAGTGCCTTCTTTATCTTATACACCTTCTATTGATTCCCCTTCTGCACATAACCACAAGGTTATTCCACAAAAACAATTTCATGTAGCTCCCCATGTAAAGATGCAGACTTTACATCTAGTTGGTACAAAGGCCATTCTCATAGTGCTGCAATTGCAATCACCAATCAAATTGTCTCCAGATGCTCCACATGTGCAAATATTTGTATGTAGTCAATCCCATGTTTTTGGGCATACCCCTGCACTACAAGACTAGCCTTATATTTACTTACTTCTCTATTTTCATCAAATTTAGTCTTATAAACCCATTTAACTCCAATTTTTTTCCCTCCTTGAGGTAAATCCATCAATTCCCAAGTGTCATTTCTTTTTATTGCTTCAATTTCTGCACCCATGGCAATATCGACATACGCCATGAACACCATATCTTCTTGAGTTTCTACATAATTTGCCTCTTTTTCCTTTGTGGACATTTCCATTGAAAATGCCCAAGTTTGCGACAGTTGTAACACTCTACTGTATCCTTGTCAATTCCGCCTCTATCCCTTCCACGACCTCCTCTTCCAAAGCTTCGACCCCTACCACTAAATAGTTCTCCATGGGAAATGTTTAAGGCTTGTTCATCCTCAGTTAAAGGGGTCATTTCGTTGTTCATACTCAAGTATGTTGCTTTGAAGTTCATTAATGGCCAATGTGCTCATATCCTTGGACTCCTCAATGGAACATACAACATAATTAAACTTGGCAGCCATGGATCTCAAGATCTTTTCCACAACTCTTTCCACAACTCTTATATATCCCTTGTTCCCACCATTTTCTTTTAACTTATTAGCTATGGTGAGAATTCGAGAAAAATATTCATTCATTGTTCCCTTGGCCTTCATGTGAAGAGTTTCAAACTCTTTGCGAAGAGATTGCAATCGTGCACGCTTAACTCGTGTACTACTCTCATATTTCTGCTTCATAGAGTCCCATATATCCTTTGATGTACTCTTTTTAAGAATCGTCACTAGGACTGGACGATGTGATGCCTAAAACAAATATTTCTTGCTTTTAAGTCTTTCAACTTTTGATCATCAACGCTCTTCTGTTGTGCATCCGTCATACCTTCAACTGCTGTAGGAATCCCATTCTCCACAAGGCCTCAATATTCCTTTGAATGCATAAAATTATCCATGAGCATTGGCTAATGATCATAGTACCCATCAAACTTTTATACAGCTAGTTGGACAAAGGAACTCTCTGATGTCACGTTGTAACTGTGAAAAATGTACCACGAAGACTGCTGCTTCTAACTCCATAACGGGGCTCTGATACCAAATGTTAAGAAAGAAGGAAAGACTACGAAAAGAGAATATGACAAGGAAGATCAATAGTTTTTTATTGAAAAAAATAAACTAGGGTATATGCAACGTTACACAACTAACTCAAGCTAAATCTAAGTTTCATGAGTCCAACAAACTCTAATGATCCAAACCACGTAACAGATATGAATCTCATAACAATAGGAATTTTATTAACTGAATACTAAAGCTAAACAATAAAAACACACTAAATAGTAAAAGGCTCCTAACAAAGTGGTACTATTTATACTTTTTCATAAAAAACATCTTAAAAGAAAAAAAAATTCTTTAGAATTTTTTTTCTTTTTGTGGACATACATGTTTAATGAAATTTCTCATTCTCTGTGACTTAAGATAATATTTTAAAAAATATACTTTCAGGTTAATTCACACGTTAGTTCATATACTTTGTTTATTTAAAGCAAGCACTTCTATGAGGTAAGAGGAACATTTAGATAAACAACCAAAAACTTTCAAAATTTTATTTTACAAATCAAAAGAAAACTAAATAATTTTGAAAGTACAATAAATAAATTATTGACATATATAATTAGAACTAGTATATATATTTAATATGTTAAGGATATTTTTGATCTAATAGTTAGAAGGATGGGTGAATTTGAGTCATTTCTAATAGGTTAAGGATAATTTTTTATCTAACATGTGAAAGGAAGGAAATACTTGATCTAAGAGATGGAAAAATATTATTTAAAAAAAATTCTAATAAATTGAGGGAATATTTTTAAAAATATTTTTCGTTTAAAAAATAAAGAGAAACTTTTGAATCTTGTGCTCTTAAATTGAGATGTGGATTTGAATCCTCTCCATATTTCCTAGTTCTTATTTGGATGAGTGACACATGTCATAGCTTTAAATCAATGGTTGAGATTGAATAAATAAAAATAAGTCTTAACCATGATTAAGTTAACAAATAGTTTATATATTTACTCCCAAAATATAAGACAATCCCATAATTCTAGCTACTAATTATTTTTTCTTTTTTCTTTTTTAAAGCAGCTTAATCCGAGAACTTGAAGGCTTAAGATTATATTTTCAATTATTCTTTATTATATTAAAAAAAAAAAATTCAAAAAAATTTCGATATTTAATTGTTACATTATTTAAAATATGTTCCCGTCTAGAAAAACAAAGTTGCACTAAATTCTAGTAGTATATTTTTTTAAATGTAGGAGAATCCAAATTTATCTTCACTTCAAACATTGCAATTATTTTCCGATGCATCCAAATAGATTAGAAATAATTTGGGATGCAAAAAGTGGGGAAAAAAATAAAGGCAAGTAAGAAGTTTTTAAAATATGTTTAGGAAATGTATTATGTACATCTACAATGGTAGGGTTAAGAAAATAAACAAAATAAATAAAAGAAATTAATTAATTATCTTAATAACGATTAATTTTTATCTTGAATTTATTAAATCTCAACTATTGATTTAAAGTTATGACATGTATCTCTCATCCAAACAAAAACATGAAAAAAATAGAGAAAGAGAAAATTGGAGAGAAGTTAAATCCTTAAGATGTGTAGTCTTTTAAATTTTGGGATTTTAAATTAGTATTGAAATTAAAAAGTCTATGAAATATAAAAATAAGGGATAAGGGTCTGAAAAATATCCTAACTTTAGCCAAAATTGTTGTTACGATACCAAACTTTAATGAGGACCTATTACCCTCGGCCCCCAGACTATTTAATACCACATTTTAAACATATATATTTGTCCACGTGGACATAAAAAATAATTCATAATTATAAATAGTAATGTGTCCACGTAGACACATATATACCTTTAAAATATACTATTAAATAGTTCAGAGGGTAAAAAATACACTATTAAATAGTTAGGGGGGTAATAGGTCCTCCATAAAGTTTGGTATCGTAACAACAATATCAGCCAAAGTTGGGGTATTTTTCAGACTCTTATCCCTAAAAATAAATATTCTTTTTTAAATAAACTTAATAGAAAAGTAATTAACTTAAATTAAAACCAAGGAATAGATAATGAATCGTTAATATACATATGTATATGTAGTACGTCTGCTTGATGAGGCAACAGGGTGGAAATAACTCAATTCAATCATCTTTTCTTCTATTTTTGGCAACACTACGTGCAACAGGGTCGAAATAAAATGTTTTTGATGAATTTTTTTTTTTTAGAAAATAAGTGGATTTGTGACTTATTTTTTCATGTTTAGTTAAAAGATTTTTTTTAGTGTTTGGTTTGTGAATGAAAGACATTTTTTTTAAGTAGAAAGTATTTGTTGTCCCAAAATCAACTTCGATTATCGAATTAGGACATGACCCCGACATGCGAACTAGCTAGCACACAACTCTGACAATTGATCTGAAATCCCACCCTAAGATCTACTCATGACCTGATCTCGAATTTCTATCCAAGATTCGACAATTGAATTGAGACCATATATCCGACCCAAGACATGCCTCCGACACCCAAACTTAAACACAACCCATCAATTCGGATTTCGACTTCGACACTCAAATCGATACACGAATTTCAAACAGAAATAAATAGACATTAAAAAGTTCTCCCATGACTATTTTCTTTTATCCATCACACCAAACGACCCTTTAGGTTGTGTTTGGTAGGAAGGAAAATAAATACCAGAAAATGCTTTTCAATTATCTCGTGTTTGGTTGGCTTAAATATTTTGAAAAATATTTTCCAAATCAACTTATGTTCCTTAAATTTAAGAAAAATAACTTCACTTCATAAATTAACAAAAATATTTTTCAACTCTTCTCCACCTCAAATTACATTTTTTTTTTCTTTCCTCACACCGTACCTTGACCCTCTCCATTAAAAAAAACACATTAAATATTTCTTTTTATAAAAGAAATAATTTATTTTGTCCCTACCTCGGGCTCCCTATCCCCAAACCTGCCCATCCCCCAATCAAAAAAAATTAACAATTTAAAATTTTATTTTTAAAAAACAATTGAAATTTTAAAATTTCAAACTTTTTCTACCCCGCTAAACCCCTGACTAACCCTACCCCTGTTTCTCACAAAATTATTTAAAAGTTAGTTTTTGAAAATTTTCATTTTCTTTAACTCACACATACCCCAAAATCTCCTACCTGCCCCCCCCCCCTTCCTACTAGCCCCCAACCCTCACCCCAAAAAAATAATTTAATGTTTCTTGTTAAAAAATAATTTTATTTTATTTTTTTACCCCGCCCCACCCTCTACCCCCTACCACACCCTACCCTGACCCTTAAGAAAAATAATTTAACATTTTATTTTTTAAAAAAATACTTTTTAAATTTAAAATATTATAATTTTTTACTCCACCCTCCTCCCTACCAGCCCCCTCCCAAAAAAATTTAATACATTCTAGTACAGTGTCTTCTACGACAAGTGTTTGGTGATTTGATTAAATTAATATATTCAAATTTCTAGGATTGCCCAACAAAAAAAAGAAGAGAAAAGATGAAGCCAAAGAGTGCGGAAAGGGAATTGAGATGATGTAACAAAAGTAAAATAGACAATGACACCAAGACTAGCTATCCTATTTTGGTGTATGCCAAAGGCTATTCCTACAATATAAAGCACCATTTTAATGTTCACACAAATTAAAATTTATTCTTAGCTAATGGTAGCCATTGTAAGGAGTGTTTTGTAAGTGACAAATTATCAACAAAGAGAACTTGTTTCTAAGAAAGTTGTTGCTTTAGTTCTTTAAGTTATGAGGTTAATCCTTGTGTTCGAGAATTGTAACCTATTTTACAAATAGTTTTATAAAATAATTAAGTTGTACCTAAGATGGCTGCACCATCTGAAGTTTCAATAAGTCCATTAACCAAAAACCTATTATTACTAGAAAAATACAATTGACCACAAAACCACCATTAGTGAAAAATACCATGGTGGAACCAGAGTCGTCTCGACCATAAGGCCACTAAAGCAATTGTTTGGGGCCCCCATTTTCTCTCAAAGAAGTGTGTGTGTGTATATATATATATATATATATATATATATATATTGTTAAAAAAGAATTCATGTATTGATAAATTTGAAAATATTTTTTTGTATAGAAAATATAATTGAGAAATTGAATATGTTTTAGTTGATTGTAGTGTCTTTTCTAGATTCTTATGTGGCTAGTTAATTGTAATATCCTTTCTAGTTTCGCATGTGGCTATCTATTTTGTTGTTTAGCCCATTTATATTTTGACGATTATCATGAACCAGCAGTATTGTGTTCTTATACTTACTTTTCTTTATTCTCCTTCACTATTTTTTATTCTTTCATTATTGAATATTCTTAAGTCTCTCAAACGTTCAAACATTCTACATTATGTGACATCTATTGTTGTGTGTTTATAAAAACATCAAATTTGTTTTTGGTGTCTTATTAAAATTTCAAGCACTAAAACTAATCAACACTATTTTAATATTATTTATTAACTTATCAAATTCATCGCTACACTATTTTAATATCATCATATTTTTAAAATTTTGAGCCATGTTTTATTATTCCAACTTTATATTATATAATTTTCATTGAAAATTTTCTTTCTTGCTTCATAATGTCTACATATATCTTGTCTCTTCAGACCTCATTTGTAGGATTACACTAGTATATACAGGATTTCCTAGTTGGGTTTGTCTTTTTCGTTTGGTTGGTCACGATGAGTTGATCCTTTTGAATTGGGTCAAAATCGTATGTGGGCCAATAACAAAGTATTAAAATTTTATGAAATGTCATATAATTGCGGTGTTAATGGACATACAAATTTAAGATTAACATAGCATTAGGAATATTTTTTTTTTATCTATTTTTGAATTATTTCTAATACTTTAAGGACATTTTGACCCTTTTTTCATTTACCAAATCAAATCAAACATAAACTTATTTAATTGGTTAGATTTGATTTTTTTTATTTGGATCAATTTTTAACGAAACCCTGAACAACACATAAACGTATCATACTATATATATATATATATTCTAGATTCGATACCTACTAATGAGTTCTGCATACTACAAGTTAGGCACTCAATATTTTTGGTCAGAAATGGGCAGTAAATATATATATCAATGGAAAAATTATGTGTGTGGGACCCAAGACCCTTATACATCAAAATGAGCTGTAGCAGTGCATGCATATTGAGGAAAGATGTGTTAGTGCAATTGTGGTCCATGCAGGAACAAGAGGCTAAATGCCATTGTGGTCCATGAATAGAAAGTCGTACTTTTGTGGGTAGAAGAGAACAAATATCCCTTCCCTACCAATCTGCATAATGTGATGCAATTTAAATGCAACACTAGTACCAGGAAGGCATTCAGGCCACCATATGGGAAATCTGTGTAGAGAGTCATATTAATAGAAAATCAAATTACAAATGGTGTGATACATATAATGAGGTTATTTCTAATTAACTATGTTAGACTACCATGTGAAATAGAGGGGATTCAATATGACTTAATATTTTGTTTGGTTACTTTTCAGCTATCGCTATAAGTTATCGGAAAGTGTGTATATATATATATATGGGGCAGAAAGAAGTTGTTCTTAATTACTATATCGTATTGTAGATGTCCATTACACAGTTTTCTGGATAAGACTGAAATTAGACAACTGGTAAGTAGCTTCCTGAAAAGCCCTGCAATAGCTTCCTTTGACAATCAAGCAGACAACTTCAAGTAGCTCATGTGCCATGGATTTATGGCATTTTTGATGCTTAATACTTAGGATTTGATGTGTGTTGTAGTTATTTGGCAGGAAAAACAGGATTTGGTGATTATTGTTGAAAAACTAATGGAACAAACAAATATTGGCCATCTATGAGTCAGTCTACGAATCGTGGTTTGATCCACGAGCCGTAGATGGCAATCATAGTTGATGTTCAGAAACTTTGAAAAAGCCCTGAAGTTAAGGAGTTAGCAGTACGACCCATTAACACTTCTATGATACGTAGAATTAGTTTGTGGTTCAAATTCAGAGAAGGGTCATAAAAACCTGATTTTTCCAAGGAAGGTGTATGAACCGTAATAATTTCCACAAACTGTAGTTTGTGCCCGTGGAAAAATTCATGAGACTATGCAATGTTTTCCATCTATGAAAGGAGTCTACGAGCCGTAACAAGGACTACGATCCGTGAATTGGTTCATACAAGCTGTCGAAGTCTCTAGTTTGTTTTAGATAGGTTTTTGATGTCTATAAATATTTTTTTCTAGGTTTTATTTTACGTTTTTATGTTCGTTTTAGTTATGGAAACCCAAGAAAATAATTACTTTGAGCTAGTTATTAAATTTTGAAGAGATTCTACACTTTAATTCTTGACTTATACTTTGAAGTTTAATTCAAAATTTGGAATTTTGAATATTCATATTGAAGTTTAATTATCATTGATTTAGATCATACAAGTATGAGTAGCTAAACACACAACTAGAACTGTGGGAACCAGGAAGAAATAATGAAGTAAACCTAATATCTAGTATTCCTTGAATGTGCATACATGTATTGTTTTCCCCTTCATTTTGCTTATTTTTAATGGTGGTCAGTGTTAGAACATGTCTTATTCTTACTTGCCGGTTCAAGGGAGTAACAGATGGGAAAATAGATTATTCAACAGAGATTCAAGGCTACTAACCATCATCTATAAGCTTGATCTTGTCTGGGTATAACTTATTTGAGATCAATGGTAAGAGTTAGTAAAGTAAAGTACACTTGTGGAAGGACCAAGTTACATGGTAATATTCACCTTTTTAGGGGACCAATCATTTAGGTGAACTTACCTTACCAATCTTGCATGCAACATCAAAGGTTACTAATATCCGTTTTTACTAAGTTATGACTTCACCGGGATCACAAAACCCTACTTTCAACTCTTATTAATTAATAACTCATTTGATTGATATTTGTTTACTTGTTTTTTTTACAAAAATTAATGACATTGCTTGTTAACCCCCTCCCCCCTCCCCCGCCCTCTTCAGAGATAATTCGATTAATAACATAAATAATCACACTTGAACTGAATCTTGATCATATTTCCTGTGGAATTGATCCTGATCTTTTTTAGGTTCTGTATTTAAATACCGACCACTTTATACTTCTATTTGGTGGTGTAATATGGGCACATCAAAATTTTGCAACGTTTTTAGGGAATACGACTTTTGAATTAGATTAATTGTGTCATTTAATTTGACTATTAGTCATTTTTACACTATTTAGTTTTTTCTGTTATTTTTGTTTTAGTATGCTGATCACTGTGTATGAAAAATACACAGAGTTAAGGCAAACCCTTGATTCCATTTGATCCTAAAATTCTAAGAACTCTAAGAACAATTGCCAACAACAGTTGTCATGAAACAATGAAAGAAGCCATTGAGAAATAAGGGTTGAGAAGGAAGAACTGACATATCAATAAGAGACAACTCAGATGACTGAACAAGAGTGTCGAGCTGTAACTGTTGCTGCAGCCCAAACTAGGAGAGATTAAATAGCTCGCAAAAATACTCTAAATAATCTGCCTTTGAGGAGAGCACAATAGTGACCTAGACATATGCCCCAGTTAGGTATTTGGTATGAGTATGATGTTCATCAAGTTGATGTTGGGGTACTGATACTATTGCGTTGCCTCCATTCCCTACTGTAACGAAGTTTGATATCACTAGCAACATGATTCATTTGTCGAACATGAGAGGATTATTCACAGGCAAAGTGAATGATGATGCCCATATGCACCTGAGGAATTTTGTGAGTGATCGTAAAAGTAATGACAACTAAATTGAAGTGAGCTCAGATGCCATCACACTGCGATTATTTCCATTGTCCTTGAGGAGAAGAAAATTTGGTTGGCTAAAATGTTGAATAGTTTAATTACTACATGAAGAGAACTACGAGAATCGTTCCTAGAGAAATTATTTCCACCATTAAAGAAGTTGTTGCTGAAATATGAAATGTGTAACTTGACGTAGGTACTCAGAGATGCTTTATATCAGACATGTGAGCGGTTAACAAAGAATCTAAAAAAGTGCCAAATCACAGGGTACCCGACTATTCGCTCCTAGAAATCTTCTACAAAACATCCGATTCTAATACTAAGGTAGTGGAAGACACTATCACGAGAGAAGTATTCTAGAAAAACACTTTTGATGAAGTAGGTGAGACACTCAACGGAGTTACGAAAACAAATAGAGCTTGACACACAAGGAAACAGAGACTTCTAAGGGTACTTTTGTTGTAGGTTTATTCTAGGATATATTGAGAATAAATTATGAGCTGAGTCAGGAGGTAGCCCAGATGAGAACTAAATTTAGCATTGTTGTGAGATATATTATTGGTAGTGGAGGGGAGAAACCTAATGAAGTAGGCTGACATGAGAAATGATGAGTGGTAGATTTAAACTCATTTAAGGTCTATTTAGGTCATAAATTAGAGTCCTCAATGTCTAATTATGTCATATACGAATGATATTTGGATGATTTACAACTATGAAGGCTAAGGGACAAGGAAAAGATGAATATTTTTAAGAAAGCCCAAAACATTGAAAATAGTAGAATGTCGAAACCTGACGTTCACCTAATTGAAAGGGAGAATCACCCAAACGCTTGAACCTCGCTAGAATGGATAGTGTTTGGAGCTCAAGCGTTACAACCAGTGGGATAAGTAAAGTCGTATCAGCGATTCACCAAATTGCTAAAGGTGAACCCAGTGGTATCGTCGAAAGTGACAGACTGAAGAGCAAAACCGAAGGCTATCTTAAGCACACTAGGTGACACTCGACAATTCACCGATCATGAAGGGTGTGTTCTATCGATTTCTCCCATTCGAGTTCAAACAACTAAAGCCTAAAGCTAGTCAAAGGCAAACTGAATGATACAAATGGCATTTCTCTGAGTGAGTTTGGTGAGCCCAACTAATGTCGCCGAATGGGATGCGGATCTTTTTGGAAAGTATAAAATAGTTTGGAAAAGACAAAAATGTATCTATCCTATATTTAAACAATTTTTACTCTTGAAACTCTTAGGGAGAGAAAAATATTGAGCATTTCTCTTATTTTGGGGTTTTAATTAATGCTCTTGTAATTGACTATTGGAGAGTGAAATTAAATTGGGTGTTGTATATATTTTTTTAATCTCATCACATCCATGACTGCTATCATAATAGGCATAATTTTTACACTTTTTGTGATGGGGTTGAATGTTGATTTCTTGTATTGCTTTATTTTATTGCCTCCCACCATAAGTTTGAGTTGTTAGAATGTGATTAATTTAGGGGTTAAGGTGGCCAACTTAATCCTATCTCAGATCTCAAATAGGTGCGTGAAAGAGACCAATAAGACTGGATAATTAGCTCAATTTTTGCAATCTAGTTGAATCTAGTTGTAAAAGCAAGGTAGTTGGTTGAATTGTAAATTACATAAATGAGACGGAAAGGAGATTTTATGAACTAATGTTATGAGATCCAAAGAAGATTATCATTATTGAAGATGACCACACTTATCCATGGTCGTTTAGCTTTATTGAGTGATACAATATTACCCCTATGTGACAACGATTTCCAATCTCCTCACCCCTAGAATCGATATAATTGCTTAAACTCTATTTAGTTTAGTTTGTTGCTCATACTTGATCTTGAAATTACTTTTTTTTTTTGGAATAATCCACCCATTTGCCTCATCTAATATAATTGATTGGTCACACCTAATTCACTTCTTGAATTTGTACCTTTACACTACTTGTGGGATTCAACCCCGACTCTTAGATGTAATTGTGTACTGATTTGCTTGTAGTTGAACAAACATACACTTGGTTTTGTTTTTGAAAAATATTGGATCAGTTCAATTACCACCTGTTCAAAAGAATATTACCTTCATCATTACCGAACCAATGTTGCAGCTGATCAAAATAAGAGGATTATTCGGTGTTTTGGCAATGAAGATCCCAACAATCACCTCTGTAATTTTGTGAATATGTGTTGACCTTTTGCGGTTGAAGGGATTTCACAAGAATCGATGTGGTTGAGGTTGTTACCCTTTTCCTTGATGGGGTAGGCTACTAGATGGTTGATTGAGTTGCTGCCAAATGTTATCTCCTCGTGGAAGAGTTGACTAAAGTATTCCTTGAGAGATCCTTTCCCCCTTTCTAAAGTGATAAAATTGAGGAATAGTATTCAAAATTTCTAAAAAGAGTGAATGGAGAACCAGTACATGAAGCATGACTACGTTTTGAAAGGGTGTTGCTACAATTCCCAAATGATGGTTTTCTAGACAAGCTATTGTTACAATATTTCTACCGGAGTCCTGATGGGATAAATAAAGGGATGGTTGGCCATATTATTCATGGTGGTATTGATACGCTCAAATTACACCTCCCTAAAGAAGTTTAAGTGATCGTTGTCAAAATAAAGAACTCAACTTGTAGGTTGAGGTCGAACGCACGAGGAATATGGTTCAGACTTAAACTTAACTCACTATTATATCCATTTAGTCAAACTATTTTCGAGACAAGTAAATAAAGGGTGGGCCGGGGGGGGGGGGTTGTAAGTAAGTAACAGATTGTTGATTTAGTAACAAGTAAGCAAGATTCAACTTTGAGATATCAATATGAGAAAGAAACTAGGGTATGTGTGTTCCCCACAAGCTCTTAACGAAGTAATCCTAATAATAGTATTATTTTTCTAGTGTTTAACATGCAAAGTTGGTAAATTAGGTATCCCTAAGTGATTGGTCCTCCAAATAGGGAATTTCACTACACACCTTGGTCCGGCTATGAGTGTATACTTTACTAACCCTTACCTTTACCCAAGATTAGACATTACATCAATGTATGACTTAGTTTTCACCCTCGCTCCAATTAACATTAAACTATTAGATAGCATCCACTAAATCTATGTTGTTAATTCTTTTCTCATTAACTAGCTCCTTGGTCCGGCAAATAGCAATGAGGCGAGTTCTAACGTTGCACACCGTTAAAAAGACTTCTAATTGAAAGAATTAACAATACATGCATAAATACTATTCAATAATTACTTAATTATTATTCATACTTTGTTAATTGCTCTTGGTTCCCACAACCCTAGTTGTGGATTTAGCTACTCATGCTTGAAAGAACATAATTCATAATTTGGTAAAAAGAATTCATGAACTTACAAGAAGAATTGATGAAACCCGAAATCTTCAATTAAATTCAAAGAGAAAATTGTATAAAATGAATTCCAGAAATCAAATTGCTAAGCGTTTGCAAATTAATTCCAAAACATCAAAAACTAAGAGTTTACAATATTGCCAAACCCCCAGAAATGAGGTTTATAACTCCTATTTATAGAAAACAAATCCTAAATAAAACAGGAAACAAAATAAGGAAATAAATTGGTAGGACATGGCTTTTGTTGATGGCACGTTCTATGGACCATGGGTCGACCTATGGTCCATGGGTCGACCTATGGTCCATAGGTCACCCTCCGTGGTTCAACACATAGAAACTTTCATCAGGTACTAGAACCTTCAACTCTTAGATTGTCAATGACGGACTTGTATGATGAACCGTGGGTAGACCTATGGTCCGTCGTCTCGCTCCGTGGTTCCACACTTGTCAGACTTTCCTGATGTTCCACCTACGATGCACCACCTACGGTTCGTGGACTGGACTACTGTCCATCCTGGTACTCCATGGTTTGAGTTACTGAAACTCATCTCCTAGGCCAAGACCTATGACTGCCCATCCACGGTCCGTCGATGGCACTGTTGGTGGCTACTTTAGCACTTTTCAGCTCGCATCTTCATCAACCGCATCCAAGCCTATTTCCTAAAAAAATTATACACAAAACATTATTTCTAAGAACAAAATGGCCTAAGACACACACAAACTCTAAGTGAAACGTATCAAAAATACTGTAAACTCACGGTATATCAACACCCTCAACTTAAACTTTTTGTTTATCCTCAAGTGACACACTAAACTCTAAACGACTCTTATGTAGAAGTAGACATACAAACTCAAGTAATCACCTAGATTTTTCAATCAGTTCCATCACATTAGTGCAAATCTTTTCATCTAGACTCAACAAGCTAACTCATACAGATCAAAACATGATATAGATCGACCAGCATACATCACAACACACACCTTTCACAATCACCTAAGTATCAATCCTCTAACAATGTAACTAGTGCCCTCATTTCAAAAGAAATCCTTTTTCACACACAATAGATATGAATTTCAAGTTTTAGGATTCATTCAACACTCACACTCAAAAGTGACTTCAAGTACAGTTTGTGCACAATACCATATTCTTGCCCTTATTTTCAGTGCTTAGACTCTCCAAACTAGTCGCTAGGTTCACTATATGACTTTTTGAGCTTGTAAGGTAGGCTCCGGGTTAGGTAGGGTACATTTGGGTACTTTTTAGTGACTTTCTACTCTTTTTGACATTACGCTAGCTTTTTACCTGTTTTCTCAACCAATTCTTGACATCTTTAACTTTTCTCCTCTTTCCCTTCACTCTCTTTCGCACAAATGCGACT
Organism: Solanum commersonii; assembly: GCA_029007595.1. Taxonomy (NCBI): domain Eukaryota; kingdom Viridiplantae; phylum Streptophyta; class Magnoliopsida; order Solanales; family Solanaceae; genus Solanum; species Solanum commersonii. Next base: position 4,601,334 of record JAJTWQ010000002.1, on the reverse strand, counting down.
TTTGACTTTGTTGCTCTTATTTTTCACTTTCTTCTTTTTCTTTCACTTATTTTTCTTGGTTTCTTTCAACACTTTTGTCATTCATCTTTTTGATTCTTTTGAACAAAGTCACATCTTATTCTATTTATTATTTTTCTCTTTCTTTCTTTCTTTTACACAAACTCTTTTCATACCCATTTCTTTCGGTTTCCTCTTTCATAGCCACCCTCAACTTATGTATTTGCATGAGTTTAGGTGCACAATATACGATATCGGACCAGGGCAAGATCAAGGTAACTTTTTGAATTAGCCACCCTCAACTTAGGCTTTTGGCCTAAATCAAGGTGCACATGTCCAAGAAGGGACCGAAGCCAAGACAATTATTTTAGGGAAGGTGAGTTAGGTGTATTGAAAGAAGTGGCCTATATTAGGCTCAAACATTTGGATCAAAGGGAACATTTATTTCTTTTGGTTGAATAATTTAGGCTTGAGTGGACTTATTTGAACAAGGGCAAGGGCCTATGATCATTTCCTAACTTCTAGCCTAGATTATCTTAGTAGGACCAACTGGGCAAGTTCTATATTGACACATACTGTATGAATATTCAAACTTTTCTCACACACACTTGGCATATTGTTTCATTATCAGATTTTTTTGATTACCCAATTCAAGCTTTAGCTTAAGTCATGAGGTCAAATTGGCTCATTAACATGTCATATTAAGATCCACCACATTCAACTCATCAAGCCTAAAGATCTAGCATATTTCAAAACTTTTGGACGACTATCAATTTCATGCTCTTTATGCCATCATACTTTTATTCTTCTACTTACTCCTACACATACATTCCTAAACATGCCGGTTCAACATAAAAGTAAATAGTCCTTTGGGGGAAAAGAACACATGCAAGAAAACCCCAAAGGAGGATTATGAGTTGGGTTACTCAGACTTCACCCTATCACTAACAATCCATTTACCCCACCCCCAATAAAATAAGGTGAAATTTCCCTCAATGAACAAAAATCAAAAGTATAGCATAGGGTGAAGCATACCACTTATGGAATGGAAATGCACCGAAGACCTTTCAAGAAGCGGGTGGGTCGATTTCTCGAAGCCTATTGGATCAACACTAGGGACGCCATTAGTAGCGCCCTTACCAACCATGGGAGCACCATCAGTACTGCTCATAATTCCAGATGGTCAAACATCTACCTCACAGGCCCACTACTGTCTCCTCTTCTCATCAAGTATAGATTGTCTCTGAGCCTCCTCATACTGCTAGCGCTCCTTCTTCCTCAATCTTTGAGCGTCCTTAGTATCGAAAGTGTGGTTGGAGTAGTGGCGCTTCCCAATAGCACATGAAGAATCTTGTGGTGGCATAGTATCGTCGAATAGAGTAGTCATCACCACCTCATCCTTTGATACCATAGAGGCAGACTCTGGTACCTCCTCAGCAAGGCCTAGTAGGGCAGAAATATTAGCACGAAGGCTAGCCAACTCCGTTTGGAACACGGTCACAACTATGGTCGGGGTTGGCCTCTCCAAGACTCTCAAATCAAAAGCATCCAGGCGCTTATGAACGACCTGAGCCTTCTGATCCATCATTTTCTCCATCGTGGCCTCAGACTCTGCAATAGAACGATGCATCCATAGCTTCATATGTTGAAGCAAAGTGGACATTTGTGTATTCAGCTTCTGGATTCAGGTTAGAGGAACGACAGTGGACCCTGAAGAGGGAGTGCCTCAGGAGGAGCTCGGGGTCTGACTAGGGGACGAAGAAGGTGGAGCCTGGGCATCCCCTGTAGGGGCTAGAATGGTAGTGTTATCAGCCTACATCTACTCAACATTTGCAGCAAGATCATCACCCAAAGACGATACCTAAACTTGTGGCTCTATCCGAGGTGGAGCAAGGTTGTTATCATCTTGAATGAGGTCGATGTCCAGATTCTTGGTCGCATCAAGCAACCGATCACAATGCCAAATAGGAATAGAAGCATCCTTGCAGAGTTGGAAAATCAGACACAAGAAAGGCAGGGTGGTGGTGGCCTTGAAGGCCCTCTCGTGGATCTCTGCGATCAGAATGTGGGGAACATCAATCTCCAAATCCGCCATAATGGCTACCAGTATCACGTCCCGGTCACATGTAACCACATTGTCCGGCTAAGTTGGGGATAGTCCATTCTGAACCAACAACTAGAAGAACTTCACAACAAAGCTCAATGTATCCTTCCTAATACCCAAGATAGAAGTCCTAACCCACTAAGTGAGCTCCCTCTCCGCAGCAATATGATGTACCAGCCACCTAAAAAATATCTCCCTCCTCTCAGCATCTCTCTGAAAAGACCCGCTATGGAAAATGCCCATCTTGTAGTCATATTCTGTTGTATTAATTAGTAGAGTGTGGGATGAGAAATATATAATCCTGTGAATGATGGCCTCTGAAATGTCGACTGGGAACCTCCGCACCAAAGTGGACTGAAATGGAGGCTAAGCTGCGGGCTCGACCCGTTTACAAATTGAATTCTAGACGGTGACAGCATAGGAGGAATAAAACTCTCTGGTCATTTCCTTACTGTAGGTCCTGAGGCTCCGTTCTATCCACTCAAATCTTTGTCTCCTGAAGAGCTCCTGAATAGTTGGTGCAACATAAAGGCTGCCTATAAGGACCTTGCACCCCTCAGTAACAGTCTGATTCATCCTCCAGTGATCGTTCAACATAGTCTTGTTCTGATACAACTGAAACTGGCCTGCAACGCACCATCTGTTTGGCTCATCGATATTAGGGGTAGGCTTAGTGGAGACCAAGATGTCACCTGAGCTATTGGCATCAGAGGAAGAATCAATGTTGCCACTAGTACTAAAGCCGGACTGCTACTCTGAGTCAGCCTGTGCTCCGATCTGTATGGCCCCCTTCTCAAACTAGGGGGCAGTGACCTCATCAAAGCTAACCTACTAGGCTCTGTTCCTAGTAGTGTGGGGTGCAGAAGGGGAGACCCTGGTGGCCGGTGGGATGTACTTAGTATCACTGTCCGCCTCTATCATGCGTCGGGAAGGGGTGACTAACTTAGACTTGCCCCCTCGTGTGTAGGTAACAACTTGCTTTGGAGCCATGGTACCTTACAAGTGATCGAAGTTAGGGAGCGTGTAAGTACAATGAAAATCTTCAAACCTTTGCTAGCCTTCGACACCAAACTCGGACTTTGGAATCGTTGGGGAAGAAAATGGGAGTGGTAGAATGATTTGGGAGAGAAGAGGGGAGATATAGGATTTGGATCAGTTATGGGAGTTATTTTGGGGAATTGATTTATGAATATGGGTATTTGGAGGGTTGAAAAATGGTTGGGAGGGAATTTTGGAAGTGGGGGATAGTTTTAAAATGAAAGGTTTTATAAAAGAAGGGTCCGGGTCAGGTCAGGAAGAACCCTAGGTTGGACCCATGAGACCCCGTCAATGGTCTATGGGTCGATCTACTGACCGTAGGTCTGGTTCGTAGGTCAGTCTAACACCTAGAAAATTAGAAAGCTTACATAGGATCTACGAACGCCATCCACGGTCCGTGTATTGACCAACGAACCATCGATGGGGTCCGTAGACAACAACACAACTATTTTTTGCAAATTTTGCCTTTTCGTCCCTGCATACATAGCAACCATTAGGTCTTTCTTTTTATATTTTCTGGACACTTTTTAGACACAGACCCTATTTTATATCTAGCCTACACTAAAACATAAAAATAAACACCAATCTAAAGAGCTACAAAAATAAAAAAGAAAGAAGAGAACTCTTAAATCAAAAAGAAAATCCTATAGTTGGCTAGATTGTACATCTTGGGTTGCCTCCCAAGCAGCGCTTGATTTAACATCGCATCAAGACACAGACACCTTGATTACTCAGACTTGATCAAGGGACAAGCCTCTACACTACATTGACACTCTCAGAATCTCCCACGTAGCTTTTTATCCTCCGTTGGTCGGTCTTGAACCTTGTCTCCTTCCCTTTCTCGAGATCAACCGCTCCATGTTTGGAAACTTGGGTCACTCTGAATGGTCTGCTCCACTTGGACTTGAATCTGCCCGAAAACTAGTGTAACCTTGAGCTAAATATCAATACCAAATCACTGGAAGTAAATTTGCGCTTTTCAGTCTTTTGATCATGGTGCTTTTTCTCCTTGCATAAGGCTGCACCTGACTTCTCCTTACTAGACGCTCCCGAATCTTTTCCCAGAATGTGACTCACCACAAATACCGATTTAAGATCACTTTCCTGCTTCATAGACTTACAGATGTTAAAAGTTACCTCCTCCTTATTCATTCGAAACTTCATCTGCCCTCTCTCCATATCGACTAAGGCATGCCCGGTAGCAAGGAATGGTCTCCCTAAGATGATGGGAACCTCAAAGTCAACCTCACAATCAAGTAGCACAAAATCCACCGAAAAAATGAACAACCCCATTTTCAGAAGGACATCATGCACTCCAATGGGCCTCTTCACAATTCTATTAGCCATAAGTAAATGCATGGAAGTCGGATATGGCGCTCCTAAACCCAACTTCTTATAAATCGACAATGGCATCAAAGTGATGTTGGCACCCAAATCACACAAAGTTTTGGGAAAGTGCATCTTACCGATGGTGCAAGGAATAGTGAAAACTTCGGGATCCTCTTTCTTTTGTACCAGTGACCTCATAGAAATGGCACTACAATGCTACAACCTCTCATCATTCTCAAATTTGACAACCCTCTTTTTAGTCACCAAATCCTTCATGAACTTTTCATACCCAGGCATTTGCTCTAAAACTTCTATCAACGAGACAGTGACGGAAAGCTGTTTCAACATAGTTATGAACCTGCGGTATTTTCCTTCTTCAGACTTTTGCACTAATCTCTGTGGGAAGGGAGACAGAGTTCTAGGCATGGGAACAACTTTCCGAGTCAACTCAACCTCCTTTTCTGTATCAGTTTTTGTCTCTCCAATAACCTCAATCTCATCTGCATCTTTTTCTACCACTCTTTCAACCTTAAATGGAATGGGGGGATAAATAGTTTGTGTTCCTTTGCGAGTCGTGATTACCATACAATACCCATACTTTTTCATATTTTGGATGGTGTTTCTAGGAACTGTGCCTAGCGTAGATTCACTGTGGTGGACAACTGACTAAACTCTTGCTCAAGTTGCTTGATCGACACTGCATGAGCATCAACTTTCTAACCAATCCCGGACAGCTCAATACGCATCTCTTTCACATTTTCATCAGTTGCATCAAACCTCTTCATCATCTTCTGCATCATATCCTCAATGCGATTCATACTACTACCAACTTATCTATTACCAGATTCTCTACCAGGTGGGACATATGGCCCGACTCGATCATTTCTATTGCCATAGTTGTTTCGATTGTAGTTGTTATCACGATTGTAGTTACCATCCCGGACATAGTTTCTCTCGTAGTTGTAATTGCCATAGTTTCGACCTTGGCGCCAATTATCTGAATTGGAACCTTGGGCATTGGTTTGGAAACTCCCCGTCTAATTAGTAATCAAACATGCATCCACCTCATAGTAACATTCATCAACTAGTGGTGCTGTAGTTCTAGTTAAGTAGTTTACCACATTCACCTTTTCTTAACTTCCACTCACATGTTTTAGTACCAAACCCAATTTTGTCCTTGATTGAGCCATCTCTTCACGAATATCATCATTGGCTTGACTAGGTCCAGTTTGGACTGCAAATGTATTTTTACCAGTATTCACCTTTCTAGTTCTCAATGCCTTATTACTTCGAGAAATCTTCTCCAGTTTTTCAGAGATCTCCTCAAAAGTGTACTCACAATATGATCCTTCATCAATCAATAGTATCTAGCACAACTTTCCCATTGTCTCCTATCCTCTGTAGAAGTACTCCTTTAGTGACTCATCATCTATGTGGTGATTAGGAACACTTCTTATGAATGCAGTGAACCTATCCCATGAACTGCTCACAGACTCTCCAGGTAGTGCTACAAAGTTATTCAGTTTATCTTTGTGATTTAGCTTCTTAGACACCAGAAAATACTTCGCCATGAACACCCTATGCAATTGGTCCCATGTATGAATCAAATTATATGGAAACTCAGAAAACCACACCGCAGCATCACCGGTCAATGATAAAAGGAAGACTCTCAAACCTATGACATCCATGTCCAACTCTAGTCACCCTACAAAACTCTTAGAAACACTTCTCAATTTAGCCATGTGACCATGCGGATCTTCTAAAGCTAAACTAGAAAAAAACCCTCTCATTGTAAGCATCTGCATAAGACTGCTGGTCACCATAAATGTATGCCCTGGAGGTAAAAGAGGAAGAACAATAGGCCCTTCAGATTAAATTGTATTATACTCAACTCGGTAGTTATCATGAAGCCTCGGTGCTAGCTGAATTTGCACCCTCTCTGCATCTTTGAGTAAATTACCACCATGTACCTGAGCGTTCACATTAACAACCCCAGGAGGCTGCAATTCAACTCCATCACCTAGACTCTCTCCTATTGGATTGTTTAGTACCCCTTGATTATTCATTTTTTGCAAAGTTTTACTCAACTCTGGATCGTATGGGGTCAATGGTTCGCCTTCACTCCGTGTACTTGACATACACTAGAGTAGAAACCTGTAGAAAACAAAAACAAAAACAAAATGTAAAAATCAGGAAATACTTGACTAAAGTTCAATAATGTAGTTAAACTTAATCTAAAAGACAAATTCCCCGGCAGTGGCGCCAAAATTTAATACGCTCAAATTACACCTCCCTAAAGAAGTATAAGCGATTGTTGTCAAATAAAGAACCCAACTTGTAGGTTGAGTTCGATCCCATGAGGAATATTGTTTAGACTTAAACTTAACTCACTATTTTATTTGTTTAGTCAAACTATTTCTGAGACAAGAAAATAAAGGGATGGGGGAGGGGGTTGTAAGTAAGTAACAGATTGCTGATTTAGTAACAAGTAAGCAAGATTCAACTTTGAGTTATCAATATGAGAAAGAAACTAGGGTATGTGTGTTCCCCATAATCTCTTAATGCAGTAATCCTAATAATAGTAATCCTTTCATAGTGTTTTACATGTGAAGTTGGTAAGTTAGGTATCCCTAAGTGATTGGTCCTGCAAATAGAGAATTACACTACGCACCTTGGTCCGGCTACGAGTGTATACTTTACTAAACCTTACCTTTACCCCAGATTAGAAATCACATCAATGTATGACTTAATTTTAACCCTCGCTCCAATTGACATTAGACTACTAGTATCATTCACTAAATCTCTGTTGTTGATTCTTTTCTCATTAACTACCTCATTGGTCTAGCAAGTAGCAACGAGGCGAGTTCTAATGTTGCGCACCGTTAAAATGTCTTCTAAATGAAAGAATTAATAGTACATGTATAAACACTATTCAAGAATTACTTAATTATTATTCATACTTTGTTAATTGATCATGGTTCCCACAACCCTAGTTGTGGATTTAACTACTCATGCTTGAAAGAACACAATTCATAATTGGGTAAAAAGAATTCATGAACTTACAAAAAGAATTGATGAGACCCGAAATATTAAATTGAAATTCAAAGAGAAAATTATATAAAATGAATTCCGAAAATCAAATTGCTAAGAGTTTGCAAATTAATTCCAAAACACCAAAAACTAAGAGTTTACAATATTGTCTAACCCCCAAAAATGAGGTTTATAACTCCTATTTATAGAAAACAAATCCGAAATAAAATAGGAAACAAAATAAAGAAATAAATTAGTAGGAAGTGGCTTCTGTTGACGGCACGACCTACGAACCGTGGGTTGACCTACGGTCCGTAGGTCACCCTCCGTGGTTCAACACTTAGAAACTCTAATTAAAAACTAGAACCTTCAACTCTTAGATTATCTATGAAGGACGTGCAGGACGGACCGTGGGTCAACCCATGGTCCGTCGTCTTGCTCCGTGCTTTCACACTTGTCAGACTTCCCTGATATTCTACCTACGATGCACCACCTACGGTCTGCGGACCGGACTACGGTCCGTCCTGGCACTCTGTGGTTTGAGTTACTGAAACTTATCTCCTAGGCCAAGACCTACTACAGTCCATCCACGGTCCATCGATGGCTACTTTAGCACTTTTTGGCTCGCATCTTCATCAACAACATCCAAGCCTATTTCCAACAAGAATTATACACAAAACATTATTTCTAATAACAAAATGGTCTAAGACACACATAAACTCTAAGTGAAACGCATCCAAACTACCATAAACTCATGGTATATTAGGTATCATTAGACAACCATTTGTATTGGCTTCAAGATTTCTTAATGAAATAACGAAAATCAATCAAGCTTGGTAAACTAATGAAGATCATGTGTCACTCCCATGGGAATACTTTAAGAGCAAGAGAAGATAAACTAGGAGCATGACAAAAGCATTAATAAATTGAAAGCTCAACTTGATATTTTGTTCAAGCATATCATCAGAACTAGAGAAAATTCAGTAAATGTCGTATCTCCGAATGTGTATGATTAAAAGTTTTACTCAAGGGGTGAAAAATTGGAGGGTTCTTGGTCAAGCCAAGGCTTGCCTTAAATCAATATTGGACCGAAAATGTTTAGGGAAGTTGGTATGGAAATGAATGTGAAGATTAAAGTATACATCACTTCATGACTTGCATGACCCGGTGGCACTCCGACTGATGACTTGTTAACAAAAATTCTTGATAAAGTAGAATGGTCCAATATAATTTTGCAAGAAATGAAAAGTGACATTTCAGCATTTTCCACTACCGTGATCTCACACTCATCATCCATTAAGTTACTCAAACAAAAGATGGGTTAGTTGGCTGCCCTTGGATATTCAAGTCCCAATGAAGATTTGGTTAGCCTATGTGAATGAAAATGTCATGCCCCAAAATAGGAAAGCGTAACTAGCACTCGATACCATATTCGGTTGAGTTAGCCACTGAAACATAATAGCTAACTAAAACTTAGGACCAAAAATACCAGGCAACACAACATCTGAAATATGAAGTCTGTACCATGAAGGTTATGACCTGAATGACAATGAACCATATAAACAACTGTAGACAAGCCAAAAATAAAGATGTACTAGCTAGACGATGACGCCGAAGACATACCTACTTGCACACACATATACATACATGTCAAGCCTATGGGTTGGAGACTGAAACTTACAAAAGAAAACCCAAAATAATGTGTCCACAATAGCCTCTACGAATGACATAAGGACTATCGGGACAAGGCTCCGACTATACCCAAACTGTACAACAAAAATAACCATCCTCTGATAGTCCAAGATAAGATGGAGCTTACCAACTCACAGTTGAAACTGAATCCTAGCGGGTGGGTCGATCAGAGTCTCTACCTAAACTTGCTCGCAAGAAACAAAAAAAATAACGTCCCTAAGAAATGGGACGTCAGTATGAATAAAAATGTATTGGTATGTCAGACGGAAAGTAGAATCATAAGTATATGCTGTAAAAGAGCAAAAGGGATACCACCTGAAATTGAAACTCAAATAATCTCCATGGCTGACATTTGACCTCTTACTATTTATATATGCATATTATGCTCGTATAGTCGCATGTCGTGAATATATATATATATATATATATATATATATATATATATATATATAGTTGCAAATATATGACATACCAAACCAAATGCAAGCAATGGTTTTGCTTCCCGAGAGCTAACCAGCATCGTATTCACCAACTTGTGGCTATCGCTGTCTAATACGTACAAATATAAACAATAGGCCCCATACCTCCCGTTTATAGCTCAGGAGTAGAATGTATAGCATGTCATGTCATGAATTCATAATGCCTATATGTTACCGTTTTCATGTTGCCAATATTTGCCCGTTTGTACTCTTGTTCTCATAACCCCGTAATCACTTTTGTTTGACATGTAAATGTTTTTTCCTAATAAGTTTGAAAACTTAACTCAACTTTTAGAAAGATAACATAACCTTGAAGATGTTAATAAAAAGTTTAAGGTGCTTTACTTATTTGCTAGATAATTTATAAAAGAAAGTATTTCAAAAATCAAGTGTTCTTATAGTTTAAACATTTAAGTTATGCTTGATAGTTTTGAAAATCGTATGCTACTTTAATGATTTTTCATAATAATCTTTAGCAGGCAAAAAGGGCTGGTTACAAATAATAAATGTATCCCATAATATAGTTAAGAAACACCATCCAAAGAAAAATACAAATTCATCACGTGGATGTATAAGCAAGGAAACTAATAAAATGACATGAAGATGTTGAATACCCTATTTATCCGAACGAGTGGAATATTAAAATAATAGAATCATGAAAATAATTCAGCTGAATCCTAATGCCTTTCACAGAAGGTCTTTCTATAAAGATTATAGAAAAATATCATATTTGACGTTTTAGGAATTTCCCAGTAGTCGTGCTAAAATAAAGGACAAAGCTTAGCCTTAACATACCTTTCAGATGAAGGCTCGAATGTCTGTAGTTTTTTTCATGAAAGTTGTTCCTTACGTCCTACGCTTCACAAAAAATATATATATACACACCTTATGCGCACCTATAAACAATTTATAATTGAGCTTACGTCGACAGATTTACCATATGGCTCCAACTTGACAAAATGTCCGTAGAACTTCGTAAAACAATCATAAAAGAATTCCGAAATGATTACCTTAGAAAACTAAGTGTAAACCTTGAAGAAACACCAATAACTACCACTTTATATCTTCAAAAACTATCTCCAAACGCAGCAAATATAAGGGGAAAACGATTGCCACGTGTAGAGATCACGTTTCTAGGCATAGGGGCAACCTTCAATGGTAGAAATTATTAAAACTAACCTTCATCATGAAAGAACTCTATTACAACCCTCTCTTCAACTTTCTTTCTAGTTAGGAAGTGAAATATATTTTTATGGGTTAAAAAGTCAAGTAGCCGACAAACCATAATTTTTACCCGACCCGGTTCACGACACGGTTTATGCCCAGGCAATCCGCAGTAAAACGCTCATAACATTTTAATCCAAGGCCTATTTGATATATGGTTTTGTGCATTGCAAACCAGACTCTTATACCTTTGATTTGATATGTCATAGGACTTGTAACTCTTTATATATATATTGGGAGAAAACATCCATGACATTTGACCCAAAGTTCATAAAATTTTATTAGAGAAATTTCAATACCTTTTGCCGACGTTAGTTTCGCTAATTCTCTTGACTTCAAAACTTAACATACGATTATTGTTCTATTATAATACCTCATAAATTTTAGAAACTCATAGGTTTATCCCTAAGGTATGGGTTAATTTAAACCTTTCAAATGGACGACATGCTACTCGAACCATTTATTTAATCCTGAACCTTTGTTTGAAGGATTCCTTTGACCTAAAACTTTAGTTTAGTTCCTTGATATTGCTAACCATTTGCAATCTTAATCTCCAATATACTTTACCAATTCATATACCTATCATATAACAACTTCATACTAAACCACATATATTATGCAAGAATAGAGACAAAAGTATGGGATCTCAAATTCTATCCCCCTTATGAACATTCACCCATGAATGGATCTAGACAATTCTTTGGTTGATTTTTTTTCCCATAACACTTTATTTGCGAGTCTATACTTATTACAGTCACAAACCTAAAGTTAAATTCTAAAAATTCCAACTACTAAGCTTCGTATAGCTATCTCGTAAAAAGACATATAAATTGCACTTTCAAGTTATTTAAAATCCAATTAAATTGCTGTGAAGAAATAATTGTCTATTATTAAAATGTGACTCACCTTAAGTCGTAAAGAACTAAGGGTACTCCTTCCTCATTTCCTCTTCCGCTTCCCAAGTCTTTTTTTCAACATTGTTATTTCTCCACAACACCTTCACAGAAGCTACATATTTAGTTCAAATCTTTCTTACTTGTCAATCTAAAATAGTTATTGGTACCTTTGCATACGAGAAATCTTCACAACACGAATATTTTGTCACTACCCAAGGTAGACCCTTGGTGTAACATGGCGTATAGGACCCCAAGAGGCCCTACACAAGCCACTTAGCATACATCATACAAGATAATAGAAATTCAAGAGAATTTAAAAGACAATTTCAAAACATAAGAGTTTTATAAAATGAAGCAGAAGTCTAACAATGTCTCAAAGCCATCTAGTACATAAGAATGATCGTGACATAGCCCGTACATCAAGTTCAAAAATGAAATTTAAAGACAATATTAAATAAAGGCTTGATCCTCCAAAGGTGAGGACACACCAATCTTCAACTTATACTATGAGATCCCTAGCCACGAAAATGTGAATCTAGAGTGTCGGACCCTACGTTTGGGGAAATGTAGGAAAAAGTATGTATTAGTACAAAATTATACCAAGTATGATAGCCATGCATAACAACAAATGATAAGAGGGTAAAATCATAAGTTCATAATCAAGGTCAATGAAAGTAAATCACCTTTGAACACATATTAGATACATTTTGAGTTGGCCTTAGTTCATCATAACTTGTGGGAAGTAGCCTTAACAAACATTTAAGATCATGTGAGCTATAAGGAATTTGGTGTCTCCCACACCAAAAAGGGTGTCCTACTTGCCACGGTAAGGACCATGAACTTCTAGCTTATGTGGATCCACTAGCTAATGTTTATCTAGACAACCTATGTTGGCACATAGTTTATGGGAAGTGGGTAATCGCCACGTGTCCATACGGTACTAACCTAAACTTTCATGGAATGTTCATTAATCTTATCTTATCTTAACATTCATGAGATATGGGTAATCACCTCTTGTCTTACATTATGAGGACATGGGTAATCGCCTCTTGTCATTTCATTAGAGGACATGGGCAATCACCTCTTGCTTCAACATTAAAATAGCTCCTTAACATTTGTTCATTTTAGGTGAGAAGACCTTCAACCTTAAGAACACTGATTATACGAGAAATTCCTTTCACAACAATCAACCACAACATTTATGCTTTACTGTCGAAGAAACTCATATAATTATTATATCAATTTCATAAGAACATGCATATTTGCATAATTCACCTTTCATAGTTGAAAATCTCACTTTCAATGGTCAAAATATAGAAAACATGGGTTAAGCATGGGTTCATGGTAATTCATATTAAGATTATGGAATTACCTTAATTCATGCATAATACTTCATAAATCAATCAATTAAGTCAATATAAAAAGGAACCCATAACATAGAAGAAAACCCTAACTTAAATTGGGAATTTCTAACTTCAAAATTGAGAGATTTAGAAACTCTATAGAGAAAAGGGCTCCATAGATGAAAACTATCATATCTCAATGCAAAAATCTTGACTTCAATGGTTGAATTGGAGACTTGAATTGAAACCTCAACCTTCTTCTTCAACTTCTAGAGAGAGAAATATTTGAGAGGATGACTTGTTCTTCTTTTGAGAATTTAAGAGAATGAATTGATTGGGAAGATTTTAAGGGTTAGAAACGTTTATATAGGGCTTCTAATAGAGGGTAAAATGACATAGTATTAGGCTATAATAATTAGGAAGAGACCTAAAAGTCCTTATAAAATAACTGTCGACCCCGGTCGACGGCCTGACCTACGGTCTGTTGGTCATACCACAGACTGAACTGGTTGGTCATCGATGGAGTTCAGAGACCGTGATTTTTGGGACCCCAATGATGGAACCCACCTACGGACCGTGGACCACAGTCGTAGGTCCCAAATATTGACATAAATTTTTTTTTAAGTTTGGAACACACCAACGAAACCTACATATGACTCATGCATAAGTCAACGGACTGTCCTGGTGAACCATCAGAAAAGTAAAGGATTTTGACAAATCTTAAAAATCTAGACTGGCTAACCACGAGCCAACATATGGTCTGTGTGTCAGTCCACGGGCCGTGGGTAGCTTTGTCGGAACTAGCACCTGATCCTAAAAAAGCTAAAATTTCTACCTTTTTGAATTCGACATGTTACATATTCTCAATGGGCATAATACATAAAAGATATCCAATGCACTTCCGTAACATAGATACATGAAATAAATAATTGATTAAGCTCGTATGCCACTATACCGATCTTTCGAATAATCTTATATGGTCTAACATACTAAGTATTGAGCTTCCCTTTCTTTCCTAATCGCATGACGCCCTTCATTAGAGATTCTTTCAAGAAAACCCAATCTTTTAGATCAAACTCTAAGTATTGTTGTCGAACACCTGAATAAGACTTCTACAAACTCTGTGTTGTATGCAGCCGATCTCTAATAAGCTTAACCTTTCCCATCGCTTGTTGGCCTAGATTGAGACCCAAAAACTCTGCTTCCCCGATCTTAAACCAATCGATCGGTGACCTACACTTCCGCCCATATAGTGATTTGTAAGGGGCCATCTGTATACTTGCTTGAAACCTGTTATTATAAGCGATGTTAATAAGAGGTAGATCTTCATCCCAACTTCCTTTAAAATCCAGCACACATGCACATAACATATCCTCAACAGTCAGAATAGTATGCTCTGCCTATCAATCAATTTATGGATGAAAAACTATCTAAGATTTACTTGAGTGCCTAGACCATTCTAAAATGATCTCCAAAAATATGTTGTAAACTGAGCTCATTGATTTGAGATAATAAATAATTGAACTTTGTGAAGGCAAAAAATCTCTTGAATATAAAACCTGGCATAATGTTTGGCTGAATATGTCGTCCTAACTGGCAAGAAATGAGCAGATTTCGTCAGCCTATCGATAATTACCCAAATGGAATCATACCTCCATGGAGTCCGAGGCAAATCACTTGTAAAGTCAATATTTATCATGTATAATGGAAGCTCAATATAGTGATTTAGGCCTCCAGGCCTCTGATGTTCTGCTTTAACTTGTTGACACTCGGGACATTCAGCTACTTTCTTCGCAATGTCATTTTCATTCCATTCCACCAATAAATTTGTCAAGGTCCCTATACATCTTTGTCACTCCAAGGTGAGCTGCATATCTAGAATAATTGACCTTTGAAAGAATCTTTTTACGAAACTCTCCAACCATCGGTACACATAAGCAACCATGGTATTTAAGGACTCCATCTTTAGTTTGCTCAAATAAAGGTTGCTATTACTGTGGAATTCTTTCTCTTAGTTTCCTAAGCTCAAGCTCTTCATGTTTCCGCTAGTTTAATTCAGTAACAAAGAAAGATTCTACCATATTATGAACGACTACACATCCACCCCCTGCATCTACCAAGCGCACCTGTAAATTAGCTAGTTGGTCAAGGTCTATGTATTTCAGCCTTATCAGTTTCAGTGTGACATAGACTACCCATGTACTTCTGTCTGAGTGCATCAACATCAACATTGGATTTGCCCGGATGATATAAAATGTCAACAATGTAGTCCTTTAACAATTCTAGCTATCTCCTTTGTCGTAGGTTCAAATCCCACTGCTTAAGTAAATACTAAAGGATCTGGTGGTCGGTGAAAATATCAATATGAACCCCGTATAGATAATGCCGCTAAATTTGTAGGACAAAGACAACTGCGGCCAACTCAAGATCGTGAATAGGATAATTCTGCTCATGTATCCACAACTGTCTAGAGGTGTATGCGATAACCTTACCATGTTGCATAAGAACACAACCTAGGACAATTCTGGAGGCATCACAATAAACAACATAACCCTCATTTCCATCTGGAAGAGTTAGGATAGGTGTAGTGGTAAGCCTTTTGTTTAGTTCCTTAAAGCTCTATTCGCATGCCCAGGTCCACTGGAACTTACCTGTCTTATGTGTCAATTTTGTCAGTTGTGCAGAGATAGAAGAGAGTTAAAATAGGTAAGGAAAGGCCCCATGAAATTAATCCCCCAAACATTAAATAGCTCGATCTCAAGAATTTGTGACAACAATTGCCCATGCTTCCTAGAGATACTCCCTTGCATTTGACGATGAACACAACACTATCAAAAGGTATGGGCATCTCTAAACATTGTGGGCCAATAGTAACCACATTGTAACACTTTAGAAGCTTTATGTATGCCTCCATGATGTCCCCCAGTCGGTGAAGCATGGTAGGCTTCATCTATCTCTTGCATCTCCACTTCAGGCACACAACGCCGGATAATACTGTCTGAGCATTCCTTAAAAAGGAAGGATTCATCCCATACACACCTCTTCACATCAAATAATAATTTCCTCTTCTGATGGCTACTCAAATCTTCCTATAACAGCCAATATATAATGAAGTACGCATAATCGCCATACCAACTATTGAGGTTTATGAGATCAACATGACCGATTCATTAGGGAAAGCATTGTCAATGTATCTTCCCTCATCCACTTTAGTAGCTACTTCAAGCCTTGATAGGTGGCGAAGTACTTGGTTTTCACACTCATTTTTATCTCTCACCTCAAAATCAAATTCTTGAAGAATAAACACCCACTGAATTAGTCTTGGTTTTGCTTCTTTCTTTAACCTCAAGTACCTTAAAGTGGCATGATCAGTATGCTCAACAACTTTGGCTCACCTACTGGGAAGGCAGTCTACCTTACAAGTTGGGCGAGCTCAAGTGAGCTAGCCAAAATTTCAAAGAACTCAAGCAAATTGGGCGGAGTCAACTCCAACTCGGTGATTCACCGAATTGGTTTTGACGGGCTAAGATAAGTCCGCCAAAAGTGAAAGTGAAAAGTTAAAAAGTACAGGTATGAAAGGCTATGCCCACTCCTGCTTGGCAATATGCCGAGTGGGTGTGAGCGAACTAAAACAAGACCACTGAATGGAACAGTATTCATGTCACATATTCAAGCAAGGAATACGATCAAGATCTTATTCGACGATTTGCCTAACTGCCTTGGCGAGCTAAGACAAGCTTACCAAACAAACAATGTTCACCACAGTGTCTATTTTTAGTGATTTTAGCCACAGTACACAACAATATCTAGTTCCTTTAAACTTTACAACCTATCCACATGTTTTCCTATCCACAGGTACTCAGACTTCCCCAGATATAAAAAAGTATTGCTCAAATTGATGATTAGCCCTTAAAAAAGTCGTCACTCCATATATCATTGGGAAAAATCATGCAATCGGAGCAACCCTTGGTTAATAAGACTTTACCCACATCAAATTAGACCAATATCCAATAAAAATTAGGATTTAATTTCAACAAACAACCAACACAATTAATTTTCGCAAGGCTAGGCACAAATTCAAACAACTAACTAATGAGCACAATTCAATATAATTAGTTAAGCAGTACCTATCTAACAACATACTTTAAATGACCTTTATCCCATATTGAAAAACACAATTTTAAGCTCAAACAACAAGATATAAATCAAACACCAACCTCAAGTATAAGCAAACACAAGCAAACGAGGGAGACCAGGGTTTGGGTCAACAAAACACGCAAGACAAAGCACTCCCAGTATTTGAAAAGTACACAAAAGAGGCAGTCTCACAAAACAATATGATAATGGAAGCTTAGGGAAGAAAAGGAGATCAATGATATCAAAGGGTTTCTTTTCGAAAAAGAAAAAACCATTTGCCTCTTATGTCAGGTGCATTCAATGGTCATGACTAATGTCTCTCAGTGAATTCGATGAATCTCCAAAGGGAGCGGAAGCTCGCCAAAGAGGCTTGAATGGATACCAAAGCTGGAGGTTGATTCGAGAACTCGATGGAGTCTGCATAATGTACTTTAGCGGATCGCAATTTGGAGCTCAGATAGCTTAAGTTCACAGTACACTTTTCACATTTTCCAGCTCAAAATGAGGGCAATAATAAACCCACCTAGTGCTTTCGGCCGATCGCCATTATAGTTTTAGCATCTCCTAACTTTTCTTCTTAACACTTTGACTTCCTTTCAACCTACACTTACAACACACATTATTGAAAGCAATAAAAAAAGATTAAAAACATGGGTTGCCTTCCATGAAGCACCATATTTAACGTCATGGCATGACATAGTTCTCGATTTCTCAATGTTCATTTCTAGATTTGGGACGGTGTCACTAGAAAATGTTCCTTTGTACCTCGAATTGAGATGGGTGGACATTGACACATTTTAGTTTCCAATTTTTTGATAAACACTGAATGAAAGGTCATTGTTTGAGAGAAGGTGGAGAAGTCATTTTTTCAATTATTTTAACACCTTGTCGGACCCTTCAACCTTGTTGAAAATCCTTGTAAGCATTTCGTCGGTTCGGTTTCTTTCTGGACCAACTGGGTCTTTTGGTCATGGATGATCATGGGGAGGAATATATCTCTCTTTTTCAGTCTCCCTATCTCTCTAATGTCTACCTCTTCAATCTTTCCAACCACTATCTTTTTCCTTGGTGTAACCTTTGTTCCCAGTTTGTCTTTTGTAGTTTGGGTGGGTACCCCCCATATGGTTCCCCAAATATTGTACTTGCTCATTGAATAAAGCGTCAAACTTGGCATGCTTTGGGCATTTCCCACTACTTGTTCCAACCACATTAACCAATTTCAATCCACCACCCATAACATGCTTGGACAACAAATCGATTTGCATCATCATTTTGGCCATGTTCTCATCTCACTCATTCTTTTTCTCAATTTGTTCCTTACTCATGCTCACTATTAAAGAAAACACTTGGTCCTCTCTAGTATTACATGCTCGGTTTACTTTGGTCATGTTATCAAGCAACAACGATGCTACCTCATATGGTTATCGCATCAGCCTACCTTGGGCAAGTCTATCAGTGACACCATTGTTGATTTAATCGAGGCTACAATAGAAGTATTGCAATAACAAATGGTCTAAAACACCATGTGTTGGACATTGCAAGAGTATTTTCTGAAACTGCAACCATGTCTCATGTAAAGGTTTACCTCTGATTCTTTTGAAATTTCGGAGTTGGTTCCTAAGTTTCACCATTTTCGAGGGGGAAAGAACCTCTTCTAGAAGTCTTCAATCAACTCATCCCAAGAAGTGATAGACTCTTGTGAGATATTTTTGAAAACAAAATATCCACACACATTCACAAAATTCTAAAGGTGTTTATGGGGGACTTCATGAGCTAAGCCCTCAAACATTTCTCTTACTTGGAGCAATTATTGCATTGTTCCGGTTACATGAAAAATTGTCCTCCCATCTATGGGAGGTAACCGGATGGCTCCCAAGGTTTGAATGACGTTCATCTGCGTGTTATTCAAATCACCCATATTGTCCTTTTGACCGTAGTGACTATCATTGTAACTACCTTGGTCACTCATGTTTTAGACCTACAAATTAGCAAACAATAACACCAAGAAACAATTTCACTACAACTAAATAAATTTACAAACTAATTTACAAAAAAGCATTCTCAGGCATGATTCTCCGATAGAGGTTCCATTTTTTATAACACTCAAACTACTCTCTAAAAAAGTCTAAAGAGTAAGCGATCGTCATTAATATACATGCCAAACTAAGAGTTGGGGTTGAATCCCCTAGAGAATGATATAACACATAGAATTTTATCAAGAAATTTGGAATGTTAATCCATTCATTTGAAGCAAAAAGAACATTTGGGTGGATGATTCCACTAAATTTAAGAAAATGGATTTGTTATAACTAGTCGCAAATAAACAAAGATTTTAAAATTTTAGATAAGTAACAAATAATCTAGGGATACGGGGATTGTAAATTGATATCACATAGGGGTAATTGTGTTGCTCTACAGTGATGACCATTCATGGATAGACTGGGTCATCTTCGATGACACTAATCTTCTTTCAATCTCATAGTATCAGTTCATATAATCTCATTTCGGTCTTATCTATGTGCATAACTAAATAACCCAATACATTAAACTATTCGCCCTTTCAATGCAGAAATAAGGCAAATAGATCTGAACCATAATCTCAATTTTCAAATAAATTACCGACATCAAACCTAAATTGGAAGTATCAAACTAATTACCCACTCAAATCAATCACTTTCAAGCATCGATCGGAGATTGGAAGTAGGAATTAAGTTACCAACCTTAACATATAAGTTAACCCCATGCTAATTAGCCCAAATCCATGTATGAATAGCAGCAAAACAAAGCATAACACAGTACCCACTACATTAAATCAACACCTAACCCTATAATTGCACCCCTAGACTTTGTAGTTTTAGCCACTCATTACAAAGTGTAAAGAAATTATATCATGCATGAAAGAATTCATGGGTAACTTGTAATAAAGAAATTACAAGCAATACCCAATTTGATTTCAACTTCAATAGCAAAGTTGAAAAACCCCAAAACTAGACAAGTGTTGTTCACAAAGTAAATTGTTTCTCTCTCTAAAAGATTCAAAACTCTATAATAATTTTTGGACCTCTTCTTTATCTCTCATTTGGGCTATTTATAGTTTTCCAAAAATTGTCCAAAACTCAATATGTGACCCATTCA
Organism: Solanum commersonii; assembly: GCA_029007595.1. NCBI lineage: Eukaryota > Viridiplantae > Streptophyta > Magnoliopsida > Solanales > Solanaceae > Solanum > Solanum commersonii. The sequence continues at coordinate 4,580,930 of JAJTWQ010000002.1, read as the reverse complement.
GTGACGTTAGTTAGGCTTATCAAGCACATTTGACGGATCACCAATTGCTCCTTAACTCGCCTTTCTCTTGCTTGAACTCATTGATTCTTCCTTTCACATTTGACAAATCACTGATTACTATCTTTGTTTGCCTTTTAAGCCTTTAATTTTTCTCTAAGTACTGTCAATTTTGGTGATGGTCACCTAGTTTTCCATTTGCATTTGTCGAGTCGTCATTACTCTTTGAGTTCGTCGACCTGACTCAATTAATTCAATTTTCGTGCACTATCAACTTGGGTGAGGTTTTACCTATACAGGGATCCGCCCTTCATGTTATGTGATCAATAATGTGGAGTGTACACTTGTTTTTATGTTGTTGGTCTTTCTTTCACACATTCATGCTTGACTTGTCCCTTAGCCTTCATAGTTGCAAATCATTAAAATATCATTAGAATAGGAAAAAAATAAGCATTGGAGATTTAAATTGTTGAATTAAATAGGCCTCAAATGACTGTAAATCTACCACTCATCTGCCTTCCACCATGGGTTTGAGTTGTTAGCATGTGATTAATTTAGGAGTTAAGGTGCCAACTTAATCTTATCTCATATCTAAAATTGATGCTTGTAAAATACCAAATAAGAGTAGGTAATTAGCTCTATGTTTGCAATGTAGCTTAATCTAGTTTTAAAAGCAAAGTAATGGGTTGAATTGTAAATCACATAAATGAGACCGAAAGGAAATTTTATAAACTAATGTTATGAGATCGAAAGAAGATTAGCATTATTGAATATGACCCAACTTATTCATGGTTGTGTAGATTTATTGAGCAATACAATTTTACCCTTATGTGAAATTGATTCGAAATCCCCACACCCCTAGAATCAATTTAAATTTCTTAAACTCTGTTTTGTTTAATTTGTTGCTCCTACTTGATCTTGAAATTTTTTAATTATTTTTTGTGGAATAATCCACCCATTTGACTCATCTAATACAATAGATTATCCACACTTTAATTCACTTCTTGATTCACATCATAACACTACTCCTTGTGGGATTCAACCCCAACTCTTAATTGGTAATTTTTATTGAAAATGATCTCTTACTTTTTGTATTTGTTTTGGAGAGTAGTTTTAGCGTTATCAACAGAGCACAAACACATAAGGACTACGTGTTTGCCTACTATGTTATTGATTGAATGATGAGTTTTCAGACCAATGCTAAATATATGATCAAGATACTTGGCGCCAAGGTAAATGAATAGGGATAATAACTTTAATCATGATAATAATTTCAAAAAGTATGGGTACAATAACCAAAACACGTAATAGAGATGGTGAGTGGATGCGGAGAGATAATTACAAGAATGAGAGAAGTGATGCGTACATTACAGCAAGAAATCATGAAAGAGGAGGGAGTTTCTCAAGGCTCGAAGACGTGATGGCCAAAGTGTGGAAAAGGGTTGAAACTTCTAATGAAAATATCAAGGAGATGCAAAGCGAAATACTGGGTATGAATCAGAAGATGGAGTTACATGCAACAACTATTAGACAGGCTGAGCAACAACTAGTCCATATATCCACAACCTTGAACAAAATCCAGAAGGGAACACTTTCAAGCAATAAAGTCCATAATTCAAAAAATGATGGAATTTACATGGCAATGACTACTCAAAGTGGTAAGTAGATTGTGGATCCGCCAATATAGATAGTGGTAGAAAAATCAAATAATCCTGAATCTATTAAGGAGGAACATGTGGGTGAACCTAAAGAGAAAATCAGGAATAAGAAGGAAGACAGTCAAATCATAATTCCCATGACACAACATTCTATACCATTTCTGTATAGATTTGCTAAGACGGTTGAGAAAGGAAAGTATCATAAGTTTATCTCACTAATGAAGCAACTCTTAGTAAACGCCCCTTTGGTTAATCACTTGAACAACTTGCTCAGTATGCCATTTTTACGAAGGATCTGGTGAATAAGAAAAGGGTTGTGAGTTGTGAATCCGATCATAAGTTGCATCATTAGATTGCCATAGCCACTCACTCTATTGTGCAGAAGAAAAACGATCATGGCTTGTTACAATTCCATACACCATTGGACTATTAAATTTTGCTAGATATCTATGTGACTTGGGTGCTAGCATAAATTTGATGCCACTATTAGTGCTCCATTAATTGGGCTTGGTAGCCCCCAAACTGACTACAATGCATCTACTTACGACAAATTGTATAGTGAAAAAGTTGGTAGGCGTTCTCCATGATGTCGTTATGAAAGTTAAGGCTTTTATATTCCCACAAGATTTTGTGATTCTTGAATGTGAGGTTGATTTTGAGGTCCCCATCATCCAAGGGTGACCATTCCTTGTGATTGAACGTGTGTAAGTTAATATGGAAAAAGGCAGATGAAGTGCAAGCTAAATGATGAAGAGGTTAATTTGAATATCTGTTAGTTTATGAACCACTCTAGTGACTTGATAGTTCTTTCAGTGATTGATCTAGATGATGATGAGAAACCAAAGGTACATATTGAGGAGAGATTGGGTATTGAAGCATTAGCGATGGTGATCATGAACTTTGATTGGGAGGACATTGCAGAATGCAAGGATATGGATGCCCTCTATTATGCCGTAATTTTACTATCTTTAGAAAAATCACTTTTTGAATGTTCTAATTATAAAATAATTTGAGAAAAATACTTTAAAAAGAGTCTCCACTTAATTTTGTAAGGAAATTAAGAAAACTTATAATTTAAAAAGACTAATAGATTAAGTCTTTAAAATTTTAGAGAAAATTGGTAAGATGTTCTTATTTACGCTTCAAGAAGGTTTTTAAGGCATTTGAAGCTCCCGCTAACACGCGGTTATCCTACGACTTGGTTAATATATTTTTGACTATTTTTTAGGAAAATGATTTAACATAAAATATATGATAATTTACAATATTCGATTAACTTCGATAAAATAGTTAAATAAAGAACAATTTTTAATTTTTAAGAAAGTGGGACCTTAATTGAAACAACTTGGTCAATTAGGATTTTAAAAAATTAGATTAATTAGAATTTATTTACATCATTTTTAGAAATAATAATTCGAACCAACTTCGTAGATAAACCAAGAAATCATTTTAATCTAATTAAAGATAAGTGAAAGTTTTGACTAAAAATATCTGAATAAGTATAAAAGTTGATAAAAATGAATTATATTAAAATAAACAATCATAAAGAATATGGTTCATCTTTTGGGAAATTTAATTAAATTAAATCGAAACAAATAAAAAGTTAGAGAGTTAATGCAAATAAATAAATGATAAAGGAAGAGAATCCAATATGGGCTTCTGGCCCAACCTGTCCTAAATCTATTATTTGACAAAAATGGGCTGTGGCCCATTGAGTTAACTCTGTTGTTGGCCACCTGCTGTGCAATACGATGGCCTTTAGCCCATTTTTGCGTCCAAAAATCAGTGTATACACTGATTGTATATCAGTGTATATGGGCTGTATTTTGGCCCTTTTCCTTGCATACCGAACTGTATACTAAATGTATACAACCCAATTTGACACCTCCAGCCTGCATCTTTATTTTTGGCCACATATTTACTGCGCTGAACCTGTATATTCGTGTATAATGTTGTATACATTATGTGTACAACCCATTTCTTGGGCTTTTGAACTAATTTTCAGCAGTATGTTGGAGCCCTAGAACCTGTAACAGCTTCCGAATATACAGAGGGGTTGACTCGATGGAGAAAATGCTAAAGGAGGAGTCCAAGAGACTCGAGGGAGAGTATTCATGCATAAGAAAACAAAGGAGATAAAGATAAGTAAATGAACAAATTATTTACTAACTAGGTGATAAGGTTTAAGGATAATCATTTCAACAATTTGTCCTTCACCACAATTTAACCAACAAACACACTACTATCAAAGAGCTACTATCTTGACATTTTGGAATTAATCATAAGACAAGTAAAATTATAGCTTAAAGCCAATGAGAATTAAGAACATTTCATGATCAATATATACTTCTCATATTGAATAAAGAAAGTCAATCAAAGGGTATCTTCATAACAACCGATCATGACATAAGGACCATTTAAACAACAATCAACACTTTAGAAATATATAATAATTAACAGAGGAATAGAACAGATTAGTAGCTTTGGAAACCATCACACATTGACTTTAATATTTAAGCACAATGAGCACCAAAATGACAACTAAAGAATTAGATTTAAAGCAGCATCCTGGAAGGTTACATTCACATGCCTACATATTTGCATATATACAAAGTCAAAGCTAAATTTTATTTAACAAAATGGTTAACTTCTAAATACAATAATTGGCAGAAGAAATAATTTAAGACTTCAGACATATATCTCCTCACCTACCCTGAATTGTGAAAGGATGAGAAACTTGTAATGGCTACTACAAGATCAACATGACCCCAACCATCAAACCTCAAATTTATAGGTGCATTTACAAATTACAGAATTAATACTAAAACAAGACATACTTAAAATCTAGGAAATTAACTAAGGCTAGGAAAAAGACTAAACTCCTAGTTTGATCAAATACAAGTGTAGACAGAAAAAAAATTGTTATGTTAGTGGAGCAAAGGTTCTAATCACCTTGGAACAATAGAAAAATTAAACCATGCTAAGCAACAAATAGTGAACTAGAATTTGATACATATCAACTCAACACTATTAGCTAAAGATGTGATGAATTAAAACTCATCTATTAATCACAAAAAAACAAGTCTATAACTTAGACGATATTGAGGCAGATTCAAGCAAGTAATAATAAATTTAAATTTCAGGTAAGTATACTGGAAGTCGAACACAAATACAAAAGAAGGATGACTACATGACTATTCTATATTCACACTAAATTAGAGATAAGGAACAGGTTGCTAGCAGATTAGAGCTTTGAACAATTATCAACCATGAAGAAAACATGGGCAAGAGTAAATCATCATGCCAAAGAAGAAAATACTAAACGATAAATAAATAACTTAGAAAACAGTAGCTGTAAACAGAGAAACACATTTGATATTTTTCAGTAAAATACTAACAGTAAAAAGATGAAAGAAAACATTATTAGCTAATAAGCATCAACCAAATTCCAACATATAGGGACTAAAACAATGCTAAGTACACATAAACGAAACATATAGAAAAACTACACATTAAACAAAGCTAAAAAAGAATTTACCTCTTTTCGGGCAGCGATCGGGATGATGAGCTTGGACAGTGATTCTTCTACCGGGAGATTTAAATACTAACAGCAAGCCAAGAAATTTAAAACTAGCTACGAACAAAGATTTTCTCGGAAACTAGGATTAGAGAATCGCTTGAAATTTTCAAGTGTAAAATGACTATTGCTTCAAAACTAAGCTCAAATACCATCCCTTATCACTTGAGTGCAGAGGGTTATTTATAGAGGAAAAAGGGGTGATTTAGGGGGGAAATCCATTGGAGAAATTCAAACAAAAATTTTGAATTTCTTTCCTCCTTTCCAAGATCAACAATGAAAGAGATTTGAAGATCTCTGAAAATGGGGGAAAGGGAACAAATATGTGATCGATTAGGTTGATAGGGTTATGGGTTTGTAGCTGGATAACGTATGAGTTTCTTCGTGAAGAAGAAGAGGCGTGTGATTCTGGGTTTCTTCTCTCGTGTTTCTCGCAAAAAAGATGTAGGGGTGGGGTCGGGTTTGGTACTGCTCGCGATTGTCAGCTGATGTCTGTGGTTTTTGCTACGATGAAGAAAAAAAAGTGTATGGGGTCGTTGTTTCTCGATTTTTGCTGGAGAAGAAGACGTTGCAGGGTTGGTATTGAATGGGCTTGGGTATGGAGAAGTTAGAATTGGGTTGGGAATGGCTGGAAGTTGGGTTGCTGAAGGGTTATCTTGGCTGGGCTGGTTTTTCGTATTAAGGAGTGGGTTGAAAGTTGGAGAAAAATTGGAATTGAGGAAGTTGGACTGATTGGTGAAGTTGAATAGAAGTGGGCTGCTGAAAAAGCCCAAAATTGGCCTCGAAATGGAGTTAAGGATTTTGGCTAATAAATTGTAATTTTAATCGATCAAATGCATTACAAAATTAAACAATGGATTAAGAATGTAGCCATATTGAATCCATTTAGTAAATTCGGCTAGTAAAATAAGACGAATTAATATAATTAACTAACGAGCTTCTTAATCTTATCAAAATATAATAATCAATTTTAAAATATTAACTATTAATTAATTAAACTAATTGGCAAAATTCATAGCAAAACTAAAACCTTTTGAGAAGATTTTCAAATAAAAATATACTAATTATATACATAACTATAAAAACATATTTATTATTTTTAAAATTTATAAAATTGACAAAATTTACATAAAAATAACTCAAAAAATATTTCAAATTTCATAAAAGCTAATTAATTCAAAAGAATAGCCATCACTTTAAAATACGCTAAATAGATAAAAAAAATTGAGATGATTTTCGAATATTTATATTATATACTTATTTCATACATAATTATATAAAACATATATATTATTAAAAATTATAAAAAGTGATAGACTATTTAAAACATGCAAAATATTTTTATTTTATTTTTTTGAAAATTTGTGAAACTAATTATTTTAAATCGTTTGAAATTGAAGAAGCTCGATGATTAATCTATAATGTGTAGGTCCAAAATTGGGTGTCGACAACTGTCCCTCATTTGACTTGATGAAAGAAATTCAAGGCAAATGAAATTGACGAATCCAATTTTGACCGACAACATCTTCATCTTTAGGAAAGGGATTTTGGTACAGAGTTTAGGAATTAATGTCGAACCTCGATATCAGGTTTTCTACATATCTCAGGCTATATGAGAATTTATGCCACTTGTAGTTCGACACACTTGATTTGATGCATGATTATCGAAGGGTTCAAAAGCTATCTCGATATCACATTATGAAGAGATCGGATTACTCGAGAATAAGATTTAAGAGAGAATGTCGGAATACAAGCGAGTTTTCAACATTGAGTCCGCCTACATATCCTTAAACCTTAGGAATCAGGTTGTTTGTAGTTCGACTAGATCGGTTGAAAAGGAACTCTATTATGCTAGATAACCTTCGGTTCTAGAAGAGTGACAAGTAAGTCAAGTATGAAAAAGAAGCTTGCAACCTCTTAGGCATGAATGTGGCGCACCTCACACCCATAATTAAGAACTTACACGGACATAATTTCTAAAGCTCTTGGTGCATTGTCACTCAGATTGAAAAGCTGCCTCCGGTGAGAGTGGAAAGTTTTCCGGATGTGAAATTGGAACTAACAAACCCAAGGAACTGCCCACATGCCTTTTGATAAGGGTATGGTTTGATTGTGGTGGAAGTCGATCCTCAGCTCGCCTCCTAAGAGTTTGATACTTCTCTTTGGACTATGTCCCATTTCGCTGCTAAGAAAAAGTTCCATGTTGTGCTGCATCCTTTTTGATGTCATCCGTACCATGTTGGTATTTAATTGTTCTCCTTGAATATTTGACGTCAACTTCTTTATGTTTGACGTAAAGAAAATAAAGCATGTATCTCATATTTGCGACATGAATCTTCACTGTACTCTTATTTTAATATCGAAGTAGTAAAATAGACTGATGTAATATATTGATGGTTCTCTTGATGGTTTGAATATAATGGCCCTCTCGGCAGTTGTATATGCAATGAACCTCTCGACGGTTTGAATATACAATGGCCCTCTTGGAGGTTTGAATATGATGGACCTCTTGGTAGTTTGAATATGATGGCCCTCTTGGCGGTCTAAATATGATGGCCCTCTCGGAAGTTTGAAATATGATGGCCCTCTACGCAGTTTGAATATGCAATGGCCCTCTCGGCGGTTTCAATATACAATGGCCCTCTCAGCAGTTTGAATTTGCAATGGCCCTTTTGGTGGCTTGACTATGATGGCCCTCTCGTTGGTTTGAAAATGCAATGGCTTTCTTGGCGGTTTGAATATGATGGCCTTCTCGGTGGTTTGAATATGCACTGGCCCTCTTGGCGGTTCGAATATACAATGGCCCTCTCGGCGATTTGACTATGCAGTGGCCCTCTCGGCGATTTGAATAGGCATTGGCCCTCTCAGTAGCTTGAATATTCAATGGCCCTCTTGGCGGTTTGAATATGCAATGGCCCTCTCGGCGGTTTGAACATGCAATGGCCCTCTTGGCGGTTTGAATATGCAATGGCCCTTTTGGCAGCTTGAATATAATGGCCATCTCGGTGGTTTGAACATGCAATGGCCCTCTTGGCGGTTTGAATATGATGGCCTTCTCAGTGGTTTGAATATAGAATGGCCCTCTTGGAGATTTGAATATGCAATGGCCCTCTTGGCAGTTTGAATATGCAATGGCCCTCTTGGCGGTTTGAATATGCAATGGCCCTCTTGGAGGTTTGAATATGCAATAGCCCTCTGGCCAGTTTGAACATGCAATTGCCCTCTTGACGGTTTGAATATGCAATGACCTTCTCGGCAGTTTGAATATGGAATGGCCCTCTTGGCGGTTTGAATATGGAATGGCCCTCTTGGCGGTTTGAATATGCAATGGCCCTCTTGGCGGTTTGAACATGCAATTGCCCTTTTGGCGGTTAGAATATGATAGATTTGACTATGAATGTCGTACTTTTAGGTCAAGCAGAGATGTTTCACTCACTAGCATATACTTGCTGATAGGTTCTCCTGAAATAGTTGGTTGATAAATATATTATCTTTGATGATCTATTATACCCTGCATCCACACACAAAAAAAGTTAGTTTTGGAACACTGATCTGTGTTGGTTTCTTCAAATTGCCTTGCTCATTGTCTCGCTATCTTTGGAAGTTTGGTTGACCCTACGAATCCCCGTAGGAAAAAGACAACATCATATTTAAATTAAAATATTTGCTAGGTATGAAGTTTTTGAAAAATTGTTTGAAAAGAAAATCTCTGCCAATTAACTGTCACGACACGAACAGAACATCCTTTGTCTCAGATTTTGAGATGAGAGGTAGCTTGTTGGCAACTTAAAACCCTTTAAGAACACGTCAATTTGAGGCAATTGAAGTTGACTTCGAAGGTCTGAGCATCCTTGATGGAATTTTTGAGGTCCTTCTCAAAAAATTTGTCCTAGTTAGATGCTTCAAAAACAAATATGATGGTGATCACGGAAGTCATGATATCTTACAATTTTTTTGAGATTTTCTTATGATTATGTCCCAATTGTACATTTCGATATGATATTTGACCGTTGTTTGTAGGAAATAACTCTTCTTGTCGAATTTTTGAGATCCTCTCAAAAATTCTGTCCTAGTTTCTATTATGAAAGGAAATGGAAATCTTATTGGGAATATGACCGAACCATTGTGGCGCCTACGTATCCCGTTGAGGCAGGAATCAGGTTAAATATAGTTCCCCTCTTAAGGGCTAACAGAAATGGAAAGTTTGATAAAGAAACAACCAAGGCCAACATAGACCGCCTATGTATCTCATTCTTGAGAATTCAGGTCGAACGTAGTTCAGGTACAAGGGGAATGTTTCAAAACATAATGTGACAATGATTACAAGAAAACTGCAATTACAAGGAAATAAAGGAAAGAAGTATCATCCTTAAAATGTAGTATCTCTTGACGGCATCTGAATTGATACATTTTCCCTACACCCGATCGTCCATCTCTACTAGAACCAAAGCTCTTGTTGATAATACTTTATGGACAACAAACGGTCCCTGCCAGTTAGGTGCAAATTTCCTTTTATATTCGTCTTGATGAGCGAAAATGCATTTCAACACCAATTGGCCTACCTTTAATGTTCGAACTCTTACTTTTTTGTTGAATGTGCGGGTCATTCTCTGTTAACACAATTGGCCATGACAAACGACACTCATTCTTTTCTCATTAATCAATGCAAATTACTCATAGCAGTCACGAACCCATTAGGCATCGCTCAATCCAGCTTCCTGAATAATCCTTAAAGATGGTATCTCAACTTCAGTTGGTATCACTTCTTCTGTTTCATATACCAATAGATAAGGAGTTGTTCCAGTTGAGGTTCGTATTGTGGTGCGATAACCTAACAAAGCATAAGGAAAATTTTCATGCCAACATTTGTAGTTGTCAATCATCTTTCTCAGTATCCTCTTGATGTTCTTATTAGCAGCTTCCACAGCTCCATTAATCTGAGGACGATATGCAGTTGAATTGCGGTGGATAATTTTGAATTGTTCACATATCTCTTTCATCAAGTGACTATTCAAATTTGCTCCATTGTCTGTGATGATAGACTCTGAAACTCCAAAACGACATATCAAATTGTTGCGAACAAAATCGGCCACAACTTTCTTTGTCAGAGCTTTGTAGGAAGCAGCTTCGACCCATTTTGTAAAGTAATCAATGGCAACCAAAATGAACCTATGACCATTAGAGGCAGTAGGCTCAATCGGTCCAATAACATCCATGACCCAGGCTGTAAATGGCCAAGGGGAACTCATCGCATTAAGCTCGTGTGGTGGTACTTTGATTAGATCTCAGTGTACCTGGCATTTATGACATTTTTGGACAAATCGGCCACAATCATTTTCCATTGTCATCCAGAAGTATCCCACCCTTAAGATTTTCTTTACTAATGTAAACCCATTCATGTGCGTCCCACACAATCCAGTGTGCAGTTCTTCAAGCAATCTTGTGGCTTCTGTAGCATCCTCACATCTCAGTAATCCCAGATCGGATGTCCTCTTATCAAAACCTCTACATTCAAAAAGAAGTTGTTTGCCATTCTTTGGATTGTTTTCTTCTGAATACTTGTTGCTTTTTCCAGATATTCGCCAGCTTCTATGTACCTTTTCACATTGATATACCATGGATTCCCATTCCATTTCGCGTCCACATGTGAACAATGTGCTGGTTGTTCTATTAAACCTATCTCAAGTGGATCGATATAACTTTTTTCTGGGTGTTGTACCATGGACAATATGGTTGTGAGGGCATTAGCAAGCTCATTTTGTATTCTCAGGGTGTTTCTGAACTCGGTCTTCCTAAATCTTTTGCATAACCTCCGTACCAATTGTACGTAAAGTAAGATTTTAGGATTCTTCACAGTCTATTCTCCTTGAACTTGATGAATCAACATGTCGGAATCACTAATTATCAGTAATTCTTGAACATTCATGTCAAGAGCCATTCTAATGCCAAGAATACATGCTTCGTACTCAACCATGTTATTATTGCATCGAAATCTAAGCTTCGTTGTTGCTGGATAATGTTTCCCCGATTCAGATATCAACACCGCTCCAATTTTTGATCCTCTAGAGTTCACTGCTCCATTAAAGAACATTCTCCACCCAGGATATGATTCTGATATGTCTTCCCCAATAAAGAATACTTCTACATCAGGGAAATAAGTTTTAAGCGGTTCACATCATTCATCCACTAGGTTTTCAGCAAGGTGATCTGCCAAGGCTTGCCCTTTGATTGCTTTCTGAGTCATGTACACAATGTCAAACTCACTTAACAACATTTGCCACTTTGCTAGCTTTCATGTGGGTATTGCTTTCTAAAATATGTACTTGAGCATGTCCATCCTTAAAATAAGATGTGTTTTATAAGCCGACAGATAATGCCTCAATTTCTGAGCAACCCAAGTCAAAGTACAACAAGTTCTCTCTAAAAGGGTGTAACGGGCCTCATAGGATGTGAACTTCTTGCTTAAATAGTATATAGCTCTCTCCTTTCTTCCGGTCTCATCATGTTGTCCCAACACACACCCGAATGCATTGTCAGAGACGGATAAATACAATAGCAAAGGACTTCCTGCATGTGGTAGCACCAACACTGATGGATTCGAAAGGTAACTTTTGATGGTGTCAAAAGCCTTTTGGCATTCTTCGGTCCATTTGGTTGGCACATCTTTTCCTAGTAACTTAAATATGGGCTCACATATCACCGTTGATTGAGTTATGAATTGACTGATGTAATTCAGTCTCCCCAGAAAACTCATTACTTCTTTCTTAGTCTTTGGAGGAGATAAATCTTGAATTGCCTTTATCTTGGAAGGATCAAGCTCGATACCTCTTCTGCTAACTATATATCTGAGTAACTTCCTTGCAGGTACTCCAAATGCACATTTGGCTGGGTTCAACTTTAAATCATACCTATATAACCTTTTAAAGAACTTTTCCAAGTGTGTCAGGTGATCCGAACTCTCGCGGGGTTTTATGATGACATTGTCCACATACACCTCAATTTCTTTGTTGATCATATCATGGAAAATAGTGGTCATATCTCTCATGTAAGTGGCTCCAACATTCTTGAGGCCGAACGACAACATTCGATAATGGTAGACTCCCCAAGGTGCAATGAATGTTGTTTTTTTTGCATCTTCTTCATCCATTAGAATCAGGTGGTATCCCGTGAAACAATCCATAAAAGATTGAAACTCATGCTTAGCACAATTATCGATGAGTATGTAGATATTTGGCAAAGGGAAATTAACTTTTGGACTTGCTTTGTTGAGATCCCGATAATCTACGCATATCATGATCTTTCCATCTTTCTTTGCCACTGGAACAATGTTAGCCAGCCAAGTGGGATACTTAGTTACTTCAACGACTTTTGATTCAATTTGCTTCATGACTTCTTTTTTTACCCTTAAACTCAGATCTAACTTGAACTTTCTGGTTTTCTCCTTTACTGGGCAATATTCTAGATTGATAGGCAGTTTATGGGAAACAATAGCGGTGCTCAACCCCGGCATATCATCATAAGACCATGCAAACACATCAATGTACTGTCTGAGTAGTTTGACCAATTCTTTTTTTTGTCGCTTCCAAATGGACACTGACTCGGGTTTCTCTAACTAACTCGTCATCTCCCAAGTTTACTGTCTCTGTTTCATCCAGGTTGGACTTTTTATCGTCTTCAAGTTGCCTCAAGTCCTTGGTAAGGTGTTCAGGCATCATAGTTTCCTCATCATATTCTTCACATTCATCTTCATTGACCTAACTTAGTTCACCGTGTTCATGACATGTCATGACATTGGCAGGTTTAGATTCATTTTTATTGAAAAGAAAAATAAATCAACCATGTTAGATAGAAAGAGTTTAAATATTTATATTGGAGAGTAATTCACAAAGACAAGATAATCAATTTAAAATAAATGAGGCTTTCATTGAAATTTTAAAAAGACATACAAACGTTGGTTATGACTCATGTCAACATAAGTCATTCCTTTTTAAACATTACAATGAAAATAAAGTGACATAAATGGTGATTTCGGGCCTCATCTGAACAACATCGATTTTCAAAAATAAAACTTCAAATCTTGTCTTTGTCTACCAAGTCATTCGATGGATCATAAGTGGAGTAGCCATCTAATTCTGTAGCATCTCTTAGGTCCGGCATCTTGGATGGTGGTTGTTATGGTGCATTCTGCCGAGATCACAACATAATCTTCTTCATCAGACAATATTCCCATCCTTTCCACTAGACTATCAATCTCAGGCTTTAAAGCTTTAGCAACAAATGACTGGTACAATACTGGAATAGGCTTTGGTATATCACAGTCATGCTTCTTCCTTGTTTCTTCTTCAAACAATTCTTCCTCCGTTGGGATATAACCGACGCCAAACCAGAAATTTTGAAGTTGGATAGGAAGAGGTTCAGATATGCCATCCAAATTCTTGCCTAACCCACGCCCAGGTTCAAAACCGCTTCTTAGCATAGTCGTGGCAAGAAGTATATATATTGATGGCATTGGTGCTTGTGGTGTCGTATCTTCAAAGGCAACATTCATTATCTCCACCATGTGAAAGTCAGTACCCTGAGAAGACTCTTCAATAACTGGAATGGAGAAACCAGGGTAACTACGATCACTCCCTTCACCATGGATGACGATTTTATGATCCTCCCAGATGAAATTCAAAAGCTGATGCAATGTAGATGGGACTGCTCCAACAACATGGTTCCAAGGTCTTCCTAGCAATAAGTTGTAGCTCGTAGATATACCCATCACCTGGAATTCAGTGACAAATTCTGCAAGCCCCATTTGGATACACAAGTCTACTTCCCCCATGGTCTCTCTTTGCGAACCATCAAATGCCCTTACATTTATGCGACTTTGATGGATTTTCCTTACATCATAATTTAGCTGAGTAAGGGTTGATAATGGGCAGATATTGAGCCATGAGCCATTATCAATCAATACTCGAGCTACAAACTTGTCTCTGCATTTGAGAGTGATATACAAGGCATGGTTGTGCATCACTCCTTCGAGTGGCAACTCCTCTTCTCGGAAAGAGATTTGATGACTCCCAATGATATGACTTACCATAGTAGCCAGATTCTCACCACTTGTTCCCATCGGTACATATGCTTCATCAAGTACCTTCAATAGTGCTTTTCGATGCTACTCAGAACTCATTAATGAAGCTCAAACAAAAATTTGAGCTAGAGTCTTCTCCAAATGCTTGACAATGGAGTACTCCTTAGACTGCATTCTTCGCCAAAATTCTTCGGCCTTACCTTATGTGATTGGCCTTTTTTGATTCTCCTTTCTTCGTGTCTCCTGAGTTAGCTCTTCTAGGACATAACATCTTCCAGAATGTGTCATCCCTTGAGTTGTAGCCGCCTAGACAACAAACTTTTCTTTGGGCTGGTCATTGCTTCTTTCTTTTGCCAAAGCAAATGCCTGATAAGGTGAATTTATTACCACAAACTCTGGATATGCCTTCATGGTCAATGAGGCCACTGTTGGTATAAGCGAGTTAATATTTACTTCACTGGTAGTCTCATTAGCAAGCCAATATTTGCCTCTTTCAATCAAGTTGATGGTAGCTCCTCCATGATTCGACAATGGGTTAAGGTTCACATTGGGCGCAGGGACTTAGAATGTGATGATTGTGCTATCGATCAAGTCTTGAATATTATGTTTCAAATTGATACATCCTTTTGTATCATGTTCTGCCCCTCCAGAATGGTAAGGACAACGTTGATCCGCTCGAAAGAACTTTGTTGTGGGATTAATTATCCTTACGTCTCCTGGTTGGATCAATCGTGCCGATCTTAGACGCTCAAAGAGTTGGGTACGTGTTTCTACCAAAGGAGTGAAAAATCTAGGAGGCTTTCTTTCGAGGTTAGGGCGGGGTAGATTGTTGGCATTTTGGTTGTTTTCTCCGGGATTTTGGTAGACTGGTGCATTGGCTTGGTGATTTGGTAGTGTATTTTGGTAGGTTGGTGGTTGATTTTGGTAGATAGGTGGTGGTACTGGGTAGTTATGTTATGCATAGTAGATTAGGATTGGAGCTTGTGGAGGTGGTTGGTAATTGTTTGCAGTGGGGAATCTGTTGGAATTTCCAAACCCAAAAT
Organism: Solanum commersonii; assembly: GCA_029007595.1. Taxonomy (NCBI): domain Eukaryota; kingdom Viridiplantae; phylum Streptophyta; class Magnoliopsida; order Solanales; family Solanaceae; genus Solanum; species Solanum commersonii. The sequence goes on along the minus strand of JAJTWQ010000002.1, from coordinate 4,565,579 downwards.
ACCTTTGTGGCCTTGGCCTCAGGCTAAAAGTTACAACAGACACATCTTCTTTCTTTTTCCTAGCAGATCCTGTGGCCATAGACGGTGAGGCTTTGTTGGCGGCCTGCAAAGCAGTGAGACTTGTAACCTTTCCAGACTTGAGGCCATCCTCCATGGCTTCTCCCATTTTGATCAGCTCCGAAAACTTCTGTCCCATCATAGGCAATATCCTTTTATAATACTCGGGCTCCTGAGCTAGAATAAAATAAAAGGTTATTTTGTTTTCAGTCATCATAGGTTGTACCTTTGCAGCTTCTTTCCTCCAGCGGCACGCATATTCACGATAGTCCTTCGTGGTCATTTACCTGATTTTTTCCAAATAATATCTGTCAGGGACAACTTTGACATTAAGCTGGAATCTTTCCAAAAAATCTTTGGCCAGAGCGCCCCATGTAGACCATTGACGGAGTTCTTGAGATGTGAACCATTCTAACACCTCCCCACTGAGGCTTCGACTAAACAACCTCATAATTAATGCATCAATTTTCCCAATACCCATAAGTTTGTCACAATAAGCTTGTAGGTGAGCCATGGGATTTCCAATACCATTAAAGGTTTCAAATTTTATAATTTTGTAACCTTCGGGTATTTCCAAGTCAGGGTGCATACAAAGGTCCTCATACTCAAGTCCTGTTATCTTTCTCGAATATTGGACACTTTTTATTCCCTCGGAGATGGCATCTTTTATAACATTCATTTCTTGTTCACACTTTTATTTTCTCAACCTCCACTCCTTCTCCATTTCTTCATAGTGATCCAGCTCCGGTTGAACGATAAAGCTAGGGCATGGCTCAGGGATTTTATAGGTTGGTGGAGTTTGAAATGTTATGGAAGGGTATGCAGGCTGGCTAGGCAAACCATGTGGATTATTGGATATTGGGGGCGGGATTTGGTGGGTTGGTGTGAAGTTTTGGGAGTGATTAGTGTTAGGTGTTTGGTTCTGATTTGGTAATGGTGGTGTTGTTTGGTAGAAAGTGCTGGCGTAAAGAGTGTTGGATACAATTAAGTCAATGATATGAGGATTAGGGGTGAAAGTGATGGGTCATGTGGTATAGGTAGGGAAATAGTTGGGTAATGGAGAACTTAGTGATGGAAAATGAGGAGGAGGTCTTCTAGTTTTGGGGGGGGGGGGGGGGGATTCATTCGATGCAATGGCCAGTTTGGCCAAATCTTTGGTCTGTTGAAGATCTTCCTGCATGTCTACAATTCGTTGCATTAACTGAGAGATCAACTCACTTTGATCAGTGAATTCAACATTTTTGATGGTCATATCCATTATTCCTGTTTTTTCAGAAGTACCAGTCACTTTGCTTTTGCCTTTATTCAAAGAATGATCAGGGAAGGATGGTATGATTGATTTAGATCTTGTAAAGTAGGGATGGTCGGCCAGTTTGATTTCAACACAGATCAGTCTTTACGTGTAGAGAAGAACAACTCAAAAGACATATGTGTTAGTTTTTGTTTTTAACGAGATATGCAAATAAGATGACATAAAAATAACACACAAGTGTTACTTTGATTCAAGCAGATTAATCCACGAAAATATTTCGGGTGAATGGGAGGACTCAAATGGAAAGAAATATTTTTGTAATTGAATTGGAAAGGTCGACTTGCATAGAATCTTGCTAATTTCTTCCACTCATATGCTTTTGTAGGTGGAACTCTTCAGAATCATTCACTAATAAGGGAGAATAAAAATTGAAAAGATAGGGACCGAGCCTTAAGTAGGCTACCTACGTATCCCCCAAGGGAATTCAGGCCCGATGTAGTTTGAATTACATAAGATAACTTAAACATACACTTTCCGAAATTGATAGAGATACTAGGTTCGACAATAGCTTCCTGCGTACTCCCTATGGTTAGCGTGGCAACGGGAGCGGAGCCGGGACTACCAAATCGGGACGGACCAAAACCGGCACTACCGGATTGGGACAGATCGCAAACGGAACAGAATCGGGCACGACGGGCCGGAACTGTACCAAAACAGGTAATTTTAGAAAAAAATATGTATACCCGTCCCGGACTGATAACGGATCGGGACCGAACCGAAAATCAGGTCCCAACGACTATATTTAAAAAAAATTATTACAATTAAAAAAGTAGGAACATTACTCAAATAATATTAAAACTTTTATAATTTTCAAGTTAAAAATTTATACTTTTAAAGTTTTAAATACAAACTTTCAAACTTTAAAAGTATAAAAGTTTAAATTTCACACTTTAAAAGTTTGAAAATTTAAATTCAAACTTGAAAACTAGAAAAGTTTAAATTTCACACTTTAAAAGTTTGAAAATTTAATTTCAAACTTGAAAACTATAAAAATTTAAATTTCACACTTTAAAAGTTTGAAAATTTTAATTCAAACTTTAAAACTATAAAATTTTAAATTTCACCCTTTAAAAGTTTGAAAATTTAAATTCAAACTTTAAAACTATAAAACTATAAAAGTTTAAATTTCACCCTTTAAAAGTTTGAAAATTTAAATTCAAACTTTAAAACTATAAAACTATAAAAGTTTAAATTTCACCCTTTAAAAGTTTGAAAATTTAAATTCAAACTTTAAAACTATAAAACTATAAAAGTTTAAATTTCACACTTTAAAAGTTTCAAAATTTAAATTTATGACAATTAAAAAAAATTAAGGCGAATAGCCAATACTTTTATTAATATTAATTAAATAGTACAAGTTGACTTACAAAATATTAGTAGAGTATTAAAAAATCTAATCTACGCAATCACCTTCTAGGAAGGGTTCTGTTTGAATTAGACCTCAAATTATCATACTCATACTAATAGACATTTAAATTTAATAGTTCATGCTACCAAGGAAATCTTTTTTTAAATCATTTAACATTTCTCAAGAAACATGCTTTGGAATTGGTTGATTAGATAGTTCCTCCACTGCATCAATGTCGTCGTCACTAAAATCTTCTAATATTTCATCAACGTCATTTTCAAATTTGGTTGGTAAAAGTGGACGACCATAACTCCTTCTCTCGCCATTAATCCATTCTCTAAATAGTACTGATATCTCCAAGCTATTTGCTACTAATGAATATCTATGCTTTCCAATTTGAAATCTTGTTGCACTAAAAGCTCCTTCCGAAGCTACTGAAGATGCTTGAATAGCTAACATATCTCGAGCAACCGTTTGATGTTTTGGAAATCCCTGGCCGCGATTGCTCCACCATATCAATAGTAGTAGGTTCTGTATTTTGATTAATATATGCATCAAAATCATTTCTATCATTATGAGAAAGTTCAAGATAACAATCTATCATATTATCAAGATCATCTTCACTATATCTACTCCTAGAACTTTGAGGCTCTTCATTACGTATTACATTCATTCTATTAGAATTATACAAGTCATACAATTTTTTAGCTTCAATTTTTATACTATCTTTAACATCTTGACAACTAGGTGTTTCATCATCTTCACTATCAATACCCAAATTAAAATATATTTTATCAACCATTCGTGATTCACCTTCATCTATGTAATGTGGGTTTCACAAACAAGTGGTTAAATAAATTTGAAGAATAGGAATAAAATATTTTTAAAAAATTTCAATCATTTTCTTAACAGATTCTTCAAATTTTGGTTTATTTTTGAATTTATAAAATTTATTAGAAATAGCACAAATATTAGGTAAAATAGAGCAAATAGTTGGATAATAAAGTGCATATATTTTTTTTGTAGTTAAATAAAAAACTTTTAAGAATTATAAGTTCTTTTACGTCATTCAAATCATTATCATCAATTCTATATGTCATATTTGAATTATGAGCATTCCAAACCATTTGTAAAGGTTTCCTATATTCATAAGCGACTTTAAGCATTTCATATAAAGAATTTCATCTAGTACACACTGATTTTGGAATTTTTCTAGGTGGAAGATAAAATTCACGATAATGATTTTCAAAATCTCTACGTCTAGACTTAACTTGACATTTAAAAATAAAATGACATGCAGTTTCAACTTTTATGCAACCATCATTATAAATTGCTATTCCATCTCTAACAATCAAACTATATATGTGTACAACACACCTAATATGAAAATCATCAATATAAATAGGGCAAAGAGACGGTTTTAGTATTTCAACAGCAGATCTATTATTAGAAGCATTATCTAAGGTGACAATACTTATTTTATCACAAATTCCATAGTTTTGTAAAACATCTATAATTGTTTGAGCTATCTAACTACCGGTTTTATGCATTTCACAATATTTATAACTTATTTTTTATTTTTTTTAAAAGTCCAATTTTTATCAATTCAATGTGCAGTAATGATGAAATAATCATTATTATAATAAAATAAACAACGAAGATATTGAAAATGTTGAGCTTGATAATCAAAGATAGCCTTTTTAATTGTGTTTCTAGTAAACTCTTTAAAATGTGGATTATACACAATTTGAATATAATGAATAAAACTCAAATTTTCAGCAAAACTAAATGGCAAACCCATAACAACAATCATTTTAGCTATTTCTTCAAGATCTCTTTCTCTACTATATGACCGTTGTATACTAGAGCCAGAAACATTAAAAGGATTTAATTGTGTTTGAACCATATTAAAGTCCCCTACTCCTACATTTTGAGGAAGGGTGGTACCATTCTTTTTAGCTTCGGCTACAACTTTAGCATGCAAAAATTCATTTTTACAACATGACATTAAATGATTACTCAAATGTCACGTCCCACCCTATTTTCCTACAGTTTTATGATTCATTCTATGTTTACATTTATTACAAATAGCTTGTGCTTTATCTTCATTCTAAGTCATAAATTGCCACACAATTGATTTTTTAGTGCGTTCTACCTTAGGCCTAGGATGCACGGGGGGAACGGGAGCAGGACAACGAAAGGGAGCAGGAGGGGAAGAGGGACTGAGAGTGGGAGTAGTAGCCGTAACTCGCTCAATTTCATCATCATCATATTCATCAACATTATTATCAAAACTATCAATATAATCATTAACATCATCATGTTCATCATTTTTAGGTAATTCCTCATCAAAATTGTCAAACCTTCTTTGTAAATGTTCATGATAAGGATCTAATCCACTATTACTATCAATATTAAAAACAGTTTCATCAACATGCGTATAATCATCCATATTTATTCTTAATTGAGAAGTTTTTTTAGTTTTAGATTTAGAAGTACTACCATTTTTTTTTGTTTTTCTTGGATTTTGATCTCCATAAATTAGTGATAGAATCAACTATGGTTGTTTTACCCTTGCCAACATTGTTTTTACTGGAATCCATATTCAAATATAAAAAGTAAGTAAATTATATATAATAAGAAAATGTAATGCAAAGTTTTATAAAAATAAATAACTAAATAAGTAGAGAAGAGACTAATTACTCACAAAATAAATAATGAAATGCAAACAAACAAATAACTAAATGAAAAGTGAATTGGAACGAATGTACCAAACGTGTACTTAAAAAAGTAGACGTGTATGAACGAAAGCCAAAAATTGAAAGTTGAATTTTGAAGCTCCAATTTCCAAAGACCAAATTTCTAATTTTAACGAGAATAAGAGATTAGAGAGTAGAGACTTGAGTGAGACTTTTGAGAGTTGTTGGGAGAGTAGAAGATAATTTTTTTGTGAGTGAAAAGAATGAAAGATTGAGGGGTATTTATAGTTTAAAAAAAAGGATGAAAATGTAGTTTTTAGAAGGTTGGGGTATTAAAAAAAATTTAGGGGCATAGGGGGTGTAAAGGGGAGTTATGGGAGTGAAAGAGTCGTTGGTGGGGCCCAAAACCCATTGCCCAACGTCTCTCAAAATGGCTATATTTAAGATTTTTTTTTAAAAAATGTACCGGGACCGGAATCGGTATTTACTGGACAGGGACTAACAGGTATATCCCAATTTCCGTCCCATTACCCCTCCCGAACCTCCTAGACACTGGCCCTAACTAGTACAAGCCGAAATAGAACCGTACTGGTAACAGATCGGGATGGAACGGTATCGGAATCGACACCTCCCAGTTTCGTTGCTAGCCATACCCTATGGGCTCAAGTCTCGCATAGTTCTTGATTACAATAAAATTTAAAAACAAAATGACAAACATGAGAAATGCATTACATGAACCTAAATCTACCCAAAGGCTTCTTTCCTTCCTCTTCAACTTTAGGGTGACGATCCAGTGCTCTCGTCATCTAAACCTACTTTTGTTTTACCTTTTCCCCTCATGGAGAAAGAATTCCCAAAACTTAGTTTCTTAATGTCCCGTTCAATTTTGGGGATCCATGCAGACGCTTTAGTGAGATTAATTATCTCTTGATCAATTTTTGCAATATTTCTTTTCACCTAGGTTGTTTCCATGTCAACCTCAATAATTATCTCTCGTAGCATCCATTCAGTTTGGTCCAATATTGCAAGTCTCCTTTTGGCTTCAGCTATCCTCTCTTTGGTCTCAATAAATTTTCTGAACATCCATTCTTTAGTTTCTTCATCACTAACCAAAGCAAAGGGTGGGATTGGTGCATTGACACTTTTTTCGGACATTCTAAAATATAGACCTTTATGTGATGGACGAATAAAAACTTGGGAGATTTTTAGAGTAGATGGTTTATATATTTCTGTGAAACTTGGACAACACTTTAGAAGTAATTTCGACGGACTTTGTTGTGGTGGATTTTAATATATGCTTAAAGTGCTCTAAGAAACAATGGTGGATTAATTCTGCTTTAGACAAAATGACACATCACAACACAAAGCAATTATATTAAGCAGCACACAAACAGTTTATATCGCACCCTAGATTTGTGACCTTTTTATGCCAAAGGTAGGCCTAAACGTCAAACATAACATGATTATGATAGATTGATTCAAGCCATTAATTTGTGACAACTCTACTTTGGAAAACAAAGACCAAATATTCATTAAATACCAATAAAATGGTATAACAAAGAGAGAATAAACTAAAAATACATAATATAAAGACCAATATAAGACTTGGCCTAAATTTTGTTATCAATCACGCTGGTGGAGGAAGTGAAGATGACGCTTCTACATTGCTAGGTCCTGCTCCCGCATTGTCCAAATATTGCAGTATAGTTTCCATTTGAGCCCACATTTCAGGAGTGACCACTTTGGTTCCAAGATGAGAATGTCTTATCCAGATCGTCATCCCAATATCCTCAAAACCTTGTTCTCCTTCTAGACTCATGCTATTGCGATCTTCTCGAACCTACACCTGATATTCTGGAATTTCTCTTTCTGGCCCATTTCCTATATCAACCGTGAGAATATTGTTCCATTCATGAAGAATCTCTCTAGCTCTAGGGACTTCAAATTTTGGTCCAAAGGAAATTTCAGAAACCCTCATGTTTGCTCGAAGAGGGATTAGTTGTGCTTGACCAAACTATTGAAGCACACGCACCGGAGCATATGGCTGGAGACCTTTCAACCTAATAAGCTCGATATAGTAAAACCTCCTACATCTTATATAGGTCCAGGAACGTGAGAGTAATGGATATTTCCACTGAATTTGGTTACTGGTGCGGGAGGCCAGATATCATACCTGTCATCAATACCAACCGGAGACACAAACCTTCTCATCCTGTCGTAAAAACTGTCAATATGATTTGCGTTACTAAAGCATATGTCATCCATATTTTTATGATGGTGAAAATGTTCTATTGCCCACATTTGTAAAAGAAAATTGCAACCTTCAAAGAAGTTTGCTTCCCCTCTTTTACATTTCCCAAGAGCTCGAAATATTTCTGCTAAAATCATGGGAACCAAGGTGAGTTCTTCTCCATTAACACCTTCAAAAAGTACTCGAGCCACAGAACATATGCAGGTGCTAATATGACCATGTGCTCGTGAAACACTAAAGTCCCTAGTAAAGCCACAACAAATGCGATAGGATGCCTAGCTTGCCAATGAACATAAGTGCAAGAGAATTCTTTCATGAACACTTTGTAACTATCCAAGCATCCATAGCTTTCATATAAGTAATCCAAAGAAACCCAATTATGTTCAAAACATCGAAGTTTCTTTCCATTTTTCAATCCGAAGTAGTGAAGAAATTTCTTCCCTGATTGACTGTGTGGAATAATTTGACCTCTTCCTCGATACTTCAAATTGGTGAAATAACATATTTCCTCCAATGTAGGTGTTAGTTCAAAGTCTTTGAATGCGAACACAACACGGTCTGGATTCCAAAACTGAATTAATGGTCTAATCATATGTTTGTCCGGGTTAACCTTGAATAGCATAGGGAGGCACCCCAACCTTCTTGCAATTGCTAGTTTTTCACTTGGAGTGAAATTTTCCCACCAGGTCTTCAATTTGTGCGGGAAACCTTCAACCATCCTAATTTTGGGCACTTGGGAGACTGAATTCATCCTACAAATCAAAATAAAATGAACACATAATTTCCAAACTCACTATGTCAAAATTAGGCTTGGATCCGTCTATCATTATCACATTGCACAAAACATGTTTGTTGGTCGTTGGGTCGTGAAACCCATCGACATAAGGGTGGACTTCTTAAATGTGGAATCGATACCCAGGATCGATCCACCTAAGGTATATGCATGCATGACTTAAATTGAGGGGTGGCTTAGCTCTATCTTATGTTTTCTATAATTTGGCTTACTAGACACAAGGTTCCCGAGTGGACAACTCGAATGAGGAGGCTATGGGGTCACACGAAAAAAGATCCGGACACCCCGCGCATATCCCAACTCTCCTAACTTTTGGGATTTTGAAAAAAAATGTGGGTGCGCAAAACACACCTCGCGTGTACGTGTGATTGTGTGCATTTTCTAGAATCGGAGGAAGTATGAGCGGAATGACAGTTTATAAAGCAATAAAAAATGTACAATTTATATAAAACAGTAACAAATAAACATTTTAGATAAACAACAACAAATAAGTAGTTTAGATCACATAAGCATTAAAGATAAATCATTAGGCATGCAAAATAAAGCAAACAAGTAAGCATATGTTAAAAACCTTAATAATTAACTTATGTCTGTTATGGTTAGAACATATTAAGTCCCCAACAGAGTCGTCATTTTTCTTATGTCGAAATTTTACTATCTTTAGAAAAATCACTTTTTGACATATTCTAATTATAAAATAATTTGAGAAAAATACTTAGAAAAGAGTCATCACTTAATTTTTTAAAGAAATTAAGAAAACTTATAATTTAAAAAGACTCTAACAGATTAAGTCTTTAAAATTTTAGAGAAAATGGGTAAGAGGTTCTTATTTACACTTCAAGAAGGTTTTTAAGGCATTTGAAGCACCCGCTAACACGCGGTTATCCTACGACTTGATTAATATATTTTTGACTATTATTAGGACAGTGATTTAACATAAAATATATAATAATTTACAATATTCTATTAACTTTGATAAAATAGTTAAATAAAGAACAATTTTTAATTTTTAAGAAAATGGGACCTTAATTGAAACAACGTGGTCAATTAGGATTTTAACAAAATTAGATTAATTAGAATTTATTTATATCATTTTTAGAAATAATAATTCGAACCAACTTGGTAGATAAACCAAGAAATCATTTTAATCTAATTAAAGATAAGTGAAAGTTTTGACTAAAAATATTTGAATAAGTATAAGAGTTGATAAAAATGAATTATATTAAAATAAATTAACATAAAGAATATGGTTCATCTTTTGGGAAATTTAATTAAATTAAATCGAAACAAATAAAAGGTTAGAGAGTTAATGCAAATAAATAAATGATAAAGGAAGAGAATCCAATTTGGGCTTTTCCCCCAACCTATCCTAAATCTATTATTTTCCAAAAATAGGCTTTGGCCCATTGAGTTAACTCTGTTGTTGGCCACCTACTGTGCAAAATGATGGGCTTTAGCCCATTTTTGCATCCAAAAATCAATGTATACACTGATAGTATATTAGTGCATATGGGCTATATTTTGGCCCTTTTTCTTGCATACCGAACTGTATACTAAATGTATACAGCCCAATTTGGCACCTCCAACCTGCATCTTCATTTTGGCCACATATTTGCTGCACTGAACCTGCATATCAGTGTATAATGTTGTATACAATATGCGTACAACCCATTTCTTGGGCTTTCGAACTAATTTTCAGAAGTATGTTGGAGACCTGGAACCTATAACAACTTTCGAATATATAGGGGGGCTGACTCGATGGAGAAAATTCGAAAGGAGGAGTTCAAGAGACTCAAGGGAGAGTATTCACGCATAAGAAAACAAAGGAGATAAAAATAAGTAAATGAGAAAATTCTTTAATAAACTAGGTGATAAGGTTTAAGGATAATCATTTCAACAATTTTTCCTTCACCACAATTTAACCAACAAACACATTACTATCAAAGAGCTACTGTCTTGAAATTTTGGAATTAATCATAAGACAAGTAAAATTATAACTTAAAGCCAATGAGAATTAAGAATATTTCATGACCAATATATGCTTCTCATAGTGAATAAAGAAAGTCAATCAAAGGGTATCTTCATAACAACCGATCATGACATAAGGACCATTTAAACAACAATCAACACTTTAGAAATATATAGTAATTAATAGGGAATAAAACAGATTAGTAGCTTTAGAAACCGTCACACATTGACTTTAATATTTAAACTCAGTGAGCACTAAAATGACAACTAAAGAATTAGATTTAAAGCAGCATCCCGAAATGTTACATTCACATGCCTACATATTCGCATATATACAAAGTCAAAGCTAAATTTTATTTAACAACTTTAATATTTAAACTCAGTGAGCACTAAAATGACAACTAAAGAATTAGATTTAAAGCAGCATCCCGAAATGTTACATTCACATGCCTACATATTCGCATATATACAAAGTCAAAGCTAAATTTTATTTAACAAAACGTTTAACTTCTAAATAAAATAATTGGCAGAAGAAATAATTTAAGACTTAAGGCATATATCTCATCACATACACTGAATTGTGAAAGGATGAGAAACTTGTAATGGCTATTACAAGATCAACATGACCCTAACCATCAAACCTCAAATTTATAGGTGCATTTAAAAATTACGGAATTAATACTAAAATAAGACATAACTTAAAATCTGGGAAATTAACTTAAGCTAGGAAAAAGACTAAACTTCTAGGTTGATCAAATACTAGTCTAGATAGAAAAAAAAAAAACTTGTTATGTTAGTGGAGCAAAGGTTCTAATCACCTTGGAACAATAGGAAAATTAAACCATGCTAAGCAACCAATAGTGAACAAGATACCATTTTTCGGTGCGGAACTGGTAGTTGGTGAATTCATGAAAGTGGTAGTGTGGTAGATAGTAGTGTGGTAGGTGAGTAACTTATTTTTAAGATTTTATTATAATGTCTTTTTACTAAGTGTCTCAATCTTGATATCTCTTTAATATTATTTTTTGGTAGTGCTAAATTCATGGTAATATATAATAATATTTATTGTAATATTCTTTCGATAGTTGTTTTAATCTGAATATTTCATTAATATTATTTATGATATATTCTAGATATAACATATCTTGGGTTTCTTGGTACATATATAGATTTTTCGCCATTAATTGTTCTAACAATTTTATTTCTTCCATAGCTTCTATCCAATATTGTAAATATTTGTAATTCATCTTATTCTGAATTTATTTCTAAATCGTACCATTCTATTCTTTCATTATCTAAATATAGATCTTGTAAATCTATTTCATACCATTCTTGATTTAATATATCTTCTGATTCGTAATCATTAAATATTTTTTCCCATATTATTTTTCTTAATTCAATTATCTCTATACCTTTAAGTATGTATAAGATTAAAGTTTCATAGTTTTTTATCATTTCATCATGTACGTATGTAGTCATGTTCTTCATTATACAGGTTTTTTATTTCAAATTATTCCTTCCTATCATATTCATAATTGATTAAATTCATATTAGATCATTATGAACTAGATTATCTTTATCATATTTTCCTGTCACTACTAGCATCGTACTTTAGCGGATACTTCCTTCTTATCAGCGCCTCAACTTTGTTTACTCCCCTAAACGGCTTTCCTCGCCTACCGGTTTCAACATTAGGATGACATAGTATAGAAGTTTTCTCCCTGTTTTCAGTGTGCTAATAAACTAGAAATCATGATTCAAATAATTCTAATACATAATAACTAACATAAATTTATTCAATCATATATATGATATTCAGGAATATATGAAATTAGTTCTGCATATCTATTGAACAATATACCTTTGCCTCTTGCTTAGCCATGCTATACGAAATATCCGACTGGATTTGATTTTTCCATGTATTTTAAATATTTATCTTAGTTGGGAGAGTTTTTTCTTGAAAGAGAGAATTTTTATTTATGCCTTGCCCTTTACAATGCTTACTACTAAGTCTATATATAGACATACAAACTTACTATTCTAAAAACTTATCCTAATTACATCTGTCTACTACTATTCATGACTACTATTCATGAATAGTTCTTATTTTGTCTATAACTATTCTCTTTACGACTTATTTGCACATATTCATAATGTACACTATCTACTACATACATTTGTCATTATTTTACATCTTATCTGTATACCTATTTGACAACTTTGCCAAATTGTTTGACAACTTTGCCAACTATTTTACATTATTTTATTTTCATGACTTTTTCCACTCTTATCTTCTTCCGTTCTTATCTTCTACTCTTATCTTCTTCCGTTCTTATCTTCTCCTTTTTGTCTTCTTTTTTTGTTAATTATTCCAAATGGACATCTGGAATTATATTATCTTCTCCGTTGCACTTTGAACATATATGATCCGGGTATCTATGACCAATTAGCTTGCAATATCTCGTTAATAATTCTGCCGAAATAAATCCTTCTTTTAGTGCTCGTGTCGTAGGTCGTTCTTCTGGCTTAAGTAGTGATAAAATCCATCTTTGGACTTCATCCATATCTGATTTCCTTAGCTCCCTTGAATTGGAATAAATCATTAGCTGGTCTCTTGCATAGTAGCTCCATATAGCGTTTTCGTTTAAATAATTGTTAGCTAACTCCTGGATGATAGTTGATATACCGATTATTCTCTTATTAGCATAAAAACTGGGTATCTCAATTTTTTGTATCTCTCTCATTTGTCCGATATCTTACAGTATTATCATATCTTTTGTCAAACCTATCTTTACAACTTGTATCGGAGGTTTTATTTCCTCGTATAATATCTCTGCTGTTGCCGTATAAAATTTTACATAGAATAGATTTCCCTTAGTAACTCTCTTATATGTAATAAATGCTTTATGTAGTTTCGGTATTCCGCTTAGTTCCTCTCCGTCATATGTATATACTGTATTTAATAATCCATAGTTATAACATGTCCTTACTAGGTTGGCATTAGTTTTTGGTTGTGCAATTAGTTTATTATAACCTTATAACTTTTGGGTTAAATAATCTTGGCTTGGTTCTTGGGTTGTAGTAGATCTGGGGTTAAGATTTAAAAATGTTTGGATTTTGTATATATTTTCTATATAGGTTCGTGTGATGTGGTTATATGTCTTTTTCTCGTTTTGGTTTTGCAAACTATCTGCGTATGTAGATGTTTGTAGTTTTATGGACATGTGTCTAGGTGTCTTTTGGGTAAATGGTTTTGCGAATAGCTGGTTTAAGTTTGCATTTTTATGTTGTTTATTATTAACTTGTTTGCTTGTACCTGCAGCTGTATTTAAACAAACATTATGGGTTTTAAGGAGTTTCCCTTCGTCTCCTTTTAGCTCCGGGTTTTTTCCGTCTTCCAATCGACGTAGCTCCGCATTTTTATAGTCATGCTGCTGACTAGCTTTAGACTTCAGATTATCTTCATTAGTCTTTAGCTTTTGTATTTCGTTGTCCATACTATCCACTTTTGTAGAAAGTGTAGTAATGGCTTTGAGTATCTTTTCAATTGTATCTTCTTCCTCAGTCTCAGTCTGAGTAGCTTTGTCGTGATAAGTAATTTGCAATAACATTCTTATCAGTTTTTATTACTTCAATTGTAAATGTAAAATTTAATATATTTAATACCAATCTCCTTATTTCTTTTGTCGTCACCGAATCTTGTATTTTTCTTGTTAGCCACCATTTTACTTGTGTATTATCTGTCCTTATAATAAATTCATTATATACAATATATGGTCCAAATGATAATAAACATTTATATACCGAATATAATTCTTTCCTATTTATTTCCCACTTTATTTCTGCATTAATATATGTTCCTGAATAATATTTACAATGATGTTCTGGTTTTTCTTCTCCATACCTATATTTTAATACTCCTCCATAACTTTTTTCACTAGCGTCTGATTCTACTATATAAGTAAATTTTTTATTTTCATCCGGAAAATATAATTTAGGTAGGTTCTTACATAATAATTTTATTTTTTGTATTTGTGTTTGGTCTTTCTTATCAAACTGGTATTCTACATCTTTCTTTAATTTTTGTTGTAATGGCTTTAAATTCTCTGCTAATTTTGGTATATATTCTCTTACTTGGTTTACTAGTCCTAAAAATGATTGTAATTTCTTTTTCGTATCTAGCTGTTCTTTTGAGTTAATTATTTTTTGTACTATATGTGTTTGCATTTTTATTCCATTTTTATCTATTTGTATTCCTAGGAATTCTATTTGGCTTTTCATTATGTCAGCTTTCTTTTTACTTAGGCTTATGCCTGAATATTCTATAATATGTATGAATTTTTCTAATAATCTTATGTGATCATCTTGGGTTTTAGAATATAACAATATATCATCAATATATACTACACAATTTTCTAATTGTTTAAAATAGTTATCCATAAAATGTTGGTATCTACCTGGTGCATTTTTATATCCAAACGGTAATATATTCCATTCGTAAAATCCTTGTGGTACAGTGAATGCTGTTAGTTTTTTAGATTCCTCTTCTAGTTTTAAGTGATAAAATCCTGATTTACAATCAAATTTGCTAAAATAATTATATCCTTGTATTTGTCTTATCTTTAGTATTTTATTTGGTATCGGATAATTATATGTCTTAGTTTTTGCATTTAAATTTCTATAATCAATAACCATCCTACTTTTTCCTCTTTTTTGTTCACTATGTTTATTTACGATAAATGCCGGGCTTGTGTGCTTACTATCGCTTTCTTGTATGTACCCTTTTTCTAGTAATTCATTTATATGTATTTTAAATTCGGTTAAATCATTAAAATTATATTTTAATGGTTTTTGGGTTATTATACCATTATTATCAATTAGTTCAATTTTTACTCTTGTTTTATATTTTTCCCATCCTTGTAAAGGATCTTCACTATATAATAATTCTAACTTATCTTGGATTATTTTTACTTTATCTATGGAGAATATAATTAATTCTATTTTAGGGTCTTCTTCTTTTATATTTTCTAATTTTTGTGTTATTTTTTCGCTTCCTTTTATACATTCCGTTGTTTTTCGTTTTTTATTATTTACTCTTTTTGCTCCTATTTTTTGTTTACACGGTGTTGTGAACCACCAGTGTGTTTTTGTTATTATATGTAGGTATAATTTTTCTAAAAAGGGCATCCCTAATAGCATATCTTTTGTAGTTAATTCAAAGTTATATATTTCTTCTATAGTTAATATTTTATCCCATATTTGTATTTTTATATTTTTCGCCTTATATGTAATCATGCTTCCTTCATTATTAAATCCTGTTACTACTATCGGTGTTTTTAATTTTTCCCACTTATCTTCTGGTAAACAATTGTATTTACATATATTAGCTTCTGCTCCCGTATCTATCATTGGTGTATAATATCTGTTATAATATCCTTCTATTATTATCTTTGCAAGTATATATATTTTCATATTTTTATCATACTAAAGTCCTTTTTATTATTACTCTTTTATTTTCATAATTTATTGTCAACTGTTTATCTTCTAGATTATATGGTTTTACTTGTTCTAGCCATTTTATCCCTAAAGTGATATTTTCATCTCCTTGATATACTTTAAACATTATTATTATTGGTATTCCTCCAATGATTATTTCTTTTTCCGTAGTTTCTTTGGTATAAGTTAATTGTTTTGGTAGTTCGGGGCATGATTGTTCCGTAGTTATTATTTCCTCTTCCGTTACTAGCTCTCTCGTAATATAGTTTTCTTCTAGTCCCGTATTTATTAATATTAAATATTTCCGTTGTTCCATTATTCCCGTTATGTAATAATGATGTGGTTTCCTTTCTTCTTCCATTGATTTTTCTATTCTTCTTGAGGTGCTCATTTTTGATGAAATTTGTGGTATTTCACAGTTTATTCTTTTTGATGTGCTTAATCTTTCTTTTACTATTTCTAAATCTTCTTCTATGTCAATTTCGTTATAACTATAATCATTTTTATCTATGACCGTAACTATTCTTTCAAAGGGGTCTTCTATTTTTATTTTATTTATTTTGTTTTTTGCTGTTATTTTATGTTTTGTTGTTAAAACGTATAAGTTTTTACATCTAGCTGTAAATATTTTACTTCCCGGGGCTAGTTCTATTCCTGACATTTTCCAATATAATACTAATGATTTATCTATATTTCTGTCATTTACTGCTACTGAGTAGTTTGCACTTATTATAAATTTAAATTTTTGGTATATGAGGTTACCTCTTACTGCACTTATTATACTTTTTTTCTATAGGTTGTATGATTCTATCATCTGCTAAGTATATTTCTATGGGTGTATCTATTCCTTCTCTAAAACATGCTTTTATTAATATTTCCGTTCCTCCTAAATGTACATATTTAATTGGATTTTTAGCCTTAATATCTTGTATTTCTTTATTTATTATTCGCTTGTTTATTATTGGTATTTTAGCCTTTCCTTTGGTGTATTTGCAATCTATGATATGTTCTCTTTGACTTACTACATAATATTCTTCTTTTTATCGTTTAAACCAGTTTCTTATTGTTGGTATTTCGAATATTTTTGTTACACTTAGATCTAATTCTTTTCCTTTTATTTGTTCAAATATATTATTATCAAATATTATTTTTTGTTCTACCGATTCTTCATCTTGATATTTTTCTTTAGTTATTGTTTGTATATCTGCTTCAGTCATTTATATAGTATTCACTATCTGATTCTGTTAATGAATTATTTTCCATTTTGTCTATTTCATTTTCTGATAATTCATATATGCTATCTTCACTTTCCAATTCATAATCTACGTATTTTATTTGTGTATATTTTTCATTATCTATTATTATTTCTGATATTTGCTTTTTCTTTGGATTTTTAGGTAATTTACAATCTCTAGTTATATGTCCTAATTTTCCACAATTATAACAAGTACATTCCGTTAGTTTTCTTTTTGGTCTATATGGTCTTTTAGTTTTGTAGTTTTTTACATAGTATCTTCTTCTCGGTTTCTTATACTTATATTTTGATCTATATTTTTATTATATTTCCTTTTATTTTTATAATATCTATCCGTACAACCAAATTGAGGTGCTGTTTTATTTTTGCAACATGCCAAGTTTTTCACTAATATTTTTTCCATTTTTATTTCTTCTTTATGTTTTTCACATAGTTCCATAAACCATCGTTGCAAGAATTTCATTCTAGCTCCTAAGGTATCTGTTAATTCTGCCTCATTCCAACTTTTTATTATTTTTGAACTAAAAGATTCCGGTAATTTTGTAAAATATAATTTTCTTATATGTTCCTTTATAATAGTATTCTCTAAATGCACATGTATATTCATCTATGTAACACATATTACATATTGCTAGTTTTGTCATTAGATTCCGATTTATGATTTTTTCTTTATTTTGTTCTTCTACTTCTGTTGTCATACTGCTAAATTCATTTCTTATGGCTACTTCATATTTATATAATATTTCCATAGTTGTAGTAGCTATTCCACCATCAAATTTTTTATTACTTCTTAGAGTTTGTAAACTTTCATCTGATAAAATTTGTAGCCATAATTTTACTGTTCCTATAAGTGTTCTTTCTATATATCCTGGTGCCTCCGCTATTGCTATTTTGTTATCTATTAATTGTTTTGATATATATCCTATCCATAATTGGATTGTTTTATTTATATCTGCTACACAGTCTAAATCTAAGAAATCATGTCGTTCAGCTATTGGTTTAGGTATCCATTTTTTATTTAATTTTTTATCCCATATAGATTTTTCTCTATCATATTGTTCATAGTTTTCATTATAATATTTTTGATTAAAATTTTTTGGATTTTTTACTCCTGATGTACATTGCTTGTTGTTTTATTTTTTCAATTTTCGTTTTTCTATCTATTTCTTCATTTTCTTTTGTTATTCTTACCATAGCAGTTAAACTATCTTCCAGTTTTACCGTTTCTTTTTCTAACATTAAACTTATATTGTCACCTATTTTCTTATATCTTCTTCCTAGATTAGAAAATATTATTTTTATTTTTAATCCGTCATAGTTTTCATATGTTTTTTCATCTATTGCGTATTCTTCCTTATTCATTTATAGGTCGTGTTGAAATTTATATTCTAACTTATTTATTTGTATTTCTAGATAGAAAATAGTCTTTCTTTGTGCTAATATAGATTTGTGACAAATTCCTGCAAATATGTTACTGTTAAGTCTATCTTTTCTATGTGCTAATTCTTGTCTTTTTGATATAATTATTTCATTAAGTTTTTGTCTATATTCGTTATTCTTGTTATTCATTGTAATTTTAAATATTGAATATATTTATATTCTACTTTAGATATATTATCTATTAAGTGATTTAATTTTTCGTTATCAGTTTTTGTGATATTAAGTTGTTTATACTCCGGATATAATTTATTTAATTTTCTTTTTATTTTTCTTAACTTTCTACTAATACGGTTCTTCTTATATTTCTCGACATCCATAGCTCTGATACCATCAACTCAACATTATTAGCTAAAGATGTGATGAATTAAAACTCATCTGTTAATCACAAAAAAAAAGTCTATAACTTAGACGATATTGAGGCAGATTCAAGCAAGTAATAATAAATTTAAATTTCAGGTGAGTATACTGGAAGTCGAACACAAATACAAAAGAAGGATGACTACATGACTATTCTATATTCACACTAAATCAGAGATAACAAACAGGTTGCTAGCAGATTAGAACTTTGAACAATCAGCAACCATGAAGAAAACATGGGCAAGAGTAAATCATCAAGCCAAAGAAGAAAATACTAAGAGATAAATAAATAACTTAGAAAACAGTAGCTCTAAACAGAGAAACACATTTGATATTTTTCAGTAAAATACTAACATTAAAAAGAATGAAAGAAAACAGTATTAGCTAACAAGCATCAACCAAATTCCAACATATATGGACTAAAACAATGCTAAGAACACATAAACGAAACACACGGAAGAACTATGCATTAAACAAAGCTAAAAAAGAATTTACCTCTTTTCGGGTAGCGACTGGGACGACGAGCTTGGATAGTGATTCTTCTACCGGGAGATTTAAATACTAACAGCAAGCCAAGAAGTTTAAAACTAGCTACAAACAAAGATTTTCTCGGAAACTAGGATTAGAGAATCGCTTGAAATTTTCAAGTGTAAAATGTTATTGCTTCAAAACTACGCTCGAAAACCGTCCCTTATCACTTGAGTGCAGAGGGTTATTTATAGGGGAAAATGGGTGATTTAAAGGGGAAATCTATTGGAGAAATTCAAACAAAAATTTTGAATTTCTTTCCTCCTTTCCAAGATCAACAGTTAAAGAGATTTGAAGATCTCTGAAAATGGGGGAAAGGGAACAACGATTTGATCGATTAAATTGCTAGGGTTATGGGTTTGCAGATGGGTGATGTACAAGTTTCTTCGTGAAGAAGAAGAGGCGTGTGATTCTAGGTTTCTTCTTTTGCATTTCTCACAAAGAAGATGCAGGGGTGTGGACGGGTTTGGTATTACTCACGATTTTTGGCTGTTGTCCATGATTTTCGGTGTGATGAATAAGAAAAGAAAGTGTATGGGGTCACTGTTTTTCTATTTTTGCTAGAGAAGAAGACGTTGCAGGGTTGGGTCGGGTTGGTATTGAATGTGCTTGGGTATGGAGAAATCATAATTGGGCTGGAAATGGCTGAAAGTTGGGTTGCTGAAGGGTTTTCTTGGCTGGGTTGGTTCTCCTTATTAAGGAGTGGGTTGAAAGTTGGAGATAAATTCGAATTGAGAAAGTTGGATTGATTGGTGAAGTTGAATAGAAGTGGGCTGCTGAAAAAGCCCAAAATTGGTCTCGAAATGGAGTTAAGGATTTTGGCTAATAAGTTGCAATTTTAATCGATCAATTGCATTACAAAATTAACCAATGGATTAAGAATCTAGCCATATTGAATTCATTTAGAAAATTTGGCTAGTAAAATAAGACGAATTAATATAATTAACTAACGAGCTTCTTAATCTTATCAAAATATAATAATCAATTTTAAAATATTAACTGTTAATTAATTAAACTAATTGGCAAAATTTAAAGCAAAACTAAAACCTTTTGAGACGATTTTCAAATAAAAATATACTAATTATATACATAACTATAAAAACATATTTATTATTTTTTTAAAATTATAAAATTGAAAAAACTTAAATAAAAATAACTTGAAAAATATTTCAAAATTCATAAAAGCTAATTAATTCAAAATTATTGCTATCACTTTTAAATACACTAAAATATAAAAAAAAATTGAGATGATTTTCGAATATTTATAGGATATACTTATTTTATACATAATTATATAAAACATATATATTATTAAAAATTATTAAAAGTGATAAGACTATTTAAATACTTGCAAAATATTTTTATTTTATTTTTTTGAAATTTTGTTAAACTAATTATTTTAATTCTTTTGAAATTGAAGAAGCTAGATGATTAATCTATAATGTGGAGGTCTAAAATTGGGTGTCAACACCCTCACTAGAATAGGGTTGTATGGACATACTCTAAAAATCTATATTTGGATATGAAGACTTGAACAACAATTCCAAAAAAACCATATTTTGAGGATCCTCTAGTTGTAGAGCTTAAGGCTCTTCCATCTCACTTTAGGAATGTTTTATTAGGCGCCGACTACATTTCCACGGTTATCAAAGTTGCAAACCTAGACAAAAGGCAAATGAAGGCTTTGAGCTATGTGTTGAAGGATTTCAAGAGGGCAATTAATTGGTCAATTGCGGACATTATAGGCACTTTACTAGGGATATGCTCTCATAAAATCCAATTCATGCCTGGCTATAAACCCAATATTAAACATTAGTGCAGACTAAATCAACCTATGCAAGAGGTTGTCAAGAAGGAGATTATCAAATGTTTGGATGATAGTATGGTTTATCCTATTGTAGACATTAAGTAGGTATGACTAGTTCAATGTTTTTCAAAGAATGGAGGATTCAGTATGGTCCCCAATGCTAAGAATGAGCTCATTCCAGCGAGGCCAACCACAGGTTGTAGAGGGCATATGGACTATAAAAATTTGAACGCATGGACAGAAAATGACCACTTTCTAATGCCATTCATAGATCAGATAATAGACCGTCTTACTAGTAAATGACGATATTTTTTCCCTAATGGTTATTCAGGTTATAATCAGATAATGATTGCACTAATTACCAAAATAAGACCACTTTCACATGTCTATATGGAACGTTTGCATTCAAAAGGAAGCAATTTGGGTTGTGTAATGCGCTAGCATTATTTTAGAGTTGTATGATGTCCATATTTTCAGACATGGTAGAGGACACTATTAAGGTATTTATGGATGATTTCTCTGTTGTTTGTGACTCATCTAATTATTGTTATATCCATTTAGGTGATGTGGTGAAAAAATTTAGAGAATGCAGTCTGGTAGTTAACTGAGAGAAGTTTCACTCCATGAAAAAATAACGTATTGTTATTTTCCACTAGATCTCCAAAAAGGATATAGAGGTTGATTTTGCGAAGATTGGAGTGATTGAAAATTTTCCTTCACTAATATCTGTAATGGGTGTTCAAAGTTTTTGGGGAATATCAGTTTCAATCGTAGATTCATTAAGGATTTTTCTAAAATTGCACACCTACTATGTAAACTATTAGAGAAGAGATGAAGTTTGTGTTTCATGATGCATGTGTGAAATAATTTGAAAGTGTGAAAGAGAAGTTGATCTCTACATACATGAATATTACACCATATTAGACTAAACTGTTTCAAGTGATTTTTGATTCTAGTGGAGTGGAAATTGGTGTAGCTTTAGGATAAAGAGGAGAAAGGATCTTACATCCTCTATACTATGCCAGCAAAGCTCTAAATTTTGCCTAGAAGAATTATTCCGTGACCGAATAGGAATTGCTTGCAGTAGTTTTTAATTCGGAAAATTCACATCTTACTTTGTTGACACCAAAGTAATTGTGCACACTAATCATGCAGCAGTCCAGTACCTTATTATCAAGAAGGATGCTAAACCAATATTGATTCGTTGGGTGTTACTATTGCAAAAACTTAACTTTTAGGTTAGAGATTGATAGGGAACTGAAATCATGTAGTTGATCAGTTGTATAGGCTATAAGAAGAAGCAATGTTGAAGTTAACATATGGTGTTGAGATTGATGATACGTTTAAAGAGGAGCAAGTGTTTTCTATGTTACAAGATATGATCCCATGGTTTGTATATTTGGCGAACTGCCTAGTGAGTGATGTGGTACCTTTAGATGTGTCCTTCCACCATCGCCAAAAGTTTATGTCTTATGTGAAGAAGTTTTTCTTAATAAAAATTATACTTGTTTCGTGTTTGTGCTGGTGGAATTATTTTTTGCTGCATACCTGAGGTGGAGATGATGAGTATACTAGAGGCATTTCATTCCTCCACTGTTCATGGGAATCCTGGTGGTATCTGGAATACCCATAAAACATTACAATATGTTTATTATTGGTCAATTATTTATCAAGACGTTGATGAATTTTCTACGGCTTGCGATAATAGTTAGAGAGGGCGGTATTTCAAGAAGACATGAACTACCCCGCTCACTCTAATTCTAGTGATTGAACTATTTGATGAGTGGGGCATCAATTTTATGGGACCATTTTTGAGTTCCAATGGGATTAAATACATACTTGTGGTTGTTGACTATGTATCCAAGTGGGTGGAGGTAGTCCAAGAATGAAGGAAAAGTGTCACAACATTCTTGAAGTGAAACATCTTCTCCAAATTTTGTACACCGAGGACAGTCATTTGCCAACGTAGTTCACACTTCTGAAACATGTTGTTTCATGCTCAACTTAATAAATATGGAGTGAGGCACAGTATGAAGATACTGTATCATCCCAATCTAATGGATAGGTGGAGGTATTAAATCATAAGATAAATACAATCCTGGTGAAGACTGACTGTCAACTATTCAAATTTATCAAGAAATTTGATGAGGTATTATGGGTACACATTGCATTCAAGACTCCCATAGGTATTTTTCCTTATCAACTTATGTTTTAAAAGTCATTCATATGCCGGTACAGCTTGAGCACAAAGCCATGCGGAAACTAAAGAAACTTAATCCTGATTAGGGAGATGCATATGATAAACAACTAAGTCAACTGAATTAGTTGGATGAGTTTAGGATGAACGCATATGAAATTTCAGTCCCGTACAAGGATAGGATGAAGATGTACGATGACTAGAATATTGATAAAAGGGGCTTTGCACCATGTGATATGGTTCTTCTATTAACCTCTAGACTTAATTTGTCTCCACAAAAGCTGAAATCAAATTGTTAGGAATGTTTATGTGGTTAAAGTGTCCTCTATAGTGTAATTGTGTAACACCTCAAATTCCAAAAGGGAAGGAATGCATTAAATTGTAGCATTAGATTCAGGTCTACAAGACCATTCTATTGTTTGTAGGTCTCTCTATAGGATGTGGATTAGCCTCGTAGAAAGATTGAAAAATAATTTAAAAAATCAATTCCCAGAACTTTTTCTACAGTTCACTAGTATGGTCCGTCAAAGGATGTACGAGTCGTAGATAGGTCTCGTAGGTAGGTCCCTAACTTGGTAAAATTTTAAGGTCCAAGATGAGTTTTACGGTTAGGGTCTATGGACCGTAGGAAATTTTATGGTTAATATAAAGGTCCCAACAAAAGTTAAGTGATTTTGCAGTCCTAGTACTTGGTCTATGATTGACTAGTATGGGCCATAGAATATTCTACATTCTGTAGGTCAGAACCGTAGATCGAGTCGACAGTTATTTTGAAGGGGCTTTTGGGTCTTTTTCTTAATTTTTTAGACCAATACTATGTCATTTTGTTTTCTAACCTAGGACCTATATATATATATATATATATATATATATATATAAGTCCTAAAACTACCCACTTCAGCCCAATTTCCTCTCAACCTAAGGAAGAAGAAAAAGAACATAGGATTCAATTCAAGTCTCCAATTCACCATTATTTGTGTGCTTTGAGTAGCAAGGTAAGTGGGTATTCACCCATGGAGTCCACTCCTCATAGGGTCCCTATGGTTTCCAATTCCTCAATAAAAAATCCAATTGATAAAATTAGGGTTTTGTTTAGTTCTTTATGGATTTCATTCAATTATGATTTAGTATTGTTGATTAAGCCTTCTAATGCATGATTCAATGTTAATACAAGATATTTAGTTGAAATTATATTGACCCATGCCTAATTTATGATTTTTCAATAATAAATCTATGATGGACCTATGAACCCATAAACTATGAATTTGAGAAATTATTCATGACTTATGAAAATGATGATAAAGTCCTTTTAAATGAAAGTATAGATGTTGTTTAGAATTTTTTTCTCACAAACGAATATAATCATGATTGTGAAAGGTATTTCTCACATATGAATTCATATTGGTGAAATGTTTTCTCACCTATGTTGAATTGGAATTTAAGGAGCTATTATAGTTTTTGATGTGAAAAATGTGGATTGGTATTGATCATTGCATTTCCGATGTTATAATGATATTTTACTTTTATCTATTCTGTTGGGATTTAGATTTTGCACCAAGAGGGCTTTGAGGTGGAGGCTCAAATAGGGTAGTCTCTATTAGAGACCTCTAGTTCAAGCCTACATGCCCCCATAGGATTGTCTGGAATGACCTAGATATTGGATCCTCTTTAGCAAAATATGATATGTACGGATAATACCTGATAAGCTCAAATGACACTTCCCTACAGAAGTATAAGCGATCGTTATCAAGTAGAGAACCCAACTTGTAGGTTGGGGTCGATCCCACGAGGAAAAATGGTTTAGACGTTACTTTAACCGATAATTATATTCAGTTAGTCAAAGAACTTCCAGAAACAAGTAATTAAAAAGGGGGGGTTTGTTTATATGAAACAAATAATAAGAATTCAGTAAGAAATCAGTAATCAAACAAAACTCAATTTTTGGTTGTTATCAAGATGAGAGAAATAACTAGGGCATACGTGTTCCCCACAAGCTCATAACGCAATAATCCTAGTAACAGCAATCCTTTCCTAGTGTATTACATGCAAAGTGATAAGTTAGGTATCTCTAAATCCTTAATCTGGCATCTAGAGAATTTCACCCCACACCTTCATCCGGCTACGTGTGTATAATTTACTAACCCTTACCTTTACCTCATATTAGACATCATAATCGATGTTTGGCTTAGTTATTACTTCGCACCAATCGACACTAGTCTATTAGATAGTATCACACTAAATCTATGTTGATAATTCTTTTCTTGTTGATTACATCCTTGATCTGGCAAGTAGCAACAAGGCGAGTTCTAACGTTGACCACCGTTAAAAAGAATTCTAAACGAAAGAATTATCAATGCATGCAAAACACTATTCACGAATTGCTTATTTACCATTCATATTTTGTTAATCGCTCATGGTTCCCACAACCCTAGTTGTGGATTTAGTTACTCATATTAGCAAGAACACAATTCATAATTTTAGATAAAGAAATCATGAACTTACATAAAGAGAATAATAAACCCAGAAATTCAACTTGAGTTACAAAGCCAAAAATCTTCAAAACGAACTTCTAAAATTAATAATTGCTAAGATTGTAATTCAATCTCCAAAGTCACCCAATAAAACTAGAATAATAATGTCTAACCCCTAAAAATGAGGTTTACATGCCCTATTTATAGAAAAACAAATCCTAATTTAAAAAGGAAACAATTTAAGGAAAGTATGTTCAGGTACACGTCTTTAATCCACGAGACTGACTTACGGACCGTCGATGGATCTATGGTCCGTAAGTCCCTTTCGGCAACCAGGACTTAGAAAATATTTCAGCTCTCAAACATCAGCCTCTCTGAAGCAAACGACGGACTGGCAGTACGGTCCATAGATTGATCTACGGTCCATCAATCCCCTCCGTAGCTCCATACTTAGCATCTTAAAAAATCAGGTACTGGAACCCTCGCAGTCTCCTTTTACGGTTTGACCAGTATGGTCTGTAGACCGATCTACGGACCGTCAATTGACACCGTGGTTCCACACTTGGTCAGATTTCCCTGATTTGTCATCCGTCCCTTGGCTGCTGATCTACGGTCATCACCTACGGACCGTCAATGGACCTACGGTCCGTAGATCGTCTCCGTGAAGGCTCTTTTTCTGCACTTTGATCAGTTGTCTCCATACTTCTACGCCTGAACATCTTTCCTGCAAAAACACAATAAAACACATAAAAACCAGTATGATAAGGCCCTAGACACACACAACTTGTAAGTTAAATGTATTAGAAATACCGTAAACTCACGGTATATCAACACCCTCAACTTAAATTCGTTGTTTGTCCTTAAGCGACGCAATACAACTCTAAACGACTCTTGTATAGAAGCAAGCATTTCAAGCCCAAGCAATCATGTGGCTCTCTACCCCCCTTACTGTTTAGATGCAACTTCACTCTTTTAAACTCGACAAGCTAATCAATGCAGATCAAACTATGACACAGATCGACCAACTGACACACAACTTGCACCTTATCACTATCACCAAGATACCAACTTTCCGACAATGTAACTAGTTCCCTTACTTCAAACGAAATCCCTTTTTCACAAAAATTGAATGTCATTTATGGTGTAAGGATTTATTCAACGCTCACGCTCAGAAATAATTTCAAATATAGTTAGTGCTTTATGCCATAAGCTTGCCCTTATTTTCACTGCTTAGACACTCTAAACTAAATTCTAGGATCACTATAGGACTTTATTGGCTTGTAATGTAGGCTCAGGGTCAGGTGTGGTACATTTGGGTACTGATTAGTGACTTTCTGCCCTCCTTGACATTACACTTTGGCTTTTAATCTTTTTTTGCCCTATTTCTGGCATCATACAGCTTTACCTTCTTTTGCTTGTTTTTCTTCAACCAAGGATGTGACTTCAGAGTTAGTAACTCTTTATTTCTCACATTTGTCTTTTTTTTTTTTCAATCACATCCTTTCCACACGTTTTCTCTCTTCTTCACCTCACTCTTTTCATACCCATTTTTCTCTCAGTATCTTCTTTCATAGCCACCATCAACTTATAGATTTTTCATTAGTTGAGGTGCACACTACCCGATGTCGGGTCAGGGCCAAGATTTGAAGTTACTTTTGCATTAGCCACCCTCAACTTAGGCTTTTGGCCTAAGTAGAAGTGCACATGTCCAAGGAGGGACCAGGGCCAACGTATTAGATTATGGGAAGGTGAGTTTGGGGTTTTAGAAAGAAATGGTTTATTTTAGGCTCAAAGCTGGATCAAAGGGAACAGTTATTTCATTTGGTTGAATCCTTCTAGGCAATTTGCTGACTTTTCAGAACAATGGCCTATGATCACTTCCTAGCCTCTAGATTGAATTGTCTTAGCAGGACTAACCAGACAAGTTCTAGTTTTGCACCGAACTGTTTGAACACAACGATTCTCACCCACTCTTGGCACATAGTTTCATTATCAAATTCTCACCCATATTTCTCAAGTAGTGCCTTGAATAACCTATTACAGAAGTGAGAACCTCCATCGCTAAATATGGCCCTCGATGTACCAAATCTAGAGAAAATATTATTTTTCAAGAATGCGGTGACACTTTTACCTTCATTATTGGAGAGTGTAACTGCTTCTACCCATTTCGATACATAATCAACCGCAAGAAGAATATACTTCATCCCATATGAACTCACAAATGGACCCATAAAATCAATGCCCTATACATCAAACAACTCTATCACCAATATAGGATTCATCGGGAGCTCTTGCCTCTTTGAAATTCCTCCTTCTCTTTGGCAACGATCACAAGATTTGGCGATGTCATGAGCATCTTGGTGAATGGTGGGCCAATAGTACCCACATTGCAAAATCTTATGTGCAGTCCGAATACCACTATGGTGCCCACCAACAGGTGATGAATGGCATGCTTCAAGTACACTCAACATCTCAACCTCAGGCACACATCGACGAATAATCCCATCAGCACAACTACGATACAAGTAAGGTTCATCCCAAAAGAATCTCTTCACATCATGCATAAATTTTCTTCTTTGGTGAAAAGACAAATCGGGGGGCACAATGTTGCTTGCCAAATAATTAGCAAAGTCGGCGAGCCAAGGAATCAAATCATGAGAAGCAGCCAATACCTTTTCATCTGGAAAAGCATCATTGATTTCAGCCTTATCTCCAAGATTTAGCATAGCCTCTTCCTCTAATCTCGACAAGTGGTCGGCGACTTGATTTTCGGTCCCCTTTTTGTCTTTTACCACAAAATCAAACTCTTGTAGCAGTAATACACATCTAATCAATCTCGGTTTTGCATCTTTTTTCACCATCAAATACCACAATGCACAATGGTCAGTATGCACTATGACCTTAGTACCAAGCAAGTATGATCGAAATTTCTCGAATGCAAAAACCACTGCAAGAAGTTCTTGTTCAGTCACAGTATAGTTCTTCTGAGCCATATTTAGAGCTTTACTGGCATAGTAGATAGGGTGAAGAATTTTCTCTCGCCTTTGACCCAATACTACGCCAAGAGCCATTCCACTCACATCTCACATTACCTCGAACGGTTGTCCCTAATCCGGTGAAATAATGATTGGTGTTGTAACCAACTTTATCTTCAACTCTTCAAATGCTCTAAGACAGTCATCATCAAAATAGAACTTACACTCCTTCTCAAGCAATTTGCATAACGGATGTGCAATTTTGAAGAAGTCTTTGATGAATCTTCTATAAAAACCTGCATGCCCAAGAAAACTTCTAACACCTTTTACAGAGATAGGTGGTGGAAGCTTCTCTATTACCTCAACTTTAGCTCTATCAACCTCAATACCTTTCTCAAAAATGCGATGACCCAACACTATACCTTCTTTCACCATGAAATGACATTTCTCCCAATTCACCACCAAGTTGCAGTCTTCACATCTTTTAAGCAACTCGGCTAGATTATCTAGACAATGGTCAAAGGAATCACCTACAACTGCAAAATCATCCATGAAAACTTCAATAGCATCCTCCACCATATCTGAAAATATCGACCTCATACACCGCTGGAAGGTTGCTAGAGCATTACACAACCCAAAAAGCATCCGTTTGAAAGCAAAAGTCCCATATGGACAAGTGAAGGTGGTCTTCTCTTGGTCTTCTGGAGCTATAGAAATTTGATTGTAACCAGAATACCCATCAAGAAAGCAATACCAACCCTTTCCTGCAAGTCTATCCAACATCTGGTCCATGAATGGCATGGGAAAGTGATCTTTTTCAGTCCATGCATTCAACTTTCGATAATCCATGCAAACTCTCCATCCAGTAACGGGCCTCATTGGAACAAGCTCATTCTTTTCATTTGGAACAACAGTCATACCTCCCTTCTTAGGCACGCACTGCACAGGACATACCTAACTACTATCTGCAATGGGATAGATGACTCCTGCATCCAGCCACTTTATGATCTCCTTTTTAACTACCTCTTGCATAGGTAGATTTAATCTTCTTTGGTGCTCAATACTGGGCTTATGCTCTGGCATGAGTTGGATTTTGTGAGAGCAAATACCAGGGGGAATCCCAATAATATCTACAATAGTCCACTCAATAGCTCGCTTGAACCTCTTTAATACAGTCACCAAACACTCTTTTTGCCTTGAATTCAAATCTGCTGCAATGATGATCGGCAAAGTATTCTCTTTGCCTAAGTATACATACCTCAAATGCGGTGGTAGAGCCTTAAGCTCCAATTTTGGTGCCTCCTCAATAGATGGTCTTGTGGGTGGGGACTCGCGATTCTTCATGTTTAGCTCATACTTCTTTGGTTTGGACCGGTATTCATGTTTATCAAGTGCAGCCACCAACTCATTATATTCTTCAATACCATCACTATCAAAATTCATCATGACTGCTGCGAGTGCCTCAACACCTAGTCGCTCTTCAATCTATACTTCTGACCCACTCTCAACTCTGTAGGTGATAGTAGATACTGTTTGGAGGTCACCATTCTGCTTCATAGACCTACAGATATTAAAAGTCGCTTCTTCATTGTTCAATCTGAACTTTATCTGTCCCTTTTCCATATTAACCAACGCATGCCCTATAGCAAGAAATGGTCTCCCAAGGATGATGGGAACCTCAAAATTGACCTCACAGTCAAGAATCACAAAATCCGCTGGAAAGATGAAGGACTCCACTTTCACTAGCACATCATGGAGCACACCTATAGGCCTCTTCACAGTCCGATCAGCCATTAATAACCGCATTGCAGTGGGCTTTGGATCTCCCAGACCCAACTTCTTGTAAATAGACAAAGGCATGAGATTGATGCTAGCACCAAGATCACACAATGCCTTAGCAAAGTGTAGCAACCCTATAGTACATGGGATCGTGAAAGCACCAGGATCTTCCTTCTTTTGCAACAGAGATCTTATAGCAATAGCACTACAATGCTGCAATCTGTCGTCATCTTCAAAACTCACAGACCTTTTCTTTGTCACCATATCTTTCATAAACTTGGCATACCCAGGCATTTGCTCCAATGCTTCTATCAAAGGAACATTGATAGAAAGTTGCTTCAACATAGTGATAAATCTGCGATATTTACCATCTTCAGCCTTCTTTACTAACCTCTGTGGAAAAGGTGGTGGCGGTCTAGGTATGGGACCACTTTCTGAGGTATCTCAACTTCTTGTTCTGTCGCAGTCTCAGACTCCTCTCTAACTTTCACCGCATCATCTGCTTTTCTAATCTCAGTATCGACCACAGACGGCATAGGTGGATCTATGGTTTGCTTACCTCCTCGAGTAGTAATTGTCATACAATAACCATCATTCTTGGGATTCTCGATAGTGTTGCTAGGAAGAGTGCCAGGTTGATGTGGGTTCACTATAGTAGATAACTGAGTCATCTGCTGCTCTAGATGCTTTATTGACACTGCATGGGCATCAACCTTTTGACCTATGCCAGATAAGTCGTTTCTCATCTCCTTCACATTCTCATCAGTTGCATCAAACCTTCTCATCATCTTCTGCATCATATCTTCAATCCGCGCCAAATTACCTCCAGCTTCCCTAGCACTAGATTCCCGATTTTGAGGGGGAACATAGGGTCCAACCCGATCGTTTCTGTTGCCATAATTGTTCCTATTATAGTTGTTGTCGCGATTGAAGTTTCCATCCCAGACATAATGACCCTCTCGATTGTAATTTCCATAGTTTCGACCTTGGTTTCCTTGACCTTGGCGCCAATTTTCCGTGTTGGATCTTTGGGCATTTGGTCGGAAACCCCCCGTCTGATCATTCACCGCATAAGTGTCCTCTTCATAGTAACACTCCTTAACTGGTGGTGGAGTTCTTGTCAAGTAGTTCACAGTATTTACCTTTTCTGCTCCTCCGCTCACATGCTTCAGTACCAACCCCAACTCTGTCCTCATCTGAGCCATCTCCTCACGAATATCATCTGCAGAGTTGACAATTGCATTATGAACAGCAAATGTGTTTCTCCCAGTATCTGCTCTCCTAGTGCTCCATGCTTTATTGTTGCGAAAGATCCTTTCCAATTTTTCAAAAATCTGTGCATATGTACAATCACCATATGAACCCCCAGCAATAGTGTCAAGGACTGCTTTATTGTTATCATCCTATCCTCGATAGAAGTACTCCTTCAACGACTCATCATCAATATGGTGATTTGGAACACTTCTAACGAATGCAGTGAATCTGTCCCAAGAGCTGCTCACAGACTCTCCAGGTAATGCTACAAAATTGTTGACCCTGTCTTTGTGATTGAGCTTCTTGGACACTGGATAGTACTTCGCTTTGAACACCTCCGCCAATTGGTCCCATGTAAATATTGAGTTATAAGGAAGCTCAGTGAACCATACTGCAGCGTCGCCTGTGAGTGATAGAGGAAACACTCGTAAACCAATGACGTCCATATCTAGGTCTAGTCTACCTACACAACTCTTGCAAACTACCCTTAGCTTGGCTAGGTGAGCATGTGGGTCCTCCGATGGCAATCCTGAGAATAAGCCTCTTGCTGTAAGCATCTCGCATCAAACCGCTAGTCACCACAAATGTGTGCCCTGGAGGTAAAGGAGGTAGGACAATGGGTCCATCAGAGTTTTCTATGTTCAAGTTGCCCCGATAGTTGTCATATTGTCGTGGGCCTAGTGGATCTTGCGTCCTCAGTGGATCTCCCAATCGATTTTCAGCTGGAGCCTAGTTGTCCCCACCTACTACCCTCTGCTGTTGTAATTCATCTGCATCATCCAGATCTCCTCCGATAGGATTAATTGGACCTCTTGGGTTATTCATTCTTCGTAAAGTACGGTTTAGCTCTAGATCGTAAGGAGTAAGTGGTTCACCCTGACTCTGTGTACTTGGCATACACTAGAGGTAGAACCTGAGAGAGACAAAAACAAAGAGAAAAAGTAAAATATGGAAATATTTGACTAACGTTCAATAGTGTAGTTAAAATAAATCTAAAAGCCAAAATTTCCCCGACAGCGGCGCCAAAATTTAATAAGCTCAAATTACACTTCCCTATAGAAGTATAAGCGATCGTTATCAAGTAGATAGCCCAACTTGTAGGTTGGGGTCGATCCCACGAGGAAAAAATGGTTTAGACGTTACTTTAACCGACAATTATATTCAGTTAGTCAAAGAACTTCTAGAAACAAGTAATTAAAAAGGGGGGGGGGGGTTTGTTTATATGAAACAAATAATAAGAATTCAGTAAGAAATCAGTAATCAAACAAAACTCAATTTTTGGTTGTTATCAAGATGAGAGAAATAACTAGGGCATACGTGTTCCCCACAAGCTCATAACGCAATAATCCTAGTAACAACAATCCATTTCTAGTGTATTACATGCAAAGTGATAAGTTAGGTATCTCTAAATCCTTGATCCGGCATCTAGAGAATTTCACCCCGCACCTTCATCCGGCTACGTGTGTATAATTTACTAACCCTTACCTTTACCTCATATTAGACATCATAATCGATGTTTGATTTAGTTATTACTTCGCACCAATCGAAGTAAATCTATGTTGATAATTCTTTTCTTGTTGATTACCTCCTTGATCTGGCAAGTAGCAACAAGGCGAGTTCTAACGTTGGCCACCGTTAAAAAGAATTCTAAACGAAAGAATTATCAATGCATGCAAAACACTATTCACAAATTGCTTATTTACTATTCATATTTTGTTAATCACTCATGGTTCCCACAACCCTAGTATTGGATTTAGTTACTCATATTAGCAAGAACACAATTCATAATTTTAGATAAAGAAATCATGAACTTACGTAAAGAGAATAATAAACCCAGAAATTCAACTTGAGTTGCAAAGCCAAATATCTTCAAAACGAACTTGTAAAATTAATAATTGCTAAGATTGTAATTCAATCTCCAAAGTCACCCAATAAAACTAGAATAATAATGTCTAACCCCTAAAACGAGGTTTACATGCCCTATTTATAGAAAAACAAATCCTAATTTAAAAAGGAAACAATTTAAGAAAAGTTTGTTCAGGTACGCGTCTTCAATCCACGAGACTGACTTACGGACCGTCGATGGATCTACGGTCCGTAAGTCCCTTCCGTCAGCTAGGACTTAGAAAATATTTCAGCTCTCAAACATCAGCCTCTCTGAAGCAAACGACGGACTGGCAGTACGGTCCGTAGATTGATCTACGGTCCGTCAATCCCCTCCGTAGCTCCATACTTAGCATCTTCAAAAATCAAGTATTGGAACCCTCGCAGTCTCCTTCTACGGTTTGACCAGTACGGTCCGTAGACTGATCTACGAACTGTCAATTGACACCGTGGTTCCACACTTGGTCAGATTTCCCTGATTTGTCATCCGTTCCTTGGCTGCTGATCTACGGTCATCACCTACGGACCGTCAATGGACCTACGGTCCGTAGATCGTCTCCGTGAAGGCTCTTTTTCTGCACTTTGATCAATTGTCTCCATACTTCTATGCCTGAACATCTTTCCTGCAAAAACATAATAAAACACATAAAAACCAATACGATAAGGCCCTAGACACACACAACTTGTAAGTTAAATGTATTAAAAATACCGTAAACTCACGGTATATCAATACCTTGGCAAGCAGACTCCCCTTCTTTCGGTATGATGGATATACCAGATTTTATGATATAGCTCTCATAGTCTTATGATCATTTAAAGATCATATCCTGCAAATTAACTATGTTTATTCAAAGTTTTTCTTATATCTCTTATTTTAATGTATTGACCATATTTGATGATTTACATGTCGCTGTTTCTTTAAGCTATTAAATGTTCAAATATTGGTCATGTCTTACATGTTTTAAGCCATTCATGTTACCATGTCTATTTTATACATATTACCTGATAATGTATACTTTTATCTACATTGTCTCATTATTGAAGGTTCTGAAGCTCCTACCTCTCATTCTCGTAGCTAGTTGATCTCCTTAATGATTCGAAGATCAAGAATTGGTAAATCTTCATATTCCGAGGAGTATGACACTATTATTGCTTTCTTTACTTCCATTTCTAGACTTTGTATGTGAGGTATTAGTTATGTCCCATTCACTTTCTTTTAAATGTTCAGATGGCTTATGTTAGACTTTCACTATGTCACAAACTCTTTCATGATATAAGACTATGATTTTGAATTCTTTATTTATATTATATTTTATGATATATTCTAATTGTCTTGTGTAGGGCCTCTCGGGGTTCTATACACCATGTTATACTTAGGGTAATACTTTGGTTCGTGATAAACTTGGTATCAGAGCAAGGTTTAGAAAGGTTCTAGGATGTCTCATAAGCCATGTCGAGTAGATTCTTGTTCATAAGTTTGAAGAGCACCACATTTATAAATGAGAAGCTATATGATATTTAGGAATTTCCACTTCTTTCATTATTCAAAATTTGTGCAATAGAGTTTAACTCTATATGTCTCTCTCTTAATTCTTATCGAGTAGATTCTTGTTCATACATTTGAAGAGCATATACTAGAAGGAATGTTATTAAGAATATGGAATGAAAAGCTTCTCAAGTTTTGGCCAAACAAGTGACTAATGTGGAGTTTTGAGCTGCATTTCAAGTGTTGGCACAAGCGTTGACAGCTTAATCAAGTAGGGAGGATGTGGTCTCTGTGAACCTAAATGTGGGTACGACGGTAAGGAGAGTGAGGGGCTTCACTATTATGAATCCCCTAGAGTTTCATGGTGCCAAGGTTTAAGAAGATCCTCAAGAGTTCATCAATGACGAGTATAAGGTTTTGATGATCAGGGGAGTGACGTCAGTGGAAAAGGTTGAATTGTCTGCTTATAAACTTAAGGGTGTTTCTCAAGTTTGGTTCAACCAATGGAAGGAAGAAAGGGCAGTTAATGCGGGTCCTTTTGATTGGGAGAAGTTTAAGGTTGATTTCTTTTATTGGCTCTTTCCCCTTGATATGAGGGAGTCAAAGGTGCTTGAATTAATTAATCTTTGTCAAAGGTATATGTGTGTGAAGGAGTATGCTTTGAAGTTCGTACAATTGTCTAGATATGCTCCTACTATGGTTGTCGATCGTAGGCCTGAGATAACCAAGTTTGTTTCGGGAGTTTCTGAAATGGTTGTTAAGGAATGTCATGCCTCAATTCTCATGATTAAGGAAATGGAAATTTCTCGTCTAATGGTTCATGATCAAAAAATTGAAGATTAAAAGCTTTAGGAAAGGTCTAGGAAGGTAAAGAGGGCAAAGACTGGTGATGATGGCTTCTCACATTCAAGGTCCGATCGACATGGTTGTTCTAAGTTTCGATAAAGGTTTTCTGGTAAAGGTTCCTCCAATGCTACGACTCCAAATTTGAAAAAATAAATGGTGTATAACCCTAGGCCTCAAGGAGGAAATGGTTGTGTAAATGTTTATTTGGTTCTCGCATGCCAAAAGTGTTGCAAGTGCCATTGGAGAAAATGCTCGATAGGTAGGAATAATTGTTTTGGTTGTACAAAAAAGTGGTCACCGCTTGAGAGATTGCCCTTCTAGAATTGACAAGGAAAAGGATGGTAGGAAAGCTGTGTCTAGTGGTTGGGGTTCAGGTGTGATGAAAATGTGTAATGCAATCAAAGATGCTTCATCCAATACTAAGCATCAACGATCATTCAATAGTAATATCACCCAACTAGTGAGTTAGGGTCGAGTCCCAAGGGAGTGGTTCGTACTCAAGAATCAATAGAAAAGCATAAATATGCTCTAGTCAATCATAGCTAAAAATATTTACAAAGAAAAACATGGTTTAATGACACAAGTGTCAAATATAAAAGGGGGTTTGTTTGAATTATCAACTAACACAACAAATAGCACGAAAAGACGAATATAGAGACGGGATTCTTGGGATGTGATAGGATTATGGGCTAAGGTAAACAATCGGGTAATTGCAATTAATAGTAAATAACTGCAAATCAATGAATAAGCTAGACTTTAGTAGGGATAAACTTTCTCTCGAACAATTTATCCAGAATCAAATTGGTTTCTCTCGAACACTAATAAGCGGCAATGAAGCACAACCTCCGCTTTAGTCCATTCACTCTCTCAAGCTGAATGGGTGGAAAAAGGGTTTAGGATTCACTCTGTCGAGCTGTACTCATGACAACCCAATACCCACAGACCATCAATTCAGTAATTGTGATTTTAAAACCTCTCTCTCCAGCAAGCCAAAAACATGAAGTTAAGATTGTATTTGCAGCTACAACCCATTAAATTCAACCACAATTAATGAATGAAATCACTTTTAAATAGAAAATAAACTATCAATTAACAAAACCCAGAAGTTAAATCAACCCATAATCACACCCAAAGAATTGGGGTTTTAGCTAGACATAGTAAAAAGGAAAAATCGTTATCGAGTTGTGTTTCCATCAACTGGGTAGGATTGATATAGTCTTTACAAAGGTCTAAAATGAAGAATCATCAACACTACTTCTAATTTCTTAGAGATGGAAATCTTCAAATCTTCAAAGCTAAGGAAATATTGTCTCACTACTCAGTTCTAAACCCTAAACTTCAAAAACTGAATAATACTGTGATATCAGATATTAAGCTAAAAATTTAAACAAGTATATATAGTTGTCAAAAAGTGTGTTGTGAAGGACCAGTCGGTACAATAAGTCAGGATCACCGATCAACTCGGCGAATCGCCCTTTGGTCATCTGTATCGCCTTTTTGCTTTTGCCTTTAGCATCCTTGAGGTCCTGTAACTTTGGGAGATAAGGCACTGCATCGCGGAACTATTCGGCGACTCATCAACTACTTTTTTTTATCGCTGACTTGATTTTCTCCTTGGCACACTGGAACACTAGGCTAGACCAAGGCCATTCGGTGACTTGCCCAATGGTTTAGGCAATCCTCAGGCCTTCTTTTCTTCATTCTTTTAGCTGCCTTGTTCCATTTTGCTAAATAGTGTCCATCCTTTGTCCCTAAGTCCAAATACCTGAAATTCAAGGATTTACATCAATTATTGAGACAAAATATGTATTCAAGGACACTAAATCTATTAAAATAAAGCCCTAAATGAGTCCAAATCGTTTAGCAGTTCAACAAGGATGTCTCAAACAGTGCTACACAAGACTCAATCATGAATGCACACAACAAGACTCAACTTACTCATGCAAGGATCAATTGTGCACTCAAAGACTCAATTTGTGACTCACCAATATCAAAGAATCACAAGCTCATAATACTTGCTTCAAATGCAAGTTCAAGCTCAACAAAGTTACTCAAATGTCCTCACATAAAGAATGATTCCATACTCACACACAATGGTTAAACATTTTAAAGTTCCGAAATCGAATGCAACGCTCACACTCACAAAGATGAACACAATATATGATTTCACTCATATGTTTTCCCGTATTTTCCAACCAACATTTGTTTCAGCTCACTCAAGATCACAAAGGTCTTTTCAAGGCTTGTAATGGGGCTGAGTGCAAAGAGATGGTCATTTAGGCTCCATGGCTATAGTCGTCATCAAAGTGGTGTGAACAATACTTCCTGTCCTTTTTTTCATCATTTTTCATTCGTGCTTACAAGTCATCCCATTATTCACCTTCCATGGACTGTTGGAAACCCCATTTCTTTTTGCATTTTCACAACTTTATTCTGCAACTTTTTCTTTTTCATTCTTTTCTTCTTTGTCTCTCTCTCTTTTTTGTATGGAGGGGTTCCATTTTTCTCAAAATATGGATAAAAGGGAACTTTCTTGCACGCCTTGATTTACCTTCTCTTTTCATCACACCTCGAACTTAGGCTTTTGGCCTAAGTTGGCTACTCAAACAAATCACAAATCACGAGGATTATGGGTATTGGATCAACAAAAGGTCATAATGTTTTCATCAAGTTTTTTTTCAAGAAAAGGTTAAGGCTCAAAGGGTGCTCAAAAGGGGTTCACACACTTACAAGGTAGACCACAAAAGAGGTATAATGTCAAATTGTTTCTCACTCTTTAAAGTTGTCTAAGATCATATCAAGAGATTGCATCACTTAGTCAGCCGGACCAACGGGGCAAATTCTAGGTGTCATAACACATGGTTCACGGTAAGCTCATCACACAAGGCATTGACACCAAAGTCAAACAAGACTCCACACTTTCACTAGTGATCAATGTTCATCACAAGAGATTCAATTCGATACTTTGCTAGTCACAATGAGATGCAAATAGTTCACATATTGGCTATACAACTTCATTTGGCCTTATCATAGCCACACATTCATTTTTGTTCGATTATGAGCACTATTCAAGTCATCGGTATTGATAAAAACCGATACTCAAATTTGCAAAAGAACAGTCACATTCAACACAAACAAGAGGTGACAAAAATTTTCAGAAGGGGTCAAAAATCATTTGCAATTAAAAACACGAAGCCACAATCTCAAACTTTCCACAAAAAGCAATGTAAAAAAAAAACTTCAGCTAAAGAACCCAAATATATAAACAAAACATCAATATTCACAAAAAAGTCACACAAAAGGTGGGCCTCACCCCACCACAAATAAAGTCATTTCTCCTCAAATGCAAACAAACATATCCAAAAGTCAAACAAAACAAGACAGAGAGAGAGGTAAAGGGAAATCATGTCTAAATAGTCGTTCCATCTGTCGGGGTATCAGTTCCCGGTGCATCACTCTGATCTTGGGCATCAGTGCCCAGAGTCACATTAATAGAAGTAGTAGGTCCACTAGAGGCAGCCAACGGTGTGTCTTCCAGAAAGGTCTGCACAGCTTCATAGAATCCCCGGACCCATGAAGGAATATAGGGGCCTCGGGGAGTAGTCTCCCTGTCAGAAATGGGCCTCTTGCCCCTGCTCTGACCTCCAGTTGGAGGCTCTTGCCTTCCTATTATTGGAGGATGTGATCCCCCTTCGTTGATAGTGATACCCCATACTCTTTTCTAGGGTAACATGTTTATATTTGTCTTCGCCATATCTGCAAAACATCAGTAAAAAGTTAGAAAACCTTCAAATAAGAGCACTGAAAAATAGTTGCAGACAAACTCACTGAACCAATCAATGAGTCGCCAACAGCTTTAGTGAGCTAGATCAGGCTTGCCTAAAGTTAATTGTGCACAAAAAGTTCACGGGTGCAGACAAACGGTAATCAAGAAGTCTTTCGGCAAGTCTCCGAGTGCCTTCGGCGACCTCAAGCTTCTCGCCGAAAGTTACAAAGCCCAACAACACATAAAGCATGAAATTAAAGGTGAGATAGAGAACTTCGACGAACCACCGAGTGGTTCGGAGAGCTAGACCCAGCTCACCAAATGACCGAACGTGCCTACTTTCAACCCATCATCTCTAATTCAACCCTGCAACCCCCGAAAATAAAATCAAAGCATGCACTTGTTAATTTAAAGTAAGACCCATAACACCCAACACCCCGGGATACTCAGATTTCTCCCGATTTTGCCAAATTTGTCCAATTGACAACTTTTGCCCTTATGAAGGACGTCACTCGCTCTATCATTGGGCAAATTACGTCGTTTGGCACAGATACGGGGTCCTCAGACTTCACCCAACCAAACTAAATAACATGCAAGCATAACCACACAAAATTTAAATCATTTCAAAGCATAAGAATACGGGATTTCAATAATTAAAATAATACGGGAAAGATTATCAAATTAAAATAGGGATTCAAACACATTAACACTATCAGAGGGGCACAACACACATCAATACGATAAGGTCATTTGCATTACAGTACAATTTTGACAAAAGTAAACTCGGGGTTCGAAAAACCAATCTTTTATGCCGATTAAGATAAGATTGAAATGCTAGGCGGCAATGCAATCTAACTCCAATCACAAATAAATGACTAAAATACTCTAAAAGTGCAAAAATAGATAAACTAGAATGCGGGTGTGAGTTTGGGAAGATAAACAGTGAGGGAAAGTGAATGAGATGGAAGTTTAAACCTTTGAACTTTTAAAAACCATCTAGTTCTCGCCCACTCGGCGATATAAGATTAGCTCGCTAACCCACTCGGTGACACGCCGAGTGGGCTCTTACCTTGCCGAGTTTTACAGAACCTCCAGTTAATGTGGGGGTCCAAACGATGGAATAGGTCGTGATTGCCGACCAGATTGGCGATTCACCAAATTACTCCTGGGCTCACCAAATTTTACAGACTCCAATTTAAAATTGTCTTGAGTCCAATGGTAGTCTGGGTCGGGGTCGGCGACTTCTTCGGTGATTTGTCGAATAGACCATTTGCTCGCTAACTTATACTTTTCAATCACTTTCCACACTTTGACCTGCACAATCAACACACCATAATTCCAAAATTAAAAAGAAAGAAAATAAAACTTGGGTTGCCTCCCAAGAAGCGCCTTAGTAACGTCGTGGCACGATGCAAGTCCACCTTCAAACCTCATTCTTGGGGTTGACCATAGTATCACTAGGAAACCCCCATTGTTGTCTAGACTTTAGATGAGATGAGATATGACCCATTTGGGTCTCCAACTGCTTGATCGACTCTGAATGGGAGGTGACGGTCTAGCTAAGGGTCGACATGTCTTCTTTAATCTTTTTCAAGATCTTGTCCGACCCCTTAACTTTGTTGAGGATATGAGAAAGCATATCCTCAGGCCTACCACCTTCCAAATCCTTTGGATTTTGGCGCTCGTGGGGAGGACATACCTATCCTTCTCCCTATCCTTCCAATTTGGATTATGGTCCCTCCATTCACGATCTCGATATTTCCAGCTTTCATCCCTACTCCAACCTTGGTTACCACCCTACCTCGAGTAGTTTGAATGATAACCACCGCCTTGGTTGGCTAGGAAATTTACCTCTTCATTATACAAGGCCTTAAACTTGGACTCATCCAAATTAGCACACACGACACCCACGACATTGACACTTCGAGCACCAGCTCTCATGACATTTTTAGATAAAATGTCAAGTTGTACCATGATCTTAGCCATGTTCTGATCCTTCTCTTGGTCCTCTCTATTTGTTCCTTCGTCAATTTGAACGTGATAGTGGAGACCTGGTCTTTACGAGTGTACCACTCCCTGTTTATGGTAGTCATGCCATCCAAGAGCTGAGACACTATCATATAAGGTTGCTGTATCAAACCTCCCAACTTTTTGAATCGCAGCCAAGTTTCATGAATTGGCTCGCCTTCTAGACGCTTGAAGCTCTGAATGTTGTCACAAAGAGTTTTCATCTTCAAAAGAGGGAAAAATTGCATATTAAATGTGGTAACCAACACCTCCCACGAAGTGAATGATTCGCGTGGCAATTCAGTCAGGCACTTGCACACCTCTCCCATTAAAGAGAACGGGATCAACCTCAATCGGACCGAGTCTTGGGAGATATTCTTGAAGGAGAATAGTCCGCATACATCCACAAAGTTTCTAATGTGCTCATGAGGTTCCTCATAAGCCAAACCACTAAAAAGCCCCTTTAGTTGCAAGAGTTCTAACATAGTACTCGCGATGTAAAACACTGCATTCCCTTCGACCGAAGGCAAGCAAATGGAACCAATACCACCCATGAGATAGGGGTCATTAGCATGAGGCTTGTTGACATCGTTGAGGTTTCCAATGTCATCTTGGTGGCCTACTTGGCTGCCATTGCTGCCGTTCACAGTCATACTTCCTATTTTCAACACACAAACAAGCAAAAGAAAACTAAAAATTAAGTAAGTGTCACTATAACTAACAAGAACAAAAATACAACTCAACTAAAAATTCTCAAGTAACACCACTCCCCGAGAGCGGCGCCATTTTGATGAAACATGTGTAACGCTATCAAAGATGCTTCATCCAATACTAATCATCAATGATCATTCAATAGTAATATATCTCAACTAGTGAGTTGAGGTCGAGTCCCAAGGGAGTGGTTCATACTCAAAATTTAATAGAAAAGCATAAATATGCTCAGTCAATCATATCTAAAAATATTTACGAAGAAAAACATGGTTTAAATTATAAGGTGACACAAGTGTCAAATATCAAAGGGGGTTTGTTGTATTATCAACTAAAACAACAAATAAAATGAAAAGACGAATATAGAGATGAGATTATTGGGATGTGATAGGATTATGGGCTAAGGTAAACAATCGGGTAATTTCAATTAACAGTAAATAGCTGCAAATCAGTGAATAAACTAGACTTTAGTGGGGATAAACTTTCTCTCGAACAATTTATCTCGAATCAAATTGGTTTCTCTCGAACACCAATAAATGGCAATGAAACACAACCTTCGCTTTAGTCCATTCACTATCTCAAGCTAAATGTGTGGAAAAAGGGTTTAGAATTCACTCTCTCGAGCTAAATTTGTAGAAAAAGGGTTTAGAATTCACTCTCTTGAGCTAAACCCATGACAACCCAATACCCAAAGACCATCGATTCAATAATTTTGGTTTTAAAATCTCTCCCTCAAGCAAGCCAAAAACATGAAATTAAGATTGTATTTGCAACTACAACCCATTAAATTTAACCATAATTACTGAACGAAATCACTTTTAAACAGCAAATAAACTATCAATTAACAATACCCAACAATTAAATCAATCCATAATCACATAATCATACCCCAAGAATTGGGGTTTTAGCTAGACATAGTAAAAAGGTAAAAATTGTTACCGAGTTGTGTTTCCATCAACAGGGTAGGATTGATAAAGCCTATATAAAGGTCTAAGATGAAGAATCTTCAACACCCACTTCCAATTTCTTAAAGATGGAAATCATCAGATCTTCAAAGCTAAGGAAATATTGTCTCTCTACTCAGTTCTAAACTCTAAACTTAAAAAACTGAATAATACTATGATATTAGATATTAAGCTAAAAATTTAAACAAGTATTTATAGTTGTGAAAAAGTGTGTTGTGAAGGACCAGTCGGCGCAATAAGTTGGGATCACCGATCCACTTAGTGATCCTCTCTTTTGGTCATTTATATCACCTTTTTTCTTTTGCCTTCAGCATCCTAGAGGTCCTGTAACTTTTGGCGATAGGGCACTACATCGCGAAACTGTTCGGCGACTCGCCGACTGCTCCTTTCTATCGCCAACTTGATTTTTCCTTTCAGGGCTTGGCAGACTGGAACATTAGGTGATACCAAGGCCATTTGGCGACTCGCCCAATGGTTTAGGCGATCCTAAGGCCTTCTTTTCTTCGTTCTTTCAACTACTTTGTTCCTTTTTGCTCAATAGTATTTATGCTTTGTCCCTAA
Organism: Solanum commersonii; assembly: GCA_029007595.1. NCBI lineage: Eukaryota > Viridiplantae > Streptophyta > Magnoliopsida > Solanales > Solanaceae > Solanum > Solanum commersonii. The sequence goes on along the minus strand of JAJTWQ010000002.1, from coordinate 4,521,369 downwards.
GTCCAAATACCAGAAATTCAAGGATTTACATCAGTTATTGAGACAAAATATGCATTCGACGACACTAAATCTATTAAAATAATCCCTAAATGAGTCCAAATCGTGGACTCATCAAGGTGCTTCAGATAAAAACTTATTATATGCACTTCAAACTCGGCATAATCAAGAGGGTTCTCTCGATGTTGTTATTATTATGTTGAAAGTCTTTCATCTTGATGCTTATGCTTTGCTTGATCCTGGTGCTACCTTGTCTTTTGTAATGTCATATGTGGTTATGAGGTTTAATGTTCCTTCGGATGTGTTGTTAGACCCTTTTTATATCTCTACACCTATCAGTGAATATATTTTTGCTAAGAGAGTCTACAGAAATTTTCTCATTTCCTTATCCTATAGAGTCACTCATGTTGGTCTTGTAGAGCTTTATGTGTTAGATTTTGATATTATTCTTGGGATTGATTGGCTCCATTGTTGTTATGCTTTTGTTGATTATAGAACACAAGTGGTGAAGTTTTAGTTTCCAAATGAACCCGTTCTAGAGTGGAAAGGGGGAAATTCTATGCTTTAGTGTCAATTTCTTTCTTGTCATAAAGCTAGAAAAATGATTTCTCATGTATCATCTTGTTCGGGTTAGAGATACAGATTCCAAAACCCCTACTCTGAGTCAGACCCTATTGTGAATGAGTTTCTGGAAGTGTTTCCCGATGATTTACTCGGTGTTTCTCCTGAAAGGAAAATAGACTTCAGTATTGACCTTCTTCCATATATGCAACCTATCTCTATACCTCCTTACTGCATGGCCCTAGTGGAACTTAAGTAATTGAAAGAACTATTGAAATTGATCCGACCGAGTTGCTCTTCATAGGGTGCTCTAGTTTTGTTTGTTCATAAAAAATATGGTTGACTTCACATGTGCATTGAATACCAACAATTTAACAATATTACCGTTAAGCATAAGTATCATCTTTCAAGGATAGATGATTTGTGTGATCAACTCCAAGGTGTGAGTTACTTCTCTAACATTGACCTCCAGTTGAATTATTACCAATTGAGGGTGAAGGAAGATGACATTATGAAGATGACTTTCCAAACTCGGTATGATCATTATGAGTTCTTAGTAAAGTTGTTTAGTTTGACTAATGCTCAACCAACATTTATGGACTTGTTGAATATAGTATTTAGACAATATATTGATATGTTTGTGGTTGTGTTTATGGATGACATTTTGATTTACTCAAGGAGTGAGGATGAGCATGCCGATCATTTGAGGATTGTGTTGCAAGTCCTCAAGGAGAAACATTTTTTTGCAAAATTCAGTAACTGCGAGTTTTGGTTGAGATTTGTGGCTTTTATTGGTCACATTATTTTTGATAAGGGAATTGACGTAGATCCAAGAAGACAGATGCGATTAAGAGTTGTCCTAGACCTCTAGTCCTTACGGATAGTAGAAGCTTTTGGGTTTGGCTGGTTATTATAGAAGGTTTACCGAAGGGTTTTACTTGATTGACTCTCCATTAACCGCATTGATCCAAAATTCAGTTATGTTGTTATGGACAGAAGCAAGTCAGAAGAGTTTCCAAGAATTGAAAGATAGACTTACCTCTGCTTCATTGTTGACTTTACCTAAAGGGTCCGATGGGTTTGTTGTTTATTGTGATTTTTCAAGGATTGGATTAGGGTGTCTTCTTATGAAAAATGGGAAGGTTACTACATATGCTTCAAGGCAAATTAAAATTCATAAAGAAAACTATCCTACCCATGATTTAGAACTAGTGGTTGTGGTTTTTGCCCTAATAATTTGGATGTAGGATTTGTATGGTGTCCATTTGATGTCTTTACCGACCACAAAAGTTTACAATATGTGTACAAGTAAAAGGATCTAAATCTTTGCCAAAGAAGATGGCTTGAGTTGTTAAGGATTACGACATGAGTGTCCTCTATCACCTTGGTAAGGTAAATGTGGTGGCGGATTGTCTTGTTCGATTAACAATGAGTAGTGTTGATCATTATATAAGAAGGAATTGGTTTGTAATGGTCATTGATAGGCCCGATTGGGTGCTCGGGTGGTTGATTCCAATAAAGGTGGTGTTATTGTTCATAATGGTTCAAGATCATCCTTTGTATCAAATGTGAAAGCCAACCAAGGGTTTGATCATATTTTTGTTGAGTTTAAAGTAGTTCTTAAAAAGTTTGTTGAGTATTTCTCCCAAGGATGAGATGGTGTACTTCAATATAAATGTCATTTGTGTGTTCCCGATGTTGATGACTTGAGAGAGAAAATCTTATCAGAAGCCCATAGTTCCCTATATTCAAATCATCTGGGAGCCACCAAGATGAACTGTGACTTACGGTAGGATAGAATGGGATGAAGAATGATATTGAAAAATTTGTGGAAAAGTGTCCTTATTGTCAACAAGTGAAAGTTGAGCATCTAAACCTGGGAAGTTTGTCCCACGACATTAGTAATCCTACTTTAAAGTGGGAAGATTTGAATATGGACTTTATTGTTGGTTTACCCCACACTCGGTGACAATATGCCTGGATTTGGGTTATTGTAGATTGTAAGATGAAGTCAACTCATTTCATTACCGTCAAGGTTTCTTATTTGGCAGAAGACTATGCTAAGTTGTATCTAAGAGAAATGTTGAGGTTGCATGGAGTGCCCCTATCCATTATCGCTGGTTGGGGTACCTAGTTTACTTCTCAATTTTGGATGTCTTTCCAACAAGGCATGGTAGTCGTATTAAGCTAAGTACTTCCTTTCATCCTCAAACTGATGGGAAAGTGAAGCGTACTATTCAAACTTTGGAAGATATGTTGAGATCTTGTGTAATTGACTTCTAGGGTAATTGGGATTATCATTTGCCTTTGATTGAGTTTGCTTATAATAGTAACTATCATTCAAGTATTGGTATCGCTCCATTTGAGGCTCTTTATGGTAGGAGGTGTAGATATCCTATAGGTTGGTTTGAAGTTGGTGGGATTGCTTTGATACGTCTCTAATTGGTATATGAGTCTATGGAGAAAATTTGGCTTATTAGAGAAAGGTTAAAAATGTCTCAAAATCGACATAAGTTTTTTGCCGATGTTAGAAGGAGATATCTACAATTTAATATTAATGATTGGGTCAACTTAAAAGTTTCATCCATGAAGGGTGTGATGAGATTTGGGAAGAAAGAGAAGCTTAGTCCATGTTATGTGGGCCCATATTAGATTTGAGGCATATTGGTAAAATTGCTTATGAATTTGATTTACCTAATGACTTAGCATCTCTACATCCGGTTTTCCATGTCTCTTTGTTGAAGAAATGTGTTGGTGATCCGACATCTATTGTACCAATGGAGATTCTTGGTATAAATGAAAGTCATTCTTATGAAGAAGTTTTGGTTATGATTCGGACCGGCAAGTTAAAAAGTTGTGAAATAAGGAAGTTGCTTCCGTGAAAGTGTTCTGGAGGAATCAAAGGGTTGAGAGTGATACTTGGGAGGCCAAGGCCTGTATAATATCTCGTTTTCCCAATCTCTTTCCCTCTGATCCTACTCTTGCTTAAACTATCTAGTTCCTTAAGGTTCATTCTTTTGGTTTCATGTATCTTAGTCATTCTCATGTTTCCCCATGCATGCATGCTCATGAAAATTTCACTTTTGAGAAAATGAGTTAGCTTGACTGATTTCTTCATGATTATGTTCATTTGATTATGATTTGCATGTATGCCTTATGAAATGATGTTGTGAATATGTTTTAACTTAGAATTGATGTTCCTCCTTGGTTATGTGAATTTTGATGAAGTTGCATTCTTGTTGGGGTATTAGATCTTTTCCCATACTCTCTTTAAGTTGCCTTGAGCTCCGTTGAAGGACCAATGTTCCCAAGGGGAGATAATGTAACACTTTGGATTCCAAAGGGAAGGACTACATTAAATTGTAGCACTAGGTTCAGGTCTACAAGACCAGTTTACAGTTCATAGGTCTTTCTACAGGTCGTAGACCAGTCTTGTAGAAAGGGAGAAAAATAATTTTAAAAATGAAGTCCCAGAACCTTTTATACGGTTCACCAGCATGGTCCATAAAAGAATCTATGAGTCGTAGATACGTCTCATAGGTAGGTCCCAAACATAGTGAGATTTTGAGGTCCAAGATGAGTTCTATGGTTAAGGTCTATGGGTCGTAGGAAGTCTTACGGTTCGTAGAAAGGTCTTGTATAAAGTTAAGTGATTTCATAGTCCCAGTACTTGGTCTACGGTTGACCAGTACAAACCATAGAAAGTTCTATGGTCCGTAGGTCGAAAATGTAGATCGAGTTCGACAGTTATTTTTAAGGGGCTTATAGGTCTTTTCCTAATTATTTTAAATAAATACTATGTCATTTTATCTTCCACCCTATGACCTATATAAAGCTTTTAAGTCCTAAAACTACCCACTTCAACCACGTTCTCCTAATTACCCAAAACCTAACCAAATTGGCTGCCCTAATTTTCTCTCAAACTAAGGAAGAAGAAGAAGAAGCTAGGATCAATTCAAGTCTCCAATTCACCATTCTTTGTAGGCTTTGAGTAGCAAGGTATGTGGGTATTCAACCATGGAGTCTATACCTCCATGGGGTCCCTAAAGTTTCCAATTCCTCAATCAAAAATACAATTGATCAAATTAGGGTTTCTTTTAGTTCTTTATGGGTTTCATTCACTTATTATTTATTATTACTGATTAAACCTTATAAAGCATGATTCAATATTAATACATGTTATTTAGTTGAAATTATATTGACCCATGCCTAATTTTTATTTTCAACTATGAATCTATGATGAACCAATAAACCAATGAACTATGAATTTTGAGGAATTATGCATGACTTATGAAAGTGATGTTTATGATGATAAAGTGCTTTTAAATGAAAGTATCAATGTTATAATGAAAGGTTATCTCACAAACGAATATGATCATGATTGTGTAAGGTATTTCTCATATAGATTAACATTAGTGAAAGGTTTTCTCGCCTATATTGAATTGCAATTTAAGGAGCTATTCTATGTTTTGATGTAAAATATGTGGTGTTATATTGTTCATTGCCTTTCCTATGTTATAATGATATTTGAAGTTTATCTATTCTGTTGGGATTTAGAATTAGCACAGAGAGGGCTCTGAGGTAGAGGCTCAAATAGGGTAGTCTCTACTAGCAACCTCTAGTCCCAAAGTACGTGCCCCAGTAGGATTTTCTTAAATAACCTAGCTAGTGGATTCACGTTAGCAAAAGATGATATGTACTAATTCGACCATGGCTAGTAGATTTCCCTTCTTTCAGTATGAGGGATATACCGGATTCCATGATATAGATGTCATTGTCTTATTGTCGGTTAAAGCTCATGTCCCACAAATTAACTATGTTTCTTCAAAGATTTTCTTATGTCTTTTATTTCAATGCATTGACCATATTTCATGATTTACATGTCATTGTTTCCTTAATTTTTTAGATGTTTAAATATTTGTCATGTCTTACATGTTTTAAGCCCTTCATGCTGCCATGTCTATTTTATGGATATAGCCCCATACTTAGTATATTCCATGTACTAATGCATACATGTCCTTACATTGTCTGATCAATGTAGGGTCCGACATTCCTACCTCTAACTCTCGTAGCTAGTTGGTCTCATTGACGATTCAAAGATCATGAGTTCGTGAGTTCTCACGTTCCGAGGACTATGAGACTATTATTGTTTTCTTTACTTAAATTTCCAAACATAGTATGGGTTACATCCCAATCACTTTCTTTTAAATGTTTAGATGGATTATTGAGGTTTATGTTAGACTTTAGCCATATCAAAACTCTTTCATGATGTAAGACTATGATTTTGAATTCTTTATTTATATTATCTTGTATGATGTATGCTAAGTGGCTTGTGTAGGGCTTATCAGGGTTTTATACAGCATGTTACACCTAGGGTATACTTTGGGTTGTGACAAATTAAAATTTAAAATCATACAGGAAAGAGGTTCAAGATGAATGGCTAATGAGTGAAACATACTTAGGAAGGTAAAGGCAGTGGAAACATGGGCCCTTGGTAAAATTTGAGTAATTAAGGAGCTTGCATTGTATCGTGACCTTAAATTAGGCAGTGTATGGGAGGCAACCCATGAGGCTCTTTTGTCAAGTCTGAGTAACCAAAGAGCCTTCATTGTGATGCGACGTTAAATCAAGTGTTGCTTGGGAGGCAACCAAAGATTTTTTTTAGTCTTTAATTTTGCTTCCGGAGAAGATTTATGTTTGTTAAGTGGCGAGGAATCCTAGAAGAAATTAGAAGCATGCTCTGAAAATTCATGGTAAGTGAATATCTACGAGTAGGGTTTATGGATCATGGTTCACTCTAAGGCTAGTGGTATCCACTCATAGAACACGAAGAAAAATGCAACTTACATGACTTTTTCTTCGAATCCCACTTACAAGTCGTAGTCTATTCTATGGTCTGTAGGTGTTACCCGTAGAATCAGGAGAATGAACCAATTGTAAGTTTAGATCTATGAATACTCTTTACGAGCCTTTCAAAGTACCACGACCTGTAAATGGTGTTAATAGATTCAAGGCATGTTTCTCATAATTTAATACCCAAGTAGTCAATTTATGAAGTCTTTCCACGACCTGTAAATGTTTTACAAATCGTATATTGTCTTCATGAATTTAAGAACTTATATAGAACCCAATAGTACTCGTGATAACTTTTATCTCTAAAAATCAGTCTCATATCTAAACTCCCCCTATAATTCTGCACACACTACACCAATTTTAATTGTTAATCTTTCCTTATGAGTTGGAGATTTTGAAATCATTTTAGGATTTTTGTTCAATAAAGAATGTCCTCAGTGATTGTTTTTCTATTTTGAATTAGTCTATATTTAATTTCAGCTATGAGAGCTTAAGGACAAAAGAAGGAAAAGTAAGCCAAATACTAAAACAAATGAGAGATTGGGTGAAGCTGAAGATCACCTAAGTCCATTCGACAAATCACTAAGTGACCCAGCGTTTTCAAAAAATATCACATATCAAACCCTAAAGAATCAGGCTAAGGTCGCTGATCAAAAATCCATTCTGTGAGTAGTCAAATCTACTCAGTGGACTCCATCAAGATCGCCGAATGTCACAACAACTTGAAGGCCAAAACTAATCGTTAAAGGTCGATTTGGAGATGGAATGAGACATTAGGTGCATCTCCAATCCAATCAGTGACCACCTCTTAACTCACTAAATTGGCAAAAGGGAGTTTTGTGAAGTTTTCTAGAAATGTATAAATAGTCCTTTTTGGAAAGAGAAAATAAGTTTTGCACTTTCTAAATATTTTCTATACTGAACAACCTTCTTACTTGGGGAGAATAACTTGTACTTGAAGATTTTGGGGTTGGGAGAATTTGGTGATTACATTCTCATTATCTTTTTAAACATTTAGCTAGAATGAATGATCAATTTGGTAACTTCATTTTACCTTTTAGTATGAATAGTTAAACCCATAGTCTTAGGGGTGTGAAATTTTAATGGATACTTAATTAGCATATATGTGTTGTTTAATCGTTTGTTTGATATGTGTTCAACTATCTCTTTAATTTTTACCTTATAATTACTGGTTGCAAAATATTCTTTAACTTATATCTCTAGTATTACTTGTGAAAGATCTCTAGGGTGGAATAGATAGCTGAAGATTACTTGATTTGATTCATTTGATAGCCTTAGCTTGATGAAGTTTTGTTGAATTAAGGTTTTGGATTGATTTATGTTGTTATACATGATGGTGTTTGATAGAACCCACATGAGGTATATTGATTGAAAGCTAAATAGTTGTCATTATCACAAATCTTGCCTACCCATGGACAACAACCTGATTTTAGCGATTCATAATTCACATTTACTGAAATTAGCTTCCATCTAAGCACACTTCTAAGATTCTTTAGTTATTTGTGAAAACCCCTTTCATTAAGATTGTTTCCAATACTTGTAAATATCTATTTAAATGAATTTGAATTGTTACTCAATATCCCCCCCCCCCCCCCACAACCACCAATTTTCATTCATGCATAAATTGGATCGACATACAAGATTCTACTGCTAAAGATTACATCATACGGTGAATTCTTTTTATCCATTCTCTATGGGATCGACCCCAACTCTTCATTAAGTTACATATTGAGAACAATCGTCTATACATCAATATGTAAGGTGAATAGTTGAACATTATAACAAATGGTTCCATTTTTGGGGAATGGTGCATAGAAATTTCCATAAATGAAGTGTTTTATTAAACTAGTCTTTAGTTGTTGTGTACTTTTACTTTGTTTGCTATTTTGCTGAACTTATAGGTGATAATATGAGTTCTCAAGGGAGAGATACTTCTAGCAATGAATGGAATATGGATGATGGTGTTCAATTTTAAGATACGGGCAGTGCTAATACCATTAATTTTCCACCAACAATGAGAAACACTGTTTTTCATGTCACTAGTTCCACGTTACACTTGCTTCAAATGAAAGGAATCTTTGGAGGATTTTCCCATGTGGATCCACATGATCATATTAAGAATTTTATTTTTGTGTGTGTGATAACGCTCAACTACACCTCATTCAATTCGGGGTGTAGGCGATCGTAATCTAGTATAAATGCAACAGAGAGTTGGGGTCGAACCCACATGGAGTGATACAGAATGGAATTCAATTAAGTAAAGGTTGTGCTCTAGTCATTTGTAGAAGTAAACATTATCACACAAAGCAAAGTAAATCAAAGGGGTTTGACAACAAGTGTCAGATGGGGGATTTGGTTTGTCAAGTAATAGCTACAACAATTACGAAAACATGAGAGTAATCAAGTACAGAAAGATTCTCAGGAATGTGATCGATTAAAAGCTAATTATGCTTTATGGGTGATTACAATTTACTAATAATTGTTGAGTCTTAGTGGGTAGGCTAGACTATTGATGGAATAGCTTTCTCTCAAACAAAAATTATGATTCAAGTGAGTTCTCTCGAACCTCGACAAGCATAACAATTAAAACAACCCAATACCTCAATTAATCTACTCTCTCGAGCTAGATTGCTAGGATCGAGTTTAGATTCACTCTCTCGAGTTGAATAAAAAATAACCCAATCACTACAATCATCAATCGATAGCCTTCATTCAAGAACCTCTTTCTCAAGTAAGCCTAGAAGACTAAGCTAAAATTGCATTTGCAACTACAATTCATGGATTAATACACAACTACCAATCAAACCACTTCATATTAGCATTTAAATCAGTAAACAACAATACCAATAAGCTAATTAGAACGACTAATCACATTATCACACCCCCAAGAATGGGGTTTATAGCCACAAATTAATAAAAACAAAAAAAAATATTACCAATTATGTTCTCCATGAATTGGGTAATGATTTCCAAGTGTTTACAATGCTTCAAATTAACTAAAATTCAAAACCCACTTGAAATCTCTACTCAAAAACTCTAAAACTAGTGTTGGGGGTCAATAACTCAGGGTAAAACTCTCAAAATACTTCTTTAGAATATGGGAATTTCGGAGTTCTCCCCACACTGCAAAAATTCTTTTGAAATTTTATATTTATACTCTACAAAATTTTCAGCTTGTGGACTAATCGGTGGAGTAAGTTGAGCATCGCCGACCAGGTAGATGATGCATCAAGTTTCACTCTCCATCACCGTTTTGCCTTGTCTCTTCAACCTCAGGCTTCTGTAACTTTAGGCAATCAGGAGCTAAGTCATCAATCCATTTGGAGGTCTGCCTACTGTCCATTTCCATCGCCATGTTGGCTTTACCCAAGGGCTAGCACGCTGTAACTTTTGGCGAGCTGAAGAGCCACTCAACGGTTTGCCCAGTGGTCTTGGTGATCACCAGGATTTCCTTTCTTCAACTTCTTCAGCTTTTTCGCTCCTTTTTGCCCGGTAATGTCCTTTCCTTGCTCCTTTGCCTTCATTGCTGCAAATCAACACTTTAACATAAGTATAGATCACAAATTAGGCATTGAGGACAATAAAACTATGAAAACAAAGCCCTAACTGAGTCAAAATCTCAGACTCATCAACACCCCCAACTTAAACTTTTGATTTTCCATAAGTAAAACACAAAATCAATTAGTTCAACAAGGATGTCTACAAACAGTGCTACTCAAAAATCAACATGAATGCACACAAGAGGTTCGAACAACTCATACAATGTTCAATTGTGCACTCTAAGTTTCAAACTGTGACTAACCAGTATCAAATGGACTCAAGCTCATGATGCTTGCTACAAATGCAAGTTCAAGTTCAAATTTGAATGCCCTCACAACAAGAACGATTCCATATTCAAACAAATATCATCAATTTTTTAGAATGTCAAAATCACAAACAACTCTCACTCTCTCAAGGACGAGAACATGAAAGATTTTTTCCTATAGGCTTGCCCGTATTGTCCAATCAACACGATGTTAAATTCATTAAAGATCACAAAGATCTTTCAAGGCTTGTAGTGGGGCTGAGGGTAAAGGTATGATCATCATTGGTTAAGTGACTTCTACCTTCATAAGCATGGCCTTTACTTAATTATTTTTCCTTTTCTCCCACTCTTTTCATTGTCCACAAGCTACCCTATGTCTTTTTACACACAATTTATTGGACACCCCATTCTTTTTGCTCACTGTACAAACTTTATTTCAACAATTCTTTTATTTTTTGGTCCTTTTCTTCTTTTCTTTTTTTTATATGGAGGGGTTCCATCTTTTTCAAAATGATCCTTTAAGGGTGACTTTCTCAAACTTGTTGATTTTCTTCCCTTTTCACCACACCCCCAACTTAGGCTTTAAAAGGGTTCATTCGTGTTCAAGGTTCATCCAAAGAAAATGATAGGCTCAAACGGTGCCAAACTAGGTTCACACTCTTACAAGGTGGTCACAAAGAGATATAATGGCAATTTCAATTCACTCTCCGCAAATGGGGCTTAAGATCATCTCTATCATTCACTCACACTAGTTAATTGGACAATCGGGGCAAGTTCTAGGTATTACCAAGAACACATTTCAAGAAAATCTCACCATACATGGCATTCAACACAATCATCAAACAAGACTCTATAATTTTCAGCTAGCATGAAACGATCATCACAAGAGTTCAACTCACAACCAGCTAGTCACAATGAGATGCTACGAGTTCACATATGACTTATGCAACTCAATTTGCCTCATCGAATTTGCACACATGTGTCGTTCAATCAAGAGCACTATTCAAGTCATCAATATTGATCACAACCGACACTCAAAATTGTAAGAGAATAGCCACATTCACACACATCAAGAGGTGGCAATTTTTAAAATGTGTCAAAATCAACATTCACATTAAAACCAATGGACCAATTCAATGGATAAAACTCAATATATATTAACAGAAGATAAGATCCAACATTCACACAAAAATAACAAATATCCAAAAACATCCCAAAAGAAGTAGGTATGGAAATACCTCACCCCGCCAAACTAATCTAGAAGTTGTCCTCAAATGCAAAGAAATAGGTACACATAACAAAATGAAAAGAGTCAAAATCCCCTGTTAGGCTTAGCAGGTGATGAACTCTACATATCTGTGACTCCATCTGACAGAAAATCAGTGTCGGTACAACATCATCCTTGGCTCCACTGGAGCCCACCATAGAAGTATCCCTCAATGATGCCTCAATAGTTGTCTGAACCATGGTCCCCTCAAGGTTCGCATTATCATCATACATCGTTGCATCACGAATACCCAACTCCTCCTCATTTATCTCGACCTCAGACTCAGTCTCTGCATCATCTCTATCAATATCTCTGCTTGTAGAAGCCAGAGAAATGTCAATACTGGCTGGGAACTCTGACCTGGCACCTCAGAAAGGGTCATTGTGCCAAATAGCATGGATAGATCGGTGGATTTGAGCTCATCCACATCTCGTTGCAGCCCAACAAAATTGTCTTTCAAGGCCGTCACATCCTCAGAGGCCCTCTGTCCCTATTCACAAGTTATGACTCTCACAGTGAGGGCATCCAGGGCCATTTCATGGGCATCAATTAGTTGTATGTGCTCTCTCGACTCATCCATGATTGGAGCTAGGGCAGTAGCAATCACCTTCTTAATAAGACTAGGCATAGCAGGCCACTTTGAGGCACAAACATCGGCAAAATGGGCCAGGTGGCCCATCTTGTACAACATCAAACTAGTGATCTGGGACTGTAAAGTAGAAGCAGAAGCAGTAGTAGGAGGGGGAACATCAGTCGAACCAAAAGGTACATAAGTAGAGGTGCTAGGGGTACCTGTAGGCTCAATGTCCTGAGGGGGAAGGATTGCCTCTGTCTGCAACATCTCAACATCGACTATCGGGGATGTATTCATTGGTGCATCTCTCGTCATATCAGCCTCGTCCCTAATGTACTCAGCCTTTATCCTCTGAATGTTAGTAGAGGAAGTAAGAGTCACTTCCACATCCCGTCTTAGCAATCAAAAGGAGCATGGGCCCATCTGCACAGCTTAGTAATCAAGACTAGGAACGAGAGAGAGGTATGTCTCTGCTAAGCCCTCATGGCCATCTTGTGCTTTATGATTAGAACTAGATTAAGGCGATCTCAATCCATAATGAAGCCCAAAAATGCACTTTTCAAATGCCAGAGTATTAACTTTTTCTGTGTTGGCATCAATGTGCTGCTCATGAACCCGAACCAATACCTAGAAACCATATTTAGGTTCTTCCTCTAAATAAGGACCCAAACCTCAATTCATTGTAGGGTAGTGTCAGCTATCAATGGTGCCAACCAACCTTTTAAATCATCGAGGGTGTTCTTTTATATTTTATCCAGATAGTAGCTGATTATATTTAACGTACAACCAAGCACCTCATTAATGTCGACGCTGCTGCATTTGACCTTCTTTCCCCGAACTACCACATAGTCAACTGGCTTGAAAGAGCTAGCCTTTTTCTTTCCCTTTGGCACCAGATCTCTGCATGCCGAGTAGAACTCCAGATCCCAAGTAGGAATATAAGGACCTTAGGGCTTCGTGAAGATCTTGAACGTGTGGAACTTTATGGTGTTCCACACGTCTGGGAACTGGTCTACAACACCGCTAGTAGACAACATGTTTTCTTCAAGAATAGTCCTCAAACCCTCGACCTTTAATTTGTTTAGTGACAGAGGTGGGGGAACCTAAACTGGTGGAGGAGCCTGCTTTACTACCTGAGTTGGAGGTGGAGGAGGCGTATGAGGCATTGGGATCCTGGCTAGATCATGCATCACCTTGGAGCGTAGCTCCACTCTCCTAGCCTGGAGAAGTTGGTCGTCTTTCGACTCTGATACAGAGATCGGAGATCTATCTCCTAAGTGGTCCTCACTATCAGAGGTAGTGAGGTAAGTGTCATAGATATTGATGCTATCGAATCTCTCCTCCGTCGAAGTCAATTGTATGGGACCCTTCCCTTTACCTTCCCTTCATGTCGCACAATACCTTTGGCCCGCTTTTGGGGCGGTTGATTTCTTCAGGCAACCTTTGGTCTAGCAATTCCTGCAACACAAAATCATATACGTTAGATGCAATTCAAAAAATTTCCAAGTTATAAACATGCACAGGAAACCTCACCGAACCAATTCAGCGAGCCAAGTCGGGCTCACCAAATGTTCTAGGAAAAAATTTCTCAAAAATCAGCACTACTCGGCGATGTCTAGGGCCTTTTAGCGAATCACTGACACCATTCAGTGAACTAAAGGTAGCTCGCCGAATGTTACAAAATAATCTTATAAAAATAGAGTGATTAGAAGGGACGTTCGGTGAGCTTGAGCGTATCACCAAAAGTTACAGAACACAAATTACAAAAATGAAGAATAAAAAGGTGATCCAAGGGTCTTTAGGTGAATCACCGAACCACCCGGTGAGCTCAACACAGCTCCCCGAATAGTCCAATCTTGCCAGATTTTTACCCCAACCTTTAATTTCTCACCCACAGCCCACGTAAACAAAATTTAACCACTAGTCTATACAATTGAGCCCAGACCCATACTACCCATGACCTTGAGGTACTCAGACTCTCCCCACCCCCCATTCTGCCAAAATTGGTCAATCAACATCTTTTTCCCTTCAAAATGACATCAACTGCTTTATCATTGGAAAAATTCAGACAATTGTCACAATTGGGGTAACTCATACTTCACCCCCACTAGACTTAATAATAAAATCAACACAAGCCACAAAATTTATCATTCTAACACGCGGGATTTCACAATTTAAGGCCAATTAACACAAAATAAAACATAATACAAGCATGCACTATCAATAAACATTCAAACAATCAAAAATACGGAACAAAAATAACCAAGCAATGACAATGCATTTGAAATTACCAAAATATAATGATGGAGTTCAGGTAACAAACCTCAAAAGTAGATGTTCGAATGCTAGGCTAGCAAAGTATCCTAAAATCCTCCCCCGAGTAAATGATTCCACACAAAAAGAAAGAAAAACTACTACGGAAACATAGAACTATGCAGTTGTGAATGTGTAGAAATTGAAAAGTATGAAATGAGGGAGACTTTTTAATTTAAAAATGGTTTTGACCTTCTGACGCTTCAGTTCGTGCACCAGTCGGTGACGCTTACTTACATCACCGACCCACTCGATGATGCACCGAATGGATTTTTAGCCCACCGAGTTTTATAGACCCTCTAGCTAGCTAGATAGTTCAAACAGTGATCCAAGTCGGGCTCGCCGACCTATTCGACGAGTCACCAACTAGACCTTTGGCTCGCCTAATTGCTCCTCTTCCCAAATTTTTTGAATGTTCAACTTGCACATTCAACACCCATTATTCAAAAAACAATATTATAAGCTTAAGAACTTAGGTTGCCTCCCAAAAAGTGCCTTATTTAACATCATGGTACGACGAAGGTATATGTTCAAGGCTCATTCTTAGGGCTAGCCATGGTGTCACTCGGCAATCTCCCTTTTGGCCTTAGATTCAAATGAGTCGAGAATTGACCTATTTGTGTTTCCAGTTGCTTAATGGACATCGAGTAAGAAGTAACCATCTGATTTAGGGTTGAACGTCATCTTTCATTTCTTTTAACTCCTTGTTCGACCCTTCCACTTTGTTGAGATTGTGTGAAAGAATATTTTTAGTGCAAAAACTTTTCGGGTCAATCATTCGCTCTTTTCGATTTTGACGTTCATGGGGAGGTACATACCTCTCTTTGTCCCCATATCTCTCCTTCCAATTGGTTCCACAATCACGCCATTCCCTGTCACGGTCTCTCCAATCGTCATCACGCTTTTTATTCCAACCTTGATTCCCGCTTAGCCTTGGATAGTTCGGACGGAAACCTCCACCTTGATTTGCAAGGAAACTCACTTCCTCATTATGTATAGCCTCAAAGTGTGCACCATCGGGGTTCACCAACTAACACCAACAGCATTCACAACTTTAGAACCACTACCCTTGACATGTTTTGACAACAAATCCATTTGGGTCATCATCTTGGCCATGTTTTGATCTCCTTCTTGGTCCTTTTCAATCTGTTCCTTTATCATCCTAAAATTCAAAGGAGACACTTAATCTTCTCTCATGTACCAAGTATGATTGATTTTAGTCATGCCATCAAGAAAAGTGGATGCAATTTTGAATGGTTATTGCATGATTCCTCCTTGAACAAGTTGATCAGCCACACCTTTGTTCACCAAATCTAGACTCCAGTAGAAATGTTGTAACATGACATTGTTCGAGAGTTCATGAGTCGGACACTGGACCATCAACTTCTGAAAATGTAGCCACGTCTCATGAATTGGCTCACCATCCAAGCGCTTGAAGCTTTGGATATTATCTCTCAATGACATCATCTTCGAAGGAGGAAAGAACCTCATGTAGAACACTTCAGTAAGTACATCCTAAGTGATGATTGAGTCCCTAGGTAATTCGGCTAACCACTTGGTAGCTTCTCCCATTAGCGAAAAAGGGAACAATTGGAGTCGAACTAACTCTTGGGAGATGTTCTTGAAAGAGAAGGTACCACAAATGTCAATAAAATTCTAGATATAGTCATGGGGATCCTTATGATCCAAGCCTCCAAACAACCTTTTAATTTGCAATAGTTGCAACATCGTGCTTGTCACGTGGAACACCGTATTTCCTACCACCGGGGGCAATTAGATAGCACCTACACCACCAAAATTTACTTCATAGACATTATGCAAGTTTCTAATGTCGTCATTGTGTCCCAATTGACTGGTGTTGCTTCCGTTCACACTCATTTTGTCACCTTCTCAAAGGTAAAAAACAACACACCAAAGTAAATAGGTTCAACTACAACACAATAAGATCACGAACAACTTTCAATAAGAGAATTCTAAATACCACTCCCCGACAGAGGTGCCATTTTTTATAACGTTCAACTACACCTCATCCAATTCTAGGCGTAGGCGATCGCAATCTAGTATAAAACCAACAGAGTGTTGGGGTCAAATCCACACAGAGTGATACGAAATGGAATTCAATTAAGAAGTAAAGGTTGTGCTCTAGTCGTTTGTAGAAGTAAACATTATCGAAACAAAGAAAAGTAAATTAAAGGGTTTGACAACAAATGTCAGATAGGGGGATTTGGTTTGTCAAGTAACAGCTACAACAATTACGAAAATAGGGGAGTAATCAAGTAGAGGAAGATTCTCTGGGATGAGATCAATTAAAAGTTAATTTTCCTATATGGGTAGGCTAGATACGATTCAAGCGAGTTCTCTCGAATCTTAAAAGGTATAATAATAAAAGTAGCCCAATACCTTAATTAATCTACTCTCTCGAGCTAGATTGCTGGGATTAAGTTTAGATTCATTCTCTTGAGCTGAATCATCAATAACCTAATAACTGCAATCATCAATCGATAGCCTTAATTCTAGAACCTCTTTCTTAACAAAGCCTAGAACACTAAGCTAGAATTGCATTTGCAACTACAATTAACAGGTTAATACACAACTATCAATCAAACCCATTTCAAATCAGCAATTAAATCAGTAAACAACAATACCTATAATCTAATTAGAACAATTAATCATATGATCACACCCCCAAGAATGGGGGTTTTAGCCACGCATTAATGAAAGAGAGAAAATATTACCAATTATGTTGTCCACAAACTAGGTAATGATTTCTAAGTCTTTACAATGCTTCCAATCAACAAAAATTTAAAACCCACTTTAAATATCTACTCCAAAACTCTAAAACTAGTGTTGGGGATCAGCAACTCAAGGTAAAACTCTTAAAAAACTTCTTTAAAATCAGGGAATTTTGGAATTCTACCCATACTGCAAAAATCTTTTGAAATTTTACATTTATACTCTACAAAATTTGAAGCTTGTGCAATGATCGGCGGAGTAAGTTGAGCATCGTCAACCAGGTCAGCAATGCACCAAGTGTCACTCTTCATCGCCGTCTTGCCTTGCCTCATTAACCTCAGCCTTCTGTTACTTTAGAAGATTAGGAGTTGGGTCATCGATTCATTCCGTGGTCCGCCGACTTTCCATTTACATCGCCAAGCTTGCTTTTCCCAAGGGCTGTCACGCTGTGATTTTTGGCAACTTGAAGAGCCACTCGGCGGTTCTCCGAGTGGTCTTGGCGATCACCAGGATTGTCTTTCTTCAACTTCTTCAGCTTTTTCATTATTTTTTGCCTAATAATGTCCTTTCCTTGCTCCTTTGCCTTCAACGATGCAATCAATACTTTAACATTAGTGTAGAGCATAAATTAGGCATTGAGGACAATAAAACTATGAAAACAAACCCCTGACTGAGTCGAAATCTCAGACTCACTACTGTGGTCCTTTACTTTCAACAACATAAATGAAGATTCAATTCGTTGGAGGCTATTCCTTTCTTCTTGATGAGAGAAGCTACCACTTGGTTGGGTGAATCAGCAGAAGACTTTATTACTTTATGGGATAAACTGAAGGAAGTTTTTCCTGATATATTCTTCCCACCATATCGAATGGTACAACACTGAGATGAAATTATAAACTATCCTCAAATTTATGGAAAACCTCTTCCTGAGTTTTAGCTTCATTTTCAGAAAAAAGCATCTTCAATGTCCTACTCATGGCCTTCTCGACAACGTATTCTTGTTAGTCTTCTATATATCACTTGAAAAAATCGACAAGTCTACAAAAGATAATCTTTCTAGTGGTGTGATAATATGCTAGTCCTTTAATGTTGCCTCCGCTTTGCATGATAGGAAGATAAAAAACAAAGGTTGAAGGATCAAGAGAGGGATGAAACTATTGCTAAACTGATGACACAAATAGACCTCCTGACTAATCATGTGATTGGAGGACGTTCCAACAGTGTGAATGCAATGAGCTTGAGTGGAAATAAATGTAGTAAAGATGAGAGGATTGATGCCTTGTACAATATAGAGGTGCAATTTTAATTGAACCAAGTAGGGGATTTTTGTGCTACCTACCTAAGGCAAGACTGGAGTCAAGGTTTGAACAATGATATAGATAGAAGTTGTAAAGACCATGAAAGGGAATGTCGTGATCAAAGTAGTTGAAGGGATTTTGAAAATGATTGATATAATTATGTATCTCCTCATGACAGACCAAAGCCAAAAGAGACAAATGTTGATCCTGAGAGCTTTAGAACAGAAGATATGCTTGCTCATATTCTATTTCAAGTTAAATAGTCCGATAAATTTCTCAAGGAAATGAATATTGATTTCTCCTCATTGACTTAGATCGTTGCTTCCCATGCGGTCTCCATCAAACAACTTGAAGCTCAAATACGGTAGATTTTAGCCTATTTAAATCCAAGGTCGATAGGTGGACTCTCAGGTGATACCATGGCAAATCCAAATAATGACAATGTTCAATGTATAGCAATTGTGACAAGAAATGGTAAAATGGTAGTGAGTTATATAGATGTGGTAATTAAAAGTGGAGACAAAGCTAAATTTACAAATGGTGAAGACTTACCAGTAGAGGTGAATAATGATGAACCTAAGGTAGGTGAAACCGAAGATATTAATGTGAATTCGAGGAGTGATTGTGGCTTAAAAGTGGAGGGTGTTGTTACTCCAGTGGGTAGTGCTAATTTTTCAATCAAAGTTACCCCTCTGTTTCGCGAAGGTTGAAGAAGAAAGAAGGGGATGTGAAATTCAAACAAAAATTGCCCATATTAAAAAATCTCTCGATGAGCATACCCTTGGTTGATACCTTACTAGAGATGCATGTACATACAAAATTCATGAAGGTTTTGGTGGCAAAGCAGAGTGTGAATTTTGATATCGTTCACATGTCACACAATTGTAGTGCTATTATGTCAAGCAATTTGGTAGTGAAGAAGGAAGATCCAGGGGCGTTCACTAGTCCTTGCACAATTGGGATGTATCAATTTGCAAAAACATTGCGTGATCTTGGGGATATCATATACCTAATGCCATTTGCAATTTTCAAGAAGCTTGGGTTAGGAGCTCTAAAGCCAACCATAATGAGACTTTTTTGGCAGATATATTAGTCAACAGATCAATTGGAGTCCTTTATCATATTTTGGTGAAGGTTGAGCATTGAGGTGCGACAATACCTTGCCGGTGATTATTACTGATTTATTAAAATGGCAAGTTGACACAGTAGTTGTTGTGTTGAAGACATTTATTAAAGTTGTGGTGTACATAGATTATGAATTAGAAAGTGAATATAACATATATGAAATAGATAATGATATAGAAATAGAATCAGACAATGAATTCTATAATATAACAAATGACTGAAACAAATATACAAATAATAACTAAAGAAGAACACCAAGACGAAGAATCTTTAGAACAAAAAATAATATTTGATAATAGTATATTTGAACAAATAAAAGGAAAAGAATTAGACCTAAGCGTACAAAAAATATTCGAAATACCAACAATAAGAAACTGGTTTAAACGACAAAAAGAAGAATATTATGTAGTAAATCAAAGAGAACATATCATAGATTGCAAATACACCAAAGGAAAGGCTAAAATACCAATAATAAACAAACGAATAATCAATAAAGAAATACAAGATATTAAGGCTAAAAATCCAATTAAATATGTACAGTTAGGAGGAACAGAAATATTAATAAAAGCATGTTTTAGAGAAGGAATAGATACACCCATAGAAATATACTTAGTAGATGATAGGATCATACAACCTATAGAAAAAAGTATAATAAGTGCAGTAAAATGCAACCTCATATACCATAAATTTAAATTTATAATAAGTGCTAACTACTCAGTAGCAATAAATGACAGAAACATAGATAAATCACTAGTATTATATTGGAAAATGTCAGGGATAGAACTAGCCCCAGGAAGTAAAATATTTATAGCTAGATGTAAAAGTTTATATGTTTTAACAACAAAACATAAAATAACAGCAAAAAAATAAAATAAATAAAATAAAAATAGAAAATCCTTTTGAAAGTATAGTCACAGTCATAGATAATAATGACTATAGTTATAATGAGATTGACATAGAAGAAGATTTAGAAATAGTAAAAGAAAGATTAAGCACCAAAGGAGGTTAAATCCTCCTATGCAAGAAGTTGTGAAGAAAGACATAATTAAATTTCTTGATGTAGGTATCTTCTACCCTATTGAAGATAGCAAATGGGTTAGCCACATCCAGTGTGCTAACGAAAAGGGGAATTATGGTGGTCCCAAATGAAAAGAAAGAACTCATTCCAATGATACCGGTAACAGGTTGGAGGGTTTGTCTGGATTACAGAAAACGTAATTCTTAGACTAAAAAGGATCATTTCTCCATGACTTTCATGGATCAAATATTGGACTGACTTTCTGGTAGAGGTTGGTATTATTTCCTTTGTGGGTATTCCAGGTACAATCATATTTCAATTGCTCCAAAAGATCGAGACACGACTTCCTTCTCATGTCCCTATAGAACCTTCACTTTTAAAAGGATCCATTTTGGGTTGTGTAATGCTCTTCCAACTTTCAAAAAGTGTGTGCTCTCTATTTTTGTGGATATGGTAGAGGAAACCATGAATGTGGATGATTCTTAGGTAGTTGGTGATATGTTTGAAGCTTGTCTTTCTAATTTTAGTATGGTCGTGAAGTGGCGTGTTGAAATAGAACTTGTGTTAAATTGTGAAAAATGCCACTTCATGGTGAATGAAGGAAGTGTCCTTGGGCATAAGATTTTTGGAAAGGGTATTCAAGTGGACCACGATAAGGTAGTGGTCATTGCTAGATTTCCTCCTCCTATTTTGCTTAAAGGAGTCCAATGTTTTCTATGCCATGTGGGCTTCTATAGTCATTTTGATTAAAGAGTTCTACAAGGTTGCATTTCCTATTTGTAAGATACTTGATAAGAAGAGTATTTTTTATTTGATGATGCTTGTTTGAAGGCTTTTTCTTGTTTAAAGGAGAAACTTGATTCACCCTTATCTTTGTTGCACTAGTTTGGAGTCTTCCATTTAAATTGATGTGCTATGCTAGTGAAGTGGCTCTTGGTGTAGTACTTGGTCAAATGAAGGAGAAATTTTTTAATCTGGTGTATTATAAAAGTAAAATGTTGAAAGGTTCTCAGAAATATTATACAATGAATGAACAAGAATTATTGGTTGTGGTGTATGCGTTTGAAATATTTTGGGATTTGGGTAGCAAAGTGATAGTTCATATGGATTATGCAGCGATTAGTTGTTTGATGGAAAACCTTGGTTGAAAAGATGGATCCTATTGATTCAAGAGTTTGATTTTTAAGTCAAAGATATAAAAGGTTGTGAGAATCAAGTGGCGGATAACTTATCTCGCCTTGAACCTAATGTGGTGGATTTTGGATAAAGAGACATTGATGAATATTTTTGCGATGAATGTGTTATGGTTGTTTCAAATGATGTTGCACCTTGGTATGATGTTTGCTCGTACAAAAGCCATAAGAGACTTGTCATTTTTTCAACTTTCTAGGACTCAAACCACAACTGCCATACTATAGGACTATGTAAGGTCCCTACTTAGCCTCATATAACCTGTATGAATAAAGTTTTCTGCACTTTTCTTTTGAACTAAACTTTCAAAATTCCAAGATGTTACAATATGTCCCCCTTGGGAACATTCGTCCTCGAATTGTACTGAAGCTAACATGAATAAAGTAAGGAAAGATATATAACAATCCAACATGAAGGAAAATCTCATCCAAATGCATGAAACAAAGGATTAATCAAACGTAGCCTAAAATATGAACTTTAAAAATGATTTCATGAATATGCATGCGTATGGACACATGAGAATAGCTGAAACACATGAATCCAAAAGAGTACACATGAGGAACTAATACCTCACGCTGAAACTGAAGAGGATGGAAAGAGATGAGAGTACTTGGAGATTATATCATCTTCGGCCTTCCAAGTAGCATGCTCGGCCAGTAGATTCCTCCAAAGGACTTTTACTGAGGCAACTTCTTTGTTTCTCAACTTCTAGACTTGATAATCCAAATTATCAACCAGAACCTCTTCATAATATATACTATGTAAAACCAACACTCTCCAATGGCACAACAAAAGTAGGATCACCAATACACTTTTTAAACAATGAAACATGAACCACCAATGCACTGATGCCAATTCCAAAGGCAAATCCAGCTTATATTCCATTTTTCTGAAACACCTCAAAAATCAGATGTTGGCCTACATAATGGGGAATGAGCTTCCATTTCTTTCCAAACCTCATCACACCCTTCATAGGTGATATTTTCATGTAAACTCAATCATCAATATTGAATTCAAGATCTCTTCTTCAAACATCCGCATAAGTCTTTTTGTCGATATTGAGTCGTATTAAACCTCTCATAAATAAGTTGTACCTTCTTCATAGACTCATGAACTAACTCGAGCATTGATGAGGCCACAAATTGGACTCATTTAAAGCTATATTTTAGTAGAATTAGTGTCCTCAAATGCATATTTTATCTCAATATCTCATGAAAACCCTTAAGTTTCAGGTATTTGGAGTTTCAGGGAAAGCATTGACACTACTTAGCAAAAAAGGAACAAAGGCAGCTGAAAGAACGAAAAACTAAAGATCTGAGAATAGTCGAACCTATTCGGCGAGTTGCCAAAAGGTCTTATCCTCGCCTTTTATTCTAGTGTGCTGAGCCTTGAAAGAAAGGATCAAATCGGTAGTGAAAAGGAGCAGTCGGCATGTCACCGAGCAGTTCCGCGAAGCAGTACTATATTGCCCAATGGTTCGAAACACGATGATGCTGAAGGATAGAGAAAGATGGCGATGAAACCAACCAAAGGGTGGATCACCGAGTTGATCGGTGATCTCGACTAACGACGCCAAATGATCCGCTGCAGCATAGATTTTTGAAAACTATAAATACTCACTGAGAGTTGTAGCCTAATATTAGATTTTTAATATAGAAATTTTTAACATAGAATTTTGAGTTCTAAGTTTGGAGAGGATTTTGAAGAACTTGAAGATTCAAAGGGTTTCAACTCCAAGAATTTGGACTTGGGTCTTGTGGATTCTTCACTCTTTGCTTGTTTTGAGACTTAAATCTTCATACCCATTTGAATGCAAACTTATATTGTTATAAATTTCTATCTCTTTTACTTGTCTAGCTAAACCCCCAATTCTTGGGGTGTGATTTTGTGAATATGGGTTCGATTATCTGTTGGGTCTTGCTTGTTGATGGTTTATGTGTTGTGTAAATGTGATTTTGCTTAGTATTTGTAGTGGAACTTAATGAAATTTTAGTTGCAAATATGATTTCACCTTTGTGTTTGAGCTTACTCGGGAAAGAGGTCGTAAAACTAAGACTACTAAATTGATGGCCGATGGGATTGGGTCGACATGAGGTTCAAGCTCGAGAGAGTGAACCCTAGTCCTTCTCCCACACACTCAGCTCAAGAGAGTGAGTGGGCTAAGGCGGAGGTTGTTCTTCATGTGGCAACTCGATGTTTGAGAGAAACTGAGTTGATTCGAGGTAAGTTTCTTAAGAGAGAATTCACCCCCACTATAGTCTAGCCTAGTCACAAATATTCAACGGATTTATTATCAAAAGCATGTGCCCAATAGTTTAGTCTATCCCGTATTCCTATCACATCGTAAGAATTTTCTCTCCTTGATTAGTACTCTTTGCATTTTTGTTGTTTTTGCTTACTTATCACAAACCCCCATTGATAATTGATGCTTACGTCACCCTTAGATTTAATATGTTTATATTCGATAATGTTTTTAGCTATGACTAATTAGAACTTAATTTTATTTTTCTATTAATTCTCAAGCCCATTCCCTTGGGACTCGACCCCAACCCTTGGTTGGGTTACTTTACTATTGTACAATCGTAGACATTTGCATTGGAAGTTGTGTCTTGATTACGCAAATATCAAAATGGCGCCGCTGTCGAGGAGTTGTGTTATTTGAGAATTCTTAGATTAGTAGAATTTTTGTTCTTCTTAGTTGTAGTTTACTCACTTAATCTCTAGTTTTGTTTTGTTTTCTTGTGTGAATATTTCAAAAAGCATGAGTAGCAACGGTAGCCAGGTGGGCCACCAAGATGATATCAAAAATCTCAACGATGTCCAAGAGCCCAACATCAATGATCCCCATCTCATGGGAGGTATTGGATCTATCTAGTTACCTCCAGTTGAGGGAAATGCAGTGTTTCACATAACGAGTACTATGTTGCAACTCTTGCAACTAAAGGGACTTTTCTACGGGTTGGCTCACGAGCATCTTCGGAACTTCGTAGATATGTGTGGACCGTTCTCATTCAAAAACATATCTCAGGAGTCAGTTCGGTTAAGATTATTCTCATGCAAATGGTTGGCCAATTGCCACGTGAATCCATCACTTCTTGGGAGGAATTGGTAACAGCATTTCCAGTGTGATTTTTCCCTCCCTCAAAGATCATTACCCTTAGGGATAGCATTCAGAGCTTTAACCGTCTGGAAGGAGAGCCTCTGCACGAAACTTGGTTATGATTCAAAAAGTTGGTGCTTTAATGTCCAACCCATGGTTTGCCTAACAATGTGTTGCTTCAGTACTTTTACCGAAGTTTGGACTCGATAAACAAAGGAGTCGCTGACCAACTTTCGCCTGGAGGCTTAATGCAGCAGCCATAAGTAGTAGCAGTCCAATTTTTAGATGGCATAACAACCATCAACAGAGCGTGGTACACTCGCGAGGACCAAGTCTTTCCTCTCACCTTCAGGCTATCTAAGGAGTAGATTTAAAAAGATCATGAGAGCGACCAAAACATGGACAAGATCATGACACAACTTGACATTTTATCCAAAAATGTCATGGGGGATGGTGTCTTTGGTGTCAATGTCGTGGGGGTCGAGTGTGCAAATCTTGAGGAGATGAAGTTTGAAGTCTTGTATAACGAAGAGGCAAATTTTCTAGCCAACCAAGGCAGTGGCTATCGTTAAAACTACCCAAGGTAGGGAGGCAACCAAGGTTGGGCTAGAGACGAAGACTGGAAGGATCGAGATTGTGAATGGAGGGACCGTAATCTGAATTGGAATGATGGGGAGAAGGATAGATATGTGCCTCCCCATGAGCGCCAGAAGCCAAAAGACTCAGAAGGTGGTAGGTGTGAGGATATGCTCTCACATATTTTCAACAAAGTTGAAGGGTCAGACAAAATGTTAAAAGGCATTAAAGAAGATGTGTCCACCCTTAGCTAGACCGTCACCTCTCATTCAGTTTCGATCAAGCAGTTAGAGACCCAAATGGGTCATATCTCATCTCACCTCAATTTGAGACAACAAAGGGGTTTGCCTAGTGACACTATGGTCAACCCCAAAAATGAGGTTTAAAGGTGGACTTGCATCGTGCCACGATGTTAACTAAGGCATTGTTTGGGAGGCAACCCAAAACCCTTCATTGCTTTATGTTGCTTTGATAAAATAATGGTGTGTTGATTGTGTAGATGGAAGTGTGGAAAGTGATCAAAAAGTGCAGATTGGCAAGCAACAGGTCCAATTAGTGATTCGTCGAACGGTTCAGCGACCCCAAACTAGACCGTCGTTAGACTCAATACCAACTTACATTGGATTCTGTAAAACTCGACGAGCACAGGAAATTATTGGCGAATCACTGACCATGTCAGCGATCCCGGTGGAGACCACCGTTTGGACTACCCAATTAACTGGGGGATTCTATAAAAATTGGGTAAGAATGTGATTGGTCACTGTGATGCCAAATGGTTCGGTGCTCATGACTAATGTCGCCAAGTAGTCAAGAACCGGATGGTTTTTCAAGCCAAAGGTTTAAAATTTTCAATTTCCTACGCTCTCCCTCATTTCCAAGCTTTGCAAACTGACACCTACTTTTACTTTCAATATCATTGCATCTCTATTGTATTTTGGTTATTGAAATGTACTCGAATTTGGATTGCATTACCGCTTAGCATCTTAATTGGTGTCTAAGGTTGGTGTCCGAGTCCTAAGTTCCTTTTTTTTTTTAAATGTACTCAAATGCAATGACATTACTTTGATAATGTGTGTTAGTCCTCTCTAATAGGATTAGAATTTTTGTTTGCATGCTTTGATTTGATATTATTGACCATACTGAGTTAAATAGTTGATCCCTAAAAATTGTTCCCTATAGTGGATGAAAAATCATGGGTTATTCATAAGTGTCGCTGGGTCTGAGCCTAATTTAACTATTGCATATTTTGATTTTGCGTTCGGGTGTTGTGGGGTTGAATTTGAGAAGATGGGTTGAAAATAGGTACGTTAAGCCGTTTGGCAAGCTAGGTTAAGCTCGCCAAACCACTCGGTGGTTCGCCTAACGTCCCCATCTCGCCTTTAATTTAATGATAAATGTATTGTTGTTTCTGTAACTTTTGGTGAGAAGCCTGATGTCATCGAATGCACTCGGCGTCTAGCCAAAATACCTCTTGTTCACCCTTTGTCTGCACCCTTGTATCCTCTGTGCACTGCACTCGGCAAATTGCCTAAGTGATTGCGCGTTCTGCCAACTGGTTCGGTGGAGTTTTTTTGCAGCTGAACTTCTATGTTTTTGTTGATATATTTTCTAACTCTTTCTCGAAGTTTTGTAGATATGGCTAGACCAAAAGTAGTTGGAAAAAATAGGCAACCCCGATAGATAAGAGTGAGAAATTTTAGGAAAGGTACAAGTGAAGCGAATCCTCCCAAGACGGAAGAGAGGGAAAAAAGCCTAGTTCCAACAAGAGATCTATCCCCCAAAATCCCACTGTCCCTTCATGGACTCGTGGATTTTGCACAGGTATACATGACTTGGACAATTTCAGCAAGCCAATTGTCGCTGAACCTTCTGAAGTAACTCTGGGAACTATTATTCAAGCCCAGGTTGTCACATCGGGCACTTGTGCCCAGACAGATGAAGCAACTGTGTAGACATGATTTTTCTCTACCTCCCTCTCTGGCTTTCTTTATTCTAAATTATGGATATTATGTTAATTGCATTTGAGGACAAATACTTTTTATTTGTGGTGGGGTGAGGCTTACCTTTTGCGTGTTATTTGTGACTCATGTTTTTGTGTATATATTTGGGCTGTTTTATTTTTAAGTTGTGTTTTATACACTATTTTGTGGAGGTTTGATCTTGTGGCTCTGTGTTTTAAATTGCAAAATGATTTTGACCCTTCCGAAAAAAGAAAAAAAATTGCCACCTCTTCTGTGTTGAATGTGGTTGTTCCTTTGCAAATTTGAGTATCGATTCTGATCAATACCGATGACTTGGATAGTGCTTATAATCGAACAAACATGAATGTGTGGCTACAATAAGGCCAAATGAAGTTGCATAGACAATATGTGAACTCTTTGCATCTCGTTGTAACTAGCCACTGATCAAATCGAGTCTCTTGTGATGATCGTTGCACACTAGTGAAAGTGTGGAGTCTTGTTTGACTTATAGTGTCAATGCCTAGTGTGATGAGCTTACCTGTGAACTAT
This sequence comes from Solanum commersonii, assembly GCA_029007595.1. NCBI lineage: Eukaryota > Viridiplantae > Streptophyta > Magnoliopsida > Solanales > Solanaceae > Solanum > Solanum commersonii. The sequence goes on along the minus strand of JAJTWQ010000002.1, from coordinate 4,493,427 downwards.
GTATGATGGATCCTAGAATTTATCCCATTGGTCCGGTTAACAAAGTGATGTTATCTCTTGATATGATCTTAGGCAACTTCTAAGAGTGTGAGCCAATTTGATATATACCTCTTTTGTGACCTACCTTGTGAGTGTGTGAACCACTTTTAAAACACCCCTTGAGCCTTACCTTTCTTTGGAAGAAACTTGATGAAAATAATGATCTTTCTTTATCTATCAACCATAATCCTCATGAAGTTGTGGTTAATTGAATAGCCAATTTAGGCCAAAAGCCTAAAGTTAGGGGTGTGCTAAAAAGATAAGAGCAAGTCAAGAAGTGCAAGGAAAGTCTCCACTTACCCATGGTTTTGAGAAAAATGGAACCCCTTCATATAAAATAAAAAGAGAAAAGAGAAAGAAAAAGAAATTTGTTGAATAAAGTACAAAAGAAATGGGGTTTCCAAACAATTCGTGGAAAGTGAATAATAGGATGACTTATGAGCACTAAAGAAAATGATGAAGGAAGAGGAAAGAAAGTGTTGAGAGCACCACATTTCATGAGGATGAAAGTCACTGAGCCTAAATGACTAAACCTTTGCACTCAACCCCATTACAAGCCTTGAAAGACCTTTGTGATTTTGAGTAAGCTGAAGCAAGTGTTGATTGGAAAATATGGGCAAACCTATGGGTGAAATTATGCATTGTGTTCATCTTTATGAGTGTGAGCGTTGCTTTTGACTTCGAAGCTTTAAACTGTGAACCATTGTGTGAATATGGAATCATTATTTGTGTGAGGGCATTCTAACACTATAGTTGAGCTTGAACTTGCATTTGAAGCAAGTATTGTGAGCTTGAGATTCTTTGATATTGGTGAGTCACCACTTGATTCTATGAGTGCACATTTGATCTTTGCATAAGTAAATTGAGTCTTGTTGTGTGCATTCATGATTGATTCTTATGCAGCACTGTTCGAGATACCCTTTTTGAATGGCTAAACTTGAGTTTGCTTGAGGACAAACAAAAGTTTAAGTTGGAGGTGTTCATGAGTCCACAAATTGAACTCATTTAGGGCAATATTTTGATAGAATTAGTGTCCACAAATGCATATTTTATCTCAATATTTGATGAAAACCCTTAAGTTTCAGGTATTTGGAGTTTGAGGGAAAGCATGGACACTACTTAGCAACAAAGGCAACTGAAAGAACGAAGAAATAAAGATCTTAGAATCATCGAACCCATTCGGCGAGTCGCCAAAGGTCTTATCCTCGCCTTTTTGTTCCAGTGTGTTGAGCCCTGAAAGAAAGGATTAATCGGCAGTGAAAAGGAGCAATTGGCGTGTCGCCGAGCAATTTTGAGAAGCAGTACTATGTCACCCAATGATCCAAAACACGACGATACTGAAGGATAAAGCAAGACGGTGATGAAGCTTACCAAAGGGCGGATCGCCAAGTTGATCAGCGATCTCGACTAACGACGCTGAATAATTCGCTGTAGCACAAATTTTTGAAAACTATAAAGAGTTATTTAGAGTTGTAATCAGATTTTTAATATAGAAATTTTTAACATAGAATTTAGAGTTCTAAGTTTGGAGATGCTTTTGAAGAACTTGAAGATTCAAAGGGTTTCAATTCCAAGAATTTGGACTTGGGTCTTTTGGATTCTTCACCCTTTGCTAATTTTGAGACTTAAATCTTCATACCCATTTGAATACAAACTCATAATGGTATAAATTTCTATCTCTTATACATGTCTAGCTAAAACCTCAATTCTTGAAGTGTGATTTTGTGAATATGGGTTAGATTATATATTGGGTCTTGCTTGTTGATGGTTTATTTGTTGTGTAAATGTGATTTCGTTAAGTAGTTGTGGTGGAACTTAATGAAATTGTAGTTGCAAATATGATTTCACCTGTGTTTTTGGCTTGCGAGAGAGAGAGGTCGTAAAACTAAGACTACTAAATTGATGGCCGGTGGGATTGGGTCGACATGAGATTCAGCTCGAGAGAGTGAACCCTAGTCCTTCTCCCACACACTTAGCTCGAGAGAGTGAGCGGGCTAAGGCGGAGGTTGTTCTTCATGCGGCAACTCAATGTTCGAAAGAAATCAAGTTGATTCGCGGTAAGTTGCTTGAGAGAGAATTTACCCTCACTATAGTCTAGCCTAGTCACAAATATTCAACAAATTTAATATCAAAAGCATGTACCCAATAGTTTAGTCTATCCTGTATTCCTATCACATCTCAAGAACTCTCTCTCCTTGATTAGTACTCTTTGCATTTTTGCTGTTTTTGCTTACTTGCCACAAACCCCCATTGATAATTGATGCTTGCGTCACCCCTTAGATTTAACATGTCTATATTCGATAATGTTTTTAGCTATGACTAATTAGAACTTAATTTTATTTTTCTATTAATTCTCAAGCCCACTCCCTTGGGACTCGACCCCAACCCTTGGTTGGGTTTCTTTACTATTGTACGATCGTAGACACTTGCATTGGAAGTTGTGTCTTGATTACTCAAACATCAGGCATCATCAAAGAGACCTCGCTAACTTCAAACCATCCACTAGGAAACCTACACCTCCTACTGTAGAGAGCCTAAAATGGAGCAATCTGAATAATCGAGTGATAACAATTATTATAAGAAAACTCAATCAAAGGAAAATGATCATCCCAATTACCTTTAAAGTCGATCTATAATGATGCTTGTCTTCTTTCGATATCATAGCATCCTTGCATAGAATCTCCTTTCGGTCTTATCAATATGCCAATCTATAAAACCCAATACCTTACTATATTCTCTCTTTTGATGCAGAAGTAAGACAAATAGATCTATCCCATAACCTCTATTTTCGAGTAAGTTACGTATATCAAACCTAAATTGCTAGTATCATACTAATTATCCACTCCAATCAATATCTTTCAAGCATCAACCGAAGATCAGAAGTAGGAATTATATTTGAAATCTTAACCCATCAGCTAACCCTATACTAATTAGCAAAAATTCATGTATGAAAAAAAAGCAAAACAGAGCACAACACAATACTCACTACATTAAATCAACACCCAACCCCATAATATCACCCATAGATCTTCATGTTTTAGTCACCTATCACAAAAAAGTGAAGAAATTATACCGTTCATGAAAGCAGCCATGGGTAACATAACATTAAACAATTACAAGAAAACCCACTTTAGATTCAACTTGAATTTGTCAAATTCAAGAACAAAATTGAAAACCCCAAAAACTAGACAGTGTTCTTCATAAGGTAAAGTGTTTCTCTCAAAATTACTATTTTTTACGACAAAAAGAACTCCCTTGTTTTTCTCTCCTTTGTTTTATTTATTGTTTACCAAAACATGGCCCAAAACTCAACACGCTACTCTTTGGGTGATGTTAGTCGAGCTCGCCGATTTTTTTCGGTGAATTACCAATCATACTTAAGCTTGACTTCTCTTACTTTAGGCTTCAGATGTTTGAACGTCAATCGGCGAGCTCATTTGAGTCTGCCTTTCACGTTTGGCGTATTTCTGAGTACCACCTTAGTTCACCTTTAGAGTCTTCAATTTTCCTCCTTGCACTATCGCTTTTAGCAATGGTCTGCAGGTTCGCCTTTCTCATTAGGCGAGCCTCCTTTTCTTTTTGAGTTTGTCGGCATGTCTTGATAGACACAAGTGTTGTGCACTGTTACTTTGGGCGAGGCCATGCTCACTAGGAGATCTGCCTTCTTGCTTTGCGATCATCAATGTAAATTTTGTAGTTCTTTTCACACTTTTGCCCATTCTTTTAAACCTTCATCCTTGCCTTGCCATTAGCCTTCATAGCTGCAAATCATCAAAATATTATTAGAATAGGAAAAAATTAAACATTAAGGACACTAATTATTGATCTAAATAGGTCTCAAATGAGTGCAAATCTACCAGTCATCATCGATCACACAAGCTCTCAACATATCTTTCAAAGTCTTAATAGTAAGATTGGCATGACCATTGGTATGAGGATGGAAAGTTATATTAAGCTTCACTAGAGTACTAAGACCTTTCTGCAATGACCTCCAAAATTGAGAGGTAAACAGAGTACCTCGATTTAAAATGATGGGTAAATGCACTCCATGCAACCTTACCATCTCCTAAATATAAATCATAGCATAGTCCTTGGCTGTAAATAAGGTTTTCACGTGAAGAAAATGTGTGATTTCGTCATTCAATCCAAAACAACCCAAATAAAATCATATTGTTAATGAGTATGAGGTAAACTTATTATGAAGTCCATATTTAAATCTTCCCACTTTGAAGAAGGAATGCTAATGTCTTGAGTCATACCTCTAAGTTTCTAATGCACAACTTTCACTTGTTGGCAATTTGGACACTTAGCCATAAATTATGCAATATCCTTATTCATCCCATTCAAGTAATAAGCCTCTCTGAGATCACAATACATCTTTATGGCTCCCAGGTTAGTAGGATATCAAGAACTGTGCACTTCTAATAAAATCGAATGTCTCAATTCATCAACATTATGAACATAAGAAACCTTAGTAACGGAGCACATCATCTAGCCCTTGAGAGAAAGCTTCAATAACTTTTTTGGAAACTGCTTTATTCAACTCAATTAAGTTTGGATCATTATCTTGCCTTCCCTCCACATCCGAAATAAGAGATGATTCTAAACCATTATTGCTAGTCTATGAACATCATGAACCAAGCAAACACCCAAACTAGCTAGTCTATGAACATCATGAACTAACTCATTCTTACCATCTTCAAGGTGAGCAACACTACTCATGGAAAATCGGTTAAGAGCATCGGCAACCATATTTGCCTTACCCGAATGGTAAAGAACACTCATATCATAATATTACAACAACTTCAGCCTCCTCATTTGGCGAATATTCAAATCTTTTTTCTTAAATACATATTGCAAACAATTCTGATTGGTGAGCACACCATATGAACACCATAAAGATACTGTCTCCAATTTTTTAAAGAAAAGACCACCACCATTGTCACGAACCAAGGTAGCCCCTAGGAGTAACATGGCATATAGGACCCCGAGAGGCCCAATACAAGCCACTTATCATTCATCATACTAGAAATATAATTTCAAAGAGATAAAGAGAAACATTTCAAGTCTAAAAGTTTTATCAAAGTAAAGCGGAAGCCTAAACATCATCTCAAAGCCTTATAGTACATAAAAATGAATTTGGGTGTAGCATGTACATCATGTTCCAAAACTGAAAGTAAAGAAAGAGTAAACACAATAAATGTCTGGTCCTCGAAGCATGAGGACTCACCAAAGCTCAAAATCTCCTCAAAGAACTCTAGCCAACAAACTGGAAACCTTGACAGTCGGACCCTACATTTGGGGAAATATAGGAAAGAGTATGAGTTAGTACAAATATGTACCAAGTATGATAGCCATGCATAAAATAATATAAAGTCATGCTAAAAATGGAACATTTTCATGAGCATGCAATGATCAATCTAAATCATGAATCTTGAATGTTAGAAAGCATAAGTCGTAAAACATGATCAATACAAGTGAACATGATCTTAAAACTTTCATAAGATACTTCTTGAAGTAATCCTAGTTCCTCTTAGCTTGCTTGTGGTAAGTAGACTTAACCGACATATAAGACCATGTGAGCTATCAACATGGAATACGATGTCTCCCACGCTTAAAAGAGGTGTCCTACTTGCCAAGGTAAGGACCGTGAACTTCTAGTTTATGTGGATACACTAGATAATGTCTATCTAGACAGTTCTATGTTGGCACATAGTTTATGGGACACGGGTAATCGCCACTTGTCCACTTGGTACTAAGCTTAACTTACATGGATTAGTTCTTAATCATATTCATCGAACATGGGTAATCGCCTCTTGTCCTCACATCATGTGGCATGGGTAATTGCCTCTTGTCTTTCAATTAGAGAGCATGGGTAATCGCCTCTTTCCTCTACATTAGAATAGATCTTTAACATTGGTTCATTTTAGGTGAGAAGACCTTTCAACCCTAAGAACCTTTATTATGTGAGAAGACCTTTCAAAATCAAACTTTCATGTGTCTATGAGGAAATCCTTTTTCAACAACACAACAAAAACAATATCATTGATACTTCACTTTCAAAGAATCCTTAATAACTTTACATCAATTTTATGAGAACATGCTTAATTTCATAAACTCTTCTTTCATAATCCAAAACCCACATTATATTATCACAACTTGGAAAATATGAGAATTATATGGGTTCATATGGGATCATCATAAAAACATGACATTAACTTAATTAATGCATAAAAGATCATATATCATTCCATTAAATCAATAATTAAGAGAACCCATAACATAGAAGAAAAACCCTAACTTAATTGGGGATTTCTAGCTTTGAAAATTGGAGAAGTTGGGAATTCCATGGAGGAAAGGGATCCATGGACGAAAACTATCATACCTCAATAACAATTGCTTAACTTCAATGGGGTATTAGGAGACTCAACTTGAAACCCTAGGTTGAACCCTTTTTCTTTAAGATTTTTAGAGAGAGAAATATTTGAAAGGAAGATTTGTTCTTCTTCAGTTAATTTGAGATAATGATTTTAATTAGGGAATTTTGGGGTTAAAAAAACACTTATATAAGGGTTTTGGTGAAGGGTAAAACGGCATAGTATTAGGATACAATAACTAGGAAAAGACCCAAAAGCCCCTGAGAAAATAACTGCCAAACCAGTCGATGATGGGGACCTACGGTCTGTGGGTCTACCTACGAATTATCTTGTCCCTCCGTCAATTGGTTCAGAAACTGAACATTTTGGACCTCAAATGACGGGACCCACCCATGGGATGTGGTCCTATCGATGGGTTTTGGGTCCACGCCGTGATCCTCAACTTTTGACATCAAAATCTCTCTAAGTCTGAGACTCACCTACGAAACTTATTTAAGGGTCGTGCATTGAACTACGGTCCATCTGGTGAATAGTTGAAAAATACAAAAAACTTGACATTTTTGGAAAAATTGATTACTACCCACAGACACCACCTACGGTCTGTGGGTCATTCCACGGGCCGTGGATGGCAGCGTAGGAGCTGGCACCAGATTTGTGAAAAAAATTAATTTTCCTTTCTTTTCGAATCCGAAGTGTTACAGCCACCAAATCAAAATTATGACTTAAGTAATTCTTTCAAGCACCTTAATCTGCCTTGAAGTATAAGCAATTACCTTACCATGTTGCATCAAATCACAAAAAATACACATCATTGATATATCACTTTACACCAAAAAAACATCGGATCCTTTTGGTAAAGTCAAATCTAGGGCTAAAGTAAGTCGATTCTTCAACTCTTAGAAACTCTTCTCATAAGCTTCAGGCCATTGGAATTTCACCTTTTTCTGAGTCAAAGTACTGAAAGGTGAAGCAATAGAGGAATATCCCACCACAAATCTTCTATAATAACTAGCCAAACATAACGAAATTTGAATATCTAAAAGGGAAAGAAGTCTAGGGCAGTTCTTAACTATCTCAGACTTCTAAGGATCAACCTAAATATGATCATTGGAAACAATATGGCTGAGGAATGTAATGAATTTTAACCAAAACTTATATTTTCTAAACTTAGCAATTAACTGATGATCCATTATAATTTGCAAGAAAATCCTTAGGTGATCAACATATTCATCCTCACTCAGCTAGTAAATTTAAATATCATCATTCAATACAATCACTAATATATTAAGGTATTACTTTAACACACTTTTTATTAGGTCCATATAAGTTGTGGGGGAATTTGTCAACCCAAAGGACATGACTAAGAACTCATAGTGATCATACCGAGTTTGAAAAACCATCTACATAATGTCACAATTTTGAACACTTAACTAATGATAACTCAAATGAAGATCAATCTTGGAGAAAATTGGCTCCGTAGAGTTGGTTGAACAAGTCATCGATCCTAGGAATAGGATATTTATTCATTATTGTGACCTTTTTCAATTTGCAATAATCAATATACTTACAGAGAGAACCATCTTTTTTTCCGAACAAACCAAATTGGAGCACCCCAGGGAGAAATACTCGGTCTGATGAAATCCTTATCCAATAGGTGCTGTAGATGATCTCTTAACTCCTTAAGTTTCACCGGAGCCATTTGGTAAGGAGAAATGGAGAGAGACTGCATATCTAGGAAAAGGTCAATTCCAAACTCTATTTCTCTTTTGGGAGGAACATTAGGAAGATCATCAAGAAATACTAAGGAAGATTAGGAAGATCATCCAAAAACACATTAAAACTGGAGCTTACTCAAGATTAAGGGCTTCAGAATCCTTATCCCTAGCCCAAACAAAATGAAAGAAGTAACCCTTAGAAATCATTTTCCTATCCTTAAGGCACGAGATAAATCGACACATAGGTGCTAAATGTCCATCCTTCCATTCTAAGATGGGTTCATTCAGAACTGACAGTTTGACCACTCGAGTTCTATAATCAATGGAAGTATAATAATCATGAAGCAAATCCATACAAAAAAAATGACATTGAAATCTCTCATTTGCAATTCTACAAGATAAACGTGGGTGATTTTATGGGAAATTGAGACTAGGAACTTTCTATAAACCTATTTAGCAACAATAGAATCACAAATTAGGGAAGTGGCTCAGAATGTTCTAAAAGAATTTTGGAGGTAACAACAAACTGCATGGCCACAAAAGGAGTCACAATGCATAAACATCAAAATGAAAGATTAATTTTCCCACATCCATGTATGAACAATAATAAAGGAACATAACATAAGAACTTTATCTAGTGTTCCTTTGTTGTTGTTCGTACATTGATTTGGGCTAATTAGCATAGGGTTTAATGTATGGGTGAGGTTATAACCTTAATTCCTAATTCCAATCTCTGATTGATGCTCGAAAGAGATCGATTGGAGTGGGTAATTTGTTCGTTACTAGCAATTAAGGTTTGATGTCTGTAATTTTTTTGAAAATAGAGATTATGGATCAGATCTATTTGCCCTATTTTTGCATCAAAAGGGAGAATAAAGTAAAGTATTGGGTTGTTTAGTTATGCACATAGATGAGACCAAAAGAAGATTCTATGAACTGATGTTATGAGATCAAAAGAAGATTAGTGTCAGTAATGATGACCCAGCCTATCTATGAATGTTTATCAATATAGAGAAACACAATTACCCCTATGTGATCTCGATTTAATTTTTCTGCACCCATAGATTTCTGGTTACTCATTTTATTTTCAGAAATTTTAGTTTAATTGTGACCGTTGAAAACTAAACCCTTTATAAAATTTGGTGGAATCATCAACCCACTTGTCCTTATTACTACAATTCAATGAATTTATATTCCAAATTTCTTGATAGAATTTATGTGGTATATCATTGTCTATGGGATTCAACCTCAACTCTTAGTTGGGTATTTTTATTGACGATGACCACTTTCTCTTTTAATTGATTTTGAAGAATAGTTTGAGGGTTATCAAAATTAGCAACGTTACTGGGGAATAATGTCTTAGAATTTCATTTTAGAAATTAGTTTGTAATTGGTTTTAGTTGTAGTAGATTGTTGCTTGGTGTTGTTATTTGCTTATTTGTGGGTTTAAAATATGGTTGACCACAGACAATGATAAATACTACAGTCAAAAAGACAACATGGGTGATTTGAATGACATGCACATGATAGTCATTCAAACCATGGGAGTCATCCAGTTACCTCCCACAATAGGGAGGGAAGTTTTTCATGTAACCGAAACAATGATACAATTTCTCTAATTAAGAGGAATGTTTGGGGTTTTATCTGATAAAGAACCCTATGAAAACTTTAGGAATTTTTTGGATGTGTGTGGGCCGTAAGTGTTCAAAACTATCTCTCGAGAGTCTATAAGGTTGAGGTTATTCCAGTTCTTTTTGACGAATAAAGCTACTAGATGGTTGAAGAAATTGCCAAATTATTCTATCACCTCTTTGAAGGAGTTGACTAAAGCCTTCTTGGTGAGATTCTCCCCCTCCCCCGCCCCCTCAAATATGGTTAAACTTAGGAACCAAATCCAAAATTTCAAAAGAATTGGAGAGGACTCTATATGAGACATGGTTGCGGTTTCAAAAATTACTCTTGCAATCTCCAACACATCATATTCCAGAACATATGTTACTGCAATACTTATATTGTAGCCTTAATTAAATCAACAAAGGTGTGGTTGACAAACTTCCCCAAGGGGTTGATGCGACAACCATATGAAGTAGCATTGTTGTTGCTAAATGACATGAACAAATTGAACCAAGCATGACATACTAGAGAAGACCAAGTTTGCTCTTTGAAAGTGAACATGAGTACAGAACAAATTGAGTAAGAGCATATGTGAGATTAAAACATAGCCAAAATGATGACTCAAATCAATTTGTTGTCAAAAAATGTCATGAGAGGTGGGTTGAAATCAGTGAATGTGGTTGGAACAAATAATGGGCAGTGCCCGGAGGATGCCAAATTTAATGCAATATACAATAAAGAAGTTCAATATTGGGAAAACCAAATGGAGGGAGGGGTGTTCTCACCCAAAAAAAACCAAAAATACAAGGTGGGAACCATGGTTGGGTCAATGAAAGAGATAGTACTTGGAAAGATTAGAGAGGTTGAAATTTGAGAGATAAGAAGGATGAAAAAAATAGGTATGTTCCACCACATAACCGTCCACAACCAAAGGACCCAGCTGGTCCGAAAGGAAACCGAACCAAGGAAATGCTTACAAGGATTTTCAATAAGGTTGAAAGATCCAACAAAGTGTTGAAAGATTTGAAAAGTGGCTTCTCCATTTTATCTAAAACGTTGAGCTCTCATTAGATGTCTTTCAAGTAGTTGGAGACTCAAATGTTCCAGATCTCCACCCATCTCAATCCAAGGTTAAAAGGAATATTTCCTAATGATACTGTCCCTAACCCCAAAAATCAATTTTAAGCAATTGAGAATTATGTTGTGCCACAACATTAAATAAGGCACTTCTTGGAAGGCAACCCAAGTCTTTATTTTTTTTATTGCTTTCAACAACGTGTGTTGTGAGTGCAGGTTAAAAGAAAGTCAAAATGTTGACAAGGACAAAATATGTAATGTCAAAACCATAATGACGATCCACCGAAGGAATTGTGTGGAGTCATTCTTTTCCGTGTCTTTTGAGCTGGAAAATGTGAAAAATGTACTGTCAACTTAGGCAATCAGAGCTCCAAATGGCGATCCTCCCAAGTACATCATGCAGACTCTCTCGACTTCACCAAATTAACCTTTAAGTTTTGTATTTGTTGTGCCCTCTTCGACAAGCTTTTTCTCCACTTGGTGATCCGCCGAACGCACTCGTTGATGTTAGTCGTGGACGCCAAATGTGCCTGGTATAAAAAAGCCAAGGGCCTTTTTATTTTCAAAAATAAAACCCTTTGCTATTTCTGAGATCTTTTTCTTCCCTTCACTTCCAATATCATATTTCAGTGTGTGAGTGTCCTTTTGTGTGATTTTCAAGTACTTGGAGTGTGTTTTATTGCGTGATTAGTCTACCCAAATGCTAAACTTCTTCATTTGCAACTTTTTACTTCTTGTTTAGTCTGGTGTTCGACTTCTATCTTATTATTTTTGCTTATGTGTATGGGCTTAAGGTCATTTGATACTTGTTGCTAGTTAATCTAATTGGGTAGTTCTGCATTGTTGTTATATAACTATGCCCATGAGTTAGATATTTGAACTTATGTCTAAACTCATAAAATTTGATTATGCTGGTTAATTGTTAAAATTGAGATTTCATATTTGATAGGTCTTGATTGAATTGTGTATGGGTGAATTCTAATTAGCCCAATGTAGACCGAATTGCATGATTTTTCCCAATGATAGATGGAGTGATGACTCTCTTAAGGGAAAATCATCAATTTGAGCAATACTTTGTGATATTTGGGGGAAATCTAAGTACTCATGGGTAGAAAAGCACGTAGGTTGATTGTAAAGTTGATTCAGAACTGGGTATTGTTGTGTATTGTGGTTAAAGTTTAAAAAATAGGCATTGGGCTGAACACTGTCTGTTCGGCGAGCTTGTCTTAGCTTGCCAAAGTAGTTAGGTTAATCGTCAGGTAAGACCTAGTTCACCTTCCTTGCTTGAATATGTATCATAGGTACTATTTCATTTGGCGAACTTGTCTTAGCCCATCGAAACCTACTCGGTGTATCGCCAAGTGAGAGTGGACATTACTTTTTATGCGTGTTTCTTTTCATTATGTTCTGTTAGGTTTGGTAGACTTGTCTTAACCCACCGTCACCAATACAGCAAATCGCTGAGTTGGAATAGTCTTTGCCTATCATTCTTTAGTTCTTTGAAATTACGCACTGTCTAGTTCGGTGATCTCTCTTGAGCTCGACTAACCTCCTAGGCGAAATGCCGCCCCATTAGGTAAGCCTCGAAATATTTAAAACTATGATTTCATTTTATTTTGATTTCAACTAACCTTCACAGATTAAATGTGGGAATGATTGTGCTTGTCAAAGTATGGCTAAAAGTAAGGGTAACCAAGTTGTGACTTCGAATACAAAATTCGATAGAGACTCTTCTCATCCTCCTTCTTTGAAAAGGTATAGGGGCATAACTATGGAAATGGTTGATCCTGCTACTCTAGCTTTTGAGGCCCTTCTATCTGCTTCTTCCATGGAGCCGTCAAGTATACACATGCCTCCCGATGAACTTTGTACTTCTACTTCCACTTCTACGGATAATGTTGCACATACCCCTGCTACTATTTCCCTATTCCCATGACCCATACCATGATATATCAAATTGGAAATTTTGCCTGATTTGTAGATGTAAGGACGGTGAGGGTTGAAGAAAATTTCCCCAAGGTTCTTGAGCGAGCTATTGAGAGAGTTGTAGCTACTTTGAGATATAAATTGACTCGGTGCTAGGCTTCTATTGAGTCGCATGGTGTGAGTTTTAATAACCTCACTCCTAGATGAGAAGCATGGGAGAAGGCCAAGGGTAGTTCAGAGGTGAAAGATACTATGAGGGTTGAGATTGACACCTTGAGGGATATTATGGACAAACTGAGGTCTACAGATATATCGATGTTATGGGGTGAGGCAGGGGAGGTTCCCCTACTGATGTTCCAGTGTCTATGACCCTAACTATGCTTTGCACTTATTATTATCCTTAGAGTGTGTAGCCGATTTGGGATGTGGAGGGATTTGCTGATGTTTGTTTTGATAATAATGTGAGAGAGAATGATAGGGACAATGTTGATTTGGCCAAGAAGACTGATAAGGATGACTTGAGGATGAGAAGACGATTGTTGTTACATTGACAAAGTTATAGGACATAGACGAGACGATGGTCCACAAGATATTAGAGAGGTCTCTTTAGGATAACTTAATGGGCACCAGTGGAGCCTTGATACGCCCAAATTTACACATAAATTAAAGAGCATAAAGCAGTCGTTGTCAAATATATAACCCAACAAGGTAGGGGTTGAATCACATAGGGAATAAGGCGAGAACTAAGCCATATTGGGTTATTTGACTATTAGGTACATATTTCTGAAACAAAATGGGAAATGAGGGATGTCTTGGGAATCAGTTAAAAGTCAATTCGTAACAAGTAACGCTTGATAATAACACTTGGCCTACGATAATTATAGAGAATTAACAAAGATTGTGCTCACCAAAACTTTTTGACCGTACGTCAGGTAAATTATAGAACTAGACTCCACAATGCTTAGCATACTGGTTTATTAATCAAAACTTCAATTAATGATCTCTCAACCACATCAATTGTATGTCACTTTCATTCTCGTGAAAGAAATGTGTTTATATCAATTCAATAATAATAACTAAGTATTTAATCTTGCTACAACATTAACTATTAGACGAATTCTAATTGCCGAATTTTGTAATTAACTCTTTTCCCAGGTTTTACTCTATTTTACTCAACTAGTCAAACCTAGGGCAGGTCCAAAATTTTCAACCATTAGAAATTTGTTTTAATGAAAGAGTTAATGAGATACACATTTACAATGCAGAGTTCAGTCCATAAATGCTTAATGAAATAATAACGATAATTGCATTCATTTGAGAAAAGTAACAATTTACAAGATATGAAAACAATCAACAATAATGATTTTAATAAACTCGGAATATCTTCTCCAAAACTTAGCCAAGAGTAGTCGTCTTTTTCAATAATAATTTTGATGCTCAAAAATTGATAATCAAATAAAATCCTAAAAAGTATTTATAATTCTCAAAAAATTCAAATAAAAAAACAAAAGTGCAATTCCTGAGGTATGTCTAACAAAGGCCTTGATGGCCCGTTATAGGGGTGACGGTTCGTTAGGGTGGACACTAATAACTTTTGTTGTTGGTGCGACGCCAGTGATGACGACTCATCAAGGGGTTGACGGCTTGTCACAGTGATTTTCAAAGTTGCCTGACACACTCGAGCCTCATGCATGTTTTACGAAGCAGCTGACGGTTAGTCAAAGGTCTGATGGCCCGTCAGTGCTGTCATTAGGGTTTTTCTTCTAGCACTTAGCTCCATTCCAATATTCTTTCTGTCTTGGACCATTTCTTGACTAACATAGTGTTGCCTTACACACTCATTCTCAGAACAAATGCAAATAATGTACACATAATCCATATGTTTGCCCTTATTAGCTTCACTCTGATCTTACAGACAATTGGACTAGGATCACATCAGGAAATTTTTTGGCTTTTACCATAGGCTCAGGCTAAAGGTGGCATTCTTTGGGTGTAGTGACTATGCCCTCCTTGTTACGGACTTTGCTTCTCTCCTCCTTCAAACCATCCTTATTTCTCCCCCCCCCCCCCCCCCTCACTTTTTTGTAACCTAATTGTCCAATCCATTGAAGGTAGCAATTTTTCTTTTATCTCTTTTTTCAATTTTTCTTATATGAACCACATTCATCATGATTTGTCATGGTACTTACCCATATTTATGTATACCCTATTTTGTCTTTCTATATCCACTTATAGTAGAAACCCTAAACAATGGCATTTTGCCCAAGCTAAAGTACACGATGTCAGATGAGGGACCAGGGCCAAAGAAAAGACTTTTAAAAAGTTAATAGGGAAGCTTAACATGCTAGCAACAAACTTGTTATCATTCAAGCTCAAACTTTAGGATCAAGGGAGTTCTTAATGCATTTGGTTGGTCTTATATGCAGAGTGGGCTAATTTTAACAATGACCTACAGTCGTTTCCTAACTCAATATATTTCAATAAATGCATCATGTCACCAATACGTCCTCGAACATATAGAAGAAAAAGGAAGAATACTCAATGTTACCAAGAGCCTGAGGCATAATTTGCATAAAAGATATTTTTTTCCCCAAGTACACTCACTCTTATGACCACACCATCAGGATCAACTACCAAGAACTGAAATTTCAAACCAAAAGTTTAAAATCTCCAAACGAGAAGTGATTACTGATTAACATCTCAAATACACCTCATATGATTCTAGGTGTAGACGATCGTTAACTAGTATAAAACCCAACAAAGAGTTAGGGTCGAACCCACAAGAAGCGGTACGTGTTTAAATTCAGTTATGAAGTTATAAAGTGGTCTAAGCGGATATAGGAATAGAAATTATCGAAAACATACAAATAGGTCAAAAGGGGTGACAACGAATGTCAGATAGGGGTTTGGATTGTCAATTAATAGCTGAATCAAGTATGAAAATAGGGGAAACAATAATATTAAGAGGAATACTTAAGATGTGATCGTGTATAAGCTAAATTACGCTATATGGGTAATTGAAATTTACCAATAATAAGATGAAATATTGTGGGTAGGCTGGACTTTAAGTGCAATAGCTTTCTCTAGAACAATTATTACGGTTCAGGCAATTTCTCTCAAACATCGACAACTTAACTAATATAAATAGTCCACAACGTTAATGCATCCACTCTCTCGAGCTAGATGGGTAGAATTGAGTTTAGGATTCACTCTCTCGAGTTGAACCCATATCAACCCAATACCTACAATTATTAATCAAAAGCTTTGGTTCCATAACCTCTCTCTCAAGCAAGCCAAGAACTCAAAATTAGAATTGCATTTGTGATGACTCCACGATTTGGACTCATTTAGGGCTTTATTTGAAAAGATTTAGTGTCCTGAAATGCATATTTTGTACCAATAACTAATGTAAATCCTTAAATTTTGGGTATTTTGATTAAGGAACAAAGCATAGATACTATTGAGCAAAAAGGAACAAGGTAGCTTAAAGAACGAAGGAAAGAAGGCCTAAGGATCGCCTAACTCATTAGGCGAGTTGCCAAATGGCTAGGGTCTCACCTAATGTTCCAGAGTGCCAAGCCCTGAAGAAGAAAATCTTGTCGGCGAGAAAAGGATCAGTTGGAAAGTCGCTACACGGTTCCATGATGCAGTACCATATCACCCAAAGTTACAGAACTTGAAGATGCTGAAGGCCAAAGTAAAAAGGCGATAGAATTGACCAAAGGGCGGATCTCTGAGTGGATCAGCGATCCCTACTTACTACGCCCACTGGACTTTCGCAGCACACTTTTTGACAACTATAAATACTTGTTTAAATTTTTAGCTTAATCTCTAATTTTGTGTGGAATCATATTGTTATTCAGTTTTTGAAGTTTAGAGCTTAGAACTGAATAAAGAGACAATATTTCCTTAGCTTTGAAGATTTAAAGATTTCCATTTCTAAGAAATTGGAAGTGGGTGTTGAAGATTCTTCATCTTAGACTTTGCAAAGACTATATCAATCCTACCCAGTTGATGGAAACACAGTTCGGTAACGATTTTTACCTTTTTACTATGTCTAGCTAAAACCCTAATTCTTAGGGTGTGATTATGTGATTATGGTTGATTTAACTGTTGGGTATTGTTAATTGATAGTTCATTTGTTGTTTAAAAGTAATTTCATTCAGTAATTATGGTTAAATTTAATGGGTTGTATTTGCAAATACAATCTTAACTTCGTGTTTTTAGCTTGCTCAAGAGAGAGGTTTTAAAACCAAAATTGTTGAATTGATGTTCTGTGGGTATTGGGTTGTTATGGGTTCAGCTCGAGAGAGTGAATCCTAAACCCTTTTCCACACATTCAGCTTGAGAGAGTGAATGGACTAAAGTGAAGGTTGTGCTTCATTGCTGCTTATTGGTGTTCCAGAGAAACCAATTTGATTTGGGGTAAATTGTTTGAGAGAAAGTTTACCCCCACTAAAGTCTAGCCTATTCACTGATTTGCAGTTGTTTACTATTAATTATAATTACCCGGGTTGTTTGCCTTAGCCCATAATTCAATCACATCCCAAGAACCCGTCTCTATATTCGTATTTTCGTGTTAGTTGTTGTTTTAGTTGATAATACAAAACCCCCTATTGATATTTGACACTTATGTAACCTATAATTTAAACTATGCTTTTATTCGTAAATATTTTTAGCTATGATTTACTAGAGCATATTCTTACTTGCCTATTGATTCTCGATTATGAACCACTCCATTGGGACTCGACCCCAACTCACTAGTTGGGTTATATTACTATTAAACGATCGTTGATGCTTAGTATTGGATAAAGCATCTTTGATAGTGTTTAACAAAATGGCGCCGCTGCTGAGGAGTGGTGTTACTTGAGAATTTTCAGTTAAGTTGATTTTTTGTTCTTGTTAGTTGTAGTGATACTTACTTAATTTTTAGTTTTGTTTTGCTTGTTTGTGTGTTAAAATTGGAAGACTGAGTGTAATTGGTGATTATGAGCAAATAGATCACCTTCCGATATAAGTGATGAGATTCAGGGATAATATCATGACCTTCAAGCAATTTGAAAGGGAGCTTTTTCATGAGTCGTGACTGAGGTTTAAAGAACTCTTGATACAATGTCCAACTCATGAGATTCCCGATTTAGTTCTACTAGAATGCTTCTATAGGAGTCTTAGTTCCGGGAGCAAAGGATTAATTGATCAACTTATCCCGGGTGGTCTTATGCGACTCTCCTATAAGACTGTAGCAAAACTCCTTGATTGTGTGGCCAACACCAACAAGGAGACTGAAAAGGACCAGCACTTGGTCACTTTGCTGGATCAGCTGGATGCCTTGGCCCAAAAGGTCAAGAAATTAGAGGTGTTGTCCAAAAAGAAGGACAAATACATACCCCCTCATAAGCGGAGAAAGTCTAAGGATAATAAGAGTAGACATGTCGAGGATAAGCTGTTAATCATTCTCCATCAGATCAATTAGCAAGATAGAGTGCTAGAAAAGATGAAGGAGAATATTGAAGTGCTAAATCAGATGATTGGCTCTCACTCCAGATCTATCCAGCTAATTGAAAACCGCATGGATCATATATAACCTCATCTCCACCTAAACAAACAGGAGGGGCTACTTAGCGACACTAAGGTCAACCCCAAAAATGGAGATTGAGTGTGGACTTTGGTCGTGTCACAACGTTAACTAAGGCGCTTCTTGGGAGGCAACCCAAGATTTTACCGCTTTATTTTTGCTTTAAGAAATAATGGTGTGTTGTTTGTGTAGGTCAAAGTGTGGAAAGTGAGTGAAAAGTGAAAATTTGGCGAGCCAAAGGTCCAGTTGGCACATCGCCGAAGAGGTCGGGGACCCCGAACTAGACCGTCGTTGGACTCAAGACAATTTTACATTGGAGTCTATAAACCTAGGCTAACCAAGGAAATTATTATAGATCCCGATCTAATCCATATTTGGACCCCTAGATTAACTGGAAGTCCTATAAAACTCGGCGAGGTAAGTGACCACTCAGCATTTTCCCGAGTAGGTCAGTGAGCACGACTAATGTCGTCGAATGGGCGAGAACTGGACGGTTTTTAAAGGGCCAAAGGTTTAAACTTTTAAACTCTTCACTTTCCCTCACTTTTAATCCTCCCAAACTCTCACCTATTTAGTGTTTTCAGTATTTTTTGCATTCTATAAGTATTTTAGTTGTTGATTTGTGCTTGGGATTGGGAATTCTTTGCCACCTAGCATTTCAGTATCAATTTAATCAGCATAAAAGGTTGGTTTTCCAAACCCCAAGTTTATTTCTATTGAAGTTGTACTTATTTGCAATAATATTATCTTATTGTCGTGTGCTGGGCCTCTCTAATAGGATTAGAATGTTCAAATGCCTGATTTGATTTTATAATTGTGCCTGTAATGTATTGAGTGTTGAAATCTCGTATTCTTGTGCGTTGAAATGATTTAAATTTTGTGGGGTTGTGCTTGCATGTTGTTTAGTTTGGCTGGGTGCAATCTAAGTATCCTGTATTTGTGCCAAACAATGTAATTTGCCCAACAATAGAGCGGGTGACGTCCTTCTTAAGGGCAATAGTTGTCAAATGGCCAAATTTGGCAAAATCGAGAGAAGTCTGAGTATCCCGAGGTAATGGGAGTTATGGGTCTTGCTATTATTTGACTAGTGCATGCTTTGATTTTGTTTTTGGGGGTTGTGGGGTTGAATTCGAGATGATGGGTTGAAAGTAGGCACGTTGGGTCGTTTGGCAAGCTGGGTCAAGCTCACCGAAGTTTCCCATCTCACCTTTAATTTCATGCCTAATGTGTTTTTGGGCTCTATAACTTTTGGCGAGAAACCTGAGGTCACCGAAGGCAGTCGGTGACTCGCCGAAAGTCTTTTTGTTCTCCCTTTATCTGCATCCATGAACCCTTTTTGCACTTTGACTTTTGGCGGGCTAACCCTTGCTCGCCAAAAGCTATCAGCAATCACCAAAAGGTCATTCCTATTGTTGACATGCCAGTATTTTAGAGCCAATCCTTTAGGCAAGCCCGATCTAGCTTGCCAAAGTGATTCGACGATTCGCCGACTAGTTCGGTGAGTTTGTCTGCAACTACTTTTTTGTGCTTTTGTTTAAAGGTTTTCTAAATTTTTCCTGATGTTTTGCAGATATGGTAAAGACCAATATTGTCATGCCACCCCAGAAAAGAGCACGGGATATCACAATAAATAAAGGGGGGTCAAATCCTCCCCAAAAGAGAAGATGAGAACCTCCACCTAGAGATAAAGGCAAGGGCAAGAGGCCCATTTCTGAAAGGTAGACTACTCCCTGAGGCCCCTATATCCCTTTATGGATCCAGGGATTCTATGTAGTTGTGCAAGCCTTTTTAGTGGATACACCCTTGGCAGCTCCTAGTGAGTCTGGTATTGCTGTTTATTTTAAGGTGACTCTGGGTACTGAGACCCTGGACCAGAGTAATGCACCGAGTGCTAATGCTAAGACAAATAGAGCGACTGTGTAGACAGGACCCCCTTTTTACCTCCCTCTTTGTCTTACTTTATTTCACTTTTGGATACTTTTGTTTGCATTTGAGGACAAATGTTTTATTTATGGTGCAGTGAGTCCCACCTTTTGTTATCTTATGACTCCCTGGTTTTGTTTATATATTGAGTTTTGAGCTGAAATTGTGTTTTATACACTGCATCTTGTGGATGTTTGGGCTTGTGGCTCCATGTTTTTAATTGTAAATGATTTTTGACCCCTTCCAAAAAAATTTGCCATCTCTTGTTTGTGTTGAATGTGGTTGTTCTTTTGCGAATTTGAGTATCGGTTTTAATCAATATCGATAACTTGAATAGTGCTCATAATCGGAAAAAAATGAATGTGCGGCTACGATGAGGCCAAATGAAGTTGCATAGACAATATGTGAATTATTTGCATCTCGTTGTGACTAGCCAAGTATCGAATTGAGTCTCTCATGATGAACTTTGCACACTAGCGAAAGTGTGGAGTCTTGTTTGACTTTGGTCAAAGCCTTGTGTGATGAGCTTACCATGAACCATGTGTGATGACACCTAGAATTTCCCCCGTTGGTCCGGTTAACTGCAATCTCTTGATATGATCTTAGGAAACTTTAAAGAGTGTGAAATAATTTGACATTATACCTCTTTTTGTGACCTACCTTGTGACTGTGTGAACCCCATTTGAGCACCCTTTGATCCTTAACATTTTATTGGAAGAAACTTGATGAAAACATAACCTTTCTTGATCCAATACCTAGAATCCTCATGATATGTGGTTTGTTTGAATAGCCAACTTAGGCCAAAAGCCTAAGTTGGGAGTGTGGTGAAAAGAGAAGGTAAATCAAGGAGTGCAACAAAGTCCCCTTTTACCCATGTTTTGAGAAAAATGGAACCCCTCCATAAAAAAAATAAAAAGAAGAAAAGAATGAAAAAGAAAAAGAAAGAAAAAGTTGTGGGATAAAGTTGTGAAAATGCAAAATGAAATGGGGTTTCCAACAATACATGGAAAGTGAATAATGGGATGACTTGTGAGCACGAATGAAGAATGATGAAGAAAGGGAAAGGAAGTGTTGTTCATAACACATCTCATGAAGAATATAGCCATTGAGCCTAAATGACCATACCTTTGCACTCAGCCCCGATACAAGCCTTGAAAAGACCTTTTTGATCTTGAGTGAGCTGAAACAAATGTTGGTTGGAAAATACGGGCAAACATATGGGTGAAATCATACATTGTGTTTATCTTTGTGAGTGTGAGTGTTGCATTTTGATTCCGAAACTTTATATTGTTGAACCACTCTGTGTGAATATGGAAGCAATCTTTGTGTGAGGGTATTTGAGTACCTTTGTTGAGCTTGAACTTATATGTAAAGCAAGTATTAGGAGCTTAAGATTCTTTGATATTGGTGAGTCACAACTTGACTCTTTGAGTGCTCAATTGATCTTTGCATGAGTAAGTTGAGTCCTTTTGTGTGTATTCATGATTGAATCTTGTGTAGCACTGTTTGAGACATCCTTTTTGAACTGTTGAACTTGAGTTTTACTTGAGGACAAGCAAAAGTTTAAGTTGGGGGTGTTGATGAGTCCACGATTTGCACTCATTTAGGGCTTTATTTGAATAGATTTAGTGTCCTCAAATGCATATTTTGTACCAATAACTGATGTAAATCCATGAATTTTAGGTATTTGGGTTGAGGAACAAAGCATGGATACTATTGACCAAAGAGGAACAAGGCAGCTGAAAGAACAAAGGAAAGAAGGCTTGAGGATCGCCTAACCCATTAGGCGAGTCGCCGAACAGCCAGGGTCTCGCCTAATGTTCCAGAGTGCCAAGCCCTGACGGATAAAATCTAGTCGGTGAGAAAAAGGAATAGTTGGCAAGAGAAAAGAGCAGTCGGTAAGTTGGCGAACGGTTCCGCGACGCAGTACCATATCGCCCAAAGTTACAGAACTTGCAGATGTTGAAGGCCAAAGCAAAAAGGTGATGGAATTGACCAAAGGGTGGATCAACGATCCTGACTTACTGCACCGACTGGACCTTCGCAGCACACTTTTGGACAACTATAAATATTTGTTTAAATTTTTAGCTTAATCTCTGATTTTGTGTGGAATCATATTACTATTCAGTTTTTGAAGTTTAAAGCTTAGAACTAAATAGAGAGACAATATTTCCTTAGCTTTGAAGATTTAAAGATTTCCATTTCTAAGAAATTGGAAGTGGGTGTTAAAGATTCTTCATCTTAGACCATTGTAAAGACTATATCAATCCTACCTAGTTAATGGAAACATAACTCAGTAACAATTTTTACCTTTTTACTATGTCTAGCTAAAACCCCAGTTCTTGGGGTGTGATTATGTGATTATGGGTTGATTTAACTGATGGGTATTGTTAATTGATAGTTTTGTTTAAAAGTGATTTCGTTCAGTAATTGTGGGTGAATTTAATGGGTTGTTGTTGCAAATACAATCTTAACTTCGTGTTTTTGGCTTGCTCGAAAGAGAGAGTTTTAAAACCAAAATTGTTGAATCAATGGTCTGTGGGTATTGGGTTGTCATGGTTTCATCTCGAGAAAATGAATCCTAAACCCTTTTCCACACATTCAGTCCGAGAGAGTGAATGGACCAAAGAGAAGGTTGTGCTTCATTGTTGCTTATTGGTGTTCGAGAGAAACCAATTTCATTCTGGATAAATTGTTTGAGAGAAAGTTTACCCCCACTTAAGTCTAGCTTATTCACCGATTTGCAGTTGTTTACTATTAATTGCAATTACCCGATTGTTTACCTTAGCCCATAATCCAATCACATCCCAAGAATCCCGTCTCTATATTCGTATTTTCGTGTTAGTTGTTGTTTTAGTTGATAATGAAAAACCCCTTTATTGATATTTGACACTTGTGTCACCTATAATTTAAACCATGCTTTTATTCGCAAGTGTTTTTAGTTATGATTTACTAGAGCATATTCTTACTTGCCTATTGATTCTTGATTATGAACCACTCCCTTGGGACTCGACCCCAACTCACTAGTTGGGTTATATTACTACTGAACGATCTATAATGCTTAGTATTGGATGAAGCATCTATGATTATGTTTATCAATTTACAATTACAATTCATATATTAAAACACAACTAATGATTAAACTAACATTAAAACAGCAATTTCATCATGAAACAACAATACCCATACCATAATTAGACAAAGAAATACATGATCACATCCCAAGAATTGGGGTTTTAGCTACACATCATAAAAATAGAGAAACTATTACCAAATCCATTTGCCATGATCTGGGTAAAGGTTCTCAAGTATTTACACTGGTCCAAATTGAATAGATTCAAAAACCCTCTTCCAAATCTTAAAGGTTGAGCCTCAAAAGCTTCAAAGTCTACAATGGAACCTCAAAAACTAAGAGAAAACTCTAACTCTCTAACTCAAGGAATTAGAACTGGAAGAACTCTTTTCAATGATCCTAAAATTTCATTTAAAATTTCATTTAAAATTTCAATTTATAGTTGCCCAGTTTTTGGGCCAAAAGGACATTGGGCGGAGTAAGTCAGGCCTCACCGAATAGGTCGGCGATCTGCCCTTTGCTTCCGTTCGATGCCAACTTGCAATGGTCATCAATCCTCCAGGTCATAACTTTAGCGATCAAAGTTGCCCTCGCAGAGTCATTCGATGGTTCACCGACTGCCCATTCTTGTCACCAAGTTGGTTCTTCTCCAAGGCTGGCATGCTGGAAATTTGGGTGAGCTAAAGAGCCACTCGGTGGTTCGCTGAGTGGTCTTGGCGATCACCAGGATCACTTTCCTTCATTTCTTCAACTTGTTTTGCTCCTTTTTGCCTGGTAGTGTCCTTGCCTTGCTCCTTAGACTACATACCTACAAATCAATGCTTTAACATTAGTTTATAGCATAAATTAGGCACTTAAGGACACTAAAACTATCAAAACAAAGCCTTAAATGAGTCCAAATCTAGGACTCATCAACATCCCCAACTTAAACTTTTGCTTGTCCTCAAGTAAAACTCAAGATCAATCAGTTCAACAAGGATTTCTACAAACAGTGCTACTTAAGACTCAACATGAATATACACAAAAGGTTTAGACTACACATACAATGCTCAATTGTGCACCCAAAGATGCAAATGGAGACTCACCATTATCAAGTGTAGTCAAGCTCACAATACTTGCTTCAAATGCAAGTTCAAGCTTAACAAAGATACTCAAATGCCCTCACAACAAATATGATTCCACATTCACACAAAATTCCTCACAAATTTAAAGTCCCGTAATCACATACAACTCTCACACTCAAAAAGACAAACACATGCATGACTCCACCCATAGGGTTGCCCTTATTTTCCAATCAACATTTGTTTCAGCTCACTAAAGATCACAAATGTCTTTTTTAAGGCTTGTAATGGGGATGAGTGCAAAGATATGGTCATTTAGGCTTAGTGGATTCTATCTTTATGACGTATGGCTTGAAAAACACTTTTTCTCTTTCTCTTTCACATTCAAACATGTTCATAATCCACCCCATTATTCAACTAAACATGAATCACCGGATACCCCATTTTTCACTATTCTCACACACTTTATTTCACAATTTTCACTTTTTTTTGTCTTTTTCTTTTCTTTCTTCTTTTTCTTCGTTTTTTTACATGGAGAGGTTCCATCTTTTTCAAAACAATCCATCACATGGGGAATTTTCACACTTCTTGACTTTCCTTCTTTTTCACCACACTCCCAACTTAGGCTTTTGGCTTAAGTTGGCTATTCAAACAAACTAATACTACATGAAGGTTATAGGTGATAGGATAAAGAGGTCAAAGTTGTTCAAGTTTCTTCCAAGAAAAGGTTATGCTCAAAAGGTGCCAAGAAAGGTTCACACATCTCACAAGGTTGGCCACAAAGAGGTATAATGTCAAATTGGCTCACTCTTGAAAAATCTCGCTTATGATCATTTCAATTGCTTGCTTCACTCAACCAATCAGACCAACGGGGCAAATTCTAGGTGTCATCAAGCACAATGTTCAAGACAACCTCACCACACAAGGCATTGGTACAATTATCAAACAAGACTCAACACTTTCTAGCTAGCGTGAAATGTTCATCACAAGAGACTCATTCAACAACCGGATAGTCACAACGGATGCTAAAAGTTCACATATTGCCTATGTAACTTAGTTTGCCTCATCGTAGCCACACATTCATTTCATTCAATTAAGAGCACTATTCGAGTCATCGATACTGACCACAACCGACACTCAAATTTGTACAAGAACAGCCACAATCACACACAAAAGAGGTGGCAAAATTTTAAAACTTAGTTCAAAACCATTTTCATATCAAAACAATGGGCCACAATTTATCAACAACCAAGATATATATATATATATATATATATATATATATAAACCAATGAGATCCAATATTCACAAAACAAAATCAGAATCAAGTCAATATTCACAAAACAACCCACAAGAGATAGGTATGGAAATACCTCACCCCACCAACAAAAAATCACAGTTATCCTCAAATGAAACTTAAAATAGAAAATAGTTTGGAACAAATAAATAGAGAAGAGGCAAAGCGAATCATCCTGCCATGGTAGGCCCGGGGTGAAGTCTGCATATCCACAGCTCCATCTGTCTAGGCCAGTGCCCGGTGTCTCAACTATCAGGACTCCCACTGCATGGGCATCAGTGACCGGTGTCTCAATATCCTTGGCTCCATTGGAGCCCACTATGGAAACATCCCTCAAATAGGCATGTACAGCTGTATGTACCATGGCACCCTCTAGGTCTGCCAAATCCATAAACAGCCTCATCAGTCACACCTAGTTGCCCCTCATCTGTCTCACCCTTGGACTCAGCAGCAGTATCATCAGCTCTAACCTTATCTCCAGTGGTAGCCGGAGGCACCTAAGAACAAGCTGGAATGTCTGCACTCGGTGTGTCGAGAATCTCCACGATCCCAAATAGTGAAGTAAAATTAGTGGACTTCAGCTGGTCCACATTTTTCCTCAACCACGTAATGTCGGCATTCAAAGCCTTCATAGCATCAGTGGCTCTCTGTCCCTTCTCACACTCCGCCACTCTTACAGTTAGGGCATCCAAAGTCGACTTATAATCCCTCATCTTAACCCTAAGTGGGGCCAAGGCAGTAATTATTTCCTTTTCTATCATCCCAGGCATAGCGACCTCTAATCGGGAGACACGTACATCAGCATATTAGGCTAAATGGCCCATTTTGTAGAGCATGGCCTGGGTGATAAGGGCTCGGGAAGCAGCAGAAGAAGAAGATCTAGGGGGATGCAGCAGAAGTACCAGGAGTCTCAAAAGAGGAAAGTGCAGATGTACGTGAGGGCCCACTGGCCTGATTAGGCAAAACTGCCTCTGTAGGTAATATATCAATGTCAACCTCTGGGGATGTATCTACCGGTACTACCCTCCTCTTGTCATCCTCATCCCAGTGGTACTCGGCCTCAATACACCGAATGTCATTAGAGGAGGTGGGTGTCACCTCCACATCTATATTCTCATCGCGAGGAACATGAGCCCGTTTGCACAGCTCGGTGATCAACACTGGGAATGGAAGAGAAGTTTGACTCTACTTGGCCCTCATGGCCATCTCCTGCTCAATCACTAACCCCAGATTCAGCTTCTGGCGAGAAATGATAAACCCTAAACATGCTGCCTATGGGTGTCTGAGTATGGATTCATTTATGGATGGCATGATAATGTTGCTGATGAACCCAAACTAGTATATGGCAGCCACATTCAGGTTCTTCTTCTCTATCAGTGCACATGTTTCTATCCACCTCGAGGTGGCATCAAAGAAAATGGGTGCCAGCCAAGCCTTTAGGTCCTCCAAAGTCTTCTTCTAGACCAAGTCGATATAATCATTCATGAAGTCATAAGTGCACATTTATGTCAGAACTTTTGCACTTCACCTTCTTGCCTCGGGCTATCACAAAATCAACTGGTTTGAAGGCACTGGCCTTCTTCTTCCCTTTCGGTACCAAGTCTCTGTAAGCTGAATAGAACTCCCGAACCCAATAGGGAATGTAGGGAGTTCGGGATTTAGTGAAATATCTCGAACTTATGGAACTTGAGAGTGTTCCATATCTCTGGATGTCTGTCTACTACTCCGTGTGTGGATAAACTTTTCTCCTTTAGAATGGTCCTCAAACCCTCAGCCTTTAGCCAGTTGAGTGACCGGGGAGGAGGACCCTGTACTGGTGGTGTTGGGACCACTGTCTGCTCTGGAGCTGCAACTGGAGGAAGAAGAGGAGTCTGAGACATCGGGATCCTATATGAATCATTCATCTCCTTGATGCGAAGCTCTACTCTCGGTGCATGTAATAGCTGGCCATCCTCAGGCTCAGAGATGGAAGCCTAAGAATCTTGTGAGTCCCCTTCACTTCCGGATGGGGTGAGGTGTGTCTCTTAGACTCCCTCACTATTGGAGCTGTACTCTGATGTCTCAACCACGGATGCCTTGCCCTTGCCTTTACCTTTTCCTCCCTTTGTAGGGAGTTTTGATATCGTTTCTCGGGATGCAGTTACATTCTCATTTATAGTTATTCCCCGTGCCTACTTTTGGGGTGGCATGTCTCTACCGTCTACCTTGGTTCTAGACATTCCCGTAAAACAATGTAGATACACTTAGAAATATTTCAAACAAACTTCAGAAAGTAACTGCACGAAGAATCACCGAACCGGTCGGCGAGTCACCAAATTATTTTGGCGAGCCAGATCGCGCTCGTTGAAAGTTTTAGCACAAAAATTTCAAAATTTCAAAGATGGTCGATCATATCCAGGGTTATTTGGCGGATCACCAATACCAATCGACGAACTATGAGTAGCTCGCCGAAAGTTACAATTTATTTTAAAGAATTAGAGGTGCAGAAGGGCAATCAAGAAGTACTTTTGATGAGTCGCCGAGTTCACTCGGCGAGCTCAGACATATCGCCGAAAGTTATAGAAAAAAACTCAATATTTAGAGAAATTAAGGGCAATCTAAGGGTACTTAGGCCAACCACCAAATCCTTCAGCGAGCTCGACCCAGCTCGACGAATGGCCCAACGTGCCAATTTTCACCCCGTACTTCAAAATCAAGCTCATAGCCCTCGAAATCAAAATTAAACACCTACACTATGAAATTGATACTTCCCCTGATTTGGCCAAAATTGGCTAATTGACGTCTTTTGCCCTTAAGAATGACGTCAACCGCTCAATCATTGGGAAAAATATGCCATTTAGCACAATCTCAGGTAAATCAGACTTCACCCCTCTAAACCCAACACATTTTCAACACAACCCAACAATTTTGACTCGATTTCAACAAGCATAGACATGGGAAACATGATTAAAGGCCTATTAATTATGATTTCATTCAAGATCAGGCAAACAAACACTCACATGATGATTACCCAACGATTTTCAATAACAAAATAATGATTGCATTCAATTTTAACCACAAATAGAGTTCGAGGTTCGGAAAACCAACCTTTTTATGCCAAAATGAGATTTGTAAATCTAGGCCACAAAGTAAATCCAAATTTTGTCCGCAAGAAAAGATCCCAATACAACGAAAGTAAAATATGAAAATAATGCAAGAACTAATATCAGGTGAGAGAATGCGGGGGTTAAAAATTAGGAAATTGAAAGGATTTTGAAATTTTAAATTGTTTGGCCTTTAAAACCTTTCAATTCGCACGCCAGTCGGTGGTATAAGTCACACCATCGAACCACTTGGCGATGCGCCGAGTGGTAATTTGGATTGCCGAGTTTTACAGAAGTCCCAACAATTTGAGGGATCAAACGGTAGATAAAGCCAGGCTCGCCGACCTATTCGGTGAGTCACCGGCAGAGCCTTTGGTGAGTCGTCGACTGGACTTTTGGCTCGCCTAATTGCCACTTTTCAACCTGCACAATCAACACTCGTTATTCAAAAAAAACATTTTAAACATCAAAAACTTGGGTTGCCTCCCAAGAAGCGTCTTATCTAACGTGCTATCACGACGGAAATACCAATTCAAGCTTCATTTTTAGGATTGGTCGTTGTGTCACTAGGCAACCCCACTTTTTTTCATGGATTTAATTGAGATCAGATTTGACCCATTTGTATCTACAGTTGCTTAATAGATACTGAATGAGAAGTCACCGTCTGATTAAGAGTTGAGACGTCCTCCTTCATCTATTTCAACACTTTGTCCGACCATTCAACCTTATTGAGAATGCATGCAAGCATATCTTCCGTAAAGAAATTCTCTAGGTCAGCTCTTTGCTCTTTAGGCTTTTGGCGTTCATGAGGTAGGACGTATCTTTCCTTCTCACCATCCCTTTCCTTCCAAGTAGAATTACTATCACGCCATTCCCTCTCAGATCTCTCCATCCATCATCTTTATTCCAACCCAGATTTCCACCTGGCCTTAGATAGTTTGAAGAAATCCTCCTCCTTGATTTGTAAGGAAGTTCACTTCCTCATTGTACAGTGCTTCAAATTGTGCTTCTTCGGGGTTTGCTCCTCCAACACCCACAATATTTACACTCTTCAACCCACTACCCATCACATTTTTCGACAACAAATCAATTTGAGTCATTATTTTGGCCATATTTTTGTATCTCTCTTAATCCTTCTCGATCTGCTCTTTTGACATCCTAAAAGTGAGAGGAGACACTTGGTCATCACGAGTGTACTATGCTCTATTTATCTTGGTCATGCCATCAGTTGAGACACTACTTCATAGGGTTGTTGCATTATACCTCCGGGAACAAGTTGATCAACAACTCCTTTCTTTAACGAGTTAAGACTCCTATAGAAGTATTGCAGCAATATGTGGTTTGGCAATCCATGAGTTGGACATTAAAGCACCAACTTTTGAAATCGCAGCCACGTCTCGTGGATTGGTTCGCCCTCCAAGCGCTTGAAAATTTGGATACTATCCCTTAGCGTCAACATCTTCGACGGGGAAAGAATCTCACAAGGAACGTTGTCATAAGTTCATCCCAAGAGGTGATGGAGTCCCTCGGTAACTCAGCAAACCATTTGGTAGCTTCACCCATCAAAGAGAATGGGAACAACCTGAGATGGATTGATTCTTATGATATGTTCTTGAATCAGAACAGACCACAAATATCCACGAAGTTCTGAATATGCTCATGGGGATCTTTGTGGGCCAAACCTCCATATAATCCTTTCATTTGGAGGAGCTATAACATCATGCTAGTAACATGGAAGACAGCATTACCCTCAATAGGAGGTAGAGGAATTGCACCAATACCACCCAATTGTATTGGGTCATTCACATCATTAAGATTCCCAATATCATCTTGGTGGCCCACTTGGCCACCATTACTCCCGTTCACGCTCATCTCTTCTTCTGTTCAAAACAAGCAACACAAACACAAACCAAAGTATGTCGATTCAACTGCAACCAAAAAGATCACAATTCAACATCAAGAATAGAATTGTAAACAACACCACTCCCCGGCAACGGCGTCATTTTGATTAGCATCTCAAATACACGTCATCTGATTCTAGGTGTAGACGATCGTTAACTAGTATAAAACCCAACAAAGAGTTGGGGTCAAACCAACAGGGAGCGGTACGTGTTTAAATTCAGTTATAAAGTAATAAAGTGGTCTAAACAGTTATATGAATAGAAATTATCGAAAGCATACAAACAAGGTAAAAGGGGTGACCGAATGTCAGATGGGGGTTTGAATTGTCAATTAAGAGCTGAATCAAGAACAAAAACAGGGGAAACAACAATATTAAGAGGAATTCTCGGGATGTGATCGTTTATAAGCTAAATTAAGTTATATGGGTAATTGAAATTTAACAATAATATTGTCACGACCCAAGGGTACACCCTAGATGTAACATGGCACATAGAACCCCAAAGGATATCATGTAAGACACTTAGCACATCATAACATAAGATAAAAGAAAAGTGTGGAAATTTTGAAACATTTTCCATACAATCGAAGTCTTTTATAAAAGAAAGCGGAAGTCTATAACACTTTATCTCAAACCATCTAAAACAGCTTGAATAAATCTTTGGGACGCAGCCTATACAAAAGTCTAAACATTAAGAAAGACATAAAGGAAGGGCGGGCAAATCCTCGATGCTATGAGGACTCACCAAATCTTCAAACTCCTTGCTTCTACTAATAACTTAGCCAAGGAAATGAAACTCAATATCGTCGAACCTTACATTTGATAAGAATGTAGGCAAGAGTATGTGTTAGTACAAAATGTACTAAATATGATAGCTAGCATAATACCATAAGAACATAACAACATATTAGGAAGCATGATCTTCAACATAGGAATAATCCATAAACATAAGAGATACATCATTTCATAAGCATAGTCAATACGTAAATCTTCAAAATATAAGAGAACTATTTCTCAAGTAACCTCAAAGCATACTTGTCCAATGCATGAATGAGATCCCATAATCTCACCCACACTAGGTACCACTTTTAGGTCATCATAGTCATCTTTGGATCTCATCCTTAGCATAATTCTCATAGACAAGGGAACCTTCACCTTTAGTCAAACATATCAAGGAAGGAAACTATAGCAACAATCCAAGCTAAGCATATATCATATAAGCAATACTCATATTAGAACATACTCACAACACTTCCTTGAAGTAATCTAGTTTCATCATAAACATGCTATTTCAATTAGGGATTAGTCCCTCTTTAGCTATTCTTGTTATTCATGGAAGAGTACCTCTTTACTAGTCCAAGACAAGTCATTACTCATGAAAGGTTACGATTTACAAATTCAAGGTTACCAAGGGAAAACACTATCTTATGCTAGACTAAGCTACCATGGAAAGCACCTTTCTTATGCACGTCCAAGCTATTCAAGGAAAAGTACTATTACTCAATCCAAGATAAGCATCCAACATATAAGAGACATACTTCATAAGTAGCTTCAAGTCATACTTGTGCAATGCATGGATAAGACCAAATAATCCTTCCCATACTAAGTACCACTTTAGGCCATCATACATAAATGATTACTATTCATCATTTCTAGGCTACCAAGGAATAGCACCCTATTAGGCTAGACCAAGCTACCAAGGAATAGTTACCATATTGGGATAGACCAAGCTACCATGGAAGGCATACTATCATGCAAGTCCAAGCTATTCAAGGAAGGGTATTATTTCTCCATCGTAGCTACCAATGAAATGGTTTGGCCTAACCAATTCATGCTACCATGCAAGCATTCTATGAACACTAGTGCAAACAACCCTTAGGAAGAGTGTGCTTTCTCAATCCAAGGCTACCATGAGGTCTTACACTCAAGCTATAATGAGGTGGTATTGTTTTACCAATTCAAGCTATTCATGAAGGGATTTCATAACACAACTTCAAGCTAACATAACTAAGCATGTTTTGATTCATTTTAGGTGAGCAAGCCTTTCAACCTAGAATCATTCTATGTGAGAGAACCGTTCATCTCATATCATATTCAATCATAAGTGTATATGAGAATATCCTTTCAACAACACAATATATTATAATCATAGACACTTCACTCTCAAAGTGTTCATAAATCATTTACATAGGTTCTATAAGAACATGCATAATCTCATACTTTACCTCCTTGAGGTTTCTAAACTTTCTTTTAATCGTCATATCTAGAATTCTAACATTAGAAATGGATATCATCATAACTCAAGTGATACTATCACTTCATACATTCAAACATTCATAAGATAGATTAGATGGGTAAGGTTCTTCCACAATAACTCTATCTAGTAGTCTACCATTATCATATAAGCTTCACTCTTAAAGCCTTAACATACATAATTCATTATATTGACTTTACTTTCAAAACCCTAGTAATCAACATTCATGACTACAAGCCTTACACTCAGAACTTTACTCAATACAATCAACATACATACCTATATCACGAGACATTCTAGTCACATGCTTCATTCTTAAAGGTTCAATCTCAAGCTTTACTAGTCATGATCCATCACATATACATTATTCTAATTCAATTCATGTCTACATTCTTTTATTCTTGAATCATTACTATACATGTCATCAATTCTAGAAGATCATCTATGAATCCTCAATTTCCCCTTCACTAGGCATAAACCCACATTACTTCAATTTCACCAATTAACTAGGTTTAGCCATGGAAAACATGTAATTTCATCATAATAACATGATTCACTAATAATTCAATCATAACAATCAATATCCACTCAATTGGATCAACATACATCATAACCAACAATATTGAAGAAATCCTAACTTGAATTGGGAATTCTAGGGGGCTTCATGGATGGAAGAATCCATGGATGAATAAGTTTTCATACCTTGGATACAAAACTTGGAATATTGGAGGAATTTTGACCTAGCTTGACCCTTCTTCTTCTTCTCTTTATTCTTCACTTTCTAGAGAGAATTTTTTAGAGGAGCAACTTTGGGATCTTTTCAAGTTTTGGAAATAATGACTTAATTGGGGTGGTTAAAAGGTTAAAATATCTTATGTAGGTGTATGAAGTCCATACAAAATTACCTCACCTAATACCCACTTAAAAAGAAATTTCCCTAAATGCCCCTCACTAGGCAGCCTACTCCCAGGCACCACGGCAGGCTCCACGAGCCGTGGTCCCTACCACGAGTCGTGGTCCTGCCCGTGGTCCTTGGGCAATGGCTAGGTCATGGTGTCTTGGCCTCCAAATATCTAAGGCACCTTCACCTGCCTTTCTACGAACCGTGGTCTTCACTACTGTCCGTGAAGTGGTTCGTGAAGGTAAGCCATTTTTAGGCAACTTCAAGGGAGCTATTGCCTTGGCCTTCACGAACCACACCATGAGTCATAGTCCTCACCACTGGCCGTGGTGTTGGTCGTGGAGATGAGGCAGTGCATCCCAAGCTTGGGTCAGCCTTCGCCTTAGGGTTGTGCCTTTCCCCTTGGCCTTGGCTCTTGCCCCTTGCTTTGGCTCTTGTTGCCCTTACACTTAGCCCTAGTTGACCTACTAAACTATGGGGTGTTACAAATATGATGAAATATTGTGGGTAGGCAGGACTTTAAGTGCAATAGCTTTCTCTCGAATACCTATTACAGTTCAGGAGATTTCTCTCGAACATCGACAAGCTTAAAAAAGATAAACAACACACAACCTTTAATGCATCCACTCTCTCGAGCGAGATAGGTAAAATTGAGTTTTGGATTCACTCTCTCGAGCTAAACCCATAGCAACCCAATACCTACAATCATTAATCAAAATCTTTGGTTCCATAACCTCTCTCTCAAGCAAGCCAAGAACTCAAAATTAGAATTGCATTTGCAATTACAATTCATAGATTAGAACACAGCTAATGATTAAACCCACATTAAAACAGCAATTTCATCATTAAACAACAATAGCCATAACATAATTAGACAAAGAAACACATGATCACACCCCAAGAATTGGGGTTTAGCTACACATCATAAAAATAGAGAAAAGATTACCAAATACATTAGCTATTATTTGGGTAAAGGTTCTCAAGTCTTTACAATGTTTCAAATTGAATAAATTCAAAAACCCACTTCCAAATCTTCAAGTTTAAGCTTCAAAGTCTACAATGGAACCTCAAAAACTAAGAGAAAACTCTAACTCTCAAACTCAAGGAATTAGAACTGGAAGAACTCTTTTCGATGATACTGAAATTTCATTTTAAATTTCAATTTATAGTTGCCCAATTTTTGGCCCAAAAGGACATTGGGCAAAGTAAGTCGGGCCTCGCCGAACAGGTCAGTGATATGCCATTTGCTTCCTTCCATCACCAATTTGCAATGGTCATCAGTCTTCCAGGTCATGTAACTTTGGGCGATCAAAGTTGCCCTCACGGAGTCATTCGGTGGTTCACCGACTGCCCATTCATGTCACCAAGTTGGTTCTTCCCCAGGGTTGGCACGTTGGAACTTTGGGTGAGCTAAAGAGCCACTCAGCTATTCGCCGAGTGATCTTGGCGATCACCAGGATCATTTTC
The DNA here is from genome assembly GCA_029007595.1 of Solanum commersonii. Lineage (NCBI taxonomy): Eukaryota > Viridiplantae > Streptophyta > Magnoliopsida > Solanales > Solanaceae > Solanum > Solanum commersonii. Next base: position 4,458,145 of record JAJTWQ010000002.1, on the reverse strand, counting down.
CTTCATTTCTTCAGCTTGTTTTGCTCCTTTTTGCCTAGTAGTGTCCTTGCCTTGCTCCTTGGCCTACATACCTACAAATAAATGCTTTAACATCAGTTTATTGCATACATTAGGCATTTGAGGACACTAAAACTATCAAAACAAATCCCTAAATGAGTCCAAATCTCTGACTCATCAATTACCAAGACACGTACTAACCCATGATCCAAACATGAACCAAAACTGTCTAAACCACAACACACCCATTGAGACAAATCATTTCACAAATAACAAAAAGAAATTCAGAACTAATACCCGCTAAAACCAAGATTGAAGCCAGAACCAACCACCGAACACTCATAATAAACAAAATTGTCGTTGATCATTGTAAAAATTCATCCTCTTAACAAAAACCTCCCACGAGCCTTAAGAAACAAAAACTAATCTTTAGACAACATGTATTCATCACGAGAGGTCCCAACTAATCTAATCCAAAGAAGGAGATGATCAAGTAATCTCCTAGTGAACGATACACCCAAGCATACTGCATCTGTAATGACATCGTTGGGATGTTGCAATAGTAGCTCTAATTGTAATCAACTCCTGAAAATGAAAGAATTAGGATAAATGACCCTCAAAGTCAATCACACAAAACTAAAACATGTCCTCAACAACAAGATAAATACCAATATTTTGAAGAAACTGTAACTCCCTATGATAGATATCATAGAAGCCCTCTCAATAAGGTTTTCACATGCAGTCCGAACTAGTATACCCTAACTTCCCAATATTCTCATTTAGCTCACTCCAAATACTCCTTCTCTAGTATACACAGTTAATACTTCTCTAATTATCTGATTCCTACCTATTTAATTTCTCTGTCACAACCCAAGGTACACCCTAGATGTGACATGGCATACAATCCCTTGAAAGGCTCCAAACAAGCCACTTAGCCTACATTATACAAGATAATAGAGTACAGTATCAACATATAAAAGTTTTATAGAGAAAAGCTGAAATCTAAACATCATTTCAAAGCCATCTAGTACTTAAGAGTTTATTGGGACGCGGCCCGTACATCAAGTCCCAAAACTGAAAGTAAAGAAAAAAGGGAAATCAAGCTCGATCCTTAAAATATGAGGACTCACCATAACTTGGAATCTCTTTAACAACCTCTAACCACGAAATTGAGAACCCTGAATGTCAAACCCTACATTTGAGGAAATGTAGGCAAGAGTATGCATTAGTACAAAAATGCACTATGTAAGATAGTCATGCATAAAAGTATGAAATCATGCTAAAACGAACATTTTCATGATATGCAAAGACCAAGTCAAACATATGATAAGAAGGTCAGAAACATAAAACGAAATCATGATCAATGAAAGAAAAACCGTCTTTGAACACATGTGAGATACTTCTTGAAGTAACCTTAGTACATTAGTATTGCAAAAATTAGCCTTAACCGACATAAATACCATGTGAGTTGTAACATGATCCCCCAGTGTCTCCCACACCGAAAAGGGTTGTCCTACTTTCCAAGGTAAAACCATCAATCTAAGCTAAAGTTGATCCACTAGTTAATTTCTATTTAGACAATCATCCTATGGGGGCACATAGGTAAGGGATAAGGAGATTGCTTTTAGAAACCTAACCTCAACATAGAAGAGCTTCCATCTCAATATCCTCTTGGTTCTAAACATAAATCCCACAAAGTAGTTATTAATCTTAACTCGTCTCGTGATCCATGGAAAGGCATAATTAAGTAACCAATCCAAGCTAAAATCATATTATCATCCATGGAAAGGTCCAATTAAGCAACCAAATCAAGATAGAGACATCATAGGATAGCTCCTTAGACCATGCATAAGAAAACCTTTCACTGTCCATGATCTTTTAATAATAGCTTCTAAGGCCCACATTCATTCACTTTATGCTAGAGATGCCCTACTAATACTAATGGAAATAGTTTTGAAATTGTGACCTATAATCATTGATCACATCTGTGAATACCATACTAGTTAAGACCTAATTTAGGAAAATAGCTTGAAAACCATTGAGGGAAAATCTAGATGTCATTCATGTCATGTGGCCAAGATTCATAGAACATATAGACAATCTCATCTATAAGCTTTCTTGAGTAATAAACATACCTTATAAACATGCATTCTTTTCAATAATTCATAAGCTTCATCATATTTTTAAAGTCAAAGCATCTTCAATTTCATAACAACAATCTCATCAAAAGGACATGCATATTTTCATAAATTTATCTTTCATATTTCATGACCCACATTACATCGACAGATAAAAGTCGGAGGTAAATCTCTCAGTGCACAATAGCAAATTAGGTAAAGCTCTAAGTGCACAATAGCAAGACAGCAATTGTACTTGAGAATTCTTCCAATGGGACGTCGGTGAGCTCCGATGAACACAAGCATTGCATAAAATGGACACGCCTGTTATAGATGATATACAGAAGTTGCAACCGTTAACTTTTGGTAGCTTCCTACCATCAAAATTCAAAGAAATTCCAGAGGAGACTGATACTAGTAGCAATGAAGATGAGACCATCATGCAAGACACTAGCATTGGGAAGGATTTAGCAAAGACGAGACTACATTTCTCAGATGCTGGGACATTTGCGCAACAACCTACCCCTGCAGCTCCTGGGTCTGTTAGAGGTAATCAAAATACTGGTAAGTCTCTGAAATTCATACCTCCAGCCATAAATGACTGTCAAGTCACCAAGGTATGGGGATTTTTTGATAAACCTCAGGTCCTATTGCCTGAGGATGGCTACTACAAATTCAGATTTCAAATTGTAGAAGATAAGGAGAAGGTGCTTCAATTAGGACCCTATTTCTATAGGAATAAACATGTAATCTTACAAAATTTGGAGATAGATTTTGATTTTGAAGAATATATGATTAGGCAAATTCCTATTTGTGTTAAATTTCCTAAGCTACCAGTAGCAAATGCAGAAAAGATTTCATATGCTAGAATTCTTATAGAATTGGATATTTCTCAGCCTTTGCCGAATTGTATAGTTATTGAAACACCCTCTGGACCATGGATGCAGCCAGTTGAATATGAATAGAGACCTAAATTTTGTGATAAGTGTACACGACTGGGGCACACTACTGAGAATGTTGGTATAAACATGAAGATGATATGGAGGAGAAAGGAGCACCAGTGATAACCAAGAGGAAGAGAGGTAGAGGGAGGAAAATGCCAAAACAAAAATGGATCCTTATTCTAGGCAAAGTAAATCAGCCTAAGGTATCAGTGGCAGCAAAGCAAACTGAAACTACTCAGACATCTATACTGAATGTAGATCCAGGATAGAGAGATAGGAAGCAAATTGTGGAGAGGTCATATGAGATTTATGAGGATAAGAAAGGATTATCTAAGGTAGTTCATGGTGGAATAAATAGTGCTAGCAGCTCCATGCCATTTGTTCCTCCATGATTATCTCTACATGGAATATAAGGGACCTTAACCAAGGCAATATACAGATATACAGAAGAAGTTGAAGCTCTTTCTGACAAAACATAAAATAGATATATTTGGATGTCTGGAAACAAGAGTTAAACAGCCTAGAGCCCCACAGATTATGAGGAAGATATCTTAGGGTTGGAAGTCATGCAATAATTACTTAGAAGAACCTAACAAAAGGATTTGGGTATTGTGGAAACCTCACTTGCGCGTACAGATCATTGAGATGAAAAGGCAATATATTCACTGCTTAGTTGAGGATCCTGGGGTTCAAAACACATTATATGTCACAATAGTATATGCAAGGAATGAAGGACATGTAAGGAATGAAGGACAACAAAAAGAGATACTTTGGCAAGAATTGATGCAGATTAAACCACTTCTTCAGATCCCTTGGTATTATGTTGTGATTTTAACAGTGTATTGGGGACTGCAGATAGAATAGGATCACTTGTTACACAACATGAAGTATAAGGCTTTCAGAGGATGGTAGATCATATGCACCTCACTCCTATTAGAGCTACTGTATGGCACTTTACTTGGTGTAATAAGCAGGAGGTAGAGAATAGATTATATAGTAAGATAGATTGGGCATTTGGTAATCTTCATTGGATACAACAGTGTGGACTTATGAAGTTTGACTACCTTAATCCTTCAGTATCTGATCATTCTCCAATTTTGATAAAGTTCTCCCAGCAACAAACATTACATAACAGGCCTTTCAGATTCTATCCTCATGTGATGGAGCATCCAGAATTTAAAGAAGTACTACAGACCACTTGGGGACAACATAATCCAAATTGTCCAATGAAACACCTATGGGATAAACTCAAGATGGTGAAGACACAAATGAAGAATATAAATGCATACATGTCTTCTTACAAGCAGAAACTCAGTTTGCAAGGGACAAATTAGAAATTATACAAGGGCAAATCCAAGGGCAATTATTTTCACATATACTGTTTGACCAGGAGAAGTAGTTATTGATAGAAGTCCAAAAATGGAGCAACATTGATGAGAAAGTGTTGAGGAAGAAGGCTAGAGCTACCTGGATAGAACATGAAGATACAAATACACAATATTTTCATGCCCAATGGAAAATAAGAACTAGCCATAATACAATCACTTCAATTAACACTAAGGTTGGTATAAAGCTTACTAAACAAAGACAGATTGAAGATGAGTTCATCTCTATTTTTAAAGGTTTAATGGGGACCAGAGAAGATATACTGCCATGTCTAAATACTCTGGTGGTCAAAATTGGAGTGTGCCTAAATGTGCAGCAACAAAGTATAATCATTCAGGAGGTGATTGATGCTGAAATATTGGAGGGAGTAAAGGCAATGCCTAAGGAGAAGGCTCCAAGGGTAGATGGGTTCCCTTTATAATTCTTCACTAAGAATTACGAGGTGGTTCACAAAGATGTTTTCCAGGCAGTAAAACAGTTCTTTAAAACTAGTAGACTGTGTAATGCTATTAACACTATTGTTGTCACTTTGATACCTAAGATTCCTTCTCCTACTAAGGTTAAAGACTTTATACCTATAGCATGTTGCACTACCCTGTACAAAATCATCTCTAAGGTGATAACTAGAAGAATCAAGACTGTCATACCTAGCTTAGTGGGACATTCAAAATCAATTTTTTGTTGAAGGTAAAAGCATTGAGGATAGCATATTGTTTAGTCATGAGATTTTTGAAAGTTATACTAGAAAATGGATCTCCCCTAGATGTGTTCTCAAGGTTGATTTGAGGAAGTCTTATGATACATTAGAATGGAGTTTCTTGGAGAAATTGTTGATTGATATGGGGTTCCCTTCTAAATTCATCAATTGGATCATGGTGTGTGTGTCCACTGTCTCGAATTCATTGTTGATAAATAGAGGACTCACTAAGCCTTTCCCTACAAAAAGAGGCATCAGGAAGGAGACCCTATGTCTCCTTACCTATTTGTCTTGGCCATGGAGTACTTAGGCAGAGAATTGAGTCAATTGACTTCCAATGGATATTTTAATTTCCATCCTAGGTGCATGAAGTTGGGAAGCACTCATATATGCTTTGTTGATGATCTTCTAATGTATTGCAGGGCTGATGTAGCCTCTGTTAAATTGTTGCATGGTACATTTCTAAAGTTTCCAGAGGCTTCTGGCAAACAAGAGTGTTTTATACATTGCTGGTGTGGCTGACCATACAAAGCAGGAACTCTTAGATGAACTGGGCTATGTACTGGGATACTACCATTTAGGTACTTATATGTACCATTGGCAACTAAAAAGCTAAATATAAATGCCTACTTACCCTTAATTGAGAAGATAACAGCAAGAGTTACTTGTTGGTCAGCAAAGTTGTTATCTTATGATCGTAGGATACAATTGATCAAAGTTGTGTTATTGGGGTTCAAGCTTATTGGGGTCAGGTGTTCATTATTCCCAAGAAGGTCATGAAGACAATTGAATAGATTTGTAGAACCTTCCTATGGACAGGAGTAACAAAAACTTCGAGGAAAGAACCAGTCTCATGGGAAACCATATGCTTACCAGCTACTGCAGGTGGACTAAATGTCATGAATCTATGCAAATGGAATGTATCTGCAATTCTGAAACTTCTATGGGATGTAGCAAGGAAAAAGGATTGCCTTTGGATATAATGGATTCATAGTTATTACATAAAACGAAGAGATATAGAGACCATCCAAATACCCAAGAATGTATCTTGGGTGGTGAGGAAAATTTTGACATCAAGGAATCAAATCCAACAGCAACAGCAATAAACAGGATCAATCCACGCACTGTTGGAGCAAGCTCAACATGAAGGTAAATTTTCAATACAGAAGATGTACCTTTCACTCCTACCTGTTTATCCTAGTGTTGAATAAAGACATCTCACCTTGCACTCAAAGATACATCCAAGACATAAATTCACCCTATGGTTGGCTGTGCAAAGAAGATTAGCTACTGTTGAAAGATTGCAAAAATATGGCATTGTTGCACCACTAGATTGTGTATTCTTTGGACAGAGTCTAGAGTCTTTCACACATCTATATTTTGAATGTCATATTACAAGGGGTTTTTGGAATCGAGTATGCGCTTGGTAGTGATATAAACGACAGATTCAAGACTAGAATATTGAGGTTACATAGGCTTGAAAGCTAGCAAAGAGCAAAAGTGGAGTAGATGAGATTACTAGTTGTGCATATGCCATGGTGGTTTACTTGATATGGTAAGCAAGGAACTCAAGCAGATTTCAACAAAAGCCTTTTCATGTTGATTCACTTATCAAAGATATGGTGTTACACTTGCACATCAGAGGGCGGAATTCAGGAAAATAGTGAGATACCTTGCAGGACATTCCTCGACTTCCTTAGATGCTTACTGATAGTATTGTTTTTTTTCTTAAGGTGTATACTTCCTAGGCTTCATATATGTATTGTTGATAGTGAAGCTAGAGAATATGTGCATGAAAGATTGTTTGTCCATAACTGTCAGAACTATATTGTAAGTATTTGGTTGTCAATGAAATGTCGCTTAACCAAAGAAAAAAAGATATTTTACCAGAAATATTTTTTCGCTTTTTATTCCTCTTCCTCTTCCTCTTCTCCATTGAAATGGTATTGTTGAAAGATTTTTTCAATGTCAAATGCTTCTCGACAGGCTTCTATTCTGTCTTAAGAGAAATGGAAATATTAAAAGATTATTGACATGAGAAACAAATTCCTATGACGATATATATATATATATATATATATATATATATATATATATAGCTTTAAGAAAAGTAAAAGAGTGAAAATGTTGCTTACATATTTTTAGCCATATTATGGTAATTACAACTTCCTCCCAACATCATACTTACAATTCAAAAAACAAATTTAATAATACTAATTTTGAAAAATAAATGCAAGCACACTAATAATGAAATTAGTTTAGTTATTTCTTCATATCAATGTAACATCGATCCTCCTAATATGTCTTATAATTATTTAAAATTTCAATGATACATAGATTAATAGACATACATGATACATGATATAGTAAAAAAGAATTAAATGAAGAGAGAAGAACATGAAAGCAATTAATACTGAATCTCCAAAAGTTGGTGTCTTTTAAAAATCTGCTAGCCTGCACAAAAAAATGATAAATAGTAAAAGAAAAAAGAATAAGTGAAAACTTACCAATAAGAAAAGACAATAGCACAACGATTTCTTTGGGTTAGGCTTTCTGTTTTATAATTTTTGTGGGAAGAATATATATCGTGTACCCGAATCCTTAATAGATGCAATTCTACTACTTTGTAATAAGAGAAGATTGTTTAATTTTCATATATAAAATTCTAACCATATATACAGACCTTCTTCATCAATGAAACAATGAAAGAGAAGTAAGTTTTATTTTCATGGAAGAGAGTGTAAAAAGACATCCTTTGTCACGACACAGGGGTACCCCCTAGATGTAACATGGCGTACAAGACCTCAAGAGGCCTCATACCAGATACTTAGCTTTCATAAATAAGATAGTAGAAATAAGCGGAAATTTAAAATATTTTAAACCCCAACAAAGTTTTATATCAAAAGCGGAATTCTATTACACTTTGTCTCAAAACCATCTAAAACATGAATATCTTGGGACACAACCCATACAACAATGTTTACAAACTAGAATAAAAAGAACAACAGGAAATAGTGGCCAATCCTCGAATACTATGAGGACTCACCAATCTTCATGTCTCCAATCCTTTAATGCTATGAGGACTCACCAATCTTCAGGTCATGCTTCTACTAAGATCCTAGCCACGGGGATGAGAATTGATATTGTCGGACCCTACATTTGGATAAGAAATGTACGCAAGAATATGTGTTAGTACAGAGATGTACTAAATATGATAGCATGCATAAACAACATAAACATAAACATTAGACAATATAAGTCATAAAGTTGTCACGACCCGAGCCTACACCCCGGAAGCGACACTGGCATACGAGACTCTGAAAAGTCTCATACAAGCCTCATTGCATTCATAACATTCGATATAAGGAAAATGGTACGGAATTAAACCTTTCCTTTAAATCCATACAATCAAAATACTCATTTAAAACATTCGAAATATTGTCTCACATGTCCATCTAAACAATATCTTGAAACAAAAGTTAGGACACGGCCCTTTACAATCGAAAGTTTAACATATGTTTATTACATGAAAGAAAAGAAACTTCAAAATACTTGTCCTCGATCTATGAGGACATACCATTTTGCCTTGGAAGAATCTCAAATCCAAGCTTCAACTAGAGAGAATCAAATCGTGTACCAATCCCTACACTTTATAAAGGTAAAGAAAATATGGGTTAGCACAATTAAGTACTAAGTATGATAGCCATGCTAAAGCATGCTTAAAACGGATATTTTATTTGAAAGTCATGCTTTAATGCCAATTTGATAAAACTTCTTGAACATAAGTATAAGAGGCATAATATACAAACATAACCAACATACAAGTCATTTCATCACCTTAGAGACATAATCAACATATAACCCATTTCATCACACTACACCTTCACCTCAAGTAACCCTCAAGCCATTCCTTGTGCAATGTATAAATAGTGTCCCATACCACCATCCACACCAGGTATGACCTCAAAGCTACCAAAAGTGAACCTACCATTCATCCTTTCTAATTTTACACAATACTCATACATAAGAGACATTAACATTACATAAGTCATATCATCACATTAGCACCATCATCTAGGGCAACCCTAAGTCATACTTGTGCAATGTATAAGTAGCATCCCATACTATTACTCACACTAAGTACTCCTTTGAAGTCACGATAGACAAGGCACATTCATACTCAATAAGTCAAGACAAGGAAGTAACTAATAATACAATCCAAGTATAGCATGCCTCATTACATTAAATATATAAGTCAACATTCTCCATTAGCTTCATTAAGAACACCTTCATTCATTAGACATTAAACCAACATTCTCCATTAACATCATCATAAGAGCATATTCATTTCATTTAACATTATAACATAAAGGAATGCACCATAACCCATCTCAAAGACTACCTGTGCAATGCATGGATGGCATTTTATACTACCACCCACACTAAGTAGTACATTCTTGAGAAGCCATAGTTCATTAACATTCTTTGTAGGGGTAAGCCTTAACCGACATAGGCCATGTGAGAAATTCATGGAATCCCGATGTCACCCTCACCGGATAAGGGATTCCTACTTGACTAAGGCAAGACCATTACTTTTAACTTAGGTGGATCCACTAGCTAGACATATGTGGGTAAATAGTTATGGGATAGGGAGACTGTTACTAGATACCCCACCTCAACTCACGTGAGGGCATCCATCTCAAGAGATTGCTACTAGAAACCCCGCCTCAACTCACATGAGAGCTTCTATCTCAAATCACTATCCACTCAGTGCTTAGCATTATTCCCCATGGAGTACTTAACATTCATTACTTTAGTTCATTATGGGATAAGAGATTGTTACTAGATACCTTGCCTCAACTCACGATTGAGTATCCATCTCAAACCCAACATTCATTCATTAGATAGCTCATAGATTCAAAGATGAGAATAGCCTTTCAACTAAGAATCCCATATTGTGAGAAAGTCCTTTCACAACATGTCATTATCATTCATTAGAGTACAATTGAGAATAGCTTTTCAATCAACCCATCATCATTAACATAATCATAGAAACTTCATTCATTAGTCATTCATGAGTGTGTGTATGTGAGAATATCCTTTCACATATAGCCTCATAATTCATAGGTGTTAATTGAGAAATATCATTCAATCATAACACAATTACATTCTAAACATGATCATAACACTTTCATTGAGATCACACACATATACTTCACATAGTAATCATACATATATCCTTCATGAACTTGCCTTCCAAGACTATAAATCAACATCAACCCATAAATCTAAGATAATACAATAGATAAGGAAATTGACATGATTAAATAACTAATTCAATATAAACATAAACAATTCGACATACTTTCATGATCAATCAATTCCCAATCACAATTCCCAACTTAAGAATTTGGGGAAAAACATGGGTTCATAGAAGAAATCATCTTAATTCACAATTAAAACATCAATCAAACCATCATTCATCACTTAAATGCCTTTGAAAACATTTGGAATTGAACTCATGCATAGATTGAAAACTAGGGTTTTTGGGGAAACATTGGAGACTTGAAATCAACTTTGAAATTGGCTCCTTGGAAGAAACAAAGTCAAGGATGAAGACTACCATACCTTTAGCGAATAAATACACATGAAATTGAAGAAGAAATCTACTCCTTGAACCCCTAGACTTGACCTTGAACTTGCTCTTCAATGGAGTTTCTAGAGAGAGAACTTTTGGAGAGGTGGGTTCTAACTTTGGAGTGTTTTGAAATAATGAATTCTAAAATAGAGTTTAACACTTTAAAAACCCTTAAAATACATTAATAACTCAATAATAACCATCCCCCAACTAAACTAATCTTAAGATTAATTTACCAAGTTGCCCCCACATTGATCGAACCCTTGACAGCAAAACAGTTGCAATCGACGCCCCATGACCTACGGACCGCAGGAGGGGTGACGCCCCATCCTGAAGGTCTGTGGTTTGGGGCTGCAACATTTATTCTAGGTCCTTGACCTACGTAGGCCATCCACGGGGCGTGGATGGACCTATGGGGAGTAGGTCCCCATCCGTAGGTCACCCCAAAATTTCAGGATTTTGGTTTCTTGGGGTCTTGGGGGTTAGGCTCTAGGATCTCCCTCAAGGACCCCTCGGGTGGTCCTTGGGGAGTCGTACCTTGACATTTAACCCCTAAACCCCTCAAACATAGCTCGGGACAATATTCTACCACTTGAAAACCCACAACAACTCAAACACAAAGTCGTTAGACTCTAGTTTCACATATTCAATTTACGGGTCGTTACATTATCCCCCACTTGGGAACATTCATCCTCGAATGATACTTTAAACACATTAAGGTGTTAACGAATCAAGACTAGAAGCCCACCATGCATGCAACATCATAAACAATGAACCAAACTAGGAGGAAACATCAACTCCACATCAATAAGCTCAATGCAATACAAGAAAGTAGGAACTACATCTACAAACCCATTATGCATCATAACTTCAACATTTCTCATTTCATTGGAGTAATTACCTTCTCCAACTCAAATCATGATCATCATAACATCATTAAGCACATTATGCAATTTCTTCATAAAAGCACATTTAGGCATGTTCAACAATTACCTCATGAAGCATATAGACAACTCATACTAAATGCATATCAACAAGAGGAACATAATTCATATAAACTCATTTTTTCATTCAAACATAAACTCATCAAGAACATGCATAACATAAGGGATACCATGGAAACATTCATACATGACTCCAAAACATGAAACAAGCTACAAGGAACTCTTGGTCTCAAGCTTGAATAAGAATAGAAGGAAAGAGATAAGGATATCAAAACTCTCAACAACCTTACTATTCAACATACTATCCCCCACTTAGGAGTAAACCCAACTAAGGCTAACATAAAAACAACATAGGAACCTCAATACAATATTCACAATCTATAAGGAACCAACAACATATTGGTGCCTACATCCGAATGAGCTCCTTGCTTCTTGTTAGCTCGAAGCACATAGAAACGATTTTTCTTTGGAGCATTAGGATCTGGGCCATCATGAGAAGTTTGGCTGGTCTCTCTCTTTTGCCATGAGTGTTGGGCAATCTCTCATCTTATGACCCTTCTTTCCACACCCAAAGCAACCATCTGTGTTGGCAAGGCACTTACCCAAATGTTGCTTCTCACACTTAGCACATCTAGATCTTTCAAAAGAAGCACCACTTCCATTCCCTCCATGAGATTTAGGGTTAGACACCCTATTATTGTTGACCACTAAGGAATCTTGGTTGGAAAACCTCTTTTTGGACCATTGTTGACTTTGTTCATCTGGCCTAGCTCTTTTTGCCTCTTTATTCATTTTCTTAAGTTTCGTCTCCTCAATTTGTTGAGCATATACCATGAGCCTTGAAATATCCATGTCATGATTGAGCATTGTCGTACGACATTCTTCCTCAACCAAATCGGACACTTTCATCACAAACTTATTCATTCTAGCCTCGATTTCGCCACTAAGTTTGGAGCATATTTGGATAGTTGGGTGAACTTAAGAGAATACTCTTTCACACCCATACCCCCTTGATGAAGGTTCATTAATTCTACCATCTTTTGTTCCCTCAACTCTAAGGGGAAAAACCTATCAAGGAAAGCTTCTTTGAACACCTCCCAATTTATGGGACCCGCTCCCCTTGGCCTCTCACCCTTCCATTGTTCATACCAAATTTGAGCTATATATTTTAATTTATAGGTGGCTAGCTCTGCCTTCTCCTCCGAAGACACTCCCATGGCACTAAGTATTTTGCTAACAACCTTTGGGGATTTTCGTCCACCTTGGAACCTAGAAATTTGGGGGGGTTCATCCTATAAAAATCCCTCAATCTCAAAGCCATAGTACTCTCATTAGTATTCACTCGAGATCCAACCTCCTTATTATCTTGGACCGTCATGGCTTGGGCTAAGGTTAGAAAAACATACCTAATTTCTTCATTGGTCATGGCCAGAGCATCAATCAGAACTTGATTTCCTTAAGGAACTTGGCCACCTTGGGGAGGAACTCCTTCATTCACAATCTCCTCTTCCATCCTCCTTGGGTTAGCCCTTGTATTCATCTCCTATAAATACAAGAGAAGGGTCAGGAAAAGGACACTTATAGATCTAAACTTTATGGCACGACTTCAAGAATAATGAAAAAAGTGTAGCTTTCTAACGTCCTATAGCCTCTCACTCATAGATGTGTCGCGACTCACATCGATGAACAAGACTTTACTAGATGTGGCTTGTGAGACATCAATCATAAAAACCATTTTAAAAACCTGGCTCTGATACCATGTTTGTCACGACCCAAGCCTACACTCCGGAAGCGACATGGCATACGAGACTCTAAAAAGTCTCATACAAGCCTCATAGCATTCATAATATTCCATATAAGGAAAATGGTATGAAATTAAAACCTTTCCTTTAAATCCATACAATCAAAATACTCATTTAAAACATTCGAAAATAGCAAAAGTCTATTGTCTCACATGGCTATCTAAACAATATCTTGAAACAAAAGTTGGGACACGGCCCTTTACAATCGAAAGTCTAACATATGTCTATTACATGAAAGAAAAGAAACTTGAGGTATGGAAGTGGCCCCTTCGTGGCTTAATTTTGGCAAATATAAATTAGATTTTGAACACTTTAGTTAGTATTAAGGATCTTATGTTTAGTATTATTTTTTATCAGAACACTGAGAACTCTTCTCACTATAGTTTTTGATAGCTTTGAAGAAATTGAGAAGTTCAATTTGGAGATTTTGGAAGTGGGTCTTTAAGATTCATCAAATTGAAACATTGTAAAGACGAAATCACTCTTACCCAATTGATGGATAATCAATTTGGTAATTTTTTTTACATTTTTATAATGTCTAGCTAAACCCCCAATTCTTGGGGTGTCATCATGTGATTATGGGCTGAATTGTCATGCTTGTTGATGTTCGAAAAAAATCACCTGATTCGGGGTAGTTGTTCAAGAGAAAACAATCTCCTTTATAGTCTAGACTATTCACTGATATTTATTTGTTTACTAGTAGTTGCAATTACCCATATGCCTATATTTGCCTATAAACGATCACATCCTGAGAATCTATCTCCCTATTGTTATTTCAAATCGTTTGTGATTGTTTGTAGTTGATAATTACAACCAAAACCCCCCATCTGACATTCGTGCATCCCTTTTATTTGATATGTCTTTTTCTAATAATGTTTATTCCTATGGGTGATTAGACCGCATTCATACTTCTTGATTGAATTTAAAACACGTACTGCTCCCTGTAAGATTCGACCCCAACTCATTTAGTTGGGTTTTATACTGATTTACGATCGTTGACACCTAGAATTGGATTAGGGGTGCTTGAAATATTAAATCACCGGTCTAAAATCTCAACTAGAACTTTCTCATAAGAAAGATTTTCATCAACTCCCAAACCTTCTAAGGTAACTATAGATGTCGAATGTCACACCCCTAACTAAAAAGAGGCAGACATCAAAGATATACACAAGCACCTGCTAAATATCTTACTAATCTCATGCTAAGGCTGTAGATTCATAAGTAGCGAAACCTATATGAAGACACATACTAAAACATAGATAACAAAAGGGCACGTTAGGCTACTTTACAATGGAAGAAAGACTAAGTCAACGAAGCCTCTAAAGAGTATGCCTTTGAGAATCTGATAACTAGTCGAGACAGGTCCCCGACATACCCATTTTGATATATGTACATACGTAGCAAAATATAGGCTCTAAATATCTGATAGCTCCAGGTAGATGTGGAACTTACCAACTACTAAACTGGAAGTGTCTAGTCTACTGAAAATGTTTGTTATCCTGAGTACCTGACCCTGTAGTGATACAAATGAAACGCCAAAATAATAGGGACGTCAGTACATACAAAACATGTAATGGTATGTAAAGAAAACTAAATAACAAGTAGACATCAAATATCATGATAGGCAAATCTGAGCATGTGTATGCAGGAGACATAATCCGTAACTGGAATTGTAACCAACCTCAAGGGTCCTCATCGAACGTTTCATGGCTTAGTCATTTATATATATATAATCCCTATAATTAGCCTAAGTGATATCTTTACTTCATTATATCGCTTATTTGCTCTTTGTAAAGCTAACTATCACGGAATCACATAATGGCCTACTGACGGCAATTAGTGAACCCTGTATGGCATTTGTAGTCCACTTTCACGAACACGCGTGAAATCTCATAGTCTGGTAACGAGGTCTATCAAGGTACTCCCCCCAGGGCTCCTGTATAGTCTGCTCGCAAGCCTGTATCAGTCAGGTGAATCCACGACGGGAAATTCCAGCTGACCATTTCTGAATTCTGTGCACAGAGTAGCGTCGCACGTAGTAGCCCTAAATATACCCACCCTACGCTGCAGAGTAGTCTATAATCTCAATTGCTTGCAATTATTTATAATAATTAATTCATTAATCACATAGCTCGTGATACAATTCGTGATTACATTCTCTAGCTTGAGAATCATATATCTTGTGACCTATGCACTTACGAACAATCTGTGGCTGGTTGCTTTCTTACAATTTATGCAACATGTACACCGCTAACTTCTAAGAGTTCCAACTGTAGATAAATGTAGTTGTGTGAAACATATTGCTTCCTTGAAGAGTACTATAACTACATAGGTTTAGGACTCAACATGAGAGGGTTTATAAAATAGGATAACTTTCTTTCAAGTATCATAGAATCTATAGTGACATTTATCAGAAGAACATGCGAGTTTAGGTCATGCCTTAAGGGCAAAAGAGGTTTTAGCTTTACATACCTTAATTCGGGACTTACTATTTTACGTCGTCAAACTCCTTTGCTGAAAACTTTATCTATAACATAAAATCATAAAAGGATAGTATAAAAAACTAATCAAGAGTCACAACAATGCCAAAAACACAATAATGGTTCGCG
Organism: Solanum commersonii; assembly: GCA_029007595.1. Classification (NCBI taxonomy): domain Eukaryota; kingdom Viridiplantae; phylum Streptophyta; class Magnoliopsida; order Solanales; family Solanaceae; genus Solanum; species Solanum commersonii. Next base: position 4,442,011 of record JAJTWQ010000002.1, on the reverse strand, counting down.
AGCGACAATCTCAACAATTACCATAGATGAGTGGTGTATCACCACACCCTTCTCTTTCTCTACTTTCCAAGTAGGCTTATGACTTATTTACATGTTTAGTATTAATCCTCATCCTTTAACCATAAAGAACCAACCCCCTTAATCATCCACACTTAACATAAAAGTAAAACTCATGGCCTCCGATCACCATCCCACCAGTTCCTTATTAACGATGTCAAATTCCTTTATAAGTTCATAGTTTAAGTTGGTAGACAACTAATGTCATAAATTAAAATAATAGGAGCTCATATAACCAGCTACAACATATTCTTAGCGATTTAGGAATTTCATCAAACACTTGGTGAGCGACAAACTTTCAAGAACTATAATAGTCACGTTCTATATACCTTGCCTTCCGTTTTAATGTAACCAGCTTACTTCCCCAATACCATACCGTTGACCTCTCATTTGGTCAAAATAACAGCCAACACAACCTTCTACAAACTCCCTCCTCACCAAAACATCAAATACAATGGGTAAAACATGGACTCACGGCTTCCTATCACCGTCCCGTGAGTCCTGCCCGCAAATTATACTTAAAGCATCCTTGGAATACTATTTATGAAGATAGAAGAGGATTCATACCTATATATCAAAGAAAAGCAGCCCCTACCCTTCTTTATTCTCCAAGAACAATACTTTTTCCTTCAAGAAAACATTTAGCTAAGTATATCTATAGGTCTATGGAGAGGAAGACACTTGATTCTTGAAGAAACCAACTTACCTTTAGCTTTGGTGGATCGAAGATGAGAAAAACTTGAAGAAATAGCTTGAAACCCGTCCTTACACGTTCTTTAGTATATGAGAAAGTATATCCCAAACTTCTAATATAAAAACAAGAAGTTTGGCCGACTTTCTCTAAAGTGCCACATGTCCCGCAATGATTAGGTAGAGCGCGCATCTGTCATAGAATGAACATAACTTTTTACTCCGATATCGTTTTAACAAGTGGTTTGTTTTGCTGGAAACTAGAATCAAATACCTTCAATTGGATAGGTTTTAGGCCCTCTAACTCATTATATATTAGGAGATATGCTCGTTCAAAGTCATATGAGAAATGAGATCATTTGTAGTATTCCTCCACAATGAACCTTTAAACTTTAATCTTTTCTTTAATGATGTCTTTGACCTAAAACTTTTGTTTAACCCTTCAAATGACTAAATATAAAGGTTACATGGTATGCTTAACCATTTTCAATGATATACCTCCCCCGATATCACATCTATGCACTGGTGTTTACGAGTTGCAAATGTATTTTAAGTTACAGGATATTACATCGGATCTCCAACACATTCCTTTAACATGGAGACATGGAAAATTGGATGCACTGATGTCAACTCATTAGGCAATTTAACTTCATAAGCAACCATACCAACACGTCTCAAAATTTGATATAGGCCTACAAAACAAGGACTAAGCTTCCCTTTCTTACCAAACCTCATTACACCTTTCATGAATGAGATTTTCAAGTAGACCCAATCATGCGCATTAAATTCAATCTCTTTTCTTCTAATATCGGCATATGACTTTTATCAACTTTGGGAAGTTCTCAACCTCTCTCTAATGAGTCAAACTTTTTCTATAGCCTCATGTACCAATTTAAGACCTGTTAGGGCTACTTCACCCACCTCAAACCATCCTACAAGATATCTACACCTCCTACCATACAATGTTTCATAAGAATCCATACCAATAATTGAGTGATAGCTATTGTTTAGGCAAATTCAATCAAAGGCAAATGGTCATCCCAATTTCACTTGAAGTCAATCACACAAGCTCTTAACGTGTCTTCAAAGTTTGGATAGTACACTCCGTTTGCCTATCAGTTTGGGGATAAAAGGCCGTGCTAAGCTTAACACGAGTACCAAGGCCCTTTTAGAAAGATTTCCAAAACTAAGAAGTGAATTGAGTACCTTTATTGGAGATATGTACAAGGGCACTCCATGAAACCTTACCATTTCCCTCAAATACAACTTAGCATAGTCTTCTGACGTATAGGAAATCATGACGAGAATGAAATGAGCTGACTTCGTCATTCGGTCTACTATAACCCAAATCGAATTATATTGTCGCCGAGTACGTGGCAACCCTACTATAAAGTCCATATTCAAATCTTCCCACTTCCAAGTAGGAATACTAATGTCTTGGGACAAACCTACAGGTTTCTGATGCTCAATTTTCACTTGTTGGCAATTAGGACATTTAGCCACAAATTCCGTAATATCCTTCTTCATCCCATTCCGCCAATTGATCTCCCGCAAGTCACAGTACATTTTGGTGGCTCCCGGCTAAATGGAATACCGAGAACTATGGGCTTCTGACAAGATCTGTTCCCTCAAGTCATCAACATTAGGAACACACAAATAACCTTGATATCTAAGTATACTAGTTCCCTCTTGGGGGAAAACCTCTACGAAATTATTAAGCATCGCTTCTTTCAATTAAACTAAGGTCGGATCAAAGACATTTCTTGGCTTTCACATCTGTCACAAAAGATGATTTTGAGCCATTGTGAACCATAACACCACCCTTGGTAGAGTCTACTAACTGAACTCCCGACCGGGACAATCTATGATCATATCGAACCAACTTTTTTCTACCATTATCAATATGAGCAACATTACCCATAGATAACCGACTAAGATTATCTGCCACCACATTTGCCTTACCGGGGTAATAGAGAACATTCATATCATAATATTTCAATAACTCAAGCCACTTTCTTTGGCAAAGATTTAGATTTTTTTGGTTAAACACATATTGTAAACTCTTATGGTCGGTAAAAACATCCACATGAACACCATACAAATAATGCCTCCAAATCTTTAAGGCAAAAACAATTGCCGCTAATTCAAGATCATGGGTGGGATAATTCTTTTCATGGATCTTAAGTTGACTTGAAGCATAGGCAATAACCTTCCCATTTTGCTTAAGCACACACCCTGACCCAATTCTAGAGGCATCACAATAAACCACAAAAACCATTTGTTCCTTCTGGCAAAGTCAACACCGGAGTGGAGTTCAGTCTATCTTTCAACTCTTGTAAACTTTTCTCACAAACTTTGAACCGTATGAACTTAGGTTTATTTTGAGTTAATATTGTCAATGGAGAGGCAATTGTAGAAAATCCCTCAAAAAATCTTCTATAGTAACTAGCCAAACCCAAGAAGCTTCTAATATCCGAAGGTGATAAAGGTCTAGGCCAACTCTTGACCGCATCCATCTTAATAGGATCTACCTCAATACCCTTACTTGAAACAATGTGACCTAGAAAAGCCATGGACCTTAGCCAAAACCCACATTTGCTAAACTTTGCAAAGAGTTGTCGTCCTTAAGGATTTGCAACACAATCCTCAAATGACTAATGTGATCATCCTCGCTTCTCGAATAAATCAATATATCATCAATGAACACAATTACGAATATGTCAAGGTATTGTCTAAACACCTTATTCACCAAATCCATAAATGTTGCCGGAGCATTAGTCAAACCAAAGGACATCACCAAAAGCTTGAGATGACCATATCGGGTTCTAAAAGCCATTTTTCAGAATATCTTCTTCTTGCACCCTCAATTGGTGATAACCCGATCGGAGGTCAATCTTAGAAAAGTAACTCGCTCCTTGGAGTTGATCAAACAAATCATCTATTCTTGAAAGAGGATACTTATTCTTAACTGTAACCTTGTTTAATTACCGATAGTCTATACACATTCAGAGAGAATCATCTTTCTTTCTAACAAACAAAACTGGAGCACCCAATGGGTATATACTTGGTCAGATGAAACCCTTATCCAACAAATCTTTCAATTGCTCTTTCAATTCCTTAAGTTTTGTCGGAGCCATTCTATAAGGAGGAATATATATAGGTTGTGTATTTGGGAGAATGTCAATACCAAAGTCTATTTCCCTTTCGAGAGGAATAACAGGTAGATCATCTGGGAACACTTCCTGAAACTCATTCACAACGGGGACCGACTCAAGAATAGGAGTTTTGGAATCCACATCCCTCACCCTAACTAGATGGTAAATGCAACCCTTAGAAATCACCTTCCTAGTTTTAAGATAGAAAACAAACTGACCCTTAGGCATAGAATTTTCCCCCTTCCACTCTAGGATAGGCTCATTCTGAATCTGAAACTTGACTACATAGGTTCTACAGTCAATAGAAGCATAACAAGAGTGTAGTTAATCCATACCAAGGATAACATCAAAATCTAGCATATCAATCTCTACCAAGTCAACAAGAGTAACTCTATGGGATAATGAGATAGGACATCTTCTATAGACCCACTTAGCCACAACAGAATCACCAACAGGGGTAGAGGCAGAAAAGGGATCTAACAACACATCTGGGATAACACTAAATCTCATAGCCACATATGGCGTCACAAAAGACAAGATAGCACCGAGATCAAGTAAAGCATAAACATCAAGTTGGAAAACTTTCAACATACCGGTAACCACATCGGGAGAACCCTCTTGTTCACCATGAGTCTGGAGTGCATAAAACATGTTTTGCTTAGGAGCATTCAGACTCGAACCACTTGAACCGGATGAAGGATAGGGTTGAGCCCTACGATGACTATCTCTTTCATTCTTAGAAATTGAAGGACAATTCCTTATATTGTGGTCCATTTTACCACAACCAAAGCAAGCAATAGAACACGCTAGACATTTGCCCTCATGCTTCCTTCCACACTTAGCACAAGTAGGAAATAGAGACCCACTATCATTACCTCCTTGAGGCTTAGGGTTGGATGCCATCTCACTGTTGAATCTAAGAGGAGCATTAGAAGAACCTTGTCCGAAAAGCCTTTATCGAAACCCTGAGCGACCACGTCCACCGAACCTAGAGTATGAAGAATTACCATCATTTGTTATTTCCCTCTTAAGTTCCCTAGACTTCTCCTTAAGATTTTCATCTTCAATCTCTTCGGCATGCACCATGAGACGAGAGATGTCCATGTCATGGACAAGCATAGCGGTACAACATTCTTTCATAACCAATTCGGACACTCCCGAAACAAACTTGCTCATCTTAGCCCTAGGGTCCCCCACTATAGAGGAGCATACTTCGACAACTAGTGAACCTCAAAGCATATTTTTCACACTCACATTCCCTTGTCAAAGATTAATAAACTCAAGCACCTTGGCCTCTCTCATCTCAAGAGGAAAGAACCTATCAAGAAAAATAGATTTGAACCTTTCCCATTCTATGGGACCTGCTTCTTCCGGTCTTGCTTCCTTCCATTGGTTGAACCAAATTTGAGCAACACTTTTAAGTTGATAAGTGACTAATTCTGCCTTCTCTACCGGAGTCACTCCCATAATAGCCAACACCTTGTAGACCTCATCGATGAACTCTTAAGAATTTTCCTCAACCTTAGAGTTGTAGAATTCCAGAGGATTCATCCTAGTGAAGTCCCTCACTCTAGATATCGTTGTACCCATATTTGGGTTCACTAGGACCACAACTTCTATATTGGCTTGGGTCGTCAAGCTTGATCCAACACTTGAAAAGCTTTCCTAAACTCCACATTCATCACTTGCTCGGCCAAATGGTCAATTGAAGTTTAATGAGCTTGAGGAGGAGTTTTTTGACCCACATTGTCTCCTTCATTCCTTCTAGCAAATGCCATTCTAGTAGTCATATCTTTTATACCATCGGATAAGCATTAGAAGAGAGACTTTACAGAATTAGACTCTATCGCATGACTTAGAGTGAAGAAAGAAGTGAAGTTTCTTAAACATCTTGTAGCCTCTCATTCATAAATGTGGCGCGCTTCACACTTATGAACAAGACTATACTTGACGTGGTTTTGAGACATCCTAGAACCATTTTAAACATTATTCTCTGATTACCAAGTTTGTCACGACCCAGGGGTACCCCTGGATATAACATGGCAAACAAGACCCCGAGAGGCCTCATACAAGCCACTTAGCTTTCATAAACAAGATAGTAGAAATGAGAAGAAATTTAAAACTTTTTCAACCCAATCAAAGTTTTATATCAAAAGCGGAAGTCTATTACACTTTGTCTCAAAACCATCTAAAACCTGAAGATCTTGGGACACAACCCATACAACAATGTTCACAAACTAGAATAAGAAAACATAAGGAAATAGTTGTCAATCCTCGAATGTTATGAGGACTCACCAATCTTCAGGTCTTGCTTCTATTAAGATCCTAGCCACGGGGATTAGAATTGATATCGTCGGACCCTACATTTGGATAAGAAATGTATGCAAAAGTATGCGTTAGTACAAAGATGTACTAAATATGATAGCTTGCATAAACAATATAAATATAAATATTAGACAATATAAGTCATAAAGCATAATCGATGCACATAATAAATCATCATAGCATAGGAGGAATACTTCTTGAAGTAACCTCAATTCATCCTTACTCATCATGGAAGGCAATTCAAGCAAAAATCCAAGCTAATCATTCATCATAGCATTTTACATCTTTAGCTTACTTTTAAAGATTTGGGGAATCGCCTATTTTTCTAACTTATAAAGGCTCATAGGTATTCGCCTCTTGTCTTACATAAAGGATCATGGGTACTCGCCTATAGTCCAACTTACATTAGGATCATGGGTACTCGTCTCTAGTCCAACATCATATGACATTGGTATTCGCCTCTTGTCTTTCTACGAGGAATCATGGGTACTCGCCTTTTGTTCAACTTTATGGAATAAGGGTAGTCGCCTCTTATTCAATATGGGTACTCGCCTCATATTCTATCTTAATTTAGAGGTCAAGGGTAATCGTCTCTAGCCTCATCAATTTTGTAATCTTTTAACCTAGATTCATTTTAGGTGAGAAAGTCTTTCAACCTATAATGTGAGAAAGCCTTTCACATTGATACATTCATAAAGGAAATCATGAGGGAATAATCCCTTCCATAACAATCATATCAACAATCAACAATAATACATGAGCTTCACTCTCAAAGCTATTCATATCATAATTCATCATATACGCTTCAATCTCAAGGCAATTCTAATCATAAATCATCATATATACTTCAATCTCAAGCAATTCGTAATGTATCTTATCAATCCTATAAGAATACATCTAAACCCATAATTTTTCCTTTAATATCACAAAACCCATTTACATCAACTTCATCTAAAAAGCATGGGTTAGGCATGGGTACATGGAATTCATCATAATATCATAGAATCCACTCAATTCATGCATAAATGCTCATGATTCACTCAATTGAATCAACATATACAAAGACCCACAACTTAGAAGAAAATCCTAACTCAATTTAGGGAATTTCTACTTTTTAATTGGGGAATCTTGGTTGCTCCATGGATGAAAGGATTCCATGGATGAAAAACCATCATACCTTAATAAAAAAGCCCACAAATACTTGAGGAATGGAGACTTGAACTTGACCCTAGCGTCAACTCTTTCTTCTTTTTCAATTTCTAGAGAGAGAAATATTTTGGAGAGGAGAGCCCAATTTCTTTTAGTAAGTTTGAGAGAATGACTTGAATGAGTGAATTTTGGGGTTAAAATATCTTATATAGGTGTCCTAGATTTGGGTAAAACAGGTTAGCTTTGATTTAATTAAAACCAGAAAAGACCCAAAAGCCCTTAAACTTTAAAACTATTGAACCCACTTACGACTCCACTGACGGACCATGGACTGACCAACGGTCCATCCTAGTCAATCGTCACTAACTTCAGAGATTTTTGGGTCAACCTACGATTCCCTAGCCATGAGTCGTGGACCCATTGACGGTTCATGGGTCCTGGTCATGGTTCCTTCCTTTCACAATTTTCTTGGTGCCCATCCACGAACCCACCTACAGTCTGTGGTCTCATCCATAGGCCGTGGTTGGCCTTTGTGGGATGGCACCTTGAAGTTTTAACATGCTATTGCCCTCTCTCGAATCTGAGGCGTTACATCCTTCATCAATGAAGAAAGATAAAATCGTTTAGTATGGTTGAAGTCAAGGATAATGAAAATCATAAAGTAGTTTCAAATTCAAATGTTAACTGTAATGAGATTAGATATATATTTTTCTTTTCAGAAAAATCGTGTATTTTAAGTTTTTTTACCATTTATGTTTGTAATTTTTATCGTCCATAATATATATATTTTTCTTTTTGGAAAACGTGGCAATAAAAAATTGAACTAAAAATCATGTTTTTCATTTTTTTTCCTATTTTTTTGTAATTTTTATTTTTATTTTTGGATTTTTAAATCAATCTAGTTAATTTAAAAATAAATTAAGATTATTATTTTTATTATTACTATTAACATCAATATTATATAGATAGATTATTTTTATAGATATTAATTAGATTTTAAATTAGTTTAGTCAACTTAATGATAAATTAAGATTGTTGTTGTTGTTGTTGTTGTTGTTGTTGTTGTTGTTGTTGTTGTTGTTGTTGTTGTTGTTGTTGTTGTTGTAGTAGTAGTATAATAATAATAATAATAATAATAATAATAATAATAATAATAATAATAATAATAATAATGATACTGATACTGATACTGATAATAATAATAATAATAATAATAATAATAATAATAATAATTTCGTTATGTAATGAAATCAAGTTGAATCAACAGATTAAAAGGCATCGTCTTAATGAAAGACAACAATTGGGAGAATTTTGTGAACAATTCGCTTTGGATATCCCTAAAGCAAGTTCAAAAGATAAGAAGCATTCTTCTAAGAACAAATCTTCCAAAAATTATTATAAAGAATGGAAGAAAAGAAGAATTGAGAAGAAAGAAAGGTGAGATGAACCTTATAAGGAAAAAAAAGAGATTTTATAAATCTAGACGAAAATTTGACAAAGCAGATAATTGCCACAAGTGTGGTAGATTTGGTCATTATGTTAGAGATTGCAGAGTCAAAGAAAAAATCAAAAACCTTGATATTGATGATAATATCAAAGAATCTCTATGCAAAATCATGCTAAATTCTGATTCAGGAAAATCAGAAGCAGAATACAGCAGTCATGAGGAATCCTCTACAAGTGAGGATCTTAAAGCTCTACACCAAGAAGATTATATGTCATCAGATGATGATTGCTTGCCTTGTCAACAAGGACTAAGTTGCGAAATGAAAGGGGACGAAGATGATCTTTATAAGATCTATTCCCAGTTCAAAGAATTGAGCATCAATGTCATTGATAATGACAAAGTCATAGAGCTCTTACAAATTGTTAAAAATCCAGAAATAAGAGCTCAAATTATTGATAAAATCAGCAATACTTTCACTTCTCAAAATCATATTACAGAAGATGTCCCTACCAAAGAAGGTTCATACACCATGGCGGAAGTCAAAAATCTCATGTTACAAAGAAGAAGCTTATAAGTTCTCCTGCTACTATCAATGATCTGAAGCAAGAGATTAATAATCTCAAAGAGGACATTCATCGTTTAAAAGAAAAGAATGTGAAATTAGACTTGATAATATCGAAGGTCTTAAGGATTTGGATAATAGCTAAGAATCCACCAATTGAATAATTGGGGTAATAAGTCAAAAAATTTAATAAAGCAGGCCATGAAAATATGTCGGCTATATTTCATAGTGGAAAGACCACGTCTGTTTGTCGGTCTTATCCTTTTTTTATTGGCCATTGTAAATTGTGTGGGCCACCTAATCTTATCGTTTTAGATTTTTCAACCTCTATATAAAGAGGTGAAACTCTCTTTAGTGAGGCAGGTCTTAGAACCCCCCCCCCCCCCCCCTCTCTCTCTAGTACTACTTTCTTTGTAATTTTTTGAGTTTGTTGAATAATAAAAGCTTTCAGCTTGGTGTGTACATCATCCTTGTATGGAGTGCTACTCCAGGTACTATTTAATTTTAGTTTTTCTTTATGTTCTTAGCCTAAATGATAGGCTAGACCATTTGTGTTGAACTATAGCATACTAGGTTACTATAAGAATGGTGATTATGTCTATTGTTGAAACATATTGAACAGTAATACTAAGGTCAAGTCTAAGTGATCCAGGAAGGTTCTTGAAAGGTCGTCGAAGGAATCCGTTGGATTACCTGTTAGCTAGGAGGGCATTAGGGCGGATCCGGCTAGTAGAAGTTTTCATTAACTATTGTCAAGATTATTTATACTTGTAAAGGCACCTTGAGTAAAAACTGAATGATCTGTTGAAACTATGGTGAACAAGTTAATATATTCTTTGAAGGTATGTCCTTAATGTATTTCTTTATAGAATTCTCAATCTCTTGGATTTTGAAATGGTCTATCAAGGTTAATAATACCTCTGAAGGATTTCCCTATTTACAAAGATTTTTTTATACAAAGTTTTGAAACAAACTAATACAAAAAGACCCTGAAGGAAAAATTCATGGTCAAGAAATCATAGATTTAATAAATACAACGATGGACAAATACCAAATTATAGAAAGGTCAAAACCACAAGTGGATGATCTTAGTCCATTCAAACAAATTGCAAGGAAGCTTCAGATGAAGAAAGGATTAATATCCAAATCGAAAGCAATAGCCAATCAGAATTAAGCATGATTTTGCAAAGAGATTCTTTGATAGTATCATCAATATCAAGATTTTTGATTTTTTCCTTGACTCTGCAATCTTTAGCATAATGACCACATCTACCACACTTGTGGCAAGTATCTGTTTTGTCAAATTTTTGTTTCGATTTATAAAATCTTTTCTTTTCCTTATAAGGTTCAGTTCTTCTTTCTTTCTTCTCAATTCTTCTTTTCTTCCATTCTTTATAATCCTTTTTGGAAGATTTGTTCTTAGAAAAATGCTTCTTATCTTTTGAACTTGCTTTAGGGATATCCAAAGCGAATTGTTCACAGAATTCTCCCAATTGTTGTCTTTCATTAAGACGATGCATTTTAATCTGTTGATTTAACTTGATTTCATTGCATAACGAAATTATTATTATTATTATTATTATTATTATTATTATTATTATCATTATCATTATCATTATCATTATCATTATCATTATCATTATCATTATCATTATCATCATTATCATCATTATCATCATCATTATTATTATTATTATTATTATTATTATTATTATTATTATTATTATTATTATTATCATTATCATTATCATTATCATTATCATTATCATTATCATTATCATTATCATTATCATTATCATTATCATTATTATTATTATTATTATTATTATCATTATTATTATTATCATCCGTTGTTTTTAATTTATTTTCTTGCAAATAAGTTTTTAATTTATTATTATTATTATTAATAAAAAATTTAAATAGTAATTATTGTATTTTTGTGGTGGTGACTCTTTTTAAATAAGAAGAAGTTGTGGAAAGATGGTAAAAATACTTAGCATTAAAAATAGACTAACTTTTCAAAAAAAAAAAAACACGTTCTTTTTAAATTTTTTGTTGCTATAAAAAAGGAGTTATAGTTTTTCTTTTGAAAAAATAGTTCTATATATAATTGCTTATTTTATATTCAAGTTAATTTATATACAGATTTACAGTTACATCACTCTATTTTTTAGAACTGTTTTAAAATTATTTTTCATATAATTGTAAACCTATTTTAAAGTCATTTTAAAAATAAACTAATATAGATACAGATATAGATTTTCAGAGATTATTTTGAAATTAAATATATAGAGATAGATATAAAAAAAAATTGCAAAGATATTTTGAAATTAAAGAAATATGTTATTGTATATTAAATGTTATGATTTTTATATTAAATGTTCATTAAAAAAGAAAGGCGGAACTCATCGACAACCTCTTAAAGTTGGCACCAATTTTAACTTAGACACCTCAAGTAGACTTTGTTCATTTTAAACACCTCAAGTAGGGCCCCGCTATGTCATTTTGACCCTTTTCTGACAATCAGCTAAAATTATAAAGTGTGTATAATACACTTGCGGATGATATGACATGATGACTAATTAGAAGTTGACATATGTCAATTGAGTGTAAAATATAATAATTTTAAAATAAATTACTAAAAAAACAACTAATTTTCAATAAAATAAATAAATAAAATTACCTATTTTCTACCACTCCCACTCCCACCTTACATCACCTCGCCCCCATCCCATCAACCTTACTTCTGTCATTTTTGCTTCCCCAACCCTCCCACCATTTTTTGGTTATTCTTTCTTTTTTTTTTATAAAAAAAATCATTAGATTTAAATTTTTCTTTTCTTTTTTCGTTGTAAATTTGATTTTGAGAACCATTTTATCGATAGTGAGGTGAGGTTCTGACAAATATGGCATTCTTCTTCTATTTTTTTTCATCATGATTTTTCAAGGTGGAAGGTGGAATAAGTGGTAGGGATAAAGAGTGAGGAAGAAGGAAAAAATAAAATAAAAATTCAAAGACAAATACTCCTCACGCGCTCAAAATGGGTGCAGCACACCCAATGTGTCAAGTCAGTAGAAAGTATCAAAATGACACAACGGGACTCAACATGAGGTGTCTAAAATGAACAAAGCTTAGTTAAGGTGTCTAAGTAAAAATTAGTGCAAATTTTAGGGGATCACCAATGAGTTCAGCCAAAAAGAAATAAGATTGTCAAAATTTGTGGAAGAAAAGTTAACCGTATTTAAGTTCATTTTTTTAATATTATAAAATTATGTGTATTAATTAAAAACAATTTTACAGTTACATCGTCATAATTTTTAAAATTATTTCCATTTAATTAATTATTATTTATATTTAATAATTTTAATTATTTAAAAATGTGTTTTTTGTGGTGCTGACACGTGGCACTTTTTCCTCTCCTATTATATATAGATAGATTTGAGATTATGTCTTTAGTTGATTACTTGGTTATAAATATGAACATAAATCAAAGAAGAGTTTCGTATCTAATAAGAACGGTAACATAAAGAAAAAAATCAAACATATCTACTTGAGTATTAGTGTTTCATTTGAAATTTGTAGACCTCTTAAAAGTCATGATTTCACTGTTTTATGTGTTCTAAATCTCAATGGAATTCTTCAATACAACTATGAAGAAAAATGTGATTTCAATGTAGATGTAATTCTTAATTTGGAATATGATAAAATTCAAATGAGTTTAAAGTGTGTGCAAATTGTATATCTACAGATATATGTGTTTCGTCAAATAAGGAATAATAGAAGTAAATATGAAGTTCAAGAAAGAAATTTCAAATCAACATAAAACTTGAATCAAATAAAATTTCGTATTTCAAATTCAAACAACTGAATTTTGTTTGCAAAAATGGAAGCAAAATATCATATTTAAAGAAATATGAAATATAAATAAACAATCTAGTAAATCACGTGGATACGACACGACAGTAAAAGACAAACAAAAAAAGGAAAGCTGATGAAAAGTTTAAAAAAAACTCACCTAAAAAGATAGATGAAATTTTGAAATAGAGAAGGAGTAGCAAAAGAAAATTGTGAAGAGACTTGTAGTTGGCCAACACTATTATCAATTCATAATACAGCATTAACATTTATTTCAACAATGAATTGGAGAATTAAAAGGGATGTGGAGGAAATTTGAACAAAAACAGAAAGAAAAAAAACATATTTAAAATTAATTGTAACACCCAATTGACAAGACGAAAAAACTAAAACAATATAATTATCCTTCCTCTTCTTTAAATTATACAAACAATAATCCGTGCAGATAATACTTGAGGGTGGTATGACTAGTAAATGTGAAGACAAATGATAATTTCATTTTAAAGATTATTTTGACTATTATCTTTGTCATGATCCAGACCGTCGTGATTGGCATCTACACTAACCCTCCGATGGAAGAACCATTACTACAACCCATCTACACAACTTAACGAAAACTAGAACATTTAAAGATACGGAAGCAAGTTTAAATGAAGAAATAAACTAGAGTTCCCATAAACTTCGAAAGTTCAACAAACCATTATTAAACATTTGCGGAAACAACGCCTAGAACCTGAAAGTCAATGTACCAAAACTCTAAAGTTCAACAAGTCTAAAACAATGAGGTACAACCCCGAAACTAAACAAACGAATATCTAAAGCACTATCTAAGTCCGAAGAAAATGGACTAAGCAAAAGAAGAACTCATGGTAGCTTAGAAGAACTGGCTTACCCTTGAATTCGGTCTTGATCACTGATCTCCTAGGTCTATCAGTAGCCTCTTGAAGATGCCCTGTACTCAACAAAGAATAAGCAAGTGCAGTATCAGTACACAACCACAATGTACTGGTAGGATAATGCGGCTATTCCAGTAAGCAAAACATACATAAGCAGTCACAACATAGTAAACATGACATGTACATAACATATATACACATTGGTTATCATTTCAGGAGCAATGTACAATTACACATTTTTTATAACAAGTAGCTATGACAATTCAATGGTCCTCTCATGGAACCCATACCCAAATTGTTAGTGTGCCGGAACATGACACCCGATCCCAATTAGTGTGTCGAAACGTGACACCGACTCTAATATAAGTATCGAAACGTGACACCCGATTCTAGTTAGTGTGTCGAAATGTGACACCCAATCCATTCAATACAACCACAATCACAATCACGCTCATATATACATACTCATAATCATACATCAAGTGTTGAATCATGACATACATTTGCTCATTCATACTCATTTCATTAGGTTTAAATGTTTGATCAACAAGGCTTCACTCACATACATAAATGCATTACAATGAAGCAATTACCAACATACATCACACAAAACATGAAATCAAACCATCACCTACCTCAAAACCAAGTTTGAATCCCCTTAAGGCACTTGGATCTTCCCTTTTCGGATTCTCTTCACTTGTTCTAGGTGTACAAACAATTAATATGACTCTAGAATCAATAAATTAAGGTCTAAATACCCAAATTATAACAAACTAAATAACCCAAGACCAAACCCATGATCCTAAGGTGCAACTAGGGATTTTCTCCCACCATCAATTCAGTCCATACCCCTCCCCCAATAATAATTTCCCATGAATCTAAATTCCACGGATTGAAAACCGGATTAGGAGAGTAAAATCCTTACCTATAGCACCAAAAGTCGTGGAAAACTGTCAAGAAATCGCATGGGATCGTCTCTTAGCTCTCAAGAACGAAACATGCAGAAAAATAACATTTTTTGGGGGTTTTCCCTCGACTTAATTTGCGACTGAGCCGCTCGGCAAACCCCATCCCACCACTACGGCTTACACAGAGACAGGGGAGTCGAAATTTGAGTTCCAAACCCCCATTTCACAATACACCTTCAACTCATGACATTCAAAATCTACCCGTTCACGCTAAGGTCAGTTTTGGGAGTTCTACTCTCCCGAATTAGATCTTGTAAAGTCGTACGGGTATCTTAACGTCTTAGCTATCCACTCATGTGGTCAAATTCATAATTAGATCCCCCCATGCATTACCAGATTTCCCTAGACCTCACTGACTCAGATTTCATCCAAATTTGGACTAGACTAGGAATTTTCAAGTCACTACTCAAAAGTTTTCTTTCCCCATTGGCTTTCCCATAACGATGGAAACAGGCCGTTACAATCATTTTTTATTTTTGTTAGTTATTACTTCTTTCAAATAGTAATTATAATACTTTTTTCTATATTAATAATTATTAATACCTTTCTCGAATAATAGTTATAATATTATTTTCTATATTATTGATTATCTATTAAAATTTATTTGTAAAATTATCAAAAAAAATACTTTTACTTATTTTCTTAGTAATAAATTATAGACTTAAGTCATCGAGGGCCTTTTAAAGTTGTCCGCATAATTCATTTAGATACCTTATCTTATACTTGTTCCAATTGAACACCTTATGTGTTCAAAAGTAATTCCTACTAGACACAAAATGCTGACATGACAAAAAAAAGTGTATTTAATTCTCCTTAAGCGGGTTATGGTCTTGTTACTTTATGGTTCGGAGTCAATTGATCCCTCGATCAAGTCCTAACTAGAAATATCTTAAGAGAAGAAGAGAAATCATTTGGATTTGAGGCAAAGCCCCTCTCTTTAGAGTCAAGTGGCTTTCAAGCCCTCTCCGCCATTACGGAGTTCTTCTGCTCTAATCTTCGAAATAGAAGCGTAAAGCCATTAGAAATAATATTTTTTTCTTTTTCTTTTCCTTTTTTAACTTAAACACCTATATTAATATAAATAATAATAATTTTTTTCTTCAAAAAAAATTCTTCTCAATTCTCCACCATTTTCCTCACTGTAATTGTTCCATTCATCTCTTTTATATAGACCCACCCCCTCCACCTCTCTCTTACCCTCTCAAATTCTTCTCCAACTTTTTCCTTCTTCTTTTTATATGTAGGTCTAATTAAAGTTACAAATATTCCGATGAAGCTTTATTATTTTCGAATATAATAATACTTCAGCGAATCAATTAATTATTTTTTCTGCAAGAAAATATTATCTTTTCTTGTAATTGTGATAAATGATTACTAGTGGAAAGAAGATGAAGACAACGACAGTGAGATTTTCATGCTATAAGAATGAAAGGTGAATGAGGGGTTCGCTTAGATGAACAACAATGTTGTATTATGGTAAAAGAGATAAGATTTGATGAAGAAGAAAAAAGGGGTGGAGGCGATGGTTTACTAGCAAGGCACAACGCTCCAGTTGAAAGGGAACGAAGAAGAAGAAGCATGGAGGCGATGATTTACCTGTGGATGTAAATCAGTGGACAGGGAAATCAAGGCCGACGGAGAAGAAGAAGGAGGGTGGGGGTGGGGGTGGGGTGGGTTAATTAAAAATAAAATTTTATTTTCTTTCAATCATTTTTGGATTATTTAAATAGATTTTTGTAAAGAATCAATCCAATCTCCACGTGTCAACATTTTTTTGGTCCATTTGCTATGTATAATGTGTTTGATGTGCACACATGTTTGTCTTTTTATTCAATATCATTTTGTATCAAATATGTATAAATTTGTTAAGATTTAAGTATTCAATAAGTATAAATTTAAATTGAAGTGTCTAAATGAAATATGAAAACAACTTTAATGGGCAACATATGACTTAAGCCTAAATAATAAATTATAAATAAAATTGAATATAAATGACATGTGATTTCTTGCTTCATGCCCACCTTTTAAAACAAAGCTAAGGGTGTATTTGGTATGAAGGAAAATGTTTTCCAATTTTCTCATGTTTGGTTGGGTTAAATGTTTTGGAAAATGTTTTCCAAATCAACTCATTTTTCTCAAATTTAAGGAAAATGACTTCCCTTCAAAACTTAAAGAAAATATTTTCCAAAACTCTCTTCCAACTTCAAATTACAATTTTTTTTGTTGAAAAAATCAATTTATTTTGTCTTTACCCTCAAAACAGCCCCCCCCCCCCCCAACCAACCCCATAAAAAAATAATTTAAAGCTTGTTTTTTTAAAATGTTTTTAACTTCAATCTTTTTAACCCTACCCTTACCCCTACCCCAACCCCATCCCACCACCCCCAAAAAAATATATTAAAAGTTGTTTTTAAACTGCAAGTTAAATGCACACCCTACTAAGGGTGAAATCAAAAAAGCAGTGTTTGCTCTCAATGGGGACAGTGCTAGTGGCCCTAATGGGTTCACTGGTAATTTTTATCAACTATGTTAGGATATTTTTGGTGATGATGTGGTTAAAGTGGTTGATGCTTTCTTTTCAGGTGCTACACTTCCTAAGTCTATTACTTATACTAACCTAGTTTTATTGCCTAAGAAAGATGATTTTCAATCTTTTTCAGACTTAAGACCAATTAGCCTGAGTAATTTTCTTAACAAAGTAATTTCAGAGGTGATGAACGATAGAATTGGAGTTCTCCTTCCCTCTTTTATTTCACAAAATCAATCTGGTTTTGTGAAAGGAAGAAGTATAACAGAAAATGTTTTATTTGCTCAGGAGATTATTTCTGATATTGGTAAGAGAGGTAAACCTGCAAATGTGATGATTAAGTTAGATATGGCAAAGGCTTATGATAGAGTGGAGTGGGGTTTTTTTGATAAAGGTGCCGAAGAGAATGGGTTTTGATTCTGGTGTTGTGGATAAAGTTTGGAGACTGGTTGCTAACAACTGGTACTCTATTCTTATAAATGGCAGGCTACAATCTTCGTTCACTCAACTAGAAGGGTAAAGCAAGGGGACCCTCTATCCCCTACCTTGTTCATTCTAATTGCTGAAGCTCTTTCTAGAAGCTTAAATGCTTTGTGTTACAATGAGGTCTACAAGGGTTATGGATTATCAAAATGGAGTGATAATATTAATCATCTTTCTTATGCAGATGATACTATTATTTTCACTTCAGCAGATGGTACATATTTAGAGTTATTGATAACAACTCTGAGGGATTATGAGAAGCAATCGGGGCAGATGATTAATATACAAAGAGCTCATTCTTTGTTTTTCACAATATAGCAAATGAGTTGGTTTCTGACATTGAAGTGAGAATTGATTTTTCTAGAGGGAGTTTTCCAAATATGTATTTGGGTTGTCCCATTGGTCATGCCAAGAAGAAAAAAAAACACTTTGCAGAATTAATGAAAAAGGTTCATAACAAGCTCCAAGCTTGGAAAGGGAAGTTGTTATCATTTGGAGGTAAGGTTGTTCTAATTCAAAATGTGTTAAACAGTATCCCTATATATCTTTTGTTTGTTATTATTCCTCCAAACTGTGTTCTACATGATTTGCATAGATTTTTTGCTAAATGTTTTTGGAGGTTTAGGGATGTGGGCAGTAACAAGCACTGGGTGGCTTAGTCAGAGTTGTGCAAACCCAAAGAAGGAAGGGGTTTGGGATTTAAATCTCTTTTTGATGTTTCTAAAGCCTTATTTGCAAAACTATGGTGGATATTTAGAACTCAGAAGTCTTTGTGGTCTAATTTTATGTGGAATAAATATTGTAAAAAAAAGAGGCCTCAAATGGTGAAATGGAAAAGGGGTTCTTTAACTTGGAAGTATATGCTGGAAGCTAGAGATTTGATTGATCAACATATTTGGTGGGAACCAAAATGTGAACATTCAAGTATTTGGTATGATAATTGGTCACAATTAGGGGCACTTCATTACATTATGCCTATTGACTCTGCTAGAAATGTACAATTGGAAGAGGTCAAACAGTGCTTTCTAAATGGAGAGTGGAATTTTGATTTATTGCAATTAAGTTTTGGGGAAGATTTCAGTAGACATGTAAGTCAAGTTCTTAGGAATTCTAAGGATGAGGAGCAGTGGGATAAACCTTGGTGGATGTTGAATACTACTAGAAAGTTCACAGTTGGTTCTGTTTGGGAGTTTCTAAGGGGAAAAAAATGAAGCATGTCTGAACTACAAGCATATTTGGATTACAGGAATTCCTTATAAGGTTTCATTCCTTACTTGGAGAATATGGCAACACGGGCTTCCAATTGGTGAAGTTCTTGTTAGAAATAGAATGTGTGATGGGGTGGAATGTGAATGTTGTGCAGATAGAGCTCAGGAGACTATTGAACATTTATTCATTAGATGTTCAGATACTAATTCAATATGGACATACTTTGCAGGTACAGTAGGAGTGGAGGGTCCTTTCATTCATTTGAAAGACACTGTGTACAAATGGTAGAATGCAGAATGTTCTACAGAACTTAAACCTCTGATAATGGCTGTTCCAATGTTTATGTTTGGCAAGTATGAAAAAGAAGAAGTGTTAAGAAGTTTGGTGGTTGTATGTCTTATATGAGGATGAGAGGAGGGATTTGCAGTAATTTAATAATTTTGGCTAAACAGAGATATCCATGGATGCATAATATGCCCAATAATTGGCCTGAAATTGTACGATTCTTGACTGAATATAGTCCTATAGTAGGCTGCAAAGTGGTTTACTGGAAGTTACCTATGCAAAATTATTTTAAGTGCAATACAGATGGGGCTTCCAAAGGCAACCCTGGACCAAGCTCTTCTGCTTTCTGTGTTAGAAATGATCAAGGCAATCTAGTATATGCTAAAGGAAAAAGGATTGGAGTGTCAAACAATTTAAAAGCTGAAATAGTGGCTATGAGACTAGGGCTGAAATATTGTAGGATTCACAATTTATTTCCTTTGGTACTGGAAACAAATTCATGCGCTGTCAAAAAAATGGTAGAAGGAGATTGGCACATTCCTTGGGAGGTGTCACTGGAGATTAAGAGAATACGAGTTCTTAAGGAAGGATTGGACGTGGCCAATGAACACACATTACGAGAAGGGAACAAGCTGACAGATTTATGGCTAACATTGTGTTTGCTTTTGCAGGTACAAATTTCATTAGTTATAATAATTTTCAAGCATTAGCTAAGGAAGCTAAGGCATTACTAAACATGGACAAAAGTCAGATTCCCAATCTAATGATTACTATGCTGCAAAATGGAAAATTTTCACATAATGGATGAACCAATATCAACAGTCTGGTTACTGTGGTACGTAATGCCAAGCATATGCTGGAATTAAATGGTGAGGCTAATAACACAAGCAGAGTCACGCAGCAGAAGTAGCACAAAATCGTTGTTTACCTAAAGAAGATCATTGCAGTTTTGTCCTAAAGTTGTAGTCAGTGGTATTAGCTCCTTGTTGAGCTCAATCTGCCACAGCTAAGGGACGAAGCATACGAGGGTCGAAATCAGGTAAAATTAACAGTGAAAATAGAGTATGAAAGTGAGGAAGTGTCGCCACCTAACTTGAACATTCAATTAAATGTTGTTGAGTTGGAGAAGTCTTCAGTTAGGATGATTTCATGATGTTAGTGAGACTTGTTAACGTCTGATATGAAATACACCCATAGCTTGATGTACCAATTTAGTTGTTTCAGGTTCATGGCAATGGAATGAAGCTTTCAATTGCAATGGGAACTACAGCTAGGGCTATATTGGAGAAGAAGACCCATCCTTTCCCTTTCCTAATTTGTTCTTTCTTGTTTCCTAATTTTAGAATAGTGTTTATTTGCTTTTGGATATTTGACTGGGTCCTTTTGGGCTTAGGCATACTTGTAAGTTTGCTTTTATATATCAAATGGGCTTTGCCCATCCGGTTTTTGGAAGAAAAAAAAAGATATTTCTAATTTTATTTTTTTTATTTTTTTATCCCCCACCTCCTACCACAACCCCACTACCAGCCTCCCCACCCCCAAAAAAAATTTAAATTTATTTTTAAAAAATATTTTCAACTTCAAAAATTCATTTTTTCACCCTACCCTCGAACCCTCCCCCTCCCCCCAACCACCCCTCACCCCCCAAAATTTTTTATTAAGTTTGTTTTAAAAAATATTTTCAACTTCAAAATTTTATTTTTTCACTCCTACCCTCGAACCCCCCACCCCCTAAAAAATTTTAAGTTTATTTTTAAAAGAGAAAATGGTCTAAAACCCCCCCCCCCCCACCTATACCCGAAATCCCAACTACACACTCCAACTTTACGGGTGTCCTATTACCCCCTTGAACTGTTTAAAACTGTAATAATTACACCCCTAAAAAGCCATAACCAAATCAGTGTTGGCCTGTGAACTTCACGTGTTTTACAAGTGAAAATTCAATCAACTTATTATTTTTTTTCAATTGTTTTATAATTCCTTTCCACTTTTTCCTATACTCTCCCAATTTCTTCAAATCTCTAAGGTAACTTCTTCCCCCAATTCTTTCAAATTCCTATGGAATTGTGAGGAACAAAGATGAATATTGATAGGGGGAGCTTGTCAAGTGATATTCGAGTTTTGCTTGTCGGAGAACATTGAAAAATAATCTAAAAGGATCTGTGCATATCGCTACTACGTCGAAGTTTTGCTTGCTTCGCCGGAGCTCGCTGGTTGGAGCAATGCAGCCACAGGTTTTGTTGTTGTTGTTGTAGTCGACCTTGTTGTAAGAACAGAGGTAGGTCTTCATGGTGGTTGTCTCGAAATGGGAGAGAGATAAGAGAAGAGGGGAAGAGGAGAACGGGGTTTTGTTGGTGGTTTGGGTTTCGCCGGAGGCGGCGACAGTGGTGGCTGATGGTCGAGCAGCAAAAGAGGGAGAACAAACGAAAGCACTAACAATGCCATTAATGGAGGTCAATTGAGATTGAATCCTTTCATTGATTAATTGAAATTTGAGATTGATAATTAAAGGATCTACAATAAAAAGGAAAAAAAATTCTCATTAGGGAGTTCAATTGAATTTGATGTAAATCGAATTTTTTTTTTCAAATCTGATCTAGATTTCATTTTTGGATATTGAAAAACATGTCATTTTTTCTTTAATTGAATTGATTGTTTTTTCTAAGTTTTTTATATGAGAGTTTATAAGTTTGTGTGAAATCAACAATGGTGAATCCGGTATGAGAATTTGGTCTTTATTGCTATGGAGAAGAAACAATGGTTAATTTAAGGATGGGGAAGATGACTGTTAGAGAAAGAGGAAATTTTCGTCAAAATTCACCTTCTAACGCGCCTAGAGGAGGTGAGAACACCTCCTATGACAGGTCAACACTTAAGTATGTAGAAAATAGAGAAATATAAAGTTCAGGGGGTAATAGGACACCCTTATAGTTGGAGTGTGTAGTTAGAATTTCGGGTATAGGTTAGGAGGGTTTTAGACCATTTTCTTTTTTTTAAAAAAAATTTCAACTTTAAAATTTCATTTTTTCATCCCTACCCTCGACCGCCCCCCACTCATCCACCCCCACCCCCCCAAAAAAAATTTAAGTTTGCTTTTAAAAAATATTTTCATTTCAAAATTTCATTTTTTCACCCCTACCCTCGACCCCTCTACCAGACCCCAACCCCTCAAAAAAAATTTAAGTTTGTTTTTAAAAATATTTTCAACTTCAATTTTTATTTTTTCACCCCTACCGTCGATCCCCCCACACTCCGAAAAAAATTAAATTTATTTTTAAAAAATATTTTCAATTTCAAAAATTATTTTCTACTCTAGTAAAAATTAAAATATATTTCTCAAAAAAAAAAATTCATTCGTAAATCAAATACTAAAAATCTTTTTCAAAAAATATTTTCTACTTATCAACTAAATATAAGAAAATAAGTCAAAACTCTATTTATTTTCTAGAAAAACATTTTCCTTGATACCAAACACACCCTAAAGCTAGGATAAATTGAAATGTTATGGTTTTCTGGTCAATTGAAGTAGACGGAAGCTGCTCTCAGTCATCACATACTAATTTGTTTTCCCCCTCTAAGCATCGGTGACATTGTAAAACATTCCCTCCAACTTGAACTTTCGGGAAATTTCGATATTTGTCTTCCTTCCCCACTCTGCAACTTTTGCTCCAGCCTCTTCAATGGTCCTCTATGATATCTTTTTACTTTCCTTCTTAATTTTGCGAAGCCATCTCTATTGGGTTGACACGTTTTGTTTAATCACAATTTCAGGAAGAACAAGCTTCAAGCAGTAGTAGTAGTAGTAGTACTGGGGCATCATCATCTCAACTACAACCTTCATTAGATGATTGTTTGAAGCTACTCAGAGGAGAAAGGGATGAACAGAGGTTAGCGGGTCTACTTCTTGTTACCAAATTTTGCAGTAAAGATGACCATACAGCCATTCGCAAGGTTTACGATGCCCTAGGACCTCAATTCCTACACCGACTGCTTCGAACTGGTAAATGCTCTTTTTCTTCAGCCAATTTTAGATTGCTTGTTAAGTGTTCACAATTTCATTTTCATTGGTCTCACTCTCATTGCTTTCCATTGGGTTTTTTCCTGCACGCCGTAAAACTGTAGTCAAGTGTCTTTCTTATTCCCTTTTGGGCCAAAGCTGTCAAGCTTGCACTTTTAGAATGCAAGGTTGCTTCCACTCCATCCTCAAATTTGTATGTAGGGTTCATTGTCTTGATTTACCTTAAAATATAAATTACTTACCAGTGTGCGATGAAATGACCCCATTTAGAGTGGTCAAGTTGCTGTTTGGGATTGAGTTGTAATTTATTGATTGGTTGGAATTTTTTAATCTGAAATTGCTTCCTTATAGGAATAGGGAAAGGAAGTGATGTCGGGAGCGATAATCGTGATGCCTACTTGCAATTGTCAATCACAGTTCTTGCAGCATTTTGTAGAGTTCCCCAGATTGCAGCTTCTGAAGAAATGATTAATAAGATTCCTCTCATTCTAGAGACAATATCCAAAGAGTATGTTTTCTACTGAATCTTTCGTTGGCAATTTCAGTTCTGTAGTTGATGATGCTGTTATTAATTGGTGAGAGATTCTTTTAGTAAATGCATGGTTGGTTCTGTCATCTCTGAAGAAGTTTTCTATTTTGCCGGAGAGCTCATGTGATCCAGTGAGATGTTTGGTGCATTTGCTGGATTACAAGTACAATTGACTTCTTCATTCTCCTTCAAAATGTGTAACACTTAGCATTTTGTTTACTCTTCCAGAGCAGGATCACCTATCATTGAAGACTGCTATGAATATTTGTTTTTGGTCTCAACAGCGAGTGAAGAAGGGGTTCAAACCTTGTACAAATCTGGTGGCTTGAACGTGCTAGCTTCACAAATGATGATTCTACCCGATGGTATTTAGTTTGATCATCAGAAACATGTTACTTTTCTATGGATCACAGTGGCACCTTTTTGCTACAAGCTTTCCATTGTCTCTACATAGATTCAACCTGATTTTGTTTCTGAATTTGATCCTTCTTTATTTTTGAATTGTTTTCAGGTTCTCATATGATTGAACTTGCTCTGAGACTTGTGCAAATCATTGTCATTAAGCTACCCTCAGAAAATGAATATTCTGAGCATCCAACTGACCTGTCAATGGTGGTGAGTCTACCAGAACTGAGTCCCTCTGATAAAATCTTTTGGTGCAGTTGTTGGATGCTCAATTTACAGCATACTGTGCGTTTTCATGTATCTCTGTCTACACAAATTTTTGTGCACTAAATTTGTATGTTATATATGTTTGTGGTAGGTGTGTGCAGTGGCAAAGCAGTTTGCTGTACTACAGAATGCACTGAAATTTGAAGCGCTTCACCTCCTATCAACTATCCTGTCCAACAGATATTCTGTATGTTAGTTACTTTATATTAAGCACATGTATCTGTACTTCTGGTGTAATCTGGTCATGTATCCTTACTGGCACGCTAGCAACTATATTAAATTTTTTCAAAATCTTCTGTTTTATGATTATCCTTGTTTTGGATAAGCCAATAGACTGATTCATTTGTCGTTATCAGTACCATATTTACTAGCAGTCCCTTCTCGATCTGGCAGCTTCTCTAGCTTTGTTCTTTATAATGTCTAGAGATGTTCATAATATTTGTATTTATCATTCATATTAAAAAAGTTTTTGAAGTGAATGTCTTAGAAATGCTTGTATATCCTTAGGAATAGAATTGTAAAAGAATAAAGTCGAAAAAGTCAATCAAAATGTATGGTTGTATATGTAGAGTGAAAATTGATAGATAAATTGATTGATGTAGCACATTCCTGCTTATTGGGATATGCTCTTAGTGATCTTTTACAATAGATAGTTGACCTTTTGAAGAAGGTTTGATACATTTTATCTTGCATTCAGTCATAAGTTGCGTGTTTTCCTTGAACCCCATGTATGCTCCTTTTTCATGTCTCTATTGTTTGGAATCTCACTGACCTTTACACACAATTTACAGGCACCTGTATATGATGCTCTTTGCTTAATGGAAAATGATGTTTGGTCAACAAATTTGCGGATTGGTATTGTGGCTATCTTGCAAAATCGAGTTGGTATGTTAACATTAATGTATAAATATATCTCTTTGTCCTTTTTGCATAAATTCGTCAACTTTAAATATAGTACAATGTTTTTCATTTTCTCCTGTGAAAATGATTTTTGTTACTTTAAGAGAATATGTGAGTGAATGTAGAGGCCTAGCACATCTATAAGATGAGTGTCATAGAAATGCTGATGTTGAGATAAATTGTACTCATAGAGATTAGTGAAGATCATAATTATCATATCAGACAGAGGGTGCAAGCAGTCACTAGTCACATAGAGGATAAATGAGAGTAGGTCGCATGAGATGATTTGACCATGTCTTACAGTGCATTTTCCATAGGTGTAAAATTGTGATGATTGAAGTTGCTAAGATGGGATGAGTTAGATCCAAAATCATGTGGACTAAGGTTTCGTCAAAAAACCTACAATCTCTTGGAATCAATATGGGTTTAGGTAATAATAGAACACATGGAAGCAAATGATCATTTCTAAAGTCTCCTGAGCTACTTTTAAATGGATTTCTTGCTTGGTTTTTGGATCAAAATTAGCCATGCTTTGGTTAAAGTGTAGATCCTCTCTTTATTGATTATGACTAAATTAAATCCACCAAAAATGGGATTTGATTGTAGTCTGTTCAGTAGAAGCCTAAGTTGCTCGGACCCTTCACTTTTTGTGCCGCACTTGTGTCGACACGACATGGGTCTGGGATTTGTGTCCGATTTGGTCAACCAATTTTGGGTACTTCCAAAATCAATGGGGAAAGTCTGGACATTAATGATTTTTGTAATAAAATACAAAAACTAAGGTGAAGTTGAAGAAAATGGAATACCTTTTATATAGAAGTTTCTATATCACTTCTTTTCCTTTGATCTCCTTACATGATTCTCCTCAAGTTCTCCACGTAATATCTCATAATATCTCGTAATATCTCATAATTTAGGTTTTATAACTCTATTTTTAGATATTTTAATTATTTTTAGGCAAATCCTCGCACCCGTATCCATATATGGATCCATATCCCCAATCTTAAAAATTAGATCCTTTAATTAGATCATGAAGGATCTGACCTCTGGATTGGACACTGGCACCCGAGTTCGAGCAGCTTAGGTAGAAGCAAGGATGACTCGATAGAATATTTGATCTAAAACAACTATTGTGAATAGGCTTTAAATTTGTTTAATAATTTTCTTATAAATTTTGTAGGCAAAGGGATCAACAGCCAGAAGATTAGAATCCAATGCCTTAGTTTACTTTACTTTTCGTGTAAACAGGATGTGGTAGGGGATACGGTAGACATAGTTGACTTCATAGGTAACTTGTAAAGTTTTTTGTTGAGTAGTCTTCACTGTAGAAAGTGCACACACCATGTGTGAATTGTAAAATGTTCCTCATTATCTTTTATTGATGAGTTTTTTGTGAATACAAAATTACGTTTACTCAATTTTTTTTCTTAGATAATTTGAAGTTTATTCGTATAGATTCTTAAAATGCCAAATGAAGTAGTTGATCATATATTTATAATCAATTTCTTTTTCTCATTGACATGATAGCCAATTTATGTAATTTTCTTGAGATGTTGATAAGTAAGATTTTATTAATTTTTGTTTTGAAAAGTTTTAGTTGAGTTAACTATTATAGAAATTGTTGAAATTATATATAAGCAAAGTAGATATTATCGAAACTAAATGTTGTATTATTTATTTAACACTTGTGTCAGTAACAGAGATTTATGTTATGAACCAACTGTTGTATTAGTTATGCAGAATTGTATTTTGGGATTAACTGGACTAATAAACCATCCCTCAATGTTTAAGGTCAAATATGCTTAATGAGTAGGCCCTACTATCATAAGGTTAAGTTTTATTTTCATTTGTTTTGTTGTCCCTTCCATTTGACGTTGCTCTATATTTTTAGAGAAAGAATATTTGTGGAATTGTTGTAGCTGGGGAGTATATCACTGATATTCTTGTTCATTAACTGTTGTGTCAAACTTTCCAGTCGCCTTCTCAATGGTATATGAGCTTAATCGCGTCAGTAATGACTGTCCCATGCTTCCTAAGTCGGGCATTTTCCCATTTCAGTGAAATTGTGCATGGTTTTGGTCAATATTAAGTTGCTTTGAGGTCCTTCTGTGTTTTGTGCTCTTTTTTTTTTTTTTTTTGTAATTCCCCTTTCTCCTCATTTTTATGCAGCACCTTCACATAAACTTCATGCTCTTGTTCTGGCTGAGCGTGTCATATCAATTGTTGGTGAACGGTGGCTTATTGGGGAGATGAACTTAACTGGTTCTCAAGTTTCCCTGCCTGCTGACAGGTAAAGCAGATTTTCATGGTGTTGAATTTATCTTTCTCTTGCTTTAACTTGCCTCCTCCCTGGCTTTTCTTTGAGTTTGGACGCGGAAAGCACTAAGCGTCTGCATTTTTTAGGTGCATTCTGCTTATTTTGGAGTCGTCAAGGGTTGAAATTGCTGTTCTTCTAAATGATCTGGCATACTTAAAATATGAAGCCTCCAACGCATCCTCGTATAGAGAGAACATTCTTGTGAAGCAGAGGAATCTTTGTGTAGCCTTCTCTTTGATTGAAAAAATAATTAAACTTCTTTCTAGTTTTGGTGGAGAAGGTATGTGACAATATTTGTGGTTCAAAAACATTTCTTATATTTTTAATACTTTTCAGAAAAATATTACTGAAAAGATTAACATGTAACATGATTTGTGCTGTAATAGTTAAAATTTTAAAAACTAAGGTCATCTCCACTTGCACTACCCTTTATCGTTAATATTTGTCAAATAGGGAGCCTGATCTGGGACAGAGGGTGTGTTTCATTTGCATGTTATGCTTTGCTGTTATTTCTTGATCAGTAAAGAGAGATGTTAGGAGGTGACTTATGAGCTGATTATTTAATGAAAATCATTTGCAGAGTCAACTGCCAATGCTATTATCAGTGAGAGCACTTTCACAAAAATCATTTCTGGGCTCAATGAGACAATTGGTGTTGTTTTGGACTATATACAAGATGCTAAGGTACTATTGTCCATCAGTACATAGGAGAACAATTATAGCAAGTCTGCTCATGCAATAATGATTCTTCACAGGAGCATGGACAGATGAAAGGGGATGATCTTCTAGCAGCAGTGCGAGTAATCGGAAGGTATGAATCCCACCTTTCCTTCTGTGTGCATGTTGCAAAAAGAAGTAAAAAAAGTCGGTCTGCATAAAAATAGTCCCTGAGAGAACTGTCGGTTTTGGCACTGTAGTTAGTATCAACCATACCTATCCTTATAGGTGATATTCTTAGAGAAAATAAAGCCTTCCAATGAACAGATTTAGCAAAATCCGTGCTAGATAGCTTTCTAGTTTTTCGTTCTTAAAATTGGAATCAATTACTCCTTCTGCTTGTGTTTGACGGCCTTCTTGTTCTTGTTCTTTTCAATGCTTTTCTGCTATTTACTTGCATTTACTTGTTTCTCTTTTCTTTGGATGTATTGGGTCATAATCATATCTGCTGACAAGCTTTTTTCCCTATTTCATTGTTCATTCAAATAGGAAATTCTTTTACTTCCAATTCAACTTCTTGTTGTAAATCGATGCAATTGCATATCTGTACATTGCAGATGACTTGAACTCTACAAGTCCTTGTTTCATCTGCTAGCTGGAGAGTTGTAGATTTCCTGCCATCTTGAAATTTGTGAGGAAGTTGAAGTTTAACTGGTTCCAATAAAGGCCTGGTGCCATATTAATGTAATGGAGATTGAATTAGTCACTATCCAAAAATTGGGGAAGTGATGACACCTATGACAACCCCCACCGATAGATAAGCCAACCTAGTCACAATCCCAAAACGAAAAATCAAACATGCGAAAGTAATATTTAAAACCAATAACCAGTGTTTTCAAAAACGTTTTTGGGGCGAGTCTTGGAGCGGGGCGTACGAAAACCGCTCTTGAAGCACAAATTGAAGACGTAGATCGATAGGGCGTAAGTCCTAGAATTTGAGGCGTAAACTCCGAGCGTAAAAACATAAGTTCTGGGCGTAAAAATGTACGGCCCGACGTTAATTTTTTTAACCTTTTTTTGCTTTAAATCATATTTTTTTTTATCTTTGGTTCAATGATATTTCTCAAATACTAATTATAATTATTTTTTCTATATTATTGATTATTAATACCTTTCTCACATAATAATCATAATATTTTTTTCTATATTATTAGTTATTTATTAAATTTTATTTGTAAAATCATTGAGACTACACCCCGTAGATCCATGGGACTTACGCCCCGTGTCTCAGGGCTTACGCCTCACCTGTACTACATAAAATGTCCCGCCTCACCCCCCCGCCTTTTAAACACCAGTCATAACATGATCTTTTCATAAAAACTCATAACAAGGTGGAAAATCCATCCAAACTGTTCCCAAAACCTGGTGTCACTAGTACAAACCTTTAAGAATTCGAATACAACTCTATAAAGCTCTCTAACATCTGTAAAGAAACAACATAAAATGAAAAGATAGATGAGACAGAGGAAGATTGCGGATCAGCCAGACAACTACCTTGGGATCTTAATAATATGCTCCGGACATGTTGTGAAGGAGGAGAGGTAAGGTAGTAGAGGTCTTGTATATCCCGCGCCAATCTTCTGTCCTGTACTGTGGTTCTGCATAACAAAAGAATCATCAAGAAGTATTATAGATTCCTATTCCAATAGATTTACTTCAATGAGGGAAACTTTTTATAAGTAGTGAATGTCTTTTGTTCTTTCAGCTATCTTGCAGAAGCACCAGATGCATGTAAAGATAAGGTCATAGAACTCCTAGGTTATATGCTTTCAATTGAAGGGGAAGATGAATTGAGGTTTGGCATTTCTGTTACTGTTTTTCCAAGCACAAATATTTCTCTCAATCTCTTGAAACTGCAGCTGACATGGAACTTCTGACATGGTTTCAAATGGCAGTCCTTTTTATTCCATCTGTTTTTTGCTTCCAATGCTGTGTCAAATAACTCTCAAGACTGGAGGATGTAAAATTTTAGCTTCCTCAGGTGCATTTAGAGAAGTGAGTCTCACTTTTGTTCTAATTTCTGAAATCAATACAAGCATATTCACAGTCTCTATGAACCAATATTTTGTATTATAGCTGGCAAGGCATTAATATGTCCCCTTTTCGTCTCTTGATTTTCCGAGGGAATGCATTTAATTTGCAGGTTGTTGGTTACCTCATTGCTTTGATTGACCAAAACAATTTTACATCTGAGGATAATGGTTCTATATTCTTGGCTTGCGATACAATTTTGAATCTTCTTCTAAAGGTAGTTTTCATGCTGTGCTGCAGTACCTTAATTGATGAGTTAGTTAAATTTGTGAAATGTTATTGACAATCATGCCTTCTCATGAACAGCATGAACAAATTAAATTTCCCTCAGATGATCCCAGTTTTATCAGACTTTTAGTAGCATTGTCACGTTGGGCGGGTAATATCTCTAACTCAGATTTTTGCACTTGCCGAGCCTGATCTCCGTATTTCAACTGTTGAAGTTTCTTGGTTTCTTTTCTTTCATATTTCCTGTCTGTAGCATCATCCAAAAAGATGAGCAATTGATACCCATCAGCTTTTAGCGAAGAGGTGTAACCTTTAAATGGCCCTGTCCCTAGCTGCAGTACATTCTGCGCTAATTATAGATTAGATAAAAGAATGCTCAAAGTCTCTCAAAATTGGTAATGTTAAGATGCTGCTTGAAGTCAGTTAATGACTTACTGCTGCTTAATATGATTTGAACCAATGTACTTTCATGTTGAATTTGTTAAAAGCGGGAAAAAGGTCTCCTTGACATAACACAAGTTGCAATTATGTTCTAATTGCATTATATGCGCAAATAGGCACATAGTTCCAAATATGTTTTGAGTGCCAACATAAATAGCATTTTAATTTGTTTGATTAAAGAAATTTTCTAATGGGATCAAATCTGCCCTTCATCTCTTCTCTCACAAATCAAATATGGATATCTATGCATATCTGAAACCACATAACTGCAAGGTGGAAGCTCCATTTTTATGGGTACTTCAAGTCTCGTCCATGAGTTTCATCAAGTCTACACTCGGACAAACTTTGAAGTAGTGGGCATTTGTAGACATTGAAATTTTGTGGGACTCTACAAGAGGTGTTCAATTCTAGTTGAGACTTGACAAGATGTATTCGACTTTAGTTATAATACTTGGACGCTATTCTATCCTAAACCCTAGCTTATATGATGGGTATTATATTCCCTATAAGAGATTCTCGAATATCTTGTCAACTCTTGGGATATTCATAAAGATATGAAGATATGCCAAAGTCTTTTTGATAATTAAATCATTTAAGAAGATCCACAAATCCTTTCGTGGTGATCAAAGTCCAAATCATCTTAGTTCAACAAATACACCTCTAATGACCTTCGAATCATGGAGAAATCTTAAATCTTAAGAGAGAAGAATCAAGGGAGGAACAAATTTGTGCCCTTAGTATTTATAATAAAACTATGTTCATATTTTATTTGTGATTGCAATTTATTTTTTTATCACTTTTAAATTTGTTGCAAATAACACATCCTCCTCAGAAGATTCTCAGTGTGTTTGTGATGATCCCGTTCCCATGGATACCTCCTCTCTCTCCCCTACATTCTCTTCCTGAGACCATCAGGGTTTATTCAGAGCTTCTTTAAAGTCCTTTCTTCTCTAACCAGCCTGTTTTCTCTTGTCCCTTTGGCATTTAATTATTGAATTTCCATTGCTTAAACATAATAGCTCATTCTCTATATTCTTTTATGCTCAATATTTCCGTTTTCCAATAAGCTCATAATTGTTCCATAACTTACTCCTACGTATGAGAAGTATAGATAGAAAGGCAGAAAAGGAGGTCCCCCTATTAATGAAGCTTTCCAGTTTTGAAACCAAGGGTAACCAACCCTCATTAAAAGCATTCTCTGGCACTATAATAACTGCTCTGAAGTCCCCTGTAACCGCAATAACTGAAATAAAGCAACCAAATTTGTTGAATTTCATGGAGCAGAACAAAGACGTATCCTTGTCTCTGCTTCTAAACCCAGCCCTTGAAGTTAGATTCCTTTCTAAGTCTCCGCGACAACCAGAATAGAGCCTCATTGCTTAGCGTCATTTTCTAATGTAAAGCCTAGAGGTCTCAATCCATTCATACCATATCTCTCTTAAAGACGATGACTCTGTTACATCAAAGGACATCCCCCCAGATCTAAAATAAATACGATTATCCATGATTGATAGAAGGCTTAAAAAAGAAAAACAAAAGAGGATTGAGAAACTCCAGCAGTCGAATACCACCGGAGAAAGGTAGTTAGAGATCCAAAAGGGGAACCTAGCTGACCACCTCGAAATTAGTGCATGAGAGCCTCAATTCATTTTACCATAACATGCACCACTTGCTCTAAATTCCATTAGACCTCGACCAGCTTTTCCAGTTGGGAAATTTTGAGTTCCTTCTTTTCTTTTTTATAAAGGAACAACCCACACTCTAAGGGCACATTTCAAGGGTACACTAATCTAAACAAGTTTATCTCCCAGATTTTGGCAACAGAATATATCAGAACTGCTAAAACTAAAAGTACCTTTTCTTCTTTCATTATTTTAAATACATAATAGTTCACTTCTTTTTTTTTATCAGGAAGTCACTTCTCACTTCTGTACAGATTCCCCCCCCTCCAAATGAAACTAAACCAAACAATTGATATTAAAATTAACAAAGCAAGCTAAATAACCATTTTAATTTAATTCAACGCTTGGGTTAGGTCTTTGGGACATAAGTCATGACCAAGTAATAAAAAGCCTTACTCAGGTGTAGAAAGATAATGCTCTCTAGTTTACTAGAAAGCTGGATTTACAATGAATTGGTGTATGTTTTGCTTGTCCAAATCAACAGTTTGGTCAGGTTTTTGGCAAACAAGTCATTATTGATTCCGACATCAGTGGGCATTAGGGTCCTTGATCTTCTTATATGGTCTTGGACAATTCTTCTTCATGAGCTAGCTTTTGGGTTGAGTTAGGTCCAAGATTCATTTCTTTATCATGGAATCAGAGCTAGGCCCAACCCGATTCATTATTTTGTTCAAGGTTGAGCCCCCATTTTATATTGTCTGCGCCCTGGATGTCCAGTCCTAGGCTTGCGGGGGGGGTATTGAGTCCCACATTGGTGGGCATTAGGGTTCTTGGTCTCCTTATATGGTCTTGGAGACTTGGACAATCCTCTGAGCTAGATTTTAGGGTTGAGTTACGCCCAAGATTCATTTCTTTATCAGTCATGACCAAGTAATGACTGAAAAGCCCTGCTCAAGCGTAGAAAGATTATGCTTTGTAGTCAGCTAGAAAGCTGGATTTCCAATTAATTGGTGTGTTCTTGTCCAGAAAAAGGTAAATTGTGTGCCAACTGCCAAGAAGTAAATTAATCATTAGGGGATCCTAATTCGTATCACATATAGATGACACAAATTCATCTGTTTTTAACAAAACCAATGAAAATATCTACTATCTAGAGCACTAATGTTTGTGTGGACTTCAAAACACAAGTACAGTATTCCTCATTACCAGATCAAAGAAAGTGTCAGCCAGTAATTATTCAATTCAAAAAGAAACAATGATGACATGGGGAAGTCTTAAACAGGAAACAAAAATTCTTAAATTAGCTTTTATAAAAGAATGTAACCAAAATTTCTTAAGAGCTAGAGCAGAAAAGTGGAACCTTGATCTCTCCAGAAGAAGATCTTTTCTTCTCCTTCTGCCATCTAACAACTATAGATGATTCTGGACCTAATGGCAGTTGTATCTGAAAATAGAAGTATCAAAGAGGCCCATAAGGCATCATAATTCCTTACTCCTAATCTCCTACTTCCTCAAACTAGGAAAAGGTTTCTGTTTAGCGGTGGTTCATTGATGTTTCCATCAAAGTAACTTCTGATGCTTTAAGTCTTAAATCTCAGATATCTGGCTGTCCCTCCAATATGTGATTGTGAAGCTCTTTTTTGTTGATCGCACGTGAGCACAAGAAGTAAATATCGAGGTAGAGCTTGTTGAAATTTATTTTCCATTTTTCCTGTTTCCGTGTGATGCATGTGTTCAACATTACTGGGAGGATTTGTAGATTCTGAGCTGGGTAGAGGGATTCTAGATAAGTAGAGTAAAAGGACAACGATGGCGAGGATTGAGTAAAGGGACCAGAATGTGGTGTTTTGTAGAGGAAAGAGGATGAGGGGTATGAGTTGCTTAGTGGGACTATATCTTCGAGCTTGGAGGATCCCTTGAGTGAGTAAGAGTTGCCTAAGTGTAATCATTGTTTTTGAGAACATGAAACAGGAAAAAGAAACAAAGGCGTTCTTTGCTTAAAGAAAGAAGTGAAGCACAAAGTTTCAGAAGAATATCAAAATGATGCACAAACAAAATAGAATATCTTAATATACAACTAGCAAAAATAATACCTATTAGCAAATCCTTCAATTTAAAAGTAAAGAGCTAATAATAATGATGTCGTTATTCCCAGAAGAGAATTGTCTCTTTAAGAAATAAACAGTGATAATGAATTATTTTGTAGGGATGTCAGAGAAACCTTAACGAAATTCTGGCTTCATAATCTTCTGGGTGAATTTCTGACTTTATTTGCCAATAATTCCAGAGCGTGTTATTGTCAATTTGAAATATATTTATGTTAAAATAAAGAAGACCCATACTTGAGTAACATACTGTTCCTCCATGTCATCACTAATTTTTCAGTTATTTGTGACCACCAAGAATACAGCACATTTTTGTATCTATAAATTACTGATACTAACAAATTGCACTTGAGACATACTGTCTCAACTATCTTTCACTTAAGTTGGTTTTTGGTTGTTTTCCAAAGGTTGCTTAAATTTATATATTTGCATTCCAGAGGGTATGGATGATGCATCTATTATCATGATGGCATCAAGCATCTGTTCGCTTATACTCGATTTGACATCAGAGGAAGCTCTTCTAAATCATCCAGACTTCACTAGTGGCGATATTGGTAATCTGTCAAAGCTCATTAGACGAAGCTTTGTGATGTGTGGTCAGGTAATTCACTGGCTTATGCTTCAACTGTTCTGCTGTTACCTAAATTGACTGATAGCTTTTTCATAGTTTGGGATTACTCATAAGCAATCTCATCATCCTATCTTCCCCACCCTCCCCTTCACCCCATTTAAAATGGACCTGAGAAAACAAACATGCCAAAGAAATGATCTTTAGCTGTGTTTTTGATACTCCAGTTGACAAATTATTGTTCTGACTGCACTCAGGACTTGATATCCGATGATGCTAAAGCTGAAGTAGATCTTTTTCAGATAATTACCTCAGGTTCGTAGTTCTCTTGCGTCATTTGCTTTACTTCATGAAAGTCTAAATGTTAATAAATCAAATCTCGGTCATCAAGTCGGATTGTATTTTGGGTCTAAATCCTGTCTATTCAAGGATTCTACAAAGATGTCAGTTCACCACCACTCCATTTACTTTTATCGCTTATGATGTTGTTACGGCGGCTCACCATTATCAACTATCACCATCCACAACCCAGGGGCAGATTTTCACGGAGGGGCAAAGGTTCTGTGAACCCAATGTGGAACCCAGGCACAAGAGTGCACCTTGGCCCGTTGGTGACATTGTGCACCATTGCATACCAGGTCTTGGGATCGAATCCTTCTGGCCATATTGTTTTTTAAGTCTTGTCTTTTCTGATTCTCTTTTTCTTTCCTTTTCTTCATTTTCTTTTTTGGTACTCTTGCTGTTCTAACCGTGTTTTCTTTTTTCTCTGTTTTTCCCTCCTTTTTGGTTACCTAACTATTTCTTCTTTTTTGTATCTACTTTCTGTTATGTTTCTCTTCTTTTTTTTTCCAGTCCTTTTCTCTTTGTGTCATTTCTTTCTTTTCTTTTTGGTTCATTCTTCAAGTTTCAATTTTTTCTCTTCCTTTTTGGTTCCTGATTTACTGATCGTTTTTTGTCATTTCTTTCTTTTCATTTTTACTTCATTCTTTCCATTTCAGAAGTCCCTGAAAAATCAAAAAGAAAAAAAAAACCTCCGGACTTCTCTCTCCGCATCTGTTTTAAGCAACAATTTTACGACTAATGAGCACACTTCTCCTAGTTTCTTATCATATCTTTCTTATATCTTTTCCTTCAGTATTTTTTTCTTAATTTGTGAAGTAAATATTTTTGGATAATAATGCTATTAATGATCGCTTTTAAATATGAAAATTTGTTAAGACCAATTATAAATTGAATGACACCTTTTTTTGTGATGACAAAATTTTATGGAATCGGACCAAATGATGGTGTAAAAGCAGTCATCCTCTAAAAATCCTGGATACGTCTTTGTCCACCACCACTATGCAACCGATCACCCATAGTCGGTTGTCACCACAACTAGCTACTATTTATAATTATCACCACTAGCACCACTACCAGTTCCATATATCGCTATCATTAACTATCAATATATATCGTCGATCACCTTCGCCATTCATTACCACATTAGCTATAACTATTATCTACCACAATTATCAATTGCCACCAACAACTACCACCGTTGTTATCTACTACTGCTAGCCACCATCACCGCTTGCTACAAGACATGGCCACCATCATCCTCAATTGACACCCACAACCATCACCGCAGGCCATCTCCATCATCAACCTCCATACAAGTTTTAATTTTTTTTGTTGATATGGTTAATATTAGATTAATTTAGTATTTTATTAAATTTTATATTTATTAATTTTAAAATGAAGACAAGTTTCACATACTTGAATGTTGAAAAGATATTCAGATCTTAATACATCTAAAAAAAACAAGAGGTGTATTCAAATCCAAACATCTAAATCTTAATTCACATTTTATTATTTAGATGTCTGAATTTTAAGGGGGGGGGGGGGGGGGGGGGGATAAGGCCTAATATTTCAATGTTTCTCTTTTTTCTTAGCTTTGAAAAGGTTGAGAATTATTCTATTTGTGTTGTCTGAATTTGGTGTAGCATATTCATCATGGGCTGATCGGTTTCCTAGCATTAAATAAGCTGTGGAGAGCTCAGGGCCTTTTGGATTTCGACGTGTTTCATAGGACTCTTGGAAATTGGGGGACTGATCAATTAAGTTGTAGTACACCTTGGATGAAGGGTATTGTCTTTCTGCAATCACTCATGGCATTTCGTTCCTGCATTTTGGGCTTCCTATGGCTCAAGGAATCTGGAGAAGTAACAGTTATATTTATCGCCAACTTTGCAGTAAAAAGACATTAGTATTGGCATCTTGTGAGGGGGAATACAGTTAAACATTTCGGATGGACTAAGCTTTTCCTAACATCTATATGACAAGCTACTAGTCTTTTCTGTTGCTTGCAGGATATGGTTCATTACATAGTATTGGAAGCAAGTTGCGTAAATTAGTTTGTTACTAATCTCTCCATCGAATGTGCTTGGGTGACACTTCATACCATGTGCCAAAAGGAATCTTTAATGTACCTTCCAAAATAGTTCATGTTCAATCATTATTAGGAAAACAAGTATAATGTGCTGGTTCAACCCATGTGACCATAATGTATCTACTACTATCTCCCTTCGTTTCAATTCGTTTTTCTTATTTATTTCTTCTATTTCATTTTTAAAAATGGCATTTTCTTTGATAATTTTTAAATTTTTAAATGGAGGGAGTAGTACAGTATTTGCCTTTTGGTCCCTGGCCAAGAAAATAGTTTTTGAAATACTCAAATTTGTTTTTATCCTTTTCAACTTTAACTGTTTGTTTGGGTGGGTTGTTACTTATTGTTTTGTGAACACATAATTTTTTTTGTAAAAGTATTCGGCTTTATTAGTTTGCATTTAATGGAGGTTTGAATCTCAGACATTAGGCTATTAATTGTGTTTGTTTTTTCTACTTAAAAATGTCTCAAGGGGTAAATTAAATTTGTGATAGTCTCTTATTCTCGTCAGATTCTTTAAACGAAATTTTTATTTTCGGAAAAAAATATGTTCCTTAATTTCTCTTCAGAAAAAATTCAAGTTTCTCAACTTTATTGGTTATACAAATTATTTTCTAAACTTTTAATATTTGTTGTTCCTGCTTGTTTATCAAGAACTGATAAATTTTATTGTAAAAATTTTATTTGATTAAAGTGCAAAGTAACTTTATAAATGTGTCGTTGAAATTGGATGATGATGTTTTTATTTTATAGAAGAGTACATGGGCAAACAAACACAGGGACGTTTCAGTTATTTATTTGAGATTAATTTGTGTTGAAATTTTAAAAAAAAAAAACATTTTTCTAATAATTATTTTATTATTATAATTTATATATGTAGTTCATGTAGTTCCATTTATTTTTATCAAAAATAAAATATTTATATAGAATTCAAATATCTTAACATTTATCAAAGAATGACTTTATAAAATTTTTTTGTTAACGTACGTAATATTTAACTACTATTTTATTTGAATTAAGACATATATAATCATTCAGATGTGCATTCAGTTTTAGACGTCTTAATCTTAATGAAAATAAATGAGGTCTTAATCACACACACACACTATATATAGAGCAATTTTCACATATAACATAAAATCATATATGCATGTTATAACTATAGTTTGTATAATTGCGTTTTATAATAAGCTTTATGTTTGCTATGGAGCATCAGATTGTATAATTCGTTGACAGTCTCTCAATTCAATTTTATGTGTTTGTATATCTGCATAAAATTTCAATTTTGTATACAATTGAATCGAAATAAAACATTTGTATATCAAATTTCTCTCTCTCTCTCTCTCTCTCTCTCTTGCTTTATACAACACAAATTATACATTGTAATTTGTATAATTTATGTTGTATAAAGCGAGAAAGAGAGAAAGGCAAAAGAGGACTAGCAGGGGAAGATCTGTACTTGTATAATTATAAGTGTATATGACGAAAATATATATATTCGTATTTGTATATATAGTTTTTCCTCACTTTATACTTACACAAACGCATTTTATATATTTGTGTTTGTAAAAAAAACGAGAGAGGCGAGGGAGAGACTGGCGAGCAAGAAACCTAGGGAGAGAGGCGAATGACAACTGTTTGCTACGGGTTACAATTAAATCAAACTATAATTATAGCATTTAATTTGAATTAATAACTTTATTTTTAAGTGGTAATTAAATTATATTAAACTATCACATTAAGTGTAAAATAAATATCTATAAATATTATTAATATTGATAAATTTTAAATGATATTGATTAAATAATTTTAAAATTTTCTCTAAAATAAATTATAATATATATTTATGTAGGAAGAAATCATCTCATTCTTTTGTTGCACAAATCTAACGTGAAGAGGACCATTGAGATATCCATAGTTAAAGTATTTTTCTCCATCAATCGTTAATTTTTTACTCAAAATATTTAGAAAATATACACAATATTATCAAGGCGGAATGACCTGAGAGACCCTCGTACTTGGCTAAGTTTGTCACCTAGACCCTTCAACTCATCACTTTGTCAATCGAGCACTTAAAGTTATTTAAACACGTCATTTTAAACCCCTTTGAGTATGAGTGTCTCTCAATCGCACTGATGTGGATGACACATCATTATCCACATCAGATAAAAATTGTCACATAGAAATTGCCATATCATTTTATCATTACAAATAATTTTTTTAAAAAGAAAAATCTCATATTCATCTTCAAAATCGGTCTTTTGAAATTGATTCACCGAAAAAAATGTCTCTCCAGCCACTTCATTCACAGATAGCCACTGTTGAGGCAGTCATTGCCAAGAAATCAATGCCGATGAATTGTTTGGCCGAAAGATCATCAAAATTGAAAGTGGAGAAAATTTTAATCTTTCTAGAGTTTTATTTTTTTTCTCTCTTCTAAACCTTTTCATCTATTTGCCATTTCAGTCTTATTTTCTCTTATTTGTTTCTTCTCCCTTTTATTCTCCGTAAATCTCTTGTGTTAGAAAGAGGAAAACAAAAAAGAAGTACCATAGAAAAAGGGTGGAGAAAGATAAATGAAGTGGGGGAGAAAGGAGGGGGAAGGGCAATGATGATGGTGGCAGTGGTAACTTATGAGGAAGAAGAAGAAGAAAAAGAGTACCGGTAAAGGAAAGGGGAAGAAGCCAAGAAGGGGATCTTTTTGCATTTTTTTTCACTATATAATTTTTTTTATTTCAATACTTTTTTAATTTATTTTTTTGTCTTCACTTGCTTTTAAACGCGTGTAACCACACATTTAATCCCATTCAACAAATAAAACGCCACATAGGCTTGGTCAATAGTCAGAGGGGTTTAAAATAATGCGTTTTAATCACTTAAAGTGTTCAGTTGACAAACTCGTGAGTAGAAGGGTCCAGGTGACAAATATAACCAACTACAGGGGTCTCCCAGGTCATTTCACCTATTATCAACATTCAAAATAATAAAGTTATAACTAAAAGATATGAAGTTAAAGTTAAAAATCATAGTTAGTGGTCCCATAATTTTGGAAAAATTATACGCTAATTAAATTAGAACAAAATAAAAGAAACAAGTTTTTTTTTTAAAAAAAAATTATTTAAAAAATGTCCTCCTTGAAACACACGCGTCAATTGAGATGTTTTAATTATAAATTTAAAACATGTCATATTAATTGGTTGAGGAATTGAACCTTTTTTTTAAAAACTCTGGTAGAATTGATTGAAATTATTAGCTAACTTCAATATTTGTTCATAACTTTATTTTAAAGTGGTAATTAAATTATATTAAATTATCTCATTAAGTGTAAAATAATTATCTATAGATATTATTAATATTGATAAATTTTAAATGGTATAGATTATATAATTTTAAAATTTGCTCTAAAATAAATTATAATATATATTTATGTAGGAAGAAATCATCTCATTCTTTTATCGCGCAAATCTAACGTGAAGAGGACCATTGAGATATCCATAGTTAAAGTAGTTTTCTCCATCAATCATTAATTTTTTACTCAAAAGAGTTGGAAGATATATACAATATTATCAACATTCAAAATAATAAAGTTATAACTAAAAGATATGAAGTTAAAGCTAAAAATAATAGCTACAGTTGGTTCCATAATTTTGAAAAAATTATACGCTAATTGAATTAGAACAAAATAGTGTTCTTTTTTAAATTTTATTTCAGAAATGTCCTGAAACACACACGTCGAGGAGATGTTATGATTATAAATTTAAAACATGTCATATTAATTTGTTGACGAATTGAAACTTTCTTTTTTTGTTTTTTTAACATTGGTATAATTGATTGAAATTATTAGCTAATTTTATAGTTTAATCAAATTGTTAAGTACGTGTAGATAGAAAGAAAACAATGATCAACTTTTTAAAGGCCTAACTTTGTGACACGTGGAGCAAAAAGGAAAACGTAGACTCACAGAAGTTGCAGAGAAACTAAATATTGATATGGTGATTTTGTCTCATTAAAAGATAGTACATGATCCGAACCACAAAGTACAATAGACTTGAAACAAGATATTTTGAAAAATATCGAA
Source organism: Solanum commersonii (assembly GCA_029007595.1). Lineage (NCBI taxonomy): Eukaryota > Viridiplantae > Streptophyta > Magnoliopsida > Solanales > Solanaceae > Solanum > Solanum commersonii. The sequence goes on along the minus strand of JAJTWQ010000002.1, from coordinate 4,399,748 downwards.
ATTACCCCTTTGCCTAAGTAGACATGTTGACGGGGAGAAGCTTGCTTAAGTGCAAATTCCCTCTTTTATATATATATATATATATATACTAGATATGAAAAGGCCCATTAACGGGCCCAATATTGCAATTTACAATCTTAAATATATTAGCGGTTTTAATGTAGGGTAATTATAAATATTTAATTAGTTTTTTCAAAAGAAAATTTGTCATCAATATTTTTTCTAACAAAAACAATAGTAAAATGATAATAAAAATCACACTTTATAATAAAATATTATTATTTTTATCAAATAATAGAGTAACTTATTTAAATTGTCTTAATTAACACTACATTATCATATGATCCAATGGTTATTTTAACCGAATGCCAAACATACACATTCGAATTAAAAAGTTAATTTAAATTTAATGATTTTTTACTCATCTAATGATAATAATTCAACAAACAATTTGAGTGAATTAATTGTGTTCTACTTTTTCTTAACCACATTATCACTTTTCACATTTAAAGTAGTATAACCATGAAAAAGAAAAGTAAATTATATCTTATTTCTTAAGATGATAAATATTATATTTGATTATTTATTTTTTACAAATATGAAAAATAAATGAACAAAAAGAAATAGATAATCTTTTTATTTCACTTTATTTATTTGAAAATCAGCGTTTGATTATAAAAATTACAAATATAACTTAAAGTTGTATTTGAATTTTGAAAAACATTCAAAACATTTTTAATACTTTAACTATATTAAAATTTTTTTTTTATCCTAAATTATTAATTTTTATAAAAATGGCTCCATTTTAATTATATTTCATATTTTTTATTTTATTTTTAGAAAAACATATTCAAATAATCAAATATTATTTGCAAAATCAATAACTTAACACAAATTCAACTTAATTTTTTTGAAAAATAATTTGGATTTTTTTTGTAATAGTATGTAGTAGTTCTTATATGAGATATAATCTATGTCATTATACAATTATTTATTTTGATATATTACTCTTGTAGTGCAATCTGGTTGTATGTCTCAGGTAAATTAGTCAAGTAATTTTTAGAAAATAATGTAGACCATATTTTAAAAGATATAATATATAAATATGTCTTTTAACTTGACCGTACTTAACATTTATGACATTTAACTTCGAGTGTGCACATGTTAGCATTTAAACTTATATAAAATTGAACAAGTAGACACACATGTCCTACGAGACATAATTCACGTAGGACGCCATAGAATGTCGCATAAGACATGAATTGTATCGCCGCGTAGGACGTCAAGTAGGACACATGTGTCTACTTGTTCAATTCTATACAAATTTATGCGTCTACTATGCACATCCAAAATTGAAAGACAATGATGTTAAATGAAACCAAGTTAAATGACATATTTATGTATTATGCTTTTCAAAAAAATATATTTATATTTTTATATAAAGTTTGACCAAACACAACTTTAACTATACATTTTTTTAATAAAAGAAAAACTAGATTTTCATGACCAAACCACATTAAGAAAGGAAATAATTAAAAGGTCTCAAATTTAAATTTTGAATATGAAAAATTTTTCACTAAAAGTGATAAGTACCTTAAAAATAAATATGAAGTCAAATTAATAACACTAGTACGTATTTACAATTTCAAATGAGAAATTAATTATTTATTTATTCAAAAAAAGTGCGGTCTTGAATGTAGACTTTTGAAGTGAATCAAAAAATGGGGTCCATGTTTTAACTTTGCATTAATTTCTTTTACTCCTCCCAATGTGTTGGTACACCTGTCACAATTGGAATACACAACTTAGTGGTGGATACATTGGGAATTACACAATTTTTGGCTATTTTTTCTGGAATGTTCAATACCCTCAATGCACAATGTACACTTAAAGTAAGCTTGGAATTTTATTAAATTGACAAAAACTGCCCTTGATTGTCCAGGACTTCACATATTTATATAATAGAAATATATATATATATATATATATATATATATATATATTACTTCCTGTGATGAATTTTTATTTTTAAAATATATTCAAAATAACTTCATTAGAAATTATACTAAATATATTTTTCTATATAAGGCATCAAACAATTACTAAAATAATCATTATTAATTTGATTTCACAACTCGATCTTAATCAATTTTATTTATGAGAGCGAAGATTAAAAAAAATATAGCACAAAATTATTAGTAACATCCTTTTTTAAGGGGTTTAACTAGAAATCACACAAGGTGTCCCTCAAAGTGTGTGATCTTGATATTTATCTGTCACACCCCTAACTAGAAAGGGGTAGACATCAAGGATATACACAAGCACCTGCTAAATATCTTACTAATCTCATGCCAAAGCTGAAGATTCATAAGCAGCGAAATCTATATGAAGACACATACTAAAACATAGATAACAAAAGGGCCCGTTGGGCTACTTTACAACGAAAGCAAGACTAAGTCTACGAAGCCTCTAAAGTGTATGCCTCAGAGAATATGATAACTAGTCGGGACAGGGCCCCGACATACCCATTCTGATATATGTAAATACGTAGCAAAATACAGGCTCTAAATATCCGATAGCTCCAGGTAGAGATGGAGCTTACCAACTGCTAAACTGGAAGTCTCTAGTCTACTGAAAATGCTTGTTGTCCTGAGCACCTGAGCCTGTAGTGATACAAATGAAACGCCAAATAATAGGGACGTTAGTACATACAAAACATGTACTGGTATGTAAAGCAAACTGAATAACAAGTAGACATCAAATATCATGAAAGGCAAATTTGAGCATGTGTATGCAGGAGACATAATCCGTAACTGGAATTGTGACCAACCTCAAGGGTCCTCATCGAACGTTTCATTTCTTAGTCATTTATATATACATAATCCCTATAATTTGCCTAAGTGATATCTTTACTTCATTATATCGCTTCTTTTCTTTTTGTAAAGCTAACTGTCAGGGAATCACATGATGGCCTACTGGCGGTGATTAGTGAACCCTGTATGGCATCTGTAGCCCACTGTCACGAACACGCGTGAAATCTCACAGTCTGGTAACGAGGTCTATCATGGTACGCCTCCCAAGGCTCCTATATGGTCTGCCCACAGGACTGTATCAGTTAGGTGAATCCACGATGGGAAATTCCAGTTTACTATATCTGAATTTTGTGCACAGAGTAGTGTCGAACGTAGTTGCCCTAAATATACCCACCCTACGCTGCAGAGTAGTCTATAATCTCAACTGCTTGCAATTATTTATAATAATTAATTCATTAATCACATAGCTCGTGATACAATTCGTGATTACATTCTTTAGCTTGAGAATCATATATCTTGTGACCTATGCACTTACGAACAATCTGTGGCTGGTTGCTTTCTTTAAATTTATGCAACATGTACATCGCTAACTTTTAAGAGTTCCAACTATAGGCAAATGTAGTTGTGTGAAACATATTGCTTCCTTGAAGAGTACTATAACTCTATAGGTTTAGGACTCAACATGATAAGGTTTATAAAATAGGATAACTTTCTTTCAAGTATCATGGAATCTATAGTGACATTTATCGGAAGAACATGCGAGTTTAGGTCGTGCCTTAAGGGCAAAAGAGGTTTTAGCTTTACATACCTTAATTCGGGACTTACTATCTTACGTCGTCAAACTCCTTTGCTGAAAATTTTATCTATAAAATAAAATCATAAAAGGATAATATAAGAAACTAATCAAGAGTCACAACAATGCCAAAAACACAATAATGGTTCGCGAGCGACAATCGCAACAATTATCATAGATGAGTGGTGTATCACCACACCCTTCTCTTTCTCTACTTTCCAAGTAGGCTTATGACTTATTTACATGTTCAGTATTACTCCTCATCCTTTAACCATAAAGAACCAGCCCTCTTAATCATCCACACTTAACATAAAAGTAAAACTCATGGCCTCCGATCACCATCCCACCAGTTCCTTGTTAACGATGTCAAATTCCTTTATAAGCTCAGAGTTTAAGTTGGTAGATAACTAATGCAATAAATTAAAATAATAGGTGCTCATATAACCAGCTACAACATATTCCTAGCGACTTAGGAATTTCATCAAACACTTGGTGAGCGACAACGTTTCAAGAACTATAATAGTCGCATTCTCTATACCTCGCCTTCCGTTTTAATGTAATCAACTTACTTCCCCAATACAATACCATTGACCCCTTATTTGGTCAAAACAACAACCAACACGACCTTCTACAAACTCCCTCCTCACCAAAACATCAAATACAATGGGTAAAACATGGACTCACGGCTTCCTATCACCGTCCCGTGAGTCCTACCCGCAAATTATACTTAAAGCATCCTTGGAATACTATTTATGAAGATAGAAAAGGATTCATACCTATATATCAAAGAAAAGCAGTCCCTGCCCTTCTTTATTCTCCAAGAACAATACTTTTTCGTTCAAGAAAACATTTAGCCAAGTATATATATAGGTCTATGGAGAGGAAGACACTTGATTCTTAAAGAAACCAACTTACCTTTAGCTTTGGTGGATTCAAGATGAGAAACTTGAAGAAATAAGTTTCTCGTTACATGTTCTTGAGTATATGAGAAAGTATATCCCCAACTTCTAATATAAAAACAACAAGTTTGGCCGACTTTCTCTAAAGTGCCACATGTCCTGCAGTGACTGGGCAGTGTGCGCGTCTGTCGTAGAATGAACATAACTTTTTACTCCGATATCATTTTAATGAGCAGTTTATTTTGTTGGAAACTAGACTCAAATACCTTCAATTGGATAGGTCGTAGGCCCTCTAAATAGTTATATATTAGGAGATATGCTAATTCAAAGTCAAATGAGAAATGAGATCATTTGTAGTGTTCTTCCACAATGAACCTTTAATCTTTAATCTTTTCTTTAATGATCTCTTTGACCTAAAACTTTTGTTTAACCCTTCAAATAACTAAATATAAGGGTTGCATGGTATGCTTGACCATTTGCAATGATATACCTCCCCCGATATCACATCTATGCATTGGTATTTATGAGTCGCAAATGTATTTTATGTTACAGGGTATTACATAATCCCCCCATTTGGATATTTTATCCTCAAATGAATTTAAAAAAAATTGGCAGAGTTTCCTTTGTAAACAGGCCTATCCAAAACCTGTCATCCAACAAAAATATACATACAATGCTTCACAGAGCATCACCACGTAATAATATGCAACAAATATTCACTAGGCTCTGCTTGGCCTTATACGAATTGAAACTACACTAACTAATATAATATAGCTTATACTGTGGATGTTTCAACTCTGAGGAAAATGTGGTGTCTGTATCAAGTACCTGAACATATAACATATAATAAAACAGTACTACAAAGTACAGGCAAAACAGATACTCAAATGAGAGGAGTTATGACTTTAAGAACTTTTGTGCGGCTACTGAAAGAAGTGGGGATACTTGGCCCTTATGTCAGCCTTTGTTTCCCATATGGCTTCTTCTATATTCTGACTCCTCCAAAGTACCTTAACTAATGCTACGTCTTTTGTCCTCAACTTCCTGACCTGTCGGTCCAATATTTCCACTGGGACCTCCTCATAAGATAAGTGTTTTGAGAATTCCATACCTTCTATGGGAATAACCTGTGTAGGATCTCCCAAGCATTTGCGTAACATCGACACATGAAAGACCGGGTGTACTGCAACTAACTCTCGAGGCAAATCCACCTCATAGGCTACCTGGCCAACTCTACGTATAACTTTATATGGCCCAATATACTTGGGGCTCAACTTATCTTTCCTCCCAAATCTCATAACGCCCTTCATAGGGGGTACCTTCAAGAATACCCAGTCATCAACTTGGAAGTCTATGTCTGTATGGCATACATTTGCATATGATTTTTGTTGGCTCTGAGCCATTTTCAGTCGCTCTTTTATCAACTTCACTTTTTCAACGGCTTGGTGAACAAGGTCTGGTCCTAATATTTGAGTTTCACCTACTTCAAACCAACCAATAGGCGATCTGCACCGATGCCCATAGAGTGCTTCAAATGGAGCCATGCCAACGCTTGAATGATAACTATTATTGTAGGCAAATTCTATCAAGGGCATATGATCATCCCAATTACCTTTAAAGTCAAAAACACATGCTCTCAACATATCTTTGAGTGTTTGAATAGTGCGTTCGGCTTGGCCATCTCTTTACGGATGAAATGCAGTGCTAAGGTTCACCTGTGTTCCCAAACTCTTTTGGAATGATCTCCAGAAATGTGCAGTTAATTGGGCACCCGTATCTGAAATAATGGATAGTGGAGTCCCATGCAAGCGAACAACTTCCCTGACATATAGCTTGGCATATTCTTCGGCTGTGCTGCTGGATTTAACTGGCAAGAAGTGGGCTGATTTTGTCAACCGATCAATGATCACCCAAATGGAATCATGTCTCTTAAAAGAGAAAGACAAACATTAATGATCCATATTAATAGCCTCCTATTTCCATATTGGAATGTCCATAGTCTGAGCTAGACCACCGGGCCTCTGATGTTCTGCTTTAACTTGTTGGCAATTGGAGCATTGTGCCACGTATTCTGCAATATTCCTTTTCATCTCATTCCACCAGTAGACCTCCTTAAGGTCATGATACATCTTTGTGGAGCCTGGATGAATTGAGTATCGGGAACAATGTGCTTCATCCATGATTTTCTGCCTTAACCCATCTATATTTGGAACACACAGTCTGCCTTGGCATCTCAAGGTTCCATCTTCTGCTAAATTAAATGCAGTAATTCAATGCTCACAAATCCCTTCTCGATACTGTAGAACTATTGGATCGTCATACTATCTCTTTTTTGCCAATGCCACTAATGATGATTCGGCAGTATTCTGCACGACTACGCCTCCATCTTCGGCTTCAAGAAGTCAGACTCCTAGGCTAGCTAATTTGTGAACATATCGTACTACTTCCTATTGTACATATGGTAAGTGTACTAGACTTCCCATATATAGTTGACTAAGAGCATTTGCTACCACGTTAGCTTTACCTGGGTGGTAGAGGATGTTCACATCATAGTCCTTCAAAAGCTCTAGCCACCATCTCTGCCTGATATTCAAATCTTTTTGCTTGAAAAGATATTGGAGACTCTTATGATCTGTAAAAGTATCAACATATTTGTACCTCATACAAATAGTGTTGCCAAATCTTAAGCGCAAATACCACTGCAGCAAGCTCCAAATCATGAGTGGGGTAGTTTTGTTCGTGTTTCTACAATTGTCGAGAAGCGTATGGTATCACCTTCCCTTTCTGCATTAAGATGCACCCTAGGCCAATGTCTGAAGCATCACAACAAACTACATACCCTTCTGTACCCTCTGGTAAGGCCAATATTGCCGCCTTAGTCAATCTATCTTTCAGCTCTTGGAAGCTTTTCTCACATGCATTGAACCACTGCAACTTCACTGCCTTTTGCATCAACTTGGTCAATGGTGCAGAAATAGAGGAGAATCCCTCTACAAACCTGCGGTAATATCCAGCAAGTCCCAAGAAACTACACACCTCCGTCGGAGTAGTAGGTTGAGGCCAACTCTTTATAGCCTCAATCTTTTGGGAGTCTACTCTAATGCCTTCACTAGAGACCACATGGCCAAGAAAAGCCACATAATTCATCCAAAATTCACATTTTGAGAACTTGGCATATAGTTGGTGCTCTCTGAGTGTTTGTAGGACAACTCTCAAGTGATTTGCATATTCTCTAGTATCATGTGAATATATCAAGATGTCATCTATAAATACAATCACATACATATCAAGAAAGGGTTTGAAAACCCTATTCATCATATCCATAAAGGCTATTGGAGCATTTGTTAGTCCAAATGACATGACAAGGAACTCAAAGTGTCCATATCTCGTTCGGAAGGCTGTTTTGGGAATATCTACTTCTCGAATCTTTACATGATGATATTCGGATCTCAAGTCAATCTTTGAAAAGCACTTAGCTCCTTACAATTGATCAAATAGATCATCTATCCTTGGAAGGGGATATTTGTTCTTTATCATCACTTTATTAAGCTGTCTATAATCTATACACATCCGTATCTTTCCATCCTTCTTGCTTACAAATAGTACTGGAGCACCCCAAGGTGATATTCTAGGCAAATGAAACCTTTGTCAAGCAAATCTTTCAGCTGCTCCTTTAGCTCTTTCAATTCTGTTAGCGCCATTCTATAAGGCGGAATAGATATAGGCTGGGTACCGGGATCTACCTCAATACCAAAATCAATCTCTCTAATTGGAGGTAGGCCAGGAAGTTCGTCAGGAAACACATCTGGATATTCATTCACAACGGGCACAGAATGAAGAGTCGCCATTTGTTTCTCAACTTGAAGGTCTCTTACATGGATAAGGTGATATAAACACCCTTTGTCTATAAACTTTTTTGCCTTAAGATAGGAAATAAACCTTCCTCTAGGCATCATAGCATTACCCTTCCACTCTAGGACTGGCTCGCCTAGGAAATGGAATCGAGCAACTTTGGCTCGGCAATCAACTGTTGCATAACAAGATGACAACCAATCCATACCCATAATGACATCAAAATCAACCATTTCTAACTCTATTAAATTTTCCAATATGTCACGGCTACATGTTGTTACTAGGCACCTGTAATAGATCCTTCTAGCTATAACAGAGTCTCCTACCGGAGTTGATACTGCAAATGGCTCATGTAATAACTCTGGCTTTACTCCAAATTTCTTAGCAACAAATGGAGTAACATATGATAGGGTAGCCCCTAGGTCTATCAATGCATATACATCATAAGAGAAAATAGATAAGGTACCTGTAACCACATCTGGGGATGCCTCTGAATCCTGACGACCTGCTAGTGTATACATCTGATTTGGGCCAGCTCCAGAACTAGATCCTCTACCCCTACCCGTACCTCTCCCTGCTGGTGGTTGAGGGCCACGTGATAAAGAAGGCGTTGATGCTGAGGATGCTCCTGCAGAGCCAGTATATTGTGGCCTATCACTTCTACCCTCCACTCAAAGCTTCGGACAATCATGTATCTTATAACCTTCAACTCCACACCCATAGCAAGTGGTAGATCCATATCGACACTCTCCCAAGTGAGATCGGCCATAGTGCCTGCAAGTAGGTCAAGGTGGTAGTCCTTGATTAGCACCTCTTTGATAGTGGGGATTAGGTGCCCTCGAGGTCTGAGTCTGCTCCTGCTTGGGTCTCAATGACTGTGCTAAGGAACTAGCAATTGAGCGGTCTAGTGATTGAGCATGTCTGGGATGACCTCTACTGGAGTAAGCTCTAGCATCTCCCTGAAATATCCTGCCTGGGTCTCAATGACTGTGCTAAGGAACTAGCAATTGAGCGGTCTAGTGATTGAGCATGTCTGGGATGACCTCTACTGGAGTAAGCTCTAGCATCTCCCTGAAATATTCCAGCACTCCTAGCCCTCTTATTTTGTTCCCTATCTCTCTCAGCCCTACGATTTTGTATGCGGTCTTCTGTTTCCTGAGCATGTGCCATAAATCTTGCAATATCCATATCCCGATTTAATGCAGCAACGGTGCAAGAGCCAGTCAAATGATCCCCAAGTCCACCAATGAAGCGATGTATCCTAGCATTTTGGGTGCTAACCATCTCAGGAGAAAATCTAGACAACTGAGTGAATTGCATGCAATACTCCTTGATGCTAAGGTTATTCTGTAGAAAGTTTAAAAATTCATCAACCCTCACTTCCCTAAGCTCTAGTGGAAGAAAGTGCTCCATAAAGTCCTTAGAGAACTCCTTCCAAACTACTGGAGGAGGATTTTGTCCCCTAGAGTCCACCCACATCTCGTACCAAGCAATGGCGATATCTTTCAGCTGATAAGGGGCTAATTCAACTGCCTCAGTCTCAAAGATATGCATGACCCTAAGAATTTTGTTGATCTCATCTACAAACCGTTGTGGGTCCTCTGACACCCTAGATCCTGTGAATATTGGGGATTCATACGGAGGAAATCCCGTACTCTAGATCCAGCTACCTCTTCCTGAACCGTACTAGGTGTTGTTGCATTTTGTCTTTGGACCTGAGGAGCTACCAACTGAGTGAGCAACTGTATTGCCCCTTTAAGATCTTGCTTTGAGGCACCTGTTGGCAGTACAGGCGATAAATGAACTACCGTTGGTACTACTGGAGGTGTAGGAACTGCTGTAGCTCCTTCTGTCATGGGAATCTGAGGACCTGGAAGCATAGGATATGGCAAGCTCTGTTGATCACTAGTATGATCACCTACTAGTTGGGTCTGCTCTAAAATCGATGCCTCCTGAGTAATACTAGCAATGGACCTCGAGCCTTCTTTATCCTTGTCCATACTAGACATGATCTGAATCACAAATGAAAAAAGAGTTAGAGTTAGAATTAACTTTCTATGACTTAGCTGTATCACACGATCTAGATTATGAAAGAAGGTCAAATTCATAAATGCCCATGTAGTCCCTAAATTATAAATATGGCGCGTAACACATTTATAAGAAAGGTCCTACTAGACACAGCTTCATAGACTCCCTAGGACACTTGAACCTTGGACTCTGATACCAAGTTTGTCACACCCCTAACTAGAAAGGGGCAGACATCAAGGATACAAACAAGCACCTCCTAAATATCTTACTAATCTCATGCCAAAGCTGAAGATTCATAAGCAGGGGAACCTATATAAAGACACATACTAAAACATAGATAACAAAAGGGCCCGTTGGGCTACTTTACAATGGAAGCAAGACTAAGTCTACAAAGCCTCTAAAGAGTATGCCTCTGAGAATCTGATAACTAGTCGGGACAGGTCCCCGACATACCCATTCTGATATATGTACATACGTAGAAAAATATAAGTTCTAAATATCTAATAGCTCCAGGTAGAGGTGGAGCTTACCAACTGCTAAACTGGAAGTCTCTAGTCTACTGAAAATGCTTGTTGTCCTGAGCACCTGAGCCTGTAGTGATACAAATGAAACGCCAAAATAATAGGGACGTCAGTACATACGAAACATGTACTGATATGTAAAGCAAACTGAATAACAAGTAGACAACAAATATCATGATAAGCAAATTTGAGCATGTGTATGCAGGAGACATAATCCGTAACTGGAATTGTGACCAACCTCAAGGGTCCTCATCGAACGTTTCATGTCTTAGTCATTTATATATACATAATCCCTATAATTTACCTAAGTGATATCGTTTCTTTGCTCTTTGTAAAGCTAACTTTCAGAGAATCCCATGATGGCCTACTGGCGGTGATTAGTGAACCCTGTATGGCATCTGTAGCCCACTGTCACAACCACATGTGAAATCTCATAGTTTGGTAATGAAGACTATCAAGGTACGCCCCCCAGGGCTCTTGTATGGTCTATCCGCAGGCTTGTACGAGTCAGGTGAATCCATGACGGGAAATTCCAGCTTACTATATATGAAGTTTGTGCATAGAATAGCGTCACACGTAGTTGCCCTAAATATACCCACCCTACGCTGCAGAGTAGTCTATAATCTCAACTGCTTGAAATTTATTTATAATAATTAATTCATTAATCACATAGCTCGTGTACAATTCGTGATTATGTTCTTTATCTTGAGAATCATATATCTTGTGACCTATGCACTTACGAATAGTCTGTGGCTGGTTGCTTTCTTTACATTTATGCAACATGTACACCGCTAACTTCTAAGAGTTCCAACTGTAGACAAATGTAGATGTGTGAAACATATTACTTCCTTGAAAAGTACTATAACTCTATAGGTTTTGGACTCAACATGAGAGGGTTTATAAAATAGGATAACTTTCTTTCAAGTATCATGGAATCTATAGTGACATTTATCGGAAGTACATGCGAGTTTAGGTCGTGCCTTAAGGGGAAAAGAGGTTTTAGCTTTATATACCTTAATTCGGGACTTACTATCTTACGTCGTCAAACTCCTTTGCTGAAAACTTTATCTATAAAATAAAATCATAAAAGGATAGTTAAGAAACTAATCAAGTGTCACAACAATGCCAAAAACACAATAATGGTTCGCGAGAGACAATCTCAACAATTATCATAGATGGGTGGTGTATCACCACACCCTTTTCTTTCTCTACTTTCCAAGTAGGCTTATGACTTATTTACATGTTCAGTATTACTCCTCATCCTTTAACCATAAAGAACCAGCCCCCTTAATCATCCACACTTAACATAAAAGTAAAACTTATGGCCTCCGATCACCATCCCACCGGTTCCTTGTTAACGATGTCAAATTCCTTTTTAAGCTCATAGTTTAAGTTGGTAGATAACTAATGCAATAAATTAAAATAATAGGAGCTCATATAACTAGCTACAATGTATTCCTAGCGACTCAGGAATTTCATCAAACACTTGGTGAGCGACAAAGTTTCAAGAGCTATAATAGTCGCGTTCTCTATACGTCGCCTTTCACTTTAATGTGATCAGCTTACTTCCCCAATACAATACGATTGACCCCTCATTTGGTCAAAACAACAGCCAACACAACCTTCTACAAACTCCCTTCTCACCAAAACATCAAATACAATGGGTAAAACATGGATTCATAGCTTTCTATCACCGTCCCGTGAGTCCTACCCGCAAATTATACTTAAAGCATCTTTGGAATACTATTTATGAAGATAGAAGAGGATTCATACCTATATATCAAAGAAAAGCAGTCCCTGCCCTTCTTTATTCTCCAAGAATAATACTTTTTCCTTCAAGAAAACATTTAGCTAAGTATATCTATAGGTCTATGGAGAAGAAGACACTTGATTCTTGAAAAACCAACTTACCTTAAGCTTTGGTGGATTGAGGATGAGAAAAACTTGAAGAAATAAGTTGAAACCAGTCCTTACACGTTCTTGAGTATATGAGAAAGTATATCCCAAACTTCTAATATAAACACAACAAGTTTGGCCGACTTTCTCTAAAGTGCCACATGTCCCGCAGTGATTGGGCAGTGCGCGCGTCTGTCGTAGAATGAACATAACTTTTTACCTCGATATCGTTTTAATGAGAGGTTTGTTTTGTTGGAAACTAGACTTAAATACCTTCAATTGGATAGGTAGTAGGCCCTCTAACTCGTTATATATTAGGAGATATGCTCATTCAAAGTCAGATGAGAAATGAGATCATTTGTAGTATTCCTCCACAATGAACCTTTAAGCTTTAATCTTTTCTTTAATGATCTCTTTGACTTAAAACTTTTGTTTAACCCTTCAATTGATTAAATATAAGGGTTGAATGGTAAGCTTAACTATTTGCAATGATATACCTCCCCCGATATCAAATCTATGCATTGGCGTTTATGAGTCGCAAATGTTTTTTAAGTTACGGGGTATTACATAATCCCCCCCCCCCCCCCCCCTTGGATCTTTCATCTTCTAATGAATTTAAAATAAATTTGGTAGATTTTTCTTTGTAAACAGGCCTATCCAAAACCTATCATCCAACAAAAATATACACACAATGCTTCACAGAGCATCACCACGTAATAATATGCCTCTTTGTAAACAGGCCTATCCAAAACCTATCATCCAACAAAAATATACACACAATGCTTCACAGAGCATCACCACATAATAATATGCCTCTTTGTAAACATGCCTATCCAAAACCTATCATCCAACAAAAATATACACACAATGCTTCACAGAGCATCACCACGTAATAATATGCAATAAATATTCACTAGGCTCTGCTTGGCCTTATACGAATTGAAACTACACTAACTAATATAATATAGCTTATAATGTGGATGTTTCAACTCTGAGGAAAATGTGGTGTCTGTATCAAGTACCTGAACATATAACATATAATAAAATAGTACTACAAAGTACAGGAAAAACAGATACTCAAATGAGAGGAGTTATGACTTTAAGAACCTTTGTGTGGCTACTAAAATAAGTGGGGATACTTGGCCCTCATGTCAGCCTCTGCTTCCCATGTGGCTTCTTCTATATTCTAACTTCTCCAAGGTAACTTAATTGATTCTACGTCTTTTGTCCTCAACTTCCTGACCCATCGGTCCAATATTGCCACTGGGATCTCCTCATAAGATAAGTGTTCTGAGAATTCCATACCTTCTATGGGAATAACCTGTGAAGGATCTCCCAAGCATTTGCATAACATCGACACATGGAAGACCGGGTGTACTGCAACTAACTCTCGAGGAAAATCCATCTCATAGGCTACATGGCCAACTCTACGTATAACTTTATATGGCCCAATATACCTGGGGCTCAACTTACCTTTCCTCCCAAATCTCATAACGCCCTTCATAGGGGATACCTTCAAGAATACCCAGTCATCAACTTGGAACTCTATATTTTTACGGTGTACGTCTGCATATGATTTTTGTCGGCTCTGAGCCATATTTAGTCGCTCTTTTATCAACTTCACTTTTTCAATGGCTTTGTGAACAAGGTTTGGTCCTAATATTTGAGTTTCACTTACTTCAAATCAATCAATAGGCGATCTGCACCGACGCCCATAGAGGTCTTCAAATGGAGGTATGCCAATGCTTGAATAATAACTATTATTGTAGGAAAATTCTATCAAGGGCATATGATTATCCCAATTTCCTTTAAAGTCTAAAACACATGCTCTCAACATATCTTCGAGTGTTTGAATAGTGAGTTCGGCTTGGCCGTCTGTTTACGGGTGTAATGCAGTGCTAAGGTTCACCTATGTGCCCAAACTCTTTTGGAATGATCTCCAGAAATGTGTAGTAAATTGAGCACCTGTATCTGAAATAATAGATAGTGGAGTCCCATGGAAGCGAACAACTTCCCTAACATATAGCTTGGCATATTCTTCGGCTGTGTTGCTGGATTTAACTAGCAAGAAATGGGCTGATTTCGTCAACCAATTAATGATCACCCAAATGGAATCATGTCTTTTAAAAGAGATAGGAAAACCTATAATGAAATCCATATTAATTGCCTCCCATTTCCATATTGGAATGTCCATAGTCTAAGCTAGGCCACCGAGCCTTTGATGTTCTGCTTTAACTTGTTGGCAATTGGAGCATTGTGCCACGTATTCCACAATATTCCTTTTCATGTCATTCCACCAGTAGACCTCCTTAAGGTCATGATACATCTTTGTGGAGCCTGGATGAATTGAGTATCAGGAACAACGTGCTTCATCCATGATTTTCCGCCTTAACCCATCCATAAGAAAAGTCTTTAAAAACTAGTCTTTCTTTCTTTTTATGTATAAAACAAATACACTTTTATCTTTATACACCTAAAATATTTTAAAACAACTTTCTATGTTCAATTTCCTCTCAGTGTTTACTTTTTTTATATTTTTATTTTACTCTTTCTTTATTTTCTTTTATTTATAATCTTTTTTGTTTTCTTTTTTCTTAACTTCTTTTCTTTTCTCTTCTCTTTCATGCTTTTCCTTCTTTATTTTTTTTTTTTTTTTTTTTTGTTTTTAAAGATATTTTCTTTCCTTTCTTTTTAAACTTTTTTCATATTTTTTGCTAATGAACCGAAAATTCAGTAATTCATAAAGATAATCTTCTTTTTTAACATGTAAGCAAACTTAAGGGTTTTATTTTTAAGTTAATTAACAATGTCTATAATAGGAATCAATCACTATCTGATGTAGAAAAAATGATGTTTGTTAACATCTAATTAATAAAGTGTTTATGGAGAAGAATATTGTAATTTTGAAATAGTGTAATCCATGAGGCACGTGTTATATTTAAGCCTTGAGCTATGTGTTGCCTCTAAGGTAAGAGTTAGAGAGTATCTCAATAATACCCCAACTTTTCAAAATTTCCAAATTAACCCATACTTTCATAGCAAGACTGTAACACCTCAGATTTGAGAAAATAGAAAAAAATTGTAGCTTTCCAGACCTGGTGCAAGAACCACGGAAGCCACCGACGGTCCGTGGTCTGACACATGGTCCGTAGGTGGGATCTATCATTGAGGATAAAATATTTATTGTCTCTGATCCCACCCATACTCGACCAGTACGGTTTGTGGTTGGACCTACGAACCATAGGTCTGACCATAAGTGAGGATCAACAACTAGTTAGAGGGAAATTGCTATTGGGTCAACTTCAAATGGTCATAACCCTTAGCATAAAAGGAATTATGTGGCCCATGACCTACCAAATTAAAGATAATTAAATCCTCTTTCCAACGCTGCTAAAATCCCATTTCAGAGTAAAAAATTATGCTCGTTTAGTGAAGCCCTATCAGGTAGATCATGAACGATGAACCCAAATGACGAATCGTAGGTCCCTCCGTGGATGGGCTTCATCAGAATTAAGTTAGGGTCGTTTTGGTCCTTTTTCCTAGGTGTTGGGCACTTAAACTACGTCGTTTGATGCCTAAACTACATTGTTTTACTCAGTTTAAGCCTAATAACTTAGTTAGACATACCCAAAACCATTATTCACCAAAAATCATCCAAGCTTAGAACAAAAGAGGAGAAAAAAGGCGACCCAAACCCTTCCAAGAACGCAACATGTTTTCTTTAATTCCAGCCCCGAAATCGAAACATATCTTCGTGAATTTCGTCACCATCCACCAGGTCCCTAAAATTCAGCCAGATTCTTGATTTCTATATCTTGCTTAGACCTAGGGTTTCTAAAACCTTAGATATTAGTTGTGATTTAGCTATTAGAGTATTCCTAATCAGATTATCATGTTTTCGTGGAATCGTTGCTTAGTTCTTTGCATGAAACTCAGAACCTTAATTGTGTAGATTCTCTTTGTTCATTAATTACACATGCTACGTCAGTTAAACAGATATACATGCTCCATTTTCGAATGTCACATTATTAGTATATAATTGTTACATTCTCATATTTGCATGTCAGTATTTTAAGATATTCAGTATTTCAGTCATAATGTATCATATACATATTTAGTTAGGAGTAAGCTTAGCATCGAGTTGACTAGGGTTTCAGTGTACCCTCATAGTCCCAGAACTATGTGTCCCCGTAGGTTAAGTCCCCTCTGTGAGCATCAATTTTAGTGATCACACCAGTTATGCCTTTATACCCCTGGCAAGGTATATCAGGCCCTTCGATGGGGTGTATACATCAGACACCACATTTAGCTCACGTGTTGGTTATGTCAGTTATTAGTAGCTCCCAGAGTCAGGGTTTTCAGTTATATTTTAGTATTCAATCTCAACATGTTATGTTAAGAATCAGTACTTGGTCATTGCATTCAGTTCAATTCTTTTTAGTATATTTTTGTATTTCCATCATGTTCAGATTATATCATTGCTCAATTATGCTTTGTTTAGCTAATGTGTTTTGTTCAGCTTTTATCCTATCTTGCATGCTTAGTACCTTCCAAGTACTGACACACACTCTACGCTACATCTTTTCATGATGTAGATTTAGGTCCTCTGCATTCAGATCACGCGTAGATCAATTCCTGATCCACATTCAACAGCTTCAGTGGTGAGTTATCATACTCCGAGGACAATAGACATGTTTTTAGATTTAGTCTATCATTTTAGTTTCAGTTTTGCTAGGGTTAGATGGGGACATGTCTTAGCAACTCTAGTCAGTAAAGGATTTTTCAGACATAATTAGATTCAACTTTAGTTTTTGAGGGATTGTTCAATTTCACTTAACTCTTAGTATATTATATATATTCAGACCAGTTATGGGTATTCCCTACTATTAGTTATCTCAAATTTTAGCTTCTGCATTAGTTCATCTTTTCATATATATATTCAGTTTTCTTATGATATGCTAGCTCAGAGTTACGTTGGGGTCACTCGTGATCCTAGGTCCTGTGTTTACGCCAAAGGGGTAGCCTCGAGGTATGACAGACTTTGTATTAGAACATTAGGTTTAAGAGTCCTAGGATGTCTAAAAGCCGCACAAAGTAGAGTCCTTTTCATAGGTGTGAGGTGGACCACATCTAATGAGAGGGAGCCTACGAAGTGTTTCAAGAAAAACTTCACTTTCTTTCTATTCTTATCGTGTGTGGGTATGATCTTCTTTCTAATCCATCGTTATGCATTTCAGATCATGCTTTCTCATAGAGCTTACCCAAGGAATGCTAATGCACGCAATGCTAACGCAGTCCCTCCAGTCCCATACTATGAGGTTTCAAATGCAGAGTTTCAGAATGTTATCCAACTTTTGGCTCAGAGTGTAGCCAACCAGAACAATCAGCAGGTCCTAGTTCCTACTAATACCAATGGTGGATCAGTGGCAGCTATAGTACGAGATTTTGTTAGGATGAATCCGCCTGAGTTTTTAGGGTCGTAAGTTGGTGAGGACCCACAAAACTTCATTGATGAGGTTAGGAAAATCTTTGGAGTGATGCAAGTGACTGGTAATGATAGGGTAGAGTTGGCATCCTACTAACTTAAGGATGTGTCTCACATTTGGTTTACTCAATGGAAAGAAAACATGAGTGTAGATGCAGCTCCTCTAACAGGATTATGTTACCAGAGCTTTTTTTGGACAGATTCTTCCCAAGAGAGTTGATGGAGTCTAAGGTACAAAAGTTTATGAATTTGAGGCAAGGTTCAATGTCAGTCCAAGAGTACGGACTTAAGTTCACCCAACTTTCTAGGTATGCTCCACATATGGTTGTCGATCCCAGGGCACAAATGAGTATGTTTCTGGTTGGAGTATCCGACTTAGTGAAGATAGAGTGCAAAAATGAGATGTTAAAGGATATAAATATCTCTAGGCTCATGACTCATGCTCAGCTTATTGAGAGAGATAAGCTTAAGGAATAGCTAAGGACAACAAGAGAGCTAGAACAGGGAACTATGAGTACTCTCAGGGGAAATTTGGGTGGTGGAAATTACTCACAGTTTTGACAGGATTAGTATAGTAGGGCACTAGGCTCTAAGTCTCAGGAGAGTGTTTTAGGAAATATGACCTACCCAACTTGTCCAAAGTGTGGTAAGAACCATCCGGGCGAGTGTCTTGTAGGAAAAGAAGGATGTATTAGGTGTGGTCAGTCCGGCAATAGGTTGAAGGATTGCCCTTTTGCCAGGCAGGGGCAAAGAGGTAACAATAATAGGGCTCAGTCTATAGTTCCAGCATCACCTGCAGGTTGCCCAACTCAGTAGGGTTCTTCATCTGGTACAGGTGGCGGTCAATGCCAGAACAGGTTGTATGCTCTCCAGGCTCGCCAGGACCAGAAAGATTCTCCTGATGTGGTCACTGGTACGTTATGAGTCTTTCATTTAGATGTTTATGCATTGTTAGATCCAGGGGCTACTCTTTCTTTTGTAACTCCCTTTATAACAGTAATCTTAGGTGTTAGTCCATAAACTCTTTCAGAACCCTTCTCAGTCTCTACTTTAGTTGGTGACCCAGTTATATAGCTAAACGGGTATACAAAAATTACCCTGTCACAGTCTCTCAGAAAGTCACCTTATCAGATCTTGTAGAGTTAAAAATGGTAGATTTAGATATCATTCTAGGCATGTATTGGTTACATTCTTGATTATGCCTCAGTCGATTGTAGAACTAGGATCATTCGGTTTTAGTTTCCAAACAAGCTAGTCTTAGAATGGAAGGGTAGTAGCTCAGTGCCTATAAGTCGATTTATCTCTTACCTTAAGGCCAAAAGATGATCTCTAAAGTGTAGTGTGGCACATGTTGAGGAAAAAGGGAAGGAATTAGCAAAAGATGTTCATCGGCTTGCTCGCTTAGGAGTTAGTCTTACAGACATAGCAGATGGTGGTGTGATAATCTAGAATAGATCATAATCTCCATTGGTAGCGGAAGATAAAGAAAAATAGATAGTGATCCTATACTACTTCAGTTGGAAGGTGCAGTTCACCAATAAAAAGTAGAGGTTTTCTCCCAAGGAGGAGATGGTCGTGATGTGAGGACAAAATACATATTTTTAATCATTATTTATCTCACATTTATTATTTATATTTTTCCTTTTTGAGCATGAATTTTATGAATTGTGTTAAATAGTATATTTTATTTATAGAATTAAATTGATGGGAAAATGAAGAAGTTTAGAGCTAAATCGAATTAAAGATGGAAAATTAAAGAAGGAAATCAAGCAGGTATCTTAATAAATTAAAGTTAATAAAATAATATATTTATATATATGGAAAGGGCCGCAATTCTCAAATTAATTTCCAGCCACGTGGCAGTCATTAAGAGACCAACGCTTAATTGAAGGCGGCGGCAACACAAATTTCAGAAACAACAAATAATTTACGGAAATCAATTCCTTCCGAGTTGATTTCCTAATTTGTCTTGAACTCAATTATTTTATTTAGGATTGCTATATCTATAAATAGGGCATGAATAATTATTCTTTATGGGAGATGATTAATAGGAGATATTTTTGAGGGCTCATTCTACTTCTTCTTATTTTGGGAGTTAGACACCATTGTATACATTTAGTTCTTGATATTTTCTTGGGAATTAACTTGCAAATTTTGGCAATTTGATTCCTAATTTCGGTTTATAAGATTTTTACTTTGAATTTCAATTGGAGATTACGGGTTTCTTCTACTCAATACGTAAGTTCATGAATTCTTCTTCTAAAAATCTGAATTGTGTTTTTTCAATCATCAGTAGCTAAATCCACAACTAGGGTTGTGAAAACCATGAGCAATTAACAACGTATGCATAATAACTAAGTAATTCTTGAATAGAGTTGATGCAGAGTTCTTTCGTTTAGAAGTTTTTTTAACAGTGGCCAACGTTAGAACTCACCTTGTTACTACTTGCCGGACCAAGGAGGTAGGTAATAAGAAAAGAATTACCAACAGTGATTTAGTGTGAAACTATATAATAGTCTAATGTCAATTGGTGCGAGGGTGAAAACTAAGCCATACATTGATGTCTGAGGTAAAGATAAGGTTAGTAAATTATACACACCTAGCTGGATCAAGGTGTGGGGTGAAATTCCCTATTTGGAGGACCAATCACTTAGGAATACCTAACTTACCAACTTTGCATGTGATACACTAGGGAATGATTACTATTATTAGGATTACCACGTTAAGAGCTTATGGGGAACACATACACCCTAGTTTCTCTCTCATTGATAACAACAAAGTTCACATCTTGCTCACTTGTTACTTAACAACAACCAGTTAGTTGTTTCACAAATCCCCCCCCCCCCCTCCCTTACTTTATTGTATCGGAAATAACTTGACTAAACAGATATAATAGTGAGTTAAGTTTAAGTGTAAACCATATTTCTCGTGGGATCGACCCCAACCTACAAGTTGGGTTCTTTACTTGATAACGATCGCTTATACTTCTTTAGAGAAGTGTAATTTGAGCGTATCAAATTTTGGCGCCGCTGCCAGGGGATTTGGATTTTAGATTAAGTTAAACTACATTATTGAATTTTAGTCAAGTATTTCTTGATTCTACGTTTTTTATTTTTGTTTTCTACAGGTTTCAACTCTAGTGTATGCCAAGTACAGAAGTCTAGGCGAACCCTTGTCCTCCAACGATCCTGAACTAAGAAAACCTTTGAAAAAAATGGCAAATCTAGGTATACACAATAATCCAATTAGAGAGGGTCAAGGAGATGGAACCGAGTAACTAAGGTGTTTGCGTCGTGCCGTGACGTTAAATTAAGCGCTTATTGGGAGGGAACCCAATTTGTAGTGTAACTTCTTATTATTTTTATTTTGTTTTATTAATGTCACTTTTTTTCTTTTGGTCTTGTTTTTTTTATCCAGATTAGGGGAAGTTTGAGTACCCAAAAAAAAACCAAGGAGCACGTTTGAGCTTACGTGTGGAGTGCGTACGACCCTTGATGAAAAATAAAGAGAACATGCTACTAGCTAGGCCTAGAGGCCTCAGGGAGTTTTTCTAACCCTTGTTTTAAATTTTATTTGATGTTTTGAGGACATAGCATCTTTTTAAGTGTGGGGTGGAGGAATGAATTCCTAGTTTTTATTATTTTATTAAGTCTTTTCTTTTCTTAGGATGGGTTCCTTGGCTTTTATTTTCGGTTCCTTTCCTGAAGATAGTCCCTTTGAACCGAGTGTCTTTTATTTTTTTAGGAATAAGTGTTCTTTTAATTTTATTTTATTTTGAGAGAAAAGAAAAGACCCTTTTGAGTAGTGTGATACATGTTATTTAGGCCTAAATTATTAGTAGTACTTTTCTGTGAATGCTTGATTGATAAGAAAATTGCAACCTCTTTGACACCTAAACTCATGGTTATGACTTTGTATATAACTTATTTTATTTTGTAGTTTGTTATGATCTTGTCTGTTGACTTGATCCATCTTGATTGATACTTGTGCCATGTGTGGTGAGAATTTGTTTATTTCATGTTTTGCATCTTAGTCTAGAACTTGCCCTGCATGTTATTGAAGTGAAATAAAAAGTGTTGCTTTGTTTAGGAGATGAAAATAGGTTTTCTTTTATTTGTCTGACAAAATTTAGCCTTTTCAGATATTATATCACTAGTTAACCCTTTTGAGCCTTTTAGCCTATATTTTTCTTGTAAACCATATGATCGAGTCGAATCCCCTTTATTGATACCATAATTCTATTTGAGCCAAAAAAAATCCTTAATGCACTATGTAAGAAGAAAAATGAGAACAATGGTAAAAGTAGAAAAGGATGGAAATGCTTGGTTTGTAGCTAATAGAACAAGAAGTGGTAAAAGATAAGAGGGTCCATGATTGAGATCCACAAATCTCACGTTTCCCTAGAAAAGTTGTAAAACTCTGTGATGGCCCTGGTCCTTCCTTGGACATTGTGCACTTTAACTCGGAATGAAAGCCTAAGTTGAGGGTGGCTACTTCATAAGTTACCTTGATGATGACCTTGGTCCTTCCAAGGACATCGTACACTTTAACGCATGTAAAATACGTAAGTTGATGGTGGCTATTATGAAGGAAAACTAGAAAAAAAAATGATTGAAGCATTCTTGAGATGATGAACATTACTTGTGAAATAATTGTTGAAGAGAGGGCAGAAAATAATGGGTGATGAAGTGTAAAATTGCAAAGTGTTTAAGAAAGTGTAAGTCACTGTTATATAGTTTTCCTACCCGTCCCCTAACCTACATTACAACCCGTTAAAGTCCTATTTGATTCTATTCAAGCATGCTTAATTAGTGGAGATGTACATTATGGGCAAGCCGATGGTTCTTTGTGTATACATGTGAAATTTATTTGTGATTGTGAGAGTTGTTCTTGATATGAAGTCCTTAATTTATATTGAATCTTTTGAATTGAGTGTGTGGACTATTTCTTTTTGTGAGGGCACTTGTTTCATGTTAGATAGATGATTTTATTAGCTTTCTTTGATGAGAGTAGGTGAACAAGCTTAAATTTGATGAGTTCAAGGTCCTTCCTTGAGGTTAGGAGGTTAGGAGGTTAGAGGTTTGAGGTTTGTTGTGTTTATTTGGATGTCTTGCATAATGATTTAGAAGTCTACTTGATGTTTGGATATTGGTATATGGCCTAATTGTTTGTATTACCAAAGTGATGACATTCCTATTTTGATGAGCTTTAATATTTGCTCGAGCACGAACAAAAGTTTAAGTGTGGGGTGTTGATGTGAGGCCAAAATATAATTTTTTAATCATTATTTGCCTCACATTTATTATTTATATTTGTCCTTTTTAAGCATGAATTTTATGAATTGTGCTAAATAGTATATTTTATTTGTAGAATTAAATTTGTAAGAAAATGAAGAAGTTTTAAGCTAAAACGAATTAAAAATGAAAAATTGAAGAAGGAAATTAAGCAAACAGCTTAATAGATTAAAATTAAAAAAATAAAATATTTCTATATTTGGAAAGAGCCGCAATTTTCAAATCAATTTGCTGTCACGTGGCAACCATTAAGAGACCAACTCTTAATTGAAGGCGGTGGAAACAAAAATTCCAGAAACAACAAATAATTTAAGGAAATTAATTCCTTTCGAGTTTTGATTTCCTAATTTGTCTTGAACTCAATTATTTTATTTAGAATTTCTATATTTATAAATAGGGCATGGAAAATTATTCTTTATGGGAGATGATTAATAGGAGATACTTTTGAGGGTTCTTTTCGTCTTCTTCTTCTTCTTCTTCTTTTGGGAGTTAGACACCATTGTATACGTTTAGTTCTTGATATTTTCTTGGAAATTACTTGCAAACTTTGAAAATTTGATTTCCTAATTTCGGTTCATAAGATTTTTTATTTGAATTTTAATTGGAGATTACGGGTTTCTTCTACTCAATACGTAAGTTCATGAATTCTTCTACTAAAAATATGAATTGTGTTCTTTCAAGCATGAGTAGCTAAATCCACAACTAGGGTTGTGGGAACCATGAGCAATTAACAACGTATGAATAATAACTAAGTAATTCTTGAATAGTGTTGATTCATGTATTGATAATTCTTTCGTTTAGAAGTCTTTTTAACGGTGGCCAATGTTAGAACTCGTCTTGTTGCTACTTGCCAGACTAAGGAGGCAGTTAATAAGAAAAGAATCATCAACAGAGATTTAGTGTGATACTATCTAATAGTCTAATGTCAATTGGTGTGAGTGTGAAAACTAAGACATACATTGATGTGATGTCTTATCTGAAGTAAAAGTAATGGTTAGTAACTTATACACACATAGCCGAAACAAGGTGCGGCGTGAAATTCCCTATTTGGAGGACCAATCACTTAGGGATACCTAACTTACCAACTTTTCATGTGATACACTAGGAAATGATTACTACTATTAGGATTACCGCGTTAAGAGCTTATGGGAACACATACACCCTAGTTTCTCTCTCTCATTGATAACAACAAAGTTCAAATCTTGCTCACTTGTTACTTAACAATAATCAGTTATTTGTCCCACAAATCCCCCTCCCCCCCCTTTACTTACTTGTCTCGAAAATAACTTGACTAAACGGATATAATAGTGAGTTAAGTTTAAGTGTAAACCATATTCCTCGTGGGATCGACCCCAACCTACTAGTTGGGTTCTTTACTTGATAACGATCGCTTATATTTCTTTAGGGAAATATAATTTGAGCGTATCAGGTGGCTTATGTGTTCCTAAGGTGGATGAGTAGATGAAGCAGCCTTGATTGAGCCAGATTCAGTTCATGATACTATGAAAAAAAGTTTCGCTCATAAAAAATAGACTTAAGACAGAAGTCCTATGCAGATGTAGGGAGAAGGAACTTAGAGTTTGAGATAGATGATTGGGCTTTCCTGAAAGTATTACCAATGAAGGGGATGATGAGATTTGACAAACTTGGAGGAGTTAGTCCGTAGAGAGAGCTACTTGGGGAGCAGAAGCAGTTATGAAGGCCAAGTATCCTATGCGTTTGGCACTTAAACTACATCGTTTGATGCCTAAAATACACCGTTTTACTCAGTTTAAGCCTAATAACTTAGTCAGACATACCCAAAACCTTTATTCACCAAAAATCATCCAAACTTAGAACAAAAGAGGAGAAAAAAGGCGACCCAAACCCTTCCAAGACCGCAACACCTTTTTTCAATCTCATCCCCGAAATCGAAAGATTTCTCTGTGAATTTCGTCACTAGGTATGCTGAATTTCACTGGTGGATTCCTTTTATCCACTAGGTCCCTAGAATTCAGTTAGATTCTTGATTCATATTCTTGCTTAAACCTAGGGTTTCTAAAACCTTAGATGTTAGTTGTAATTTAGCTGTTATAGTATTCATAATCAGATTATCATATTTTCGTGGAATCGTTGCTTAGTTCTTTGCATGAAACTGAGAACCCTAGCTGTGTAGATTCTCTTAGTTCATGAATTCCACATGCTAGGTCAGTTAAACAGATATATATGCTTCAGTTTCGAATGTCACATTATTAGTATATAATTGTTACATTCTCATATTTGCGTGTCAGTATTTTAAGCTATTTAGTATTTTAGTATTTCAGTCATAATGTATCATATACATATTCAGTTTGGAGTAGGCTTAGCACCGAGTGGACTAGGTTTCAGCGTACCTTTATAGTCCCAGAACTACATGCCCCCGTAGGTTAAGTCCACTCTATGGGCATCAGTTTTAGTGAGCACGCCAGTCATGCCTTTATACCCCTAGCAAGGTATATTGGGCCCTTCGATGGGGTGTATACATCGGATACCACGGTTAGCTCATGTGGTGGTTATGTCAGTTATTAGTAGCTCCCACAACCAGACTCTAGTGCATTCAACCAGGTTTTCAGTTATATTTCAGTATTCAGTCTTAACATGTTATGTTAAGAATCAGTATTTGGTCATCGCATTCAGTTAAGTTTTTTTCAGTATATTTCAGTATTTTCATCATGTTCAGATTATATCATTGCTCAATTATGCATTGTTCAACTTATGTGTTTTGTTCAACTTTTATCCTATCCGGTATGCTCAATACCTTCCAAATACTGACACATACTCTGTGCTACATCTTTTCATGATGTTGGTTCAGGTCCTCAACATTTAGATCACGCGTAGATCAATTCTCGATCCATATTTAGCAGCTTCTATAGTGAGTCCTCATACTCCGAGGACAATAGACATGTTTACAAATTTAGTCTTTCATTTCAGTTTCAGTTTTGCTAGGGTTAGCTGGGGACATGTCTCAACAACTCTAGTCAGTAGAGGCTTTTTCAAACATAGTTAGATTCAACTTTATTTTTTGAGTGATTGTTTGGTGTCACTAAACTATTAGTATATTATATATATTCAGACTAGTTATGGGTATTCCCCACCATTAGTTATCTCATATTTTATCTTCCGCATTAGTTCATCTTTTCACATATATATTTAGTTTTCTTATGATATGCTAAATCAGGGCTACCTTGGGGTCACTCATGATCCTAGGTCCCATGTTTACTCCCATAGGGTAGCCTCGGGGGGTGATAAAGACGAAGAGTGAATAATAAATTAAGAATGATGTGGTATAACTTATTTGGATTTTTCAATGATTGTATTTTAAATTTTGAAGTCAAGCAAGTCGAAAAATAAAAGTTGGCTAAAATAATCTCAAAATCCCTTTTGATGATTTCTTTAAAATTTTGGTCAAATGTCCCAGAGATTTTCTCCTAATTTATAAAGAGTTAGAGGGTCCACGGCCTATCAAATGAAAGGTCTACGAGTCTAGTTTCTAGTACATATAATTGTTCATCCATACGACTTTAGAATAGGGCATATTCACATTTTTGCATGATGATGCAAGTAGAAACGTCAAGTGGTGCCAAGTCGGTGGGACTTTTATACAACGTCATCTTTTTCATTTTTTTTTTGAAAATAACATTCTTGAACAAGAAATCCAACAACTTTAGACAAAAAAAACTCTTACTCATCGATTTTTTCGTCCTAAATCCTTGACGAAAGTTGATCTAAGCGTTGAACTCATCATCGTGGTATAATTTATTTTGTTAATTTTGTAGTGTATCTCCATTAGGGTTTAGGCAGTAGTGGTTTTGCTGCATTTTGAGCGTTCATGTTCTATTCCAAGCTTCAGATCAAGGTAAGACCTTTTTTTATTGATTTTAGCTTTGATAAGCCATAAATAGTAATTGACTGTGAAATAAATATCAATTATCAAATTATCATGGTACCTTGTATTTGTGTTTGATTGTAATCATGTTATGTTGTAGTATCGGGAAGGAGTTTAGATAGAAGTTAATTTACTGCTTGAATTAATTGAAAAGTGTATGTTAAGGTTATATTCTTTTTTAGGCATATTTTCTTAAAGCTTAGGAGCAATATAACACGGTTGTTATCATTAATGTACTCGTAGCCATAATTGATGGTGGTTGGCTGCTCGTTGGTTATATTCCTCCCTTGTTAGAACTATTATTTTGTTAGTAGCAGTCCTATATTGGGCTCGACTTAGAGATTATTTGTATAGATTGCTTATAGCTAAGTTCTTCCTCTTTAACTTATTAAATTATTGTTGTTTCCTTGAGGCTATTGTGGTTAGCTGCAGGATTGCAATCCTTGCATTTAGGGATATACTGTTTCCTAAGAGAAGTATGTGCTTCCTGTGGGGCTATATTATTTTCTAAGAGGTTTATAGGCAACCTACATGGATATATTATTACCTAAGAGGGCTACGTACGGCCTAATAGGCTATATTGTTGCCTAAAAGGGCTATATGTAGCCTACAAGGTTATAATGATACCTAAGAGGGCAATGTGGATTCCTACAGGGTTAGGAGACTACCAATAGGGGTATATAGACTAAACTGAAGCCTCTAAGGATTGTGGGGCCCATATAGGTGGTTTTATTTGTTGTTTGTACATGTTGAGCTTATGGGGGCTTGGTTAAGTTGTTGTTTGGTTATTTTTGGTATGCTTAAATTCTGGAACAGGACAATACACTTATTTTATTCTTGACTTCCTTACCTGATTACATTTGATATATTATGATATTTGCTCAGTTAGTCTACTGACTTTCATACTCGATACATAGTTTCATATTGATCCCCCAATGCTTGGGGAAGCTGCATTCATGCTTGCAAGTCCCGTTAGATGACTCACAAGACCTCCTCAACTCCATAATTGACTTTTATCAGGTTTTCTGGCCTTTTTTCCAGAGTTGCGCTTTATTGTGTTTTGCTGTAAATTGTTTTAGGTAGGTTGATGAATGCTCAACTATGTTCTATTTTTAGGGTATAGGCGATCGTTAGCTAAATAATATTCAACTTTAAAGATTGGGGTCGAACCACAAGGATTGAAAGTTGGAATCATTCTTAAATTGATTTTTCAAGGGGTCAAACCACGAGGATTGAAAGTTGAAATCATTCTTGAATTGATTTTTTCAACCCAAAACACACAGGTATCTAAAGCAAGAAATCAAATATTTTCTACCAATTTTGGAAAGAACTAGGGTGTGTGCATCATGATGGGGTTTCGACTCAATAAGTAAAGATTAATCACAACCAAATCAACTGATACATGGATATCTTTTGGCCTAGGCTACATTCGATATTCTCTCAAACTATTAAATGTATATTCGTTGGATTCTCTCGAACTCCAAGACTCTTACCAATAAAACATCAAACGTTTCTTGAGTAGATAGACTACTTATAACAATATCATTAAATGAAAAATTAATCGAATTATCTTATCTCTAGCTCAAATCTATACACTAATTCTATGAAGTCCTCACTAATGAAGTCTTACCCAACTTCATTTTGTTTTTTAAAGCCAGAATAGGGTTAGATATTGTAACACCTTGGATCTCATAAGAAAGAAAATCCTAGTTTTTCAGAAAACTAGTGACGGTACAAACGGAACCACCACCCACGGAAGTAGGTAGAACCACATATCATAGGTGGGGCCATGGTTGGCCAGTTCAGGTTCCCATAAGAGTCAAGGTTCCAATACTTAGCGACGGTTCACCGAGACAATTCGACATTCAATGCACGAGTCGTAGGTAGGTCTCGTAGGTGAGTCCCAGACTTAGAGGAATTTTAGGATTGAAAGATGAGACCTACCGTCATGGTCCACGATCCGTCGATGGAACCACAGTCCGTAGGTGGAGTTCCGTCATTGGGGTCCAAGATTCAATGGTCTCTAATCCCACCCACGACTGACCAGTACAGTCCGTGGTTGGACCTACAGATCGTAGGTCTGGCCATAGGTGAGGGTCAATAGATATATAGAGCAAAATGGCTTTTTAGGTCAACTTCAAACAGTCATATCTTTTAGCACAAAAGAAATTAGGTGGACCATGACCTATCAAATTAGAGATAATTGAATCCTCTTTCCAACGCCACTGAATTTTCTAGAATCCAAGCTCAGAGTAAAATGTTATGCTTATTTTAGTGAAGCCTTGTCGAGCAGAGCATAAACCACGACCCAATTGACGGGCCGTGGTTCAAATGATGGTCCATCAGATAATTAAATCTTCTTACCAACACGTCTCAAAATGTGATATAAGCCTACATATCAGAGACTAAGCTTCATTTTCTTACCAAACCTCATTACACATGTCACAATCCAGGGGTGCCCCCTAGATATAACATGGTGTATAGAACCCTGAAAGACTCCATACAAGCCACTTAGCTCTCACAACATAAGAAATAAAACAATAGTCCAAGTCCAAAAGTTTTTATAAAAGAAAAACGGAAATCTAAACTACTTGTCTCATCATAGCCATCTAACATAGTAGAATAAAATTGGGCCTAGCCCATACATCATGTCCAAAAGTAGAATACAAGAAAATGAACTAAAATTATGAAGGTCCATCCACGAAGCATGAGTACTCACCAAAGCTTGGAAATATCAAACTCAATCTCTAGCCACAAAACTGATGACCCTGACTATCGGGCCCTACATTTTGGAAAATGTAGGCAAGAGTATGCGTTAGTACAAAACAATGTACCAAGTATGATAGCCATGCATAATATATTTAAATCATGCTAGAAAGGGCATTTCATTTCATGACATGTAATTGACCAAGCTAAAATATGATATAAGAGAGTTAGAATACATAAGTCATAAAACCAAGGTCAATGCAAGCTAACATCATCTCTAAAACCTTTGAACTCATATGCGATATTTCTTGAAGTAACCTTAGTTCATTATTAATATAAGGGATTATCCTTAACCGACATAGAGACCATGTGAGCTATAACATGATCTCCGGTGTCTCCCACACCAAAAAGGGTTGTCCTACTTGCCAAGTTAGAACCATGAACTTTTAGCTTAAGTGGATCCACTAGTTCATGTCTGCTTTAGACAATCATCCTCTGGGGGCACATAGGTAAGGGATAATGAGATTGCTTCTAGATACCCGACCTATACTAACAAGAGAGTTTCCATCTCAATATCCTCTCGGGGCTAAGCATAAATCCCACGATCTAATCATTTCTTCTTGTTCTTATTATCCATGGAAAGGCACGTCATATTGCCAATCCAAGCTAAGTTCATTAGGATAGCTCTTAATCTTTGATTCAATTAGGTGAGAAAACCTTTCAACCTAAGATTTCGTATTATGTGAGAAAACCTTTCATATCTTGCTCTTATGTGTATATGAGAAAATCCTTTCAATAACACATCATGATCATCATCATTGATACCTTACTCTCAAAGCATCCTTAAAACATTTGCATAGATTTCATAAGAAAATGCATGAGTCCATAATTCACCTCTTGAGGTTTAAAACCCACTTTCAATCATCAAAACTTAGAAAACATGGGTTATATATGGATTTCATCATAAATTCATGTAAAGCTTGCAATACAAGCTAAATTTCATAAAGCTCTTCCTTTACAATCAAAATCCCACATCACATGATTCACAACTTGAAAACATGGGGGTTACATGGGTTCATGGGGAAATCATCATAAAATCATAGTATTTCATCAATTCATGCATAGGAGATCATAATTCAACCATTTAAATCATCATTGAAGAGAACCCATGACAATTGAAGAAAACCCTAATTCAATTGGGGAATTCTAACTTTGAAATAGAAGAATTTGCGAACTCCATGAAAGGAAGGAATACATGGATGAAAACAATCATACCTCAAAGACAAATGCTTATCTTCAATGGAGGAATTGAGGTTTGACCTTGATACTTGCTTGAATCCTTTCTTCTTCTTCAAGTTTCTAGAGAGAGAAATATTTTTGGGAAAAAGAACTTTGATTTTCTTTTGCGTTTTGGAAATAATGAATTGAATGGGTGAGTTTTGGAGTTAAAATCACTTATATAGGGGTCCTAGGCTTGGGTAAAATGACATAGTATTGATTCACTTAAAAGCAAATACCCCAAAACCCCTGAACTGAAGCTGCCGACTCACCACCACGAGGGGCACCACAGCCCGTCAAGGGTCACATGGCCCATAGTGGTACCCGTGGTCCCTTGACCAGTGGCTTGTTTTGCCACCCCTTTTCCCCAAAAACCTAACTTAGGAACATGACCCCTCCCATGGCCAGTGGTGGCCTTCACGAGTCGTCAAGTGGCTCGTAGGGAGGGTCCTATTTTGGGGCAACTTTGATTAGCTACTGCCTAGCTTACCATGACCCGTGGTCCCCACCACGAGGCGTCATGGTGGTCGTGGAAGGTGAGGTAGTGTTGGTTGGCTTCTGCCTAAGGTCTACGGGTACCACCACGACTCGTGGTGCCCTTCACGACTCGTGAGGCTTTTATAGAGGGTGCCAAGGCTAAATCCTAGGTTAGTAACCACTCACTTGTTCCCTTTCTTAGGCTACCAAACTCTGAGGTGTTACAACACCCTTCATAGGTGAGATTTTCAAGTAAACCCAATCATGAACATCAAACTCAAGATCTCTTTTTCTCACATAGGCATACCACTTTTGTTGACTTTGAGCTGTTTTCAACCTTTCTCTAATAAGTCAAACTTTCTCTATGGCCTCATGTACCAACTCGAGACCTTTTAAGGCAACTTCACCCACCTCAAACTATCCTATAGGAGATCTACACCTCCTACATACAATGTCTCAAATAGAGCCATATAAATACTCGAGTGATAGCTATTGTTATAAGCAAACTAAAACAATGGCAAATGGTCATCCCAATTACCCTTAAAATCAATCACACAAACCCTTAACATGTCTTCCAAAGTTTGGATAGTACGCTCCTCTTGCCCATTGGTTTGGGGATGAAAGGTCGTACTAAACTTCACACGAGTACCAATACCTTTTTAGAAAGACTTCCAAAGATTGAGAAGTGAATAGGGTACCATGATCGGAAATAATGGACAAATGCATTCCATGCAACTTTACCATTTCTCTTAACTTGGCACAGTCCTCCGCCGAATAGGAAACCTTGACGAAAAGAAAATGAGTCTATTTTGTCATCAGACCCAAATCAAATCATGTTTCGCCAGGTGCGAGGCAAACCAACAATAAAGTCCATGTTCAAATCTTCCCACTTCCACATAGGAATGCTAATATCTTAGGACAAACCTCCCAATTTTTGATGCTCAACTTTCACTTGTTGGCAATTCGAACAATTACTCACAAATCCCGCAATATCTCTCTTCATCCTATTCCACCAATAGACCTCCCGCAAGTCATGGTACATCTTGGTGGCTGATTAACGTTTCAAACACACCTCATCCAATTATAGGTGCAAATGATCGTTAAGCAGTATAAATCCCAACAAATGAGTTGGGGTCGAATGCCACAAGGAGTGGTACGTGTTCAAATTAAATTAAGAAGTACGAATGTGATCTAACTAGTTATAGGAATAGAAATTATTGAAAAAGACACCAAACAAATCAAAAGAGGTGACACAAATGTCAGATGGGGTTTTTTTTGTTTACAATTATCAACTACAATGCGGTCACACACAATTGGAATAACAATAGGGAGAGGGATTCTCGAGATATGATCGATTATAGGCAAACTTCACTATATGGGTAATTGTAACTACTAATACATAGCTAAATAACAGTGGGTAGGCTAGACTATGAGTGAAATAGCCTTCTCTCGAACAACTATTCCGCTTCAAGTGATTTTTTTTAACATCAACAAGCATAGCAATTGAGAACAACCCACACCTTAATTCATCCACTTTCTCAAGCTAGATGGGTAGGATTCGGTTAAGGATTCACTCTCTTGAGCTAAACCCATATCAACCCAATACCTACAAACCATTAATCACAAGCCTTAGTCCCATAACTTCTCTCTCTCGAGCAAGCTAAGAACACAAAGTTAGAGCTGCATTTGCAACTACAATTCATAAATTAAACCTCAGCTAATGATTAAACCCACTTCAATATAGCATTTAAATTAGTAATAAGCAATACCCATAAGCTAATTCAACCCATAATCACACGATCACACCCCAAGAATTGGGGCTTTAGCCAAACATCATAAAAAGATAAAAACAGTTTTCAAATCGACTATCCATTAACTGGGTAAGAGTATTCAATCCTTTACAATGCTCAAACTTGAAGAAAATCAGTAACCCACTTGCAAAACCTTGAATTGAGTCTCAAAAAGCATTCAAGTCTACTAGGAAACTATCAAACTTCCAAAAGAAAACTATTCTAAATGGTAGTAAGATAAAATCTAGAAAAAAGAACTCCCTATATTAACTGTTCAAAATTCAATTTATAGTAGCCAAAAATTAGCCACGAAAGGCCGTTAGGCGAGGTAAGTCGGGTTCGCCGAGTAGATCGGCAAACCACCCTTTGCTCTCTCTATCGCCTTTTTGCATTGGCTCTCTGCATTCTTAAGTCCTGTAACTTTGGACTATCAATCTTGGCATTGCGGAACTGATTGGCGATTCGTCGCTGACTTCGTTTCTTCCCTCAGGGCTGGCATACTGATACGCTCAAATTACACTTCCCTACAGAAGCATAAGCGATCGTTATCAAGTAGAGAACCCAACTTGTAGGTTGGGGTCGATCCCACAAGGAAAACTGGTTTAGACTTTACTTTAACCGACAATTATATTCAATTAGTCAACAAACTTCCAAAAACAAATAATTAAAGGGGGGGGGGGTTTGTTTGTATGAAACAAATATTAAGAATTTAGTAAGAAATCAATAATCAGACAAAACTCAATTTATGGTTGTTATCAAGATGAGAGAAATAACTAGGGCATACGTGTTCCCTATAAGCTCATAACGCAATAATCCTAGCAATAGCAATCATTTCCTAGTATATTACATGCAAAGTGATAAGTCAGGTATCTCTAAATCCTTGATCCGGCATCTAGAGAATTTCACCCCGCACCTTGATCCGGCTACGTGTGTATAATTTACTAACCCTTACATTTACCTCATATTAGACATCATAATCGATGTTTGGCTTAGTTATTACTTTGCACCAATCGATACTAGTCTATTAGATAGCATCACACTAAATCTATGTTGATAATTCCTTTCTTGTTGATTACCTCCTTGATCCGGCAAGTAGCAACAAGGCGAATTCTAACGTTGGCTACCGTTAAAAAGACTTCTAAACGAAAGAATTATCAATGCATGCAAAACACTATTCACGAATTGCTTATTTACTATTCATATTTTGTTAATCGCTCATGGTTCCCACAACCCTAGTTGTGGATTTAGTTACTCATATTAGCAAGAACACAATTCATACTATTAGATAAAGAAATCATGAACTTATGTAAAGAGAGTAATAAACCCAGAAATTCAACTTGAGTTGCAAAGCCAAAAATCTTCAAAACGAACTTGTAAAATTAATAATTGCAAAAATTGTAATTCAATCTCCAAAGTCAAAAGTAAAACTAGAATAATAATGTCTAACCCCTAAAACGAGGTTTACATGCCCTATTTATAGAAAAACAAATCCTAATTTAAAAAGGAAACAATTTAAGGAAAGTCTGTTCAGGTACGCGTCTTCAATCCACGAGACTGACTTACGGACCGTCGATGGATCTACGGTCCGTAAGTCCCTTCCGTAAGCCAGGATTTAGAAAATATTTTGGCTCTCAAACATCAGCCTCTCTGAAGCAGACGACGGACTGACAGTACAGTCCGTATATTGATCTACGATCCGTCAATCCCCTCCGTAGCTCCATACTTAGAATGTTCAAAAATCAGGTACTGGAACCCTCGCAGTCTCTTTCTACGGTTTGACAGTATGGTCCGTAGACCTATCTACGGACCGTCAATTGACACCGTGGTTCCACACTTGGTGAGATTTCCCTAATTTGTCATCCGTCCCTTGGCTGCTGATCTACGATCCTAACCTACGGACCGTTAATGGACCTACGGTCCGTAGATTGGCTCCGTGTATGCTCTTTTTCTGCACTTTGATCAGTTGTCTCCATACCTCTACGCCTGAACATCTTTCCTACAAAAACATAATAAAACACATAAAAACCAATACGATAAGGCCCTAGACACACACAACTTGTAAGTTAAATGTATTAGAAATACCGTAAACTCACGGTATATCAACACCCTCAACTTAAATTCGTTGTTTGTCCTCAAGCGACGCAATACAACTCTAAACGACTCTTGTATAGAAGCAAGCATTTCAAACCCAAGCAATCACATGGCTCTCTACCCCCCTTTACTTTTTAGATACAACTTTGTTATTTTAGACTCGACAAGCTAATTAATGCCGATCAAACTATGAAACAGATCGACCAAACTAACACATAACCTGCACCTTATCACTATCACCAAGACACCAACTTTCCGACAATGTAACTTGTGCCCTTATTTCAAACGAAATTCTTCCTTTCACAAAACTTGAATGTCATTTATGGTGTAAGGATTTATTCAACACTCACGCTCAGAAGTAATTTCAAATATAGTTAGTGCTTTATGCCATAAGCTTGCCCTTATTTTCACTGTTTAAACTTTCCAAACTAGATTCTAGGATCACTATAGGACTTTATTGGCTTGTAACGTAGGCTCAGGGTCAGGTGTGGTACATTTGGGTAATGATTAGTGACTTTCTGCCCTCCTTGACATTACACTTTGGCTTTTAACCTCTTTTTGCCCTATTTCTGGCATCATACAGTTTTACCTTCTTTCGCTTGTTCTTTTCTTCAACCAAGGATGTAACTTCAGAATTTGTAACTCTTTATTCCTCGCATTCATCTTTGCTTTTTTTTTATTTTTTTTATTTTTAGCTTTCAACCAATCACATCCTTTCCACACATTTTCTCTCTTCTTCACCTCACTCTTTTCATACCCATTTTTCTCTCATTATCTTCTTTCATAGCCACCCTCAACTTATACTTTTGGCCTAAGTCGAAGTGCACATGTCCAAGGAGGGACCAGGGCCAACGTATTAGAGTATGGGAAGGTGAGTTTGGGGTTTTAGAAAGAAATGGTTTATTTTAGCTCAAAGCTGGATCAAAGGGAACAGTTATTTCATTTGGTTGAATCCTTCTAGGCAATTTGCTGACTTTTCAGAACAATGGCCTATGATCACTTCCTAACCTCTAGATTGAATTGTCTTAGCGGGACTAACCTAAGCAAGTTCTAGCTTTGCACAAAACTGTTTGAACACAACAATTCTCACCCACTCTTGGCACATAGTTTCATTATCAGATTATTAGATTACTTAGTTCAAGTTTCGACTCAAGTCATGCCATCAAGTTGATTTATTATGTCATACTCAGAATCAGCACAATCAGCTAATCATAGCCTACAACATCTAGCATACATCCTAAAATTTGACGGGTATCATTTTTTATAAGCCATCATGCTTCATTCTGTATCATACTTCTACACATACAATCCTAAGACATGCCAGTTCAACAGAAATTAAACAGTCCTTTGGGGAAAAAGAACACAGGCAAGAAAACCCCAAAGGAGGATTCATGAGTTGGGTTATTCAGATTTCACCCTATCACTCACAATCCATTTGCCCCACCCCCAACAAAATAGATGCAGTTGTCCCCAACGCATATAGAAATAGTAAAAGAGAATGGATTGGGTAAAGCAAACCTGTGGCGCAAAGCGCCGGCGAATCCCTAACAAGCAGGGGGGTTCGGTTGCCCAGAACCCGCTGGAACTCCAGTGGGTGCACCCGCAGTAGTGCCCACATCAGCACCCTCAGTAGTGCTCTCTAACAGTCTCTCAGTGTCTCCCGAAATAGGTTGGGCCGCTACAACTGGGGTAGAGCTCGACGCCCCTGCTACTCTCTCACGCTCCTTCTGCTGGCGCAACTCCTCATCGACTATCGACGCCCTCCTAGCCTCTTTCTCCTGCCTACGCTGCCTCAAAAGGGCTTTCTCCTCCTCAGTACGGTGAGAGCGGTGCCGCTTGCCTTTGGCCTGTGTAAGTGTAAGTCCCTCCTCAGCGGTCCCATTGAATAGGGCATCGAGCATTGTATCATCAGCCAGTACAGTGGGGGCAACCTGGGGCTCAACTGCAGGTGCAGCAAGAATGGCCTCAACATCAGATCGGAGGCTAGCTATGTCGGCCTGCAAAGCAGATAGGTCAATGACCGGGGCTGGTTGCTCGAGGACTCTCAATTCGAATGCGTCTAGGTGATTGTTGACAGCCTGGACCTTCCGGTCCATCATATCCTCCATCCTGCGCTCCACTCTAGCCTCGGACTCAGCGATCGACTTTTGCATCCAGGGCTGAATGTGGTGTAGCAATGTGGCCATCTGAGCCTCTAGTTTCTGAACTCTGACCAAGGGAACAACAGCAGCACCCAACTGCGGTGTGGACTGGGAGGAGCTAGGGCCCATGCTAGCTGCCTGAGAAGAGGAGCCCGGGACAGTGTCTGTGTGATCGGGGGCGCTGAAGTCATCACCCTGTGCCTGCCCCACTGTGTCTGCAAGATCGGTACCTAAAGGAGGTACCTCAACCTGAGGCTCTCGGCGAGGTGCTGCTACATTTGCCTCATCTCGAATGAGGCCGATGTCCAACGCGCCTGTAGGGTGGACTAGTCTGTCACAATGCCAGATCGGCACTCCAGAGTCCCTGCACAACTGAAAAATAAGGCATGGAAAGGGGTAAGTAGTAGAGGTCCTGAATGCCCTCTCGTGTATCTTTGCCAGCAGCATGCGGGCAAAGTCGATCTCTACTTCTGCTACCAATGCCGCTACCATGACTGCTCTGTCCCACGTGACTTGATTATCAGCTTTAGTCGGTGACACCCTGTTACGCACCAGTAACCAGAAGAACTTGGCCACAAAAGTCAATGTCGCCTTCCGGATGCCCAAACGTGGAGCAGCAACCCATTCTGCACGCTCGCCATCTGCAACAATATATTTGGCCAACCAATGTATCACAGCCTCTCGCTGCTCAGAATTCCTTTGGAAGGCACCACTCCGCACAATGTCCCATCTGTAGTCAAACTCCACTGTATTGAGGGACCAAGAGTGACCCGCAGTGGGACCATAGAGAAACTGTCGGATGGTGGCAGGGGATATGTCTACCGGGCACCCTCGGACCAATGTGGAAGTCAGCGGGTCCTGAGCTAAGGACTTTGACCTCTTAGAAATGGAGCCTCGGAGAGTGGCTACATAGGAAGCATAGAACTCCCGCACAATCTCCTCACTGTACGTCCCTGGTTCTCGAGCCATCCAGTCACACTTGTGAAGATTGAACAACCGGTGAATGTCTGGAACCGTGTGCAAGCTCCCCGTGAGAACTCTCCGCTCTTCTGTGATCAGTCGGGCCATTTTCTGTTTGTCATTTACCATCTTAGCATCCCAGTAAATTTGTCATTGGCCCTCGACACACCACCTATTTGGTTCGCCGGCTACAGGAGTGGGAGCATCATTTAGTGGTACGGGTATGGGCTCCGAACTAGTAGCCTCATCAGATGAGGCTACTTGATCCTTGTCTCCCGACCCGGTGGAAGATTTAGCATGGGACCCTCTAGCCTGGGCAGACTCAGATCGTGAAGAATGGGCTGACTGGGAGCCTGAAGCATGGTCTGGTCCCTAATCCTGATGCAGACTCCTCTGAACTGGAAGCAGCCCCAG
Source organism: Solanum commersonii (assembly GCA_029007595.1). Classification (NCBI taxonomy): domain Eukaryota; kingdom Viridiplantae; phylum Streptophyta; class Magnoliopsida; order Solanales; family Solanaceae; genus Solanum; species Solanum commersonii. The sequence goes on along the minus strand of JAJTWQ010000002.1, from coordinate 4,360,406 downwards.
TTGGTGACCCGATCAGTGTGTGCTCCTCATCAGACTGGGAGACAGTGACTACGTCGGGAATCACCTTCCGGGGTGTGCCTCTGGCGCGAGAAGTCCTAGTGTTGAGAGGCACGTACGCTGGATCAGTGTCGGTGTCTGTGTCCTCATCAATCAACCGGAAACTAGGGGCAACAGATTTGGACTTGCCCCTTTTGGAGTAGGTGACCATCTTCTTGGGTGCCATTGTACCTGCGGGAACGATTTTAGTGTCCAAAACTAACCAAAACTATACTACGAAAAAGTAAAACGATAAACAAACCATAACAAAGTCAAGAAAAAAATTGCAGAAACAGGCTACAGTGGTCATCCACGGAGGGTATCTACGGTCCGTAGTTTGAGCTACGGTCCGTGGAACTCTTCCGTGGATCAGGGGACCAGAATATAGGTTGCAGATGGAAACCACAGATGTGCAGAACGGTCCGTAGGTCAATCTACGGACCGTAGTCCACTTCCGTGGTTTTACACTTGGCTAATTTTAAGTATGCATCCAATGACGAACCTCATCTACAGTCCGTAGATGGGTCTACGATCTGTAGACGGGGTATCGTGAATGCCATTTGTGCCTAGATTTTACCCTATCTTACTAATTAGACATACAAGGTCCTAAATTTCAACATTAACAAGCCTCATCATGCATTTCAACACTCAATTATGCTAGTTCTTCATTCTTACGATTCCGATTGGTTATTGTAACACATAATTTAGACAATTTCTCGAACCCTAAGTCGAAACTTACATATAGGCTTACAATCACATACAATCAAATTACACAATCACTATCTATCATTCTAAGGGTATTGTAACTTGTAAATTTATCATGTAATTACATCAAACAATAACCCTAAGTGAAGACCAAATTCCCGACTTCCTATTTTCAGGCTGTGAATCGAAATTCAAAGTGAGGGGCAAATTCAGTACCTTGCAAGCGACGAGGAGTGGGGGATTGTGTGATGACACCTCTTAGAACAACAATTGAAACACTGCTATTGCTACCAACCCAACACCGGACCTTAAAGAAGGAAATATGGAATGGGGGAGTAAACTAAATTGAAGGGATGTTGGTAATATATGGAAGGGAGTGTGATGTATAGGAGTTATGGAGTGAATTAGGGAGTTGAAGTAGTGGGGGAAACGGTTATGAAGTAAATGGAGGGAATGGGAATGAGTTTTAATATAAGGGGTTATTTAAATAGGAGGTCCGGGTCGGGTCAGACAGCCTTAGGGTTTGGACTCACGAGACCCCGTCTACGGTTCGTGAGTCTATCTACGGTCCGTAGATGTGGACCGTAGATCATTTCTACAGTTTGAAAATTTTAGGGACTTACCTTGGATCTACGGGCACCATTTACGGTCCGTGGATCAATCGACGGACCGCCGATGGGATCCGTAGACCTCTGCACCAGAACAATTTCTGCAGATTCATCAGGTGGTGTACCTGCACATGTAGCAACCATTAAGCTATTCTTTTTGTACATTTTCTTGACACTTTTTAGACACGGACCCTATACTAATTTTAGCCAACACTAAGAACTAAATTAATACAAAAATGCAAGTAATCAGAGCAAACTAAACTACTAATTGGAAAATTTAACCCTATCATTGGCTAGATTGTACATCTTGGGTTGCCTCCCAAGCAGTGCTTGATTTAACGTCGCGGCACGACGCAGGTGTCTTGATTACTGAGACTTCATCAAGATTGTAGGCTTCAATCACTTCTTGCACAGTTTCAGCATTTTCCAGATAGATCTTAATCCTTTGCCCGTTTACCATGAACCTTGTTCCATCCTTCTTCTCAAGTTCAACCGCTCCATACAAAAGCACTTTTGTGAGCAAAAATGGCCCTGTCCACTTGGACTTGAGTTTGCCCGGAAACAAGCGCAGCCTAGAGTTGAATAGCAGCACAAGATCACCAACCGCAAATTCTCGCTTTTCAATTCTTTGGTCATGATACCTCTTCATCTTTTCTTTGTACAAGGCTGAACTTTCATAAGCTTGTAGGCGAAACTCATCGAGCAAATTTAAGTCATTCATCCTTTGGTTAGATGTGGCGCTCCAATCCAGATTTAACTTCTTCATTGCCCACATAGCCTTGTGCTCTAGCTCTACTGGTAGATGACAAGACTTCCCATATACAAGTTAGTAAGGAGACATACCTATGGGGGTCTTGTATGCAGTGCGATATGCCCATAGAGCATCGTCAAGCTTCCTTGACCAATCAGTTCTATTAGCATTCACAGTCTTTGCCAATATCTGTTTGATTTCTCTGTTGGATACTTCAACTTGACCACTAGTCTGTGGATGGTAAGGAGTGGCTACATTGTGACGAACACCATATTTTTCAAGTAGTGCCTTGAATAACCTATTACAGAAGTGAGAACCTCCATCGCTAATTATGGCCCTCAGTGTACCAAATCTGGAGAAAATATTCTTTTTCAAGAATGCGGTAACACTTTTACCTTCATTGTTGGAGAGTGCAACTGCTTCTACCCATTTCGATACATAATCAACTGCAACAAGAATATACTTTATCCCATATGAACTCACAAATGGACCCATAAAATCAATGCCCCATACATCAAACAACTCTATCACCAATATAGAATTCATTGGAAGCTCTTGCCTCTTTGAAATCCCTCCTTCTCTTTGGCAATGATCACAAGATTTGGCGAAGTCATGAGCATCTTGGTGAATGGTGGGCCAATAGTACCCACATTGCAAAATCTTATGTGCAGTCCGAATACCACTATGATGCCCACCAACAGGTGATGAATGGCATGCTTCAAGTACACTCAACATCTCAACCTCAGGCACACATCGAGGAATAATCCCATCAGCACAACTACGATACAAGTAAGGTTCATCCTAAAAGAATCTCTTCACATCATGCATAAATTTTCTTCTTTGGTGAAAAGACAAATCAGGGGGCATAATGTCGCTTGCCAAATACTTAGCAAAGTCGGCGAACTAAGGAATCAAATAATGAGAGGCAGCCAATACCTTGTCGTCTGGAAAAGCATCATTGATTTCAGCCCTATCTCCAAGCTTTAGCATAGCCTCTTCCTCTAATCTCGACAAATGGTCAGCGACTTGATTTTCGGTCCCCTTTCTGTCTTTTACTACAAAATCAAACTTTTGTAGCAGTAATACCCATCTAATCAATCTCGGTTTTACATCCTTTTTCGCCATCAAATACCGCAATGCCGAATGGTCAGTATGCACTATGACCTTAGTACCAAGCAAGTATGATCGAAATTTCTCGAATGCAAAAACCACTGCAAGAAGCTCTTGTTCAGTCACAGTATAGTTCTTCTGAGCCATATTTAGAGCTTTACTGGCATAGTAAATAGGGTGAAGAATTTTCTCTCGCCTTTGACCCAATACTACACCAAGCGCCAGTCCACTTGTATCACACATTACCTCGAACGGTTGCCCCCAATCTGGTGAAATAATGATTGGTGCTGTAACCAACTTTTTCTTCAACTCTTCAAATGCTCTAAAACAATCATCATCAAAATAGAACTTACACTCCTTCTCAAGCAATTTGCATAACGGATGTGCAGTTTTGGAGAAGTCTTTGATGAATCTTCTATAAAAGCCTGCATGCCCAAGAAAACTTCTAACACCTTTTACAGAGATAGGTGGTGGAAGCTTTTCTATTACCTCAACTTTAGCTCTATCAACCTCAATACCTTTCTGAGAAATGCGATGACCCAACACTATACCTTCTTTCACCATGAAATGGCACTTCTCCCAATTCAGCACCAAGTTGCAGTCTTCACATCTTTTAAGCACCTCGAAAAGATTATCTAGACAATGGTCAAAGGAATCACCTACAACAGAAAAATCATCCATGAACACTTCAATAGCATCCTCCACCATATCTGAAAATATCGACATCATACACCGCTGGAAGGTTGCTGGAGCATTGCACAACCCAAAAGGCATCCGTTTGAAAGCAAAAGTCCCATATGGACAAGTGAAGGTGGTCTTCTCTTGGTCTTCTGGAGCTATAGAAATTTGATTGTAACCAGAATACCCATCAAGAAAACAATACCAACCCTTTCCTGCAAGTCTATCCAACATCTGGTCCATGAATGACATGGGAAAGTGATCTTTTTCAGTCCATGCATTCAACTTCCGATAATCCATGCAAACTCTCCATCCAGTAACGGGCCTCATTGGAACAAGCTTATTCTTTTCATTTGGAACAACAGTCATACCTCCCTTCTTGGGCACACACTGCACAGGGCATACCCAACTACTATCTGCAATGGGATAGATGACTCCTGCATCAAGCCACTTTATGATCTCCTTTTTAACTACCTCTTGCATAGGTGGATTTAATCTTCTTTGGTGTTCAATACTGGGCTTATGCTCTAGCATGAGTTGGATTTTATGAGAGCAAATACCAGGGGGAATCCCAATAATATCTGTAATTGTCCACCCAATAGCTCGCTTAAACCTCTTTAATACAGTCACCAAACACTCTTCTTGCCTTGAATTCAAATTTGCTGCAATGATGATCGGCAAAGTATTCTCTTCGCCTAAGTATACATACCTCAAGTGTGGTGGTAGAGCCTTAAGCTCCAATTTTGGTGCCTCCTCAATAGATGGTCTTGTGGGTGGGGACTCGCGATTCTTCATGTCTAGCTCATACTTCTTTGGTTTGGACCGGTATTCATGCTTATCAAGTGCAGCCACCAACTCATTATATTCTTCAATACCATCACTATCGAAATTTATCATAACTGCTGCAAGTGCCTCGACACCTAGTCGCTCTTCAATCTGTACTTCTGACCCACTCTCCACTCTGTAGGTGATGACAGATACTGTTTGGAGCTCCCCATTCTGCTTCATGGACCTACAGATGTTGAAAGTCGCTTCTTCATTGTTCAATCTTAACTTCATCTGGCCCTTTTCCATATCAACCAACGCACGCCCTGTAGCAAGAAATGGTCTCCCAAGGATGATGGGGACCTCAAAATCAACCTCACAGTCAAGAATCACAAAATCCGCCGAAAAGATGAAGGACTCCACTTTCACGAGCACATCATGGAGCACACATATGGGCCTCTTCACAGTCCGATCAGCCATTAGTAACCTCATTACGGTGGGCTTTGGGTCCCCCAGACCCAACTTCTTGTAAATAGACAAAGGCATGAGGTTGATGCTAGCACCAAGATCACGCAATGCCTTAGCAAAGTGTAGCAACCCTATAGTACATGGGATCGTGAAAGCCCCAGGGTCTTCCTTCTTCTGCACCAGAGATCTTGTAGCAATTGCACTATAATGCTGCAATTTGTCGTCATCTTCAAAACTCACAGACCTCTTCTTTGTCACCATGTCTTTCATAAACTTGACATACCTAGGCATTTGCTCCAATGCTTCTATCAGAGGGACATTGATAGAAAGTTGCTTCAATATATTGATAAACCTGCGATATTTGCCATCTTCGGTCTTCTTTACTAACCTCTGTGGGAAAGGTGGTGGCGATCTAGGTATGGGGACCACTTTCTGAGGTATCTCAACTTCTTGTTCTATCGCAGTCTCAGACTCCTCTCTAGCTTTCACTGCATCATCTGCTTTTCTAATCTCAGTATCCACCACAGACGGCATAGGTGGATCTATGGTTTGCTTACCTCCTCGAGTAGTAATTGCCATACAATGACCATCATTCTTGGGATTCTGGATGGTGTTGCTAGGAAGAGTGCCAGGTTGACGTGGGTTCACTATAGTAGACAACTGAGTCATCTGCTGCTCCAGATGCTTTATTGACACTGCATGGGCATCAACCTTTTGACCAATGCCAGATAAGTCATTTTTCATCTCCTTCACATTCTCATCAGTTGCATAAAACCTTCTCATCATCTTCTACATCATATCTTCAATCCGCGCCAAATTACCTCCAGCTTCCCTAGCACCAGATTCCCGATTTTGAGGGGGAACATAGGGTCCAACCCGATCGTTTCTGTTGCCATAATTGTTCCTATTATAGTTGTTGTCGCGATTGAAGTTCCCATCCCGGACATAATGACCCTCTCTGTTGTAATTTCCATAGTTCCGACCTTGGTTTCCTTGACCTTGGCGCCAATTATCCGTGTTGGGTCCTTGGGCATTTGGTCGGAAACCCCCCGTCTGATCATTCACCGCATAAGTGTCCTCTTCATAGTAACACTCCTCAACTGGTGGTGGAGTTCTTGTCAAGTAGTTCACAACATTTATCTTTTCTGCTCCTCCGCTCACATGCTTCAGTACCAACCCCAACTCTGTCCTCATCTGAGCCATCTCCTCACGAATATCATCTGCAGAGTTGACAGTTGCATTATGAACGGCAAATGTGTTTCTCCCGAAGATCTGCTCTCCTAGTGCTCCATGCTTTATTGTTGCGAGAGATCCTCTCTAATTTTTCAGAAATCTGTGCATATGAACAATCACCATATGAAACCCCAGCAATAGTGTCAAGGACTGCTTTGTTGTTATCATCCTGTCCTCGATAGAAGTACTCCTTCAGCGACTCATCATCAATGCGGTGATTTGAAACAGTTCAAACAAATGAAGTGAATCTGTCCCAAGAGCTGCTCACAGACTCTCCAGGTAATGCTACAAAATTGTTGACCCTGTCTTTGTGATTGAGCTTCTTGGACACTGGATAGTACTTTCCTTTGAATACCTCCGCCAATTGGTCCCATGTAAATATTGAGTTATAAGGGAGCTCAGTGAACCATACTGCAGCGTCGCCTGTGAGTGACAGAGGAAACACTCGTAAACCAATGACGTCCATATCTAGGTTCGGTCTGCCTACACAACTCTTGCAAACTACCCTTAGCTTGACTAGGTGAGCATGTGGGTCCTCCGATGGCAATCCTGAAAATAAACCTCTTGCTGTAAGCATCTGCATCAAACTGCTAGTCACCACAAATGTGTGCCCTAGAGGTAAAGGAGGTAGGACAATGGGTCCATCAGAGTTTTCTATATTCAAGTTACCCCGATAGTTGTCATATTGTCGTGGGCCTAGTGGATCTTGCCCCCTCAGTGGATCTCCCAGTCAATTTTTAGCCGGATCCTGGTTTTCACCACCTACTACCCTCTGCTGTTGTAATTCCTCTGCATCATCCAAATTTCCTCCAATAGGATTAATTTGACCTCTTGGATTATTCATTCTTCGTAAAGTGCAGCTTAGCTCTGGATCGTAAGGAGTAAGTGGTTCACCCTGACTCCGTGTACTTGGCATACACTAGAGGTAGAACCTGAGAGAGACAAAAATAAAAAGAAAAAGTAAAATACGAAAATATTTGACTAACATTGTATAATGTAGTTAAAATAAATCTAAAAGCCAAATTTCCCCGGCAGCGGCGCCAAAATTTGATACGCTCAAATTACACTTCCCTACAGAAGCATAAGCGATCGTTATCAAGTAGAGAACCCAACTTGTAGGTTGGGGTCGATCCCACAAGGAAAACTGGTTTAGACTTTACTTTAACCGACAATTATATTCAATTAGTCAAAGAACTTCCAGAAACAAATAATTAAAGGGGGGGTTTGTTTGTATGAAACAAATATTAAGAATTTAGTAAGAAATCAGTAATCAGACAAAACTCAATTTATGATTGTTATCAAGATGAGAGAAATAACCTGGGCATACGTGTTCCTATTAAGTTCATAACGCAATAATCCTAGTAATAACAATCCTTTCCTAGTGTATTACACGCAAAGTGATAAGTTAGGTATCTCTAAATCCTTGATCCGGCATCTAGAGAATTTCACCCCGCACCTTGATCCGGCTACGTGTGTATAATTTACTAACCCTTACATTTACCTCATATTAGACATCATAATCGATGTTTGGCTTAGTTATTACTTTGCACCACTCGATACTAGTCTATTAGATAGTATCACACTAAATCTATGTTGATAATTCTTTTCTTGTTGATTACCTCCTTGATCCGGCAAGTAGCAACAAGGCAAGTTCTAACGTTGGCCACCGTTAAAAAGACTTCTAAACGAAAGAATTATCAATGCATGCAAAACACTATTCACGAATTGCTTATTTACTATTCATATTTTGTTAATCGCTCATGGTTCCCACAACCCTAGTTGTGGATTTAGTTACTCATATTAGCAAGAACACAATTCATACTATTATATAAAGAAATCATGAACTTACGTAAAGAAAGTAATAAACCTAGAAATTCAACTTGAGTTGCAAAGCCAAAAATCTTCAAAACGAACTTGTAAAATTAATAATTGCAAAAATTGTAATTCAATCTCCAAAGTCAAAAGTAAAACTAGAATAATAATGTCTAACCCCCTAAAACGAGGTTTACATGCCCTATTTATAGAAAAACAAATCCTAATTTAAAAAGGAAGCAATTTAAAGAAAGTCTGTTCAGGTACGCGTCTTCAATCCACGAGACTGACTTACGGACCGTCGATGGATCTACGATCCGTAAGTCCCTTCCGTAAGCCAGGACTTAGAAAATATTTCGGCTCTCAAACATCAGCCTCTCTGAAGCAGACGACGGACTGACAGTACGGTCCGTATATTGATCTACGGTCCGTCAATCCCCTCCGTAGCTCCATACTTAGAATCTTCAAAAATCAGGTACTGGAACCCTCACAGTCTCTTTCTACGGTTTGACAGTACGGTCCGTAGACCTATCTACGGACCGTCAATTGACACCGTGGTTCCACACTTGGTGAGATTTCCTTGATTTGTCATCCGTCCCTTGGCTGCTGATCTATGATCCTAACCTACAGACCGTCAATGGACCTACGGTCCGTAGATTGGCTCCGTGTATGCTCTTTTTCTGCACTTTGATCAGTTGTCTCCATACTTCTACGCTTGAACATCTTTCCTGCAAAAACATAATAAAACACATAAAAACCAATACGATAAGGCCCTAGACACACACAACTTGTAAGTTAAATGTATTAGAAATACCGTAAACTCACGGTATATCACATACTGGAACTTTAGGCAGACTGAAGAGCCACTCGGCGAGACGCCGAGTGGTCTTGGCATCATCAGGCTCACCTTTCTCCATTTCTTCAGTTTGTTTTGTTCATTTTTGCCTGTTAGTGTCCTTACTTTGCTTCTCAATCCATATACCTGAAAATCAAGGCTTTAACATCATTTTATGGCACAAATTAGGCATTTGAGGACACTAAAACTATATAAACAAAGCCCCAAATGAGTCCAAATCTCGGCCTTTAATCGGTTGAGTAACCGGGGAGGAGGACCTTGAACTGGTAATGCTGGAACCACAGGATGCGCTTGAGCGGGCATCGAATTAGAAGCAGGAGGGGTCGGCTCCGAAATCCTAGATGGATCATGACGAGCTTTGGCATGAATCTCTGCTCGCCAAGCCTGTAATAACTGATTACCCTGAAGCTCAAAGAGTGAAGCCTGAGAATCATGTGACTCTCCCTTACTGCCGGAGTATACTCCAGTGTCTCAGCTATGGGCGTTTTGCTCTTTCCCTTGCCTCCCTTCGGAGGTAAATTTTTTCTCTTTGCACTAGAAGCAGTTGCTTCCTCATTAATCACAATTCCTCGTGCCCGCTTTCGGGCTGGCATGCCACTAATGTCCAAGTTTGTTCTAGCCATTTCTGCAAAACACATAGAAACGTGTTAGAAATAATTCAAGAAAAGTGCAGGAATTAAGTTGCAGAAAGACTCGCCGAACCAGCCGGCAAGTTGCCAAGTCACTTAGGCGAGCCAGATAGGGCTCGTTGAAAGTACCAACTCGAAAAAATTCAAAAATCAAGACAGGTTGGTGATGTTCAGGGCCATTCGGCGAATCGCCGACACCAATCAACGAGCTAGGAGTAGCCCACCGAAAGTTACTGTGTATTTTAAGGGTTAGGGGCGCAGAAAGGGCGATCAAGAAGACCTTTTGGTGAGTCACTAAGTGAAATTGGCAAGCCCAGGCATCTCGCCGAAAGTTACAAAACAAAATCAACCAAACTATGAAATTAAGGGTGATCAAAGGGGGACTTTGGTGGACCGCCGAACCACTCGGAGAGCTCAACGTAGCTCGCCAAACGGCCTAATGTGCCAATTTTCAACCCCAAGCTTCAAAATTAAGCCCGCAACCCCCAAATTCAAAATCAAACACCAACACTATTCAATTAAAGCAAGACCCATACGACCCATGCCCTCGGGGTACTCAGACTTCCCCTAATTTGGACAAAATTGAACATTTGACGATTTTTTCCCTAAGAATGACGTCAAACTCTCCATCATTGGGCAAATTACATCATTTGGCACAATTCATGGCTACTTAGACTTCACCCCACTAGACCCAACACAAATAAACCGCAACCCACTACTTTATAACCGATTTCATCAAACAAGACACCAGAATTGAACAATTTAAACCTTAAGGCACAAATTTCAACAAAATACAGGCAATCTAATACATAAAAAACAATTAGAGTAATTACCCAACACATATCAACACATATTTACCTATTGCATTCTAGTTCAACAACAAACTTAGGTTGCGGGTTCGGAAAACCAATCTTTATCCTGAATATCAAAGTTGAAAAGCTAGGCGGCAAAGTTCTCCAATTTCGAGCATGAAATCACACAAAAATGCGGGTAAACAAAAACCTAAGGGAGATCAACTATTGGGTGAGAGGGTACGAGAGTTGAAAATGAGAGAATATGAAGGATTTTGAAATTTTAAACCGTTTGGCCTTTAAAACCTTTCAGTTCGCGGCACCATCAACGGAGTAAGTCGAGCTCAGCGATGCACTGAGTGGTACTTTACCTTGTCGATTTTTATAGGACTCCTAGACATTTGAGGGTTCAAACAACGGAAAAAATTAGGGCGCGCCGACCTTTTGGACGAGTCGCCGATTAATCCTTTAGCCCACCGAGTTTTACAAATTTCCACCTCAAGCTTGGTGGGTTCAACGTTGGTCCAAGTCGGGGCTCGCTGACCTTTTCGGCGAGTCGCCAACTGGACTTTGGCTCGCCAAACTACCTATTTTCTAACACTTTTCACTTTTCAACCTGCACAATCAACACCCGTTATTCAAAATTAAAAAGTAAAGCATTAAAAACGTGGGTTATCTCTCAAGAAGCGCCTTAGTTAATGTCGTGGCACGATGAAAGTACCTATTTACGGATCATTCTTCGGGTTTTCCAAGATATCACTTGGTAGGCCCTCTTTTTACCTTGGATTCAAATGAGAAGAAATTTGACACATTTGGGTCTCCAATTGCTTGATTGACATAGAATGAGAGGTGACCATTTGATTAAGTGTAGAGATATCCTCATTCATCTCTTTCAACACTTTGTCCGATCCCTCAACTTTGTTGAGAATGCGTAAGAGAATGTCTTCCGTATAGATATTTTCATATTCCTTGGATTTCTGACGCTCATAGGGTGGGACGTACCTGTCCTTATCACCCTCTCTCTCCTCCCAAGTGGCGTTACAATCACGCCATTCTTTGTCAGAATCTCTCTATCCTTCATCTCTATTCCAACCTGGGTTTCCCCCTGGCCTTGGATAGTTTTGCTGATACCCGCCTCCTTGATTAGCTAGGAAGTTCACTTTCTTATTGTAAAGTGCTTCAAAGTGAGCATCCTCGGGATTCACTCCACCAACACTAACAACATTAACACTCTTCACACCACTACCCATGACATTTTTAGCCAAGATATCCAGCTGGGTCATCATTTTGGCCATGTTTTGGTATCTCTCTTAATCATTTTTTATCTTCTCTTTTGTCATTCTTTAAGTGAGAGGAGACACTTGGTCTTCACGAGTGTACAATGCCCTATTGATCTTAGTCATACCATCAAGAAACTGAGACGCTACTTCATAGAGTTGTTGCATTATACCACCAGGAACAAGTTAATCAGCAACTTCTTTGTTCACCGAATCAAGGCTCCTATAGAAGTACTGTTGTAATATGTGATTCGGCAGCCCGTAGGTTGGACATTGAAGTACCAATTTCTCAAACCTTAGCCACGTCTCATAGATAGGTTCACCTTCCTAGCGTTTGAAACCTTGGATACTATCCCTAAGGGTCGGAAAAAATCTCACATGGAATGCAGTAGTAAGCTCATTCCAAGAACTGATGGAATCCCTTGGCAACTTAGCCAACCACTTACTAGCCTCGCCCATCAGAGAGAATGGGAACAACCTGAGACGGACTGATTCTTATGATACGTTCTTGAATGAGAACGTACCACAAATATCCACGAAGTTTTGAATATGCTCATGTGTGCCTTTGTGAGCCAATCCTCCATATAATCCCATCATTTGGAGGAGCTGCGACATTGTGCTAGTGACATGGAAGACATCATTCCCCTTCAATTGGAGGCAGATGTATTGCACCCACACCACCCAATGGAATTGGATCATCCACATTTGGGTCATTTATATCATTGAGGTTCCCAATATCATCTTGGTGGCCCACTTGGCTACCATTTCTCCCGTTTACGCTCATCTCTTCCTCTGTTCAACACAAGCAACACAAAACTAAAAACTAAAGTAAGTAGATTCAACAATAACTAAAAAGATCACAATTCAACTTTACTAAAAGAATTTTAAACAACACCACTCCCCAGCAGCGACACCATTTACTATTAACGTTTCAAACATACCTCATCTATTCTAGGTGCAAACGATCGTTAGCAATATAAAACCCAACAAATGATTTGGGATCGAATCCCACAGGGAGTGGTACGTGTTCAAATTCAATTAAGAAGTACGAATGTTATCTAACTAGATATAAGAATAGAAACTATCAAAAAAGACAAGAAACTAATCAAAAACAATGACATGAATGTTAGATGGGGGGGGGGGGGTTTGTTTGCAATTATCAACTACAATGCGGTCACACACAATTGGAATAAAAATAAGGAGAGGGATTCTCGGGATGTGATCGATTATAGGCAAACTTCACTATATGGGTAATTGTAACTACTAATACATAGCTAAATATCAGTGGGTAGGCTAGACTATGAGTGAAATAACCTTCTCTTGAACAACTATTCCGCTTCAAGTGATTTCTTTCGAACATCAACAAGCATAGCAATTGAGAATAGCCCACACCTTAATTCATTCACTCTCTCAAGCAAGATGGGTAGGATTGGGTTTCGGATTCACTATCTTGAGCTGAACTCATATCAACCCAATACCTACAAACCATTAATCACAAGCCTTAGTCCCATAACTTCTCTCTCGAGCAAGCTAAGAAAACAAAATTAAAACTGTATTTGCAACTACAATTCATAAATTAAACCTCAGCTAATGATTAACCCCACTTCAATATAGCATTTAAATTAGTTATAAGCAATACCCATAAGCTAATTCAACCCCTAATCACATTATCACACCCCAAGAATTGGGGTTTTAGCCAAACATCATAAAAAGATAAAAACAGTTAACAAATCGATTATCCATCAACTGGGTAAGAGTATTCAAGTCTTTACAAGGCTCAAACTTGAAGAAAATCAGTAACCCACTTGCAAAATCTCCGAATTGAGTCTCAAAAAGCATTCAAGTCTACTAGGAAACTATTAAACTTCCTAAAGAGAACTATTATAAATGGTAGTAAGCTAAAATTTGGAGAAAAGAACTCCCTAAATTAATAGTTCAAAAATATGGATAAAAGAACTCCCTAAATTAACAGTTCAAAATTCAATTTATTGTCGCCAAAAATTAGCCACGAAGGGCCATTAAGCGAGGTAAGTCAGGTTTGCCGAGTGATTTGGCGAATCGCCCTTTGCTCTCTCTATCGCTCTTTTGCATTGGCTCTTAGGATCGTTAAGTCCTATAACTTTAGGCGATCACTCTTGGCATTGTGGAACTGATTTACGATTCGCCAATTGCCTCTTTCCTATCGCTGACTTGGTTTCTTCCCTTAGGGTTGACACACTGGAACTTTAGGCAGACTGAAGAGCCACTCGGCGAGTCGTTGAGTGGTCTTGGCAATTATTAGGCTCGCCTTTCTCCACTTCTTTAATTTGTTTTGTTCCTTTTTGCCTGTTAGTGTCTTTACTTTGCTCCTCAATCCATATACCTGAAAATCAAGGCTTTAACATTAGTTTATGGTACAAATTAACCATTTGAGGACACTAAAACTATATAAACAAAGCCCCAAATGAGTCCAAATCTCGGACTCATCAGTGGCTCCCAGGTGAATGGAATACCACAAATTATGGGCTTCTGTCAAGATCTGTTCCCTCAAGTCATCAACATTTGGAACACACAAACGACCTTGATATCTAAGTACACTATCTCCCCTTTGGGCGAAAGCCACAACGGATTTCTTAAGCACCGCTTCTTTTAATTCAACCAAAATTGGATTAAGACCTTGCTTGGCTTTCACATCCATCACAAAAGATGATTTTGAGCCGTTGTGAACCATAACACCACCCTTGGTGGAGTCCACTAACTAACACCTAATCAGGCCAATCTATGAACATCTCAAACCAACTCTTTCTTACCTTCTTCAATATGAGCAACACTACACATGGATAACTAACTAAGAGCATCCACCACAACATTAGATTTTCCAGGGTGATAGAGAACACTCATATCACAATATTTTATTAACTCAAGCCACCTCCTTTGGTTTAGATCTTTCTGATTAAACACATATTGCAAACTCTTGTGGTCGATAAACACAAAAACAACCACCGCTAATTCAAGGTCGTGAGTCAGATAATTCTTTTCATGAATCTTAAGTTTCCTTGAGGCATAGGCCATACTTTCCCATTTTGCATAAGCACACATCCAGTCCAATTATTGAGGCATCATAATAAACAACAAAACCATCAGTCCCTTCCAGTAAAGTCAACACCGAAGCGAAAGTAAGTCTATCCTTCAACTCTTGGAAACTCTTCTGACACGCTTCGGACCATATACAAGCTAACATATTTAAAGCCTTTGAACACATATGAGATACTTCTTGAATAACCTTAGTTCATTATTAATGTGGGAATTAGCCTTAACCGACATAGAAATCATGTGAGATATAACATGATCCCCCGGTGTCTCCCACACTGAAAAAGGTTGTCCTACTTGCCAAGGTAAGGACCATGAACTTCTAGCGTAGGTGGATCCACTAGCTAATGTCTATCTAGACAATCATCCTATGGGGGCACATAGGTAAGGGATAAGCAGATTGCTTCTAGAAACTCGACCTCTGCTAGCGGGAGAGCTTTCATCTCAATATCCTCTCAGTGCTAAGCATAAATTCCACAGAATAGTCATTTCTTACTTGTTCTTATTATCCATGGAAGGGCACGTCATCTTTCCATTCCAAAGCTAAGTCATTATCCATGGAAAGGTATCAATCAATAACCAATCCAAGCTAGATTTCATTCGGATAGCTCTTAATCTTTGATTCAATTAGGTGAGAAGACCTTTCAACCTTAAAATCCTTATTATGTGAGAAAACCTTTCACAATCATGCTTTCATGTGTATATGAGAAAATCCTTTCAATAACACATCAACATCATCATCATTGATACTTTACTCTCAAAGCATCCTTAAAACATTTGCATAGATTTCATAAGAACATGCATAATTCCATAATTTACCTTTTAAGGTTCAAAACCCACTTTCAATCATCAACCTTTAGAAAACATGGGATAGATATGGGTTTCATCATAAATTCATGTAATTCTATCAATACTTGCTTGATTTCATAAAACTCTTCCTTTATAATCAAAATACCACATCACATGATCATAACTTGATAACATGGGGATTACATGGGTTCATGGGGAAATCATCGTAAAATCATAGTATTTTGATCAATTCATACATAAGAGATCATAATTCAATCATTTAAACCAATAATCAAGAGAACCCATGACAATTAAAGAAAACCCTAACTCAATTGGAGATTTCTAACTTTGAAAATAGAGGAATTTGTGAACTCCATGAATGGAAGGAATCCATGGATGAAAACTATCATACCTTACTATCAAAGCCCGCAAGCAATTGGAGAATGGAGACTTGACCTTGAGCCCTAGCTTCACCCTTCTTCTTCTTCAAGTTCTAGAGAGAGAAATATTTGAGAGTTCTTCTTTTAGATGAATTTGAAGAGAATGAACTAATTTGGGGGTCATAATCACTTATATAGAAGTATCAGTGAAGGATTAAATGAAGTAGTATAGGGATAAAATAATTAGGAAAAGACACAACTACCCTTCAACTAACTGTCGAACCTACCATCTACGGCCACAACCGACGGACCGTGGTCAGGACAACATTTCATCATGCACGACTGTCGTTCATTGTCAGAAACATGATTTAGGGCCATTGAACCATGGGTCCCCCAACCACGGATCGTGGTTTGACCGACGGTCTGTTGGTCAGATTGTGGTCCTGGGCTTTCAGGGTCTCTTTAGGGGGTGACTTCCACGGACCACACCTATGGTCCGTGGTCCCATCCACAGGCTATGGGTGGCCTCCATTGGTTAGCTCCTGCAGCTTCTGAAAAATGTTGTCTTACCCTCTTTCGGATCCAGGGTGTTACAGGTGTGTGCTAGATGAGGGTGTAAACCCCTGAATTTTTATTGATTAATCGACTTTAACATTGATTGTATTGCATGGAATTATTGTTGTCTTGAAGTTATAATCAAAGATCGGTGGTTAGAAATATTGATTAAGCTCTATAACACCAATTTTGACTTGGAAAAGCTTAAGGGACTTGGGTAAGACTTAATAGTGAGGACTTGATAAAATTTACTCTATGGGTTTGAGCTAGGGATGAATTTTTTTTGAGTATTTTCAGATTTAATGATATTGAACTAGGAATAGTCTATCTACTCAAGTTTTGTTTGATGTTTTATTGAAAAAGGTGTTGAAGTTCGGGAGAATCCAAGAGGTATACGTTTGATAGTTTGGGAGAATATCGAGTGTTTCTTAGACCAAATAGCGTCCATCGTATCAATCGATGTTGTTCGATTAATTTTTACCTGTTCAGGTTGAAACAATTATTGTTGTGCACAAACCTCTAGTCTTTTCCAACTTGTTTTGATCTCATTTATGTTAACTCCCTGCTTGTTACTTAATTTTGTAGAAATCATATTTGTTAGATAGAACCCCCCATTTTCATATATGTTTATTGGGAATTCAATTCGCTATCATGTTTGAGTGATGAAAATCAATTGAAGAAGAGTCTCATATGCCAATCATTGTGGTTTGACCTCGACTTCATAAGTTGGGTATTTATTTTACATATGATCGCCTATATCTTGAAAAATGGGACATAGTCAAGAGTTTATCACGCTCCCTACTGTAGTAGAACGATGGAGTGCTCCTCATGGTGAACTGCCTAGTCTTGGGCACTATTGGTGAATTATCCTTCTACCGGATTTCTGTTATTGTTCCTGATTGTCACCAAGTGTTTTTGAAAAATAAATATATCTAAGCAAGTGGATAAGTAGAGCAATGAGTTAAATCAATATCACAATTGTCCTAGCCCCATAGAGAGTATGAAATTGTTTATTCGGATATTGTTACAATTAAATTTATTACGAGGTTAAAAACACATGGATCAACTTCACTAGTTAATTAGATATTAAGCAAATAGACGTGTTATTAAATAATTTTATAAAGAATAATATTGTAATTTAATAAATGAAAGAAATGGTAATCTTCAGATTTTGTTGCTTCAACTTCAATCCCAAATATAACTTTAAGGTATTAATTAGCTCCCAAATCAAAGGTGTCGGGGTGTGTATTCTTAAGAGTATTGCCTTGATCAATAATGTAATGAAAGAGAAAATTTATAGTGTAAGAATCTATGTATATTTCTTAGCATTATAAAAAAATTCAACCTTCTATAAATGAATGAAATATCTATTTTTAGGCAATAAATAAAATATATCAATCAACGAAATCACTACTCTTGAACTATATGTATCGACTACATAATCCAATGAAAATGGTACATTTAGAGCTATATGTCACGGACTTAGAGTCTTACTAAAGTTCCGTGCAGCACTTGACAACTTACTCACGAATCTTTCACGATCTAGTAAGCTCAAGTAAGCCCTTTAAGACTTGGATCGCTAAGAGAATAAAAGGAAAGACTTAGAGAATTTTGGAAGAAGGCTTTATATTGCTTGGAGAATGTTTTACAAGTTGCTTAAATGTTTGGTTGCTTTCTTGCTTGGTTGGTGCCTAGCAAATGAGGGGCACCTCTATTTGTACTAACTCCTAAGGACTAAAGTGTAAATTAAAATTACTTACAAGTCCCTAAGATATTTACACAAAAGCCCCTCTCTAGAATTCTCTACACACTCTAGAGAATTCTAAGGCTTTCTTGGAAACTATCTAAATTATTCTAGTTCTCCAGCCTTCTTGAATAATCTTAAAGGTTCTAGAATTCTCCGCAAACCTCTCTATAACTCTAGACCTTTCCGCCCCTATTCGGACGCAAAATTTGACTGCAAAGTGGCGGGACGTGACACTCTCTCCCACCTATTAATGCAACGACCGCATCGCATTGCTGCTACATTATCGTCCGAGCCTTGGGAATGCGCGACCAATAGTCCATTGACTTGATCAAGGTCCTTGCGCAACGCCTTTAACGTCTTCCATATCGCTTCTAGCTCGGTCTTCTAGCCTACCTCCTTCCTAAGAGGCAAGCGCCTCGGCGGCTTCTTTGGTATTACAACATTGTTCTCTTTTTGCACCTTCTTCATGCACGGTGGCAAGGACCTTCTTGCACCATTGTCCTTCTTCGAACTTGTAATGGTGGCTCTAGACATCGACTCCTTCTTCTTAGGATTTTTCTCGAGCTCCATGGCCGTTAGGCAGACTTGTCCTTCCGTCTTCGACACCTTGACCATGGGCACCATACATGATCTTCCTTGATCCATGACTAGAAGTCGTTGGAGGTAGGGGTCTAAAGGAGCGACAGTGAAGTTGGTCTTACCTTGCCATTCACCTAGTGTGATGCTTACTCCATGCGCGACTCCACTTACAGGAGTCGGAGGTGCATTAACCATCCTGAATTGGGCGTTACTTGGATTGTAACTCAAGCCCAACCTCGTCGATGCCGTCTTGGTCATGATATTGACCTCTGCACCCGTGTCGACCAAAGCACAAGCGGATATTCCATTGATCTTAAGGTCGACATACTGCGTGCCATATCCTTTTGGTTTCTCTGGCTGCTTCGTAATGGCTCCGCATAGTCCTATCAAGCCCAACTGCGTCGTCTCTGCGCCTTGTCCTTGCTCTTGTGCATCCTTCTCCTTCCGCTCTCGCAGGATAACAGCAAGGCTCTTTAGTTCAGGGCACTTTGCATAGCCATGCGGCACATTGCAAAAGTAGCAACCACCTTTTTTGGTGACCTCTATCTTTTTCTCTGTGTCACCATGACGTCCAGACTTTTGGCCATCAGACTTATAGGAATCATGCTTCTTGGGATGTGGCCACTGCTCCTCGTCTTTGCCACGATTTCCCCTACCATGGTCATGACTACCTCTTGCCTCTTCTCCTCTGGCTTTGTCGGGCTTCTTATGCCTGAAGTCTGTCAAAGCTTCGGCCTGCGTGATGGCTTCGTCTATAGTCCTAACCTGCTGACGTTCCAACTCTGTCCTGACCCAATTTTGCAGCCCATCCATGAAGTGGAACAACATATCATCATTCGTGAGGTTAGGAATTTGAAGCATGAGGGTGGTGAACTCCTGCACATATGCGTGTATGCTGCATGTTTGCTTCAACTCCCTAAATTTGCACTTTGCCTCATCAATGACGTTGTTAGGGAAAAAGGCTTTCTTGAAATCATCCTGAAATTGCTCCCAGGTGTTGATGGTGCACGTCCCCTTCCCTATCTAGGACTCCTTGCGCCTCCACCATTGCATGGCCATCTTTGAAAGATACAACACAACGGTGTTGATCTTACTCTCGTCGCTCTTCAGCCTGTTGCACTTGAAGTAATTCTCCAAATGCCATAAGAAGTTCTCTACCTCTTGTGCGTCACAGACGCCTTTGAACATAGGTGGTTTGGGAGCCTCAACCTTGGCCTCCCTATCTTGGTCAAGCGACCATGATCCTCCAACTTCCACACCCTCCTTGAGTGCTTTCATCTCGGCCTTCATGGTCTCAATCGTGCTCAACGCCTCCATGAGCCGACATTCCAAGGAAGTGATAACCTCTTTCATCTCAAACTCGGTAGGCTGACGTCTCTCCAACTCCTTACGGATGTTTTCGGTCTCCTAAAGGGTGAAGTCTTCAAGAGTTTTGAACTTGTCGTTGGCCACATTCATGCACTGGCCTAATATCTCCACGGCCTACCTCACCACTTCAACCCTTGCGACCCACTCTTCTCCTGCGGTGACGTTAATGGCCTCCTCGCCAAGTTCATCGTCACTTGCTTCGGTGGTCGAGGGTGGATGAGATATTAGCCTCGCTTGGTGTGGGGTCGAGCAACATTTCCTCACAACCCTTTTGGTGCTTCTTTCCCTTGCGGTTTTTCTTTCCTCCCTCTGGACGGACGTTGGTGGTGCTAGCGTCATTTACGTCTCCTTCGGTTTCCATTCCCTTAGTATCAAACCTCGCTCTGATACCACGTTGTCACAGACTTAGAGTCTTACTAAAGTTTCGTGCGGCACTTGACAACTTACTCATGAATCTTTCACGATTCATATTGCTTGGAGAATGCTTTACAAGTTGCTTGGTTGGTGCCTAGCAAATGAGGGGCACCTCTATTTATACTAACTCCTAAGGACTAAAGTATAAATTAAAATTACTTACAAGTCTCTAAGATATTTACACAAAAGCCCCTCTCTAGAATTCTCTACACACTCTAGAGAATGAAAGGAATTCTCTAGCCTTCTTGAATAATCTTAAAGGTTCTAGAGTTCTCCGCAAACCTCTCTATAACTCTAGACCTTTCCGCCCCTATTCGGACGCAAAATTTGACTGCAAATTGGCGGGACGTGACATATCGCTACGTACTCCAACGGGTAAATTTGTCATGATTCACGAAATCTAGTATGGACCTAGCTAATATTCATGTCCCTTCTTTCCTTTAATACGTCTTTTGGCCACAAGTCCTTTATGTCATCTCCCACGAGTTTTCAACGTTATCTGCAATAAACCTTTGAATATATAGTGATTTCAATTATTTTTTCAGTGACTTCTTGAAGGAAGCCTTTTTTATGATTTCTTTCGAACTCATTCTTTGGTTATATTCCAATGACATGTGCTCTCCATCCTAAGCGTCCACCTAGTAATGGTTTTAAAAAAAAAATCTATGCATAAATTTATGGATCAAGTTTTATATTTAAAAAAAATAAAATCACAATTTAAAATTTGCAATCATATTTTTTTTTTAAATGGGGATAATTTGAAATTAAAATTATATGCATAAGGTTGATTTGAATTCAAAACATGAAATTGGATGGTAAATGTGATGGCAAAATGGCTTAGTAACAGTGAAGGGATTTGATGAATAATGAGAGGCGGCTGTACAGTGAGTGTTTTTATTTAGGAAATATAGTCAACGTTTTTGTGTGAGAGAGGCTCCACTTCCTTCCCACACCAACTCCCTACTAGCTGAGCAGGAGAAGACTTTGCTACCATCTTCCTTCCTTTCAGTATAATATACCCGTTTCATCGAGTAAAAGTGGAAGTTGATTGAAGAAGAAAAATGGGTTGGGGGAAAATGTTCTTCACAGTTGTGATTACGTTTTCAGCAGCATTAATCACATACAACATTCTCATCTCAGCAAATGCTTCTTTCAAGCAAGAATTTCCTGGCCCATCTTCAGTAAAAACGTTGTTTTCTCAAGATCCAATTATCAAGATGCCATTAGAGAGATCAAATAACAACAACAACAAGAAGAGGTTGTTTCATACAGCTGTTACATCTTCTGATTCTGTTTATAACACTTGGCAGTGTAGGATTATGTATTACTGGTTCAAAAAGTTTAAAGATGAACCTAATTCTGAGATGGGTGGCTTTACAAGGATCTTACATTCTGGAAAATCAGATAGATTCATGGATGAGATCCCTACTTTTGTTGCTCAACCACTTCCTTCTGGAATGGATCAGGTCAATCAATTTATTAGATACTATCTACAATTTCCTATTCCTTTTCTCACATCTCAACATGTCAATTTCAGGGTTATATTGTCCTCAATAGACCATGGGCTTTTGTTCAATGGCTCCAACAAGCACAAATTGAAGAAGACTACATATTGATGTCAGAACCAGATCATGTTATTGTCAAGCCCATCCCTAACCTATCTAAAGATGGACTTGGAGCTGCATTTCCTTTCTTTTACATTGAACCCAAAAAGTACGAGTCTGTACTAAGAAAGTTCTTCCCTCAACAAAACGGACCTATAACCGATATTGATCCCATAGGAAATTCACCTGTCATTGTTAGCAAGGTACTTCATTACTATTTTTTTTTTATATATATATAAGTTTGTTACTTAATTCTTCCTGTTGCTTTTCTAAACGAAAAAAGTTACTTTAGGAAGCTTTAAAGAAGATAGCTCCCACATGGATGAATGTTTCTTTGGCCATGAAAAAGGATCCTGAAGCAGACAAAGCCTTTGGTTGGGTGCTTGAGATGTAATCACCCTGCCCTACCTAGTTACTGAAAAATAATAATGCATAATCACAAATTCCCTCAACTTTATAATTCATATGCAGGTATGCCTATGCAGTTGCATCTGCTTTGCATAATGTCAGTAATGTATTGCACAAGGAATTCATGATTCAGGTATTATCATTTGTTTTTCCTATTTATTTATTCCATTGATAGTTTACATTATTGCCTTTTCTACTCCAAGCCAAAACAGAAATAAAGAAGATATGCTGTTGCCCAAACAAATTATTCAGCTATGGTGTGTGGGTTATTTTTCTTTGATCCGGTAAAAGTGCAAGTTTCATTACTGAAAAAACACCCAGAAGATGCTTACGATGTATAGCAAAACGAATCACTGGTGTCAAGTACTAATGCATTTTCAGATACTATGCTCAGTAACTACCTTGTATAGAATGCTAACCTAACTACTAATACAAATAAGACTACTATTTTTGAAAGTGCTAATGAATGTAGAATATTGCCAAGGGAAAGCCAAGTGAATGTATTCTTTGATTCATGGATCAGTATACACCTTTTCCATCTGATTTGAGTGCCTATCTAAGACTTCCAAAGTATATTTTGCATTAGGGACTTGCTTTCTGATGAGTTTATCTCATGTTTGGTTGAGATAAAATCGCAGGATAACTTTCCCGGGATCAGTTATCCCAGGATTATAGTGTTATTTTTATCCTGCATTGAGGGTGGGATAACTAATTCCAGGATAATTAATCCTGGGATAACTTGTGCCCCAGCAAAATGAGCCCTTTTTGTCTATAAATTTTGATTCTATGTCTGGAACATGTGTAAAGACAGGAGTTGTAATTTGAATGGCAATGCAATTCTTGTAAGAAGTATCAATTTCCTGTAGCTTTTGCCTTTTCCTCTTAATTTTCATACGATCTTTAGAAGTTTGCACTACTTTGAGCAAACTGAAATAGCATAGCTCTCCTCGTTTACTCTCAAACCTTCGTCTGTTCCATATATGCATCTGCTGCTACAGTAAGATTTATCTCAGATAGACCCGATTTCATTCCTTTAACCTTTTCATTGGTGTGGTTAGCAGCATTGCTTTTCTGCTTTTCATATACCAAAGTTGCAAAGACTTCCTGGTTATTGTGGTTTTATTTGTTTCATGGGGAGTACATCTGAGAATTTAAATCGTTATTTGGTTGTGAGGTGAAGTTTCATTGCATTATTTCTTCCTTATGTACCAGAAATCTAATTTTCCATGTATTGTTGAATGTTTTCAGCCTCCTTGGGATACAGAAATAGGCAAGGCGTTCATAATTCATTACACATATGGATGTGACTATGATATGAAGGTAATAGCCACTTCCTACGACTATGAGAATACCAAGTTACATGTAATAAACATAATGATGATTGATGGGAAGAACATGCATTTCAGGGAAAGATGACCTACGGAAAAATTGGAGAGTGGAGATTCGACAAAAGATCATATGATAATACCTGGCCACCGAAGAACCTTTCTCTGCCTCCACCTGGTGTTCCAGAGAGTGTGGTATGGTTTCCTGTCTTAGTCAGTCTCCATCTTAAGCTTTAATTACCAGATCATAACAAGAAGGGGTCCAGGAATCAGGAGGCATTTTTTTTCTTATTATCAAATTATACATCTAATAATTAAAATCATATCTTATTGTTCAAATATATTTTAAAAATAAAGCTCATAATTACTTTACTGATAAACGTCCATTACTATTTTGTTTTGCTTCTCTATTGCTATTAACAGTGGCATTGCTATCTTTTTACTCAATGGATGATTTACTTTCGAAATAATGGTGGTAGAAGTGAAAAGGTACAAAAGAGTCTTATCATCTTGTACTAAAATATTTACTAGTAGTGTAAAATTTTCCAAATTCTGAACTCTGGTGAGATTTTCGGAAAAGGTTTTGAAGTATCAGAAGAAATTATCAATGGATGATTTCCTTCATCTTCATTTGCATCATGCTCTTGGTAAGAAATTGAATGCTTTCTTCACTTGATCAGAAGTTGAAGCCTCGAATGTGTAGAGAACAAAATTAAGCTTTTTTCATGATTAGCTTTTAAAGTCTGTTCCATATGTTAGTTTCTTTGTCAACTCTGTTCATTACACTCTGTCAGATACTTCAATATCAGTTTGATATTCCAAAACAAATTCTAACTTAATGAACTAGCTCCACAAATATCAACTTTCCCTTATAGATTCACCTAATCTATTTTTTTCCTTTTTCTTTTATGTGTCTAAGTAAAACAATTGATCTAGTTGATAGCTTATATATTGGTTAATGGCAACTGTGTACAATTAAGTAACTTGCCCTTAACTGGAAGTGAGCTTATTTCGATAGAACTTTTAACAGCAAATTATAGTGGGTGGGATGAAAAAGTATTTGACCTGAAACAAGGCTTATTTAAGCAAACAATAATTAGTACATATTTTATTTTTGAAATATACTTCATCTCTGTGTGTTCCGAGTGCAAATGTCCCTAATAATTTTCTTTTGATCTATAAATGAGCTTAGATGACATATATTTTTCTTCTCCGTAATGGTGCCTTACAATCCACATTTAATGTTGAGAGATCTATTTTGATGTTGTGGCATGCATGAAGTGCCTGTGGTCGATGACAGAGATCTTATTTTGACCTTTCATCCAATTTCTCTAGTTGAGTATGAATGTAATTGTTTTTGGCAGGTTACTCTGGTAAAAATGGTGAATGAAGCTACAGCTAACATTCCGAACTGGGGTTCTTAGAACTGTGTTGTGATTGAAGCTATTCCACTCACGCAAGATGTATGATGGGTTTGTAGTTTGTAGTTTCTATACCCATGTTGCACACGAGAAAATCTTGTTCCCTCCCAATGATCATTGTTAGAATATTTGAAACTTTCTTGTATGCAGTTCCATCTGTCCTTTATCCTATATGTTCCAAACCTCTGTGTATAGTTGCAAATCTATTCATATGCAGTAAGTTGCCATGTTGAAACTATTAGTTTAGTAGTTGCAGCTCTTCCCATTGCTAGCGACAATGATGGGGGATCTCAAGTTTTTCGTTATTTGTTGCTTTCAGTTAGACAATATGTTCTGCATAGAGCAACAATCTGGATAACTTCAAGGTTTTGCTTGTGTTATCAATTTACAAGGCTGCAGTTAAAGTGAGCTACAAACATCCTCTGTACTAGTTAGAATTCAATTCACTATCATGTTTGAGTGGTGAAAATCAATTGAAGAATCCCATATACCAATCCTTGTGGTTTGACCTCAACCTCATAAGTTGGATATTTATTTTACATATGATCGCACGTGTCCTGAAATATGGGACATAGTCGAGAGTTGAGAGTTTATCACGCTCTCTACTGTAGTAGAACGATGGAGTGCTCCTCATGATGATCTGCGCCGTCTTGGGAACTTTTGGCGAATTATCCTTCTACTGGATTTTTGTTATTGTTCCTGATTATCACAAGTGTTTATGAAAAATAAATATATCTAAGCAAGTGGATAAGTAGAGCAATGAGTTAAACCAATATCACAACTGTCCTAGCCCCCACAGAGGGCATCAAATTGTTTATCAGGATATTGTTACAATTAAATTTGTCACGAGGTTAAAAACACATGGATCAACTTCACTAGTAAATTAGATATTAAGCAAATAGATGTGTTATTAAATAATTTTGTAAAGAACAATATTGTAATTTAATAAATAAAAGTAATGGTAATCTTCAGATTTCGTTGCTTCAACTTCAATCCCAAATATAACTTCAAAGGTATTAATTAGCTCCCAAATCAAAGGTATTGATGTGTGTATTCTTAAGGGCCTGTTTGGAAGGATACCCTGGTAATTGAATTTGGTGTAATTGGTGTAATTACACTGTCTTGTCATGTTTGGAAGGACATGTAATTACTTGGTCAGTAGGTAATTGGTGTAATTGGCAGGGGGTAATTACACTCTACAATTTATAGGCAGAGCCTGTGAATTGCATGGTGTAGTTACCACCTGATTACTTTTTCATTTTTTTTTAATTTCTATTTTTATTTTTTTTGTTTTAATTTTTTTTACTTCTATTATTTTAATTTCTTTTTATTTTTATTTTTATTATTCTAAAAAATTGTAAAAGTTTATTTTTTATTTTATATTATTATATTTCATTTTATTCTTGTTCTCAACCTTACTTTACGTGATTCTATGTAATTTTCTCATATTATCTATTTCTTTATGCCATGTTTATTTTTGCATTAGCATAATTTTATTAGTATTCTAATTTTTAAATTAAAATAGAATTTATTGTTAAGTAAGGTTATAGACTTACGTTTTCTTTATTATGAAGAAATAAAAATAAATCATATTTATTGCTATGTTGAAATTTGTTATAAGAGTATTATATTAAATTTTTTGTTTTGAATTTATTACTTATGTTATATTTTTAGTTTCATTTTGTTTTAGTAATATTGAATTTAAATTGCACGTCATTTTTTAATTAGACTTGATAGATTATATTTCTGTCAAACATTTAATAATTTATGATATTTTATTTATATATTACTATTCTTTTTATCAAACATGCATTTCACAATGTTCGTAGAAACTTCATACTTTAGGTTGTTACGATCAATTCAATTGAAATATATTAATTTGAAAAAATATAAATCAATTATTTTTTCATAATATTAGTTATAGTAAATATGTTTATTAATTAATATATTTTCAAAAAAGAATATATATCTTAAATATTTAATTTAATGTCATTTATAAAATTCTTATTTGTCTAGTATAAATTTAAAATGATTAATTTTTATTTTTAAAATTTATTATAATTTTATGTTTGCAATTGTACATCCAAACAGGACATGTGTAATTACATTGTGGCAATCAAACAGGTCAGTGTAATTACTAGATTGTGTAATTACTAGGCTGGTAATTACTACCCTAGTAATTACATCAATTCCAATTACCTGGTGGCTTTCCAAACAGACGCTAAGAGTATTGCCTTAATCAATAATGTAATGAAAGAGAAAATTTAGAGTGTAGGAATCTAGGTATATTGCTAAGCATTGTAAAAAAAAACCACATCTATTTATAGGCAATAAATGGAATTCATCCATTAATGAAATCACTCCTCTTGGACTATATGTATATACTACATAATCCAATGAAAATGGTCCATTTAGAGCTACCGTTACGTGCTCCAACGAGTAAATTTGTCGTGATTCACGAAATCTAGTATGGACCTAGCTAACATTCCTGTCCTTTCTTTCCTTTAATATGTCTTTTGGCCACATGTCCTTTATGTCATCTTTCACGAGTTTTCACCGTTATCTACTATAAACCTTTGGATATATATAGTGATTTCAATTACTTTTTTGGTGATTTCTTGAAGGAAGTTTTTTTTTTATATATAACTAGTAAAATTATTCGCGCTTTGTGCTTAATTTTAGTATCACGAAATTTATAAAATAATACTTAAAACTTATTAGGCATTAAAACTAAAACACTATATTATCTTACATACAAGATTACGTAGTAACAAACATTAATAATGTAAATGAAAATGAAAATTATTACATCTTATCATTTATCCTTAATACCATAAGCATAAATTAATAATTGTAAAAATACATACCAAGATTTGTAATGTAAGCAATGGTGTCAGTGAGCCTCTCAACAGGAGCAAAGTACACAAATATTTAATTGTGAAAAAGAAGAAGAGGAAGAGTTTCAGAATTTTCGTTGTTTTAAAATGAGAGGAAATCCCTCACTCTGTCAGATACTTCAATATCAGTTTGAATTATTCCAAAACAAATTCTAACTTAATGAACTAGCTCCACAAATATCAACTTTCCCTTATAGATTCACCTAATCTATTTTTTTCCTTTTTCTTTTATGTGTCTAAGTAAAACAATTGATCTAGTTGATAGCTTATATATTGGTTAATGGTAACTGTGTACAATTAAGTAACTTGCCCTTAAATGGAAGTGAGCTTATTTCGATAGAACTTTTAACAGCAAATTATAGTGGGTGGGACGAAAAAGTATTTGACCTGAAACAAGGCTTATTTAAAGCAAACAATAATTAGTACATATTTTATTTTTGAAATATACTTCATCTCTGTGTGTTCCGAGTGCCAATGTCCCTAATAATTTTCTTTTGATCTATAAATGAGCTTAGATGACGTATATTTTTCTTCTCCATAAAGGTGCCTATTAAATGTTGAGAGATCTATTTTGATGTTGTGGCATGTATGAAGTGCCTGTGGTCAATGACAGAGATCTTATTTTGACCTTTCATCCAATTTCTCGAGTTGAGTATGTATGTATTTGTTTTTGGCAGGTTACTCTGGTAAAAATGGTGAATGAAGCTACAGCTAACATTCCGAACTGGGGTTCTTAGAACTGTGTTGTGATTGAAGCTATTCCACTCACGCAAGATGTTTGATGGGTTCGTAATTTGTAGTTTCTATACCCACGTTGCACATGAGAAAATATTGTTTCCTCCCAATGATCATTGTTAGAATATTTGAAACTTTCTTGTATGCAGCAGTTCCATCTGTCCTATATCCTATAGGTTCCAAACCTCTGTGTATAGTTGCAAATCTATTCATATACTGTAGGTTGCCATGTTGAAACTATGAGTTTAGTAGTTGCAGCTCTTCCCATTGCTAGCGACAATGATGGGGGATCTCAAGTTTTTCGTTATTTGTTGCTTTCAGTTAGTGTTATGCATAGAGCAACAATCTGGATACCTTCAAGGTTTTGTTTGATATCAATTTACTAGGCTGCAGTTAAAGTGAGCTATAAACATCCTCTGTACTCATTCTGTTCTGTTCAGGTCTGAGTGAAACCATCTTTATGCTGACCATCCTAACATTGATTCTCGTGCTTCTCTGTTAGTTCAAAAAATTAGTTAGAATTTATGCATCCTAAATTGCCTTACAAGTTGCAGAATGGCAATCTGGAGGATGGTTAATATATCATACTGAAATTTAGGCATCCTAACTCCTTGAGCTTGGTGATCAGTTCAGTAAAACTCAACTCATCAAACGTACAACATCGTATTACTCACCTTATTGCATTTAAGTCAACCTTGAGGCAGTAAACATTGCATTTGTTAGCTCAATTAGTGATGCAATTTTAAAATTACTTTGCAAGAGATGGAACTTACGTGGAACAATGTGATCAATTAAGATTTGTATATAATCAATCCTAACTTGTTTTGAATTGAAATGGTGTTGTTGCTTGGGTGTATGCATTTAATAGCAGAATTGTAAGTAAGATTTGTTTGGTGCTATAACTTAAATCAAGAAACCAAAAAACTGCAGATCGAGATATTTAACGTAAAAATAAAATATTTATTTACATACATACATCTGAATGTACAAGATTATAAACAATGGTGCTGGAGTTTCACGAGAATATTAGCACGTACTTCTGCAGAGGCCAAATAATTACATCCATATACTTCAATTGGCTCCCAGATTATGAAGTATCAAGCTCTCTCAGTTTAGATACAGCCGGCAATTCTTTGAATTACAGTAGCAGGGGATTTTTTTACCTTCATCTTCATGGTTAAAATTGTAATCATATGTTATCTCTTCTCCAGGATAGATATCTCTCTCAGCAAAAAATACTACCTGCATTATGACACTATTATTAACATATTCTGATAGAGACAACTATGAAATATAACAAAATATAAGCGAAAAGAAGTAGAGTGGAATGTATCTACCTTCTTCTCATTCCTCACAGAAATGATTCTGGCAACGCAGTTTGGCTGGTAAAATGAATTAGTAAAATAAGAAAAGCTGAGTCCATCATACTTGATCAATCAAACTCACATCAATCTTTTATATCTTTTTCTCTTATATAAAAAACATAAATTACATCAAAATTATTAAAGCAGAGATGACAGATAGAAACAAAATGTCAAACAGCAAGCACTTCATCAAAATAGTTATACGAAAGAGTAACATAATTGAGCAGAGAGAATAACTGGACAAAATTGCTGTGGAAGACACCTACCAGGCATGAATGGTTCACAAATCGGGCAATCCCTCCCTTTTGGGTTGCATCGACTATATGCTCTTGATCAATCCTAAAGAAATAACAAGCACTCTTATACTGCAATTTCTTTCCTGACAGGTACTCAATTTCTCTTTTGTCAGCCACATGGAGCCCCACTATCTCACCCACATATTCAAAACCTAGAGGTAAAAAGTGAAAGTAAAGTTAAATTTGCTGATGAGAAACTTGCAAATTCAGAGGAAGAGAATAGAGACAGATGAGACCATTTCGCTTTGTAAAATAAACCTAGACGTGTAAAGACCAAGAGCATGAATGCCAGATTTATACACAACCAAACTCTTCCACCCTTTGGAGTGCTTATAGCGAACATATTCCTTCTGCAAATATAAAGAGTAAAACACATCGGTAGTTTAGACTGAAATAAAAGCGCACAAGAATTAAAAAAGCTATACACGTGACTTCTCAGTAGGAACACTATAGGTTTTACAATTGTCAAGCAACCCAACTGTTCCAGACATACCCGATAATCATATCCAACATCTTTAGGTAGAAGCCTAAGAATCTCCTTTCTTGATGGCTTTTGTCCAGTTATGTGAATCCAGGCATTTAATTGCTCCTGGGCAACAAGGCCTCCACCGCCAGACTCAGAATACTGATGAAGATTATACCGCACTCCTTCCTTTTTGCGGCCCTTGTATCCCTGAAGGTAGAACAATCTTAGAAAATCTTTATCCAGGAGTCAAGTATATCTAAACTGTTATTAAGAAACAACAGACCTCTGTTCGAGCACAGGTAGAACCTCCTTCTCCTGGATGAATACCTACAGTACCAACCAGATTATTGTTAGAAATGTCCCTAGAGCGATTTGAGAACCGGGTTATTGAAATCATACCTTCAAGTGTCAACTCATTAAGGCCCTGTTTGTGAAACTCCTTGGACAATGGCTTCTGTGGAGTTGGCAGAGAATCATCTGCAATATTACCAGTTTCTATAAGGTAATCATACCTTCTCTTCTCTAGAGAGTAGAATAAGTGAGCCCCTTGTTCACCTCCATGGCAATGCGCTCTTTTGGATTGCTCTAATGATTGGCAAGGATCCAATTCACTAGATATCAAGAGATGACTTTTAGATTTTTTGGTAGTTACAACACTATTGGCATTACAACTTTTGACTTTCTTGAGATATGGAGAACTGCTAATGCGTTGATGATTTTCTTTTGCACTTACCTTCCTGAATTTTACAGAAGTCAATTTTGCAGTGGAGTTTCCAGAAGAGCTATACTTTTCCAATAAGTCACAAATTTTTCTTAGAGAAACAAATTTGACTGGTTTTGATGGATTCGCATTAGAAATTACTCCATATTTCTGCCCCACTATAGGTCTTACAGCCCTTCTATAAGCCTTCTCATGCATCTCAGGAAACATAGGGGTATCTACCAAACTGCACTTAGCTGCAGCGTCAACACCTAGATAATATCCCTCATCTGCCTGCCTAACAGGTGTTGCAGTGTCCAGTTTCAGTCTCTTTCTTCTTGGTAATTCACAAGCTACAAAGGTATCATCATCACTGACCTTTAAACGATCTGACTGAGTACCAACAGCTTTTGCATCATGGCAATTAACTTTACCACTGCAAGAAAGAGTATTCAATGAACGCATTCTGAATCTCCTTTCTCTGAAACTTGGTTCTATGGAATACACACATTTTTCTGCACTGCCATTTTCAGATAGGGGGGCACCTTTTTCATCATTGCACGGATGCTGCAGACCAGAACCACAAGTGTCCTCTGGATATCTACAAGCAGAGTAGACGGTAGGAAGAGTTATATCCAACTTTCTCCATTTGGTTCTTTTTCTAATCACCTTTTTGGAGAAATCAGACACTTTCTGAATATGGTGGCTCTTTTCTTGAATGCTGAAGCTAGAATGGTTCTGCATTTTGTTCAATTTTAAGGGATCTCTTAGTCGAAGTTCATCAATCATACTATCAGAAGAATTATCAGCAAACCCTTTGGATGGTCCTGCATCCATGGGGTTGCATTCACAAGCAACACCAAGAAACTCTGCACTTTGTTCACTGCCTTGTGCATCACTAGATGACCAACATCTGTTGATTCCTGATCCTTCATCTACAACATTACTTGCCACAGTCTTTTGATCATCAGTAGTGAACTCATTGTCATGAATCACCGCAGATGCCTCACTAACAACAGGTGCAGATCCTCCAGAAGAAACATTGGATATTTCTGGCTCCTTTAGATATTCAACATTTTGAAAAGCAACATCACAACTGGGTTTGTTTCCACTGGCATCAGTACTTTGTCCCCTCATTTTTTCATTCATGTTCAGGAAACCTGTTGTTTGTTCCTTAAATGTCAGACTAACTGCTCCAGTCACCTTTTTGGGAACATCTCTCCATTGCGAAGAGTGACACTCCAGTTTATTTATCCTATTCCACATTAAATCACTTCCTGCCAAAGAGGCCACATTGTCCAAGGGCACTTTCTGACTGTCATTCAACTTACAAGCAAATAAATTCTTAATGCAGCCAGAAACGTCACTCTGTTCTACCTGATTAGTATCCAGAGGTTCACCAATGAAATGATGTTTTTCAACAAAAACATCCGGCTGAACAGCACAGTTACAGAGGCAAGACATAAATGAATTTGATGCTTCCGGAAAGTAATTTGCTTGCTCAACTGATGGAGAAATATTAACTTCAGAGCCTCCATGTCTAAGCCCATGTAAAACCAAGAAATCAATCAGAACAAAAATTTGAAGGACTAGAATAAGATCAAGTCAAATGCATATAAACAGACATGAACATTGAAAGAACTGTTACTGATTTTCATTGTTATAGTATAGTTCTAAATAACTTTTCATTGATACAGTGAATTCAATTTCCCAAACCCCCTACCCTAGGAGCCCAACAATAATCCTTTCCCACTTTGTTCCCCAAGTGACTTGAAACTCAACCTTTTGGTTAGTGGAGGGTCTTAACCATTAAGCTCCTCCTTTGTCTATGGTTATCATATAACTTTGAAGGATATATTTAATGGCCTCGCTATATTGCAGCATTTTTATCTTTTTTGTTGAAAAGTAAGTAAGTTGTATATTAAAAAGAGGAAAAGCTTAGCGCTAAGATGGTGCTAAGACAGTACAAGTATTATAAGGAGATCCCTATTGTTGCAAAGATTACATGAAATTTATCATGCTATGTTCATCCTTTACATCCGCGAGATTACTCATTGCACGAAAAGCTAAAAGCCATAAGCATTTGTATTTAAGCTGCTGTTCACTATCCATCTTCCCTTTGAAACATTTGGCATTCCTTTCCTTACATAAAACTAGATTGCATCATACAAGGATCCTCCTTTCTACTTTGAAGTAAAAGTAAAAATATTTCCAATAGGCAAAGGGTTCATAAATATTTTGTATTACTCCAACCACTACCTTAAGGTTTTGGATTGGATGTGCCCAAATTCTTTCAAATTTCTAGATTCGAGTCTCGCTGCAGTCCATCAACGAGATATCTCCATGTGCTTGGTGCAAGAGGAAAAATATCGCGCTCACACATCAGAGGAAGAGGGCATACTACAGACATAATGAGATCAATAAAAGGGTTCCTTCTCTGGCATTCCAATTTTTAAGCTGAATTAGTTTACACAATTCAACAGCATATCAGAGCTAACATTTGGCAAG
This sequence comes from Solanum commersonii, assembly GCA_029007595.1. NCBI lineage: Eukaryota > Viridiplantae > Streptophyta > Magnoliopsida > Solanales > Solanaceae > Solanum > Solanum commersonii. The sequence goes on along the minus strand of JAJTWQ010000002.1, from coordinate 4,326,062 downwards.
CTTAGTCTCACTCACATCTCAATTTTAAAATTATGATGTGAACTCTAGAGATGAATTGCACGTGCGGGAAGTTGTTGAGTTATACAAAATCCACATTTTCTATATGATTCTTGGTTAGATAATCATATTCCTTTTTTTGATATAGCCACGATACGGGACCATCTTGCACACTCCTTGACTAATTCCCTGAGATACCTGTTACCTCCCACCAACACAAGTTCTGTCCACCAAGGCTTAAATAGATGGGAGAATCACCTAGCGTTTTTGCCTCCCTAAGATTTGAACCTGAGATCATAGTTCTCAACCTACTTCATTGACCACTAGGCTACATTCTTGGGTGCATTGGATAATCATATTTTTTTAGACTTAGTTTGGGAGAAAATGTGCTCCTAGAAGTTTCATATCAATCTTTTCTTTTTCTTTTTTTTGGCACAAATAAATTTGTTGCCACCTGACAAAATTTTGCTTCAAAGTTCACCATTCATTTTTTTTATAATGTTTCAAAGTTCACCAATCTACACACGTTGGATTATCATCTCTTATAGAAATAAAGAAAAGAAGATTACATATATACATTGTTGTCCTCAATATTAATTAATTTTAAGATCCGTTTTGAGGTATGCTTTCCAAAGTTGAGCCACAATCCAAGAATTTTATTTTTTGAAACATAAGCACTAGTCAATTTCCCTTGTCCCATACAACTTTAGAATGGTATTATCAACAAACTAAGTCATTTTGGGAAGCAACTTTTTCAATCTTTTTTTTTGTCCCATAGTGGTTCCCAAACCAGCTTGAGGGCACCTCGCACCCTCTAGTATCTCTTCCCACCAAGGTTTAGGTTGATGGGAAGAAATCTTAAAAAGGAAGAATGCCTTAATTACATACATAGTTCTAAAGTGGAAATCACTTAGTGTCATCTCTATAATAATTTAAACTCTAAGCAACCTAATAGGCGAATTAGTCCTGCTTCAGCAAACTGATAGAGTTGAAATTTATCAATGTCAACTTCAAGCTAAGGCTGGAATTGGATAATTAAGTTGATACTATTCCTGATTTTCTGGATGATTTCCTTGAAATTTGAGCTTGAGGACAAGCTCTTCTAACGTGAGGGGAGTAATGTTGTGGGTGCGGGAAAGCCCATTTAATTAAGTATTTAATTATATTTCAAAGTAGATTTATTTATTATTTAATCATATTTTAGTAGCTTTCTTTATTATTCTAGAATAGGATTTATATTTAATAGTTTCACAAGGATTAGGTTAAGGCGTTAAGCTATAGTTATTCGCTTGGAATAGGATTTAGATTTCCTACTTTCACAAGAATTAGACTTCCTATTGATGTAATAAGACTCCTATTTAAAGGGGATTCTGATGAATAAATCATTAAGTCATACTTTAGCAAAACGCAAGAAATCAAAGTTCTCTCTTCCATTTAACTCTAAGGTTTCGACCTCCCTTTAACGAGCTGAATTTATGTATTGCCTTGTGAATCGATCCTTCCCTAAAGACCGTAACAGCTTATGCCCGACTAATTGAATGGAGTTGCCGGCTTTAATGAATCAAGTTCAAGTACCGAGGAGATTTATTTGAAGAGCTTCGGTTATCAATGAATAGGCATGTGGAAGCAACATTGCTTGCATTGATTCAATTGATTTGAAGTGAAGGTTATACTACACATACATATACGACCTTGAAATAAATCTAAGTCGACTTCTAGCCTTTTATTCTTTATCGCTCTCGACTGGTCCTATAGCTTGCACTGCAAATGGACAGAACAGCTTTGGAGGATGTTCATCAGCTTGAGGGAAATAAATTGGGTAAAGCCAGGGAACATGAGAGGAGTCCTCAACTATGGCAGTTATCTGGGAGAGAGAGAGTAGTACACACTGAATCTCGGCATACAACAAATTAATTATCTTCTAGGGTGACTCAGGCCAAGGGCAGAGTTATAACCAAACATCGACACTAACAGACAGAATTAATTGCAAATGGAAAAGTAAAGTTACAGAAAATATTTCACTAGAGTTACCTTAGGTAAGGCCAGTGAACTGCATTAAAATCAGTGGAAAACTGACAGTACACTCCTGAGTCTTGAGCATGCAGCGATGCTCCACGTGATAAAGCTGAAAAATTAAAACCTTCAAGCTGATCTGTATGGACATAAACTTCCTATTCATTACAATTACAAATCAAATAAGATAGAGGGAAAACTGAAAAGGAAACAGCAGTCCTTTACCAGTAATAGGAGCTATAGTTTGAATATGCTTTCCCACATGATCACTAACACCAGAGAAGGCAGATACTGCTGCAGTCTTAGACACATGTAGCATATTCACAACATTGGGTTCATATAACTGGTTTATGGATGTTGGTGCTTTGTAAAAAGGATTCCAGCATATCATTTGCCCTTTGGAGGCTGTGGTAGAGGAACTGACAGGTGCAGGAGTAGGAACCTCCAACCTATGATGAAAGGTTTGCGGTCTTGGATTCTCACTGAGTTTAACCTGCCTTCCATTCAAACACTCTTTGTTAGATAGTTGTAGAGTTTGATTTCCAATTAGAGTTGAACTTGATAATGGAAACCCCAATGGGATTGCCTGCGATGGTGGAGCTGCTGTAGACATTGGTTTACAAACAGACTTGATATTACCATTATCAAAAGGTCCATCATGAGAAATTAAAGATGTCGTCCCATACAAATTAAGGGTGTTCTGAGCATCAGGCATATCCATCATAATACCACAGGGCTTGCATGAATGAAGGTTCTTCTCATGTAAGGCCAAGCGATTGCTATGACTAAGCCCTTCCACAATTCTCTTAACAGTCCTTTTATTTTCATAATTCTTGGAGTAGAGTCCAAAGTTCAACTCAGCAGCACTGTGTAAATTAACAATATTGTTGGCCACAACTTTATCACTGTTCCCACGTCCAAGAGCACATGAAGTGTCAACATTAAATTCCTTATTAGTCATCTTACCTCTAGCACAATGAAAATCAATTTGGTTGCACTTTAGAGTAAGGGATTTACACTGAGGTTCTCTGGGTGGAGTATGACTTCCATTAACCATATTTTTTATATCTTCAGAGTACAGTAGTCTTTCTGAAGGACCCTTGAACTGCGCTTGTACCACAGGAAATATGGAATTTCTAGTTCTGGATTCACTTGTTGCATTGTGGAGTCCATAGGCGGAGTTGAAAAGGTCTGGCTGGCACTTTCCACTTATTGAACTCGAATTCAACATATGAAAATTTGACTTGCTTTCTTCCACTTCCTGTGATTCAACTGCTGTGTGACACTGACAGGTGTAAGCTTAAAGAGATCTCAAGAACTAAAGGGATTAATTCACAAATAATAACAGACCTTTATGCATAAGGGGCTCTGGAAACAATGGCAGTTGGTATTCCATTGGTTTGACAATGGAATGATACTCAAAAGTTTGTGGAGCTAAAGTTCCCAACTTTTTGCTTTGCTGGGATGGATGCCCAAGTCTCAACTCAATACTTGAGGAGACACTACTTCTGTCCATTTGCAATAGTGAACTGTTGATACCAAACAATTTTGAAATTTTGAGATCTGGAAGAGAATTGAAAGTATTTGTGTCCTTAGAATTTGAACCAATATAATCTAAAAGAAATGAAGATCCATTCTCCAGGTCTTGTATCCCATCTAAGTTTGACAATGGTGGACGCTGAGGGTTCTTTGAAATAGACATATTGTTCCATGACTGTCTAGCTCCATTTGAAGCTCCAAATGTGCCGGACAGCTCAAAATTTGGAGATGAATTGGGAAGGGATGGATAAAACTCTGCCGAACTAGTACTCATTGGAAATACTTCAGGCCAGTCCCATCCACCATGATCTTCCGGAGCCCTAATCTAAATAACAATAAAAAGATCACCATTAGTGGCGCTTGTGCTTCAAATGGATGTCAGTAATAAGTACTTTAAACCAATAGACATAGTAAAATAGAGAATCTAGGTTCTTAACATCTGCAGTAAATAAAAAAGACGAACAAAACCAAACTACTTAGTGCGTACAACCCTAGAAACAGTGGTCTAGCTTGCATCTCTACGCACATGTATGCTAAAACTATAATACTACATAAGCTTTCAAAAGTAGGTGCTCCATCAATTAAACCATTGCAGGCTGAGAACATTTTATCAGGATCAGAAAGCCAATAGTTCATAAGAAAATATTCTTTTAGTTCAGAGATATAGATAGCTACTAACTTATAGATTATACGGACAGTATTTAATCCAGCTAAAACCTAAGTGGAAAGTTTTCTAAGTTGACTGTACAAAGGCACCATATATAGTAACTCTAGCAAAATTGCAAATTCCACTTCTACCTTCCCATAGATGATGTGAAAACAAATTGGAATGCTAAATTTAGTGATCCAAACTGTTATCTTTCTCCTTCACAATTTTGCAGCAACTTTTCTCTCTAAATCGAACTACCTTAAGGAAGAAGTCATTCCTTTTTGTCTTTGCTAATTATCCAGTTTAGTCTTCCAAATTCTCCTTCAATCAATCAATCAATTAAGCGTAAATCCCAAATCTCCTTAGAAAAGTTTTTGTCGAATTTCCTAAAGAAATTTAACATGTGATCCCAAAAAGACTAGCTGAGCAAACTATGTTTCCCATTACGTAGTAATTCCAAAATAGTTATGATTCCAAGAACCAAAACAGATGTACATACCAGGAAACATTGAATTGGAGATATATCATGAACATAAGAAAAATTGATTACATAAATACAAAAAGATTTGAAAGAATGTAGGTACCAAAATAAATAAGAGGAGAGATTTTGAGGCACAGAAGAATAGATGTTAGATACCTCACATATTCCTTACCCCTAGTTTTTGGAAGAAGAGCTTCCGCCAGTGAGCTATGGTTACACCACTGTCCATTAGAACAGCATTGCCAGGATTAAGATCAGATAAACCAGAATGCTGCAGAAAAGAAAAACTTGAAAGAGTTGAAAAGAAAAGTAAATAAATGCATGGAGTAGTCCAAGTAAATACCTGACAAAACCTAGAAATAGACATATGTGAACCATGGCAGAAACAAATAACTCCAAGAATAGGAGTAGTTGTGAGAACCAGGTATCCGGCTGCATATGCATTGAGTGAGAAAAGTAGTATTGATGGAAAATGAAAGTAATTAGTGAGTTAGTTAGTTACTCACTTAAACCGGAACAAAACACACGGAGTGGGGAACCTCTTGAAAACATTACTAGTTTGGTGTCGCCAATTTCACATTTTGTATTAAGGCTAGGGTTTCTCCATCGCTGAAATATTGTGACAATTCAACAGCAGATACAACTACTTCTCCATTCCTACAAACAGATCCATTCATACTTTGGCTTTTCAACACTGATTTTTGATTGCATGACTCAGCACGATTACATATATCCACATTTCAATTTCAATTCCACGGAATATCCAATTCTTGTACTATTCCATTTCCCAGTTGTGGCATCGGAAGTATTTTGACCTGCATTAGGAAACTACAGCAGTGAGAAAAACAAATGAAATATATGAGGGGGAGAAGATCCACTATATCAACTCTTTTTAAATTACTTTACCAAAAACAAAACAAGTCTTTTTCAATCAATTTTTATACATGGTAATAATTGTTCATTATAACAAAGTTATGTGTCATTTGGAAAGGAAAAAAGCCTTAACACCATTTTGGTCATCACAGCATTATGACCACAGCCAGTACTATTAACCAGTGTTTTAAAGAACTCAATTGGGACTTGCCTCGGGTGGATCTCTAGCAAAACGCCTCGAGACTCAAGTGTGAGACTTAGTTCTGTAACACTTACACTCTAAGCATCTAGTTGTACACCCTAAGCACACCCAACACCCAATGCTCAGGGCTTGCCTAACAAATCTTACATAAATTATGTGTTAAATTCTTTTGTTAACATTGTTGACCAACATAATTCTTAATAAGTGAATGATACTTAATCGTTTTTTAATTTATAGAAATAAGAAGATTGAGAGTCCTCAAATAACAAGTTGTAGTATCACATATTTACTATTTGGTAACACAGGAAGACTGATTATATATTATGTAACATTTCTTTTAAAAATACATAGCGAAAATTTATGTTTTTCACTTATCACTAGTCTTCACGTTTTTGTCATATGCCTTAAAATTATCATATTTTATTTAGTTATTCGAAAGTAATTTTATTTTTATCCATAATAGAGTGATGTTTTTATTATAATACTAATAAGTTTTATTGATTATCTTTTTTTGGGGGGTAAATTGTATAGTATGATATTAATATATTTTTAAAAATAATGATTCTTTTATTATTAGAAAGTTAAGATATTAGATTATTTATACTTGTATAATAATATTATAAGTTTTATTTTCTATGAGTTTCCTTGATCATGTTTGTAATTATTTAAAACTATTGATGTATTTTTATAATAATGTGTTATTATATTATTATACTATATATTGTAAATTAAAATCTAAAGATCCATAAGGCTTACGCCCTACGTCTCAAGGCTTATGTCTCACCCTATGCTAAGTAAAATGGCTCGCCCCACGCCCCCGCCTTTTAAAACACTGCTATTAACTATTGTTAATAGTAGTAACATGTGATATATATACCAAAAGAAAAAAGGTAACATTTATGAGGCGTTTTGTGCATAAAAGTACTCAGCTATAGGTTATATTGTCTAATAAAACACGCCTTATTCTCGCATTATCAATTTCAAGCTTTAGAATGTCGCAGAAGTCAAATAATCATCATATAATATCATCATATATCATATATTACTATAACTGAGAAGAGCTTAACCCCAAAGTTGATTTACCGTTTTGACCCTACAGTATAACTTAAATATTAATTTATTAAAAATTAAATTTGCTGATAATCTCAGCCCTAATTTAATTCTCCAGAAACGTATAGTTGTTGCTCAATCTCCCTCGATCACTGTAACCGCCCTTTTCCAACTCTCAAGTTCCATTGCTTTAATTCTGATCCAAAATGAAAATACCCTTCGAATATTGAATAACCAATTAAAAATCTTTTAAATAAATAATAATAATGTCACTAAGAGTCTTTTCCACTACTCTACTAAATATGTGTACGAAATATAACATATATCTCATATCTTTTGATATTTATGCTAAATTAATTTTAAATGGTCAACCCAATTCAATGAATACTACTACTAATAACTTGAAAATAAGACCACATGCTCTTCATCTGCTGTGATTATTTCTGCATTTTGTGATCTTTCCATCTTCTCAAACCTTTACATATACTTCATTCATCTATATAATTTCGCCCAACAACATGTCATTGTCCATTAATATGTTCTCTTTTCTGTACCTCAATTAAATACATCATTGTCGGGTAAAAAAAATTTCTCCTCTTTATTTATCAAGAGCTGCTCCATTTTCCCTGTTTACCGTGTATGCCTTTATCTAGCTTATTTCATTTCATTCTCTTTATCATGAGTCATTATGTTCTTGATATTGTTATTTCTGTGATCTCACGTAAATTTATTTTCTTCTTTATCAATAGCCACTCTGTTTTCCCTGTTTTCTGTTTATTTATTTATCCAAGTTATTACGTTTCACTTGCAAGTATTGCACATAAATCAGGCTTTGAGCCTATAAAAAAGGTTGAGAAAATTAGAGGCAACATATGAAATCCCTATTGGGGAGGTGCTAATCAGAAGAGGCATCACTGATGATTTAAAGTGTTGTTGCTGTAACAACAATAGTCAAGAAACTTTTGCACAACTATTTATTGAATGTCCTGATTCTTATCATACTTGGAGATTGTTTAGTGAAGCAGCAGGATTACATTTCCAGGTAGTACAGATCAAACATGCTATGGATGAGTGGTGGAAGGCTGATTGTGCTAGCAAATTAAACCCAATTTTTTTAAAGCAGTGCATGCTTTTATAATATGGAAAATCTGAAAAAGGAGGAACATGATTAAACATGGGGATAGTATGTCTAACCATAGCATGGTACTGGAAATTCACAGAAATTTATACTTGTTTACCAAGTATAGATATCCATGGTTAAAGAACGCCCCAAAAAGTTGGCCACTGACTGAAGTTTTTAGAAGATTATACACCTCTGGTTCAGACAAAAATTGTTAGATGGTTACACCCTCTGAAGGGTAAATTCAAGTGTAACACTGGTGGGTCAGTAAGACTTGAGACAGGATCGATGGCTTTCTGCATAAGGAATGAAGAAGGAAATATGATATATGCTGAATCAAGAGTGATGGAGAAGGTTACTGTTATTGAAGTAGAAATTAAGGCCATTAGAATGGGTATAAAATATTGTATGGCACACAATTTAGTACCCTTGATTATTGAAACAGATTCTTTAATGGCACAGAAAGTCCTAAATGGAATTTGGGAGGTCCCCTGGTTGATATCGTTGGATGTTGGATACATAAAGAGATTGATGATGGATATAGCGGTGGAGGTGGTGTATACCTATCGGGAAGGGAACAATCTGGCGAATATTTTTGCTAACCATGCAGTTGATTTTGCAGGTACACACAGAAGACAATTCTCAAATTTGCAGGAAACTCCTCTTCAAGCACAAACAATTATTCAAATGGAAAGGGACAATATACCAAATTTGAGAATTAAAAGAGTACAAAATACAGGTTACGGAACACAAAGCTGATAATGATCGAAAGTTCAACAAATACATATGTGATGCTTCAGTAAATTCTAGATACTTTGTTTTTCAACTGGAAGGTTATTTTTTCAAACAGTGGTATCAACTCCTTAGGGGTTCAATCTGTTGAGAGGATAAACTAATAGTTTGAAAAGTAAAGTAAATGGAGCTTCAAATCTTTCACTTTGAATAGGGTCAGAGGCAACTTTACCTTCATTTGGGGGTCCATTTTTTTGATGTAGAGATACAGAGCCACATCCCTGTTGAGCCAGCATAGATCTACCACAATCATGTTGAAGAAGTCTTCATTGGTGTAGAATCATAACGTCAGTAAGAATTTTTAACGTATAAGTGATTACAAGCCGAACATGGTGTTGTTTGTAGAGAATGGTGGTCGAAAGGATGCGATGGTGTGGAAGAAACCAAGCTGTCGGCGTTCATCTTAATTTGTTGCTAAGGATTCCCGATGGATCTATTAATGGAGTTTTTGAACGCTTCAGCTGCTCTTGCCTATATTTAATTTAGTAGTTTCCAATTTGTAATTTGGGTCTTGGCCACTTTTGGGCTTAGAATTTTGCTCCCTTTTGTTTATTAATAAATGGCCCTTCTCGGGCATTTCTTTTTTTTTTTAAAAAAACATATGAAATCCCTTAACCCACCCAAAAAACTAACGACAACATATATGTGAAAGTGTTGGATTTGTGGGAATGTTCGAAAAGGATAGCATGTTGGAAGAGGAATATTGGCAGACATTGGAGGCAAAGTCATTTATGCGACAGAGGAAAACTTAGGCAACGATGGCATTGGTGTATTAGCTGTTGGAACTGTTGGCAAAGATGTAATGCTTGGCAATGGTGGCAACGTATGTTGGTAAATTGGGAATAGTGGGTAATTGTGGCATTGTTTGCTGAGGCAACGAGGGGATCATTGGCAAATTTGGAAGTTGCAATAGGCTACGAGCAGCATGACTTGTGGTGATGTTTGATAAGGAAAACAATGTTATGATCACGCAGAGGATTGAGCAATTGCTGAAAGGCACCATTGTTGTATAATTTGCTAGATGACTTTGTTTTACAAGGAAATTATGTTGTGTTTTGAGTTGATTTGAGTTTAATCATCTCTATAGGGTTTATATAGGGGAAGTTCTTTGGGACTATATGCATAATTGGATGAGATGTTAGGTGTTAGTTAACCTTCTTGAATGTTGGTTTGAGGAAATTGATTTGCCGCCTTGCTGCTTTGAGATGCCCACAGATTAGCCAAGACTACCTAAAGGATCATTAATTTAATGCCAAAACTATAACTAGGAGACATATAATTAGTTTTTGATTGTATACGTAAAGTGTTTTTCATGTCGTGTTGCATACCTTTTATTAAAATACAAACCTTTTTAAAAAAAATTAGCTTTAATGTAAGCAGTACTTCATTGGAACAAATAAACTGAATTAGTTATTAATTTTGTCACTAATCTATTGCTAATTTTTTCATATCAAATGAATTAACCTTAAGAATCAACAATTTTCAAAGTAAAAATGCATATCACTTAACCGTAGTTAAGTGTTAAAAAAGTGTATATGCAAGATGTATGTCTTACATTCATTGGTTTTGTGTAAACACCCAGTGTGGATAAACTTTCACCCAACAACGATCGGTCCATGTTAAAAAAGACTCTTCCCTAAATGGATTTCCTTGTTGATTGTTTAGCCAAATATATTGACCTTCAAAATATTATTTAGCTGACTAGTTATTTGAGCATCAATTATTAGGCAGTTAAACATATTTCCTAAGTAGTTGAAAAACATTAGAAGGATCAACAAATAAAGCTATTGCCATAACAAGTCAAAAGATTGTCAGCCAAAGATTTACCGTTTTGAAGTCATTTCGTTTGTAATGCTTTCATTACAATAATATTTTTCTATTTTATTGATTTATCTCAATTTGAAATTACATTTACTATTTCTTCATGTTGTAATACTTTTAACAGGTTTCTTACTTTCGGCACCACCAAAATTGGTAATATTTCTCCACCTTGTATTTACTTGCTTCAATTAACGTGATATTTATACTATTGCTAGTTGAAGTTGTTCGGTTTTAAAATTAAAAAAATAAGAATTAGTATATGTTTGGTGAATATTCTATTCTTGAGCATCTTTATTGTTTGACCTAAAGAATACTAATTAGATAGAAATAATTCACATTTACGTCACAAATATATATATTGTATTAATACATCCTAGCTACTCATCCATACAATGACAAGTGTGGAAGAGCTCGAGAACCATTGCCTACCTATTAGCAAGTTTGAAGAAATATGCAACTGAGTGGGTGATTAATGTCTTAATCATTTGATGAAGCTTAACAAAAGAGTACAAAAATGCAAATGGTGAGGGTATTCATTGGCAACTAATATTCGTCGATGAAGAGGTACTCTATTTTAATATCTTATTATATTCATTACTTAATATGTTGACTGAGAGTCTACTGATTATGATTCTTACCACAAGGAACAAAAATACAAACAATTCTTTTCAACAAAAATGTTCATGCTTGAAACAACTCTTTTGCACTTAATCAAAGTTACTACATTATAAATGGAAAGTTAAATGAAGCTAAACCAAACTTTTTATCTGTGCATAATTACCTAGAAGTAGCATTCATGAACAACATAAAGGTCGTTGAGGACAAAAGTCAATTTAAGACTCAACAATTTTCGAATGTATTTATTTCCTTCGATGAAGCTGGAAAAATCACTGATGGGATTTTTTTCGGTAAATTTCACTACATGTTCGTTGTGTATTACACCCATGAAGAAAATCTATATTAAATAATACATTTTAATTTAGATTTGGTGTGTATTTTACTCAAAGTAAAAGCATTAAATGGAGAAGGACGAAGCATAAGACGAGAATTAATCGTTATAGATGAAAGGTAACTTTATACTTTCTATGCATCCTTCATATCGATATTTCACGTTATTAAACTTTTATCATAAAGATATCCTTTTTTAACATATATAGGTATGATCGAAAAGTCATGACTTCATGGGGAGACTTTGCTGAAATCGAAGGACAAATGTTACAGAGCCTTGAAAGTGACAAATCAGTGCTTGCCTTTTGTGATGTGAAAATCTCCATTTTATCTAGGTATAAATATCCTCAATTGATATATTTGAATCAAGTTTCAAACTAAATAAAAGTATCACTGAATTAATTACTCCTGGAAAAATAAGAATTTTGTCATTTCTACGACTCCTATTGGTAGTTTGCTAATCAATCCATAATTTGTAAAAGCCAACAATCTCCAACATTGGTAAGTAATACATGTTTCTTCGCACTTATTCATAGCCTCCCCACATGCTACGTCATTGATGGTTTGCATTCATTACTTTTAAATTACAGGAAAGACAACATGAAGGCACAAAAGATTGGCATAAGGCTAATGCCAAGCAGACTAATGCAAACAATCCACCAAGTGAGAAATACTAATATTTTAAACGGTTCACTTGCCATTGTGAAGGTACTTTCCTCTGCAAAATCCAGTGTATACTCAAATTATATGTTTAAAACATAATTAAGTGATTTTCTTAATTTACGTATAGGACATGTACTATAAGTTCAATGCTACAGTTTCTGGCATTAACAATAACACAGACAGTAACTGTCACGACCCAAGTCTAGGGCTTAGACGTGACCGGCGAATGGGGAACCCGAGGGAACCCCAAACAAGCCTCATAGCATATCATTACACATCCTTGGTCGCGGAAGCAATTAAAATGACCATAAGCGATACGCATAATCAAGGGGAAATTGGGACTAAGGGAGCAAGACAAAAAGAGAATAATACATAAATACCATAGATGAGTCAAGCTCAAACATAATACACAACTTGTCCAACACCACCTCTAAACATGGATACTTAGCGGGGGCCGAGACAAACTACCGGGCTCACCCTCATAGTCAATACATAATTAAAAAGGAAAAGGTCTTATACATAACAAAAGATCATGAGCAACGTCCCCGAATGGAGGACTCACCAATAACCTTGATAGGAAATCGTATTAGCCACGTGGAGGAGGATGGTCGACGGTGCTCCGGTCCCTACATGGTGACATCATGTAGGCATAGAGTATGCATTAGTACGTTTGAATGTACTAAGTATATGGGATGCAATGCAATGTAACAATGGATGGTCATTATAGGCAAAATGCATAATCGTACCAGATAGATAACATATTAATGAGATGATATGTATAATGATGCTTATATAAAAATCATATTTAGTAGGGCATAGTATATGTGTAGTGGGTGACCATCAATATAGCATTTTCAAGGCCTACCACCCCCTTGGAGAGGCGAAAGAGGTACAAACCCCTCAATGTGGGTACCCGGGCCTACCACCCCCGAGCTAGGGACCAAGGTACAAACCCCTCGATATGGTTATACGGGCCTACTACCCCCGTACTAGGCAACCAAGGTACCAACCCCTTGATACGGTTGCAGGAGCCTACAACCCCGAGCTAGGCTTGGTCGACTCACACACCATATAGAGAAAATCATATACATGTATCCATTTCATCATCATTTCAATACTTATATAATCATCCGACTCATAGGACGTACATTGGACCTTCCATTTCATAAGAATTCTATAAATGACATTTTATCAAACATATGGTGGGCTACTTGTTCATGTAAATAAAATCATGTGTTTCAAGAGTACTAAGTCCAACCAATTTTCAAAATCTATATAAAACAGCCCACCAACAACATACATATATATATACATATATAACAACCTTCATAATTTGATCATGGAGGCATGAAAATCATAAACATCACATAATAATACCATTTCATGAAAATATGCAAGATAGACCTTAATAGGGTGTGTAATAGTGATTCCATAATTCAAGAGTTCATAAATGATCATAAGGACCCATAAACTTGAAGTAAAATAGAGGATAAATGGTTGGACTTGTGGAAAGGAAGGTTTCCACAATCAACCCACATACCTCAACTTTGGAGAATTCTTGATGAAGATTGGAATGGAGAATTGCTTGAGATTGAATCTTGAATCCGAATTAAAGCTTGGGATTCTTGAAGTTGGTGGATGATCTTGGTGGAATTTTTGGAGAGGGCTTAGAGAGAGTTTTTGGATGTTTTGAAGTTAAATGACTAAGTATGGATATGTCCCCTTTTTATAAAAAACGTCCCAACACTTAGAAAAAAATGAGGCGGGTGAACAAAGTGTTTTCGCCTCGGAATTTGTATTTTCTGCCGGACAGGTTTTACGAAAACGGTCATAACTCCTTCATCCTAACTCGGAATGAGGTGAAACAAATTGCGTTGGAAAGCTAACTCATAGAGCTTCAATTTTGATAGTTTGAGCTCCTTCCAGTTCCTTGTGTGCTGAGAGATATGCCCCTTTAAAGTTGACCCTCAAAATCGCATTTTTTGCGATTTTCGAATTTTGATACGGTTGCTCTAAAATTCGGGTTAGACCCATTTCCCACTCAATTTGACCCCCTGAATAAGAATATGAAGTCGAATTTTCGAAATGATGCACGGATTTTGAGATATATGGAAATTACAATTTTAGGTGTTTCCGAAGCACATTTTCGGGCATTTTTGGGGTCGTTTCAGTAACATAGACCCATGGTATCATGCTTGCAAAAAATGCTACAGGCGAGTTACTGTTATAAATAATAGTGCAACTTGTACTTACGGTAGGACTGAAGATATTGATTATGAGGAGAGGTAAACTACACAAACGACTATCAACAAATATTACTTACTCCACCAAATAGATGAACAATTAATGATTAATTATTGAAATAAATTTAAGATATAGTTATCAAATAAATGAAGTCATACTAATTAAATCTGCAAATGTGTTTTAGATATCGGTTAAAGATTGATGTCACTGCTGAGGATCATTTCTAAGGATTACATTATTTAATGCGGCACAATACTATTTGGGTTGTGATGTAAAAGACTATGTTTACCCTACATCTGAAAAGGCAAATCACTTACTCTATAAAATATCAGCCCATATAAATAATGTTATCGTATTGTTACTGATATACTAATAAACAAAGGTTTCTTATTGCATAGAAAGAAGAATCTGAATACTATCGTAAGTTGGTATCGAGTAAGGGGAAATAATTCAGTATCCTTGTGAAGATTGATCATAACTTTTCAAAGGTGGAGACAAACATGAATGTGATAGCTATGGAGATACATGAGGTTCCAAAGAAATTTGCAGCAACTGAAATCAAAGTTGAAACTCCGATTAAAAAAAGAAGAAGCTAGAGGATCAAGAAACTTAGAGATAGTGAAAAGATGAAAGGGATAGCTGCGGAGATACCTCATGTTGAAAATGATATTGCAGTTGTTGAAATCGAGATTGAAATCCAATAAAAAAAAAAAAAAATAGATGCAAGAGGACCAAGAAGGTTAAAGAAGCTACTATAGAGGAACATCCACTGAACGTGAGCATACATGAGGTTGGAAAGCAGAATGTACCAGATGAAAGTGAGGATGAAACCCCGATAATTCATCTACAAAGAAAAAGGACCAGTAAGGTTAAAGAAAAAACCTCATGCCACATCCGATGAAAAATAAAATCAAAGTGGGAAAAAACTAATATATAGTTTATTTAAAAATTCCTTATATTTAACTACCAATGCTTATTATCTACCTAATACTAATCTTTAAAAGTTACTTTACTTTTCTCAACGAGCAACTTCACCTAACATCTCTTTTATTAGTAACTTACTTTTCCTTACTTCCAAACATTCAATGTATGCACCTTATTACGTCCAAACAGACCAACTACAGTATTTTGCAGCAATCTAAACCTCATACAACTAAAAAGGTATCCATGCATCCTACACTATATGTATTTCTTAACTATATATAGAAAATGAACACTACAGAATAATAGGTGTCTATTGCCTATATATGTCAAATTAAACACTTCAACAGTAATAATTGTCATTAATGATTTCACTATGTTCTAGATCACTGCAAAATGACATGTGCCCATTGGGACAAGACAAGAGAAGTGTCACACCATTGATCAAAATTTGTCATCACCAAATCAATAAATGACACACAACCAACATCGAGGTATATCTAATATGTTTAATACTTATCATAGTTCAGAATTAAATCTAACCCTTCTGTTCAATTCACTTCAAAGGTGATAAAGGTAAATCCACTGCTTCTGGACGTAACGTTGATCAGCATGCCAAAACAACAATAGATCAGGCACGCTATACATGTGAGATCTTACACACCTCACAACAAAATCTATTGTTTAACGATGTGTGACTTGTCTCTCTTTAGGACCCACTACTTAAGTAACCTACATTTACATTTGCTTTTCACAAATTAATGTTTTTACATACACTTTTCATCTATGTACTAAATATATTACTCACTCTATCTTACTCTAATAATCATTGCAAACTATTGTCTTGTTATGTCAAATTCAATAGGTGATAAAGAAAAAACCATTCTTTCTACTAGTAAAGTTGATCGTCATTACAACCACACAAAAAATGATATAAGAAACACAGGTAAGAACTTAGATAATCATGTAAAATTCTAGATACATTAGTAGTCCATATAGGGTGAACACATTTGCATACAGACATACATATGTATTACATGTTTTGTCTAAATATATAACATGTTCTTCCTTTTATAAAGAAAAGATGATTGCGTAGTGCATTGCGAAAGGTGGAAAGATATATATTAGCAAGCCAAATAATAACACATCTAGAAGATGAACATCCACGTTTGAAGAAGCAACCTAAAATAAATTGGCTATTTAGAGCATTATCTGAAGAGTCTAAAGCTGGAGGTACATTGGAAATAACCTATTCATATCCTACATAACTTGAACATTCAACACCTTTATGAAATTGGAGTTTTAACATATATCTCCCACCATATCTATATATGTAGGAATTGTTGCTTACAACTTATCTTTATCATATCTGCACGTGTTAAAAACCATCCCAAAATGCATTTATTATGCTGCAAAAAGATTTGAACATGAACCTCCAACATTCTGTTGTGCAAGAGGATATATCAAATTGGCAACGACTAAAGCTCCGACAGAACGATATGAAATGATTGTGACTTTTACTGCAGACATTATAAAGTTTCGCAAAAATATTTGTGCATATAATATCATCTTTGCTTTTACATCTTTTGGTGTTAACCTGGATAAGGAAATAGCATCTGCAAGAAAATGAGTGTACACATTCAGGCATGAGGTCAAATTTATCACGATCTACCATCATTGGTACCGTGTGATAACAATCCCTTTTAATTCCAACTATACTTGTTTGATATAGACAACGAGTTGACCAATAGGATATCAAAAGTGAAAGAAGGACTTCTGTCCTATAGAATCACAAAACAGATCAAACAGGTAATGGAGGGAAACCCATATGCGAAAATATTTCACCAACTAAAAGACCAATCAAGTTTCCACAATTTGCAACTTCGAATTGTTGCAAATGCCTCGTTGGATCAACGAGTGTACAACACACCCTCAGTAAATCAAGTTGCAACAATTTAGATAGATGGAAACAATCCAAATATACCTTTTGAGCGAGAAATAATTGTTCATGATCATTCAGGGTACAAACATGAAGTCAAACACTAACTCAGCTGTTATGAACCTCTTCAATATCGTTTGCTCTTCCCAAGTGGTGAAGGCGGATGACATCAAGGAATAAGAAAACAAAACAAAAGACAACCCCACACAAGAAGTGGCCACTCCCCAACTCTAATCAATGATATTCCAACATTCATATCAGCTGATGTAATGTTAGCCAACGAGGATCAAGGTAATGTGTATCACTTTCTGCCCTTTCATAGTAAAAGAATACTCACATTCTTCACAAGTTGGATACTAATAAAAAAACACATACACGATATGCGATAATGATGACAAGTCATAAAACCCTATTACCAATAAGCTACAAGAGTGATAATTAGGATTAAGAGTTGTGGCATGATAAATACCACCAACTATTAATTGCCTCCCCTCCTGATTTTTATAGTTTTAGTATGCCCAAACTTATGTGAATATTATTGGCTTACATTAGTTTTGTTTCTAGCTATATGGTGTATTACACTTACTTATCAGATTTAAATAAAAAAGCTAAAAATGTCAATTTTCGAGATGCATTTAAAAAGGCCATTACAATAGTTTCCCTCACGTTAAATATTATTTACATTATTTTTATGTATCCAAATACTACTACCAACAAGGTACAAAATACAAATAACTTTGGACAAATTCTCCTTTTAAACACTATTGTACATTAAAGTCATTCCAAAGATATAGTATCCATAACACACTAAAAAGGGACATCAGAGAATAGGACATACCTTTAAAATTATCATACAATACACTTTTCATTTATACAAATATTGTAACTAACATAAAATATAAATAAAATTAATATGATTTCTAACACTTGTAGATGTCCGCCGTGAGACAAAGGGAGATGTTTCTTGTAGTGGGTATTATTGTTATAAACTACAACTATAAGAAATAGAGGGGTCAGTATTACTGTTATGTGAAAGATTACTACAACAATTTGTAGTTGACATGTACATAAAATTGGAAACAACAAGGCTAGAATATTTCAGAAAGGAAATATCAAATTTTAGAAGAGAGGTTTATCAAGGTATCGTTGATAGTGTTAGCAGGGGAGAAAACAGGGGAGATAGAATTGGACAAAGAATACTACTTCCATCATCTTTTATTGGGGGGCCACGAGATATGAGAAGACGATTTATGGATGCAATGGCTTTGGTAAAACATTTTGGAAGGCCAGATTTGTTCATAACACTAACGTGTAATCCTGACTGGATTGAGATCCAACGAGAACTGCGCCTCGAAAAGACTCCTCAAAATAGACCTAACTTGGTGACAAGAGTATTTCGAGCTAAGTTTCAGATCTAAAAGACCAATTTTTTGAGAAATAATATTTGGAATTGTAGTTGCTCATGTATTCGTGGTAGAATTCCAAAAACAACGACTACCACACATACGCCTCCTTCTCATATTAAAATAAGGGCACCAGATAAAATCAGGAGATTAGTACGATAGGTTTATCTCAACAGAGATTCTAGATAAATGTGAGTATCCCATCTTGCATGAATTAGTGCTCAAGCATATGATACATGGTCCATGTGGAAACGAGTGGCCAACAAACACGTGCATGCAAAATGGACAATGTAAATATCATTATCCTAGGCAATACAACAACAAATCAATTCAAGCAAAGAATGGATATCCAATTTATAAAAGAAGAAGGTATGGAAGGATAGAGAGTGTTCGTGGAATGAATATGACTAATCAATGAGTGGTACCTTATAGCCCTTATCTGCTTACAAGATACAATTGTCACATTAATGTTGAGGTCTAATTTGGAGTCAAAGCAAAAAAGAATCTATACAAGTATATATATAAAGGTTATGATCGGTGTGCCATTTATGTTCAGTCTGATGATGGTGAAAAAGTTATTGACAAGATTGAAACTTTCCAAGATGCACGGTGGGTTTCACCGCCTAAAACACTATGGAGAATATATGAATTCAACTTGAGTGAAATGCAACCTCCAGTCATCAACCTTCAACTATATTTACTAGGAAAACATTTAGGTACACATATTAATGCATGACAAAACATAATTTCTTTAAAATAATAAATATAATGGTCACAATACAAATACTTACTCTAAACAAGCTCACAATATTTTACTGGAAAAAGTAAAATTTACAAAAGATCATAGCCTGGGATGGTGTCAAGCAAATAATGTTGACTGAATATTTTTGGATGTGCTCAATTGACACTGAAGCACAAGCATACCTTTATAGAGAATTCCCTAAGTATTATGTTTGGAATCCCATGGTAAAGACTTGGACAAAAAGGAAAACAAATTCTGTAATTGGTCGCATTGTAGTTGGTAAGGAAGATGTAGTAAACTATAACTTCATACACATCGATAATTGTTAAACTTATTACTAAATATTCATTAAATTGTACAACTAATCCTTGAGAAGGGGAAATGTACTATGAGTGGTTATTAATAAACTATGTAAGAGGACCATTGTCATTTAATGACTTACTCACTTTCAACGGCAAGCCATGTGAGACCTTCAAAGAAGCAGCCAAAGAAAGAGGGTTACTCGAGTCCGACAACAGCATATCATAATGTTTAGGATAGGTTGTTATCTTCCAAATGTCATTAGCTCTCCAAAGTTTGTTTGCTATAATTTTGGTTCATTGTAACCCAACATATATTAGAAAACTCTAGGATACTTATTATGAGGATATGTCTAAGGACTTTAGTTGGCTATATGGAAAATCACACAATACTATACTACAGTGTGCCCTAAATAGTATTAACCGATGTTTGGAAAGTATGGGAAAAAGCATAGACATATATGACCTTCATCAACTAGATCACAATTTGCTCAAAGTTGGTCCATCAAATGTAGAGAAATAAATGAAGAAATGTTCATGCAAGTACCTACAAAAGATTTTGATGCACAGTCACAATTAAATAGAGAACAAGAGAAGGCTTTTAAAAAATATTGCAACCAATCGATACTGGAACAAATGGAATATTCTTTGTGGATGGACCTGGGGAACTGGGAAAACATACCTATATCGTGCATTGGTTGCCAATGTTAGATCAAGATGCACAATAGCTTTGGCAACAACAACCAATGGCATAACAACTTCGATTTTACCAGGAGGACATACAACATACTCGAGGTTTGAGATCCCCCTACAAACAAATGAGTCAACTATGACAAACATGTCAAAGCAATGTGGTGTTGCCAAATTGATTATAAAAGCGAAGTGATTATATGGGATGGAGTGCTAATTGTCAAGTGACAAACAATAGAAACTATTGACAGGAGCTTTAGAGACATAATGGACATCAATAAACCATTTGGTGGAAAAGTCATGGTTTTTAGAGGAGATTTTCGGTAGGTGTTACTAGATGTTCCAAAATCAACTAAGCAAAAATTGTAAGTGCAAGCTTGGTGAAATTATATCTCTGGCCTTTGATGGAGAATATTCAATTTACGAGAAATATGAGAGCAAGAACAGATCCAATATTCACTGAGTTCTTACTTCATGTGGGTAACAAAGATGAACCAACAATAAGAGATAATTTAATCCTTATTCCAGAACAATTGACTTTCAAGCATTGTAGGGATGGAATTCCTGAAGAATCCATAATAAAAGAGATATTTCCAAACCTACAAGAAAATGCTACTAGGAAAAAATATGTCACCGAACGAGCTATATTAGCAAGCAGAAATGGCCATATGCATAATCTTAATGACAAGTTAATATCCACGTTCCCATGTGAAAGCAAGACATTCAATAGCTTTGACTCAACAGAAAATGACACCAACAACTATTACCAAGAAGAATCTCTAAATACTTTAACACCAAATAGTCTTCCGCCACATAGGTATTGAAGAATATACATTACGAATTACAATCATGAAGAGGTGGTAACAAAAATCAATATGGATATATTTTGACATATCTTATTAAATGTAGGTTAGAATTAAAGGAAAATGCACCTATTATGTTGCTAAGGAATTTATACCCTCAAATGGCTTATGCAATGGCACCCGAATGATATGCTGAGGCTTTGCCCAGAATGTCTTGCATGCCAAAATATCAAGTGGTCATTGTGCAACAAAGCATGTGTTTCTTCCCAGAATTCAACTGTCACCACTAGAAAATGAAGGCTATCCTTTTAAATTCATTCGAAAGCAATTTCCAGTACGTCTTTGCTTTGTAATGACTATAAATAAAGCGCAGTCAAACAATTCCAAATGTTGGTTTGTATTTTTCCCAACATGTTTTTTCATATGGTCAATTGTATGTGGCACTCTCAAGAGGGATATCGATGTCCACAACAAAAGTATTTGTTCTAATAGAGCAACCCAAACGCCAAAATGGGACATACACAAAGAACATCGTCTATAAAGAAGGTTTAGGTATGATAACCTCATATACATATATGTCCAACGTAACACATATAATTAACTTTTTACAAATCGTGGCGTCCTAACAACATTACATTGCTTCAAATCTCAGGTTTAGAAGACACAAACATACCTATGCAAACTTAATCGATTCTTCATCGACCCACACTCCTCAATGCGTTCATGTCATATTCATGATAATTCTTTGAGTCCCTCAATCCTCTCACATAAATAGTGACATTTAACTCAACATTGTACACGCTAAAAACATGAGGAAAAATAGAAGACATACACTCCATGCTCTATCCTATTGTCTCTTTTATTGTTTCTTTATGGTTTAATGTTTAAGTTTTTTTTTGTTGATATTGTATTGCATTCTAATGTTTTAATATTATAATAATAATAATAATAATAATAATAGTAATAATAATAATGATAATAATAATAATAATAATTATTATTATTATTATTCATAAATTATAGTGTTTTCATGCTTCATATTAAGTTGATGTTGTCGCTAATAATTTACCACATAAATATCATACATATTATTAAATGTATCAATTAAATTTGTATCCCTTTATGAGATCAATAATAACTCATGCACTCATGAGAAGACTATTTAACATAATGTACACTTCTACTATATCCATAATATTCCATGCACTCATGACAAGACTGTTTTACAAATGTTTCTCGAGAGAGAATGAGACAACTATCACGACCCAGAGGTACCCCCTAGATGTGACACGACATACAAGACTCCGAAAAGACTCATACAAGCCTCTTAGCATATCAAACATAAGATAATAGAAAATGGTGCAAAAATTTAAAACATTTTTCCAATACAATCAAAGTCTCTTAAAATGAAGCGGGAGTTTACTACACTTGTCTCAAACCATCTAATACATGAATATCTTTGGGACGCAGCCCATACAATAGTTCTAAACATAAAAATGAAATATAAAAGGACATGGTGTTCAAGCCCTCGAATGCTATTAGGACTCACCAAAACTTCTCTTCTTGCTCTACTATAAAATTAGGCACGAGGTTGAAAGTCGATATCACCGGACCCTACATTTGGTAAGAATGTAGGCAAAAAGTATGCGTTAGTACAAACATGTATTAAATAAGATGGCTAGCATAAATCATCAACATAAGCAAATCATAAGTGTTAGTCAACATAAGACATATACCATAATCATAAGAGATACATCATAAGATATAAACTATAAGCATAAGAGCTAACAACATAGTCAAAGGAATAATCAATGCATCTAGATCAACATAACTCATAAGCATGGTTAATAAGCTTAAATCATCATGAAAAAAAAGAATACTTCATAAGCAACCTTAAGACATACTTGTGCTATGCTTGAATAAGACCTCATAAATCTCACCCATGCTAAGTAAACCTCCTTAGGTCATCATTCATGTTCATCATCTTTTATTCTCATAGTTAACTTATGTCTCATAGACAAGGAAATCACCTCTAGTCATACATGTATTGGAAGGGCCTTTCAAGTTACAATTCAAACTAGTCATTCTCATATTTCATAGCTCACATTACGATTACTTACTCTTAAGACATGGGTAGTCACCTCTCTATGGCTATTATAAAGGCTAATGGGTATTCACCTCTTTCCTTGTATGTATAGTCATAGGTATTCTCCTCCATGACCATTTTAGGGAATCATAGGTATTCGCCTCCATGCCCCTTCATGAGATGATATAAGTATTCGCCTCCACATCATTTAATAAGGATTATAGGTATTTGCCTCCATGTCCAACATAACATGATATAGGTATTCGCCTCCACATAATTTAATAAGGATCATATGTATTCGCCTCCATGATCAACATAAAGGCTAATGGGTAATCACCTCTTGCCTTGCGTTAGGAGTCATATATATAAAGGGTAGTCACCTCACACTTTTCATCACATGACATGAGTAATCACCTCATGTTTATTAACTTAGGAATAAGGGAAATCACCTCACATCCCTTTCATATAAAGTCTTGGGGAATCACCTCAAGACTCATGTCATGATAAAGGCCTTTGACTTAGATTCATTTTAGGTGAGCAAGCCTTTCAACCTAAAATCATTCTATGTGACAAAACCTTTCACATCATGTTCATTATGTGTTCATGAGAATAGCATTTCAATCAACACAACAACAATATCATAATCATTAACACTTCACTCTCAAAGTGTTCTTAAAGCATATACATAAACTTCATAAAACATGCATAATCTCATACTTCACCTAGTTGAGGTTCAAAACTTGCTTTCAATCAACACATCTAGAATTTAAGCACTAGACATGAATATCATCCTAACTCAAGTGATTCTATCACTTCATGCATTCAAACATTCATGAGGTAGATTAGGTGGGTAAATTCCTTCCACAACAATTCTATCTAAAAGTCTACCATTATCATATAAACTTCTCTCTCAAAGAATTAACATTCATAATTCAACACATTAGCCTTACTCACAAAGCCCTAGAAATCAACATTCATAACTACAAGCTTTAATCTAAAGCAATACTTCTCATAAGATTCTGATATACCTCAGTCTCAAGGTATTCTACCCACATGCTTTATCCCTAATCAATTCTAATAATATTTCTTCATATAGGCTTAACCTCGAGCACTACTAATCCTAATTCATCATATAAGCTTTAACATAATCAATTCATGTATATAAGATTTACCATCAAGCAATTCATGTCTAGGTGCTCTAATCTCAAGCAATCTATAATGTAATTCATCAATCCTAGAAGATCACATCTAATCCCTCAATTTTCCCTTTCATGGCATAAAATTTAACTATATGAAATTTACCTTAGAATCTTATGTTAATCAAGAATACATGTATAATCATACTAAAAACATGCAATTCCATCATAAACAATCATAAACGATCATAAACTGTCATAATCCACTCGATTGGAAAATAACCCATAACATTAAAAGAAACCCTAGATTGACTTGGGAAATTCTTCTTCTAAATTGGGGAAAAACATGGTGGCTTCATGGATGAAAGGAATCCATGAATGAATAAGCCATCATACCTTGATTACAAAGCCCACAAAGCTTGGAAGATTGGAGACTTGGCTTGACCTAGTTTGGTTCCTCTTCTTCTTCTTCTTCGTAGAGAGAATATTTGAGAGAGAATTGGGTTTCTTTTGGGGGTTTAGACATAGTGATTTGGAATCACTTAATTTAGGGGTCTAAAGTCTTTTTAAAGGTGGTCTAGATTAGGGTAAAACGACACCACTTAATTCTAATCAAATCCAGAAAAGACCCATTAGTCCCCAACTTAACCACCTTACTGCCCCATCCACTAGACCCCGACCATGGGGAATACGTTGACCTACGGCCCGTGGTGGTTGGGTGTGGTTTGGGGTTCAGAGACACTAGATTAAAGGGCTTAAACCATAACCCCCAACTACGAGGCATGGACCCATCCACAGGGAGCGGGTCCTGTCCGTGGTTACTGCCTTAGGCAGATTTCAAGGGGTGGTCATCCACGAGCCCACCCACAGGGCGTGGTTGGCCCCTCGTGGGTGACACTCATAATCCTAAAAATTGTTGGGCTTGCCTCATTCTCATACGAGGTGTTACAAATGTCTCCCCCTTGGGGACATTCTTCCTCGATTGACGTTCTAGGAACTTCTTAGGGTCACGACTCTAGACTAGCAACCCATCATGCATGCAACTTGTCTAAATGCACACGACCAAAGAGGAATCATCAACTCCAAGCTAAACATGCTCAATGCATCACAAGAAAGGTAGGAACTACATCTAACTATTCAAAATGCATGAAATCCCAACATTACTTATGTTCAAGGAGGAACTACCATCTCCAATGATAAAAGCATGCTCAACACCATCTCATGGAGCCTATATACAATCTATACTCATAACACATATTCACCCTTCTTTCTTTTCTTTGATTTAGGAGGAATCTCTCAACTCCAACCTAAGGCATGTTTCACAAGTCATCTCATGAAGTTATGCAACTCATACTAAATGCACTATGACATAAGGAGAATCAATCATGCAAACTCATTTTATTTCAAACACAAGTTTTTTTCCTGAATATGTACAACATAACATAAGGAAATCATGGAAACATCTAAAACACACATGACTTCATTTAAAGAACAAACTATGAGGAACTCATCATCTCAACGCTAAATGAGGAATACAAGGGAAAAAATGAGGATATTGGGACATCTTATTGGCTCTCTGCCTCCCAAGTAGCACCCTCACCTAAACCCTCACTAAAAGATCACTCCTTAACACTTTCATGGAAGCAACTTCCTTGCTCTTCTATTTCTTAACTTGCCGGTTTAAGATCTCATATGGGTTTACAAAATGGGGACTAAACTCTCCCAAACTCATTACACCTCTCAAGGTGAGAATTTCAAGCAAACCCAAACCATGAACATCAAGAACATTCAATGACCTTTATCTAAGCACATTATCCCCCCCTTGGGAGTTAGCCCATATAGATTTTCTAAGCACTATTTCGTTCAATTCTAAGGTCGGAAAAAGTTATCGCTAAGCTTTCACATCCATCACATAAGAGGATTTTAAACCAAGGTGAATTACACTACTACCCTTTAGACGAGTCTACTCATTCAACATACCTAGGCACTGCTTAAACACCCTATTCATAAAATCTTTCAACATATCCCAAAATTCATAATGACTAAGGTGGGTTCTACCATCAATAAAACAATAACAATAATGCAGCCCATTCTTACTAAAGGCAACACCAAAGTCTGTCATATTAAGTCTATCAAGTCACATAATACAAAGCTACACCAGAATCTAAATAAAGCATAAAACACATACCAGTAGTCCATTCAGAGGACACTCTTGTTCACCTCTAGCTTGGAGAGCATAAGACCTATTCTTCTTTGGAGCACTCCCACCCAAACCAATTGGACCGGATGAAGGGTAGGGTTGAGACCTACGACGACTATCCCCTACATTTCTAGTACATGTAGGGCAATGCCTGATCTTGTGGCCTAACTCACCACAACCAAAACAAAAATTAGAACCCGCTAGGCATTCACCCGCATGTCTTCTGCCACACTTACTACACCCTAGCAATAGAACCCCACTACCATCATTTTAAGACTTAGGGTTCGACACCCTTTCTTGGATGAACTTAGGAGTGTTTGAGGGGCCTTGCCCGGGGAACTTTTGTCTATACCTAGGGCGATCATGTCCCACCGGATTTTCTATGAGAGGGATCATCATCCTTTATTCTAGACCTTTTTTTCTCCCTAGACTCTTCCTTGAGCTTTCCCTTCTCAATTTGTTGAGCATACACCATAAGATGTGAGATATCTATATCATGGAGGATCATTGTCATACGTCATTATTTTTCTACCATGTCGGATACGCCTAACATAAACCTACTCATCTTAGCCCTTGAGTCTACCACTATAGACGAAGCATACTTGGAGAGTTGGGTTAACTTTAGAGAATACTCTTTAACACTCATACTTCCTTGACATAGGTTAATGAAATCTTGAATCTTAGCTTCCCTCAACTCAAGGGGAAAGAACCTATCAAGAAACGCTAATTTAAACAATTCCCACTCTATGGGACCCGCTCTTACTGGCCTAGTCTCTTTCCATTGATCATACCATATTTGTGCAATATCCCTTAATTGGTAAGTGGCTAACTCTGTCTTCTCCTCCGGAGTCACCCCCATAATAACAAGTACCTTATAGATCTCATCTATGAACCCTTGAGGATCCTCCTCCACTTTGGAGCCATAAAACTTCGGAGGGTTCATTCTCATAAAATCCCTCACTCTTGAAGCGGTCGTACCCACAATTAGGTTCACGTGGGCTACCACCTCTCTATTGGCTTGAGTCGTTATGACTTGGGCTAATATTTGGATAACCTATCGAAACTCTGCAATAGTCACATTCTCACCTATAAGGTTAATCGAAGATTGGGGAGGAGTTTGGAAAGGAAATTCTTGCTCCACATTGTCTTCCTCCATCCTTCTAGCATTAGCCTTCTTAGTGGTCTTATCCTGAAATCCATCAGGCACGGATTATGAGAAAGACCTAATAGAGTTAAACTCTATGGCACGACTTAGAGAATGAAGAAGTGAAGTTTCCTAAGCATCTAATAGCCTCTCATTCATAAATGTGGAACGTTTCACACTTATGAACAAGACTCTACTAGACGTGGTTTGAGACATCCTAGAACCATTCTAAACCTTGTGCTCTGATACCAAGTTTGTCACGACCCAAAGGTACCCTCCTAGATGTGACACGTTGTACAAGACTCCGAAAAACCTCATACAATCCTCTTAGCATATCATAACATAAGATAATAGAAAATGATGTGGAAATTTAAATCATTTATCCAATACAATCAAAGTATCTTAAAATGAAGCAGGAGTTTACTACACTTGTCTCAAACCATCTAACACATAAATATCTTTGGGACGCAACCCATACAATAGTTCTAAACATAAAAATGAAATATAAAAGGACATGGTGGTTAAGCCCTCAAATGCTATGATGACTCACCAAAACTTCTCTTCTTGCTCTACTATAAACCTAGCCACGAGGATGGACGTCGATATTGTCGGACCCTACATTTGATAAGAATGTAGGCAAAAGTATGCATTAGTACAAACATGTACTAAATATGATGGTTAGCATAAATCATTAACATAAGCAAATCATAAGTGTTAGTCAACATAAGACATATACCATATTCATAAGAGATACATCACAAGACATAAACTATAAGCATAAGAGCTAACAACATAGACAAAGGCATAATCAATGCATCTAGACTAACATAATTCATAAGCACGGTTAATACACTTAAATCATCATGACAAAAAAGAATACTTCATAAGTAACCTTAAGGCATACTTGTGCAATGCATGAATAAGACCCCATAAATCTCACCCATGCTAAGTAAACCTCCTTAGGTTATCATTCATGTTCATCATCTTATATTCTCATATTTAACTTATGTCTCATAGACAAGGTAAATCACTTCTAGTCATACATGTATTGAAACGACCTTTCCAGGTACAATCCAAACTAGTCATTCTCATATTTCATAGCTTACATTACTCTTACTTACTCTTTAAGACAAGGGAACTTACCTCTTTATATCTATTATA
Source organism: Solanum commersonii (assembly GCA_029007595.1). Taxonomy (NCBI): domain Eukaryota; kingdom Viridiplantae; phylum Streptophyta; class Magnoliopsida; order Solanales; family Solanaceae; genus Solanum; species Solanum commersonii. Next base: position 4,297,146 of record JAJTWQ010000002.1, on the reverse strand, counting down.
AAGGCTAATGGGTATTCACCTCTTGCCTAGCATGTATAGTCATATGTATTCTCCTCCATGACCACTTTAGGGAATCATAGGTATTCGCCTCCATGCCCCTTCATAATATGATATAGGTATTCACTCCACATCATTTAATAAGGATCACAGGTATTCGCCTCCATGTCCAACATAACATGATATAGGTTTTCGCCTCCACATAATTTAATAAAGATCATAGGTATTCACCTCCATGATCAACATAACGGCTAATGGGTAATCAACTCTTGTCGTGCCTTAGGAGTCATATATATAAAGGGTAGTCACCTCACACTTCTCATCACATGACATGGGTAATCACCTCATGTTTATTAACTTAGGAATAGGGGTAATCACCTCACATCCCTCTTATATAAAGGTCTTCGAGAATCACCTCAAGAATGTCATTATAAAGTCCATTGACTTAGATTCATTTTATATGAGCAAGCCTTTCAACCTAGAATCATTCTATGTGACAAAACCTTTCACATCATGTTCATTATGTGTTCATCAAAATAGCCTTTCAATCAACACAACAACAATATCATAATTATTAACACTTTACTCTCAAAATGTTCTTAAAGCATATACATAAACTTCATAAACATGCATAATCTCATACTTCACCTCCTTGAGGTTCAAAACTTTGTTTCAATCAACACATCTAGAATTTAAGCACTAGACATGGATATCATCCTAGCTTATGTGATTCTATCACTTTAAACATTCATGAGGTAGATTAGGTGGTTAAAGTCCTCCCACAACAATTCTATCTAAAAGTCTACCATTGTCATATAAGCTTCACTTTCAAAGCCTTAACATTCATAATTCAACACATTAGCCTTACTCACAAATCCCTAGAATTCAACATTCATAACTACAAGTTTTACTCTCAAGCAATGCTTCTCATAAGCATATCATAGACCTAAGTCTCAAGGTTCTGCACACATGCTTCATCCCTAATCAATTCTAATCATATATCTTCATATAGGGTTAACCTCAAGCACTACCAATCATAATTCATCATATAAGCTTTAATCTAATCAATTCATGTCTATAAGCTTTACCATTAAGAAATTCATGTCTAGGTGCTCTAATCTCAAGCAATCTATAATGTAATTCATCAATCCTAGAAGATCACATTTAGGCCCTCAATTTCCCCTTTCATGGCATAAAACTCAACTATATGAAATTTACCTTAGAATCTTACGTTAATCAATAATACATGTATAATCATACTAAAAACATGCAATTCCATCATAAACAATCATAAACGATCATAAACAATCATAATCCACTCTATTGGATCATAACCCATAACATTAGAAGAAACCCTAGATTAGCTTGGAAAATTCTTCTTCTAAATTGGGGGAAAATATGGGGGCTTCATGGATGAAAGGAATCCATGAATTAATAAGCCCTCATACCTTGATAACAAAGCCCACAAATCTTGGAAGATTGGATACTTGGCTTGACCTAGCTTGGTTCCTCTTCTTCTTCATCTTCTTCTTCTTCCTAGAGAGAGAATATTTATAAATAATGATTTGGAATCACTTAATGTAGGGGTCTAAAGTCTTTATATAGGTGGTATAGATTAGGGTAAAATGACACCATTTAATCCTAATCAAATCCAAAAAAGACCCATTAGTCTCCAACTTAACCACCTCACTGCCCCATCTACGAGACCCCGATCACGGGGCGTAGGTTGACCTTTGTCCCGTGTAGGTTGGGCGTGGTTTGGGGTTCAGAGACACTAGATTGAAGGACTTGAACCACGACCCCCAACCAAGAGTCGTGGACCCATCCATAGGGCGTGGGTCCTGCCCGTGGTTACTGCCTTAGGCAGATTTTAATGGGTGGTCATCCACGAGCCGTGTTTGGCCCCTGGTGGGTGACACCTAAAATCCTAAAAATTGCTACGCTTGCCTCATTCGCATACGAGGTGTTACAACAACTTTGCATGGCTCACACACTGAACGCACATGCCCATGACTAGTATCATAATTACTAAAAGTGGGAAGCTTCAAAGTGTAAAGTTGGATTACTATTTTACCCCTACACTATATAAAAATATTATAAATTATATATATTATAATTAATTGTTAATTATTCATCCAACTCAAAATTTAATTTTTTTATTTGTCAATAACTATGAGTTATGTCTCTTTAATGACTCAATCCCTTTTTTCAACAACCATACAACTTCAGCTATCTAAACTGTATATTATTTTTTGTTTTCAAAGCACTTAGTTAGTTTTCCATATTAAATTAAATATTTTCAATTTTCTAATCATTTAACTAATTGAATGGTATAACTGATGCATAAACTCTCTTCAGTTTTGGAATATGAATAGTTTTTTCTTTTTTCACCCCTACACTAAATAAAAATATTATAAATTATATATATTAATTAATTATTAATTATTCATCCAACACAAAATTTAATTTTTTATTTTTCAATTACTATGAGTTATGTCTCTTCAATGGCTCAATCCCATTTTCCAACAACCATACAACTTCAACTATCTAAACCGTATATTATTTTCTGTTTTCAAAGCACTTAGTTAGTTTTCCGTATTAAATTAAATATTTTCAATTTTCTAATCATTTAACTAATTGAATGGTATAACTGATGCATAGACTCTCTTTAGTTTTGGAATATGAATAGTTTTTTTCTTTTTTTACCCCTACACTAAATAAAAATATTATAAATTATATCTATCAATTAATTATTAATTATTCATCCAACTCAAAATTTAAGTTTTTATTTTTCAATTACTATGAGTTATGTCTCTTCAATGGCTCAATCCCATTTTCCAACAACCATACAACTTCAACTATCTAAACCGTATATTATTTTCTGTTTTCAAAGCACTTAATTAGTTTTTCGTATTAAATTAAATATTTTCAGTTTTCTAATCATTTAACTAATTGAATGGTATAACTGGTGCATGGTGCATAGACTCTCTTCTCTCTCTCTCTCTCTCTCTATATATATATATATATATATTGTAAATTAATTATCAATATTTACTTCTAATCCTTTTTATAGTTTTCTCTTGTATTTGCTTTGCCTTTGTGTTTTCTAATTACTAATTTTAATTTAATTTTCTTTGCTTCAGATCTTATCTTGCAAATGTGAACTATTCGCTTCTCCCTCGCATCATCAGGTACATAATGGATATAATAGTCATATCATTGGAATTATGCTTAGTCATGAAGAAGGTAAAGATACATTAGGCCAATTCACTAGGAATCTTTTCAGTTTGTTAAGATATGTCTCACTAGAAAATATAGAGAACTTGTATTGTTTGAGATCAATAAATTAGTAGTAAATACTAGAATGAAATGGGTTCAAATAGAGCGAAATGAATAGTGAGAATGCATATGCCAACTCTAAGAAGCATGTAATTGAGGTATGTTTGTAATGGGGTTAAAAAGAGTAATAGAAGTAGATGGATCATTGTAGCTAATAAGTAACTACTAACTTAGAAATAAGACACAAACTTTAAGATATGAGACATTTACAAACATAATCAACATTACTTATGTTTACCTATAAACTATATGTCATTGAAATATTTAAAAAAAAAAAAGAAAGGAAAGTGTCACACTGAGTATAAGATATATGAGAACTACATAAGAAAAATGTTATACCAATCTAATTGATTGTGTATAGCTACAAACAATTACTCTTTCTTAAATTTAGTCACTTATTACTTACATGTTTTAGCATCATCTATATCATTTAAAAAAATTGTACTTACTAACATGGGACACACGTGTTTAGAAACTAGTATTACTTAAAGTAGGAACAAAAAAAGTTAAAAGTTGAAATACCAAAATAATCCTATAAAGCTGAGTTACTCCAATAATACCATTAAAAAGGAAATAAATTGTTCCTTTATAAACTCTAAAAAGTAATTGTATCTAATTAATTAAATATTAAATAATAATCATATCATATTATGTTAACTAATTACTAAATACTATATCATATTATATTAAAGATTAAATAATAATCATATTATATTACAAAGAATATTTTTTTTTATGTTAATAATACATACAAGTTGGATTACTCTTGTACCTCTATGATAAATCAAATATTTAATTGAATTAAATAACATTATTTCCCGCTTTAGTTAAAAAAATCTATTAAATTTTTTTTTTTCAATTACATGTATTGGACGTGATTTGTTATTGGAGAAGTTGTACTTTAATGCTCACATAAATGACTTTCATATAATAAAATATTAATTTTTTAAAATTCATAGATTATGTTTTACTGTATAACTTCTACAATTCCTATTATTTATCTTTTGATTTTCTTAACTTATTGGCTTTTCAAAATTTTAAAACATTTAAATCAGTAGCCTATTTGTTAATACAAATATTAGTAGAATTTGAATAGTTCATTAAGTAATTAAATGTAGGTTGATTTAATCTAATAAATACATATGTTAAAAGAAATTTCAAAGAAAAACATCAAGAAACACTATATAAAGGCAACGAATGATTTCCATTTTCCTCAAGTTTTATTAGTATTATAATAAAAACATCACGACGTCATGAATAAAAAATATGATAAATATAATAACAGGCGGTAAATTGTGCACCCCTATCTGAAATGATGAACAAAGGGACTCCATTAAGTCGGACTATCTCACAGATGTATATACTGCATACCCTTTTTGTAACATCTCACAATTTGAAATAGCTAAGAAGAAGCTAAGAACTTGAAATAATCATTTTTGGAAACAAGGAAAAATCTGGAAATTTGTTTAAGTTAGGAAAAATGAGTTTTTTGGTCAACTTCAAATGGCCATAACTTCTAGCTCAGGACGAGTTAGAGGTACTTCCAGATATGGTAGGAAATCTCTTGGAATTATCTTTCCAACGCCGCTAAGTTTGCGCGAATCCGAGTTTGTATGAGTGAGATACGCCCATTGGAAGTTGGGCTATTCAAATAAGGTAATGTCCAATCCGAATTTTTGAAGGGTATTTCAGTCTTTTCCTTACCCAATTAATTAAATTCGTTTTAGTGAATTAATTAAGAGTCTAAACTGAACTTGTTCAGTTTTACGCTTTTGAAAAAGAGTTAGGGTTATAGAGAAGAGGAAAGAAGAGGACAAAAGAGAAGGAGAAGCAAGGAAAACATTCAAGATTCAGCGAGATCGTCGCGTTAACTTGTGGATTTCATCGGGGGTGATCCCTACAAGGTATGTGAGATCACATAGAGTTGGGTTAGTTCACCCACACGCCAATCATGATTCAATTTCAGCGAAGTTATTAGATTTGAAAGTAAATCTTTGAGTTCTTGATAAATTTTCGTTTGAATTCTTGTGGGTTGTGTTGATTGGAGTTTCTTGAGACTGATTCGTGATTTTAGGTTTGATTTTGAGTAGAATATGATGTACTTTGATCATATAATCGATTCTAAGTGTTTGAAAAAAAAATCCATGGAGTTTAGGGGGTTTAGAGCTGGAAAACGAAGAAGAAATTTCGTCTGTCAAAATTTGACACTGCCTCCGCGTCGCGGACCCACTCCCCAGAACTGAGAAAAATTGTTCCACGTCGCGGAGCGGTCATGGACTGTTCTTCCTCAAAATTCATTTTCAAAACTAAAATTTAAATGCCTCTCCGCGTCGCAGACCTACTCTCAAATATTGATTTTTGGTCTTTTCTCATGTTTAGCCATCTAAAATCATTCCTAAACATCATGAGATCTTTCCTATCACATATCTCAATCCTTGAATCCATAATTCAATTCAAGGATCAGTTAAGAGTCAAGTCAAGAGAAGTTAAGAGTCAAGTTAAGAGAAGTTCAAAAAATTTTCAAGTCTTTTACAAATGTTTTAACTTTGTTTTAAGACTTAAGTTTCGAGTTGAGTAAAGAGTAAAAATTGAAGTCTTTTCTTCAAAAGAGTATATTGGGACTATATATTCCCAAAGAGTAAATGTTTTCACATTTAAAGATGAGAGGAAATTGAGATTTTCAAAAAAGTTTTGAGCAGTTTGAGTACTACCTCTTATAAGAAAAAGATGAGTTTTGAGAAGAGTTTCTAAAGCATCATTAGTATGACAATCGAGTATGTCTTCAATGTTTAAGTAGTATGGTATCTAGATATACCATCAATGTTTATGCAGTATGACTTTTCGAGTCATCAATGATCATATTAAAATATGGTTTTGATATGTTTTGAGAAAAAGTTTTCAAGAGCAGTTACCTCTTTTAAAAGGGTAGTTTGAGCAATTATCTCAAACCACAGTAGGAAGTTATGTTTTTAAACATAAAGAGCTAGTATCACATTTTGGGAGTAGTATTGAGCACCGATATGGGGGAGCGTTCAGAGAATCCCCAGCCCCCATAAACCATGTAGCCATCATGGGTAGAAAAGGGTCATACTTTTTAGATGAACCCTTAGTGATTTTTAGCATAGACTAGTGGATCCACTTAGTAGTTCAGGTTCTATACCCCCGGCAAAGTATAAGACGGCCCTGGCAACATGGGGCCAAAAACGTTGTATCATCACTATAGTTGTTAAGTGATGGTTGTTGGTTAGAGAAACTCTTATAACAGTATTTTGTATTTTTATATACAAACAGAGTTCATTTTGTATCTTTGCATACTTAAAGAGTTATTATTGTATTTCTAAATACATAGAGTTGACATCATGTTTTAAACAACTTTTTCCTTATATTGCACTTGTTTTTAAACTACTTTATATTGAAATGAGTTTAGTTATGTTGAGTTGAGTTGAGCCAGGTAAGTTTTTCAGTTCTTTTCAGATTCTTTTCAAGCTTAAATTGTGTTTAGCTTTCCAACTTGTACATTCAATGTACTGATGTCAGATGGCCTGCATCATCTTATGATGTAGACGCAGGTAACCAGGATCAGCATCCAGTGCATCGTTGATCGGGTTGAGCACTCAGAGTTAGTTGGTGGGCCTCCTTGCTTTTTGGAGAGCTCCTTTTTCATTTGCTTTTAGTTTTAGTATTTCAGTTGTTAGGATGATCAGGGGTCTTATCCCGACATCCATCTCAGTTATTAGAGGCTTCATAGATAGACAGTCAGTAGTGCAGTTGTCTTTACAATGTCATTATCTTATGTATTAAGACTTGAGTTACCATTTTGGCTAGTTGAATGTTGATCTTTGAAACATTCTTAGTATATATTGAGCAGTTCAGTTTACTTTTTAAAGCATTTATCATGAGTAAGTCTTCCGTTGAGTAAGTAAGCCAGACCAAGGGTTCGCTTAGGGCCAACATTAGTTCTCGAGTGTCGGCCACATCCAGGGTGTAGGCTCGGGGCATAACACTTTTGCTGAAATTGTAATCTTTACCAACAAGAAATAGATTGATTTAGCAATCACCCAAATTAAATCCTATTATCTGCGAGATCATATCAAGCCAGTAATAAAGTCCATATTAATCATTTCTCACTTCCATTTCGGAAGAGCTATGTTATGAGTCACACCACATGACATTTGGTGTTCAACCTTGACTTGCTGGCAATTTGGGAAGTTAGCAACAAAATCTGCAATACACATTTTCATACTATTCCACTAATAAACATCTCTCAAGTCATGGTACATCTTTGTGGAACCTAGATGGATCGAATATCTTAAACTATGAGCTTCTGCCATGATTCTCTCTTGGAGCTTATCCACCTTTGGAACACACAATCTACCTTGATATCGCAACACACCATCCCCCCCTTGTTCAAAAGACATCACTTTCTGTTTATAAACATGTGCCTTCAAGTCAAGTGGGATGACATCCTTATCTTGTTTCTCTTTCACTTCCACCACCAAGGATGATTTAGCCTCATTCATTACAACAACTCCACATTCACTAGAATCTACCAAAGGACTCCCAAACGTGCAAGTCTGTGCACTTCCTTTGCTAACTCTTTCTTTCCTTCCTCAACATGAGCAGTACTTCCCATGGACAACCTGCTAAGGACATCAACAACAATGTTAGCCTTACATGGGTGGTAGAGAATACTCAAGTCACCTCCTCTGCCTAAGGTTAAGTTTCTTTTGACTGAAAACATACTAAAGACTCTTGTGGTTAGTGAACACATCCACATGCACACCATAGAGATAATAACACCATATCTTAAGAGCAAACACCGATATTGCCAATTTGAGATCATGATTTGGTTAATTCCTCTTGTGGCCTTTCAACTGCCTAGAGGCATAGGCTATAACCTTAACATTCTACATAAGCATACAATCAAGTCCAACTCTAGATGCATTGCAGTATAAAACAAAACCTTCTGTTCCCTCTGGTATGGTCAATACTAGAGTAGTAGTCAATCGAGTTTTCTTGAAAGATTTTCTCACAAGCCTTAGACGATTGAAACTTAGCCTTCTTCTGGGTTAAATTACTCAATGGGGATGAAATGGATGAAAATTCTTCTACAAACATTCTGTAGTAACCAACTAAACCCAAGAAACTTCTTATGTCAATCAGGGATGTGGGTCTGGGCCAATATTTCACTGCCTCTATTTTTTGAGAATTAACTCGAATACCTTCGCCAGACACTATGTAGCCTAAGAACGCCACAAATTCAAGCCAAAATTCACACTTTGAAAACTTGGCAAAGAACTCCCGATCCTTAAGAGTTCGGAGGACTATTCAGAAATGATTGACATGATCCTCATTTCTAGAGTAGATCAAGATATCCGTCAATGAATATTATAACAAACATATCCAAATACTGCTTAAATACTCTATCCATGAGATCCATGAATGTTTCAGGAGCATTATTCAAACAAATGGACATGACAAGGAACTTATAATGACCGTAACAGGTCCTAAAAGCTATCTTCGGGATGTCACTTTCTCTCACTTTCAAATGATGCTAGCTAGATCTGAGGTCTATCTTATAGAAGCAAGTGACACCCTAAAGTTGGTCAAAAAGGTCATCAATTCTCGAAAGGGGATACTTATTCTTTATGGTGACCTTGTTCAACTAGTTTATGAGATTTGAGTTGTCTGAACTCTTACCCCATATCGATGCTCAATACTACTTCCAAAATAATATATTGGTATAATGTGCTCATAGTTTGATAAACTATCTGCCTATCTGAATAAAGGGTTAGACCAAGCTCAAATCAGTGAGTTGAAGCACAAATCTTTCTAAAATATATCTTTCAAAGTCATGTATATAACTTAAATCATGAAAAAGTTTTCTAACTTGCATATCTCATAAATATTCAAAATTAATTTTCATAATAGCATAAAGGCTTTAAAATCATGCTTTGAAATATAAGTTTCATGAAATTAGAACAATGTCAACAACAATGAAAAACCTTACTAAGGAAGAATATAAGTCAAGAATCTTTAATTGTGAATAATTAATTTAAAGAAATCGAGCAATTTGGGTCAAAATTAGGGATGAATTCGAAAGTGGGTTTGATAATCCTAACTATGGAATTTAGTTCATGAACATTGATAAATCTTGGATATGAGGATGAAAGGAATTCCTCATTGAAGTCTTACATACCTTTATCGCTCCAATTACCGAAGAAAAGTATGATCTTGGAAGAAGACCTATAAAACCTTTCTTTAACCTTGGAGATGAGTTCTTGAGGAGCTTTCTTGAAAAATCTATGAATTTCATGAGTATGAGTCATTAATTCGTGTTAAGATGAAGAAATTATGAAGTTCTATGGTCAAATCTTACCTTGGATGAAGGATGAACTTTGGAGAAAGTTAGTTTTTTTTTTTTTTAAAAACTTTTCTTTCTAGGGTAAATTTATGAATTAGGTAGGTGAACTACGTTTTTGAAGGGTCATTAAAGCCTCGGAAGCCCACACTCTCATGCAAAAAATGCTTCAGGGGCGCACACAAAAAAATGCCTTGGCGGCGCGGCCGACGCGTGGCAAGAAATAGTCCACTAAAAATGGCATAACTTTTCACTTCAAACTTCAATTAATGCAAACTTGGTGGCGTTAGAAATAAGACTCATACACCTTTAATTTGATAGGTTTTATTCCACGTAGTTCTTTATATAGTGAGAGATATGGTCATTTGAAGTTGACTCTTGCATGAACTAATGCGAAAAACTTAGCCGGTAGAAAGACTTTGAACTTGACTTAGTGTTAGAGGTCCCTTATGATCATAAATCACTACTGATACCGTTGATACATTTGGTAACACACCTTAAAATACATGAGCAAGTAATACATCACCTGGTTCAAACTCATGTACTTAGACGAACGATTCAAATTCTAAGAGTAGAGTTAGATGTGTTACAGCAGTACATACGATTAAAAACATAACATTTTATGGCTTAAGATACTATGTTATTTGTGTATTTGGAGGGCTTATAATGATATCTAGGAGTACTATATTATAATCTACAAAAATTAAAACTTATACGATATATAGTGTTTGCATATGGGACACACGTGCAACAACATGTTCCTAGAAACTAGTTACACTAAAAGTAGAAAGCTCTCAAGTTAAAAGTGGATATACGTTTTATCATTATAAATTATTTAAAATATATAAAACATCCAATTAATTACATATATACTAATGCTAAATTCTAAAAGTTGGAAGATGTTAAGTAAAAAACTTTATGATGGTAATTAAAAGTAGGCATAATACATAAATTGGACCCTTAACTTGGCTTTAAATTAGAACTTTGACCTCCAACTTTCATAATGCACAAATCGGCACTTTAACTATCCAAAACTTAAACAAAAAAACACTCGGATCCTACCTGGCAAAATGCGTGAAATAAACTCAAATTAGGCGCGTCAGATGTAAAAATCAAGGGCCCCAATAGTAAAAAAAACATTGAAAGGACAATTAAACCCTCTTTATATTTTTTTTCCAACAATTTCCCCTCTTTTTTGCATTATTTGTTGTTCACTGCAAAATGCAAGTGACATTTAATAAATTTTTTTGTTATTGCGAAAAAAAATTATAATGCAGTTTTTTTTTTTGGCAAGATGGGTGAGTATACACTTGTAAAAGTCGAATGCAATTTAAGTTCGAAGGTTCTCGATCAATGAATCCGATCCATACTTAAGGGACTCCTTACATTTTGATTAGGTATTAGATTGCTACTCAAATTTGACAAAAATCTCTAAAAAATTCATTCAGACAATTTATTAAACACTTTAAGTGCACCATTTTACTTAATAATTTTTAGCACTGTATGTTCATTTTTTGGCCTCCAAAAATTCATAATTGTAATTTGCTATTCACTATGACAATCACAATACACAAAACACCCTTTTTTTTCCATTAAGTATTTGACAACTTAAAGCACAAATACACTTTAATTAAAGAAAAGAAGGAGAAGTTCATTGATTCTCATGTCTTCCCATATTTATGGGTTGCTCTGAAATAATTTTGCAACAAAAACATTAGTAAAAAAATGCTGAAATGACAACTCTACCCCCCGAATTCCGGCCAATCTCCGGCAACCCAAAACCCCCGTTCATTTTCTTCTTTTTTAGGCAAAACGCCACCACTAAATGACCCCCAAACAAGTACCTCCAACCCAGCCGTTCTCCTTCTTCCTCACATCGGAGCACAACCCATGAAGCGAACTAGCTTCGAGCTCGCTAAACCCACCAAATACCCGACCCCAAACCCATCAGATTCGCCATCTCCGGCGAGAATCATCACGAAACAACACTGCTGCAACCAGCAGCTCGAACCGCAGACACAAAACAAAACGAACCAAATGACCCCCAAACCCCATGAAAGGCACCCAATGAGCTCCAAGCTAGCAAAACCATTAGGAGGAATTAATTTTGATTCTTGTATATAAATTAAAATTAATTTTGATTTTTTTTAGTTCTAAAATGACGTGTAAAATATTTAATTAGTTGGCAGCCATTGAGTGGCTCACTAATACACGTGAAAGCGTTTGCATTTCACGCTCTTTGGCTCCGAAAATTGTGTGTTTATTTATTTAAAGGTAGGATAGTTAAAGTGCCTATTTGTGCATTATGAAAGTTGGAGGTCAAAGTTAAAATTTGAAGCCAAATTTAGGGGCCAATATATGTATTATGCCTTAAAAGTACAATCTCATTGTAACAAAAACAAAAGTACACAAAAACGTGTGAAAAATGTAACGGACGACTTTTATGGATGTGAAAGCTGAATGAGCAATAATCAATTCATGAGTGTCTACATAAAATGTAGGAGAGAATGAAATATATAATATATTAAAGTATGATAAATCACAACAACGACATTACAACAATTACTACAAGTATTTTAAAAGGCGGGGTATGAGGTGAGACATTTTATGCAGTATGGGGTGAGATGTAAGCCCTATGACATGTGACATAAGTTTTATGTATCTACCGGGCGTAGTTTCATTTATATTTAATTCATAATTTTATTACTAAGAAAATAAGCAAAAGTAAGACTTTCAGTTATTTTACAAATAAATTTTAATGAATTACCTATAATATATAGAAAAAATAATTATGATTTTTTATTTGGGAAAGGTATTAATAACCAATAATGAAGAAAAAAAGTATTACAATTACTATTTGAGAAATATTATTACACCAATAATAAAAAAATATAATTTAAAGCAAAAAAGGTTCAAAAAAAAAAAAAAAACTCCCAGGGCGTACGTTTTCATGCCCAAGGCTTACGTTTTTACACTTGAAACTTATGACTCAAATTCTAGGACTTACACCCTATGGATCTACGTCTTTAATTTGCGCCGGAAGCATTTTTGACACACCCTGCCCTGAGACTCGCTCCAAATTTTTAAAAAAAAAATGCCGATTACTACAATATTAATATTGTAAAAAAAATTCCACTACTCTAAATTGAATAGTATATAAAGTGCAATATATTTCATTTTGTTCACCTCCATACTATATTTCTTTCAGTTCATTGAAACATATGACAAAATGGTTACTTGCATTATCATTTGGATTTGAATTTATGTTTGTATATTTATTAGTTGTGTTTGATCCAAAGTGTTTTCTCATTTTCATTGCTATGTAACTTTATTGATTTTATTTTGTTTAAGGACGATTAGCTTGGTAAGTTTGTAAAGAAAAATAATATTATTAGCAGACTTATTGTAGATTGAATCAGTGGTAGTACTAGAATATTCATTGTACTTAATATGAATATAATTTTATATGATCGATTCTATAAAATGTTTTAGATCTACCTTTAATTTCAATCTTATTTTCATATGCATTATATTTAGTATGAAGTTATAGAGATCAGATATGGCCAAATTTTATGGGGGCGATCATCTACCTTGAGTTTTGTATTTTTTTCTTTCCATTGCCACTTTTATTTTGATTTTTACATCTTCTTTTTCTATTATTTTCTTTCTTGTCTGACAAAAATATTTTGTTCTTGAAGTTATTTTATCTTTGCATTGTTGCAATTCTCTTGATGGACATATTTAAAGAAAGAGTGATGAGAGAAATGTAATTCTTCACCATTATTTTTCTAGGCCAAACCCATCGGTAGCCCCCTAAAGTTGACACCAATTTTCAATTAGACACTTTAACTAGACTTTATTCATTTTAGACACCTGATATTAGGCCCCTCTATGTCATTTTGATACTTTTTATAATGTGTGTTTTACACTCGCTAATAACGTGTAAAGTGGCAAATTAAATAATGACACTTGTCATTTGTGTCCAAAATAATTCTTAAATAATCAATTTTGAACAAAACATAAAGTAGCCAATAAAGGTGACCCATGGCATTTTGCCCACATAATTAAAAAGGAAAAAAATTGACTGATTAAATTTTTTTCAAGCCTTCTTATTGTCTTCTCCAAATGCCCATTTTGCAGAAACACCACCCCGTCCCTCCTTGCCCCTTTGTCTTCTTAGTCATACACCAAACTCAAATCATAAGGTATAAATTTTACAACTTGTACATAAACAGTCCGATATTTATAACATCCGTAAGAATTTGAAATCTTGAAATTGAAATTCTTACATAAAATTTCAATATAGGTCGATTCAAATAGCTTCGATGCACCAAATCACACCTCACAAAACAATAAATTTCAGGAAAGAACAAAAGCTTCGACATGACTCCAAATTCTTCTAAATCAATAACAAAGCAGTTAAATTAATTTAAAATCATCAAAATTAACTGAACAAAAACATTAACAGAAAAGTAAAGTCAGAAGGCCAATGAAGGAAGATGCGTGGAAAAATCAAATCCACTCCTATATGCAAACATTAAATTCCTCCAAGAAAGAATCTCATGATTATTTCAATATTGTATATTCCTAAATTTCTAAAATATTCACCATGGATGGAGTTAAGTTTGGAGAAATGGTGCCCGAAAAATGCTGAAAAAGAAAAAAAATAATTAAAAATTGATTAAATATGCTTTTCATGCGCAATTAGCCAGTGTATTACACTATGACATGTAAGGTAAAAGTGTCAAAATAACACAACAGTATCTTAGATGAGATGTTTAAAATGAACGAAGTCAGGTTAAAGTCTCTAAGTGAAATTTAGTGTCAACTTTAAGGGGTCACCGATGTGTTCAGGAAAAACACATACACAACCACTCAAACTTGCCCTTATTTTTCATTTTGGCACTCCAACTTAGCCTTATTCCATTTTAACCCTTAAACTCCATCTTTTATGTACCACTAGTATCTGGATACGTGCGTTGCACGTATATTCCATATTATATGGTTGCATAATATATGTCTATAATTATAAATTTATGTATAAATAAAAAAATTATTTGATTGTAATATAAATTGAAAAACATGTATAAGATAAGAAATCAAAACAGATATCCTCAAATTTCAAACTATAAGCATAAGAAGAATATATATTTCTAATGAGTTTAATAAATCATACATCGCAATAATCTCTGCAATTTATTGAGAAACTTTCAATCAATACATCAACATTCAACCGTGTATATATAAAGAAAACTTGTAATGTACAACAACAATTATATCTATATTTTTGAAAACACTATAAAGTCAATTTTCCTTTTTGCATTATAATATGGATTGCACACAACAACTTCTATTAAAAAAAATGAAAGACAAAATTAGGAAAAATAGTCTCAATAAATTGGAATGAAAAATGTAAAATTATAATAAGAGGAAGAGAAGAAAAATTCAGTAGAATATATTTACCTAACCATGAATAAGGAAGTATGTTGAGTAAAAGAAGAGTAATGCAAAAGTGTGAGCTAGAGGAAATTGAAAAAATATAATAATCTGTATTGAATAATGAAAAGATAACTCTTCAATTTCTGCAAAAATTTTATAACTACGAGCTCAAGATTATATAAATTTAATAAATGACATAAATAAATAACATACATTGTACGTAATCATAACTTTTCAAATTCTTCTGTTATGAGATTTATGATTATAATTAAAAGCAATATCAATGTACTCATTTATCAAGAAAATAGCAATTTAATTATTAAAGGGCTTATGAACTTCAAGTTCTACCATTATGTGATTAAAATATTTGTATTTAATTAAATAATTAATCAAATGATAATTTAGTAACGGAGGAAAATGGTAATTCAACTTTTTACTTTGGAGCTTCCCACTTATAGTAATATATGATTTAAACACGAAATACTAATTTTTATATTTTTTATTTATGTTCTTCAATTGCAGTTTCTTATTTTAAAAATTGACGTCTTTCTATTAGTTTTCATAAAAAAATTAATAATTAATAAAGGAACATAGATTTTTTCTTTGAAATAATAATATTACTTTTTGAATTTTCTCTGTATTTTTGTATGAATAAAATTTTAATATAACTCAATACAAATAAAACAAGCCCACCTTCAATATGAGTAAAGAAAGAGACTCTTGCTAATTGCTAATAACACTGCTAAAAAGATGTTAAAACTCAACCGACTTTGTCGGAATGTCGATGGTTTTTTAAGAAAGAAAACCAAGACAATATTGTCGGTTATTTTTCACACAAAAACTACAGAAAAACTCTCAACTTTCTTTTTATTTTTAAAAAATTAATGTTTGTTCGTTAATTTAATTTTTTTACTAAAATTAGCTGACACATGTTTGATTCTTAAAATAAGAAACTGAAATTGAAGAACATATATAAAAATAAAGAATTCATAAAAATAGTATTTCATGTTAAACTGGTACATAAAAATGGAGTTTAAGGGTTAAAATAGAACAAGACTAAGTTGGAGTACCAAAATGAAAAATGAAGGCATGTTAGAGGGGTTGTGTATGTGTTTGACCTACTTTCTATGAGACATTGTACATGAAAGGTGGATACCATCAACAAGAGAATGAAACTTTTGCAAATGAAATAGAATAATTAAATTAACGGTTAAGAATGAAATAATATGTATAAGAAAGAGTCTAATAATAAATATATGTTCATTCTAAACAATGAGTTTATATATTTTTGAGAATGTCAGACAATTCTCGCACATTCGATTTCTTTCTCCTCTATAAGATTTTTATCATTGTATGACCATTCATTGCAACTTTGATCAATTCAAAACTGCATTGTGAAAGTTTAACCATTATTATAAGCCTTCAGAATAATTGATATGAAATTAATTTTTTCATTCTTCTTCTTTCACTTTTACATTTAATTAATTATAGCTTTTTTTTAAATGTATCATCTTATATTACTTTACCTTTAACTATAAAAATAAAGGGAAATGATGCTATAATGGGCATGTGATTTTGCTTATAATGGTGTGAATAGTCGGAGAATATATTGGAGATAAAGTTAGGCAAAAATAATTCATTCATAGAGATGCTAGAAATATGAGGCGATATAAATTTTTTCAACACATTTATATTTTTTTATAATTTTTTTTAAAGAGTTATGATCAAGATTATAATTTACTACTTTTAAATAATTTATGTTGATATCAAATAAAATTGATACATGTGCAACACACATACCCTAAACTACTGAATTAATACAAAGAAAAGACCTCAAGTGTTACTACCTAGAAGTTATCACAATCTAAGCAAACTCATCATATACTTTTAGTAATTAAATGATGACTTTCTTCATATCTTTAAAAGATTTGCACCGTAAAATCTGATCTTTTTCCGTATGAGTAACATGCATTTGGTAGTAGTGTAAGATTCGTAAAATAATACATAAAATAGCACAAAGCTAATATACGTTTTCTTATAATAATCGATCACATATCACATTTTCCTCCAAAATTACACATATTTAAAAAATACTCGAAATTAACATGCAAGAAATAAAAAGTTAAGAAAATTATAAATATCACCTACAAAATAGAAGAGCAGAACTTGAGAATGAGACTCGGGGAGTGATGAAGAAACAACGGGTGGAGCGTTGACTGCTGATGGGCAATGAAATGAGATGATTTTAGACAAGTTTTGAGTATGAACCTTTGTAACTAATTGTTTACTTTTAATATGAATAGGTGTTGCTAATTCATGCGTTGAACATAATTAGAGAATAAGACCAACAAGAATGCTAAAGGAAGAAAAAGAACAAAAATATACATCTTCAAAGCTGCTGCCCCTCTGCACGCTCAAGAAGCCTCGCTGGTTCTCTGCGCGTTCAAGTGCCCAGCGGCATGAGGCATGCAAAAACCTAAAAGAAGGGTAGTTTTGAAATTTTGTGTAACACCTTGTATCCTAAACATACCTATAACCAGCAGATTTTCCAGAAGTTGCCGGTGCAACCCACGGACCGTAGTGTGACCCACGGTCCGTCCTGGTGGTCCATGGTTCACCACCTGCAACCCCTTCCCATAAAAGCCTAGAAAATTATTCTAAGGCATGACCCATGGCCGGACCCATGGATAAAAGGTCAGACCACGGACCGTGGTCCAGGTTCATAGATTGAGGCCTTAGAACCTGGTCTCTGAAGTCGATTGACAGACTGACAGGACGGACCGTTGGTCAGTCCATGGACCGTCGATCAGTCTGTAGGTCGAGATCCTCAGGACCCCCCAGAACCCATTCTCAAAAGTCGATCGACAGACTGACAGGACGGATCGTGGGTCAGTCCACGGACCGTCGATCAGTCTCGTCGGTGGCATCAACAGATTTTAAGTCAGGGGTCGTTTGGTCTTTTTCTCAACATCGTTTAACCCTTAAACTACGTAGTTTTTGTCAGTTTTAGCCTAGTAAATTAATTAGAACTTATCCTAATAAATTATTCACCAAAATCAAGCGAAACTTAGAGCAAATCAAGAACGCATCGAGTTTTCATTAGTTTCAACCCTGAAATCAAAAGATTTCTCCGTGAATTTCATCACCACGTATGTGGGATTTCACTAGTGGGTTCATTTCACCCATTAGGTCCTTATATTTCAATCAGAATCTGATTCCCTTAATATTATCTAGACCTAGGATTTCTTGAATGTTAGAAATTGCTGGGTTTTAGATGTTAGAATGATCCAAATTAGATTATCAGATTGTTGCTTAGTTTTTTGTATGATATTCAGAACCCTAGCTATGTAGTTCTTTTAGTTCATAAATTACACATGCTAGGTTTGTTATTTCAGATATACATGCTTCAGTGTACGAATGTCACATGATCAGTTATAATTGTTGCATTCTCAGAGTTTGCATGTCAAATTGAGCTATCCAGTACTTCAACATTTCAGTCATAATATTGCTTATATACATTCTAATTGGGAGTAGGCTTAGACCGAGTGGACTAGGGTTCAACGTACCCAAATAATCCCAGAACTACGTGCCTCCGTAGGTTTATAAGTCCCCTTGTGGGCATTATATTTTAGTGATCACGCTAGTCATACCTCTATACCTCTGGCAGGGTATATTGGGCCCTCTCGATGGGGTGTATACATCGAACAACACATTTAGCTCATGTGGTTTTATGTTGGTTGTTACTATCTCCCACAGTCACATTCTATTGCATTGACCATATTATCAGTTACAGTCAAATCTCAGTCTCAACATGTTATAAACTTAGTCATTGCATTCAGTTATGTCATGTTCAGTATTCTCAGTATAGTATCATGCTTATCTCTTATCATTGCTCAGATATATGCTTGTTTAGTTATGTTTATTATTCAGCTTTACTCTATTCTGCATGCTCATTACCTTTCAAGTACTAATGTATACTCTGAGCTACATTTTCTCGTGATGTAGGTTCAGGTCCTCAGCTTCCAAATAACACATAGACCAGTTCCCAATCTTCAGCTCAGCTGTATCAGTGGTGAGTCCTCATTTTCTGAGGACGACAAACATGTTTCTTTTGATTTTAGTCTTTAGTTTCAATTTTTGCTAGATTTAGCTGAGGCATGTCCCAGCACTTCTAGTCAGTTAGAGGCTTATTTCAGACATAGTTAGTTTCAGGTTTAGCATTTGAGTTTAACCTTTCAGTTGTTGTTAAACTCTCAATTTTTATATATTCAGATAGTTATGGGTATTCCCCATCATTTCATTTCAGTTTATCTTATGATTTAGCTTCCGCACAGTCTCTTCTTACTTGAGTTTATTTAGTATGCTTATGATATGCCAGCAGGGTTAACTTGGGTCACTCGTGATCCTAAGTCTCGTGTCCGCATCCTGGGGGTAGCTTCGGGGCGTGACAAACTTGTTATAAGAGTGCTAGGTTCAAGAGTCCTAGGATGTCTGAAAAGCCGCACTAAGTAGAGTTCCTTTCATGGGTGTGAAGTGCACCACATCTAATGAGAGGGAGGCTACAAAGTGTTTTAGGAAAAAAATTCACTTTCTTGATATAATTATAGTGTGTAAGGTATGATCTAATTCCTCATTTCTAACTCGATATTATGCGCTTTCAGATCATTCCTCCTCGTAGAGATTACAGATGGAATGTGAATGCCTGCAATGCTAACGCAACTCCTCCAGTCCCAAATCTAGAAATTTTGAATGTGGAGTTTTGGAATGCCATTCGACTTTTGGCTCAGAATGTGACCAACCAGAACAACCAGCAGGTTCAAGTTCCTGCAAATGCTAGTGGTGGATCAGTAGCAGCCAGGGTTCGTGATTTTGTTAGGATGAATCTGCCTGAGTTTTTAGGGTCGCATATTGGCTCGGATCCCCAAAACTTCATAGATGAGGTCGGGAAGATTTTTGGAATGATGCAGCTAACTGGGAATGATAGGGTTGAGTTGGCATCTTACCAACTTAAGGATGTGGCACACATTTGGTTCACTAAGTGGAAGGAAAACAAGGGTACAAATGCAGTTCCTATTACTTGGGAGTGTTTTAGTGAAGCTTTTCTGGACAGATTCTTTCCAAGAGAGTTGAGAAAGGCAAGAGCTCATGAGTTCATGAATTTGAGGCAAGGTAACATGATAGTCCAAGAGTACGGACTCAAGTTCATCCAACTCTCCAGGTATGCTCCTGACATGGTTGCTGATTCTAGGGCTCAAATGAACAAGTTTCTATATGGGGTATCCGACTTAGTGAAACAGAATGTAGGAATGCTATGTTGCTGGAAAATATGAACATCTCTAGGCTTATGACTCATGCTCAGTAGGTTGAGTGAGATAAGCTTAGGGAGCAGGTTAAGGATAATAAGAAGGCTAGAACAGGCAACTATGAGTATTCTCAACATAAATTGGGTGGTGGAAATCGCTCGCAGTTTCATCCAAAGTCTTCATCTCCAACACCTTCATCAGCTAGTGTTCCATCTTCCAGGTTTCGACAGGATAAAAAAGGTAGGGCATCAGGCTCTAAGTCTCAGGGAAGTGTTTCAGGCACCAAAACCTATCCAACTTGTCCAAAGTGTGGTAAGAACTATCCGGGAGTGTGTCTTGCAGGAAAGGAATGATATTTTGGGTATGGTCAGTCTGGTCACAAGTTGAGAGATTGTCCTTCTACTAAACAGGGTCAAGAAGGCAACAATGGTAGGGCTCAGTCTATAACTTTAGTAGCACCGGCAGGTTGCCCGACTCAGTAGGGTAACTCATCTGGTACAGGTGGAGGACAACGCCAAAACAAGTTGTATGCTCTTTAGGCTCGCCAGGATCATGAAGATTATCCTGATGTAGTCACTGGTACGTTACGAGTTTTTAACTTAGATGTTTATGCTTTGTTATATTTAGGGGCTACTCTTTCCTTTGTAACTCCTTGTATAGAAGTCAACTTTAATGCTAGTCCAGAAACTCTTTCAGAACCCTTCTTAGTCTCAACTCCAGTCGGTGACCCAGTTATAGCTAGATGGGTATACAGAAATTGCCTTATCACAGTTTCCCAAAAAGTCACCTCAGCAGATCTTGTAGAGTTAGAAATGGTAGACTTCGATGTCATTCTAGGCATGGATTTGTTACATTTTTGTTATGCCTCAGTCGATTGTAGAACTAGGATCGTTCGTTTTCAGTTTCTAGACGAACTAATCTTAGAATGGAAGGGTAGTAGCTTAGCACCTATGGGTCGATTCATTTCTTATATTAAGGCTAGAAAGATGATCTCTAAGGGTTATCTCTATCATCTAGTTTGGGTTAAGGATTCAAGCTCTGAAACCCCAACTCTTGAGTTAGTTTTAGTAGTGAATGAGTTCCCAGAAGATCTTCCCGGAGTTCCTCCCGAAAGGGAAATCAACTTTGGAATTGATCTTCTTCCAAATACCCAGCTTATTTCTATTCCTCCTTACAGAATGGCTCCAGCTGAGCTTAAGAAATTGAAAGAGAATTTGAAAGACCTTCTAGATAAGAGCTTCATTAGACCTAGTATTTCTCCATGGGGTGCACCAATGTTGTTCGTGAAGAAGAAAGATGGTTCTCTTAGGATGTGTATTGACTATAGACAGTTGAACAAAGTCACAATCAAGAATAAGTATCCCATCCCTAGGATTGATGACTTGTTTGACCAACTTCAGGGTGCTAGTTATTTCTTAAAGATAGACCTCAGATCTTGTTATCATCATCTCAGAGTCAGAGATAGTTGCATTCCAAAAACAGCCTTCAGAACTCGGTACGGTTATTATGAATTTGTAGTTATGTCATTTGGACTAACCAATGCTCCTGTAACTTTCATGGATTTGATGAATAGGGTGTTCAAGCAGTATTTGGACTTGTTCGTTATCGTTTTTATTGATGATATCCTAATTTACTCTAGGAATGAGGAAGAACATGCGACTCATTTGAGAGTTGTCCTGCAACTCTCAAAGATCGCCAGTTATTTTCTAATTTCAGTAAGTGTGAGTTTTGGTTGTAGTCTGTTACTTTCCTTGGGCATATTGTGTCTTGCGAAGGGATCTGAGTGGATTCTCAGAAAATAGAAGCAGTGAAACAATGGCCCAAACCTACCTCTCCTACAGATATTAGAAGTTTCATGGGTTTGGCTGGTTATTACAAAAGGTTCGTGGAAGGATTTTCATCCATAGCTTTTCCATTGACTATGCTAACTAAATTTTTTTTTAAGTTCCAGTGGTCAGATGATTGTGAGAAAAGCTTCGCAGAATTGAAAACTACGTTGACTACAACTCCTGTTTTGACTCTACCAGAGGGTTCAGGTGGTTATGTGATCTGTTATGATGCATCCAAAGTCGGCCTAGGTTGTGTGTTGATGCAGCGAGGTGAGGTCATAACTTATGTTTCTAGACAAGTTAAGGTGCATGAGAAAAATTACCCGAATCATGACCTCGAGCTTGCAGTAGTGGTGTTTGCACTTAAGATTTGGAGACATTACTTGTATGGTGTTCATGTAGATGTGTTCAGAGACCATAAGAGCCTTCAGTATGTGTTCACCTAGAAAGAGTTGAATCTTCGCCAGAGGATATGGCTTGAGTTCCTCAAGGATTATGATATAAATGTGCATTACCATCTCGGTAAGGCCAATGTAGTAGAAGATGCCCTTAGTAGACTATTTATGGGTAGTGTAGCATATGTTGAGGAAGAAAGAAAAGAACTAGCAAAGGATGTTCACAGGCTTGCTCGCTTGGGAGTTCACCTTATGAGCATATCATATCGTGGCGTAACAGTTCAGAATGGGTCAGAATCTTCATTGGCAGCGGAGGTTAAAGAGAAGCAAGACAGTGACCCAATAATGCTTCAATTAAAGGGTGCAGTTCATCAACAGAGAGTTGAGGTTTTCTCCTAAGGGGGAGATGGTGTGCTTCGCTACCAGGGTCGATTATGTGTTCCTAAGGTGGGTGAGTTGAGACAACATATTTTTGCAGAAGCCCACAACTCCAAGTATTCTATTCATCCATGTGCCACTAAGATGAACCGTGATCTGAGAGAAGTCATTTGGTGGAATGGTATGAAAAGGGATGATGTTCGATGTAATCAACTGACACTATTTTGGTTCAAGTGCCAAATTATCGCGTGTAGTGATATAACCCAACCAAGGGTTGGGATCATTTCCACATGGAGTGGTTTTGAGAATTAATAGAAGAATGTACTGACTAGCCTATGTAGCATTAACTTAATTTAAGATTGAAAAAGCTTCAATAGGGTGCTCAAGATTTGTTTGGAACCCCGTGTGTGCAAAAAAAATATGCTGCTCCATTAAATTCGGCATTCTGAACTCAATGGAAACCATCAAAACATTCATCCGAGGTCATCTTGATGAAAAGTAGGTCCCACAACCAAGCTCCATTTAAAGCCAAAATCCACAAGGTAGCTTAGAATGAGCACGAAAGCCTCAGGATCTATACAAAAGGTTCTTCTAGACTAAATTTGATGTTTCACACCTAGCTGAGTCATCAAAACACATTCTCAGGCCATATTCATGAACTTTTGGCCGAAGTCAACCGTTCAAATTTCCAAAGCATAAAAATATGAAAATTTGCACAAAACTCAAACGAATGACTCGAAGACAAAATTGTCAATTCCAATAAGTTATAAATGACTTGGGTCCTCTACAGGAAAGTTTTAAATGTTGAAAAGATTAGAAATTAGTTGAAATGACCTAGAGGTTCATTACAACATTGGGCAATGCTATTTTGTTAAGAGCATTTCCTTTCTCTTTGAAGGATTATGCTAAGATCATGCTATGAAGCTTACCTTATGGATCAATTTGCACCTAAGACAAAATGACAATAAAGTTTCTAGCTAAGTGTTTATGTAATGACCTAAAGTATATGATGTTTGCGTAATCAAGACACAACTTCCAATTCAAGTGTCTACGATCGTACAATAGTAATATAACCCAACCGAATGGGTTGGGGTCGAGGCCTAAGGAAGCGATTTCTGAGAATTAAGAGTTAAGCGTGGATATGCTAGAGTTAACCATAGCTAAAAACATTATACAGTGAAAACATGATAAATTAAGGGGTTGACACGAATGTCAATTATCAATGGTGGTTTGTATTCAATTAATGAACAAAAACAACAAAAATAAGAAGATGCAAATTAGGGAGATGGGATTCTTGGGATGTGATAGGAATATGAGATAAACTACACAATCGGATAAGTGCTATTGATAGTCAAATGCTGAACATTTGTAACTAGGCTAGACTTTAGTGGGGGTAAATTCTCACTCGAGCAACTTACCCTAAATTAACTCGATTTCTCTCAAACACCGAGTTGCCGCTTTTAAGCATAACCTCCGCCTTAGCCCATTCACTCTCTTGAGCTGAATGTGTGGGAAAAAGCCTAGGGTTCACTCTCTCAAGCTGAACCCACGACGACCCAATAACCATCGGCTATCGATTTAGTAGTCTTAGTTTTAAAACCTCTCTCTCGAGCAAGCCAAAAACACTAAGATGAAATCGTATTTGCAACTACAATCCCAATAAGTTCAAACACAACTACTAAATGAAATCACATTTAAACAACAAATAGACTAACAATAAGCAATACCCAACAGGAAATTTAACCCATATTCACAAAATCACACCCTAAGAATTGGGGTTTTAGCTAGACATAGAAAAAAGGAAGAAAATGATACCAAATCGAAGTAACATCAACTGGGTATGATTTATGTTCACTTCAATCAAGTCTAAGATGAAGAATCTTCAACACCCACTTCCAATTTCTTGGAATTAGAAGTCTTCAAATCTTCAAAAGCTAAGAAAAATGTTCTCTACTTGAAAACTTAGAGAAATAAAAATGTTGTCTCTAAAATTTCATACTAAGATAAAAATTCAAACTAGTAGTTATAGTTGTCAATAAATGTGCTGCGAAGGATCACTCGGCATAGTTAGTCAGGATGCCGATGCACTCGCCGATCCGCCCTTTGGTCTGCTTCATCGCCTTTCAACTTTTAAGTTCAGCATCTTCGCGTTCTAGATCATTGGGCGATATAGTACTGCTTCGCGAAACTATTCGGCAACGCGCCGACTGCTCCTTTTCATCGCCAACTTGATCTTTTCCTTCAGGGCTCAGCACACTAGAAATTTGGGAAAGGTTAAGGCCATTCGACAACTCGCCTAATGCATTAGGCAATCCTCAGGCCTTCTTTTCTTCGTTTTTTCAGCTGTTTTGTTCCTTTTTGCCAAGTAATGTACATGTGTTGCGTCAAACTCCAAATACCTGAAGCTTAAGGATTTACATCAATTATTGAGATAAAATATGCATTTGAGGACACTAATTCTTTTAAAATGAAGCCCTAAATGAGTCCAAATTGTGGACTTATCAGTATACCCTAGGCGTAACATAACATGTAGAATCTCAAAAGGCCCCACATAAACGACTTAGCATACATCATACAAGATAATCGAAATAAATTTTTTAAAGAAACAATCTTATATTATAAAAAAATTTGACAAAGCGTGAGTCTAACATAGTCTCAACAATCTATTTAAACGTAAAACAGAGTGGTTGGGACGTAACCCATACACCACATACATCATCCAAAAATTAGAAAGACATAAAGCAAGTAAAGATGTCTCGTTTCTTGGAACATGAGGACTCACCAACTTTTGAATTCGATAGAATAATTAACTAGCCACGAATGTTAGAGGTAGTAGTGTCAAACCCTATAGTAATGAAACAATGAATGCACAAGTATGCATTAGTACATGGAATGTACTGAGTACAAGGCAATATGCATAAACATATATGATAGCATGAAAAACTTAAAACATGTGAGATATGACCAACATTTGAGAATTTAAAGTTTTAATGAAGCAATAACATATATTTCACAAGATATGGCCAACACATTTAAAATAAGAGACATAAGAAGGATTTTGGAGAAACATATACATTTTGAGGATATTAGCTTTAACCAACAATATGACCATAAGAGTTATGCCATATAATCTGGTATATCCTTCATACCGAAAGAAAGGGATTCTACATGCTAAGGTAGCATCCATACACATCATTTTTTTGTAAAGTGGATCCACTAGCTAGGTCACTTGAGACAATCCTACGGGGACACATAGTTTGGGACTAGCGGTTGCTACTAGAGACTACCTTATTTGAGCCTCCACCTCAAAGCCCTCTCGGCGCTAAGTCTAAATTCCAATGGAATAAATAAAAATGAAATATCATTATAACATAGGAAATGCAATGATCAATTCCAATCTACATCTTAAAGATGAAAACATAGAATTGCTACTTAAATTACATTTTAGTTATAGGTGAGAAAATCTTTCACCAAAGTAAATCCATATGTGAAATACCTTTCATAATCATGGTCATATTCGTTAAAATTTTCACAATAATATTGATACTTTCATCTAAAAGCACCCTATTATCATAAACATCATTTTGATAAGACATGTATAATCCTTCAAAATTCATAGTTCATGGGTTCATTATAAGTTCATAATTGAAAGTCACGAATCATGCTTGGGTTTATATAAATTCAACCAGATATCATGTAATTTACACCAAATCATGTAATAGAAGATTTAAACAATAATAAAATCATAATTGAATGAAACCCATATAGAATTAGGAAGAACCCTAGTTTGATCAATTGAAATTGATTTGAACAATTGGAAACTTTGGGGACCCCATGGAGGAATGAACTCCATGGGTGAATACCCACATAACTTGCTACTCAAAGCCCAAGATAAATTGTGATTTGCTGACCTTGGAGTGAACCCTAGCTTCTTCTTCTTCCATAGGTTGAGAGAGAATTTGGGAAAATTAATTTGGTTGGGTTTTGGGGAAATAGGGGAATGGGTTTAAAGTGGGTCAATTTAGGACTTAAAGTCATTATATAGGGCTTAGGATAGAGGTAAAAATGACATTGTATAGGCTTAAACTGGAAAACACCCAAAAGACCCTAAGAATTAACTGTCGGATTGGTCTACATGTCTGACCTACAAATCGTTGAGCTTTTCTGCAGTCCGTACTGGTCAACCGTAGACCAAGTATTAGATCTTAAAATAACCCAAATTTTGGCGGGACCCTTCAACAGCCCATAGGGATTCCTATGATTTGTAGACCCTAACTATAGAACTTAGCTTTAACCCCAAAATTTTCACTAAGTCTGGATTGTTTCTATGGAACCAATCTATGACCTGTAGATCACTCGATGGGCCGTACTAGTCATCCCTAGGCTGAGTTATTGGGACTCGATTTTCAAAAAATATTTCACCATTCATACAATATCGGTCTACGACCCATTGAAATTTCTACAAACAGTAGACTGGTCTCGCAGACATGAATCAATAGCTAATTTTCATGCAACCTATTTCCTTTTCAAAATTTGAGGTGTTAGAATATCTCCCCCTTGGAAATATTAATCCTAGAATGAACTCATGGCTACATAAATAGGGTAGGGGAAGGGATCTACATGAATGCAATCACATTTATGCACATAATCAAAGAGGAATTCGACTCAAAGCTAAAATATGCTCAAATATCATTTCATAAACATACATGTATGTATAAGGAATCATGGGAATGACTAAGATACATGAATCCGTAAGAATGAACCATGAAGGGCTAAATACCTTAAGCTAGGGTAGGATCATAGGGAAAGAGATAATCATAGCAGTACATCATATCTGCCTCGGCCTCCCAAGTATCACCCCTAACTATTTGATTCCTCCACAACACCTTTACGGACGCAACCTCTTTGTTCCTCAACTTTCTAACTTGTCGGTCCAAAATCTCAACTGGATCTTCTTCATAAGAAAGACTTTCCTTTATACCAAGACTTTCCAATGGCACAATCGATGTGGGATCACCGATACAGTTCTTCAATAAAGACACATGGAACACTGGATGCACCAACTATAATTTGGAGGGCAAGTCTAATTCATAATCCACCTGGCCTATCCACCTCAACGCTTGATACAGACCAACATAACGGGGACTAAGATTCCCTTTCTTACTAAACCCCATGACACCCTTTATAGGTAAAATTTTCAAGTAGATACATCAACATCAAACTCAAGATCCATTCTTCTAACATTGGTATAGGACTTTTCTCGACTTTGAGTCAGTTTCAACCTTCTCTAATAAGCCAAACTTTCTTCATAGCCTCATATAACAATTAAGGACCTATCAAAGTAACCTCACTATCTTCAAACCAACCTATGTGGGATCTATACCTCTTACCATAAAGAGCTTCAAATGGAGTCATACCAATACTTGACTGATAGCTATTAAGGACCTATCAAAGTAACCTCACTATCTTCAAACCAACCTATGTGGGATCTATACCTCTTACCATAAAGAGCTTCAAATGGAGTCATACCAATACTTGAATGATAGCTATTATTATATGCAAACTCAATCAAAGGCAAGTGATAATTCCAATTACCCTTGAAATCAATTTCACATCCCCTCAACATACCCTCCAAAGTTTAGATAGTACACTCTAATTGCTCATCGGTTTAAGGATGAAAGGGCGTACTAAGCTTAACTTGGATACCAAGACCTTTTTGGAAAGACTTCCAAAATTGAGAAGTGAATTGGGTACCATTGTCAGAGATAATAGATAAGGGAAACCCAATGCAACCTAGCATCTCCCTTAGATACAAATTAGAATAATTTTCCACCAAAAAAGAAACCTTGATGGGAAGGAAATGAGCTCTATGAACTTCATGAACAATCTTCTTCTTATCTTCCTCAACATGTGCAACACTACCTGTTGATAGTCTACTAAGAGCATGTGCTACCACATTCACCCACTTGGGGTGATAGAGGACACTTGTGTCATAATCTTTTAGCAGCTCAAGCCACCTTCTTTGGTGAAGATTTAGATCTCTTTGCTTGAACACATATTGCAAAAGTTTGTGGTTGGTAAAAACATCAACGTGAAAACCATACAAATAATGCCTCCAAATCTTTAAGGCAAAAATAACCACCGTTAATTCCAAATCAGGGGTAGGATATTTTTTTTCATGAATCTTGAGTTTACTTGAAGCATAATCAATAACATTCCCATTTTGCATAAGAACACATCCTAATCCAATTATTGAAGCATCACAATATACAACAAACCCATCAGAGCCTTCCAGTATAGTCAAAATAGGAGTCGAAGTGAGTTTGTCCTTCAACTCATGAAAACTCTTTTCACAAGCTTCTGACAATAAAAACTTTACCTTTTTTGGGTCAATGTAGTCAATGGAGAGGCAATCAAAGAAAACCCTTCTACAGACCTTTATAATACCCAAAAAAACCCAATAAGCTGCGAATATTACAAGGGGATAGAGGTCTAGGCCAATTCGTAACTAATTCAGTCTTCTTAGGATCTACCTTAATACCTTTACCGAAAACAATATGACCAAGAAAAGGCACAAATTTCAACCAAAAATCTCACTTACTATACTTGGAAAATAATTATCGATTCTTGAGGACTTTCAACACAATCTTGAAATGATTGGGATGATCGTCCTCACTCCATGAGTAAATTAAGATGTTATCAATAAACACAATCACAAATATATCAAGGTATTTTCTAAACATTCTATTCATTAAGTCCATCAATGCGGCCGGAGCATTTCTCAACCCAAATGACATTACCAAAAAAACTCATAATGACTATTCCTAGTTCTAAAAGTCGTCTTCTGGATGTCATTTTCTTTCACCCTCAATTGGTGATAACCCGATAAGAGGTCAATCTTAGAGAAGAAACTTGCACCTTGGAGTTGATCAAACAAGTTTTCAATCTTTGGAAGAGGGTGCTTATTCTTAATGGTAATCTTTTTCTATTGCCGGTAATTAATACCCATGCAAAGTAAACCATTCTTCTTATGAACAAACAAAACTGGAGAACCCCATGGAGAGATACTCAGTCGGATGGAACCTTTATCCAACAAATCTTTCAATTTCTTATTTAATTTCTTAAGTTCTGCCAATGACATATGGTAAGGACGAATAGAGATAGGTTGCATATTTGGGAGAAGGTCAATATCGAAGTCTATTTCTCTTTTGGGAGGAACACCGGGTAAATCATCGAGAAATACTTTTGGAAACTTATTTTCAACGAGGATCTATTCAAGAGTAGGGGTTTCATAATCAGTATCCCTAACCCGAACAAGATAGTATATGCAACCCAT
Organism: Solanum commersonii; assembly: GCA_029007595.1. Lineage (NCBI taxonomy): Eukaryota > Viridiplantae > Streptophyta > Magnoliopsida > Solanales > Solanaceae > Solanum > Solanum commersonii. Next base: position 4,266,769 of record JAJTWQ010000002.1, on the reverse strand, counting down.
AGAAATCATTTTTCTAGCTTTAAGACAAGAAACAAACTGACCCTTAGGCATATAATTTCCCCCTTTCCACTCTAGAACGGGCTTATTTGGAAACTGAAACTTATCCACACGGGTTCTATAATCAATAGAAGCATAACTAGAATGGAGCCAATCCATACCAAGAATAACATCAAAATCAAACATATCAAGCTCTACTAGATCAACATGAGTGACTCTATGGGTCAAGGAGACATGATAATTTCTATAGACTTTCTTAGCCACACTAGACTCACTGATGGAACTAGGGATACAAAAAGGATCTAACAACACATCAAGAGAAACATAAAATTGCATAACCACAAATGGTGTTACAAAAGACAAAGTAGCACCAGGATCAAGCGGAGCATAAACATCTAGATAAAATACTTTCAACATACTGGTACACATTAGGAGAACCCTCTTGATCATGTCGAGTTTGAAGTGCATAGAATCGATTTTTCATTGGAGCACTCGAACTTCAACCACTAGGCGGAGCTTGCCTATCATATTTTTCCTTGTTGATCCTAGATGGATGATCTCTCAAGTGGTGACCACTTTTACCACAACCAAAACAATTATCTTTACCCATCAAACACTTTCCCGGATGACTCTTGTATCCGTACCTAAACAACTATTGTATATCAATTGTTTCAGTATCATCACGAACTATGTGAGGCATGTTAGGCCTCAAAGGTGCCTCACTTTCAATAATGGCTCCAGCATCATTTTTCTGTTGGTCAGTGTTCCAAAGAAGTGCAGCATATCTTGACTGTAGCAATATTGCATCGAAGTTACCCACTGATTTTCTTGTCCGTAAGACAACCAATTGGTATAAGCAAGCATATAAATACCACAATACCTGCATCCAACAAAAGAAAACTAATGCTCCCTATATTTGCTTTGTATTCTAAAAATAAATTATCCAAGTCATTGAAAAATACACATTCGCATTCGTTTAACAATATTGTATTCAAGTTTGTTAAATGTATGTATTTACTCTCATACTTGTACCCATCTGATCAAAATTATATCCTTAGTCATTAAAATTGTATGACTGGACTGCCAATATACGTATATCCTTATCAAATCTAGTTTTTGTATTCCAATCAACCACTTACAAAATATAATGCAATTATCATATCTTTTTCGATAATGGATACAATATTTTTGAGCCAAACAAAAAACGATTCTTCAATTGCACTATGCGAATACAAAAATATTTTTCTACGAACATTCCACGGTCATTCTTATTTTGTATTCAAACAAATTAACATTAAAACTATCCATCAAAACTAATACTTCCCAATGTTTTCATAATATACAATTTACAATTCAAGGAAAATAGATACGATTTACAATTATCAAAACTTTCCATAGTCATTTCCGAATCACTTTGAAACAAATTTAGGATCTAGCAATTAAGTAATACTTGATCAATTTTGTATTTCACCGATTATATCAAATTTTCAAATTCTCTGAAGTTGCATCCCAACGAAATTGTACCCATTTTCGAAATCCTCTTCCCAAATTGAGAAAATGCAATTTAATCGAATTCACATTAACAGAGATTGAGTATTATCAATGGAAATTAAAAAAAATTCGATATTAGAAATTTGATCATGAACAAGTGGGATGGATTCCCTGTCGTTTATTTTTGAATTTGTAATTAATGAGAATTTTAAGTGATATGTTCCTTTTTAAAAATATTCTCTCTCCTAAATTCCTCCTTTTTGTTATTAAATAATTGTATTCTTTCCATTAAAACAAATAAAGAAAACGTGAATCAGTCGCATAACAAACTAAAATATTGACATTTTTAATAAATATTAAAATTGTGATTAAGGGGTCCTATTAAATGCTAAAATATTGATATTTTGAATTTTTTCCTTCGAATCTTTGCCCCATCCCAACACTTTTTGCTATTCACTCAAATGAAAAAAGTATTTAAGCACACATCCCCAAATTTTAAAATAATTTAGAGATAAGCGTCAAAAACACACCTAAATTATGCTCTTTTTTTTTAGTTTTATACCTAAACTATTGAGAGTGTGAGTTTCATACCTAAATTATCACATATTAGTTTGAGAAATAGACATCTATCTTTTATAACACTCTCATCATGATATGTGTAATACACTCTTTGTTATATTTAAAAAATTATCACATCACACTCCACATGAACCGAAAATTCCACCTTGACAAAATTTAAATAAATTATTAGTATTAGTTAAAATTAAAGATTAATAAATTATTATCCCAAAAGTTATTTTTTTTTTATAAAATAAAATGTAAAATATTTTTCTTACCCCACTTTATCACTTCCACTCACCATATCCCCCCCCCCCCCCTCCCTCCCCATTTTGTTAGTTTTTTTTTTTTAGAAAAATTTCTTTTATAAAAATATTTAATATTGATTACTTCACCCCGCTCCCCTTCAAATATTATTTCTTATTTTTTAAAAAAAATAATTCTACCCACTCCACCTAACCCTCCGTTTCTAAATATTTTTCTCATTTTGTGTTAGACATATACACATCGAAAATAATTTTTACTTGCCGTCGGAAGACTTTTTTAAAAATAAATTCTTATTTATGTTATATTCGGTACACATGTATAAGAAAAAAATATAAAAATTTATGTACATATCTAACACAAAGCGAGAAAAATATGAAGAAACAAAAGTAGGAGTGGTGGTTTAAATAAGGTGGGGTATAATTTTATTTTTTTTATAAATAATATCAATTTTTTGAGGGAATGAATGGGTGGTTTTCTTTTTGTTATGGGGGAGGGGTGTCATGACCCAAGCCTACACCCTGGATGTTCCTGACATTCAAGATCCATTGTCGGTCCCCAAGCGAACCATCATCCTAGCCGACTACAAGCGGAAGACTAACTCAAGCATACATAAGCATCAAATTGAAAGAAACGTTTAAAAACAGTTTTACTAAATCTCAAACCTTCGCTGAATATATTGAGTATGAAACATAAGTTTTAAATAAAATATCTGAGTTATTGCCACTAGTTTTCGAAACCAGTGGCTTAATCTTGAATTTTATTATGTGTCGTCATCTTATAAATTGAGTTTTAGTATATTGAGATAGGTAATTAAATATTAGGTGGATCGAATTATTTAAATTCCATTAAAGTTATGCTAATTGGAGGAATTAAGACCTACCGTTAGGTTTGAACTTTATGAAATTGATTATAGAATTTAGTGAGTTTTGGTCTACGCTAGACATAGAATAAGATGAGTGTTTATAGACTCGTTAACTTACAGATTATGCATATATACTTGATAGACTGGAAATGTTCGAAGGAATTGAGGACAGGAAAAGCATTGGAGAAGTAGTTTGCTTGACTTCGATTCTTCGGTGGAGGTAGGTTATGGTTTATTTTATTTAATAGATATACTCTTAATAGTGATTTATATGCATTGAGTGATATTGTGAAGTTCTCTATGTACTTTATTGTGTGGTTTGTGATTGGTCTGAAATCTTGAGACCGTGAAATTTATAATCTTGAACCCTCTCTATCAAAGTGATGCCTTGAAAAAAGAAGGCTTGATGAAATATTGTTAATGAAGTAAAAAGTGATGATAATAAATGATAAATTAACAACATATTCAATCGGATGCCACGAGCCGGCATGATATTATTGGATCGAATGCCACGAGCCGGCATTATATTATTGGATCGGGTGTCACATTCCGACACGCTAACATTAAAGGAAAACACACACACACACTTATATATATATATATATATATATATATATATATATATATATATAACGTAATGTACTCAATCTCAAAGAAATCCATTCCCAAAATGGCTTGGTTTGGAGGCATGAGTCCTCATGTGTGATCTTGATATTGTTGACTGATTACGTACTTACTTTAGTGTTTTTGTCACTGGTTCATGATGTTTGTTTCTTGCCACCTGCTAAGTGTCATAGTTGATTTTATACTATTATTCATTACATATTAGTTTCTATTTTGAATTGGCCAATGATACCTTTTCTTTTGTGGGGTGCAGCAAGTGTACCATTAACTTTGACTCTCCCTCAGATCTAGCCAGTCTCTAGCACATCAGATTTCAGGGTGAGTTATTCCTTCTAACTTGTGTTGGATTCTCCCAGTCATGGCATGATGTCCTTAAATATTGGACGTAGGCTATCCTACTTATTTAATTTGGTTTCTTTAATACTTTTAGACTTGTTATTTTGAGAATAGATGTCCTTGATGTGATGACTTTCAGGTTTTGGGGATAATATGTTATAAACTTTAGAGGTTTATTTGATTGGTTACTTTAATAAGTTTTGAGTTTCCGCATTATTGTTGTCATTTGTAGTTGAACAATTGATATAATTTGGGGTTGAATTGGTTGGTTTTCTCACATAGGAGGTTAAGTGTGGGTGTCAATCATGACTCGTTTTGGGTCGTGACAAACTTGGTATCAGAGCCTTAGGTTCGGTGATCTCATCACACAAGGACAAGTCTATTAGAGTCTTGTAGAACGATACGGGGATGATGTTTGCGTAATCAACGACACGTCTTACAATTTGGGTGTCTACGATCATGCAATAGTATAGTAACCCAACCAAGGGTTGGGATCGTGTCCTAAGGGAGCAGTGGTGAAAATTTATAGAAAATTAGAATTTCATTCTAATTAGTCATAGCTAAATACATTAACGATTAAAAATATTGTAAATTAAAGGGGGGGGGGGACACAAAAGTGTCAAATATCGATTTGGGGTTTTTTCACAAGTATAGCAAAAATAGTAAAAATAACAAAGAAATCTATGAATGAGAGGGGAATTCTTGGGATGTGATCGAAACATGGGATAAACAAGATTGTTGGGTACATGTTTTTGATAGAAAACTTATAGAGTTATTTTGACTAGGCTAAGCTTTAAATGGAAATAAGTTCTCTCTCGAGCAACTTACCCCATTTCAAATGGGTTCCTCTCGGACACCCACTTACCGCATGAAGACCAGCCTACGCCTTACCCCACTCACTCTCTTGAGCTAAGTGTTAGGATATGAGACTAGGGTTCACTTTCTCGAGCTGAACCTTATGTCAACTCACTCCTTAGGCCATCAATTTAGTAGTCTTGGTTTTGCAACTTCTCTCTCGAGCAAGCCGAAAACACATGAGTGAACTTGTATTTGCAACTACAAATCCATTAGATTCATCCACAACTACTAAATGAAATCAAAATTAAACTACATTTAAACTATCAACAAGTAAGACCCAACAACTAATCTAACCTTTATTCACAAAATCACACCCCAAGAATTGAGGTTTTTAGCCACATATCAAGAGATAGAAATTTATACCTAAATGAGCTTGCATTCAAATAGGTATGAAGATTTAAGTCTTGTTACAGGCCAAGAATGAAGAATCCAAAAGACCTAAGTCCAAATCCTTGGAGATGAAACTCTCTTTTTCTTCAAGCATTCAAAACCCTCTCAAAATTAGAGCAAAAATAAGAAAAAGTACAATTCTATATGAAAATTATAATAATTGTTCCACACTTAAAACTACAACTCTAACTATATTTGTAGGTTCCACAGATTTGTGTTATAGCGGATCATTCGGCGTCGTTAGTCAGAATCGCCGATCAACTCGGCGATTCTCCCTTTGGTGTAGTTCATCGCTGTCTTGCACCAGCCTTCAGTATTGTCGTGCTCTGGGTCATTGGGCGACATGGTACTGCTTCACAAAACTGTTCGACGATGCGCCGACTACTTCATTTTTCTGCCAACTTGATCTTTTCCTTCAGGGCTCAGCACACGAAGTAAGACCCTTCGGCGACTCGGTGATCCTCAAGCCTTCATTTACTCATTCTTTTTAACCTTTTCGTTCCTTTTTTAGACGTAGTGTCCAGGCTTTCCTTCAAACATCAAATACCTGAAACTTAAGGGGTTTCATCAGATATTAAGATAAAATAAGCATTTGAGGGTACAATTTCTATTAAAATATAGCCCTAAATGAGTCCAATTTGTGGACTCATCATGGGACACCTTTACATTTCTTCGAGAGGCTATAGGACTTTAGGAAAACTCTTATCTTTCATTCTTTCGTGCTATTACTTGAATCCAATTGTTATCTAGGTGATACATATTTGTATCTGACCTTCTTCACTCTATTTCGCAGATGGTCAGGACTAGAGAAACAGTTGTGGCAGCACCAGCACCAGCAAGACAGGGTGTGCCTGAGCCAACCATTGTGGCTGCACCCCGAGGGGGAGCAGTGGTGAGAGGCTGTGGCAGAGGTCGTGGGAGAAGGACCACCAGAGGCAGAGGACAAACACCTGGTCCGGCTAGGGATTGAGTAGTGACCCCTCCACCGGTTGACGAGGTAGTGAGAGAGGGTGATGAGGGGGAAGATGGGCAGATTTGTGAAAAGGAAGCACCACCCCTGCCTACTCCAGAGATGATCAATCAGTTTCTCACTTATCTCAGTGGGTTATCTGATTAGGGCCAGGCACCACCAGTGTTTTCTACACTAGCACCTCAGCTTCAGGGAGTACAACATGCAGTTGTTGTGCCTCCCACCATGGATTCGTCCTTGGAAACAGACACGTTTCCCCGATTGACTACAGTGCCTATAATGACTAGTAACCAGCAAGATCTCTTTATTAAGTTCTTAAAGTTAAAATCTCCAGTATTTAAGGGTACTAAATCTAAAGATACTTATGATTTCCTGGTTGATTGTCATGAGCTGCTACATAAGATGGACATAGTGGAGTGATTCAGTGTTAAGTTTGTGACCTATCAGTTTTAGGGGGATGCCAAAATGTGGTGGCGGCTCATGTTGAGTGTCGACAAGCAAAGGCACCACCTATGACTTGGACAATATTTTCTAGCTTATTTATGGAGAATTATATACCACAAACTTTGAGGGATAGGAAGAGAGATGAGTTCCTGAACATAGAGCAATGGAAGATGTTTGTTGCAGCTTATGAGGCCAAATTTCGTGCATTATCCAGGTATGCCACTCAAGTTTGATTCAGTCTGCAAGAGCGGATTTGCCTCTTTGTGAAGAGATTGAGGTCAGATTTACAGATTCCAGCTTTACAGGTAGCTGCTTCTGCAAAATCTTTTCAGGAAATGGTTGATTTTGTGATAGAGATAGAGGGGGTGAAGCTGGATGACTTCACCAAGGTGTCAACATTTAAGAAGTTTTGTAAGGGAGGTGAGTTTAGTGGTTCGCACTCTAGAGGGCATAGTTCAGGGGGTTATCCACTCCGTCCTATTTAGTCTTCATTACAGGCTTCAATTGAGGGTCTGTCACAGACTAGTCAACCTTTTTCTGAGTTTGGGGTTATCTTCAGTCTTCTTCGTCTTCATAGAGACCTACACTATATTCAAGGACTTGTTATGGATGTGGGGAGGCCGGACATATCAAGAAATATTGTCCAAAGAAGATTCAGACTCGGCACGATCATAGTTACAGATCCTTAACAGTTAGAGGTGGTCATGGTAGAGGTCGTCATTTTGGAGTACGTGGTGGCCAAGGTAATGGTGGTCACCAGTTCAGCTGGGGTGGCGAGCAGCTTGGAACTACTGGAGCGCAGCCTGATAGGGGCAATGGATAGATAAGTGATAACGCCCATTGTTATGCTTTTCCTGGGAGGCCATAGGCAGAGACATCAGATGTTGTTATCACAGGTACTTTTCTAGTCTGTGATCGCATGCCTTCTGTATTTTTTGATCCTGGATCCATATTTTCTTATGTATTTTCCTCATTCACTACTGGTCTTGATTTGCATTGTGACTTGCTTGACATGCCTATTCGTGTCTCTACTCTTGTTGGTGAGTCTGTGATAGTTGAGAAGGTGTATAGGTCTTTCCTTGTGACTTTTGTGGGGAGCAACACTTATGTAGATTTGATTATTCTAGAGATTGTTGACTTTGATGTAATTCTGGGTATGACCTAGCTTTCTCCAAATTTTGCTATCTTAGATTGCAATGCTAAGACTGTAACCTTGGCCAAGCCTGGGATAGATCCACTAGTGTGGGAAGGTGACTATATTCCCACCCCATTTCGTATTATATCATTTCTTTTCACTAAGAGGTTGGTGAGTAAGGGTTGTTTAGCTTTTTTGGCACATCTCAGAGATGATACTTCCAAAGTGCCTTCAATCTAGTCTGTTTCGATAGTCCGTAAGTTTGTGGATGTTTATCCTATAGACCTGCTTGGTATGCTACTAGATAGAGATATTGATTTTTGTATTAACCTGGAGGCAGGGACTCACCCCATTTCCATTCCACCTTATAGAATGACACCACTTGAGTTAAGGGATTTAAAGGCCCAACTTCAAGAGTTGTTAGGTAAAGTTTTTATTAAACCGAGTGAATCTTCTTGGGGTGCTCCAGTTTTATTTGTGAAGAAGAAGGATGGTAGTTTTTGGATGTGCATAGACTACATGCAGCTGAATAAGGTAACTATTAAAAATAAATACTCCATTCCTCGCATTGATGACTTGTTCAATCAGTTACAAGGTGTTTGTGTCTTCTCTAAAATTGATTTGAGGTCTGGTTATCATCAATTGAAAATGCGGGCAACAGATGTGCCAAAGACTACTTTTCGAACCAAGTATGGGCATTATGAATTTTTAGTAATGTCTTTTGAGCTTACGAATACCCCTGTTGCTTTCATGAGTCTGATGAATGGAACTTTTAAGCCACATTTGGACCTCTTTGTTATTTTATTCATTAATGATATATTGATATACTCAAAGAGCAGGAAGGAACATGAGAAGCATTTGAGAATTGTAGTGGGGTTGTTAAGGGAGAAAAGGCTTTATGCCAAATTCTCCAAGTGTGAGTTTTGGCTCGATTCTGTGTCCTTCTTGGGGCATGTGGTTTCTAAGGATAGAGTGATGGTGGATCCCACTAAGATTGAAGCAGTGAAGAGTTGGGTAAGGCCTATTAATGTTTCAGAGGTAAGGAGCCTTGTTCATTTAGCTAGCTACTACCGTCAGTTTATTAAGGGATTTTCTTCCATTACTTCCTAACTAACCAATTTGACCAAGAAGAATGTTCCCTTTATATGGTCAGATGAGTGTGAAGAGAGTTTTCTGAAACTCAAGACCTTGTTGACTACTGCACTGATTCTTGATTTGCCTGTGGAAGGTAAGAAGTTCATTGTTTATTGTGATGCATCTTATTCTGGTTTAGGTGCAGTGCTAATGCAGGAGAGAAATGTAATTGCCTCTTCTTCAAGGCAATTGAAAGTAAATGAACATAACTATCCAACCCATGATTTGGAGTTGGCAGCAATTGTATTTGCATTGAAGGAGTCGAGGCATTATCTATATGGGGTCAAATGTGAAGTGTATACAGATCATCGCAATTTAAAATATGTGTTCACTCAGAAGGATTTGAATTTGAGGCAGAAGAGGTGGATGGAGTTATTGAAAGACTATGATATTGCTATTTTATATCACTCGGGAAAAGCTAATGTTGTGGTAGATGCCCTAAGTAGAAAAGCAGGGAGCATGGGGAGTTTAGCCCACTTACAAATTTCTAGACGCCCATTGGCTAGAGAGGATCAAACTCTGGCTAATGACTTTATGAGGCTGGAAGTACTTCAGAAAGGAGGATTTTTTGCCTGTGTGGAGGCAAGATCTTCTTTTCTGGACAAGATTAAGGGAAAGCAGTTTGATGATGAGAAGCTAAGTCGAATTCGAGATATGGTGTTGCAGGGAGAGGCTAAAGAGGTTGTGATTGATGAGGAAGGCGTCTTGAGAATTAAGGGGCGGGTATGTATGCCCCGTGTTGATAATTTGACTCATACTATTCTTGCAGAGGCTCATAGTTTGAGGTATTCTATACATCCTGGTGCAACCAAGATGTATCGTGATCTAAGACAACATTATTAATGGAGTAGAATGAAGTGTGACATTGTTGATTTTGTTTCCCAATGTCCGAATTGTCAGAAGGTAAAGTATGAACATCAGAGGCCTGGAGGAACACTTCAGAGAATGCCCATTCCGGAATGGAAGTGGGAAAGAATTGAAATTGATTTTGTGGTTAGTCTTCCAAAGATATTGGGTAAGTTTGATTCTATTTGGGTAATTATTGACAGGCTAACTAAGTCTGCTCACTTCATTCTGGTCAAGATGACTTACAATGCAGAGAATTTAGCCAAACTCTATATCCGTGAGATTGTTCTATTGTATGGAGTTCCAATCTCCATCATATCAGATAGAGGTACGCAATTTACTTCTAACTTTTGAAGGACCTTGCATGCTGAATTAGGTACTTCATTGGATCTTAGTACAACATTTCACCCTCAGACCGATGGGCAGTCTGAGCGAACAATTCAAGTGCTGGAGGATATGCTTCGTGCGTGCGTGATAGATTTTGGTGGTCATTGGGATCAGCTCTTACCCTTGGCAGAGTTTTCATACAATAATAGCTATCACTCGAGTATTGATATGGACCCATTTGAGGCATTGTATGGAAGGAGATGTAGGTCTCCCATTGGTTGTTTGATGCATTTAAGGTGATACATTGGGGTACCAATCTTTTGAGCGAATAGTTAGAGAAAGTGAAATTCTTATAGGAGAAGCTTCTGGTAGCTCAGAGCAGGCAGAATGAGTATGCAAATCGGAAGGTTAGGGACTTAGAGTTTATGGATGGTAAGAAAGTATTGCTGAAGCTTTCACCCATGAAGGGTGTGATACAGTTTGGTAAGCGGGGTAAGTTTAGTCCGAGGTATATTGGGCCATTTGAAGTTCTTAATCATGTGGGGGATGTGGCATATGAATTGGTCTTAACTCCAGGGTTGTCAGGAGTGCAGTGCACCCGGTATTTCATGTGTCCATGCTGAAAAAATACCATGGTGATGGAAACTACATTATTCGTTTGGATTCGATCTTGCTTGATGAGAATCTGTCTTATGAGGAGGAGCCTATAGCTATTTTAGATAGGGAGGTCCGCAAGTTGAGGTTGAAGGAGATTGCATCTATCAAGGTTCAGTGGAAGAATCGGTCAGTTAAAGAGTCCACTTGGGAGAGTGAGGCTAATATACATGAAAGATATTCACCTTTTTATCAATTCAGGTACCCTTTGTTATCTCCGCCTTCTTTTGAACGTTCGAGGACGGACGATGGGTAAATTGGTATCTAATGTAACGACCCATTTGGTCGTTTTGAGTACTAGAGCTTTTTGTTTCATAAAATACTTTATGATATATTCTAAATGGATATTTTGGACTATTCGTAATTATAATTATGAAATTAGTGGGATAGTTTTAATAATTTATTTAGTTGGTGGTTAAAGAAAATAACAGTAAAATGAATAGTGGGTCACTTTTACCACTTTTTATAATTGGTTGTATGATAATTAGGGTAAAGAAATGATGTGTAGAAAAGAAGAAAATTAAAAAAAGAACCACACGATTGTCAAGAACAAATTGAAGAAGCGCTTCAGGTGTAGCAAAGGTTTTTTTTTCAGCTTTCAATATTAGAGTGTTGCACATATAAATAGATTATTATACTGGTATGTGTTTAAGAATAAGGAGGTGAATTGTTATCTCTTTTTATACCCACACGAATTTAGTTGGAAAATTGAAAAGTGTTAAGTTTAGGACGTGATGATTGGTCAAAATATAGGTAGAAACAATTAATGTTTGAAAGGTTAGGTTGCAGGGAAGGTTGTATAGGTTATATTTTATATGTGTGTGGAATCAGATGGTAACTGTTGTATATGAATTGGTGCGGTTATTGTTCAAGGCTCGTATATTCTGCTAGTTGCCGAAAGGAAAATGTGCAAACAAAATTTTGGGGGGTCATTGTTGATGTGGATAATATGCAGTACGTAGTTAAAGAGTTGTACAAAAAAGGCAGATTTTCTTTTTCTTTCTATTTTTGGTGGATCTTTGCCATTTATGCTTTTGGATATTACTTCGGCAATGCCTTTGTTCCTATTGGAGTAATGATTAGCCAATCATTGGCTAATGATGTGATAAATTTGCTTTGTAGTATATGATAAATTATGTTAGAGTTGTTGCCACTGGTTTAAGAAACCAGTGGCTTAATCTTGAATTTTATTATGTGTCACTGATGCTTATCGTGACCAACGACACTATCATATGTTATGAGTGTCTACGATCGTCGATAATATAGTAACCCAACCAAGGGTTGGGGTTGTGTCCCAAGGGAGCTATTTTGAGAATTAATAACCAATTATAATTTCATTCAAGTTAGTCGTAGTTAAAGACGTTTGCGATAAAAGACATAGTAAATTAAAAAGGGTGACACGAAAGTGTCAAATATCAAATGGGGTTTTTGTAACAAGTGATAAACTAGAAAAATAAAAAAGAAAATCAAGTATGGGGAAATGTTCTTGGGATGTGACCACAATACAAGTTGAAATAAATTGCTAGGTACATGCTTTCACTAAGAAATTTGCAAGATAATAGTGACTAGGCTAAGCTTTAAATGGAAATAAGTTCCCTCTCGGGCAACTTACCCCGTTTCAAATGCGTTCCTCTCGGACAACCATTTGCTACATGAAGACCAGCCTACGCCTTACCCTACTCACTCTCTCGAGCTGAGTGTTAGGATATGGGACTAGGTCTCACCCTCTCAGGATGAACCTCATGTCGACCCACTCCTTAGGCCATCAGTCTAGTAGTTTTGGTTTCGTGACTTCCCTCTCGGGCAAGCCGAAAACACATGGGTGACTTTGTACCTTAAATTAAGCAAAGGAAAGTGAATAGAGAAGACCCACTTCCAACTTGGGGAAGAAGAACTCCTTTCTTCAAGTCTCCACAAAACCCTCTCCAAGCTTGAGAGAAAAATACAGAAAAATACTATATCCTAATAATAATTTTTACTCTAAAATGTTCCACACCTAAGACTACAATTCTAACTAGTATTTATAGTTTTCACAAATTGCGCTGTGGAGGATTGTTCGGCGGCATTACTCGAGATCGCCGATGAACTCGGCGATCTGCTTTTTAGTCAGCTCATCGCCTTCAGTGTTATGCCTTTAGCATCCTCGCCTTCTGGATCATTGGGCGATACAGTACTGCTTCACGAAACTAATTGGCGACTCGCCGACTGCTCCTTTCCTCGCCTTTTGATCCACTTCCTTCAAGGCTTCGCGTAATAGAACGAAGGGCGGTTCATGTCGTTTTGGCAACTCGCCAAGTTGAACTTGACGATCCACAAGATTTCATTTCTTGTTCTTTTCAGCCCTATTTGCTCCATTTTGCGCCTAAGTGTCCATCCTTCCACTAAAACTTTAAATACCTGAAACTTCAGCATTTTAATCATGTATTGAGATAAAGCAAGCATTCAAGAACACTATATCTATTAAAATAAAGCCCTAAATGAGTCCAATTTGTGGACTCATCAACACCCCCAACTTAAACTTTTAATTGTCCTCAAGCAAACTCAAGCTTAGCAGTTCAAATAGGGTGCCTCAAATGGTGCTACACAAGACTAAATCATGAATGCACATAACAAGGCTCAAATTACTTATGCAAGGATCACTTGTGTACTCAAAGATTCAAATTGTGACACACCATTACCAAATATTCTCATGCTCGCAATACTTGCTACTTGTGCAAGTTCAAGCTCAACAAAAGTATATAAATGCCCTCACGTAAAGAATGATTCCATATTCAGACACAGATATGAGTCAATGTAAGATCGGGAATCAGATACAGCGCTCACACTCAAAAAGAGGAACACAATGCATGCTTTCACCCATATGTTTGCCCTTATTTTCCAATTGACTTTTGATTCGGCTTACTCAAGATCACAAAGGTCTTTCCAAAGCTTGTAATGGAGATGAGTGTAGAGGTATGGTCATTTAGGCTTAGTGACTTTCATCCTGGTAAGATGTGATGTTCTCAAGGCATCCTCTTCCCTTCCTTTCTCAATTCTTCTTCTAGTGCTCATAAGTCATCCTATTATTTGTTCTCCATGTATTGCTTGGAAACCCAATTTCTTTTGCACTTTTATCCCACAACTTTCTTTTTCTTTCTTTTCTTTTCTCTTTCTTTTTCTCTTTTTTATTTTTCATTTGGAGGGTTTCCATTTTGTTTTGCAATACAATAGGTTCAAGAGACTTTCTTGCACTTCTTGACTTTTCCTTTTCCTTTTCCTTTTTACCACACCCCCAGCTTAGACTTTTGGCCTAAGTTGGTGTCACGACCCGGGAGCACCCCCAAGTCGTAACAAGGCGTACTCGACCCCGAAGGGGTCTTATACAAGCCACATAGTCATTCATTGCATTCAATAATGATAATAGTGCGGAATTAAAAACTTATTTACATCCACACATTTAAACTTCATTAAAACAACTTTAAAAACACACAAATGAAGTCTAAGTCACACATGGCCATCTTAGACACAATCACAAAACATAAGTAGGGACACGACCCTTTACAATCAAAAGAAGTCTATTACAAGAACCTTATCATAAAATTAGAATATAAAAGTCTTGTCCTCGACATATGAGGACATACCACAAGATCTTGGAAGAACTTCAAGTTCCAAGCTTACTATAGTACCCGCTCACTTTCCGGAACCTACACTAGTAGAAAATAGAGAAATATGGAATTAGCACAATTAAGTACTAAGTATGATGACCATGCAAAACATGCTATAAAAAAAAAAGGACATTTTGGCTAGAAACCATGCATTATGCCACTTTTTGAAGTATCATGAATAGTTGCATAAAAGACATACAAGACAAGCATAAACATCAAGTAAGTCATAATATCACCTTTAAACAATATCAACATGAAAACCTTTACCTTGGACCTTCACCTCAAGCCACCCTTATGCTATACCTCGTGCAATGTATGGATGGCGTCCCATACCACCATCCATACTAAGGCACCACATTTAGGTCACTTAAAGTAACTTATCATTCCTTTCTTTCACCTTTGCACAATATTCATACATAAGAGGTATATCATTAATTAAGACATGACAAGGGAAAATAACTCATAATATAGCCCAAGTATAGCATGCATCTCATATTAAGCATTTGAGAGCCAACATTCTTTAATAACCTCATTTAGGCCACAATTGTGTCACATACATTAGATATAGTGAAACTCACTATGACCCTCTCCAAGCCTACTCGTGCAATGTATAGGTAGCATCCCATACTACTACCTACACTTTGTAGAGCCTATCAAGAAACCATAATGAAATCTCACATGATGGGAAGTAAGCATTTCACCGACATAGACCATGAGAGCTTGTCATGGAATCCGGTGTCATAAGTCCCCACACCGTAAAGGGGTGGTCTACTTGCCTAAGGAAGACCGGTATATATAGCTTAATGGATCCACTAGCTACCTATGCGGGCACATAGTTTATGGGATAAGGTAGACGATCATTGAAACTCATGCCTAACCATTGGGGGAGTTTCCATCTAACCAAATCCACTCGGTGCTTAGCCTACATTCCCATAGAATAGTTCGTTACCTTGACATTATCACATATGAGAGGTGCCATTGGCCTACCAACCCCAAATTACATTCATTAACACGTGAAAGGGTGCTTTAAGCCTACCGTTTCAAGGTTCATTTAGGAAAGCTCATTAACTCCTCTTGAAAGGGTGCCATGGGCCTACCGGTTCAAATCTCATCATTAACCTTCATGGAAAGGTGCCATAGGCCTACCGACTCCAAGGTTCATTACTATCATTAATGGAAAGGTGCGATAAGCCTACCGATTCCAAGGTTCATTATTATCATGAGTGGAAGGGTGCTACTAGCCTACCGCTCCGAGGATTCAACAACCAACAATATAATCATTTAAACAAGAAAAGGATGCACAAGCTCTACCAATTCGAGATATGCACTATATTGGAGAATCCTTCATATTCCATCATCAATATTCATGAGTGTCAAATTGAGAAAAAGCCTTTCAATAATAATGCATTTACGTCCATAACATGATCACATTAGCTCCATTTAATTTCCATTCATAAAATGTCATGTAACACTTAAATTTCTCATATTATGCCTTCAAGGCCATGGTCACAATGTATAAAATAAGTAAACACCTCCACCTTTCAAGTGGATCATCATCAAGAACAATTCTACTAATAATATGAGCTTAAGTCAACTTACCATCCTCCAAAGCCATAATTACCATTACTCAATTCCCAACAATTCTATCACCACAAGGCGATTCACCCATAACTTGCCCATAAGGCCACAATCCTCAATTCATCCATATACCAACAATTCATCATAAATAGGTATAGAAAACCATATAAATCAACAATACAATCCAATCTAAACACAATTTCATCAACATTAAATCATAGGCATTAAACCCACTTCATAAGCAAATTCTAGGCTTCTAATGAAAACATGGGTTCTTGAAGAAGTTTTATATAAAATCATCTTAAAATCATAAATAGAACTTCAATTCACCAATATAATGACTTTGAAAACATTTTACCCATGAACCCATACCTAGAATAGAAAATAGAAATTTTGTTCTTTGAAGACTTTTGAAACCCGTTTTTTTTTTTTTTTTGTCTCCTTGAAGGAAAGATAATCAAGGATCAAGGGTCACCATACCTTTGTTAAGATTCCCCAAGAAAATTGATGAAGACACCACCTTCAAACCAAGCCCTAGCTCCAAGTTCTTGACCTTCTTAAATGGAGGATTGTAGAGAGGGAAACGTTTGAGAGGAGTTGGGTTCTTTTTAATTCTAATTGGAGTGACTTAAAATGGAAGAATTTGGTCTAGAAGTGTTTTATAATTGCTAGGAAAGGTATATAATAAAAAAGGCTCACCTTAGGAAAAGAAATAAGGACCCACTTAAAAGTTCCACTAAACCCGTCTAAGCTCGCCCTTTTTGACAGTGCTTTAGTATTTTGGGCATAACCTTTTACTCCGAGATCGGAAAAGGGCAAACTCGGTGGCGTTGGAAAGAGGACTCAGATACCTTTAATTGGATAGGTAATGGTCCACCTAATTCTTTTTGAGCTAAAAGATATCATCATTTAAAGTTGACCCTAAAAGTCGTAACTTTAAAAAAAAAATCTGCCCCTTGCTTGTCGATCCAAAGGGGATTACTCAAAAGCTGGTCAACTGGGCAGTCCACTAGACTAACTCGCTAGCCTAGTCCCTTGCTTGCACCCTAGGATGCTACCTAGCTCCATTTAAGTTCTAAAATAGCATAAACATCAACCTAAGCTCCCACTAACCCAAATGTCAAGGCTCAAGTTCATTCTATCATTTTCCGAGTCGTTACATTATCCCCCACTTAGGAACATTCGTCCTCGAATGATACTTTAAACACATTAAGGGAAAAACAACTCAAGACTAGCAGCCCAACAATCGTAACATGTAAACATAAATGCATAAACATAGGAGGAAACATCAACTCCACATCAAGGGGCTCGAACAAACTTCATACCAACCAAGCAAGTAGGAACTACATCCACAAACTTATTGTGCATCAAAACTTCCCCTTTCTCATTTTTTTTTTCATTTGAGAAACTTCCTTCTCCAATCACATCATGCTCACTACAAAAATATTAAGCTCATTATGCAATTACTCGCAAAAGCAAAATTAGGAAAATTTTCACTAATGCATATTTAGGCATGTTCAACATTTATCCTCATGAAGCATATATACAACTCAACTAAATGCACATCAACATGAGAAACACATTTATGAAAACTCATTTTATCATTTAACAAGAATTTAAATAGAACATGCATAACATAAGGAGACCATGGAAACTCATTTTCACACAAGACTCCAAAACAAAAAAACAAAGCTACTAGGAACTCTTGGTCTCAAGCTTGAGTAAGAATAGAAGGAACGAGATAATGCTATCAACACTCTCAACAACCTTGCTATTCAACATACCATCCCCCACTTAGGAGAAAACCCAACTAAGCCAAACATGAAAAACAACATAGAAACCTCATCAAGACATTCATGACCATAAGGAACTAAAACTTACCGGATCCTTTATTCGGATTAGCTTCTTTGTCCTTGCTAGCTGGGAGAGCATAGAAACGACCATAATTTGGAGGGATAGGAACCGTTCCATCTTTAGAAGCTTGCTTGGCTTCCCTTCCTCTAGCCGTAAGAGTAGGACAATCTTTCACCTTGTGATCATTCTTCCCACAACCATAACACCCATTAGTACCGGCTAGGCACTTCCCATAGTGCCTCTTGCCACAAGTGATGCAAGTAGGTTTAGAAAATTGAGATCCACCATTTTTTTCTTGGTTAACCTTAGAAGCACTTGAAGAATCTTGGTCTTGAGTCCTCTTCTTGAACCTAGGTTGACCTTGCTCATCCGATCTACCCCTCTTCACACCCCTATTCATCCTCTTAAGTTTGGACTCCTCAATGGATTGAGCATACACTATGAGCCTAGAAATGTTCATGTCATTATGGAGCATTGCCGTATGGCACTCTTCCTTGACTAGGTCGGATACACTGGTCACAAACCTACTCATCTCATCCCTAGGATTTGACACCAAAGATGGAGCATACCTAGACAATTGGGTAAACCTCAAGGAGTACTCTTGCACACTCGTATTACCTTGCCTAAGGTTGATAAACTCCTCAACCTTACACTCTCTCTTCTCACGGGGAAAATACCTACCAAGGAAAGCTTCCTTAAACTCCTCCCATTCTATAGGATCCGCTCCCACCGGCCTATTAGCCTTCCATTGAGTGAACCAAATTTGGGCAACATCTTTCAATTGATAGGAGGCAAGCTCCGCCTTTTCTTTTGAAGTCACCCCTATAGCACTCACTACCTTATACACTTCATCCAAAAATTCTTGGGGATCCTCTCCCACCTTAGAACCTAGAAACACCGGAGGATTCATCCTCACAAAGTCTCTCAACTTAGAACCCATAGTACCCTCATTAGCATTCACCCTAGGCCCATATCTCTAGTCGCTTGAGTCGCCATGGCCCAGCCAAGATTAAGAAAGCTGACCTAATCTCTTCATTGGTCATATCCGGGGAACCACCGGAACCTCATTCTCTTGCCGACCTATAGGAACTTGATTGCATTGCACATCTTGATCATTTTGCACAACTTGGGAGGAACTCCATCATCACCTAACTCCCTTCCGTTCTCCTTTGGTTAGCCCTCGTATTCATATCCTATAAACACAAGAGAAGGATTAAAAAAAAACAAGGACACTTATAAACCAAACTCTAAGGCACGCCTTCAAGGATAGTGAAAAAAAAGTGTAACTTCTACCATCCTATAGCCTCTCGCTCATAGATGTGTCGTCACTCACACCGATGAACAAGACTCTACTAGACGTGGCTTGTGAGACTTTGATCCTAAAAATCATTTCCAAAATCTTATGCTCTGATACCATGTTTGTCACAACCCGGGAGCACCCCCAAGTCGTAACAAGGCGTACTCGACCCCGAAGGGGTCTTATACAAGCCACATAGTCATTCATTGCATTCAATAATGATAATAGTGCGGAATTAAAAACTTATTTACATCCACACATTTAAACTTCATTAAAACAACTTTAACAACACACAAATGGAAGTCTAAGTCTCACATGGCCATCTTAGACACAATCACAAAACATAAGTAGGGACACGACCCTTTACAATCAAAAGAAGTCTATTACAAGAACCTTATCATAAAATTAGAATATAAAAGTCTTGTCCTCGACATATGAGGACATACCACAAGATCTTGGAAGAACTTCAAGTTCCAAGCTTACTATAGTACCCGCTCACTTTCCGGAACCTACACTAGTAGAAAATAGAGAAATATGGAATTAGCACAATTAAGTACTAAGTATGATGACCATGCAAAACATGCTATAAAAAAAAAAAGGACATTTTGGCTAGAAACCATGCATTATGCCACTTTTTGAAGTATCATGAATAGTTGCATAAAAGACATACAAGACAAGCATAAACATCAAGTAAGTCATAATATCACCTTTAAACAATATCAACATGAAAACCTTTACCTTGGACCTTCACCTCAAGCCACCCTTATGCTATACCTCGTGCAATGTATGGATGGCGTCCCATACCACCATCCATACTAAGGCACCACATTTAGGTCACTTAAAGTAACTTATCATTCCTTTCTTTCACCTTTGCACAATATTCATACATAAGAGGTATATCATTAATTAAGACATGACAAGGGAAAATAACTCATAATATAGCCCAAGTATAGCATGCATCTCATATTAAGCATTTGAGAGCCAACATTCTTTAATAACCTCATTTAGGCCACAATTGTGTCACATACATTAGGATTTAGAGAAACTCACTATGACCCTCTCCAAGCCTACTCGTGCAATGTATAGGTAGCATCCCATACTACTACCTACACTTTGTAGAGCCTATCAAGAAACCATAATGAAATCTCACATGATGGGAAGTAAGCATTTCACCGACATAGACCATGAGAGCTTGTCATGGAATCCGGTGTCATAAGTCCCCACACCGTAAAGGGGTGGTCTACTTGCCTAAGGAAGACCGGTATATATAGCTTAATGGATCCACTAGCTACCTATGCGGGCACATAGTTTATGGGATAAGGTAGACGATCATTGAAACTCATGCCTAACCATTGGGGAGTTTCCATCTAACCAAATCCACTCGGTGCTTAGCCTACATTCCCATAGAATAGTTCGTTACCTTGACATTATCACATATGAGAGGTGCCATTGGCCTACCAACCCCAAATTACATTCATTAACACGTGAAAGGGTGCTTTAAGCCTACCGTTTCAAGGTTCATTTAGGAAAGCTCATTAACTCCTCTTGAAAGGGTGCCATGGGCCTACCGGTTCAAATCTCATCATTAACCTTCATGGAAAGGTGCCATAGGCCTACCGACTCCAAGGTTCATTACTATCATTAATGGAAAGGTGCGATAAGCCTACCGATTCCAAGGTTCATTATTATCATGAGTGGAAGGGTGCTACTAGCCTACCGCTCCGAGGATTCAACAACCAACAATATAATCATTTAAACAAGAAAAGGATGCACAAGCTCTATCAATTCGAGATATGCACTATATTGGAGAATCCTTCATATTCCATCATCAATATTCATGAGTGTCAAATTGAGAAAAAGCCTTTCAATAATAATGCATTTACGTCCATAACATGATCACATTAGCTCCATTTAATTTCCATTCATAAAATGTCATGTAACACTTAAATTTCTCATATTATGCCTTCAAGGCCATGGTCACAATGTATAAAATAAGTAAACACCTCCACCTTTCAAGTGGATCATCATCAAGAACAATTCTACTAATAATATGAGCTTAAGTCAACTTACCATCCTCCAAAGCCATAATTACCATTACTCAATTCCCAACAATTCTATCACCACAAGGCGATTCACCCATAACTTGCCCATAAGGCCACAATCCTCAATTCATCCATATACCAACAATTCATCATAAATAGGTATAGAAAACCATATAAATCAACAATACAATCCAATCTAAACACAATTTCATCAACATTAAATCATAGGCATTAAACCCACTTCATAAGCAAATTCTAGGCTTCTAATGAAAACATGGGTTCTTGAAGAAGTTTTATATAAAATCATCTTAAAATCATAAATAGAACTTCAATTCACCAATATAATGACTTTGAAAACATTTTACCCATGAACCCATACCTAGAATAGAAAATAGAAATTTTGTTCTTTGAAGACTTTTGAAACCCGTTTTTTTTTTTTGTCTCCTTGAAGGAAAGATAATCAAGGATCAAGGGTCACCATACCTTTGTTAAGATTCCCCAAGAAAATTGATGAAGACACCACCTTCAAACCAAGCCCTAGCTCCAAGTTCTTGACCTTCTTAAATGGAGGATTGTAGAGAGGGAAACGTTTGAGAGGAGTTGGGTTCTTTTTTAATTCTAATTGGAGTGACTTAAAATGGAAGAATTTGGTCTAGAAGTGTTTTATAATTGCTAGGAAAGGTATATAATAAAAAAAGGCTCACCTTAGGAAAAGAAATAAGGACCCACTTAAAAGTTCCACTAAACCCGTCTAAGCTCGCCCTTTTTGACAGTGCTTTAGTATTTTGGGCATAACCTTTTACTCCGAGATCGGAAAAGGGCAAACTCGGTGGCGTTGGAAAGAGGACTCAGATACCTTTAATTGGATAGGTAATGGTCCACCTAATTCTTTTTGAGCTAAAAGATATCATCATTTAAAGTTGACCCTAAAAGTCGTAACTTTAAAAAAAAAAAATGCCCCTTGCTTGTCCGATCCAAAGGGATTACTCAAAAGCTGGTCAATCAAGGCAGTCCACTAGACTAACTCGCTAGCCTAGTCCCTTGCTTGCACCCTAGGATGCTACCTAGCTCCATTTATGTTCTAAAATAGCATAAACATCAACCTAAGCTCCCACTAACCCAAATGTCAAGGCTCAAGTTCATTCTATCATTTTCCGTGTCGTTACATTATCCCCACTTAGGAACATTCGTCCTCGAATGATACTTTAAACACATTAAGGGAAAAACAACTCAAGACTAGCAGCCCAACAATCGTAACATGTAAACATAAATGCATAAACATAGGAGGAAACATCAACTCCACATCAAGGGGCTCGAACAAACTTCATACCAACCAAGCAAGTAGGAACTACATCCACAAACTTATTGTGCATCAAAACTTCCCCTTTCTCATTTTTTTTTTTCATTTGAGAAACTTCCTTCTCCAATCACATCATGCTCACTACAAAAATATTAAGCTCATTATGCAATTACTCGCAAAAGCAAAATTAGGAAAATTTTCACTAATGCATATTTAGGCATGTTCAACATTTATCCTCATGAAGCATATATACAACTCAACTAAATGCACATCAACATGAGAAACACATTTATGAAAACTCATTTTATCATTTAACAAGAATTTAAATAGAACATGCATAACATAAGGAGACCATGGAAACTCATTTTCACACAAGACTCCAAAACAAAAAAAAAAACAAGCTACTAGGAACTCTTGGTCTCAAGCTTGAGTAAGAATAGAAGGAACGAGATAATGCTATCAACACTCTCAACAACCTTGCTATTCAACATACCATCCCCCACTTAGGAGAAAACCCAACTAAGCCAAACATGAAAAACAACATAGAAACCTCATCAAGACATTCATGACCATAAGGAACTAAAACTTACCGGATCCTTTATTCGGATTAGCTTCTTTGTCCTTGCTAGCTGGGAGAGCATAGAAACGACCATAATTTGGAGGGATAGGAACCGTTCCATCTTTAGAAGCTTGCTTGGCTTCCCTTCCTCTAGCCGTAAGAGTAGGACAATCTTTCACCTTGTGATCATTCTTCCCACAACCATAACACCCATTAGTACCGGCTAGGCACTTCCCATAGTGCCTCTTGCCACAAGTGATGCAAGTAGGTTTAGAAAATTGAGATCCACCATTTTTTTCTTGGTTAACCTTAGAAGCACTTGAAGAATCTTGGTCTTGAGTCCTCTTCTTGAACCTAGGTTGACCTTGCTCATCCGATCTACCCCTCTTCACACCCCTATTCATCCTCTTAAGTTTGGACTCCTCAATGGATTGAGCATACACTATGAGCCTAGAAATGTTCATGTCATTATGGAGCATTGCCGTATGGCACTCTTCCTTGACTAGGTCGGATACACTGGTCACAAACCTACTCATCTCATCCCTAGGATTTGACACCAAAGATGGAGCATACCTAGACAATTGGGTAAACCTCAAGGAGTACTCTTGCACACTCGTATTACCTTGCCTAAGGTTGATAAACTCCTCAACCTTACACTCTCTCTTCTCACGGGGAAAATACCTACCAAGGAAAGCTTCCTTAAACTCCTCCCATTCTATAGGATCCGCTCCCACCGGCCTATTAGCCTTCCATTGAGTGAACCAAATTTGGGCAACATCTTTCAATTGATAGGAGGCAAGCTCCGCCTTTTCTTTTGAAGTCACCCCTATAGCACTCACTACCTTATACACTTCATCCAAAAATTCTTGGGGATCCTCTCCCACCTTAGAACCTAGAAACACCGGAGGATTCATCCTCACAAAGTCTCTCAACTTAGAACCCATAGTACCCTCATTAGCATTCACCCTAGGCCCATATCTCTAGTCGCTTGAGTCGCCATGGCCCAGGCCAAGATTAAGAAAGCTGACCTAATCTCTTCATTGGTCATATCCGGGGGAACCACCGGAACCTCATTCTCTTGCTGACCTATAGGAACTTGATTGCATTGCACATCTTGATCATTTTGCACAACTTGGGGAGGAACTCCATCATCACCTAACTCCCCTTCCGTTCTCCTTTGGTTAGCCCTCGTATTCATATCCTATAAACACAAGAGAAGGATTAAAAAAAACAAGGACACTTATAAACCAAACTCTAAGGCACGCCTTCAAGGATAGTGAAAAAAAAGTGTAACTTCTACCATCCTATAGCCTCTCGCTCATAGATGTGTCGTCACTCACACCGATGAACAAGACTCTACTAGACGTGGCTTGTGAGACTTTGATCCTAAAAATCATTTCCAAAATCTTATGCTCTGATACCATGTTTGTCACAACCCGGGAGCACCCCCAAGTCGTAACAAGGCGTACTCGACCCCCGAAGGGGTCTTATACAAGCCACATAGTCATTCATTGCATTCAATAATGATAATAGTGCGGAATTAAAAACTTATTTACATCCACACATTTAAACTTCATTAAAACAACTTTAAAAACACACAGCGGAAGTCTAAGTCTCACATGGCCATCTTAGACACAATCACAAAACATAAGTAGGGACACGACCCTTTACAATCAAAAGAAGTCTATTACAAGAACCTTATCATAAAATTAGAATATAAAAGTCTTGTCCTCGACATATGAGGACATACCACAAGATCTTGGAAGAACTTCAAGTTCCAAGCTTACTATAGTACCCGCTCACTTTCCGGAACCTACACTAGTAGAAAATAGAGAAATATGGAATTAGCACAATTAAGTACTAAGTATGATGACCATGCAAAACATGCTATAAAAAAAAAGGACATTTTGGCTAGAAACCATGCATTATGCCACTTTTTGAAGTATCATGAATAGTTGCATAAAAGACATACAAGACAAGCATAAACATCAAGTAAGTCATAATATCACCTTTAAACAATATCAACATGAAAACCTTTACCTTGGACCTTCACCTCAAGCCACCCTTATGCTATACCTCGTGCAATGTATGGATGGCGTCCCATACCACCATCCATACTAAGGCACCACATTTAGGTCACTTAAAGTAACTTATCATTCCTTTCTTTCACCTTTGCACAATATTCATACATAAGAGGTATATCATTAATTAAGACATGACAAGGGAAAATAACTCATAATATAGCCCAAGTATAGCATGCATCTCATATTAAGCATTTGAGAGCCAACATTCTTTAATAACCTCATTTAGGCCACAATTGTGTCACATACATTAGGATTTAGAGAAACTCACTATGACCCTCTCCAAGCCTACTCGTGCAATGTATAGGTAGCATCCCATACTACTACCTACACTTTGTAGAGCCTATCAAGAAACCATAATGAAATCTCACATGATGGGAAGTAAGCATTTCACCGACATAGACCATGAGAGCTTGTCATGGAATCCGGTGTCATAAGTCCCCACACCGTAAAGGGGTGGTCTACTTGCCTAAGGAAGACCGGTATATATAGCTTAATGGATCCACTAGCTACCTATGCGGGCACATAGTTTATGGGATAAGGTAGACGATCATTGAAACTCATGCCTAACCATTGGGGAGTTTCCATCTAACCAAATCCACTCGGTGCTTAGCCTACATTCCCATAGAATAGTTCGTTACCTTGACATTATCACATATGAGAGGTGCCATTGGCCTACCAACCCCAAATTACATTCATTAACACGTGAAAGGGTGCTTTAAGCCTACCGTTTCAAGGTTCATTTAGGAAAGCTCATTAACTCCTCTTGAAAGGGTGCCATGGGCCTACCGGTTCAAATCTCATCATTAACCTTCATGGAAAGGTGCCATAGGCCTACCGACTCCAAGGTTCATTACTATCATTAATGGAAAGGTGCGATAAGCCTACCGATTCCAAGGTTCATTATTATCATGAGTGGAAGGGTGCTACTAGCCTACCGCTCCGAGGATTCAACAACCAACAATATAATCATTTAAACAAGAAAAGGATGCACAAGCTCTACCAATTCGAGATATGCACTATATTGGAGAATCCTTCATATTCCATCATCAATATTCATGAGTGTCAAATTGAGAAAAAGCCTTTCAATAATAATGCATTTACGTCCATAACATGATCACATTAGCTCCATTTAATTTCCATTCATAAAATGTCATGTAACACTTAAATTTCTCATATTATGCCTTCAAGGCCATGGTCACAATGTATAAAATAAGTAAACACCTCCACCTTTCAAGTGGATCATCATCAAGAACAATTCTACTAATAATATGAGCTTAAGTCAACTTACCATCCTCCAAAGCCATAATTACCATTACTCAATTCCCAACAATTCTATCACCACAAGGCGATTCACCCATAACTTGCCCATAAGGCCACAATCCTCAATTCATCCATATACCAACAATTCATCATAAATAGGTATAGAAAACCATATAAATCAACAATACAATCCAATCTAAACACAATTTCATCAACATTAAATCATAGGCATTAAACCCACTTCATAAGCAAATTCTAGGCTTCTAATGAAAACATGGGTTCTTGAAGAAGTTTTATATAAAATCATCTTAAAATCATAAATAGAACTTCAATTCACCAATATAATGACTTTGAAAACATTTTACCCATGAACCCATACCTAGAATAGAAAATAGAAATTTTGTTCTTTGAAGACTTTTGAAACCCGTTTTTTTTTTTTTGTCTCCTTGAAGGAAAGATAATCAAGGATCAAGGGTCACCATACCTTTGTTAAGATTCCCCAAGAAAATTGATGAAGACACCACCTTCAAACCAAGCCCTAGCTCCAAGTTCTTGACCTTCTTAAATGGAGGATTGTAGAGAGGGAAACGTTTGAGAGGAGTTGGGTTCTTTTTAATTCTAATTGGAGTGACTTAAAATGGAAGAATTTGGTCTAGAAGTGTTTTATAATTGCTAGGAAAGGTATATAATAAAAAAGGCTCACCTTAGGAAAAGAAATAAGGACCCACTTAAAAGTTCCACTAAACCCGTCTAAGCTCGCCCTTTTTGACAGTGCTTTAGTATTTTGGGCATAACCTTTTACTCCGAGATCGGAAAAGGGCAAACTCGGTGGCGTTGGAAAGAGGACTCAGATACCTTTAATTGGATAGGTAATGGTCCACCTAATTCTTTTTGAGCTAAAAGATATCATCATTTAAAGTTGACCCTAAAAGTCGTAACTTTAAAAAAATCTGCCCCTTACTTGTCTGATCCAAAGGGATTACTCAAAAGCTGGTCAACTGGGCAGTCCACTAGACTAACTCGCTAGCCTAGTCCCTTGCTTGCACCCTAGGATGCTACCTAGCTCCATTTAAGTTCTAAAATAGCATAAACATCAACCTAAGCTCCCACTAACCCAAATGTCAAGGCTCAAGTTCATTCTATCATTTTCCGAGTCGTTACATTATCCCCCACTTAGGAACATTCGTCCTCGAATGATACTTTAAACACATTAAGGGAAAAACAACTCAAGACTAGCAGCCCAACAATCGTAACATGTAAACATAAATGCATAAACATAGGAGGAAACATCAACTCCACATCAAGGGGCTCGAACAAACTTCATACCAACCAAGCAAGTAGGAACTACATCCACAAACTTATTGTGCATCAAAACTTCCCCTTTCTCATTTTTTTTTTCATTTGAGAAACTTCCTTCTCCAATCACATCATGCTCACTACAAAAATATTAAGCTCATTATGCAATTACTCGCAAAAGCAAAATTAGGAAAATTTTCACTAATGCATATTTAGGCATGTTCAACATTTATCCTCATGAAGCATATATACAACTCAACTAAATGCACATCAACATGAGAAACACATTTATGAAAACTCATTTTATCATTTAACAAGAATTTAAATAGAACATGCATAACATAAGGAGACCATGGAAACTCATTTTCACACAAGACTCCAAAACAAAAAAAAACAAGCTACTAGGAACTCTTGGTCTCAAGCTTGAGTAAGAATAGAAGGAACGAGATAATGCTATCAACACTCTCAACAACCTTGCTATTCAACATACCATCCCCCACTTAGGAGAAAACCCAACTAAGCCAAACATGAAAAACAACATAGAAACCTCATCAAGACATTCATGACCATAAGGAACTAAAACTTACCGGATCCTTTATTCGGATTAGCTTCTTTGTCCTTGCTAGCTGGGAGAGCATAGAAACGACCATAATTTGGAGGGATAGGAACCGTTCCATCTTTAGAAGCTTGCTTGGCTTCCCTTCCTCTAGCCGTAAGAGTAGGACAATCTTTCACCTTGTGATCATTCTTCCCACAACCATAACACCCATTAGTACCGGCTAGGCACTTCCCATAGTGCCTCTTGCCACAAGTGATGCAAGTAGGTTTAGAAAATTGAGATCCACCATTTTTTTCTTGGTTAACCTTAGAAGCACTTGAAGAATCTTGGTCTTGAGTCCTCTTCTTGAACCTAGGTTGACCTTGCTCATCCGATCGACCCCTCTTCACACCCCTATTCATCCTCTTAAGTTTGGACTCCTCAATGGATTGAGCATACACTATGAGCCTAGAAATGTTCATGTCATTATGGAGCATTGCCGTATGGCACTCTTCCTTGACTAGGTCGGATACACTGGTCACAAACCTACTCATCTCATCCCTAGGATTTGACACCAAAGATGGAGCATACCTAGACAATTGGGTAAACCTCAAGGAGTACTCTTGCACACTCGTATTACCTTGCCTAAGGTTGATAAACTCCTCAACCTTACACTCTCTCTTCTCACGGGGAAAATACCTACCAAGGAAAGCTTCCTTAAACTCCTCCCATTCTATAGGATCCGCTCCCACCGGCCTATTAGCCTTCCATTGAGTGAACCAAATTTGGGCAACATCTTTCAATTGATAGGAGGCAAGCTCCGCCTTTTCTTTTGAAGTCACCCCTATAGCACTCACTACCTTATACACTTCATCCAAAAATTCTTGGGGATCCTCTCCCACCTTAGAACCTAGAAACACCGGAGGATTCATCCTCACAAAGTCTCTCAACTTAGAACCCATAGTACCCTCATTAGCATTCACCCTAGGCCCATATCTCTAGTCGCTTGAGTCGCCATGGCCCAGCCAAGATTAAGAAAGCCCACCTAATCTCTTCATTGGTCATATTCGGGGGAACCACCGGAACCTCATTCTCTTGCTGACCTATAGGAACTTGATTGCATTGCACATCTTGATCATTTTGCACAACTTGGGGAGGAACTCCATCATCACCTAACTCCCCTTCCGTTCTCCTTTGGTTAGCCCTCGTATTCATATCCTATAAACACAAGAGAAGGATTAAAAAAACAAGGACACTTATAAACCAAACTCTAAGGCACGCCTTCAAGGATAGTGAAAAAAAAGTGTAACTTCTACCATCCTATAGCCTCTCGCTCATAGATGTGTCGTCACTCACACCGATGAACAAGACTCTACTAGACGTGGCTTGTGAGACTTTGATCCTAAAAATCATTTCCAAAATCTTATGCTCTGATACCATGTTTGTCACAACCCGGGAGCACCCCCAAGTCGTAACAAGGCGTACTCGACCCCGAAGGGGTCTTATACAAGCCACATAGTCATTCATTGCATTCAATAATGATAATAGTGCGGAATTAAAAACTTATTTACATCCACACATTTAAACTTCATTAAAACAACTTTAAAAACACACACAATGGAAGTCTAAGTCTCACATGGCCATCTTAGACACAATCACAAAACATAAGTAGGGACACGACCCTTTACAATCAAAAGAAGTCTATTACAAGAACCTTATCATAAAATTAGAATATAAAAGTCTTGTCCTCGACATATGAGGACATACCACAAGATCTTGGAAGAACTTCAAGTTCCAAGCTTACTATAGTACCCGCTCACTTTCCGGAACCTACACTAGTAGAAAATAGAGAAATATGGAATTAGCACAATTAAGTACTAAGTATGATGACCATGCAAAACATGCTATAAAAAAAAAAGGACATTTTGGCTAGAAACCATGCATTATGCCACTTTTTGAAGTATCATGAATAGTTGCATAAAAGACATACAAGACAAGCATAAACATCAAGTAAGTCATAATATCACCTTTAAACAATATCAACATGAAAACCTTTACCTTGGACCTTCACCTCAAGCCACCCTTATGCTATACCTCGTGCAATGTATGGATGGCGTCCCATACCACCATCCATACTAAGGCACCACATTTAGGTCACTTAAAGTAACTTATCATTCCTTTCTTTCACCTTTGCACAATATTCATACATAAGAGGTATATCATTAATTAAGACATGACAAGGGAAAATAACTCATAATATAGCCCAAGTATAGCATGCATCTCATATTAAGCATTTGAGAGCCAACATTCTTTAATAACCTCATTTAGGCCACAATTGTGTCACATACATTAGGATTTAGAGAAACTCACTATGACCCTCTCCAAGCCTACTCGTGCAATGTATAGGTAGCATCCCATACTACTACCTACACTTTGTAGAGCCTATCAAGAAACCATAATGAAATCTCACATGATGGGAAGTAAGCATTTCACCGACATAGACCATGAGAGCTTGTCATGGAATCCGGTGTCATAAGTCCCCACACCGTAAAGGGGTGGTCTACTTGCCTAAGGAAGACCGGTATATATAGCTTAATGGATCCACTAGCTACCTATGCGGGCACATAGTTTATGGGATAAGGTAGACGATCATTGAAACTCATGCCTAACCATTGGGGGAGTTTCCATCTAACCAAATCCACTCGGTGCTTAGCCTACATTCCCATAGAATAGTTCGTTACCTTGACATTATCACATATGAGAGGTGCCATTGGCCTACCAACCCCAAATTACATTCATTAACACGTGAAAGGGTGCTTTAAGCCTACCGTTTCAAGGTTCATTTAGGAAAGCTCATTAACTCCTCTTGAAAGGGTGCCATGGGCCTACCGGTTCAAATCTCATCATTAACCTTCATGGAAAGGTGCCATAGGCCTACCGACTCCAAGGTTCATTACTATCATTAATGGAAAGGTGCGATAAGCCTACCGATTCCAAGGTTCATTATTATCATGAGTGGAAGGGTGCTACTAGCCTACCGCTCCGAGGATTCAACAACCAACAATATAATCATTTAAACAAGAAAAGGATGCACAAGCTCTACCAATTCGAGATATGCACTATATTGGAGAATCCTTCATATTCCATCATCAATATTCATGAGTGTCAAATTGAGAAAAAGCCTTTCAATAATAATGCATTTACGTCCATAACATGATCACATTAGCTCCATTTAATTTCCATTCATAAAATGTCATGTAACACTTAAATTTCTCATATTATGCCTTCAAGGCCATGGTCACAATGTATAAAATAAGTAAACACCTCCACCTTTCAAGTGGATCATCATCAAGAACAATTCTACTAATAATATGAGCTTAAGTCAACTTACCATCCTCCAAAGCCATAATTACCATTACTCAATTCCCAACAATTCTATCACCACAAGGCGATTCACCCATAACTTGCCCATAAGGCCACAATCCTCAATTCATCCATATACCAACAATTCATCATAAATAGGTATAGAAAACCATATAAATCAACAATACAATCCAATCTAAACACAATTTCATCAACATTAAATCATAGGCATTAAACCCACTTCATAAGCAAATTCTAGGCTTCTAATGAAAACATGGGTTCTTGAAGAAGTTTTATATAAAATCATCTTAAAATCATAAATAGAACTTCAATTCACCAATATAATGACTTTGAAAACATTTTACCCATGAACCCATACCTAGAATAGAAAATAGAAATTTTGTTCTTTGAAGACTTTTGAAACCCGTTTTTTTTTTTTGTCTCCTTGAAGGAAAGATAATCAAGGATCAAGGGTCACCATACCTTTGTTAAGATTCCCCAAGAAAATTGATGAAGACACCACCTTCAAACCAAGCCCTAGCTCCAAGTTCTTGACCTTCTTAAATGGAGGATTGTAGAGAGGGAAACGTTTGAGAGGAGTTGGGTTCTTTTTAATTCTAATTGGAGTGACTTAAAATGGAAGAATTTGGTCTAGAAGTGTTTTATAATTGCTAGGAAAGGTATATAATAAAAAAGGCTCACCTTAGGAAAAGAAATAAGGACCCACTTAAAAGTTCCACTAAACCCGTCTAAGCTCGCCCTTTTTGACAGTGCTTTAGTATTTTGGGCATAACCTTTTACTCCGAGATCGGAAAAGGGCAAACTCGGTGGCGTTGGAAAGAGGACTCAGATACCTTTAATTGGATAGGTAATGGTCCACCTAATTCTTTTTGAGCTAAAAGATATCATCATTTAAAGTTGACCCTAAAAGTCGTAACTTTAAAAAAAAAAATCTGCCCCTTGCTTGTCCGATCCAGTGGGATTACTCAAAAGCTGGTCAACCGGGCAGTCCACTAGACTAACTCGCTAGCCTAGTCCCTTGCTTGCACCCTAGGATGCTACCTAGCTCCATTTAAGTTCTAAAATAGCATAAACATCAACCTAAGCTCCCACTAACCCAAATGTCAAGGCTCAAGTTCATTCTATCATTTTCCGAGTCGTTACATTATCCCCCACTTAGGAACATTCGTCCTCGAATGATACTTTAAACACATTAAGGGAAAAACAACTCAAGACTAGCAGCCCAACAATCGTAACATGTAAACATAAATGCATAAACATAGGAGGAAACATCAACTCCACATCAAGGGGCTCGAACAAACTTCATACCAACCAAGCAAGTAGGAACTACATCCACAAACTTATTGTGCATCAAAACTTCCCTTTCTCATTTTTTTTTTTTTTTTTGAGAAACTTCCTTCTCCAATCACATCATGCTCACTACAAAAATATTAAGCTCATTATGCAATTACTCGCAAAAGCAAAATTAGGAAAATTTTCACTAATGCATATTTAGGCATGTTCAACATTTATCCTCATGAAGCATATATACAACTCAACTAAATGCACATCAACATGAGAAACACATTTATGAAAACTCATTTTATCATTTAACAAGAATTTAAATAGAACATGCATAACATAAGGAGACCATGGAAACTCATTTTCACACAAGACTCCAAAAAAAAAAAACAAGCTACTAGGAACTCTTGGTCTCAAGCTTGAGTAAGAATAGAAGGAACGAGATAATGCTATCAACACTCTCAACAACCTTGCTATTCAACATACCATCCCCCACTTAGGAGAAAACCCAACTAAGCCAAACATGAAAAACAACATAGAAACCTCATCAAGACATTCATGACCATAAGGAACTAAAACTTACCGGATCCTTTATTCGGATTAGCTTCTTTGTCCTTGCTAGCTGGGAGAGCATAGAAACGACCATAATTTGGAGGGATAGGAACCGTTCCATCTTTAGAAGCTTGCTTGGCTTCCCTTCCTCTAGCCGTAAGAGTAGGACAATCTTTCACCTTGTGATCATTCTTCCCACAACCATAACACCCATTAGTACCGGCTAGGCACTTCCCATAGTGCCTCTTGCCACAAGTGATGCAAGTAGGTTTAGAAAATTGAGATCCACCATTTTTTTCTTGGTTAACCTTAGAAGCACTTGAAGAATCTTGGTCTTGAGTCCTCTTCTTGAACCTAGGTTGACCTTGCTCATCCGATCTACCCCTCTTCACACCCCTATTCATCCTCTTAAGTTTGGACTCCTCAATGGATTGAGCATACACTATGAGCCTAGAAATGTTCATGTCATTATGGAGCATTGCCGTATGGCACTCTTCCTTGACTAGGTCGGATACACCGGTCACAAACCTACTCATCTCATCCCTAGGATTTGACACCAAAGATGGAGCATACCTAGACAATTGGGTAAACCTCAAGGAGTACTCTTGCACACTCGTATTACCTTGCCTAAGGTTGATAAACTCCTCAACCTTACACTCTCTCTTCTCACGGGGAAAATACCTACCAAGGAAAGCTTCCTTAAACTCCTCCCATTCTATAGGATCCGCTCCCACCGGCCTATTAGCCTTCCATTGAGTGAACCAAATTTGGGCAACATCTTTCAATTGATAGGAGGCAAGCTCCGCCTTTTCTTTTGAAGTCACCCTATAGCACTCACTACCTTATACACTTCATCCAAAAATTCTTGGGGATCCTCTCCCACCTTAGAACCTAGAAACACCGGAGGATTCATCCTCACAAAGTCTCTCAACTTAGAACCCATAGTACCCTCATTAGCATTCACCCTAGGCCCATATCTCTAGTCGCTTGAGTCGCCATGGCCCAGGCCAAGATTAAGAAAGCCCACCTAATCTCTTCATTGGTCATATCCGGGGGAACCACCGGAACCTCATTCTCTTGCTGACCTATAGGAACTTGATTGCATTGCACATCTTGATCATTTTGCACAACTTGGGGAGGAACTCCATCATCACCTAACTCCCCTTCCGTTCTCCTTTGGTTAGCCCTCGTATTCATATCCTATAAACACAAGAGAAGGATTAAAAAAAAACAAGGACACTTATAAACCAAACTCTAAGGCACGCCTTCAAGGATAGTGAAAAAAAAGTGTAACTTCTACCATCCTATAGCCTCTCGCTCATAGATGTGTCGTCACTCACACCGATGAACAAGACTCTACTAGACGTGGCTTGTGAGACTTTGATCCTAAAAATCATTTCCAAAATCTTATGCTCTGATACCATGTTTGTCACAACCCGGAGCACCCCCAAGTCGTAACAAGGCGTACTCGACCCCGAAGGGGTCTTATACAAGCCACATAGTCATTCATTGCATTCAATAATGATAATAGTGCGGAATTAAAAACTTATTTACATCCACACATTTAAACTTCATTAAAACAACTTTAAAAACACACAGCGGAAGTCTAAGTCTCACATGGCCATCTTAGACACAATCACAAAACATAAGTAGGGACACGACCCTTTACAATCAAAAGAAGTCTATTACAAGAACCTTATCATAAAATTAGAATATAAAAGTCTTGTCCTCGACATATGAGGACATACCACAAGATCTTGGAAGAACTTCAAGTTCCAAGCTTACTATAGTACCCGCTCACTTTCCGGAACCTACACTAGTAGAAAATAGAGAAATATGGAATTAGCACAATTAAGTACTAAGTATGATGACCATGCAAAACATGCTATAAAAAAAAAGGACATTTTGGCTAGAAACCATGCATTATGCCACTTTTTGAAGTATCATGAATAGTTGCATAAAAGACATACAAGACAAGCATAAACATCAAGTAAGTCATAATATCACCTTTAAACAATATCAACATGAAAACCTTTACCTTGGACCTTCACCTCAAGCCACCCTTATGCTATACCTCGTGCAATGTATGGATGGCGTCCCATACCACCATCCATACTAAGGCACCACATTTAGGTCACTTAAAGTAACTTATCATTCCTTTCTTTCACCTTTGCACAATATTCATACATAAGAGGTATATCATTAATTAAGACATGACAAGGGAAAATAACTCATAATATAGCCCAAGTATAGCATGCATCTCATATTAAGCATTTGAGAGCCAACATTCTTTAATAACCTCATTTAGGCCACAATTGTGTCACATACATTAGATTTAGAGAAACTCACTATGACCCTCTCCAAGCCTACTCGTGCAATGTATAGGTAGCATCCCATACTACTACCTACACTTTGTAGAGCCTATCAAGAAACCATAATGAAATCTCACATGATGGGAAGTAAGCATTTCACCGACATAGACCATGAGAGCTTGTCATGGAATCCGGTGTCATAAGTCCCCACACCGTAAAGGGGTGGTCTACTTGCCTAAGGAAGACCGGTATATATAGCTTAATGGATCCACTAGCTACCTATGCGGGCACATAGTTTATGGGATAAGGTAGACGATCATTGAAACTCATGCCTAACCATTGGGGAGTTTCCATCTAACCAAATCCACTCGGTGCTTAGCCTACATTCCCATAGAATAGTTCGTTACCTTGACATTATCACATATGAGAGGTGCCATTGGCCTACCAACCCCAAATTACATTCATTAACACGTGAAAGGGTGCTTTAAGCCTACCGTTTCAAGGTTCATTTAGGAAAGCTCATTAACTCCTCTTGAAAGGGTGCCATGGGCCTACCGGTTCAAATCTCATCATTAACCTTCATGGAAAGGTGCCATAGGCCTACCGACTCCAAGGTTCATTACTATCATTAATGGAAAGGTGCGATAAGCCTACCGATTCCAAGGTTCATTATTATCATGAGTGGAAGGGTGCTACTAGCCTACCGCTCCGAGGATTCAACAACCAACAATATAATCATTTAAACAAGAAAAGGATGCACAAGCTCTACCAATTCGAGATATGCACTATATTGGAGAATCCTTCATATTCCATCATCAATATTCATGAGTGTCAAATTGAGAAAAAGCCTTTCAATAATAATGCATTTACGTCCATAACATGATCACATTAGCTCCATTTAATTTCCATTCATAAAATGTCATGTAACACTTAAATTTCTCATATTATGCCTTCAAGGCCATGGTCACAATGTATAAAATAAGTAAACACCTCCACCTTTCAAGTGGATCATCATCAAGAACAATTCTACTAATAATATGAGCTTAAGTCAACTTACCATCCTCCAAAGCCATAATTACCATTACTCAATTCCCAACAATTCTATCACCACAAGGCGATTCACCCATAACTTGCCCATAAGGCCACAATCCTCAATTCATCCATATACCAACAATTCATCATAAATAGGTATAGAAAACCATATAAATCAACAATACAATCCAATCTAAACACAATTTCATCAACATTAAATCATAGGCATTAAACCCACTTCATAAGCAAATTCTAGGCTTCTAATGAAAACATGGGTTCTTGAAGAAGTTTTATATAAAATCATCTTAAAATCATAAATAGAACTTCAATTCACCAATATAATGACTTTGAAAACATTTTACCCATGAACCCATACCTAGAATAGAAAATAGAAATTTTGTTCTTTGAAGACTTTTGAAACCCGTTTTTTTTTTTTTTTTTTTCTCCTTGAAGGAAAGATAATCAAGGATCAAGGGTCACCATACCTTTGTTAAGATTCCCCAAGAAAATTGATGAAGACACCACCTTCAAACCAAGCCCTAGCTCCAAGTTCTTGACCTTCTTAAATGGAGGATTGTAGAGAGGGAAACGTTTGAGAGGAGTTGGGTTCTTTTTAATTCTAATTGGAGTGACTTAAAATGGAAGAATTTGGTCTAGAAGTGTTTTATAATTGCTAGGAAAGGTATATAATAAAAAAAGGCTCACCTTAGGAAAAGAAATAAGGACCCACTTAAAAGTTCCACTAAACCCGTCTAAGCTCGCCCTTTTTGACAGTGCTTTAGTATTTTGGGCATAACCTTTTACTCCGAGATCGGAAAAGGGCAAACTCGGTGGCGTTGGAAAGAGGACTCAGATACCTTTAATTGGATAGGTAATGGTCCACCTAATTCTTTTTGAGCTAAAAGATATCATCATTTAAAGTTGACCCTAAAAGTCGTAACTTTAAAAAAAATCTGCCCCTTGCTTGTCTGATCCAGTGGGATTACTCAAAAGCTGGTCAACTGGGCAGTCCACTAGACTAACTCGCTAGCCTAGTCCCTTGCTTGCACCCTAGGATGCTACCTAGCTCCATTTAAGTTCTAAAATAGCATAAACATCAACCTAAGCTCCCACTAACCCAAATGTCAAGGCTCAAGTTCATTCTATCATTTTCCGAGTCGTTACATTATCCCCACTTAGGAACATTCGTCCTCGAATGATACTTTAAACACATTAAGGGAAAAACAACTCAAGACTAGCAGCCCAACAATCGTAACATGTAAACATAAATGCATAAACATAGGAGGAAACATCAACTCCACATCAAGGGGCTCGAACAAACTTCATACCAACCAAGCAAGTAGGAACTACATCCACAAACTTATTGTGCATCAAAACTTCCCCTTTCTCATTTTTTTTTTCATTTGAGAAACTTCCTTCTCCAATCACATCATGCTCACTACAAAAATATTAAGCTCATTATGCAATTACTCGCAAAAAAGCAAAATTAGGAAAATTTTCACTAATGCATATTTAGGCATGTTCAACATTTATCCTCATGAAGCATATATACAACTCAACTAAATGCACATCAACATGAGAAACACATTTATGAAAACTCATTTTATCATTTAACAAGAATTTAAATAGAACATGCATAACATAAGGAGACCATGGAAACTCATTTTCACACAAGACTCCAAAACAAAAAAAAACAAGCTACTAGGAACTCTTGGTCTCAAGCTTGAGTAAGAATAGAAGGAACGAGATAATGCTATCAACACTCTCAACAACCTTGCTATTCAACATACCATCCCCCACTTAGGAGAAAACCCAACTAAGCCAAACATGAAAAACAACATAGAAACCTCATCAAGACATTCATGACCATAAGGAACTAAAACTTACCGGATCCTTTATTCGGATTAGCTTCTTTGTCCTTGCTAGCTGGGAGAGCATAGAAACGACCATAATTTGGAGGGATAGGAACCGTTCCATCTTTAGAAGCTTGCTTGGCTTCCCTTCCTCTAGCCGTAAGAGTAGGACAATCTTTCACCTTGTGATCATTCTTCCCACAACCATAACACCCATTAGTACCGGCTAGGCACTTCCCATAGTGCCTCTTGCCACAAGTGATGCAAGTAGGTTTAGAAAATTGAGATCCACCATTTTTTTCTTGGTTAACCTTAGAAGCACTTGAAGAATCTTGGTCTTGAGTCCTCTTCTTGAACCTAGGTTGACCTTGCTCATCCGATCTACCCCTCTTCACACCCCTATTCATCCTCTTTAAGTTTGGACTCCTCAATGGATTGAGCATACACTATGAGCCTAGAAATGTTCATGTCATTATGGAGCATTGCCGTATGGCACTCTTCCTTGACTAGGTCGGATACACTGGTCACAAACCTACTCATCTCATCCCTAGGATTTGACACCAAAGATGGAGCATACCTAGACAATTGGGTAAACCTCAAGGAGTACTCTTGCACACTCGTATTACCTTGCCTAAGGTTGATAAACTCCTCAACCTTACACTCTCTCTTCTCACGGGGAAAATACCTACCAAGGAAAGCTTCCTTAAACTCCTCCCATTCTATAGGATCCGCTCCCACCGGCCTATTAGCCTTCCATTGAGTGAACCAAATTTGGGCAACATCTTTCAATTGATAGGAGGCAAGCTCCGCCTTTTCTTTTGAAGTCACCCCTATAGCACTCACTACCTTATACACTTCATCCAAAAATTCTTGGGGATCCTCTCCCACCTTAGAACCTAGAAACACCTGAGGATTCATCCTCACAAAGTCTCTCAACTTAGAACCCATAGTACCCTCATTAGCATTCACCCTAGGCCCATATCTCTAGTCGCTTGAGTCGCCATGGCCCAGGCCAAGATTAAGAAAGCTGACCTAATCTCTTCATTGGTCATATCCGGGGGAACCACCGGAACCTCATTCTCTTGCTGACCTATAGGAACTTGATTGCATTGCACATCTTGATCATTTTGCACAACTTGGGGAGGAACTCCATCATCACCTAACTCCCCTTCCGTTCTCCTTTGGTTAGCCCTCGTATTCATATCCTATAAACACAAGAGAAGGATTAAAAAAAACAAGGACACTTATAAACCAAACTCTAAGGCACGCCTTCAAGGATAGTGAAAAAAAAGTGTAACTTCTACCATCCTATAGCCTCTCGCTCATAGATGTGTCGTCACTCACACCGATGAACAAGACTCTACTAGACGTGGCTTGTGAGACTTTGATCCTAAAAATCATTTCCAAAATCTTATGCTCTGATACCATGTTTGTCACAACCCGGGAGCACCCCCAAGTCGTAACAAGGCGTACTCGACCCCGAAGGGGTCTTATACAAGCCACATAGTCATTCATTGCATTCAATAATGATAATAGTGCGGAATTAAAAACTTATTTACATCCACACATTTAAACTTCATTAAAACAACTTTAAAAACACACAGCGGAAGTCTAAGTCTCACATGGCCATCTTAGACACAATCACAAAACATAAGTAGGGACACGACCCTTTACAATCAAAAGAAGTCTATTACAAGAACCTTATCATAAAATTAGAATATAAAAGTCTTGTCCTCGACATATGAGGACATACCACAAGATCTTGGAAGAACTTCAAGTTCCAAGCTTACTATAGTACCCGCTCACTTTCCGGAACCTACACTAGTAGAAAATAGAGAAATATGGAATTAGCACAATTAAGTACTAAGTATGATGACCATGCAAAACATGCTATAAAAAAAGGACATTTTGGCTAGAAACCATGCATTATGCCACTTTTTGAAGTATCATGAATAGTTGCATAAAAGACATACAAGACAAGCATAAACATCAAGTAAGTCATAATATCACCTTTAAACAATATCAACATGAAAACCTTTACCTTGGACCTTCACCTCAAGCCACCCTTATGCTATACCTCGTGCAATGTATGGATGGCGTCCCATACCACCATCCATACTAAGGCACCACATTTAGGTCACTTAAAGTAACTTATCATTCCTTTCTTTCACCTTTGCACAATATTCATACATAAGAGGTATATCATTAATTAAGACATGACAAGGGAAAATAACTCATAATATAGCCCAAGTATAGCATGCATCTCATATTAAGCATTTGAGAGCCAACATTCTTTAATAACCTCATTTAGGCCACAATTGTGTCACATACATTAGGATTTAGAGAAACTCACTATGACCCTCTCCAAGCCTACTCGTGCAATGTATAGGTAGCATCCCATACTACTACCTACACTTTGTAGAGCCTATCAAGAAACCATAATGAAATCTCACATGATGGGAAGTAAGCATTTCACCGACATAGACCATGAGAGCTTGTCATGGAATCCGGTGTCATAAGTCCCCACACCGTAAAGGGGTGGTCTACTTGCCTAAGGAAGACCGGTATATATAGCTTAATGGATCCACTAGCTACCTATGCGGGCACATAGTTTATGGGATAAGGTAGACGATCATTGAAACTCATGCCTAACCATTGGGGAGTTTCCATCTAACCAAATCCACTCGGTGCTTAGCCTACATTCCCATAGAATAGTTCGTTACCTTGACATTATCACATATGAGAGGTGCCATTGGCCTACCAACCCCAAATTACATTCATTAACACGTGAAAGGGTGCTTTAAGCCTACCGTTTCAAGGTTCATTTAGGAAAGCTCATTAACTCCTCTTGAAAGGGTGCCATGGGCCTACCGGTTCAAATCTCATCATTAACCTTCATGGAAAGGTGCCATAGGCCTACCGACTCCAAGGTTCATTACTATCATTAATGGAAAGGTGCGATAAGCCTACCGATTCCAAGGTTCATTATTATCATGAGTGGAAGGGTGCTACTAGCCTACCGCTCCGAGGATTCAACAACCAACAATATAATCATTTAAACAAGAAAAGGATGCACAAGCTCTACCAATTCGAGATATGCACTATATTGGAGAATCCTTCATATTCCATCATCAATATTCATGAGTGTCAAATTGAGAAAAAGCCTTTCAATA
Source organism: Solanum commersonii (assembly GCA_029007595.1). NCBI lineage: Eukaryota > Viridiplantae > Streptophyta > Magnoliopsida > Solanales > Solanaceae > Solanum > Solanum commersonii. The sequence goes on along the minus strand of JAJTWQ010000002.1, from coordinate 4,224,837 downwards.
ATAATGCATTTACGTCCATAACATGATCACATTAGCTCCATTTAATTTCCATTCATAAAATGTCATGTAACACTTAAATTTCTCATATTATGCCTTCAAGGCCATGGTCACAATGTATAAAATAAGTAAACACCTCCACCTTTCAAGTGGATCATCATCAAGAACAATTCTACTAATAATATGAGCTTAAGTCAACTTACCATCCTCCAAAGCCATAATTACCATTACTCAATTCCCAACAATTCTATCACCACAAGGCGATTCACCCATAACTTGCCCATAAGGCCACAATCCTCAATTCATCCATATACCAACAATTCATCATAAATAGGTATAGAAAACCATATAAATCAACAATACAATCCAATCTAAACACAATTTCATCAACATTAAATCATAGGCATTAAACCCACTTCATAAGCAAATTCTAGGCTTCTAATGAAAACATGGGTTCTTGAAGAAGTTTTATATAAAATCATCTTAAAATCATAAATAGAACTTCAATTCACCAATATAATGACTTTGAAAACATTTTACCCATGAACCCATACCTAGAATAGAAAATAGAAATTTTGTTCTTTGAAGACTTTTGAAACCCGTTTTTTTTTTGTCTCCTTGAAGGAAAGATAATCAAGGATCAAGGGTCACCATACCTTTGTTAAGATTCCCAAGAAAATTGATGAAGACACCACCTTCAAACCAAGCCCTAGCTCCAAGTTCTTGACCTTCTTAAATGGAGGATTGTAGAGAGGGAAACGTTTGAGAGGAGTTGGGTTCTTTTTAATTCTAATTGGAGTGACTTAAAATGGAAGAATTTGGTCTAGAAGTGTTTTATAATTGCTAGGAAAGGTATATAATAAAAAAAGGCTCACCTTAGGAAAAGAAATAAGGACCCACTTAAAAGTTCCACTAAACCCGTCTAAGCTCGCCCTTTTTGACAGTGCTTTAGTATTTTGGGCATAACCTTTTACTCCGAGATCGGAAAAGGGCAAACTCGGTGGCGTTGGAAAGAGGACTCAGATACCTTTAATTGGATAGGTAATGGTCCACCTAATTCTTTTTGAGCTAAAAGATATCATCATTTAAAGTTGACCCTAAAAGTCGTAACTTTAAAAAAAAAAAATCTGCCCCTTGCTTGTCTCGATCCAAAGGGATTACTCAAAAGCTGGTCAACCGGGCAGATCCACTAGACTAACTCGCTAGCCTAGTCCCTTGCTTGCACCCTAGGATGCTACCTAGCTCCATTTAAGTTCTAAAATAGCATAAACATCAACCTAAGCTCCCACTAACCCAAATGTCAAGGCTCAAGTTCATTCTATCATTTTCCGAGTCGTTACATTATCCCCACTTAGGAACATTCGTCCTCGAATGATACTTAAAACACATTAAGGGAAAAACAACTCAAGACTAGCAGCCCAACAATCGTAACATGTAAACATAAATGCATAAACATAGGAGGAAACATCAACTCCACATCAAGGGGCTCGAACAAACTTCATACCAACCAAGCAAGTAGGAACTACATCCACAAACTTATTGTGCATCAAAACTTCCCCTTTCTCATTTTTTTTTTCATTTGAGAAACTTCCTTCTCCAATCACATCATGCTCACTACAAAAATATTAAGCTCATTATGCAATTACTCGCAAAAGCAAAATTAGGAAAATTTTCACTAATGCATATTTAGGCATGTTCAACATTTATCCTCATGAAGCATATATACAACTCAACTAAATGCACATCAACATGAGAAACACATTTATGAAAACTCATTTTATCATTTAACAAGAATTTAAATAGAACATGCATAACATAAGGAGACCATGGAAACTCATTTTCACACAAGACTCCAAAACAAAAAAAAACAAGCTACTAGGAACTCTTGGTCTCAAGCTTGAGTAAGAATAGAAGGAACGAGATAATGCTATCAACACTCTCAACAACCTTGCTATTCAACATACCATCCCCCACTTAGGAGAAAACCCAACTAAGCCAAACATGAAAAACAACATAGAAACCTCATCAAGACATTCATGACCATAAGGAACTAAAACTTACCGGATCCTTTATTCGGATTAGCTTCTTTGTCCTTGCTAGCTGGGAGAGCATAGAAACGACCATAATTTGGAGGGATAGGAACCGTTCCATCTTTAGAAGCTTGCTTGGCTTCCCTTCCTCTAGCCGTAAGAGTAGGACAATCTTTCACCTTGTGATCATTCTTCCCACAACCATAACACCCATTAGTACCGGCTAGGCACTTCCCATAGTGCCTCTTGCCACAAGTGATGCAAGTAGGTTTAGAAAATTGAGATCCACCATTTTTTTCTTGGTTAACCTTAGAAGCACTTGAAGAATCTTGGTCTTGAGTCCTCTTCTTGAACCTAGGTTGACCTTGCTCATCCGATCTACCCCTCTTCACACCCCTATTCATCCTCTTAAGTTTGGACTCCTCAATGGATTGAGCATACACTATGAGCCTAGAAATGTTCATGTCATTATGGAGCATTGCCGTATGGCACTCTTCCTTGACTAGGTCGGATACACTGGTCACAAACCTACTCATCTCATCCCTAGGATTTGACACCAAAGATGGAGCATACCTAGACAATTGGGTAAACCTCAAGGAGTACTCTTGCACACTCGTATTACCTTGCCTAAGGTTGATAAACTCCTCAACCTTACACTCTCTCTTCTCACGGGGAAAATACCTACCAAGGAAAGCTTCCTTAAACTCCTCCCATTCTATAGGATCCGCTCCCACCGGCCTATTAGCCTTCCATTGAGTGAACCAAATTTGGGCAACATCTTTCAATTGATAGGAGGCAAGCTCCGCCTTTTCTTTTGAAGTCACCCCTATAGCACTCACTACCTTATACACTTCATCCAAAAATTCTTGGGGATCCTCTCCCACCTTAGAACCTAGAAACACCGGAGGATTCATCCTCACAAAGTCTCTCAACTTAGAACCCATAGTACCCTCATTAGCATTCACCCTAGGCCCATATCTCTAGTCGCTTGAGTCGCCATGGCCCAGGCCAAGATTAAGAAAGCCCACCTAATCTCTTCATTGGTCATATCGGGGGAACCACCGGAACCTCATTCTCTTGCTGACCTATAGGAACTTGATTGCATTGCACATCTTGATCATTTTGCACAACTTGGGGAGGAACTCCATCATCACCTAACTCCCCTTCCGTTCTCCTTTGGTTAGCCCTCGTATTCATATCCTATAAACACAAGAGAAGGATTAAAAAAACAAGGACACTTATAAACCAAACTCTAAGGCACGCCTTCAAGGATAGTGAAAAAAAAGTGTAACTTCTACCATCCTATAGCCTCTCGCTCATAGATGTGTCGTCACTCACACCGATGAACAAGACTCTACTAGACGTGGCTTGTGAGACTTTGATCCTAAAATCATTTCCAAAATCTTATGCTCTGATACCATGTTTGTCACAACCCCGGAGCACCCCCAAGTCGTAACAAGGCGTACTCGACCCCGAAGGGGTCTTATACAAGCCACATAGTCATTCATTGCATTCAATAATGATAATAGTGCCGAATTAAAAACTTATTTACATCCACACATTTAAACTTCATTAAAACAACTTTAAAAACACACAAATGAAGTCTAAGTCTCACATGGCCATCTTAGACACAATCACAAAACATAAGTAGGGACACGACCCTTTACAATCAAAAGAAGTCTATTACAAGAACCTTATCATAAAATTAGAATATAAAAGTCTTGTCCTCGACATATGAGGACATACCACAAGATCTTGGAAGAACTTCAAGTTCCAAGCTTACTATAGTACCCGCTCACTTTCCGGAACCTACACTAGTAGAAAATAGAGAAATATGGAATTAGCACAATTAAGTACTAAGTATGATGACCATGCAAAACATGCTATAAAAAAAAAAAAAAGGACATTTTGGCTAGAAACCATGCATTATGCCACTTTTTGAAGTATCATGAATAGTTGCATAAAAGACATACAAGACAAGCATAAACATCAAGTAAGTCATAATATCACCTTTAAACAATATCAACATGAAAACCTTTACCTTGGACCTTCACCTCAAGCCACCCTTATGCTATACTCGTGCAATGTATGGATGGCGTCCCCATACCACCATCCATACTAAGGCACCACATTTAGGTCACTTAAAGTAACTTATCATTCCTTTCTTTCACCTTTGCACAATATTCATACATAAGAGGTATATCATTAATTAAGACATGACAAGGGAAAATAACTCATAATATAGCCCAAGTATAGCATGCATCTCATATTAAGCATTTGAGAGCCAACATTCTTTAATAACCTCATTTAGGCCACAATTGTGTCACATACATTAGGATTTAGAGAAACTCACTATGACCCTCTCCAAGCCTACTCGTGCAATGTATAGGTAGCATCCCATACTACTACCTACACTTTGTAGAGCCTATCAAGAAACCATAATGAAATCTCACATGATGGGAAGTAAGCATTTCACCGACATAGACCATGAGAGCTTGTCATGGAATCCGGTGTCATAAGTCCCCACACCGTAAAGGGGTGGTCTACTTGCCTAAGGAAGACCGGTATATATAGCTTAATGGATCCACTAGCTACCTATGCGGGCACATAGTTTATGGGATAAGGTAGACGATCATTGAAACTCATGCCTAACCATTGGGGAGTTTCCATCTAACCAAATCCACTCGGTGCTTAGCCTACATTCCCATAGAATAGTTCGTTACCTTGACATTATCACATATGAGAGGTGCCATTGGCCTACCAACCCCAAATTACATTCATTAACACGTGAAAGGGTGCTTTAAGCCTACCGTTTCAAGGTTCATTTAGGAAAGCTCATTAACTCCTCTTGAAAGGGTGCCATGGGCCTACCGGTTCAAATCTCATCATTAACCTTCATGGAAAGGTGCCATAGGCCTACCGACTCCAAGGTTCATTACTATCATTAATGGAAAGGTGCGATAAGCCTACCGATTCCAAGGTTCATTATTATCATGAGTGGAAGGGTGCTACTAGCCTACCGCTCCGAGGATTCAACAACCAACAATATAATCATTTAAACAAGAAAAGGATGCACAAGCTCTACCAATTCGAGATATGCACTATATTGGAGAATCCTTCATATTCCATCATCAATATTCATGAGTGTCAAATTGAGAAAAAGCCTTTCAATAATAATGCATTTACGTCCATAACATGATCACATTAGCTCCATTTAATTTCCATTCATAAAATGTCATGTAACACTTAAATTTCTCATATTATGCCTTCAAGGCCATGGTCACAATGTATAAAATAAGTAAACACCTCCACCTTTCAAGTGGATCATCATCAAGAACAATTCTACTAATAATATGAGCTTAAGTCAACTTACCATCCTCCAAAGCCATAATTACCATTACTCAATTCCCAACAATTCTATCACCACAAGGCGATTCACCCATAACTTGCCCATAAGGCCACAATCCTCAATTCATCCATATACCAACAATTCATCATAAATAGGTATAGAAAACCATATAAATCAACAATACAATCCAATCTAAACACAATTTCATCAACATTAAATCATAGGCATTAAACCCACTTCATAAGCAAATTCTAGGCTTCTAATGAAAACATGGGTTCTTGAAGAAGTTTTATATAAAATCATCTTAAAATCATAAATAGAACTTCAATTCACCAATATAATGACTTTGAAAACATTTTACCCATGAACCCATACCTAGAATAGAAAATAGAAATTTTGTTCTTTGAAGACTTTTGAAACCCGTTTTTTTTTTTTTGTCTCCTTGAAGGAAAGATAATCAAGGATCAAGGGTCACCATACCTTTGTTAAGATTCCCCAAGAAAATTGATGAAGACACCACCTTCAAACCAAGCCCTAGCTCCAAGTTCTTGACCTTCTTAAATGGAGGATTGTAGAGAGGGAAACGTTTGAGAGGAGTTGGGTTCTTTTTAATTCTAATTGGAGTGACTTAAAATGGAAGAATTTGGTCTAGAAGTGTTTTATAATTGCTAGGAAAGGTATATAATTAAAAAAGGCTCACCTTAGGAAAAGAAATAAGGACCCACTTAAAAGTTCCACTAAACCCGTCTAAGCTCGCCCTTTTTGACAGTGCTTTAGTATTTTGGGCATAACCTTTTACTCCGAGATCGGAAAAGGGCAAACTCGGTGGCGTTGGAAAGAGGACTCAGATACCTTTAATTGGATAGGTAATGGTCCACCTAATTCTTTTTGAGCTAAAAGATATCATCATTTAAAGTTGACCCTAAAAGTCGTAACTTTAAAAAAATCTGCCCCTTGCTTGTCTGATCCAAAGGGATTACTCAAAAGCTGGTCAATCAAGCAGTCCACTAGACTAACTCACTAGCCTAGTCCCTTGCTTGCACCCTAGGATGCTACCTAGCTCCATTTAAGTTCTAAAACAGCATAAACATCAACCTAAGCTCCCACTAACCCAAACGTCAAGGCTCAAGTTCATTCTATCATTTTCCGAGTCGTTACAGTTGGCTATTCACTAAACACATCTCAAGAGGATTATAGGTAGTGGATGAAAAAAAAGTCTAAGTTTCATCATGTTTCTTCCAAAAGAGAATAGGCTCAAGGGGTTTTCAAGAGAAATTTACACGCTCACGGGTAGGCCACAAAAGAGGTAAATGTCAAATTGGCTCTCACTCTTTAAAATTGCCTAAGATCATCTCAGGAGTAAGCCTTTCTAAATCAATCAGACTAAGCAAATTCTATGTTTATTCATGCAAGGTTCAAAGTAAGCTAATCATACAAGGCATCGATACTTCAGCCAAACAAAACTGTACACGTTCGCTAGCGTGCAACGGTCCTCACAAGAAAATCAATTGGATAAATACTTAGTCACAACGAGATGCAAAGAGTGCACATATTGTCTATGTAACTTCATTTCGCCTCGTCGTAGCCGTGCAATTATGTTTGTTCAATTGGGAGCACTATTCAAGTCATCGCTATTGATCGAAACCGAAATTTAAGTTTTTTGCAAAAGAACAGCCACTGTCAATACAATAGGTGGTGAAATTATTTTTTTGAAGGATTAAAATTGTTTTTTGCAATTAAAACAGCAGGAACCATAAGCTCAAATATCCACAGAAAAGCAGTAATTTAAAATAATAATTAAAAACAGACAACCCAAATATATACGGAACAAAACATCACTATCAACACAAAAGGTGTGGACCTCACCCCACTGCAAAGAAAAAACGTTTGTCCTCAAATGCAAGAACTAAGTATCCAAAAAGGGCAAATAAAGAAAAACAGAGAGAGAGGTAAAGTTGGGATCCTATTTAAGCAGTCGCTCTATCTGTCTGAGCATCAGTGCCCGATGCATCTTTCTGAAGTAAAACAATGGTCCCTGGAGCATTGTCATTTTGGTCTCTACTATTTGCCTTCGCCTGTCTCTGCAGCAAGATTTGTGGCAATCATCTAATCTATCTCCTGAGCTGCTCTGAAGGCATGTATTGCATTAACTAAGCTCTGATCACATGGGCGGATATTAAGATAGAAAGGAATTCATCTTTTTTCCCTAGCTTCATTGGTGTACTTTCTTTGCCTGGCCATCTCGGCTCTCTTTTCCTCTTTTCTAAATTCTCGAGCTGTTACGTGCTTGGGTGGGTCATTCCTCCTTGCAACTTGTGGTCTGGCCATTCCTTTGATGTTGAATAGTTGCTAATGAAGTGCTAGGCAGCAATGCAATCCAAATCCGCGCACTTAATCACAAAATAGACTCATCAACACCCTCAACTTAAACTTTTGCTTGTCCTCAAACAAACTCAAGCTCAGCAATTCAAATAGGGTGCCTCAAACGGTGCTACACAAGACTAAATCATGAATGCACACAACAAGGCTCAATTTACTTATGCAAGGATCACTTGTGTACTCAAAGATTCAAATTGTGACACATCATTACCAAAGATTCTCATGCTCGCAATACTTGATACTTGTGCAAGTTCAAGCTCAACAAAAGTATCTAAATGCCCTCACGTAAAGAATGATTCCATATTCACACACAGATATGATTCAATGTAAGATCATGAATCAAATACCGCGCTCACATTCAAAAAGAGGAACACAATGCATGCTTTCACCCATATGTTTTCCCCTATTTTCCTATTGACTTTTGATTCAGCTTACTCAAGATCACAAAGGTCTTTCTAAGGCTTGTAATAGGGCTGAGTGCAAAGGTATGGTTATTTAGGCTTAGTGACTTTCATCCTCGTGAGATGTGATGTTCTCAAGGCATCCTCTTCCTTTCCTTTCTCAATTCTTCTTCTAGTGCTCATAAGTCATCCTATTATTTGTTCTCCATGTATTGCTTGGAAACCCAGTTTCTTTTGCATTTTTATTCCACGACTTTTCTTTTTCTTTCTTTTCTTTTCTCTTTCTTTTTCTCTTTTTTATTTTTTATTTAGAGGGTTTCCATTTTGTTTTGCAATACAACAGGTTCAGTAGACTTTCTTGCACTTCTTGACTTTTCCTTTTCCTTTTCACCACACCCCCAACTTAGACTTTTGGCCTAAGTTGGCTATTCACTAAACACATCTTAAGGGGATTATAGGTAGTGGATGAAAAAAAGTCTAAGTTTCATCAAGTTTCTTCCAAAGGAGGATAGGCTCAAGGGGTGTTCAAGAGAGTTTCACACGCTCACGGGTAGGCCACAAAAGAGGTATCTATCAAATTGGTTCTCACTCTTTAAAATTGCCTAAGATCATCTCAAGAGTAAACCTTTCTAAATCAATCAGACTAACAAGGCAAATTATAGGTTTATTCATGCAAGGTTCAAAGTAAGCTAATCATACAAGGCATCGATACTTCAGTCAAATAGGACTAGACACGTTCGCAAGCGTGTAACGGTCCTCACAAGAAAATCAATTCGATAAATGATTAGTCACAGCGAGATGCAAAGAGTGCATATATTGTCTATGTAACTTCATTTTGACTCGTCATAGCCGCGCATTTATGTTTGTTCAATTGGGAACACTATTCAAGTCATCGATATTGATCAAAACTGAAATTTAAGTTTTTTGCAAAAGAACAGTCACTGTCAACACAATAGGTGGTGAAATTATTTTTTTCAAGGATTAAAATTGTTTTTGCAATTAAAACAGCAGGAGCCATGAGCTTAAACATCCACAGAAAAGCAGTTTAACATAATAATTAAAAACATACAACCCGAATATATACGGAACAAAACATGACTGTCAACACAAAAGGTGTGGGCCTCACCCCACTTCAAATAAAAAGCATTTGCCCTCAAATGCAAGAAATAAGTATCCAAAAAGGGCAGATAAAGAAAAACAGAAAGAGAGGTAAAGATGGGATCCTGTTTAAGCAGTCGCTCCATCTGTCTGAGCATCAGTGCCCGGTGCATCTTTCTGAAGTAACACAATGGTCCCTGGAGCATTGTTATTTTGGTCTCTACTGTTTGCCTTTGTCTTTGTCACTGCAACAAGATTTGCGGCAATCATCTAATCTATCTCCTGAGCTGCTCTGAAGGCATGCATTACATTAACTAAGCTCCGATCACATGGGCGGATATTAAGATCGAAAGGAATTCATCTCTTTTCCCTAAATTCCTTGGTGTACTCTCTTTGCCTGGCCATCTTGGCTCTCTTTTCCTCTTTTCTAAATTCTCGAGCTGTTACGTGCTTGGGTGGGTCATTCCTCCTTGCAACTTGTGGTCTGGCCATTCCTTTGATGTTGAATAGTTGCTAATGAAATGCTAGGCAGCAATGCAATCCAAATCCGCACACAAATCAATGAACCACAATATTCCAAAAGTGCAATAAATATAAAAAAAATAGAGAGCAAGTGTGATTTTGGTAGGTCGAAGAAATGAAAAAATGAGTGGCATGGGACTTTTAAACCTGTGGGCTGCAAAAACCATCCAGTTCTTGCCTGTTTGGCGATGTAAATTGAGTTTGCCTAGTTATTCAACAACACGCTAAATGTTTACTTAGTTCACCAAATGTCACAGGATCAGCATCTCCTGTGAAGATTTCAACGGCGGTTTTTGATGCAATTGCTGACATGGTCGGCGATGCGCCACAACTCTTTTCGAGACCGCTGAAATGCACAGGGTGTTCGCTGACAATGCTTTGTGTTTGAAAATCTTTTCAGTGCTCCGCCAACTGGACTTGTTGTTTGTCTCCATATCATTTTTCAATCATCTACCTCGTTTCAACCTATACAAACAAAACACTATTATTTTCTTAAGGTAAAATAAAGCAAAAAAAGATTTTGGGTTGCCTCCCAAATAGCGCCTTAGTTAACATCGTGGCACAACACAAGTTAACAGTTATTCTTCATCCTCAAATTCGCTCATGCTGTAATTAGGTGAATCCTTGGCGAATGGTGGGTAGTGGCCTGATATCAAATGGTCGATTTGAGCATCCTGCAACTAGATGGTCATGGAGTGAGAGGTTGATGCTTCATAAAGCATTGTGATATTTTTCTTCATCTCATTCAACATCTCCTCTTGTGCCTTCATTTTATTTTGAATGAGTGAAAGAGCTTCATCTCCTTGCACACCTCCCTGGTTTTTCTCATGACTACACTCACGGAGGGAATGGTACTTTTCTTGACCCATGGTTTGTCCTTCCAATTATTTTGTGACTCAATTAGATAGATCATCCAACTGGGTAATGAGTGCCTCTCGCTCCTGCTTTTTTTTGGCTATGCTGGTGAAGTATGTCTCTATCGAAAATCTGATCGGCTAGGCTTCTATTCTCAGGTCCAAGACCCCTATAAAAGCACTCTAGTAGTGCCTTATCTGTCATCCCGTGAGAGGGGAATGGTTTCAGTACTGCTTGAAACTTCAGCCATATGTCCTAAATTGTTTCATCCCCTACCTGTTTAAATGTTAAGAGGTTGTCCCTGAGGCCCAGTAGTTTCAACAAGGGATGATTTATGTGGGATCCATAGTGGTCATCCATTGTTTGTTCCCTACTGTGATGTTCGAACAAGCAAAGAAAAACTACAACTAAGATTAGTAAAGCTAAAACTACAGAAAAACAAAGATTCTTGCCAATGATCCTTGGGATTATATACACTCAAAAACTAAAAGAAAAATACCACTCCCCGACAACGTCGCCATTTTGATGCTTATCGTGACCAACGACACTATCCTACGATATAAGTGTCTACGATTGTCGATAATATAGTAACCCTATCGAGGGTTGGGATCGTTTTCCAAGGAAGCGGTTTTGAGAATTAATAACCAATTAGAATTTCATTCAAGTTAGTCGTAGTTAAAGACGTTTGCGATAAAAGACATAGTAAATTAAAAAGGGTGACACAAAAGTGTCAAACATCAAATGGGGGTTTTGTAACAAGTGATAAAATAGCAAAATAAAAAGGAAAATCAAGTATGGGGAAAGGTTATTGGGATGTGACCGCAATACAAGTTAAGATAAATTGTTGGCTACATGCTTTCAATAGGAAATTAAGATAAATTGTAAGCTTTAAATGGAAATAAGTTCCCTCTTGGGCAACTTACCCCGTTTCAAATGTGTTCCTCTCGTACACCCATTTGCCACATAAAGACCAACCTACGTCTTACCCCACTCACTCTCTCGAGCTGAGTGTTAGGATATGGGACTAGGTCTCACCCTCTTGGGATGAACCTCATGTCGACTCACTCCTTAGGCCATCAGTCTAGTGGTTTTGGTTTCGCGACCTCCCTCTCAGGCAAACCAAAAACACATGGGTGGCTTTGTATTTGCAACTACAAACCCTTTAGATTAAACCACAATCACTAGGTGAAATCACCATTAACATACATCTAACCTATCAACAAACAAGGCCCAACAAGAATATCAACCCATATTTGCTAAATCACACCCCAAGAATGGGGGTTTTTAGCCACACATCAAGAAATAAGAAATTATACCTAACATGATAATGAAATTATCTAGGTATAAGAAATTAAACCTTGAATTAAGCAAAGGAAAGTGAATAGGGAAGACCTACTTCCACCTTGGGAAAGAAGAACTCATTTCTTCAAGTCTCCACAAAACCCTTTCCACGCTTGAGAGAAAAATATAGAAAAATACTATATCCTAACAATATTTTTTAGTCTAAAATATTCCACACATAAGACTACAATTCTAACTAGTATTTATAGTTTTCACAGATTGTGATGTGGAGGATTGTTCGGTTACATTAGTCGAGATCGTCGATGAACTCGATGATCCGCCTTTTGGTCAGCTCATCGCCCTCAATGTCTTGCCTTTAACATCCTCGCATTCTGGATCATTGGGCGGTATAGTACTGCTTCGCGGAACTAATCGGTGACTCACCAACTGTTTTGTTCCTCGTCTATTGATCCACTTCCTTCAAGGCTTCGCGTACTAGATCGGGTGCCACGAGCCGGCATTATATTATTGGATCGGGTGTCACATTCCGACACGCTAACATTAAAGGAAAACATACACACACACTCATATATATATAACGTAATGTACTCAATCTCAAAGAACTCAATTCCCAAAATGGCTTGGTTTGGAGGCATGAGTCGTCATGTGTGATTTTGATATTATTGACTGATTACGTACTTACTTTAGTGTTGTTGTCATTGGTTCATGTTGTTTGTTGCTTGCCACCTGCTTAGTGTCATAGTTGATTTTATACTATTATTCATTACATATTAGTTTCTATTTTGGGTTGGCCGATGATACATACTCAGTACATGTTCCTTGGACTGCCCTATTTGTGTTTTCTTTGTTTTCTTTGTTTTCTTTTGTGGAGTGCAGCAAGTGTACCATTGACTTCGACTCACCCTCAGCTTTAGCCAGTCTCCAACACATCAGATTTCAGGGTGAGCTATTTCTTCTAGCTCGTGCTGGATTCTCCTGATCATGGCATGATGTCCTTAAATTTCTAACGTAGGCTATCCTACTTATTTCATATTTTTTTTAAATGCTTTTAGACTTGGTATTTTCATAATAGATGTCCTTGATGTGATGACTTCAGGTTTTAGGGATAATATGTAATAGATTTTTTAGGTTCATTTGATTGGTTACTTTAATAAGTTTTGAGCTTCCGCATTATTATTGTCATTCGTAGTTGAACAATTGATATAATTTGGGGTTAAATTCATTGGTTCACTCACTTAGGAGGTTAAGTGTGGGTGCCACTCATGACTCATTTTGGGTCGTGACAATCTGAAACTGAAAGAATCTCTAAAACTGTCTATCTATGAAGCTCTACTATTAAGGAAGGATGATGGGACAAGACCCATGACACCTCAAAACTACTAATTGGAAAGTAATTGTGAAGTCCTTTACAATACAAGGAAGCTCACCAAAGCTAAGTGGAGTGTAGAGTGATCTCAACGAAGCGCCAATTGATAATCCTGAAAACCTATATTTGCATCATAAAAGGATGCAAGTCGAATAACATCAGTACATGAAATGTACGAGTATGTAATATAGCTTAATAACAAATAACTAAAAGAAAGGACTGAAATATATAACAATGTACTCAAGTTGAATGTAAAGAACTAAAAAAGTTAAATCATTTAAAGCTTTACAAAATACTTTCTCATCTTTGAACTCAACATATAACTCTATTGGAAGATTCTCTAACCGACAATCATCATTATGAGCTACGTGATGATACAACGTCTTGCCCACGTGCCAGAACTGTCCTATACCTTACCAGGGTATAAAACACCTCAACTAAGTGGTTCCACTAAGTTATGCTTAAAAGCAATAAGGAATCATCTAAAAAGAATGGCCCTTACCCATGTTGGCATACATGGTTTATGGGGGCTGTGAGTTGTTTGAACTCTCCCCTATATTGGTGCTCAATACTACTCCCAATAATATATACTCATCCTCATATGTTTAAAAAAACATAATTCTTCCTCTGGTTTGAGATAATTTCTCAAACGACCCTCTTAAAATACGTAACTGCTCTTGAAATAACTTTTGAACTCATAGCTCATTTAGAAATCTCAATTTCTCTTTTATCAATGTAAAAATTAATGCCTATGGGAATACATACTCCCCTTATACTTATACTTGAAAACTCTTTCTCAAAAGCATTTCAAAATCATATTATAATATGATCATTGATGACTCGGGAAGTCATACTGCATAAACATTGATGGTATATCTAGATACCATATTGCTTAAACATTGATGGCATACTCGATTGTCATACTAATCATGTTTTAGAAACTCTTTCTCGAAACTCATCTTCACTTCCTCAAAACTCAGTTTAAAACTCAAGTGTTGGCTTTAAAAAGCTTCTCAAAATTTATAACTCAATTCATAGTGTTCATGTGGAATTATGGACATGAACGACTCAAATCAGGGATCTTAATAGCAATGTGGAAACTCACTACTCAGAACGCAAGAACTCAAGGGCACTACTCATCTCAAGAATACTCAATTCATACGGTTCATGTTGAAATATAGACATGAACGAATCAACTTAAGAATCTTAATGCATAACATTTAGCAACTCAATAATTAGGAATAGAATTTTAAAAAGAATCAAGAACTCAAGAATTCAAAATCAACTTATCTCAAGAATACTCAAATCTAGGGATAGAATCCTAGATTTCTCTTTTACTAATTTGAAAGTAGATGTAGGGTGTGAGGACGAACTAGTCCAACACTATGATAGCCTTACACACCTGAAAGAACAAGGTTAGAAGCCTTGAAACTCTAGCTTGAAGGTAAACGATCAAGAAATTCTTTCTTGAGATTCTTGAATTGGTTTCTTGAAATGCTATAGCCAAGCATTATGATTTTCATTAGTGATTCATAATTTTACGGATGAATTTGAGTTGTAAAGAAGGAATTCTTGGAGAAGAACTTATCTTGAAGAAGAATCTTGAAAAGGATTGAAAGAATCTTGAATGAAGGCTTATACTTTGATTTTTCCCAGGGTTTTGTCTTAGGGTTTGAGAGAGAAGAAAATGATGGATTAAGAGATGAAAATCTGATTTTTTTTGGGTCTTTAATTAGTCAAGAAATTCGCTCAGGGTTTTCTTAGAGGTAAAAAGACAAAAACGACCCTTTTAATGTTTTTCCGTCAGCTAATTCATCACAACACTATATCGGGTTTCTAAAATGGTCACAACTTTTTACTCAAACCTAAGATTTTTCCGAAATTGGTGGCATTGGAAAAAAGATTCAAATACCTTTAATTTGATAGGTTATGGGACACGTAACTCTTTATATTCTAAGGGCAAAAGTATTTATTACCGCCCCTGAACTTGAAGTTTTTTATTCGGTGTACACCTAAATTATATTCCGTTTTAATTACCCCCCCCCCAAACTTGTTTATTACTCCATCAGGTACACCTTTTTTGTCCATCTACTCCTATTGTGACTACACGCGCGCGACAGCTGACAAAAGTGGAGATGTGCATTTCCATAAATAATAGCCACCTAGATAAATTAATATTGCAAAAAATAAATTTCTTAAATTTAAAATTCATTGTTTAAAAGTATTTTTGAATAAGGGCTGATTTCGCAGAACTCCTTCTAGATTTGGGTTTTTCTAGACGTGAATTTGGTCGATTAAATTTCAAATTTGTCTGAAATTCTTACTAAGGAAGTGTTAATCTTTGTTTCCTTTACTTTTCATTTACATTTTTCCCTATTTTTCGTTTAAAATATGCCAAATATTAAAGAAAAATAGAGATTTTACGTTTTTTTACCGTTGTAGCTTTATGATGTGGCAAAAAATCACTTCCTCAAGACGCCTAGTAGAGTGTGTTGTCAATTTCTACGCCAAGTGGACAATAAAGGTGTACGCGACGGAGGAATAAACAAGTTTAGGGGGGTAATTAAAAGAAAATTTAGTTTAGGTGTACACCAAATAAAAAGCTTCATGTTCAGGGGGTAATGAGTACTTTAGCCTATTCTAAGAGATATGGTCGTTTGAAGTTGACTCAAGTAGAATCTTACCTCAAAACTTAATTGGTAAGGAAACTTTCAATCAACTTTGTGCTAGAAGTTTTTAGTGACCTTACTTGATATCCAAAACCATTCTCATACTAAAGAACTTACCTTTAAACATATGGGCAATTTAAGAATCACCCGATATGACCCTACATGTAAATGAAGAATGATTCGAATCTTAACTTAGAAATTTTGGGGTGTTACAAGGGGGAAAAGTATGATATTTTAAAAATATTTTATAGAAGAAATTAAAAAAAAAAAAAGAGGATAGGGGGTTGTCGGGGAGGGGGGGGGATGGGGAGGAGATGGTGTAGTGGGGTAAGAAAAATAATTTAAATTTAATTTTTTAAAATCAGTTTTTTGGGGATAATAATACTTTAGTCTTTAATTTTTATTAGTGGAATATTTTATCCATGTGGAATGACACGTGTCAAGGTTTTTTCAAATAAAAGAGAGAGTGCATTATACACACCACTGAGGTGTGTTTCTCAAACTAATAAGTGATAGTTTAGGTATGAAATTCACACTCTCAATAGTTTAGGTATCAAACCAGAGGGAGGCCCACACGTGTAGGAGGAGGTGCACGTGCACTCGTTAACTTCAAAAAAAATTATGTGTGTATATATATATATATATATCTTGAGAAATTGATAGAAATGGGAATATAATAAAAAGTGCACCATTAAATAAAATAGAACTGCCCTTGGTTAACAACTCATTTTTTAAACTCTTTTTATTACAAAGTTAAGGGTTTACTTATAACATCAAAATTTCTAAATAGGAGGATACAAACTCATGATCATCCAATAATTATTAATGACTAATCGTAACGACATTATCAATTAATTGATTACAAAGTTAAGGATATATTTATAACATCAAAATTGCTAAAAAAGGGGATATGAACTCATGACTGTCACGACTCGAGCCTACGCCCAGGACGTTGCCGGCACTCGAGAACTAATGTTGATCCCCAAGCGAACCCTTATATTGGTTAACTACAAGCAGAAAACTAACTCAAGTATACAAAAGCTTAAAATAGAATAAAATTCATTGAAACTCAAATAATTAACTCAGAATATAATCGTATATTCAACTAGCCAAAACTAGGCAACCCAAGTCTTTAAAACATTTAACAAGATAAATGAACAGACTTCTCAAACTGTATTGTTTATCTATGAAGCCTCTAAATGAAAAGGATGGAAGTCGGGACAAGACCCACGACATCCTAACAAAACTGAAAGTAAATAGAATCCTCGGAAGCAAGGAGGCTCACCATAGCCAACTCGAATTGCAAGTGGTATTAACGAAGCTTCTGTTGATGACCCTGAATACTTGTATCTGCATCATAAAAGATACATGTCAAATGGCGTCCGTACATGAAATGTACTAGCATGTAAGGGGAATTCTAAAGCATAAACATAAGCTTGAACGGATGGAAAAGAAACAAACTTACCTTTTCTTAACTCACTCAACTCAAATCAACTTAACTCAACTCAAAGAAACATAGTTCAACTCAATTCAGAGAAAAATAGGGCTCAACTCAATGATAAGACATTCAACTCAGTGAAATAAGACTCAACTCAATAATAAGATATTCAACTCAGTGAAATAAGGCTCAACTCGATAATGAGATACTCGACTCTGTGAAATAAGGATCAACTCAATAATGAGATACTTGACTATATGAAACATAGTTCAACTACTCAGAGAAATAGGGCTCAACCTAACAACAAGATACTCAACTCTGGATACTCAACTCACTATAAAGCACCAATAAAAGATGCAATATATGGAAAGATTTTAAAATAGTAGATAACAACTCAATGTATTGAAGAATAAAATAATAACTCAATTTGTATATATAAAAATACAATATAACTCTGTGAGAGATTCTCTAACCGACAACCATCACTATGAGCTATGTGATGATACAACGTCTAGTCTATGCTGCCAAAATTGTCCTATACTTTACCAGGGTATAGAACCTACTACTAAGTGGATCCACTAGTCTATTCTAAAAAGCATTAAGGAGTCATCTAAAAAGTATGACCCTTTCTATCCACGTTGGTTACATGGTTTATGATGACTTTGAGTTATCTGAACTCGTCCACATATCGGTGCTCAATACTACTCTCAAAATGTAACTAGCTCATATGTTTAAAAACGTAACTCTTTTTGTGGTTTGAGATTATTACTCAAAAATTTCTCTTAAAAGAGATGGTACTCAAAAACTCTTTTGGAAATCAGTGTTTCCTCTAATCTTAAATGTTAAAACATTTACTCTTGGGAATACTTAGTTCCCATAAATCATTTTAAATAAAATGAACTCAACTCTACTATTCCTCAAACTCAACTGCTCAAGTCTTAAAACAAGTTTAGAAAATTTGTAAAAGACTTCTCAAACTAGGGTTCATGTCGAATTATGGGTGTGAACGACTCAATTCAAGGTTTTCAATAACTATACATAGAACTCAAGAACTTCAATGGTGCTACTCATTTCAAGAATGCTCAACTCAGAGGGTTCATGCGGATTTATGAGCATGAACAACTCAATTCAAGGACTTTATGATATTACTCATCTCAAGAATGTTCAACTCATAGGGTTCATGCGAAATTATGGGCATGAACAACTCAACTCAAGGACTTGATGGGTAACATATAATAGTCCCATGATTAGGAATATAATCTCAAAAGGTATTAGGAACTCAATACTCAAGACTTAGAACTTGAAGATACTACTTCTCTAAAAAATGCTCAATTTAAGAAGTTCATGGGGAATTTATAGGCATGAACGACTCGACTCGAGGGTCTAAATAACAATATGGAACTCATGTATACAACTCTTCTCATTCTCATACTTACTTCCTTAAAACTTAGCTCAAATCGATGGTTGATCTCAAAGGATTCACAATTGAACCCAAAGACTTTCTTGAACTCTACTCTTAACTCTCTCTTGAATTTGGATTATGAATTCAAGAGTTATGGTTCATGATATGAAGGATCTCATGAT
Organism: Solanum commersonii; assembly: GCA_029007595.1. Lineage (NCBI taxonomy): Eukaryota > Viridiplantae > Streptophyta > Magnoliopsida > Solanales > Solanaceae > Solanum > Solanum commersonii. Next base: position 4,205,847 of record JAJTWQ010000002.1, on the reverse strand, counting down.
GACAATGTAGACTAATGAATACATTCTCCTCATTCTCATACTCACTTGCTCGAGTCTTGAAACAAGTTATTAGAAGTTGTAGAAGACTCCTCAAAATGACTCAAAGGGACTTTCTCAAAATATTCGAAAGAGCTCTCAAGACTTGACTCTTAACTTTACCTTGAATTTGAATTTGAATTTGAATTATGAATTCAAGGTTATGATTCATATTATGAATGATTTCTAGGTGTTTAGAAGTAGTTTAGAGTAGTTAGAATCAGACATGAGTGAAGGTACTCTTTAAATGAACCCAAACGACTGAAAATTGGACGGGGCAGGCGACCCTAACGCATTGATTAGCGTGGGGTGCCATCCCCTAAACTACTGAGGGGTAATTGGGGCGCACTGGCAGGCGTAGGGGGCCAGGCCCCAACCCAGAAAACCCGATGAATTTTGTTCTTCAATTTTTTGCCCTAATTTCGCCTGGAATCGAATGATCTCTTCCCAACTCACTTAGATTTATTTGCCCAACTTAATTAAATGAAAATCCACTTGAAAACAACCCTCAAACTCCTAACATTCATCTCAAGAATTCATCAAACCTCATTAATCAAAGAACGAAACTCAAACTCCAAGAAACTCATCAAGAATTCAATAGACCCAAACTTATGGATGAAATTCGTAAAAGAAACTCATGATTGGCATGTGGGTGAACAAACCACACACTATGAAAACTTACATACCTTTTAGGGATCAAACCCTTGGCAAAAATCCACAACGAAACTCAAGAATCTCGACGAACGCTTTGAACCTTCCCTCGTTTCTCCTCTTTTCTCTTTTTTTCTTTTCTTGAACTCTCAACTAAAACCCTAAGCGTATTGGGGATGAATGAAACTGATTCTAATCGTTTTAGACCCCTAAATTATTACTAAAAACGATTTAAGCTGAAGGGGCAAGGAAAAGACTAAAATACTCCTCATAATTTTGAGTGACTTTCCTTAACTGGACAAACTGACTTCAAAAGAGCATATCTCACTCATCCGAACTCGAAACTTAACAAACTCGGTGTCATTGGAAAGATAATCCAAAGAAAATTCATATGATATCTTATGGGTTATCTAACTCATCATGTACTGAAAGTTATCATCATTTGAAGTTGACCTAAAACTTAAAAGAACTTGCGAATGACTTGAATGAATTCTCTGTAGTTCTTTTTGGAACTCAAGGTGTTACATCTAGTGACCTTAACACTTAAGAAATTTAAATTCCTTGGTAAAATCCTACTCACAACGAAGGATGGTTCGAGTCTTAGTTAAAAAAAAAATTGGGGTGTTACAATGACTATCCAATAGTTATCAATGACTAATCGAATACGACATTATCCATTAATCGTCATTGAAAATTTCTCTTCGCTAATGCTTAACTATTATTGGTGCACCCAGAATCTTCAAATCATGAGTTCAGCTCTGTATGAAACTCAAAAAAAAAAAAAAAAAGTTTATGTGTGTTTTTAACACTTATCTCTAATTTACACAATAATCATAACAATCTTTATTCATTTAATTTATCAAATAGGATATCGTTTGATCCTATAAAAATAATTATGTTTTAAAACTTTTCTTTGTAGTGTTTTGGGCATCTTAAAAGGCACAAGAAAAGGGGGGAGGAGAAGAAGATCCCGAGACAAACCAAAATAATCAATATACTTTCTGTATATTAAAATGGAAAAGGTTATGCAGAAACCCAAAGGAAAACACTCAGGACTCGTTTGGTGTAATGGATAAGGAAAATTAATCCCGGGATAAATTTTAAGAACCCTTTATTTCCTTGTTTGGTTGGAAACCTTGGGATAACTTATCCCGGGATTATGAATTAGTACCGGGATAAGTTATCCCTCATATTGGGTGGTATAGTAATCCCGGGATAACATATCCCGGGATAAAATAGGTAAATGACAAAAATGTCTCTTTCAACCCTTTTGTTATATCACTTTTTACATTAATGAAGGGCATTTTTGTAAACAAATAAATTGTTCTTAAAATTTATTATTTTGAATACAACAAACCAAACACTCAATAAAAAATAATCCCAACACAACTTATCCCAACATAACTTATCCCATCATAACTCATTTTCAAACCAAACGACCCCTCAATACTCAGAGCTTTTGAAAAGCTTAACAGCATCTAATTCTAAATTTAAATTATATAGTTTCAAAGAATATAAGCATGTTGTTGAGCTGTCCATCATTCCATAATTGAATAACATCAAACCATGATAGTCTTAATCACACGGGCATATTCAAATCCCACTTAGAGGCTACAATTGCCGAATGAGTCAATATTCCCTAGATTACATATAAACATATAATCCACTTGTTTGAATAAAATAGGTGAAAATCATTTACATTCTTAATTTTTTTTTCAAAAAAGTTGAATTTCCCCTATATTATAGATAGGGAAAATAGCGATTTTAATCCATATTATTTTCCCCTATATTTAATATTATTTTTTTGTAATATACATTAAAGGTGTGTATATATATGTATCGGTATATTATTTACTTTCTCCACTCTTTTACTCCATGCCTTTTATATTACTTTATCCCTCTTGAGTTAAAACCTCTTAAATTTTTTAATTAGAGGTGTATTTTACTAAACTAACAATATTAATAATGCTTAATAACTTTAAATTTGACTACTCTTATTTTATGTAGTTATTTAATATTAGGGATATAAATAAAAAAAATATTTAAAAATTCTTTTGATTTCATAAATTGAACAAGTAAATTAAAATAACTATTTTTAGAATGAGGATCAAGTAATATAAATGGCAAGGCAGGGGCATTTTCTATTGTCTATATAAATAAGCAAGTTTTGATTAGCATTAATGATGTATTACATAAATTATTGTTTAAAATCTAAATAAATACAATATTTAAAAAATTGACCTTAGTTAAATTAATTAATTTTTATTTCCTACATCGAAATATATTTGCATGGCTATTATTCATTGTTATTTTCACTTGTATAAATATCAAAATTTTGATTATTATTAATAAAATTATTTTTCTCATTATGATAATTTACTTCATTATAGAACATCATTAGCTTAAATACTAAATTAATATTCTTAATTTTTCATTCAAAATATAATGTTTATGCTTTTTTGAAAAAATTCTAACATGAATTTAAAAAAATGAAAATATCGTGATTTTTAAAAAAAATATATTGATAATGAAAAGAAATAATAAGTTTTTAACATTTTAATTTGGATAAAAGGGAAATTTGATTATACTTCAAAGTTAAGGGGGAAATTTGATTTTAAAAAACAAAATTGAAAGGTGAAAGTGATTTTTATCACGGTAGTAATTGAACAAAACTACCAAATGAATAAATGATGACGACCTATTATAATCAAATACATGGGGTATAACCTATATTCTGAGTACTCGGCTTACGCGCGCATCAAAGGTTCCTGGGCAGCCTCCCAGGCCTTTTGATCTACAACTATTCCGATGATGTGTGACCAAACCATCATCCCTTCTAGTACACCCGCCGAGGCTTCGATGTTCGCAAGTCCAGTGGGAATAAAGGTTAGTTCTAATTCTCGAAAATTGATTCATCTAAGTTTTATTTTAAAATTGACTAAAAAAAGTAAGTCATATAAATTTAGACATTAAAAATATATAATTTGGCTATGTTCGCCTTTTGAAAGTTAGCTAGATGATGCACCCATGTGACATACTAATTAATAAAGTTGAAATAAACTACTTGATATTAAAGTTTTAAATCTCAATAGAGGATAGAAAAAGATACATGATATTTCCATATGAGCGAAAGAGTTTTAATGGCAAAACAATAACAGGATGTGTACCTTAATACTTGCAGCAAAAATCGTTGACAATGTCTTTGTTGTAGATTCGCTCCATATCTGAACAGCCACAAGATCGACTTCATCTCTCAAAGAAAAAGTAGTGTATTTCACAAACTAAGAGTCTCCTTAGTGTGTCAACTGAATTGTGAAAATCTAGGATAATATTCTCTTATTTTTCTTTTGTGGTTTTGGTTTTCACGTTCTCCACTATTTTTCTACGCACAAAAAAATCACTCCCGTCAGGAGTCTTTTAAAGAGAGGTTGAGCAGCTACTTTGTAATTGTTCCCTATTATCCTTTAAAGTGGAATTATTCAGTAATTAATTAATTAAATCGAATCGAATTGGATCGGATCAATCCACATGGGTGACCCACGACCCAAAATTTACAATGAGTCTAAACCTTTGGAAGAAAATTAGCTTGATATTTGTATTGGTAAGAAAAAGTGAGTATACGATAAATTAATTGAGGTGTGTTCAAATGAATGAAGACTATTACTCTTTCGTTTCATTTTACTTCGATTTTGTTTACTTGATACTCTCTTTCAAATATTATTTATACGGAGTTTGTTTTACTAAATTATTTTTATTAATTATGCTTCAGTCAAAATTAATTTAACTATTATTACTTAATATAATTATTTAATGATACATATAAATTGAAAGAAAATAACAAATCTATCTTGTTTTGTATGAAATGAATACTTAAAAGGAAAAAATATTTGAGAAACCAACAAAAATCTCACTAGTGTAGATTCTAATTACGTTCCCTCACATCACTTTTGAAAATTATCTTTCATACCTATTTTCCTTGCCCGATACATGTACTTGATGCACTTAGATACATGTATCTTGGTTACATGTGGGTCAAATTATGTGTAATTTGCTCAAGATACATTGTACCCAAGCCTGATTCACATGTATCTGTGATATACTAAAGAGGTCGTTTGGTACAAAAATTAATAACGCATGCAGTGTCGGAGCCAGGATTTTCAATAAGGGGTTCAAATTATGAAAAAATAGACACACGAAGTAGCCAAAGGGGGTTCGACATCTACTATATATACCTAAAAAATTATTTTAACCATGTATAAATCATATAATTTTTTGTTGAAGGGGGTTCATGTAAGGTGGCTCCGCCACTGAACGCGTGGATCAGTAATGCAGGGATTAGTAGTGCAGGGTTTATTTTTATCAAGTGTTTGGTTCATTGCTTCCCACCTTATCTTGTGTTTGGATTAAAACTCTATAAAAAGCTTCTTTTCAATTATACCCTTAAATTATTATGTAATTGGGCCAAGTAGACAATTGTCAGACAATATTATTTTTTATGGCCTTTCTAACTAGCTATGAGAAGAACAATTTTGTTGTCATATTTGCTATTTTTTCATTTGAATTATTTGAGGATAAATAATTGTCATCTTAATAAATTGATCACTCACAAAATGTCATTTTTAAATTTTTTTTAAAATAAACCATCTACTTTTAAAATCGAAAAGATGGTCAACAATGATAAAATTGAATAAACCATCTACATTTACACATAAAAATTGCTAGTTGTAATTTTAATATGTATGTAATTTTTTAAATTGTTCAAAATACAAATAATTAGAAAACCACACAAATATATATATATATATATATATATATATATATATATATATATATATATATATATATATTCACATTTCAAATTTGTATTGGATTTATTTAGTAACAAACAACTCTCTCTAAATAATTTATAAGCTAATTTATTTAAATAAATTTATTAGTACAAATATAAATCATAAAATCAAGAAAATAAACAAAATAATTAAAATGATTTGAGGGATATTTTTGTCTTTACATAGACTTATCCCATGGTATTATATCCTATCTATTACTAATACCTCAAAATGGAAAGTATTAGTAATACATCCTATAATACCACGTAAGAGGTATAACTAATCAATGGATTAGTTATATATAGGCTCAAATTCCTACCAAAATAGTACTAAATAATACCTTACATAATACATGGACTATTTCTTCTAATGGGTCCTACCAAACGACCCCTAAGTCTCTTACTCATCTCTTCTCTGTCACTTGTCTCACTTCATCTCTCGTTCACCTCTCTCCCAATGTACCTGTATTTCAGAATGTATCTGGTATCAAAGGTACATGTATTTAGTATCAAATAAACATGTAGGCTCTCTCGATCACCTCTAACTTATCTTACTCTCATCTCTCCCTCTCTTGCTCGTCTTTGTTTCCACGTAATCCTATTTCAAAATATATCTAGTATAAAATATGCATGTATCTAGATAGATGGATGGACAGATAGACAGATAGAGAGATAGACAAATAGACAGATAAACAGATAAACAGATAGACAGATACAGATAGACAGATAGACAAATGGATGGATGGATGGATGGATGGACAGACAGACAGATGGAGAGATAAACAGATAGACATATAGATAGACAGACAGACAGACAGATAGATAGATAGACAGATAGATAGATAGACAGATAGATAGACAGACAGATAGATAGATAGATAGATAGATAGACAGATAAGGCAAGAAAGAGAGAGAGAGAGAGAGAGAGAGAGCACGGGAGCAAGGGGATGGAGATGAAAGAGGGAAGCGAGCGAGAGAAAGAAGGAGAGAGCAAGCTTGGGATGGTGTATTTGACTTGAAATTTTGTATGAAATTAATAATTCGTGAGGCAATATGTACTTATTTTTAATTATAGAGAATATTAGTATATATATATAGTAGAAATGTTTGTGTAATTAGGTAGTGTTTTCAAAATATATACAGAAGGATACCTCCCAGAAACCGGAATTCACGAGAACAGAGTTGTGCTAAGAAAAAGAGTACAAGTCCCAAAAGTGGACCAAAAGGCAATCTTTCTCAAAAGCAAAACTAGCTATATAGTACACAAAAGGAGACAAGCAAATCCAGCGCGCTAAGTGTTCACCCTCGTCTACAATCCAAAAACTGCAGCTGACACGAACAATCACCGTTGGTAGCTAGTACTAGGACCTGCATCATGAAACATATGCAGAGTGCAGCATGAGTACCAAAATAAAGATACTCAGTAGGCATCATAGGCCGAGTGAGTAAGAAAGGTAAAGACAATATGAAGAAATAAAGTCTACTCATTAAGAGAGGTCAGTGCAGAATTTTAAATAAAGTACACCAGCATAACGAAAGTGAATCTAAGTACAACTAAACTAAACCTAACTGGACCTCATAAGCCTAGAAGATACACTCATGCGCAAGTTTAACTAAAACTCGAACAAATCCCCATAAGCCCGACAAGTACTGATAATAGCTAGGTCTACAAGAGAGAAGGGCCACTAGTCAAAATCCCATAAGAGCAATTCAGACTCGAACCCAAAAAATAGCCTTGAACCGTAACTACCCAATATATGGGGCCGCCCTACTAGCAAGTAAATTCTCAAGGGCATCAGCCGCCTAGCTAGCAAGAGTAACCCAAGGGCGTAAATATAACAATCTAGGCTGCCCAGCCTAAACTCCAAAGGGCGTCAGCCGCCCAGCTAGCAAGAGTAAACCCAAAGGCGGGTCGACTCCGAAGAGGAACTCATCACAATAAGCAATAGTACCAATGTGGAATGACGTCCGCTCACACAAAATCAAAACAAGGCTCCAAGCTTGAACCACTCCAAATTCTAAGTCACCCAACGAAGCATGGAGCCTCCAAAATCGAAACAGTGCCGCAAAAATAGGAAGAGTGAATAGAAGGTCGATGAAGCTGAAAAAAAACCTAAACTAAGGTTCATTCTATCAGAATCAAGTCTGTTGCTCCATTCTACATGGAGCTAATCCATCCATAATGACGTCAGAGAAGAGACAAGGACTAGTGGCCACAAGAGTCGGAAGTCTAAGGCAATGCTAGCCTAACATAGACTAAGGCCATACATGCTCAATTAAAACAAAATAACCATATGCAAGGCAATTGATAAGATAAAATTAAACATATAACACCAAATAACATGGTACTATGCTCGAAAATAATGATGATCAAGCCTAAACATGGTATATAAGAAAGGGAAATAAGAACAACTAGGTATCTGCCCCTAATTCAACCTAATCAGCATAAATTTATGCAATCAAGCTCAATCTAAGAGAGGAAAAGTCGTAGCCTAACTTTAGGCCGATCGCGCTCACTCCAAATTACAATGTAGGAACTGTCCCCTACTGAACGACCTCAGAATGCTGACACGCTATTAAAAATAAGATCACAACGTCAATACGATTGTTTTAACATCAAAAACAAATAAAATGAAAATGAACCAATTTTAGAGTCAAACAGAAATAGTGGAACCCACAGCAGAATCGACTTTGTCAATAGGTCCAAAACAATATCCAGAGCTTGTATCTTGAAATGGAACACAGTTTGAGGATTGAAATAGCGAACAAATAGCTCATGTAAATTATCACAATTAGGAGAAAAGAAGTAGGATAAGAGAGCTTAATAAAACCCAATTTCCTCTCAAACTAAGGATGCCCACCAATCTCTGATCACTGCACAGTCTATGCCTGATCACCATGAGCACACCACACTTCCAATCACTCAAAACAAAGCTCTGGAAGGGAGAAATCGCCAATTCAAGGTTCCAATATATGTTGAAATTGCATCCAAGCCTTTATTAAAAGAGTGACCAAAGGTCCCTTAAGTGATCGCTTGAGTCACTTAAGAGAATGGCCTCAAAGAGGCGGGCCTCTCTCTCACAAGCCCTTGGCCACAAAAGTGAGGGCCACCTGACTGGGCTGGCTCGCTTGAGAAAGCCCGAGGGCGCTAAAGAAGTTGCACCAGCACTCAGGCACCAGAAAATTTTAGCAAAGTCCCTTGAGCTCTACGTAGGGGCTCAAGAATGGTTCAGAACCCTATGCACATTAACGAGATATACAACCCAATAATATTCAATATTTTGAGCATAATGGAGTAGTAGAAACTTCCATATGAGGACATATTGACAAAAACTGGGCCCCATACCCAACTCTATTTTAAGTAAAAAAATCCATAACGTAGCTCGGAATTAGCTAGAAGCCTTTGGATCCACAAGAAGGATCGTTCTAGACCAAATTGGACATTCTGGAGCTAATCGTACTGAAAAAATTCTCACCCAAGCATTATTACCAAGAATGTTGACCAAGGTCAAACTCAGGCCTTAACTTGAAAGTTAAAATGCCTAACCACACAGACTCGCACTAAAAGCCTTGAAAGTTGTGTTGACTATGCTACTAGCCTAAAATGGCCTTTATGGAGCTGATGAAATTATTATAATTTAATTCTGATGTCATATTTCTAAACTTTTGATACAACATGACCGTTCAAGGTTCAAAAGCTCCAAAACACAAAAATCTGCATAGAAACCAAACAAACGACCAAGTGACCGAACTGTCAGTCTAATAAGTTATAAATAAATTGGGGTCACTATAGGATTGCTCTAAATGACAAACAAAAGGATCAACACATAAATGACCTGGATGGTCATTACACAATCTTACTTCAATAGATATAGAAACTGATTAAATTGATGTCTTGCAACTATTAGCACATCACCCTCCTTATGAATCCAACATTGAAAATTAAAGGTCACTATTGAAGAAGTTGTGAACCCACTAGTCCATCAAAGCTTTCTTCAACCAAATAAAGTAGAAGATATTTTAGCTAGACAAGGTTCCAATCTAACAATTACCAACCAAGCCATCATCATGTCATCTCCTCCAAATAACACAATAGATGTGAGGAAGATCAACATGGAGTGACTATAAGTAAATTAGTGACAATATATGTGTTATTAGTTAGTTCATTTTAATAATCTTGCTATAATATTAATAGTGATCAACTCTTATTTATATCGCATGTAACTACCTAATTATAATTATTAAGATGAGGATCTCAAAAGGATAATCTTATTGAGAAATGCCAGCAATCTTAAATACATGAACTTCAACTAACTTAAGCTAAATTGTAGGAAACTACTCCTAGATATGCTCCACATCAAGACTTAGAGTCAATATATAATAAATCAATAAATGAGATAACTAAAATAATATCTAAGATGTGTTAAAAAGTGTAACACCTCGAAAATCAAACCTAAAAAAATGTAGAAAACTACCTGAATCAGTGAACCACGACAGGGTTCACGGACCGTGATAGGGTCCACGGTCCATTGACCTGCTTGTGGTTATGACTTGGAAGTCACCAGGCCCAGATGTCAGACCACAGGCACATTCACGGTCCGTGGCCTTGACGACGGGCCGTGGTGAAGGTTGTGACGTCTAGGCAGTAGCCTCTCTAGCCTAGCCCTCAGACACCTCTCGCCCAAGTAAGGACCACGGGGACTTTCACAATCCGTGGTCCTGAAGACGGGTCGTGGCGTCGTCCGTGAAACCTAACCAGTAGCCCCCTAAATCTTGAGCCACCAGACCATAGCCCAAGTGAGGGCCACGAGGACCTTCAAAATCTGTGGTCCCTCACACGGGCCGTGGTAAGCTCGTGAGACAGACCCTCAGCTCAGTAGTCACCAAGTGAAGACCACGACCCACTTTACGGTCCACGGTCCATTTCACGGTCCATGAAGGTGGTTGTGGTCAGCCTCGTCTGCAACTTAAGTCAGGGGTCTTTTTGTTTTTTCCTATTTTGTTGGACCCCTAAACTACATCGTTTTAACCCTAAACTACGTGGGTTTTGGTCAATTTAAGCCTAGAAACATAACTAGAACTTAATCTTTCATCAAAACTTAGAAAATTAGAAGCAAAAGAGGAGAAAGAGGCGACCCAAACCCTTCGAAGAATACAGCAAGTTTCCTCCGATTCCAGCCCTAAAATCGAAGGATTTCTTCGTGAAATTCGTCACCAGGTATGTGGGACTTCACTAGTAGGTTCCTTTCGCCCATTAGGTCCCTAGATTTCAATCAAATTCTTGATTCCCTATTATTATTTAGACCTAGGGTTTCTAGAACTATAGAAAATTATCATGAATTAGTTATTTAAATGTTCCAAATCAGATTATCATATTATTTCTTCGTTTATTGCATGAATTTCAGAACCCTAGCTAGGTAATTCATTAGTGCTTGAATTACACATGCTAGGTCAAATATTTCAGTATTTCAGCTTTACATACCTCAGTCTTGAATGTGTCATTATCAGTTTATTAATGTGCATTCTTAATTTGTATGTCAGTTTTAAGCTATCCAGTATATTATAGAAATTCAGTCATAATGTGTTGATCATTTAAACTATTGGTAGTAGCATAATATCAAGTTGGACTAGGGTTAGTCACCCATATAGTCCAAGAACTATGAGCCACATAGGTTATAATTCCCCTCTATAGGTATCACTTTAGTGATCACTCCAGCATGCCTCTATACCTTTGGCTGGGTGTATTGGGTCCTCTCGATGAGGCATATACATTGGACTCCACATTTAGCTCATGTGGTTTTATTATCGATTATTAGTAGCTCCCACAGTTCAGTCAGACTCCATTGAGTTGACCACATTTCAGTATAATCAGTATTCAACATCAGCATGTCTAAATTTGATCTTTGCATTCAGTTAGCTCAGTATTCAGTATCTATATCATGTTCAGATTATACTCTTGCTTTATTGCTTGTTCAGTATATGCTTATTTCAGCTTTACTTTATCCTACATACTCAGTACCTTTCAAGTACTACGCATACTCTGCACTACATCTTATTCTGATGTAGGTTCAGATTCTCAGCATCCAGATCACGCTTAGATCAGTTCCCAATCTCTAGTTCAGCAGCATCAGTGGTGAGTCCTCATTCTTTGAGGACAATAATCATGTTATATTTCAGTTTTTATTGTTTTAGTTTCAGTTTTGTTAGACTTAGCTGGGGCATGTCCCAACACTTCTAGTAAATTTGAGGCTATTTTCAGACAGTTAGATTCAACTTAGTATTTGAGTTTGATGCTTCTTTTGTATTAAGCTTTCATGGATTTGATATTTAGTTTTAGTATATGGGTATTTCCCCATCATTTCAGATTTATTTATGATTAGCTTCCGCATCAGTTTTATTTCTCAGTTTATCTTTAGTATGCTCATGATTATGCCAGCAGGGTTAGCTTTGTGTCAGTTATGATCCTAGGTCCCGTGTTCGCATCTCGGGGGTAACTCGAGGCATGACAAACTTGGTAGTTTTGGTCAATTTTAGCCTAAAAACATAACTAGAACTTAATCTTTCATCAAAACTTAGAAAATTAAAAGCAGGAGAGGAGAAAGAGGCGACCCAAACCCTTCAAAGAATGCAACAAGTTTCCTCCGGTTCCAGCCCTAAAATCGAAGGATTTCTTCGTGGAATTCGTCACCAGGTATGTGGGATTTCACTAGTGGGTTCCTTTTGCCCATTAGGTCCCTAGATTTTAGTCAGATTCTTAATTCCCTATTATTATTTAGACCTAGGGTTTCTAGAATTATAACAGATTAACATGAATTAGTTATTTAAATATTTCAAATCAGATTATCATGTTATTTCTTCATTTATTGTATGAATTTCAAAACCCTAGCTAGGTATTTCATTAGTGCTTAAATTACACATGCTAGGTCAAATATTTCAATATTTTAGCTTTACATGCCTCAGTCTTAAATGTGTCATTATCAGTATATTAATGTCCATTCTCAGTTTGTATGTCAGTTTTGAGCTATCCAGTATATTATAGAAATTCAGTCATAATGTGTTAATGGGAGTAGCAGAATACCGAGTTGGACTAGGGTCAGTCACCCATATAGTCCCAGAACTACGAGCCACGTAGGTTGTAAGTCCCCTATGTGGGCATCATTTTAGTGATCACACCAACGTGCCTCTACACCTTTGGTCGGGTGTATTGGGTCCTCTCGATGGGGCATATACATCGGACTCCACATTTAGCTTATATGGTTTTATTACCAGTTATTAGTAGCTCCCACAGTTCAGTCAGACTCCATTGCATTGACCACATTTCAGTATAATCATTATTCAGCATCAACATATCTAAATTTGGTCATTACATTCAGTTAGCTCAGTAGTCAGTATTTATATCATGTTTAGATTATACTCTTACTTTATTGCTTGTTCAGTTATATGTTTATTTCAGCTCTACTCTATCGTTCATGCTCAGTACCTTTCAAGTACTAACACACACTCTGCGCTGCATCTTCTTGTAATGTAGGTTCAGATTCTTAGCATCCAGATCACGCTTAGATTGGTTCTCGATCTCTTGTTCAGTAACATCAGTGGTGAGTCCAACATTCTTTGAGGACAATAGTCATGTTGTCTTTTAGTTTTCATTGTTTTAGTTTCAGTTTTGCTAGACTTAGCTGGGGCATGTCCCGGCACTTCTAGTCAGTTAGAGGCTATTTTCAGACATAGTTAGATTCAGCATAGTATTTGAGTTTGATGCTTCTTTTGTATTAAGCTTTCATGGATTTGATATTCAGTTTTAGTATATGGGTATTTCTCCATCATTTTAGATTTATTTATGATTAGCTTCCACATCAGTTTTATTTCTCAGTTTATCTTTAGTATGCTCATGATTATGCCAAGAGGGTTAGCTTGGGGTCATTTGTGATCCTAGGTCACGTGTCCGCGTCTCGGGGGTAGCTCGGGGACTAACAAAAAGTAAACTTAAACTTAAGATACGTTAATACACCCCTTCAAGTTAGGCATGGTGTAACAATGCCTAACTTGGAACGACATGTAGTAAAGGTTAATTTAGGCTATGGCTTGGTGAAGGTAGCATAAAGTTGATCACAAGCATGAGTATGAGAATCTTGAACTCGATGAACTTGAACCTGGTCACAGACATATGCAAAATCTATAACAACATGTTTTATACGAGTGTGAAACATCGATTGTGAGAAATAAGTAACTCCAACATTTTCACAGTAGATTATTGGTGCCTTCGAAATGGTGATAGATAAGTAAGTTTTGCACCCAAGTGAGCTCTGCAAGTGCATTGGCGACTAATTTATACTCGGCCTTTGTGGATGACAAGCCACAAAATGTTGCTTTTTTTACGACCAACTGACTGGATTTGGTACAAACAAAAGAATGGAACCTGAAGTAGAGATTATGTCATTTAGATCACCAGTCTAATTCGCATCATCATACATATATAAATTAGAGTCAGAGATACGAAGTGATAAACTTCTAAATTCTTTGAGATATTAGAGAACTCTTTTTATTGCTTTCCAATGTCTATCAATTGAATCATCCATAAATTGTAACAATTTATTGATTGTATAAGAAATGTCAGCCCGAGTGAGTGACAAAATACTACAATTCGCCAAGGGTGCGTTGGTAGCGTATAGCATCAGTAGGTGGAGAACTATTAGCTACTCGAAGTAGGACAGTGGAACACATGGGAATAAAAACACCTTTAGCATTGTCCATATCCAGTTCAGAAAGGATGTCTGGAATATATTTGGATTGAGAAAGAATGAGATCATCTCGAACATGCTTAACGTCAACACCCAAGAAATACTTCAGTTAGCCAAGATCCTTCAATGAAAATCATTCTGCCAAGGAACTGATGGCAAATTTAATCATTAGTGGATGAGTTCTAATGACTATGATGTCATTTACATAGACAAACACATAAATAGTTACGACCAGATGATTTCATATAAATAAAAAAGTGTCACATTTTATTCTAACAAAGCCCATTTTAAGAAAATATTCATGCATAACATTATACCAAGCCTGTGGGGCCTGTTTAAGGCCATAAATAGCCTTCTTGAGTTTGCAAACATAAATCATGAATTGGGGATACCTCGGTGTTGAAATATAAAAACTTCTTCATCTACTTTACCCCGTAGGAAAGCATTATTGACATCAAGTTGATGGATTGGCTAGTTCTGTTTCAAAGTTATAGATAACACTAATTGTATGGTTGTTGGTTTGACAACAAGACTAAATGTCTCATGAAAATCTAAGTTGGGGTCAGTGAGAACACTTTTGCAACTAGAAGAGCTTTGAAACGATCTATAGAACCAACTATCTTTCTCTTGATCTTATACATTCATTTGCAGTCCACAATATTTTTTGAATGGGTCTCGTGGTACGAATTCCCAAGTCTGGTTTCTTGTTAAAGAAACAGGCTCTACGAACAGACTCTATGTTCATCGCATTTCTCCATTTTTCATGTTTATTGGCTTGGTTGAAAGTTATAGGCGCATGATTCAACTGTGCGAGAAAAGATATTCTTCTTTTCGATTTGAAGATATTATTCTAGGACCTAGTGACAATTTCATTTGAAGATAGTGGGGGAATCGGTGCAACATGTATAGCTAGAGAGGGATCAATTGCTTGGTTTGGAGGATTTAAAATTTGATGGGATTGCAGGGGTGAAGGAGTAGCCTCTTTTGTAGTGATTGGTTATTGGGGTTGTAAGTTGCTAGATGTGTTTTTGCATCTCTGATATGTAAGCAATGGCTTATGTGGAGCAGTGTCATACGAAGAATAAAGGGAAGGAAGTTGTGAAGAAGAAGGAGATGAGATTTGCATATTACCTGATGTTTCTGTAGCTGCTGGTACTTGGTCGTTGTTGTTGGAGCATAACCTAGGGAAGAGGTGGTAGTGTTAGAGTTGGACTCTATAGGGCAGAAATAAGTTATGGAATAGAGAGAAGGGGAGTTTGAATTGTTGTTGGACTGCCTTTGTCGTATTCAACAACTTCCCAACTTAACAGGGAAGTATTTTTTCGTAAATGAATGAATATTTTTTAAAAGGAAATTCATTTTCAAACAATTATACATCACGACTTATGAAAATTTTGGATTGAATTGGGTCAAGACAGATATGAGCATGGTGAGTTTGAGAGATACCGAAATACACACATGGGGTGGACCGGGGATCAAGTTTATTTCTACTATAAGGTTTAAGTCAGGGGTAACAATGACAACCAAAAACTTTTAAGGTGGTATAGTCAGGAGATCGACTAAATAATATTTGGTAGGACAACTCACTATTTAGGATATGAGTGACAAGTCGGTTAATAAGTTAGACATCCATAATGACATGCAAATTATCAAAGATCATATGGTAAGGATACTTCATGAAAAAGGGTTTTAGTGGTTTCAAGAATGTGATGATGTCTACGTTCAACTATGACAACATGTTATGGTATATATGGAGGTGAAATTAAGTGTTAATGCCATGTTTCTGAAGATAGGGCTGAAGACCAATAAACTCACCCCCTCTGTCCCTATAGAGTGAAGGAATTTTTGTTTTGAAGAAATTTTCTACTAAAGGATTAAACATTGGAAATATTAACATAAGCTCACTTTTATGTTTAAGTGTATACAACCAAGAATATTTGGTGTATTGGTCAACAAAAATAGAATAAAATATTTTTGTGTCAAGTGACAAAACAAGTGATTGTCCCCATAAATCACTAAAGTAATCTGGAAAGGAATATTACTAGACAAAGTGAGTCGTTGAAATGGCATATAATGTAATTTATTAGAAGAGCTAGCATTACAAAGGTTAAACTTTTCTATGCTAGCAATAATGGGAAAATAAAACTTCTACAAAATAAAATGTAAAATCCTAGAGCAGGGATGACCCAATCGACAGTGCCAGAGTTAAGATGGGGCTTGTGTGGAGGCAATGTGAATAGATGGTTTGTTGGATTGCATATAAGGCCACTCATACAACCCATTTTTATATCGACCTTGTACCAATGGCTTCGGAGTATGTAAGTCCTTCACAACAAAAGTAAAAAGAAAGAATTCAATAGCTATGAGGTTATCTCGATAAAACTTAGCAACAAAATTGAGAAATTTTTTATGGATAGAGCACAAAGTGTGTCAGAAAGCTTAAAAGTAGTTTTTGATGCCTGAATTAGAGTTGGACCAGTATGAGTAATAATAATAGTTTTACCGTCACCCATAGATATTTCTTTAGTTCCAGTATACTCTTGAAGGTTGTAAGGTTTAGAAGTGACATGGTGAGTTGCTCCAGAATCTAGAACCTAAGATTTTCCAGATGATTGCATGTCAGATACAAAGTGAACCTTAGCTTCAAAGTGATTGTGCGACTAGGAGCGATAAACATCCGTTGTGTGACCAAACTTTTGGCACAAACGGCATTTGACAGATTGTTTGGATTGTCCTTTTTTTTTATTGTTGGAATTCAATTGGTGATTCTTGAAATTTCATTAGCGAGATTGAGATATTTTTCATGATTAATTGTTAAAGCGAGGATTGTTCCCATTGAATTTTGGAGGCATGTGGGACTTGTGGAAAATATCAGTCAGGATCATCGAAAATGGTTTTTTCAGATCTTAATGTTTTAGGAACAACTCATGATCTGTGGGATTGTGAAATAATTCTTCAAAGTTTAAAGAAGAGTCTCGTCTGTGTATCGCAATAGAGATTTCACAATATTCGGGGCTGAGGCTACTTAGAATTTTGACAATAAGTTCAGCTTCATTGGCAGGTGAACTAGCAACTTTGAGAGCATTAGAGAGACAACGAACATCTTGTAAGTATTCTGTAATGGTTTTGGGAGCCTTCTTGGTATTTTGCAATTGATCTCGCAAGCTAAAAATACGAGTATGACTTTTGTTGGCGTAAATTGTGTGAAGTGGTTTCCAGCTTTGTTAGCATATGGTGTTGCTACAACAGTCGGAGCAATTGTAGGATCGACAGATGACATCATTGCTTGTTGGATTAATTGTTCTTGAGAGAACCAAATCTGATACTTGAAATTTGGTACAATAAGATCGTTTTAGATTATAGTAGGTGATGGAGCAGTTGTGGTTCCATCAATATATTCCATGAGTTGATGTCCATTTAGTAGCATCACAAGTTACGCTTTTCAAGTGGAGAAATTGAGATTACCTTGTAGTTTAATAGATAACTGAGCAACAGAGCTAAATTGTACTACATGAGTGGTGGCAAAAATTGTAGAACTGTTAGCAGCAATAGCATCAATAACTGGAGCCATAGATGAGAAAGCTTAAGATAATGAAATGGATCTAAATCGGTGAAGCTTATGGCAGCTCTAATACCATATAAAGATTGAGATGAGAAGGAGCTCAAAAGGATAATCTTATTGAAAACTGCAAGCAATCTTAAATACATGAACTACAACTAACTTAAGCTAAATTGCAGGCAACTACTCCTAGATATGCTCCACATTAGGGGAGTTAGTCAATATATAATAAAGCAGTAACTGAGATAAATAAAATATTATCTAATGCTTGGTCAAAAGTAAACACAAACATAAGATACGTTAATATATATATATATATATATATATATATATATATATATATATATATATATAACCTTTTTATCCGAAAACAAAATAAAATTTCACATAACAATTTTCAACATATAATATAAATTAAACTACAAATTATAAGGAATTTATACAAGTATACTTGGATGGTTTGACATTTTTTGAAAGAGAAATCAAAATACTCTTTCAAGAGGTTTAATTAGTTGAAGTACAACAAACTTTAGAAAAAATGAAAGTAATAAATTATTATTTTATTAATATTTCACTGTCTTTAAAATTAATTAATTATATATATATATATATATACACAAACCTAAACTTTCTCTTTTTTTTTAAGTTTCATACACAAATTATCACTCGAAACACACCTCTCTCTTTTACTAAACTCTCTTGATGGTGTGTACTAACTCTCTCTTTTATTTATAAAAAAAAAATTGTCACATGGCACACCACTTGGACAAAACATTCCACCTTGATAAAAATTAATATATTATTCAAATTAGTTAAAAATTAAAGATTAAAGTATCATTATCCCAAAATATAATAATATTTTTTTAAAAAATAATTTAAAATATTTTTTTACCTCACTCCGCACTAGTGTCGTACCCCCAACACCCCCCCCCCCCTTTTAACTTTTAAATCTTCTTTCATAAACTTTTTAACAAAAATTCTTACTTCATCTCCAACCCCTCTCCCCCTCTCCTTTCAAAACAAAATTTAGATGTTATTTTTATTCTTTTTAAAAGTTCCTACCCCACCCCACCTAATCCTCCGTCTCAATTTTTTTTTTCATTTTTCTCATTTCGTTTTAGATATGTACATATGTTTTTAGGAAAGTATTTTCTTTCAACAAGGTTTTTCTAAAATAAAATTTTCGTTTCTATTACATTCTGTACGCAAGTAAAAAAAAATCCTAAAAACATATGTATATATATCTAACAGAAAACGAGAAAAATATATAAAAATTGAGAGCGGAGGGATAGATGAGATGGGATAGAATTTTTTATATTTTTAAACAATATAAATATTAGCTAAGAAAAATTGGGAAGGAGTGGGTAGTTTTGTGGGGGGGGGGGGGGGTAAAGTAAGATTCGTTTAATTGTTTTAATTTTTTTTTAAAATAATTTATTTTTGGAGATAGTGATCTTTAACTTTTAACTAATACTAATAGTTTATTTAATTTTTGTAAAGGTGAAATATTTCATCCATGTGGAATGTCATGGGAAAGGTTTTTAAAAATAAAATAAAACATAGTGTATTACACAAACCCACTGAGGTGTATTTATGAAACTAATGAATAATAGTATAAGTATTAAACTCACACTCTCAATAGTTTAGGTATGAAATTAAAAAAAGGATATAGTTAAGGCCCTATTTATTTCCATCAAGATTAAGACGTCTGAATCTAAATAAGTTTCTAAATCTAAATAAGCATATGAATATTAAGACGTGCATTAAGATCAGAATACACATTTGAATATTCAGATATGCTCTCTAGATCTGAACACTAAATAAGTAAGACAATTTCTTTTCAATAGCTGAATTTTCATGTCTAATTAAACATTATATAAAATAAATAGTATAAAAAATCCATTTCAACAACAAAATATTAATTTTTGATAAAAAAAAAAAAACAACTTTTAAATGTTTATATTAAAAAATTAAATTATATGATATGCAAATTAAATTATGTATCGATATAAAAAGTATTGTTACGTGATTTTTTTAAGAGTTCTACATAAACAATTTTTTTATAATGAGAAAAAATATCACTAATAAAAATTATATGCATAATATTGTAATGACCTCAAGTCATTTTTGTGTTTATGCCTCTTGTTTATCGTTTAGAGCTATCCTATAGCGATACAAAGTCATTTATGACTTGCTGGAACTAAGAGTTTGGTCACCTGGTCATTCATTTGGTTTTTATGCAAGTTTTAATATTTTGGAGCTTTTGAACCTTAAATGGTCATTTTTATCAGAAGATAAAAAAGATGACCTCAGAATCCCATTATGATGATTCCGTCAGCTCCAGAAGGGTCATTTTAAGCTAGTTATATAGTTGGCATGACTCCCGAGGCTTTCAGTGTAAGTTTGTGCGATTAGGCGTTTTAACTTTCAAGTTGAGGCCTACATTTGGCTTTAGTCAACATTTCTGAGTAAACGAAATGGGATGAGAATTTGGTCAGCCTGGTTAGCTCCGAAAAGTGAATTTGGTCTAGAACAACCCTTCGTTTAGGTCCCGAGGCTTCCAAGCTGATTCTGAGACCCTTCGTGAATTTGGGCTTAAAATGGAAATTGGGTGAGGGACCTATTTTATATTGAAACGACCCAGAATAAAAGTTTCGATGGTTCCGTTGAGTCTGTAATGCCGAATCTGACAGGGTAGCAAGTTCTATTGTGTGCACAAGATTCCAAATGAGTCCTGAACACCCCGTTGAAGTTTTGGAGGCCTTGCACTTTGCTGTCAGCTGAGGCCCTCACGTTCGCAAACAGCTGGCGTGCGCATTCATGTGCAGGTGGCTGCATTCGTGAGTGTCCGACTAGCCTCGCGGTCGTGAAGGCCACCAACCTGGCATCCTTATTTAAAGTCGCGACCAGCCTTGGTATAATTGTGATTTCTCCTTTGTTTTACTCCAGTTTTTGTGATTTGAATTCCCACACGCTTGTAATTGGCGGGGCTATGTGGTACAATGATTGGATTGTGTTGGTGACACTTTATTAGATGTAAATTTGGCGCAAAAGTTGTTGTCCTTCTCTTCTAAGTTTGTGTTTTCGTTGTGTGTTGTTGTTTACGCTGTTTTAGGCAACAAATTGTGTCCTATTTTGGGACACAATTTCAAGGAATAGTTGAGGACCTTTTGACGAAGAAAATTCCTAAATTTTCAACACGGATCCCACGATTCCTGTTTGACTTTAAAAATTGGTTCGTCTTCATTTTGGATGATTTTAGTTTCTCTATGACCGTATTGACATTGCAATCATATTCTTGATAGCGTGACAACATAGAGGTTGTTCGAAAGGGAAAGGCTCTGGACTTATGATTTAGAACGCGAGTGTTCAACCTATAGGTACGCTACGACTTCTTTTCTAATTAGATTGAGTATGAATATATAAATTCATGACGATTAGTGTGAATTGATGGCAGGTACCTAGTTATTCCTAGTTTTCTCTTAGAAAACACGATTTAGGGTTGATCACTACTATTCTGAGGGTAGTACCATAATTAACTAGGGTTGTATGTGTGTTGTTGCATGCTATGTGATCTATTTGTTTTACTACGTGTTTCTTGAAGCATGTTTGGCCTTAGTCAAGGAATGACTAGTGTGGCTTTAGACTTGTGAACTTTGTGACTTCGGTATGTCTCCGACATCATTTGGATGGACTAGGTCCTTGTAGACTGGAATAGAAAAATTGAGTCTGAAAGTATGAGGCTTAGTTTAGGCATTTGCGCAGCTTGTTGGTCCTCTGTCTTGTCTCCCCTACTTCTACGACTTCAATGTGTTCTGGAGGTTGTGTGCTTTCTCGGAATTGGAGAACTTCAGGCTTGTAGCCTTTTATGATGTCTTTGAGGGTGAACGTCGATCCATGGTGGCTTGGAGCCTACCTGAGATCCTTTTCAGAGTTGATAAGCCCTCAAACACTCTTACTAGATGGGCGGATGCCCTTAGGACTTGACTAGCTTGCTAGGCGGCCTGGATATCTGAAATTCTCTTGGAATTGACACTCCCCCATATCACTCATGCTAGTTGGGCGAATTACGCCCCTAGAAGTGGATTGTCTGGCTGGGCGGCCTGGGTTGATTGTCACTCGAGAAACCGAGTCATGACAAATATAATATCAAAAAGTTCAATAAGTATGATAGATTCTATTTTAAAAATAATAAGGAAAGTTTTACATCATCAATGTGTGACATATTTTCTAGATAATCAGAAAAATTAAATATCTGATAGTTTTTTTTCGATGACTTTAATTCAATTCTCTAACTTGTTAACCTCTAGCATCATTAATGATTTTTTTTGTAGTTGTCACTTTCACAAAATATACTAACAACTATATTGTATAACGGTTCTTCCCATCCAAGTTCATCTAATTATTTTTTTACGTTCTTCAAAATTAGGTGTACTATTTTTTAATCAATAACTCCAAAACAATACTTATCTTCTCATCAATTTTCAATTGAGACGAAGATATTTTATTTTTTTCTCCAAAACTTTTCTTTCAGTTGCAACTGAAGATTGAGATAAAGAATTATTAGTAGATAGAGAAGAGATACCAGGACGGGATATGTACAACTTGGACTCCAACCATGAACTCTTATTGTAGTAGAAACTTCAAAAAGTTTTGTACACAAATCTGAAAAAAGGTAGAGGTGAAGTGTTCAATGTCTTTGCTTTTGGATATTTTAAATAGGAGCATAAAACCTTTTTTTGTAGTAAAATAAAAAAAATTATTTAATAATACTAACCTTTATGTACACGTCCCACTCATTACTAGGCATCAGAATAGTGTAATCACAATAATAAATCTAGGTAATCTCATAAACGGTTTGATGATCAAAGCGTCTCGATAAAATTAATGGCCTAAAACAAAAAATTTGTAAGAGACCTCAAATATGTATACATAGTTGTTTTTTAATCAGTAATACTATTTTTTCACTCAAAACCCTTGAATTTCTTGATATACATCAATACACCCAAAAATACTATTGCAACAAGAGTTCTTGACAAAAATTATTATACCAATTTTTTTTTTTGAGTTAATATAAAAAAATACTTATAAAGATTATCAAAACTTATCAATTCAAGAGGGAAAAAAATGATATTTGGTTGAGAAAAAAGAAAAAGAAATTTGTAGAGAGAGACCAAGCCGTGCAACGAGGGGAGTGATAGGCGACGTGATTTTTAAAACGTACTAAATAAATCTAAGTATCGTTAAGAATTTCCTACAAATCGAATTCATTCAAAAAAATTCAGATCCATTCTTAAACTTTTTTTTTTTTTTTTTTTAAATGGACTCATAATGGACTGATTGGTCCGCACCCAAGTATAGTAGTAGGATGAAGGGAAATGAGGAAATAAAATTAGAAAGAGAATGAAATGCAAGTTTTTGGGCATTAAATATCTCCTACATACATTTCCTTGCTTTAGGCTCTGCTTCAATATCAATTTTGTATTACGACATTTGCTCTCTATCTAATATCTATGTTTGTTGATTGAAACAGTTACTTTCCTCTTCCTCTATCAGATTTGGTTGATATTAACATTAGTTTTTCCCCAGAAAACAATTGGAATTACAATGTTGTGTAAAACGTCATTGCCATTTTGTCTTGTAACTGCTTTCTTCATTTTGTCTTGTGTCACCCTTGCCCTGGCAGGATCTGACTTTGATTTTCCTTCCTTTCAAACTACATCCATTTCAGGTATTCTAAGATTGCACCTTCCTTCTTTATTTCTTTTTTCTGTTTGTGCTGATAAATGGGTTGTTTCCTTTTAAGGTGAAATTAGGAATGAAAATGATGTGTTGGTTTCATGGGGGACAAAAAGGTTGCTTACTGAAGATGAACCTCCATTGAACTCATCACTTATCTTGGCTGCTAAGAGAACATATAGAAAAGATCCTCTTAACAATTTCAATAGATATACTGGAGGCTGGAATATCAGTAACCGCCATTACTGGGCTGTAAGTATTCAACCTTTTATTGCAAATCAAAAAAAAGTATTCAACCTTTTATTTCTAAATCTCTTTTCTAACCCAATTTAAGGAACACAACCTTGCAACTAGTAGTAACATCTCTGTTGCTGTGAAGACAGCATTAATTGCTCTAATTTTGGAATTCACACATAAAATCTCCACCTACTCTGCCCTTGGAATGTAAACTTGAGTTCAAATTTTTCTTTCTCTACAGGAAAAATATACTGTATTAATTTAGTGATATCAAATCTTTGTTTCAAACTTATTTACAAATCATGGAAGGCTAGTTTGAAAAGTTTTACACCTCTTTTCTTGGGTTGTATAGATAAGAGGAAAGGGAAAAAGAAAAAAAAATGTAAAAATTCTACACTTCTGTATTCAAATATGATTTCAGAACAATAAGATTCTCATTTCCACTATACTTCTCCAACCAAACTAAGGTCTAAGAAAAAAAAAATACGAACTGCTCCATTAACCCTGACCCTCTGATTGACTTTATGTATATTTCTTCCATCTTATCATGTTTGCCAAATATATGGAGTCAGACATGAATTTTTTGCTTTTGGAACCAAATTGCAGACCATTTCAAGTCGCAGGGTCTTCATTACTCTAGTCATGACTAAGATTTTGCCTAATTTGGGAATGGTAAAATGGTCCAGGCAATTGTCTTTGGAAAATTTTCTTTCCACTACTCTGACGAGTGTCATGAGTTATATTACCACCATAATTTTCAATGATGGACTACATGACTTGTAATGGAGGTTCTCATTTGGTCTCCAGAATGCAGATACTTTACCTGAAATTGGACCGTAATTTGATATATGTCACAAGATTCTATAAACCAGCAGCAGAGAGATTGCTATCTAGTATCATTCTTGTCCTGATACATTTCAAAGATTAAAGTCATTATCATTTGATTGATCAGAGAGAAGTATGTAGTTGCATCTCCGAAAAGAGATGCTCTTCAGTGACTTGAACTTTAGTTTTGCTTATCAGTATTCAGTATGATTAAAGATTTAGTCCATGCTCAATGATGTTATATAAGGTGTTATGTGACAACTTAAAATTGCATTTGTGTCAACAAAATTCATGCAGAGAGCAAATTTTCGTATTGCAAATGTTTCATCACCTTTTATAAATGGGATTCCAATCTTTACTTTCGACAAATAAAATCTTGTATATGTACTTTAAAAAAGTTGCCAGACAATCTATACTTGTCTGTGCGTTCTCATTATTCCTTTAGGCAATGAAGTATATACTCGGTTGTCCTCCTTAAAAAAATTATTTGCATACAATCTATGGGTTCAATTGTTTCTTATGTTATATTTGTTTATGTGCAGTCTGTGGCTTTCACTGCAGCTCCATTCTTTGTCGTTGCGCTGATCTGGTTTGTGATCTTCGCGCTGTTCTTGTTGTTCATCTGTCTCTGCTACTGTTGCTGTAGAAGAGTTCCTTATGGCTATTCCCGAACAGCTTATGCTCTGTCCCTCATACTCCTCATACTTTTTACCATTACTGCAGTGTATTCTTTCTCTCTCTCTTTCTCTCTCCACCTTGCATATACAAATTCTTATGGCTGTGTACACAAAATTGATATCTGCTCTTGCATTACGGATACTGCCACTTTGCTCAACTGCTCACTCGCAAATATACACGTCACATTCCCGTTCTCTCTGTTCTGATGTGTCCATTTTGTAACTTGCATATTTTGTTCCTTGTGCAGTGTTGGATGTATCATTTTGTACATTGGACAGGGAAAGTTTCACAGCAGTACAGTTAACACGTTGGATTATGTGGTTCATCAGGCAAATACCACCGCTGACAGTCTCAGAAACGTCTCAGGTTATCTAGCTGCAGCCAAACTTATTGCTGTGGATCAAGTTTTGCTTCCTGGATCAGTCCAAACAGACATAGACCGCATCCAAACCAAAATTAATTCTTCTGCTAATACCCTTGCCAGTAAAACAGAAGACAATAAAGATGACATAGCTGGTTTGGTAGAGTCTGTGTAAGTGAATGTCATTACAAGCTTGTTCTTTGCAATTTATATCTGTAGAACTTACACAATTGAATCGAGTTCTCGTACTTCTATGGGTCTGCCTTATGGATCAACTTTGTCCTTTCTTCTATTCAAAACTATTTAAGTTCATCTATTCAAAGCATTTATTTTGCGGGTCATGTCTTTAAAGTAAGTTTATAAATTGGTGGTTAGACCAACTATGATGTATGAGGTGGAGTGTTGTCCGATCAAGAACTCACACGTCAAGAAGATGCAAGTAGCAGAAATAAGAATGTTGAGATGGATGTAGGAGAGATAGGATCAGAAACGAAGCTTTCTGGGACAAGGTAGGAGTGACCTTCATGGTGGACAAGATGAGGGAGGCTAGATTGAGAAGGTTTGGGCATGTGAGTAGAAGATATAGTGGATATAAGAAGAGGTAGAGGTAGGCCGAAGAAGTTTTGAGGAGAGATGATTAAACAAGACATGGCACTTCTACAGCTTATTGAGAACATGACCCTAGATAGGAAGATATGAATGTCGAGTATTAGGGTAGAAGGTTAGTAGGTAGTTGAGCGTGCCTTTTAAGTGTTATTAGTATTACTCTCCTACTAGCGTATTCTTCGATTTTAATATTACATTTTCCTTTGCTTCAATAATCATATTATTGGTTGTTGGTATAATTCTCTTCTTCATTGTTTTTACTTTACATACTTGTTGTTTGTGATGCTTTACTTGAGCTGAGGGTTTATTGGAAACAACCTCTCTACCTTCACAAGGGAGACGTAAGGCTGTGGACACCTCCCTCCCCAAACCCTACTTGTGGGATTTCACCGGGTTTGTTGTTGTCTTTAAATCTTGTGTATGATAGTTTTAGCTTGTCAACTTCTTTTGTGTCTCATCTTTGTTCTTTCCATCTGAATAGTTCTAACTCAGCAATCTGAGAGATACTTTGCTATGTTCTTGCTTATCTAGTTGCACTTCAATCCACCAAACACACATATTCCTTTGCTGTTTTGTATTCTAAAATGCCGGTGGTAATAATTATGCAGGAGATTGGCTCTTATTATTCTATCAGCCATCATGCTTCTTTTGACATTTCTGGGATTTGGTAAGGTGACCATTGCATTAGAATTCTGAGTGTAATAATTAATTTGTACTAATAAATTTTCTCTGTTTTCTTTTCTCCTTCCAGTACTTTCAATTTTTGGGATGCAGGCTTTCGTTTATATGTAAGTGAACATTTTATATTACTAGGATGTTCTTTCTTTCTTGTATTTTGTTCCCTTGGCTCTGCTCTTCTGTTTAAACATATGTTCTCTTGTTCTATTTTGTGCAGCTTGGTGATATTTGGATGGATTCTTGTCACCGGGACTTTAATTTTGTGTGGCATATTTCTTGTTCTCCACAAGTAAGTCCTGTTCTGTATTTTACTTCTCACCATATGCTGTTGTTCTAAGTTAGTAAGAACTAGACCACATTTTTTCTTGTGTGTGGAAAATCTTCTCATTGTGGGTTCAGCTTCAAGTGATTGGTTCTGCTGTTTTATCCCTGAAAGTATATCCAAAGCTATCTTCAATGTGATGTTAGATTCAGCTTAGCTCTGCATTTCTGCAGCCATCATCAACTTAAAACTGCTGGTCTCAGCTGAGGCTAGCCAGCCAGGCTTTAGATTTTATTGTTTGAACTTGAATTAATATCCTCATGAATGATGATGTGGCCGAGAAAGTGTGTTCAAATTCTTGAAAGAGCTTGAGAGACATAAAAAGTGCTGAAAGCTGATTAAATTGTTGAGGTGCCAATCTTCAATTGGTTTTCTTTTTCACTTTCTTCTTTGTTTTCCTTCTGTTCTCTTTCACTTTCTTTGTTCTGTTAGACCCACCAAATTTCCACCATGTCCATTTTCATGCTGAGAAGCCACAGAACTAGCAAGAATCAATTTTATCTGTACTATGTTTTTTGTATTTCCCTTTTTTTTGGGTCTATTTTTCTTTTTTGTTTTCATCAGAACCACCAAACTTCCACCACGGCTAGTGCCACCATTTCTGTTTTTTTAGGCAGAGAAGCTCACCGTCCTGAAAGGTATGAAATACGCATAGAAGTAAAGCCAATAGAGAAAACAATCCAACACCAGTTTTTACAACTTCCATCCGTGAACTACTCCAGTAAAATACACTGATTCGAGAGCCAACAACTTAGAATCTGCTACAGCTGTTAATTTCTATCATATGCTGGATTTTCTGGTTGGAAATATCTATTGCCTGTTGAAATTGAAAATTGTGATTTACTTAGTAATTAAGTACCGAAATGGGCCCAAAAACAAATTTGATGAATGAAACCTATTATGTTTGTATTTTAAATCTGCCATTGTCTTGTATTTTAATCTATTTCCTTAAGGGTGTGCATGAGTTTTCTGAATTATTATAGCTGTGATATATTATTGGCTAAAATGATTTAATGGAATAAGATGAACTTTCTTATGCTTTCCATTCTTAGAATTAGGTGACTTATTATGTGTGATGTAGCATGTATTAGGTGTTCTGATCAGTTTTTTTACCTGTTGGTCGAAAAACTTGGGATTTCCTATGAAGATTGGGGAGAGAATGGAGAAAAAAGAGGAGAGGAGGTAACAGAACTAGGGAGGGTTTGACTTAAAAAAAGAGAAAATATGAAAAAGGTTCAAATGACACATGTTCGTGTGTGTATACAAGTCTAGGACAAAATCTGGTTGTGTCATTTTAGGGAGATATTAATTCCACTTCAAATAAGAATTGTGGGGTGGTGGGGTGGTGGGGTGGGTGGGAGTAAAAAAGGTAGCCCGTGAAGTTAAAAGTGTGTAAATGACTTTTTCTGGAAAACTACAAGGTGCAACTTATGTATTTTTCCTTTGATTGAATCATTTTAGATGCCTGTTTTGGTTATACTTCTAGCTGGTGCTTCTTGATACCCACTCTGGTCATAATTACTAAAATAGTACTCCCTCCGTGCCTAATTTGACTTGGCACGAAGTTTAAGAAAATAAAGAAGACTTTTAAATCTTGTAGTCCTAAATTAAAGTTATGTCAAATGTACAAAATTGCCCTTTAATCTTGTAGCCTTAAACATGCCACGTGAAAAGCTGAAATTAAAATGTTACCAAAAATAAAAGAGGTCATTCTTTTTGAAACAGACTAAAAAGGAAAGTAGGTCATTCTTTTTGAAACAGATGGAGTACTAAAATTGTCGAACATTGACTGCTAGGAGTCTCATTATTGAGTGATCAACATGTGTAGAGATTTGAAACTCTCTTATCTGTTGGGAATTTGTGTCTTCCCTGTTTACTGGGAGCCTCTAAGTCACATCTTTGCCCGTTCCTTATTAATGTCAGTCTTGATTTATAAATGTAGTTTGTGAAACATGTCTAATTGTTTTGTGTTTGATATATCAGTGTGACTGCAGACTCTTGTGTAGCAATGAATCAATGGGTCCAACACCCTCTTGCTCATACTGCTTTAGATGATATCTTGCCGTGTGTGGACAATGCCACTGCACAAGAGACCCTTACAAAAAGCAAAGAAGTTACTTCTAAGCTGGTCGATGTTGTTAACCAGGTCATTACTAATATTTCCAATAACGACTTCTCCCCCAGCTTTCGTCCTTTGTACTACAATCAGTCTGGACCAAAACTGCCAATCCTTTGCAATCCGTTTTACTCAGATTTGACTGATAGATCCTGTAGCCCTGGTGAAGTGGACTTGAGCAATGCTACAAAGGTACATATATGAAAACTTCTTCCTGAAAAGTTGAAATTACTTCAAAACATATTTCTCTCTATCCCCCACATGTAATACTTTTGAAGGAGTTGCCTCAAATTCCTTTGCTAAAATGGAGAGTTATTACAACCTTTTAACGTTTTTCTATCATGCAGGTATGGGATAATTATGTCTGTCAAGTTTCCCCTAGTGGCATTTGTTCCACAACTGGCCGTCTGACTCCGGTCATCTACGGCCAGATGGCAGCTGCTGTAAATGTGAGCTTTGGATTGTACCATTATGGTCCTTTCCTGGTTGATCTAGAAGATTGTGATTTTGTTAGACAAACATTTGGAGATATATATAGCATATACTGCCCCGGACTTCAGCGTTATAGCAAATGGGTTTACATTGGACTGGTGATGGTTGGTTTAGCAGTATTGCTTTCCCTTACATTCTGGGTCATATATGGGAGAGAAAGGCAACACCGCGTGTATACAAAAGAACACATGCCCAAACCAGCTGAAGGGTAAGAAGGGAATAAAGCGATTTACGAGTAGTCTGCTTTGCTATTTGTAATGCTAGCTAGAGGTGTGTTGTTGTGTATCAAGTTTTCTGTATATACTGATGAGTGATGCCTGTTGATAGAGCTTATAGTTATATTGTATTATTAGGTTCCATTCCTCGGGGTTGAACTACATTATGTACTGTACAGATGGTATCAGTTTTATCTTGATGTTATTATGCCATCTGTGGGAAGTGTAATAACTTACCGTCACCCAGTGTGTACCAAATAAATTGATGAATGACATGTTTGCACATGAACACCTAATGATTAATTACTAAAATAGATGAATGACATGTTTGCACATGAACACCTAATGATTAATTACTAAAATATATCTACACCTTACTAAATCACGTAATCATTGTAAGCTGACAACATTGGCATTTGGCAAGTATTGTTGTCATTCTTCAAAATAGTTAAGTCAATACCGAACAAGCAATGTCACCGAGCCTGCAAAGGTTAACAAGCCAAACTCTTACAACAAAGTACAAACACTACCCGAATAGGGAAATGGAATAAATTTCCCCTTGAATTTGTCTCAAAAAGTCAGTTACACACTTAAACTATCATAATGACCTATTACACACCTATACTACTCAAAAGTGAATTTTCTTACCCCCTAAAGCTAACATGGCAAAAAAAATAAAACAAAAATAAAAAATAGGTGCGTCAGTTTGAAATTAAAGTAAAAAAAAGAAGTTAGAATCGTCTTTTCCAACCCCAACCCCCACACTTCTTCTTCACACCCCACCCACTGTTCTCTTCTTCTTCATTATTTATTCTCATCACACGTCTTTAATTTTTTTTATCACAATCTTAAAGCACAATTTTTCTTTGATTCGCAGTTAGGTTAATTCTTATAGATCTAGAAAAGTTTCGGTTGATTATTTCTATCATTTACATTTTTTTTTTACTTTGTTAAAGAAATTTTGGTTGTTAATCAATTTTTGAATTTGGTGGTGATAGCCGCTTTATGGGTTTGGAGATGATGGGTGGCGGGTACAAAAATTAAAAGAGGTAATTGAAGATGATGAAGAAGAAAAAATCGATATTAATAATGGTGGTGGTGATATTTGGTGTTGGGTGACAAAGAAAAAGAAGAATTGAAGGTGATATAGTGGTGGTGAAGAACAAAATCAATACTGAAAGTGGTTGGATATGATTTTTCCAATAAAATGAGAATTTAAATGAGTGAGATTTAGTGATGAAGAAGATATTATTATTAGAGAATTAAAATAATTAATTAGGAATTAATTATAGTAAAATATAGTTAACAAAAGAAAGTTAATAAATTAATAAAAGAAAACAAAAATATTATAATTTATGACATGGCGGTGATGTAGCGCTGATATGGCAGCGTGTGTAATACACCACATAATGTGAGAGTGGTGTTACACGTCTCAGGATGGTAATAAATTCACTTCCGAGTAGTAAACATGTGTAATAGGTCATCGTGATAGTTTACGCATGTAACTGACTTTTCGGGACAAGTTTAGGAGGGAATCTATGCCTTCTCCCAAATAATAATATGTCCATACCCAAATCCAAAGTAATTCAAGAAATACATATTCTCTCATAAATAATTACAGCTCATACCCCCTTCATTAAGGCTGATAATTTTCGCTTAACTGATACTAAATCAGTATCATATATTATATTGGTATCATTAAGGTTGAATAATGAGTAATTTCTGACAAATCGAGTATAAATTGTAAGAATAATTTCTTACTTATTGCCCAATTTTACTTGTGACCCAAGTAATACCAAAAATAATATTTAATGAAGATTAGATCTCATTAATACATTGGTTACTTGATGGACATACCAGATTAAGTCATAACCTCTATAAATTGGTCCTCCCTCCACCCATTAGGGTTACCATATATTCTCTACAAAAATTCCATCGCTAACAGCTATGATAACGTAAGGCTTAGGGCAAGGAGGTAGAAACCAATTTACGATTAACGCTTCTACTTCTCTATTTGATGATGTCTTCAGGTATGTTCCCCTAACGATCTCTATGTAAGATTATTGTGTTCAATATCCTGATGTGTATTAAAGTATTTAATATTACATGGGGCATTAGAGCCTGGATTGTTTGAACATATAATCTTCGTTTATAAAATTAAAAAAAATTATGTATTCATCCACACAAAAACGTTGCAATTCTTGAACCACCTCTGCTACACTTTTGTACTCATCCCTTGTCAGAAAAACCCCTCGATCTGTTTGCATATTAATTATGAGAAATTATTTTCTACGTTAATGTAGTATGTTTGGCCGAGTTACTTATCTTGTTTCTCCTACATTGTGCCTATCATCAATAAGGTGTTAAGTGCACCATTCTACTGAAGAATTTCCTTCCAATTCTTTCTCTTTGTTTTTGAACAATGTGTGCACGCAAATTAGCATACTCCGCATAAATTCTAGATTTCTCACTTTATAAGTCTACAGAATATGATCTTTGATGAGATACCGTGTAAAAATATGTGAATTTGTATACCATAGAATAATTTTTCCTATAATGTAATAATTATGTTTTATTTTACATTATGTAATAAATGAAAGTGGTCACTATATTAAGTAATAATAATATGTGTGTACTTAGTGCAAAATAGTTTTTTAGTTATCGAAGTGGTCAAACTAGAGAAATTAACGTGTACACATATAATATTTATGATCACTTGATGCATGTTTTATGTTTCTATAGTTTGTAAGTCACCAAAGTGGCCAAACTAAAATGTATAAAATTATTCACATGCACAAAATTTTATTATATTATGTGTGCTTTGTATTTATATAGTTTGTTAGTCACCAAAGTGGTCAAACTAGAAAAATTAACGTCACATATGATGTTTATGATCACTTGATGCATGTATTATGTTTCTATAGTTTGTTAGTCACCAAAGTGGTCAAACTAAAATGTATAAATTAAAATTATTCGCATGCACAAAATTTTATGATATTATGTGTGCATTTGTATTTATATAGTTTGTTAGTCACCAAAGTGGCCAAACTAAGTATGGTTAAGAAAAATATGTATTCATAAAATTGTCATTAATTATCTATGAAAGTTAATGAAATACCTATATTGAAAATAAATAGATAAATTGACTTTCACTAATGCTAGAACTTAAGAATTTACCCAAAGGTGAATTAATCGTTCTACGAATAGTGAATATTATGAGGTAAATTAATATTTTCAATCAAACATATATTGTATATCCCAATATGTCGTATATGTTTGGTTAAAAATATTTAATTTCCTATTAAAGATTTAAAATAGGTATTTAAATTATGATATAGGTATTTAAATTATGACAGTGTGTCGTAGTATCTACCCAAAGGAGAATTACGATGTATTTTTATCGTTTTATTAAATTCACATTATTTTCTAATTTGTGAGCATGTATATCGCTTTGCAGTCATTCCTCTTCATTCACATGTTTTGTTTGTTAATGTGTTCAATGAATTGAACTTCTCTAAATGGCATGAACAAATCTAGTTCCACTTAGGTGTGATGGATCTTGACTTGACTCTACTGAATGACAAACCTACTGTCATTACTTATAAGAGAAGTGAGGATGAGAAGTCTTTTCATAAATTACGAGAGCTCTCTAATAGATTGAGTCTTATGTTCATGTTAATGATTGTTGCTAACAACATTAAGAGTACTATTCCACAAACAAAAAGTGTCAGGGAATACATGAAGTTTGTGGAAGAACATTTTCGTTCGGCTGGTAAGTCTCTCGCTGGTACACAAATGGTTGAACTCACGACCATGAAGTTTGATGGATCGCGTAGTATGAAAAATCATATCATCGATATGACTAACATTGCAACAAGACTTCAGACCTTGGGGATGAAAGTGGATGACACATTCTTGGTCCAATTTATTCTGAACTCGTTGTCTCTTGAGTATGGACCATTCCAAATTAACTATAACACTATTAAGGATAAGTGGGATGTTAGTGAATTGTCCAGTATGCTTACTCAAGAGGAGTCCAGACTTAAGAAACAAGGAGGTCATTCCATTAACCTCATGGGTCAAGGAGCTGGTAAAGGATTTAAAGTGAAGGCCAACAAGTTTAAGAAAAAGAAAGCACCTGCTAAAGTTCCATAGGATGCACATAAGAAACTCAAGGTTGATGTGTGTCGTTTCTGTAAAAAGGAAGGACAATATGAGAAAAAAGATTGTCATAAACGTAAAACTTGGTTTGGAAAGAAAGGTACATTTAGTGTTTTTTTATGTTTCGAATCAAATTTAGTAGAAGTTTCTAATAATACTTGATGTCTTGATTCTGGTACAACTACTCACGTATCCATTATGTTGCAGGGATTCACTATGATCCAAACTACAAATCCAAGTAAGGATTTCTTGCTCATGGAAAATCGCATGAAGGAAAAAATTGAAGGCATAGGGACTTATTGGTTGATCTTGGAAATTGGACATCACCTTGATCTATTACATACTCTTTATGTTCTTTCGATTTCTAGGAATTTGATTTCTCTTTCAAGACTTGATGTTTCTGGATTTAATTTTAAGTTTGGACATGGATGTTTCAATTTATATAAGAATACCATTTTTTATGGTTCTAGTGTTCTTATTGATGGTTTATATAGATTGAAACTCGATAATAATTTTTCTGAATCCCTTCTTACTATTCATCAAAATATTGAATTAAACGTAGTTCACTAAATCAAAATTCTACTTATTTGTGATATAAACGTTTAGGTCATGTATCCAAAGAAAGATTAGTAAAGAATGTGATTCTTCCGAATCTGAATTTTATTGATCTTGATATATGTTTGAATTGCATTAAAGGAAAGTAAACCAAACATACCAAGAAAGGTGCCACAAGGAGAACTCAACTTCTTGAAATTATACACCCTGATATTTGCGAACCCTTTGATGTTCCATCTTTTGGTGAAGAAACATATTTTATCACCTTGATTGATGATTTTTCACGTTATGATTTTTTCTATTTGTAGAAAGAAAAATCTCAAGCAGCGGACGCTCTCAAAGTGTACGTTAATGAGGTTGAAAGACAATTAGATAGAAAGGTGAAAATCATTAGGTCAAATAGAGGTGGTGAATATTATGGAAAGTATAACGAATCAGGACAATGTCCTAGTGCATTTGCAAAATTCCTTGAAGAACATGGAATATGTGCACAATATACTATGTCAAGAACACCTCAACACAATGGTGTTGCAGAAAGGTATAATCGAACACTTATGGATATGGTTAGGTGTATGATGAGTAATTCCTAATTACCCAAATCATTGTGGGTGTATGCTCTTAAAACTGATGTATATTTATTGAACATGATTCCTAGTAAGGAAGTTCCAAAAACCCTTTTTGAACTATGGATTGGAAGGAAGCCTAGTTTAACACACCTACATGTTTGGGGTTGTCCAACAGAAGCTAGAGTTTATAATCTACATGAAAAGAAATTAGATTCTCGAACAACAAGTGGTTACTTTATTGGTTATCCAGAGAAATCTAAAGGGTATATGTTTTACTATCCAAATCATAATTTGAGAATTGTTGAAATCGATAATGCAAAATTCATTGAGAATGGTGAAGCTAGTGGGAGTGTTGAACAACAAAGTGTGGAAATTAATGAAGTAAGGGTAGATATTTCATTTCCCATGAATGTACTTACTTCCACACCAATAACAAATGTTGTTCCTCTTGTTGAAGAACATTTTAACAATGTTGACAACATTTAAGTGAAACACTTCAAGAAAGAATTAACTCACAAGTATCTGACGCAAATGAACCACAAACACTATCATTAAGAATATCTCAAAGAGAAAGAAGATCGGTCATTTCATGTGATTATGTGATTTATTTGCAAGAGTCAGATTTTGACATTGAAATTAATAAAGATTCAATTTCATTTTCACAAGCCATAGAAAGTACTGAGTCAGATAAATGGATTGATGCCATGAATGAAGAGTTAAAATTCATGGAATACAACAAAGTCTGGGATCTTGTTCAATTACCAGAAAGTTCTAGTAACACGATTCTAATGATAATATTGAACGATATAACGCCATACTTGTTGCCAAGAGATACACAAAAAAGGTTATAAAGAAACCTTTTCACCCGTCTCAAAGAAAGACTCGTTAAAAATTGTTTTGGCTTTGGTAGCTCATTATGATTTAGAGTTACATCAAATAGATGTGAAAACTGTCTTTCTTAATGAAAACCTAGAAGAGAATGTTTATATGGACCAACCAGAGGGTTTCGAAATTAAAGGAAAATATCAAATGGTGTGTAAGTTGAAGAGGTCAATAGATGGACTCAAACAATCCTCACAACAATGGTATATAAAGTTTAATGATACCATAACATCTTTCGAATTTAAGAATATTACCATTGATCGGTGTATATACTAAAAGATCAGTGAGAGTAAGTTTACATTTTTAGTCTGGTATGTTGATGACATTTTACTTGCTGCTAATGATTTAGGCATATTGCGTGAGATGAAAAACTTTCTCTCTATGAACTTTGAAATGAAAGATATAGGTGAAGCATCCTATGTGATAGGGATAGAAATATTCATTGATAAATCACAAGGATTATTAGGACTGTCTCAAAAAGGCTATATCTAAAGAGTTCTAGAGAGATTTAACATGAACAATTGTTCAACAGGTATAGTTCCTATTCAAAAAGGGGACAAATTTAATCTCATGCAATACCCAAAGAATGATATAGAACGAAAAGAAATGGAAACAATTCCTTATCTTCTATTTGTTGGAAGTTTGACGTATGTTCAAACTTGCACAAGATCGGATATTAGTTTTGCAGTTGGAATGCTAGAAAGATATCAAAGTAACCCTGGAATTGATCACTGGAAAACTACAAAGAAAGTTTGTGGCAAATTATGAAGCCACAATTCATGCATTATGACTGCGGAACTTCAATTCAGGACTTGGGATTGTCGACACCATTACCAAGCTGCTGAAAATTTATTGTGATAATACTGCAACAGTATGCTTCTCCAAGAACAATAAGTACTCCAAATATGTCAAACATATGAAAATAAAGTACTTTACCGTCAAGGAAGAAGTTCAGAAACAAAGAGTGTTACTTGAAAATATTAGAACTGATTTTATGATTGCAAATCCGTTAACAAAGGGCTTACAACTAAAGACATTTAGTGAACATGTTCAAAGAATGAGTCTTGGTTGTACTTATAATTGATACATTTTATGATGTTTTTACACTCTGGACTCAATTATGTGTTTCTAATATACATTAATGAATTTCTTGTTTCTCATAATGGTGTATACATTTTGTTTTGGGATATTACAAGATAAGTCTCTATGAGACATTATTGTGGACCGTAATGTTATGTGTTTTATAACTTATGAACCTAGTATGGTAAGTTGCTAATGTAGCAGTATATGCAAGAAAGTATGTAGCTTAAAATTTAGGCTTAAGTCATCTCCAGCCTCTTACAGATGTCTGCATATTTCATTTAGACACCTTAATTAGGGCTAATACCTATCGAACACTTAAATTGTTTAAAATATGTGCTTATTAAACACAAAATGCTGACATGGCAGAAAAAGTGTACTACACTTTCCATTCGCACGTGATGCAATGTGAAATCATATTTTATTTTAATTTTCAATAAAAAAAATAATTAAAAAAAGCCTCTCACTACTCTCTCAGTCGTCTTCTTCATCTGCATCTTGTGGCAATTTTTTTTTTTATAATTTTAAAATCAACTGATTGGATCTGCAAAAAGAAAGAAGATGGAAGATTTTTGGACATTCAACCAAAAACTTTAGCCAATGTCAACTCCATTTCTAAGCATCTCTAAAAAAACATCACCACTCAAATTAAAATGTAAACCCATTTAATGTATAAAAAATAATATTCAAAAATTTGATAGAATTAAATTGGGTCTTCTTGATTTCTTTTTTACGGTCGATTTTGAAATGATTATCTGTTAACAATCTCCGCTTCTTCATCACTCTAGTACGAGTCTCTCTCTATATCTTTCTCTCACGTATTAGGTACGAAATTTATTTATTTTTGAAAAAACTAAATCTGTAATTAAGTTGCTAAGATGTTGAGTTTTGTGATTTGGGAAAAGAAATGGTGCAAGGAAGAAGATGAGGAAGAAAGGGGTGGGGTAGGGGGTTGGGTAGAGAATGTATTTGAAATAAATTATATTTTTTAATTTAAAAATTATTCTTCTATAATTTTTGGGACCCACTTGCCACATGTCATTTTTTCATCAATCATTTTGCCATGTCATCGAGAGTGTATCTCACACACCTTACATTTTTTAGTTGATTATCGAAAAATGTCTAATAGGAACAAGTTTTGTATAGATAAAAGTGTTCAATAGGTAATAGTCTTAGTTGAGGTGCCTACATGAAATATGCGGACAACTTTGAGGGGACGTCGATGACTTAAGCCTAAAATTTATGCACAATCGTCATAACTTGCATGAGTAGTTTTTTATACTGTGGTATGTATGATGGACATTATAGAAGAGATTTATTGATGTGCAACTAATGTTTATGAAATATTAATGTTATATGGTTATTGGGCCAAGTGGGAGAATGTAAGAATAATTTCTTACTTATGGCTCAAGTTTACTTGTGACCCACGTAATATTATAAATAATATTTAATGAAGATTAGATCTCGTCCGTATATTGGTTACTTGATAGATGTACCAGATTAAGTCATAACCTTTATAAATTGGTCCTCCCTCCACTTATTAGGGTCACCACATATTCTCTACAATAACTTCATCGCTGACGGTTGTGGTAACGTAAGGTTTAGGGCAAGGAGATAGAAACCAATTTACGATTAACGCTTCTGCTTCTTTGTGCGATAATGTCTTCCGCATCAGGTATGTTTTCCTAACGATCTCTATGTAAGATTATCGTATTCAAGATCTTGATGTGTATTAAATTATTTAATCTTACATAAATATATTGATTTAGTATCAATTAAGCGAAACTATCAGTCTTATTGATCCCAATACAGTATATGATACTTATTTAGTAACAGTTAAGTGAAATCAGTTGGAGGGGTGGGGATATATAGTATACTTACTTAGTGGGGTATGAATGTAAAGGGGTATATGTTTGTAATTATTTTTCTTTAATGGGGTATTTGCTTAGTTTCCCCTATTTTATCCATAAAAAATGTTTTTGTTGGATAACTAAGTCAATGTTTAACAATCTTTGGATAAGCCCCTTAAATGACTAAACTATCCCCAATCTTTTTTCTTAAATTTCTTTTATAATTTAATGTCTTTTTTTTTTTATTTATATTGGACTAGTTGTAAATGTTCTTTTTAATTTTTCAAATTCATTCCGTGTAATTTGATGATTTCACAAACTAATATATTTTTTCTCCATGCTTGATTTGCTATATTGGGTTGATTGGTTTTTACAGTTTTTTTATTTAAATGTAGTTTGCCGATTGACCACTTGAACTTTTTTTAATAAACTTCGTGTATGTGAATAATTTAAGTAGCCTTAAATCTATGTTAAGTTTAAGGTATGTTTGACCAACAAAAAATTAGAAATACACTGTGCTATCAAGGATCTCCGTAGTGGCATATTACACCTCAAAATTAATAATAATTTTTTTTATATTTTAGTATTTAACTTGACTAGTTAAATGCAATAGAAAATTTCATAATAACTCAAGGGTATAATAGGAAGGATGTTTTTGTAGAGATTTAAACCAAACACAATATTAGTTTGAAAAAATGAATCAAACACTTGATAAAAAATAATCTCTCCATTACTAAACAATGTATTATGAATCTTTGTATCAAACGACCCTTTAGTTTTTCTATGTTGGTCAAATTCATACTTTTAAAATTAATAACTCTCGAGGATAAAATAAGAAGAAGAATATTTTTTAGGGAAAATGGTGAAAAATACCCCTCAACTTTCATTTATTAGTTGACTTTTCCCTTAAAGTTAAAATGAAGTTGTTCTTACCCTCGCCGTTTACTATACTTGTCACTAGGGGTGTACAAGCCAAATCATAAAGTCAAACCGAACCAACGAATCAAATCAAACCGGAAAAAAAAACAATTTGTGGTTTGGTTTGGTTGGTTTGGCGGTTGAAAAAAAACGACCACTCTTGGTTTGGTTTGGTATTAAAAGAAAAAAAGTCAAACCGAACCCAAACCAAATCGACATAATATATATATATATATATATATATATATATATATATATATATTTTTTTTATTTATAGATAAAAAATATTATTTATAATCTACTTTGTTAATATATTTTTAGTTAGTTTATAGTTTTCAATGTTTATATATTTTATTTCAAATTTGGGGTTGTAAAATTTGTAAATATTTTATTTTGTATTAAGATCCGAAGTTACAATTATATTGTTATAGTTTTTCAAATTTGAAGTTAACAATTTACTTTGTAAATATTTTGTTTTGTATTCAGTTTGCATGTAACCTTTAATCTTATTAATTTAACATAATGAACGTTGATATTTCAAAAAAAATATTTTGTACTCATGTGAATTTTACCGTCTTTTCTAAAATTTCTATTCATTTAACATTTTTCAAGTTTAGCTTATCACTTAGGTAAGTGAAAACATATTTGATCTCTTTTTCAAATATCGTATAATTGTAAAAAATAAAAAAAACCCGAAAGAACCGACTAAAGCCATAATTGAAAAAACCGAATTTATGTGGTTTGATTTAGTTTTTAGATTTAATAAACCGACATAATTGGTTTAGATTTTTTTTAATGAAAAATCAAATCAAACCGACCTATGTACACCCCTACTTGTCACCCGTACCCCTCAATTGAATGGAAAGCTCCAAATCAACTAAAATTACACAATTTCAATTAAAATAACTCGATTTTCAATTTTAATCCAAACCGACCCACTTAAAACCAAATGAATTCATACCAATTTAAAACTCCAAACCCATCTCTCTAATCTTTTTCATCTCCTTCACCATTCAACTTCAAATCCACTAAAATTACCTAATTTTCTTTTTTTATCCAAACCTAACTCACTAAACCAAATGAATTCATACCAAACTAAATCTCCAAACTCATTTCTTTAATCTTCATCAACTCCTTATGTCCATCTCTACATAAATCATGGTTTACGAAAAATAAGTAACGAACACCATTACTATAGTCAATTTACCCACTTGACAACCGTAATTTGCCTAATATAATTTTCCAAAAATTCAAAGGCAGGAAGATGGAAACATCTGCCACTGTAACACGGTTGCCTTCCTTCATTGCATCAGTCTCTATTAATATATAGGAGGGAGAATATTGGAGAAGAGAAAGCGTGAAATGCTGAGATCTTGTGGTGAGAATCAAAAATCAACACGAAAGTTTAGGAGAGAAGCTATAGTGATACATTTGTTGATGGAGTTCTTTGTTGGTTTCATCATCGTCACATCAATGAGGATGCGATCTTGACTCAACCACACAATTCTGCAGATACCCATTTACAAGGAAATATAAGAAAATAAATACGAATTCAATATCCCTCAAAACTTTGACATTCTAATTCAATGACAAAGGAGATGAAGATAAAAGAGATGGATTTGAGATTTTAATTTGATATGAATTTATTTGATTTAGCAGATTAGATTCGGATAAAAAGAAAAATTGGGTAATTTTAATTGAAATTGGATAAGTATAGTTGATTTGGATTTTTCATCCAATTGAGCACATCTCCAACCCTACACTTTATTTTCATCTTCAAATATAGAGTTTTCTATTTTTTTAAACAACCAACTTCAATCCAATTTTTTATTTCATTCTCTAAAAAAATAATTAATAATTCTCTTTCCTTAATATTATATTATTATTTATATTTCATTCTTATTTTCTTATTTCATAATATAAATCCTTTATTTTTTTCCCAATAATTACTTTATATAAATTTCATGTGATATAAATTTTTTTATTTAATATAAAATTTTATTTTATTCTAAATTTTTAAATAACATAAATTGCAAGAAAATATTATATAATATACAAATTAATGGACAAATTCAAATAAAAGTGAAATACAATTACATAAACACTCAATTTTTGAAAGTATCATGTTGCTCCCATAAATGCTCTATTAATGAATTAAGGAGTTCAAAATGAGTATTTTTTGTCCTTAATTTTTTTTTATATGTCTAGCTAAAAATTGTTCAAATCGGAGATTTTCATCTACCATCATTTATGTCGTTGGGGTTGGAGCCTCTACGACATCTTGAATTGGTGCATAAAGATCACGTTCATCCTTAATTATCATGTGCAGTATAATTCATGTAATCATTATATCATGTAATACTTTCTTTCTCCAAAAACATGGCAGTCCTGCAATAATTGCAAAACGTGATTGCAAAACTCTGAATGCACGTTCAACATCTTTTCAGCATGATTCTTGTTTCATCGCGAATTAATTATTATGCTATGTATTGTATTGTATTTTATCTTGTATTTAAATTATCATATTATGTATTGTATTTTCAAATTAAAATTTTCATCTAATCTTTTTAATTTTGTGTATTCTTTATAGTGAAAATTAATAATAAAATCAAATTATATCATTGAAGAAAATTAGAAAAAAAATAAAATACTATTAATTCGGGATGAAAGTAGTATATATAAAATAATATATTTTTTAAAATATCATATTACGTTTAAAAAGAATTGTGAATATTTGATATTTAATTAATGACATTATATGTAAAATAATATGTTAATTAGAAAGTTATAGAAATAATAATAAATTAATCAAAAAGTGAAATAGAGAGTGTAAATAGTAGTTTTCCAAATTTGGAGAACTATTAACCTCTCTAAATATGAAGAATAGAGAGTGATATGGAGGTGGGTTAGAGTGTCCATTCTCTATTTTACTCTCCAAATATAGATAATGGAGAGTAAAATAGAGGTGGATTGGAGATGATGAGGGGTATAAATGACAAGTATAGTAAAAGTGAGAAAAGAATAACTTTATTTTAATAGTAAGGGTGAAGTCAACTAATAACTGAAAGTTAAGGAATATTTTTAATCATTTTTTCTATTATTTATGCATTAATTTTATGAAATGACAAATATTAAAAATTATTTATTTTTAGCAATCACAACATATAAATCGAAATGAAGGAATTATATAAAAGAACACTCAAGTAGAAGGTAGGAGAGTTTGACGAAATGAATTGTGAAAAAGTACTGCTTGACAAGGGAACCTACAAAACACTTGTCAAAAATAGAGATGTGACAACTATTATAAAGAAAGCTCTTATCCTACAATAACACCACTATTTATTTATATAAAATAATAAAAAAGATACGACCACCCACAAAAAGTAAAAAACAAGTGTTCGTTTTAATATTTT
Source organism: Solanum commersonii (assembly GCA_029007595.1). Classification (NCBI taxonomy): domain Eukaryota; kingdom Viridiplantae; phylum Streptophyta; class Magnoliopsida; order Solanales; family Solanaceae; genus Solanum; species Solanum commersonii. The sequence continues at coordinate 4,162,341 of JAJTWQ010000002.1, read as the reverse complement.
ATACATATTAAAATTTCACCCTTCAAGTATAATTTACTTAATTTTTAGCTCTAATCCTACAATAACACCACTATTTATTTATATAAAATAATAAAAAAGATACAACCACCCACAAAAAGTAAAAAACAAGTGTTCGTTTTAATATTTTATACATATTAAAATTTCACCCTTCAAGTATAATTTACTTAATTTTTATTTATTTCAAACACAAGGAGAACATCCTTCAAGAAAACTTGTACATTTTGACCCAAAAACTATGTAAAAACAAAATTCAACTTAGGAGGGGTATGCGAAGCTCTTCTTCCTAATGACCTTATATTTCAATTTATTCAACAATACATGGCTAATAATAGCTTAGGTATATTTAAATGGTGAGAACCAATATGTTTAAGATGAGAAATAAATCAAAACATTTTCTTTAATAAAGCGAATGAAATTGTTTTATGGAGTGGGAAGCGTTTTACTAGTTGTCTATTTTTGATAAACATGTTAGAGTAGTGGTAGAGCTAGAAATTTTAATAAAGGGGTTCAAAATCTGAGAAGTAGGCACACGAATTAGTGGAAGGGGATTCGACATCTATTATACATACCTAAAAAATATTTTTAACCATGTATAAATAGTAATATTTTTCGTCGAGGGATTCGGATGAACCCCTCATTATATGCTGCCTCCGCCCCTGTGCTAGAGTTTTAATGTCAAAGTAGGGGTGTGCGAAAATCTAATCGATCGATGAATCGAATCTAAAAAGTGTTATTGATTTATTTTATTGGGTTATTGAGTTAATGATTTTTAATAGTTTTATAAAAAAATCAGATTATCAGTTCGGTATTGATTTTTTAATATTGGATTATTGAGTAAACCAATAACCCACTAAGACTAGTAATTTATTATTTTTACTTGTACATAAATATTATATATTAATCTCAATATCTTACTAGTTACTGTCTTTGTCCTTTGACCTTCAATTCACCACTTCACATTATACAAAACGTCTAAATCTAAAATAAGAACCATATTCCTCTTAATTCTCTTTGACTTACACTTGTGTAGTTCTCTACATGTAAAGTTACATTATTGTGTTGTCACACCAAAATTATTAGAGAAGTCATATATTTGTTTTATAAGTATTTTCTTATTGGTTAAACCGAGAATCGAATCGTTAACGAACAAAACAGATAAAAAATATCTTATTGATTTGATTATTGATTTAACCTATTTAAAAACCAAAAATGATAAACCGGACCAATAATACATAAAACCGAACTGAATCGATCGATGCACACCCCTTCAAAGAATCAATATATAATCCAACGAAATTATTTAAAAAAAAAGAGTGAGAAAAATAGAAAGATAATGCCAATGATTATTACCTATAATAATAATAATAATAATAATAATAATAATAATAATAATAATAATAGTGTAAGTTTGAGACTTACCTATATAAGACGGCATGATTGAGGTGTGAAGTATTATTCTATTAAGTATATTTTCCTCCCAGCCAATAATACTTGTTTAAAAATTGGGTTATGTCCATATTATGCCCCTATCTCTTATATGACTAATGAAGGCACGCCTAGGACAAAATTTATAGAATTTGAAAATCATTTTAAATATTTGCATTATTAGTCACTATGTTACCTACTTAAGAAAATAAATATTTATAAATGACATTAATGTTTCTCCACCATTCATTTGACGGCAATTCCACATAGGATGCCCTGGCCCCTAACCTTCATTTGTCCTGTCCGCTAATCATTACTTATCAACAAATGACATTATAATTTAATTTCACTGCCATTGCAAACAATCAAAGAAGAAAAAAAAGTAGTTGTTGAATGTTGATGGAAAGTCATGCCTACAAAGGACATCAGTTTTTGCTTACTTCCATCTGAACTTATCCAATATATAATCCTTCAACTTTCATTGCCAGAGATTATCCAACTCAAATCTGTAAATAAGTCCATTTTCTCTATTATTTCTGATGGAGACTTCATTCGTAACTACAATCATCAATCAAGCTCCGCCACGTGGCTGTTCCTTTATAAAAAACGTTGGCGTCGTGAAGCCCTTCTCTATGGTTTTGCTGATTCTTCCAATCGTTGGTTCAATATATTGATATGTGATATGTTGAAACAAGTGGTACCACCAGGTGAAGATGTCTACTTTTTGACAGCTAATGCTAATATATTCCTCTTCGCTTTGAATAATACACAACAACTCATGTCAGTTGATATTATGACTAGGATTGTCAAAAACATCCCTCCAAGTCCTTTAGGTCCACGTGGTACATCCTCATGGCGAAGATCCGGTATGAAATTATTATCTTGCCCTAATTCTAATTGTAACCATTTTAGATTCTTGTTTGCTGAATACCATCAAAATCGTCCAACTTTATTTGAGTATAATTCAAGAGTTGAAACATGGGAATATAGTTGGGGAACATCAGATCATGAGGTTGTTAGGCAAGACTACTATTTGGATGATGAATTTATATTCTTAAGTGCATCTAATGGAAGAAGTGGAAGTGTTATCATAGGCGTTGTGCGATCTTATGAATGCAACACTACTATTACTACTACTCCGCTAGTCATCAGACCAACATTCAATGAGCAGCATGCCGAAGATCATCGATTAGCCGTTGGATTTAGTTGGGGGGATTCCATAGATCTATTACACGTCTATGGTGATGGGAATATGATGACTATTAGATTAGACAAAGTCAATAATAATAGTAATAAAAGAAAGATAAAGAGAATAGAGTTATGGGGTTTGAGCAGAAATAATGGGAGGTATTGGGAATTTGTATCAACAGCACCGAATGAGTTGATTCATAAAATAAGCAAACCATATGGTGCTATGATGGGGTGTATGCAAAAAACACAAGGCATAACAAGGGCAATTTTGATGACAAATCTTGAGGGTACATGGGAAACTATTTGGTTAAGCTATAACAACAACAACAATCATTGGGCCTGCCTTCAGTTACCTGATTGCAACATGAAAGGCTCAAACTTGGCTGGAGTCACATTCTCCTCTGGTTTAACATTGTCCTAGCTACCTACCATATATTCTAGGCACAATGCTTAAACATGACCCTTAACTTGACGTCAGTTGGCAACTTTGACCTTTAACTTTGGATGTGCACAAGTAAACACTTAAACTTGTATAAAATTGAACAAATGAACACATTCATCCTATATGGCACCCTATATGACAATTTTGAGTCCTACATGGCGTCCTACATGTATTGTGTCATGTAGGACACTTGTGTCTAATTGTTCAATTTTATACAAGTTTAAGTGCCTACTTATACAATTCAAAGTTGGAGGGCATAATTGTTCGTTGAAGTCAAGTTAAGAATCATGCGTATGTATTATGCCTATATTTTAATTGCAATTTCAATGTCACATATACATACATGCATACCATCAAATAATAATAATCAAACATTTACACTCAAATATTGTCTTTATTACTTTATGTTTTGCCTTGTATCAATAAACATTAACTTTTTAAGCGCCACCTAAATATATAATAATAAAAATTAATTATGCCTGAATAATAAAATATAACTAATAGACATCAATTAAAAGTTCCTAAAAAATGATAAACGCTTAATTATTGATCATGCTTTGCTAACTCACTAAATGAAGAACCCATATTTTACAGAATTATCCTACTATTTTAAATATCAATGAAAACTTGAAAAATTAAAACAAACTAAATATTCATGGGTATATCAACTAAAGTACCCTTGATATAATTAATTATTAGCATACTTTGTACTTACAATGATAAATTTAAGTGTGTATATTCTTAAAATTTTTGTTTGGAATCATCAAATAAAAATAAGATGTACATACAGCTAGACTTTTGAATCTAAAATATATTATTATTCATCATGTTATTTCTTCAGGAGGTTATTTTCACAACTCAAACTAGTAGCCTCTAGCACATGACAACAACACTATCAATTACGTCAAAACTCAAACTAGTAGCCTTTGGTACATGACAATAACATTATCAATTATGACAAGGCAACCTTTGTTTATTAGACTTAACATATATTTATAAACTAAAATTATAAAATAGCACAAAACGAATCTTACTTAATGCCATCTTGGAAATTACTTTTATTTTCCCTGAATATGTATGTATGAGTGAAGTGTTAATATGATGTAACTGAGTAGTTCTTATTTAAAAATTCATTACCAAAATTACCAAATTTTTATAGAGCAAATAGAGCAAAATTACCAAAATTTTATCGCAAATAGCAAAAGATCGAAAATCCAAAATAGCACGTTCACCGCACCAAAATTACCAAATTTTTATAGAGCAAAATTACCAAATTTTTATAGAGCAAATAGAGCAAAATTACCAAAATTTTATCGCAAATAGCAAAAGATCGAAAATCCAAAATAGCAGAAGCAAAAATAACAGAAATTATGATTTTTGTAAATCCTACTCAGTACTCCCTCAGTGTCCTATCATGTTTATCTCAGAGAGTTTAACCTGCTTTTTCCCTTCTTTTTTTAAAAAAATTTTTACTACCCCGTTCATTTCTTTCTTTTAACATATATTCTTAGTAACTTCTTCTTTAACCCCACCCCGGAGATGGCCAACAAGACGTCCTGTAATTTCTGCGAGCTTTTTAAGGCCTTTAAAACATCCTAGGAATTTATAGGTTAATCCATCGTTGTTATCAAGAAGTTAAAAGCTTAACCATATACTAAGGGTAGTTCGTAACATAATATATAACTTGAATACAAACATAACGTGAATACAAACATAATTATTTTTAGGGAAAAATGCAGGAAAATATAAGCAACTTACATGATTTAGACGGAGAGAGGTTTCCCTTTCAGGAACCCTGATTGACCCTTACACACTAAAAAACAAACCTTTTGTACAAACTGAATATTACAAGAGGTTTTTGGTTTGGGTAGTGGAGAGGATTTTGCGGAACATTGGCAAGGGGAATATGTTGTGTGTTTTTTCTGCTTTTTTTTCTTCTTGCCTTCATTTTGTGTGGAGTGGTGTCTTTTTATAGAGGAAAAACACAAATACTAATGGCCTAACGTGGCCGACGCACTAAGGTAAAAGTGGGATAAAAAGTAGTGGCCTAGAGTTGGCCGACACTTTTGAAGATAAGATCAAATAATACACGTCGGGTACACATTTGGGCCCCATTATCACAGACTTTGACGCGTGCTTATCAGTTTTTTCCTCTGTAGAGGATAGTGATAAAGTAAACACTCACACAGAAAATATGGGCATACCCACATGTCACACTTTTATTCCTACCAAAATTATTGTCTTTGCCTTGTTCGTCTTCAGGTATCAAGGTTGTGCAGAGCTATGAAATCAAAACTCATTCCGGAATCATCATCTTCATTAGGATCTTGAGCATCTTGATAATATGAATGTTGTCCATAGTCTTCTTCTCCGGAACTTAGGGATCTGGTTATGTTATTACCCTAAGTGTCTCTCCTTGAGCTTGAATTAGTTCTGTCGCGTTCTATATTTATACGTTTTGTATCTGGTAACAGTCTATCTCCACTTGGATTTGGATTTTGCGTAGTAATTACGTGTTTATCTTGTCCTTGTTGGAAAAACTTTTTTAAAGTCCTTTTTATTATGCTCTCTATTTTATCATTTTTATGGAGCATAATTTTCTTTGTTATTGTCTCTACCTGAGCAAATGATCTGGGTAACCTTCGTCTTGATGAAGAACCTTCATCTTCATTTTTTGGCAAAGTGACAGCCATAAACGGGTTTGAAGTGTCTTTATCGGCTATCGTTTGAACCGGACTAGCTGTATCTTTATCATTCGATACAGTGGATCTTTTTGCATTCGTTGGGGAATGCACACCCTGCTCATCCATTTTATCTTGAGATGGAAAACTCGATTTTGAAGTTTGTGTAAATCTTTTGACTGGAGTCTTGGTCTTTGAATAACTTTACCTGCTCCATTAGTTTAACATTTTCTTGGAGTAAGGCTTCTACCCTTGCATTTAGTCTTTTGAAGGCTTCAGTCATTGAAGAACAATGATCGCAGATTTTATCTGTGTCTTTTTGGATGTTATATTGCGGGGTCTTTTGTCTGAGAGCTGGAGATATATAGTAATTTGGACCAAGTATCCCTCTTGCATAATTTAATGCTTCAATGAAATCATTTAAAAAGAGGAGTTTTAACTCCGTTTATAGAGTCTAGTACTTCTATCCAAGTCTGAAAAATATCATTAGTTTTACCATGTATCACCACATAATATTTAAATTTGTTCTCTCTACTTTTGTTGGTAAAATATTGACATAATGCATTTAATGAGGCTATAAAATATTTACTTTCTTATTATATGTCATCCATAAATTGTCTGCTAAATATTTCTGAGGTTTATCTAACACACACTCTGAAAGTTCTCTAAAAGATAAATTTGAATTTGGGTAACATATTAAATTATGTTTACCGAAGTACATATGGTCCATTATTTCTATTGATGTTGTCTGAGGTCTAAATTTCATATTACTTAATAGAGTCTGAGTGTATGTGTCTGATGCTGAGGCTAACTCCTTTGTCTATTGAACATGTTGGTCTCATACTGAAAACAAATGTATAGTTAAGTTATTTTTATATTTAGTCTACTTAACTGTTATCTTTTCTTTTTATATATTCAAAGATAACATTTGGATAAATAGATATAGTATCCATAAAGTTTAGCCATCTTTTCTTACTACTAGCCTTTTGGTTTATCTTTTGATGTAATTTAACTATGGCTTCGCAGTCAGTTCGTACTAATATCTCATTTTTATTTAAAACATATAACTTAAAACTGTTGAGGCCATATATTATTGTTAAAATTTCTGCATCTATACTATTCATATTTCCTTTCTCTTTATATTTTTTACTTTGATAAGCATAAATCTTTTCTTCTGTCTTATCACCGTATTTATTTGGTTTAGCTTTTAATACAGCTCCCCATCCTTGGAAATTGACAGCTGTTTCAATTATTAAATAATCTGTTTCTAGTGGTATGCTTAATTCTGGAATATTTTTAACTTTTTCTTTAATTTGTTTTACTAATTTAATGTCTTCTATGTTGAAATGTTTTTACCCCTTGCTACCTGTTTTTGAGTATAATGGTCCTGCGAGTCTTCCTAAGTCTTTAATAAAGTTTCTAGCATAATTTATCAATCTTAGAATTTTTTGTATTGTCTAATTTATCAGGCATATCTAATACTTTTGTCGCTATATGTGATTGTAATTTAATTTTTCCTTCTCCTAATGTTACTCTTAAAAATTTATATGGTTCTTACATAATTTCATTTTCTTTTTACTTACTATTATTCTATTTTTCACAAATAATCGAAACATTGTCTGTAGATGTCCTAAATAATCTTTACTGAATACTAAGATATCATCTACATATACTAAGACAAAACATTTATAGTCTCCAAATATATTGTCCATTTTTCTTTGAAATATTGGCGTGGTAGTTTTTAGCCCAAATGACATAGCTAACCATTCAAAATGTCCTTCAGGGCAGGTGAATGATGTCCATCTATGCATTCCTCATGCATTTTTATCTGCCAATATCTTGACTTACAATCGAATTTACTAAATACCCTTTTCCTTGGATTCGATTGATGAATTCATTTTTATCCGATAATTTATATGCATTTGTTCTTGTATTATCATTAAGTCTTTTGTAATTAATTATCATTCTTGTTTTACCTCGCACTATTTCACTATGATTTCTAACCATGAATGTTGCTGATCTACGTTTTGACGTAGAAATAATACAAGAAAGATATGAAGTCTTGCAAGAAGCTGAAAGAAGATATAATGATAATAACAATATAACCTTTAAATGTAAAGAATGTAAGACAGGAAATATGGGTATAGTAGAGGTAGAAAAACATTTTAAAACATGCAAATTCAGAACAGATAATCTAAGATATAGAGAAGAGTACAATAACCAAGAAAAATTAGAAAGCCTTGAAAAAATAATAGAAAATATATATGAGAGCGAAGATGACATAGAAAGAAATTCTATAATAAGTCAAAAAGAACTTATGGCAAGTGCTAGTCCATTCCAACGAACTGCCCAACCAAATACGATAGACACAAGTACAGGAAATGTACTAAGAAGAAGAATATTTAGGGTAAATTCAGACACAGTAACTGAAAATGTAAGACCAATGGATAGAAGGATGCCTATCGTATTTGGTTGGACAGTTCGTTGAAATGGACTAGCACTTGCCATAAGTTCTTTTTAACTTATTATAGAATTTCTTTCTATGTCATCTTCGCTCTCATATATATTTTCTATTATTTTTTCAAGGCTTTCTAATTTTTCTTGGTTATTGTACTCTTCTCTATATCTTAGATTATCTGTTCTGAATTTGCATGTTTTAAAATGTTTTTCTACCTCTACTATACCCATATTTCCTGTCTTACATTCTTTACATTTAAAGGTTATATTGTTATTATCATTATATCTTCTTTCAGCTTCTTGCAAGACTTCATCTACTTCATATCTTTCTTGTATTATTTCTACGTCAAAACGTAGATCAACAACATTCATGGTTAAAAATCATAGTGAAATAGTGCGAGTTAAACAAGAATGGTAATTAATTACAAAAAACTTAATGATAATACAAGAACAAATGCATATAAATTGCCGGATAAAAATGAATTCATCAATCGAATCCAAGGAAAAGGGTATTTAGTAAATTCGATTGTAAGTCAGGATATTGGCAGATAAAAATGCATGAGGAAAACATAGAATGGACATCATTCACTTGCCCTGAAGGACATTTTGAATGGTTAGCTATGTCATTTGGGCTAAACACTACCACGCCAATATTTCAAAGAAAAATGGACAATATATTTGAAGACTATAAATGTTTTGTCTTAGTATATGTAGATGATATCTTAGTATTCAGTAAAGATTATTTAGGACATCTACGTACAAATGTTTCGATTATTTGTGAAAAATAGAATAATAGTAAGTAAAAAGAAAATGAAATTATGTAAGAACCATATAAATTTTTAAGAGTAACATTAGGAGAAGGAAAAATTAAATTACAATCACATATAGCGACAAAAGTATTAGATATGTCTGATAAATTAGACAATACAAAAAATTCTAAGATTGATAAATTATGCTAGAAACTTTATTAAAGACTTAGGAAGACTCGCAGGACCATTATACTCAAAAACATGTAGCAAAGGGTAAAAACATTTCAACATAGAAGACATTAAATTAGTAAAACAAATTAAAGAAAAAGTTAAAAATATTCCAGAATTAAGCATACCACTAGAAACAGATTATTTAATAATTGAAACAACTATCAATTTCCAAGGATGGAGAGCTGTATTAAAAGCTAGACCAAATAAATACAGTGATAAGACAGAAGAAAAGATTTATGCTTATCAAAGTAAAAAATATAAAGAGAAAGAAAATATGAATAGTATAGATGCAGAAGTTTTAGCAATAATATATGGCCTCAACAGTTTTAAGTTATATGTTTTAAATAAAAATGAGATATTAGTACGAACTAGATTCAATAGACAAAGGCAAATGAGTAGCCTCAACATCAGACACATACACTCAGACTCTATTAGATAATATGAAGTTTAGACCTCAGACAACATCAATAGAAATGATGGACCGTATGTACTTCGGTAAACATAATTTAATATGTTACCCAAATTCAAATTTATCTTTTAGAGAACTGTCAGAGTGTGTGTTAGATAAACTTCAGAAATGTTTAGCAGACAATTTATGGATGACATATAATAAGAAAGATAGTAAATATTTTATAGCCTCAATAAATGCATTATGTCAATATTTTACCGACAAAAGTAGAGAGAACAAATTTAAATATTATGTGGTGATACATGGTAAAACTAATGGTATTTTTCAAATTTGGATAGAAGTATTAGACTCTATAAACGGAGTTAAAATTCCTCTTTTTAAAGGTTTTAATGATTTCACTGAAGTATTAGATTATGTAAGAGGGATACTTGGTCCAAATTACTATATCTCTCCAGCCCTCAGACAACATCCACAAAAGACCCCGCAATATAACATCCAAAAAGACAGATAAAATAATCTTCTGCGATCATTGTTCTTCAATGACTGAAGCCTTCAAAAGACTAAATGCAAAGGTAGAAGTCTTACTCCAAGAAAACGCTAAACTAATAGAGCAGGTAAAGTTATTCAAAGACCAAGACTCCAGTCAAAAGATTCACACCAATACACAAACTTCAGAACCAAGTTTTCCATCTCAAGATAAAATGGATGCACAAGGTGTGCATTTCTCAACGAATGCAAAAAGATCTACTGTATCGAATGATAAAGATACAGCTAGTCCGGTTCAAACGGTAGCCGATAAAGACACCTCAAACCCGTTTATGGCTATCACTTTGCCAAAAAGTGAAGATGAAGGTTCTTCATCAAGACAGGTTACCCAGATCATTTACTCAGATAGAGACAATAAGAAAGAAAACTATGCTTCATAAAAAGAAAAAAAAAAAGATAAAATAGAGAGTATATTAAAAAGGACTTTGGTAAAGTTTTTCCAACAAGAACAGGACAAACACGTAATTACTATGCAAAATCCAGATCCAAGTGGAGATAGACTAGTACTAGATACAGAACATATAAATACAGAACGCGACAGAACTAATACAAGCTCAAGGAGAGACACTTTTGGTAATAACATAACCAGATCCCTAAGTTCCGGAGAAGAAGACTATGGAGAACATTCATATTATGAAGATGCTCAAGATCCTAATCAAGATGATGATTCCAGAATGAGTTTTGATTCTATAGCTCTGCACAACCTTGATACCTGAAGACGAACAAGACAAAACAAGGCAAAGACAATAAAATAAAGTAGGAATAAAAGTGTGTCATGTGGGTATGCCCACATTTGAGGCCGACACTTTTGAAGATAAGATCAAATAATACACATCGGGTACACATTTGGGTCGCATCGTTACATGCATTATTGTCACTTATTGACACAGACTTTGACGCGTGCTTATTAATTTTTTCCTCTTTAGAGGATAGTGATAAAGTAAGCACTCACACGACAAATGTGGGCATACCCACATGACACACTTTTATTCTATATATATATATATATATATATATGGAACTTTACCAAAATTTAAGTTTAAAATATTGAACAATACTAATTTAATTTGATGCGATAATAAGACCCAAAAAGATTTTGGTGTAATAATGATATAATATTTTTGAAAATCAAAATTTTCAAACCAAAACTTTTAAGAGTAATATAATCCGAACAGTGCCATAATTAAACACTCCTAGGAACAAGTAGTGAAAGATCTATGGAAAAACAAGTGAAACAAATTTTCAATCCATTATTTTATACAATGGAAGATGGAATTTTTAAAAAAGAGCTATGGAAAACAAGTGAACGAGAGAACTGATCACCAAATGATATGGCGCAGTGGAACCAGAGATCTCAGATTCAAGTCATGAGTATGAAAAAATCCTTGGTAGGGGTAGCTACCTCAAAATAGAACCCTATCTAGCGTGAAACTAAATTAGTTGGACTCCAATACGGGTACTAAACACCGAATGGAAAACCAAACAAAAAAAAAGTGAGTGAATTGTGTTACAATAGAGTGTCTGTAAAAAAAGAAAAAAGAAAAAAGAAAACAGAAAAAAATGCAAAAGGGGAACGTAGGGGAGAAGGTGTGCTGACAAGGAGGGTCCCAACAAAAGCACTTGTCCATAATAGAAACGTTCCTCCCAATCAAACGTTTACATGCATTCTTAACATTTTCAAACAGCCAAAAGAGCAAAAAATCTCCACCAAAGACTATATATTTCTGAGTGCCCGGAACGAAGATTTACAGTGAAATATATCAAACGTTAACATATATAAGCCCCTTGTGGGGGAAGGGAGAGCTCTAGCCACTAGTTTCAGCCCCTTCCCATCGTACACCAAGAAAATTAGTAAGGGGGGCAATCATATCATGGAACTAGACGAGTATTAAAATTCGATTAGGGAAAGCTCTTAACTGGCATTAAGGGCCCATACATACATCATCTGCACTCTTACCTGGCTTTATATGCATACATATATCCTCTAAGTTTCCTCACTTCTTCAGATGACACATTTAGTAAATACTCTACGTAAATGCACACTCCAGCTCCACTGCAATTTCAAAGATCAATGCAAGTTTTTCAACTAAAGGAGTAATTAAGAATGTGGAAACAGTCAAGCAAGCTTACCTAATGGGACCTAATGGTAGCCATACAACATCCCATCTAAACTTTGCCAACCTGCAAAATGTAGGTCAAAACAACAGCTTTGTAGGGCCCACGGATCCAAATTGAAGAATGCAGGCAATGACAAGTGTATGACATAGGTGCATAGGCATTCAATTATTTATTACATGGATATGCCGGAAGTGATACAACACAGGCATATCAACGATAATAGGAAATATGATGGTAATTTTTAACAGATAAGTAGGATTCATCATCATATCATAGTATAAAAGTGAAAAATCTCTAAAACTAAGTTGAATCACCAAAATTACAATAAAATTGGGACGACCATGCTACACTTCTTTTGAACTCTTCTAAAATATTTGTACCAAAAAGTAAATTTGATGTTTTAATAAATGATTAATAAACTTACAACTTTATACTACAATCAATTCCTGGTAAATGAAAAGGCAATTGCGGGAAGATAGCTAAAGTAGACCAAGTAAATGATAAAGTTGCATTGATTCATGGCTGCACCCTTTCAACTCCTTGATAAATTGCATTACTGCAGCCTTCCAAAGCCTTAGAATTACTTCCATCTTCTCTTAATCAAACCATTGTAATGGAAACATCTATTTTTCCTTGCAATTAAATTTTTCAAGGAGGTTGTCAATGGTGAAACGGGAGTACTAGAAAAGACAAAAACATCTTTCCTTCTTTGTTGCACCTTAATCAGAGTTGTATTTAATTCTATGTTGCCTTTCGCATACCAATTTTTTGAAACTGTTGAGGGAAAGGAGTAACAAAATTGCGTTTTTTACTAAATATGATCTATTAGATTTTGCTACTAAAATGAGTTTCTTTTTTCTCTTTGTAGAATTCTTTACTTAACCTAATTGATTCTTCTTAGATTTTCTGATGATTTTTACATGGCATTTCAATTTATTTCTAGGAATGTTAATGAAAATTTCCCTTATACATATATCAGCTCTACAAAGGATGTGCAGATCATATTTACATTCCAAAAGAAAGAGAAAAGATCTCCTTGATCTTCTTACCAATATTAGATTAATTTCTCTTAGGGTCTATTTGGAAAGCCACCTGGTAATTGAAATTGGTGTAATTACCAGCCTCGTAATTACACTAACATGTTTGTTTACCTCAGTAATTACACATGTCCTGTTTGGATGCCACAGTATAATTACACATGTTTTGTTTGGATGCACAATTGCAATCATAAAATTATATTAAATTAAATTTTAAAAATAAAAATTAATTATTTAAAATTTATACGAGACAAATAAGAAACTTTATAAATGATATTAAATTAAATATGTAAGATATATATTATTTTTTGAAAATAAATTAATTAATAAACACATGTTCTTAACTAATATTATGAAAAAATAATTGATTTATAATATTTCAATTGAATTGATCATAAAAACTAAAAGTATGAAGTTTCTATGAACATCGTTAAATGCATGTTTGATAAAAAGATTAATATATAAATAAAATGTCATAAATTATTAAAATGTTTGACAAAAAGATAAACTATCAAGTCTAATTAAAAAATAACTTGCAATGTGAATTCAATATTAAAGTGGTCTATAATCTGGTGGATGCCCAACAAATGGCCTTCATAAAAGGTAGGCAGATCATGGATGCAATTTTGATTGCAAATGAATGTGTGGAGGAGAGAAAGAAAGTAAGGTGCCAGGCATTTTATGGAAATTGGATATTGAAAAAGCCTATGACCACTTGCATTGGGGCTTCCTCTGGAAGTCCTTGGAAAACATGGGCTTTGGAGGAAATTGGCTAAAATGGATTAAGTTTTGCACTGCAACAGTGAAGTTCTCTATTTTGATAAATGGTGCCCCCTCTGGTTTTTTCTCATGAGAGAGAGGATTGAGACAAGGAGATCCTTTATCTCCTTTCCTTTTTATCCTGGCGATGGAGGGCCTAAATGACATGCTCAGAACAGCCCAAACAAGAGGATGGATAAGAAGATTCAATGCTAATATGAATGACAGACTAAGGTTTGGCCATCTCCCACTTACACTATGCTGATGACACATTGATATTTTGTGATGCAGACAGCTCTCAACTAAAGTACTTGAGAGTAATTCTGATCCTTTTTGAAGCCATCTCAGGCCTACACATCAATTGGGGTAAGAGCTTCATCTTTCCTGTCAATGAGGTGCCTAGGATAAACATGCTTGCAAATATAGTGGGGGGGGGGGAGGTAGGAGATCTCCCCACAACATACCTTGGCAAGCCTTTGGGTGACAAGAACAAGTCAAAAGGTATTTGGAACAACATTCTAGAAAAATGTGAGAAGAAGCTGGTGAACTGGAAAAGTCAATATTTGTCCTTGGGAGGAAGAGTCATACTCATCAACAGTGTGCTAGATGCTCTACCCACATATATGATGTCTGTTTTCCATATGCCTGCAAATGTGATTGACAGAATGGATGCAATTAGGAGGAATTTTTTGTGGCAAGGAAATTGTGATCCTAATAATCATAAATTCCATCTAGTGAAGTGGGACCAAGTCATTCTCAGCAAAAAGGAAGGAGATTTGGGGATTAGGAATCTGAAAATCCAAAATCAAAGCTTACTTATGAAGTGGTTATGGAGATTTGCCTCACAAGAACAAGCTCTCTGGAAGGAAACAATAAAGGCTAGGTTTGGTATGGAGAATTTGTGGATCACCAACCTGTCCACACAACCCTATGGATCTGGAGTATGGAGATCCATCAGAAATTTATGGATCAAATTCTTTAACAAATGCAAAATCAAGGTAGGGAATGGTGGAAGGACTTTGTTCGGGGAAGACAACTGGGTGGATCAAGTGACTTTGAGAACTCGGTTCCCTATTTTGTTCAACATGAGCCTTCAAAAAGAGGCTACAATCAGAGAAATGAGAGATAATCAAGGGTGGATCTAAGGTTTAGAAGACATCTAAATGATTGGGAGGTCAATAAAATAGTTGAGCTACTCAACATTCTAGGGCAGTGCAAAGATCTAAACACAAATGAGGACAATCTATTTTGGAATCCAGATGAGCAAGGCAGATTTTCAGTTGGCTTGGCTTATAGAAGCTCACAAAGACCTGGTACTCATATAGGTGGATGGCCTTGGAAGATGATTTGGAAAGTCAAGATAGCATGTTTCACTTGCCTGTTAGCCAATCAGGCTGCACTCACTCAACACAACCTCATGAAAAGAGGCATGCAAATCTGTTCCAGGTGTTGGTATTGTGAATGTGAGGTCGAGACAATAAATCATCTCTTTCTACATTGTAGAGAGACTGCGAAGTTGTGGCAGATTTTCATCAACTTAAGGGGCATCAGTTGGACTATGCCAAGAAACATCAAAGAAGCTCTAGCTTGCTGGAACAGAGATGGGAATCAGTCAGGACACAGGGAAAGATGGAGGATTGTCCCAGCCTGCATTTGGTGGTCTATATGGATGGAGAGGAACCAGAGATGTTTTAAAAACAAGAGTTGCTCTATGCAGAATTTGAAGCTGAATTGCCTGGTTCTTTTCTTTTTTTGGTGTAAACATGAATATCCTCAAGATGCAGAGAATATTCCTAGTATTTTAGAGTTCTTATGACCTCCATAGGAGTTCTTTGATTTTTGCAACTTTTGGATGTAAATATTACTAGAATACTCCTTATGTATTCTTTTGTTTATAATACAAGTTACCTTTCTCAAAAAAATATTACAAAAACAAATGAAACTGAAAATATAACATAAGTTATAAATTCAAAACAGAAAATTTAACATAATATTTTTATTTCAAATTTCAACATAGCATACATAAATAAGATTTGTTTTTTTTTTTTTAAAAAAAACGTAAGTCTATAACCTTACTTAACAATAAATTCTATTTTAATTTAAAAATTAGAATACTAATAAAATTATGCTAATGAGAAAATAAGCATGGCATAAAGAATATATAATACGAAAAAATTGCATAGAATCACGTGAAGGTTGAAAATGAGAAGAAAATGAAATATAATAATATAAAATAAAAAATAAACTTAGAAATTTTTAGAATAATAAAAATAAAAAAGAACTTAAAATAATAGAAATAAAAAAATTAAACAAAAAAATAAAAATAGAAATAAAAAGAACAACAATTCACAGCCTCTCCTTGTGAATTGGAGAGTGTAATTACCCCTGCTAATGGTGGCAAATGGGCGGGTTGGGCCAAATTTGGGTGGGTTGAAAATGGGTCAATTTCAACCCGCCCATATTTGATATGGGTAAAAATTGATTGGGTAACAAATGGGTTGGGTAATTTACCCATATTTTCATGATTAAATAGTACTCTACTTAAGAATTCAACATGGAGAGAATATTTTAGTCTTTTCTTAGATGAAAAATGTTGAAAATGTTTCATTTAGTTTTATTGTATCATAAAAGTATAAAAAAAATAAAAAAAATCCTAACTTTTCAATATAAAATAAATTTATGTAATAACAAGGGAAAAATATTTTTGATTTCAAAGTAAATGAATAGTTGCATTTTAAGACTAAAACATGCTTAATGCACTTTAAGCAATGTCAATACTCTATACTAATACATGATTTGCTTATTTTACACTATTATTTATTATCCAATATAAAATTAAACAAATAAAAATATATAATTATAATTAACAAAAGAAATGTACATTTAAATTATATATTTTTGGAGGGCCAAAGACTTTTCCTTTTCAATTATAGAGAAAAATAATTAGTTCTATAGAAGAACATAAAAAGGAAGAGAAGTTACAAATTTCTTTTGTGATATCATGAATTTTGAGTGAATAAAAGTTAGAAGCTTAACCCATTTGGCTAATCCATATTTTACCCATATTTTTGTGGGTTGAATATGTGTATCAATCCATATTTTACCCATGTAAAAAGTCACTCACCCAACCCATTAAAATATGGGCGGGTTACCAAAATATGGGCTCATTTTGCCGGCACTACCCCCTGCCAATTACACCATTACCTGCTGACCAAGTAATTACATGTCCAACCAAACAGGATAGACAGTGTAATTACACCCAATTACACCAAATCCAATTATCAGGGTGGCTTTCCAAACAGGCCGTTAAGGATTCAGCATCATCTAGGAGTTCTTCAGTACACCAAAAGTAAAATTAGAGCAAATAGTTCATCCTAATAATTTGTACCGAGTTGTAGGTTCCTTCAGAACCTTGTGTTTCTTTCCTACCACACAGTCCATCACAGGCAGGCAGGTATTGTTTGCCACCATTGTCTTTGTTTGACATTTCCAATAGTGTTATTCCAACATTCCAGCAGCTCTTTAGTAGACTTTGGCATAGTGCACTTGATTCCTTTCATGTTCAGAAATAGTTGCCACATCAGATCAGTAACTCTGCATTGTAAAAAGAGAGGATTTATGCTCTCTTTTTTTTAGAAAGAAAAAAAAGGGTTTATGCTTTATGAGTCCTTCCCAGACAAATCATTTTGAACACAACTGAAACCCCCTTTTCATCAAATTGTCTTGTGACTCAAACATGCTTCTTTTGCAACCAACCATGAAAAACATGAACACCTTATAAGGAATCTTTGCTCTCCAAATGTGTTTTCAAGGCCAATTAATCCCCCTGCTGTCCAGTTTGGTTCAGAAATATGTATGCTGACTTGACTGTGCTGTGCAATCACCTTTCCATGCCTCTACCATATTAATATTCCTCATTAGCTGTTGTACTTGGGAAAATCATCCAAATTTTTGAAGAACTCAGCTATTCTACTCATTTCCAGTCATCAAACAGACTTCAAAAGCTTAAATTCTACCCCTGTTCCCAGACTTAGTTGCCTCGGACTGTTGATTCAAGCTGAAAAATGTAGAGGAAAAGACCTTTAAGTGGTCCATTGGGCCCAATCCAATTGTCATTCCAAATAAGAAGTGTTTCTCCCATTGCCCACTTTTATCCTAATATTATTGACAAGATAAGGCCAGAAAATTCTAATAGACCTCCATACACCGACACCATAAGCAGAATTACCTTTCTTGAGCACCACTTAACCTCTTCTCCATATTTTTCTCTGAAAACTCTCCTTCACAATGCTTGCTCTTCCAAACTAAATCTCCACAACAATTTCATAAATAAACATTTATTGTGAATTCTCAAATTCTTATGCCTAAGCCCCATCCATCATGCTAACGGTGAGAGTTTTCCACTTGACCATTTCATCACAAAAATATTGTGCATTCTCAAATTTCTTATGCCTGAGCCCCCATCCATCTTGCTAATGGTGAGAGTTTTCCACTAGACTAAATGAAAGCACCTCTTATCTCTATTAGCTTGCCAAATGATGTTTCTTCCTCAAAGAATCAGGTCTATTCTCATTTTTTGTAGTCAAAAGGAATAATGACATCATGTAAGTGGGTAATGAGTAAGGAACTGTATTTACCGGTATCATCCTACCATCCAGAGATAGATATTGGCAGTTCCACCGAGCCAATCATTTTTCCAACCCTTTCAAGAACTCCATAGCACATCTCCTGCGATTTGTTTTTAATCCCAGGGGCATGCCTAAATAGACAGTAGCAAGACAGCGAGCCTGAATCCCTGTTGCGCCATTTATTGGAAAAAGCAAGATCTTCCTCCAATTCACCTGTAGCCCAGACATCGCTTCAAACACTGCTAAAATGAGTCTCAAATGCCCAAGTTACTCCACTTTAGAGTCGAGAAAACCCAAGGAATCATCCGTATACAAAAAGTGTGAAACTTCCATGTTGCTTTTTTCATTGAAACCTCTTAACCAATTGTTTTGGTTTAGCAAATTTTATCATGTTTTTTAGCCCTTCCATTACAATAATGAAGAGAAAGTGAGAGGGGATCCCCTTATCCCAATCCTCTTCGGGAGGAAAAAGACCCTTAAGGTGCTCCATCTAACAAAATTGAGAATCGTGCAGTATGATACAGAAGAAGACCCAGTTGACCCATTTGTTACCAAAACCCATATCCTTAAACCTCTTAATCAGAAAGGCCCAATTTACATGATCATAAGCCTTTCTGATATCTAGTTTGCACAAAGCTCTTGGATTCCTCTCTTTCATTCGGGTGTCCACACACTCATTAGCTACTAATGTTGCATCTATTATCCGTCCACCTTTAAGGAATGCCATTTGATGGCTATCCACCAGCTTGTGTATCACCTTCTTGAGTCTCTTGGAGTTTCTATAGGCAATTTGGAGATAATATTGTATACACTTCCTATTAGGCTGATAGGTCAAAAATGACTTAGCTCCGTAGTCCATTCTTTTTAGGAATTAGAGCCACATGTCGAATTAAAACTTCTCTCAAAAATTTCTCTCAAGTGGAAATTTTCCAAGTGTCATTATAAGGTCACTCTTGATGAACCCTGGTGTTTTATTAAGCACACATCTTGAATTCTTGATACAGTCTAATATCTACTGTTCTTTTCAAATGGCCGGTGTAGACACTACTACTCTTCCACATTGATTTTAGGGCATTTCAGACAGGTGAATCGGGTCTCCAATCTTCAATTTCATCATATAACTTTTGATAAAAGGACACTACCTCCCTTTTGATAGCCACTTGATCTTCTACAGGTTCACAACTTACTACAAGCTGTGAACATTTGCCATTTGTTGGGGAAAAAATTGTGTTTCTATCATCCTACTTTAGCCATAGCAACCTTGACTTCTGTCTCCCAGCTATCTCTTCATTATTGCATTCTCCTGTATCTCCATGAATAAGCTAACCTTAGGTATCAATTCCTCCACTTACAATTCTAAGTTCTTGAATGCTATCCAGTTCTGACATTTGATCCAAGAGCTTAGTTTTATTCTTCCTCAAGCTGTCAAAATTAGTAGAATTCCATTCCTTTAGTTTCCATTTAAGTGTTCAGCTTGCAAGGATGTAATCAGTCTACCATAAACTTCAAAGAAGACCACCAAGACTTCACTTTATCAGTGAACCCTTCAACCCCCAACCACCAGTTTTCAAACTTGAAATATGATTTTGAATCTCCCCATTCCCCACACTGTAATGAAATGGGAGTATGATCAGAAAAAACCTGGGCAACACAGCTTGTCTAATATTTTTGAATGTCTCGTCCCACTTTGTTGAGAATAAGAACATATCGAATCCTGAAGAGATCTGTTGATTATCCCCTTTTGTCCAGGTAAACTGTAAATCTTGACAGTTCAGTTTGTAGCCATCGTCAGAGGAAAGAACTAGAATTACAAGAATTCATGAACTGTAAATCTGGCAATTCCTACCAGGATGGTGGGTCAGAGCGGGATCCTCCACTGAGGGGAGGATCTATGAGCTCCAAGTCGTCAATGAAATCTGAAAATCCAAGCATATCCCTTGTGAGCCTGTTGTTGTTTCTTCTTTCTGTACAATACCATGTAATATTATGATATTCACACACCACCAAATGTCCTGCACATACTCTGCTAGTTGCTGCAATTTTCCACCATAGCCTCTCTATTTTGCAATATGGTCCATATAAAGTTGTGGGGTACCAGCGACAATTTAGTTGAACTGAAGCTAATTGAACAGTAATAGTATAGACCCCTTTGTTTATTACTTTCCTCTTCCCATACCTTGAGCAAGCTGATGACAGTGGGGCATATTTATTTTTGAAGTGTGTGGTCTCCTCAACAATTTGGAGAAAGGTACTAGGCTGGCAAGGAATAACAAGGCATCCCATGGAGTGGTATGAAGAGTTGCAAGGGACTATCTCATTCTATAAAGGCAATAGTGCAGCTGCAGAAGTATACAGAATGTGCCTGGCCTGTGCTACATATCAGATTTGGCAGGAAAAGGAATACCGGGATCTTTCAAAAGAAGCAGAGGAGTATAGAAGCAGTGATCAAGCAGATTGTACACAAAGTGCATGTTCAAGGTGCAACACGACTGAGAGTAAACAAAAGTTAGATAGTTTGAATTTTTACCCTTAGCTGATGTAGCAGGGTAGTTAGTTAGTAAGGACTGGAACTTGTTGCTTAGTTGCAGTTTTGATTTGTTTTGTGTTTTTCTCCTTCTTTGAGCTGTTCAACTGTTACTTTGTGAATAAAATCGTCCAATTATTTGCCAAAAATAAAGGATCATTTTCATAACTCAACATAATGTTCAATTATATGCATGTGATATTTTTAAATTGTATACTCATTTATATGCGGTACAAGCACAAAACACATGGCCAAAGACTAGTTGTCAGTGGTTTGGGCTTGGGACTTCCATGTTGGAGGTCTCAAGTTCGAAACCCCTTGCTTGCGAAAGCAAAGGGTTTGCCTTCTAGGTCGAGCTTGTCGCACTGGCCTTGCCTAGTGCAGGTTACCTCTCCTATGCGGTTTGCGAGCTATTGCATAGGAGCGGGAGTTTTGCCCTGTGCGCACCCAAAGGGTAGCAGCGGCAGGTTTCCTTGTCATCAAAATAAAAAAAGGAATGATGATTAGAAGAAAAAGAAACTGGAACTATTACAAATGTGGTGGGCAAGGGGGTGGTGATAGCTTATTTGTAGGAATGCAATAGGCAAAATTAAAGTCTCCATTTGGTTACTCCTTTAATTTCAGTTGTTTAGGTAGTTTCAATTCCCAAAAGTGGCTGTTAAACAACCATAATTAGAAGTAAATAAAAACTTTATTGTGATTAGCAGCTCACCTTAGCATATGATGCAACCAAAACACTGCCACTATCATGCCAATGCAGCATGAAGACCATAGCCACCTCCTATGATGTTTTGATTCATGCAATAAGCCCTTTATGGTCATTAAGCACGTCATAATAGCTGCCCAATCTGAGAATTTTTCCAGTGAATGCCAACAATTAGGCTATGAAATATTTCTTTTAGTGACAAGGGAACCTGCAGCTGCCACCCTTCAGGTGCGCACGGTAGGCCATGAAATATTAAAAACTGCTTTCTCATTTACTAATGATAGAATATATTTTCCAGCAAATTTAAGACTAAAAATAATGATCCTCTAAGATTATTGCCAAAATAATCATCTGCAGGACATGCTCTTTATGAAATAGGAACAATTGTCTTTCAACGGAAGAAATAATCAAATACTAGCCTGCTTAAAAGCTTTTTCACCCCTAACCAAGAAATAATTTTAATAATTACCAGTACCTTATCTGAGGTCACCAAGTCAGTTCCCTTGTTCATTGATTTTGTTTTTTGGTTTTATTTTCCATTTATCTACTTTTCAGAGGGTAAAACATGGTCAACAGAAGTTTCCAGTAGTGCTAGAAATAATTTAAAGCTTGTGCCCCTCCAAATGAAGGAGGGGGTTACAACCATGTAAGAGATTACTTGTTAAGTAAGCTTATACCAACACCCTTTTTCCAGACTCTAGCAAAAGATTTCTAGAATTTAGGCTACAAAGTTCTGATTTCACAAGATGTCTTTTGGAGTTGATATTATGATCACTTCAGAACCATTAATGGGAAGTTAGAACTATTTAGCATGGGCTTCATCGATTGAGTTGCGATGCAAGGGTCAACGTGCCCAAGATCACTTAACAAACAATGATAGTGTGGTAGATGAAAAGACAAAGGCTATTGAGGAAGATGGAAAGGCCAAAGCACAATGGGAGAAGGTTGATGCTTAATTATGTAGTCTCCTACGACGATCTATTGATTCCAAGTTGATGTCCTTGTTTCATCCATTCCAGACATGTTATTCAATTTAGGAAAAGGCTTATGTTTTATACACTAATGACATATCTCGTTTTTATGAGTGATATCTCAAATGACCAACTTAAAGAAACAATAATCCAATATGTCTACTTACTTGGGCTAGGTGCAGGCAGTCACAGGGATTTGAAAGGTTGATGTTAAGTCACTATGAACGTGAAAAAACAACAGGAGCACAGAGCGACATTGTTTCTAGTTCTACGATCCCATCACAAAGTGGTTTCATCATCCATCATTAACTCCTTTTTTCTCAGATCTCAAACCATAGAAAATCGAACATCTCAAGCTATGGAGAGTCAACGAGGAGGAGGTCGCTTTGGAAGATCTCGACCTAACTGTAGTTATTGTCATAGGCTTGGACACACTTGTGACATATGTTATACTCTTCATGATGAGTTCCTTTAGTATCGAGAAAGTAAGCGAACATCTCCACAAGTAGCCTCGGTTGCTTAGCCTTCTCGACTATCTTATAATGCTCATATTCCTCAAAGCCTCAAACAGAATATAATGAGTTCCTTCACTATTGAGCAAGTAAGCTAACATCCCCACAAGCAGCCTCGTTTGCTTGCTTATGTTTCACGGTCTACTAATTTTGGACCATGGGTCGTGTATTTGGGTGCTTTTGATCGTATTTTTGGTAACAAATCACTTTTGTCCGATATTGTTAATTCTCAATCTCTTCCTACAAATACTTTAGCCAATGGGATCTAGACAAAACCAAAAGGAGTTGACAAGCTAAACCCTTGTCCTCTATCACTTTAAACTATGTTCTTTATGTCCCTGATTGTCCTTTTAATTGTGCATCTGTTTGTCATGTGACGCATGCCTACATTGTGCCATAACATTATTTGATGATTTTTTCCACAGGTATGACCGCAGTACGAGACAGACAATTAGCGAAGGGCTGAGGGCATGAAACACAAGGCCTCTACGACCTTACCTCTCCAAATTCCTCCACAAAATGCTCCATTACAAATCCTTCAAACCTAATTCACAAATGTATGGGCCATCCGAGTGTATCCAAGTTATAGATGATGGTGTCGAGTTTGTCTAGTCTATCCACATTAGATTATGAGTTGTGTCAACTTGGGAAACACACCCACACTACCTTTCCACATAGTCATTCAAAGTTTTTTCATTAGTTTTGATATTTGGGGTCCTAGTAGAGTTAGTTCAACCTTGTGATTTTGTTATATTGTTAGTTTCAATAATGATTATTCAAGATGTAATTGAATTTTCTGAAATATCATTCTAAAGTATTTTCTATATTCAAGAGTTTTAGTGTTGAAAAACAAAATCAATTTGGATGAGTTGAGGGGGTGGCTTGCCCCATTGTTGAGTGATGCCACTCCTCCATGGATTGCAGAGGGTATGGTGATTGAGAAGAGGGACATAATTGTGGTTGTGCGATATTGGCTAGGATTCATCTATAGCTCATTGATGTCATCTCAAAATGAGTCTATTATTCGCCACTTGTTGGGTTCGATCATCGAGCGGGAGCAACTTAATTTGGGGATGATTATTGCTTCGGCGATCGCAATGCGTGAACAACAAAATCAGACTTCTCTCCATTCCCATGCCTCATTATTGAGTTGTGCCAAAAAGCAAGTGTTCCCTTTATGGCCAATGTTGACTCAAGCAGCCAACCTGAAGATGGCTCACATAGCACATTCAACAGATGTGCGAGCTTCCTGTTTGAAGGCTCAGGTACCCATCATGATTAATAGAGCAATTGAGTGCCCTTACACCTCTCTGGGAGGAGATACAGGGTTATAGGAAGACTTAGCACACATACGAAGAGCACATTGATAGGTTAGCTTCTAGGGTTGATGAGCGTAAGCAGCAACATAGCATTGGTATAGGTGTTGATTGGTCGGCCGTAAGGATGATATTACTTAATTGCAAAAGGATGTGGATGAGTTGAAATCCACCAATATCTTGTATTTGTGGACTGATACTAGTATCCTCGAGGATACACATATGGAGGTACCTCTGGCTACTGTGACTAGTGTTGTACAGCCTTGAGTGATAAAGGATGTAGATGCCTCCGAGACTGATGAGGAAGAGTTGGGTGTCAAGCACCAGACTGAGCCCATTGCATAGACAGTTTTGTTATTTCAATGGAAGGGTTCCCATCACTGAGGCCATGAAAAATCAAAGAAGGTTTGAATGATGTTTTGCGTTTAAAAGGTAGTGAAATAATAAGAGTCGTGATAATGCTTCAAGAAGGTAGTGTCACTTTAATCAAAAAAAATTCCTACCTTGCCCAATAACCTCATTACAAGCCAATGAAAGACCTTCTGATCCCGCGAGAACTAGTTCATTGATCGTTTGGAAAATATGAGCAAGCTTATGGGTTAACACATGCATGTTATTCTCTTTGTGAGTACGAGTGTTTGTTGTGATCCTTGGATGATAAAATGCAAGTTGTTTGTGAGAGCAGGGGATCATTTTTTGTGTGAAGACACTCAAGTACATTTGTCTAGCATAATTTTGCATCTTAGTGAGCTATTGTGAGCATTTGCTTTAATTGATAATGGTTAGTCAATGCTTGAAGCTTATAATGCAATAATGCATAATTGGAAGTTGTGACCTTTAGAGCTAATCCAATGATCCTTGAGGTCATTCGGATAACACTTGCATGCTAACTGATATGATGTTTTACTTGAGGACAAGTAAAAGTTAAAGTTGAGCTGTTGATGAGTTGAAGATTTACGACTCATTTAAAATAGCTATTTCATCAAAAGTAATGTCCTTGATGCCCATTTATATCCTTTTCTGATCATAATGTGATTATATTTCATCTATGGGAGATTATGGAGTGGAAAGAGATAAAAAAGAAGCCAAAAAGATGGAAGTAGGCAAAAATTACATTGAGCATCGCCAATGTAACACGGCGCATCACCGAGTGGAAATCAGATCGCCGAAAGTAATAGTTCATATCCCTAAGTTCATCTCAATTTGGCGACAAAGAGTAGTCGGTGCATCGCCAAACCGATTCGGTGAAGGACTGAAACATCGCTAAATTGCATAGTAGCCTAAAGGAAGAATCAAGTTTTCAAGTCAGATTGGTGAGGAAGATGACCATTCGGCGCATCGCCGAACAGTTAGGCAAGATAGCTCGAGTTCACCGATTGGACTTGAAGAGCAATTTGGTGAAGAATCTCTTGAATATATAAATAGATTTTTGAAGTGAGAGAAAACCAACTTTTACATTCTAAATTTTTGAGTACCTTTTCTGCAAAAAAAACCTTGCCATTAGGAAGAAGCTTGTATTGGGAGATTTTGAGGAACCTTCTTTTGATCGAAGGTTTTGAAGATTCAACTATTTAGGAATTCAGCACAAGTAGCTATTATGGCTGATAACTTGGGTATATCATCTTTAATTCATGCCATGAACAGCTAAAATTCCTTAGTCTTAGGGGTGTGCAATGTATGAATGACTAATCTACACTTGGGTGTTGTTTAATTGCTTATTAAATGTTGAACTGATTTGGGTTCAGTTGTCTCTTTATGTTCTCATATAGAATTTGAGGTTGCAAACTCTACTTTATTTTAGATCTCTCATGTTGCAAGCGAAAGGACATTAGAGTGAGAAGATAGTTGATAATGACTCGATTGAATTCGTTTGACAGTTGAAACTTGAAATAGTTTAGTTGAATTAGAGTGTTAGATTGGTTTTAATGGATTACATGTTGGGGTTTGATGAAACCCATATGATTTGTGATAGTTGATTGACAAATAGCTATCATTATCTATAATCTAGCTTACTTGATGACATTCAACTGATTCTAGCAATAATCAATACCCAAGTTGCAAGATTATAGTTCATGCTAGCACACTCCTAAGAGTCTCCACACACTTGTGATAAAATCCTATTCTAAGATTGCGGTTGTTAACTTGTAGTGATTAAGTAATCATTCAGATTTTGCATTCAAATTGTTACTCAAACCTCCCCCTCCCCCTCCCCTTACTTTCATGCATAAATTGTATAAATGTACAAACTTCTAGTGAGACAAAACACATTGTAAGGCGAATTATATTCAACCATTCCCAGTGGAATTGACTCCAACACTTAGTTGGGTTATATATTGCAAATGATTGTCTACGCATTGATTTTAAATGTGTAGTTGAACGTTATCATGCACCAACTTGAGGGGAAGTGTTAGAATAGGAATAGTATGGAGAATCCTACTTGGATAAGGTTTGTAATGTAGTGCCTATAAGTAGGCATAGTGTAATGATGAAGATACACAATACATAATATTTTTCTCTTATATTTCTCACAAGAATAATATCTAACATTTTGGGAAGTCCTGCAATAGAAAGAGTCGTATAATTTGGAACGGGGAGTACCATTTCTTCATAAATTACTGACGTGATTTAACTGAACCATTGAGTTAATAAGCAAGTGAACGATGAGATGAAAATAACACAAAGGGTATCTATGTGTTTATTGTTGTCAACCTTAATACTATGGGCCACATCATGTTGTATCCACCATAACCCTCTATAATTTTACCATTGTCATAATAAAGCCCAATGTATCACAAAGCTTGTCTTCCTAGAAAGAAAGGAATAAAATTGCAGGAAATTTACAGTAGACATGACAGTGTTGTCAAAGACGCTCTCATGTCCTGAAGCAAAGCTCAAAACATGTTGAGCGCTTCATCTCGCGTAATGTGCACTTTAGTGTTGTCATCAAGGTTTTAAGGCATAATTTTCCTTGCTAATGAGCCTCTTCTGAAGAGGCAACACTAAGCAATTGATATTTCACTTTATCATTAAAAAGAAAAATCAATTCCTTTATTCATATATTTGGATTTGGCTTACAAGAATTAGTCTTGGATTAAACATACATATTTATATTTGTTTTTCTCCCTTTGCACCTTTTTTCATTAAAGCCCACTCTTTATTTGTTCTTTGCGCTTAAAGCCCCAAGAAACCTAGAGCTTTTTTGCCCTTTCTGCTTTTGATAACACAAGGCTATGATCAGAAACAGGTGCTATGTTCAAAGTGATCTTTTAGGCAATGAATAAGCTGCAATGCCAAAGAAAAGAGGGAAATAGTAAAAGAGACAAACCTGCAGCAATGATGGTCCAAGCATCAACTTCATACATGAAGTAAGCATGATATCGCTGGTAATCATATAAAAATTCAGAAATTAGCAAGCATTAATGAGGACGATATTGTATGTAGTAGATACTTGACAATACTTTGTACTCTTTAGAATTTACAATCACCTCTTCAGTTGAAAGTAAGTGCCGTCATACAATTAGCCCGAGGCTTTTATTAAGGGAAAAAGTGAACGTCTTATACATTTTATACTTTTCGAACAAATATACTCCTAATTTTACTATATTTATCACATATGCTCCTACTTTTAATGGAGGTCTATCATGGCAAGGACCCAACTATTGAATCCTATGTGGCCTAGCATTTGTGTGAGGTTGACGCCACATGCGTGCCACCTCACTACCCTTACCCAATTTTACCCCCTCCCAATAATTCTTGCTTCCATAATTTGATTCCACCATAAACCCCATCAAATTACCCTCTCCTGCAACACTACACCAAAAGAATCCATCACACCCGAATTCCGTTTCCCAACAACACCTGCAATGCCATCAGCTTCCCCAAGTCGAGAACCACCCAGCCACCTATCTTAAACCAAAACTAATGGAAGGAGAAAAATCAACAATATAACCGATGTAATCCCACAGGTGGGGTAGGTGGGGTAGGTGGGGTTGGTTCTAGGGAGGGTAAAGTATACACGAACATTACTCCTACCTCTTGAAGGTAGAGTGGAAGAGGAAAAATCATTTAAAATTTTCAGAAAATAAATATAACATAATAAATTTAGTAAAACCCTTCTTACTTCCAAAAAAAAAGAGAAACCCACAACCAAACATAATCTTTATGAATACTCAACTGAAAACACTAAGAAAATACAAAAAAGAGGAGGGGGAGTGAACGACTGCAAGTAAATCAAGAAAGCCCAAAAGGCCAAAATGGAAATTTATTGAATCAGCCACCAGCTCCCGTAACAAGAACAGTGCTTGGTCTTCAAATCAACCATGGCCAAAACTAAGAATCTGCTAAATTTTCCTTTTTTCTTATAAATGAAACATGTGATGAGGTAGTTGCTAGAAGTGAGGACAACTCTATAAGTCCATAATTTATGAAACTCTAACTCTATGGACTTCCCTGTTAAGGTCACTATGTTCCAAGAACTTACTCTCAATCTAGAAGCTCCCTTAATCCACTTACCACCCCTAACCCTCGCCTCCATCCCCAACCGAGAACATGACCCTAGTCTACCATCGTTCCCTAAAGCAAATAAAAACTAGTCAAGGGTTTACACTAAACACGCAGGAATCAATAGTAAAGAACAAGCAAGAACCTAAAGGCCAAGATCAAAAGGAAAGAATTCAAAGGGCAAGCAAGTAAGAATCTAAAGGCACAAACAAACTGAAACAAATTCTAACAAAATAATCAAAAGAGACGATTAATTTAGTAAACCTAAAGACACAACTGAAACAAATTCCAATCTATGAGCAAGAGTGAAAACGAAATTAGACAAAGCAAAAGCAAAATAATCAAAACAAGTAACAATGCATATACCAAATGGGGGGGAGAAAAGAAAGATTAAGGGATAGAAATCACTGGGATTGGGTATTGGTTGGTTTTGTTGGTCGATTTGATGGATTCCGGCTAAATCTATTGCTGAAATTAGTCGCCAGAAACCGGTCGGATCTTACCCACATCGAGAAGGAGGGGAGGGGTCGGTCGAGATGAGAGAAGTATGAAGAGATTATCTATTGTAACCGGTGAAAGAGGTGGTCACCGATGGTGAGCAATTGATGCTTTAGCACATAGAGAGAAAGAAAGAGACGTTAGAAGACCAATTCTGATGGTCTCCGGTGGTGTGAATGGTGGCTGCCTTAGTGGAGAGAGAGAGTTGTATTAGAACTATTATTATAAAAATCCATCATAGGTTTTAAGATTTTGTTTTAAGTTTTTAGTGCTTGTACTCCTGCTTCTAGACTACTTGTTCATCTATTTCTTGGATGGTTGCATTCAGATTACCCAAAGTACTTGAAGGATTCTTAGTTTATTATAAGTCAAGTTTGTAGTTTCAGTTCTCTGTTTCCAGTCCTGAGGTCCACCCTTACGTTTTCACTCGGGCTAGTGGGAGAGGTGAAAATGAAGAAAACTGAATAAGCTAACAAAAGTGCTATTGAAAATTAATGAGTTAAAACAAGACTTATTACTTTAGACCTATGACCATAATCAATGATTCAATATGGAAAGTCTAGTAATTGGGAATAGTGAAGAAGTAAAGAACCTTTTTTATATAGCCGTGGTGTCGGGGCCAGCTTGTACGCACCTCGGCTAATTCCATGAGATACTTGTCACCTCTCACTAGCAATAAGTACTTGGTAAATCTCTACAAGGATAGGGAAGATAGAAGAAATCACCTAATATATTGTCTTTGTTGGGATTTTAACTTGAAACCTCATGTTCAAAGTATATAGATGACCTTGTGGCTATTGTAGATATTCTAGGGTCCTTATAAAGATGAAGGACGATCTAGGGATAGTTTCTTTTTTCTTCTTTCTTTTCTTTATCTTTTATGCCAGACCAACAAGAGTGGAGGTAGGATATAATGTAAATTTTTGGATACCAGCTTTGAGCTGATGATTGATATGCAAATGTTACCTTTATCAAACAAAAAAAAACCTCATGGTTCTCAACAGACTTCATTGACCACTAGGCAAAGAACCTTATCGGGAAAAAAAAGAAATAAATAGTTAAGCAATACAAAAGTTCAAAATAATAATATTTCTCCTCTCATCATTCTCTGAACTCGCATTAAAGCTAAATGATAACACTAAACCTTTTAAAAGGAATGCTTTACAAGCAAATCCCACTGGTAGAACAAAGATGAGCTCAAAGCTCTTCGCCTTCCCCCAATGAACTATATTGCAAATTGTTTCAGTAGAAGAATCTCAAAAATCCTTGACATATTCATAAACATGAATGGTGTTACTCATTTATGCCCATGGATTTGATCTATTAGTAAGAGTACAACATGTACGAAGCTTGGTATTTAAGTAAGGCATAGGGATGGGTCCATTATTCATCAAGTTTTGAACCGTGTAACACTGGCCCTTGAGTATTTCTTGATTATCAAAAATATATAATGGAAAACAACTAAACCAAAAACTCTCTATCAAAAAAAAAACTATGTAGACATTTCTTCTGTGTACATGGTATTTCTCAGTTAAACTGGATATATTTCCAGTGAAGCCTCTTGATTAAAAAATAATTTCTACTGAAGCCTCAGTTTCCCTCAGGGTTCATAATGTTCCTGTTCTCTAAGATTGATTTAGTTGCTCACATGAATCCATGCTCTACAGGCTTGATTTCAGGGCACCAGCTACATGAATGGGCCAGATAATGATTGGTAATGACCAAGGAACTGTTATAATTCATGAGTCTGTCATACGGCACTCATACTTGAGCACTCTTCCTATTCAAATCATCTTCATTTCACTGAAAAAGGCTCCTTGTTTGGTATGGAGGAATATATTTTCCAGTGAATACATTTCCATACTAAAATTATTTTCTCACAATTGATTACGACACATCACTTTTTATGGCCAAATCAGCATTCTCATACCTCAGAATCCACTTAATATACTTATCACCTGCCACATGCTTTATACCATACAATCACTTGAATAATGTTATATTAGTATGATCTAAAATGTGTTTTATTATGACATCAGTACAATGATTTATTCATTTGTCCATTAATCTTGCCTACGCCACTGCTTGTTACCTTCCCGTTTGTCCCACTAACTCTTGGTTTTTGTTTGCTTCTTGCATACTATTGACAAGATACAAGGTGAAATACATCTGTATAAGGAGCAGAGGAATACCAATTCCCAGGGATAATAGGCCTGTTGATAGACTGAGTATAGGAGAAAAGCCACATAACACGAGAGTAGCCCTGAGAACACACCCTGCATAACATGAAACAGGTTAATAAGACAAGCTAAAAAGCAAATAATTCCAAATTTGTAAAATTTTAGATGTACCCTCCAGAGAAGAGATTGCTGGGTTTGAACATTCTCGAGAGATCGAACCAATTCTTCTTGTTCTGCAAATCAAACATAAACAGATAAAAAAAATCCTAATTCATTAGAGTTTGAGGATTTTTACTAACAAAGATTAAAGAAGCCATGGATGACCTTGGGAATCAATGGGACGATTTTCGTCGCGAGTTGGCAAAGAGAATTTATCGTCCTCGTCGAAATGAGATTCTCGTGGAGATTTTCTCCATTTTCTGGTGAGCTTCTGCATTATCCTCCTCCTTATGTCTTCGACTTTTTAGGACTTTGAGCAAAGCTTTTCCTGCCGGGCGACGCCGTTTAACCAGACTATCGTATCCTCTACGAGCGAGAATCAAAGTGATTGTTCATGTATGGGGATTGAATTATTTTGATCCTTAAATATATCACCCGATAGAAATAGTTATTAATATATATAAAATGGGTATTGTTTTGATTCTCGACCCTAAAATTAACTGTTCTCTGTTAAAAACTAACAGTTCATTCCTTTATTCTGCCCCCTTTCTATTTATCTCTTAATTGCATCATCTTCCAAAAATAGATCTAAATTCAACACTCATTGGAATACTTGGATGAGAAATTCAGTGGTACTTATTTGAGCAGAATGTTTCGTTTTCTCGTAATGATTTATGTTTTCTGATAATGATATGAATGACTATTTTTAGAAACTTTGATTCAATTCAAGAAAAAAAAAGAGTTATCGATTTGAGGATGATTCATAGGATAAAATTGGTAATATAATGACACAGAGCAGTATTAGATCCAAGCTCAAGGATGGCATACTTGATACACCCACAAAAAATTATCCATTATTTTGTTATTATTATTAACTTATAATCTCTTTTGAATGAATTAGATGGTTTTTGGGTTAACTGAGGCTAGTTAGTTAATTCTATGAAACATGAAATTAGCAGGTTTGTGCCCTTTTACTGAATTCGTGTATTTTCAATTTGACCCACAAGCTCGAAGTTGCTTAAGAGAAGAAGAAAAAAATATTTGTTTTGGTTGCAAAAACTATGAATGAGTACTTTGAATAAGCTTCATATAGATAAGGTGGACTATGATCCTCTTATTGAGGAAGAACATATACTGAAGAAAAGAACTAGGAAGAGGGCGGGCCAAGCAAAGAGAAGAGAATTGCACTTGGGAGGTGGATCGTTAGTTTTAACAGAGAAATGTTAAATTTAGGGGTTTGGATCAAAGTGATACCCATTTTGCATACATTAAGGACTTTCTATTAAGTGATATATGTTAAGGATCAAAATAATTCAACCCAAATACATGAAGGACCATTTTGATCATTTTCTCTCTACAGGCTACCAGTTAAAACTATCTATATTACTTAGTTTAATTTAATAATTAATTTAAAAGTAAAATTTGTTATAAAATAGGGAAAAGACATAAATTCTCCCCAGAACTTATATCAAAAAGTGACTTACACGCTTAAATTATCATGATGATCTATAACACACGTTTACTATTCAAAAGTGAATTTAATATCACTCTCACACATGTAACACCACTCTCACAGGGTGTGGTGTAATATACTCGCCGCCACATCAGTGCTACGTCGGCGCCATGTCAGAAATTATGATTTTTTATTAAAAAAATTGTTTTCTTTATTAATTACTTTTCTTTTGTTAACAATATTTTACACTAATTAATCTCTAATTAATTATTAAAATTCTCTAATAAGTATACCCTCTTCATCACAAAATCTCACCTACTTCATCTCTTATCTCATGGAAAAAATCATATTCGGCACTATTGATTCTTTGTTTTTCACCATTGTCATATCACCTTCAATTATTCTTCTTCTTCTTTGCCATCCACTACTAAATATCACATCACCATTCCTGATATAAGTTTTTTCTTCTTCACTATCTTCAATTTGCACTCTTTTTTTTCAAATCGTTACCCAGCACCACCACACTCATAAAGTTGTCATCTTCACCAAATTCAAAAATTGATTAATCTTCTTCACCACTTTCATTTTCCTCTTTTTTTTTCACCCATTACCTAGAACCACCATACCCGTAAAGCTACAATTTTGAACCAAACCCAAAAATTGATTAACAACCAAAATTTCTTTAACAAAGTCAAAAAATAGAAAGGATAGAAACAATCAACCAAAATCACCTAAACATAACTTAAGGATTTATTTATTTAGGTTTATCCGAAATTCTTTTTAGATTCTTCCTTTAGTAAAAATTATCATGAAATACAATTATTCACTAACAAATCTATGAGAATTAACCTAATTGCTAATCAAAAATAAAAGTTGTGCTTTGAGATTGTGATGTATAAACAATGAAGAAAAAAAAGATGTGAAAAAGAAGAATAGGTGTGGGGGTAGGGGTGGGGTGGAGGAGGGTGGGGGGTTAAAAGCTGATTCTAATTATTATTTTTATTTTTATTTTTATTTCTAACTAACACATTTAGTTTTTATTTTCATTCTACTTCTTTGTCACGTCAGTTTTAAGGGGTAAATAAATTCACTTTTGAATAGTAAATGTGTGTAATAGATCATCATGATAGTTTAAGCGTGTAAGTGACTTTTCGATACAAGTTTTTAGGTGGAATCTATGTCTTTTCTCTATAAAATATTGTGGTATGGATGTCTACTTCACCAAGAAGTTACTATGACTAATTATTTCCATTACCTCCCCCTCCATTATGAAGATAACCTCCACCTTTACGACCATTATTCTTGTAACCTTTCACCTCCATAGCTCCCTCCATTATATTCATGTTAATGTCATGTTTATGACTAACCTTTTGTATGCCTCTATGTTACACTATAAATAGAGGCATAAATGTTCATATTGTAGAGACTTGAAGATTTGGTGAACACTCGAAAAAAAGAAAGTTATCTCATATTGTTCCTTTTGTCTTATATTCTTCTTGTCTTCATCTTTATATTGCTCTTTTGTTCTTAAGTTTTACAACACGTTATCAGCACAATTGTTCCACTATTGAAGGATTGAAGCAAAGTAAATATAAAGAATCAAAGGTAAAAATAATTGTGTTTATCTTTCTTTTGGGAACAAGCTAAGGTAAATTACTATAAAATTTGTGTAATATTTTATTTATGATTATGCTCACTATTCTGGTTATAACATAAGCTTTTAATTTATATTATTTTGTGTGTGAAATATTTTGGGTTCACATGGAAATTGAAAAAGGTTGATGGTATTAAGCAGTTTTATTTTAGTGTGATTGGAATTATTATTTTCTTAGTGTGCAATTTTATAAATGTAATTCACTAGCTTAATTATTTTACACCAAACATAATATAATTAATACTATATGTAACTCTCTGTTTTGACAAGTTTAAGATATTAGTACATACTTTGTTGAGAATATTTTTATTGTGTTTCTTTTGTCCTATATTTATTTGTGCATGCTAATCACAAAGGGCAATATTTTTTTTAAGGCTTAATGGTGAGTCCTATTATATTTGGTTTATTATGTCATTGATTGAGGGTAAGACGAAGGATTCAAGTCCTATCACATCAAGAGCACAATGCATCGGGTGAGAGTTCTGGTGCATCATGATAATAAAATGTTGGGTTGGGTCTCAACAAATAATGACCTAAAATGCCTTTCTTATGGGTAAGATGTTGGGTTCAAGTCCCAACATAATATAATGATGATGTAATGATGACTGAGCAAATTGATACACTCTTGATAAAAGTCATGAAATCCGCCCAATTGATTTTCTCCATTCTCTTATGTGAATGTGGTAGCAGGGGCATGCTATGTCTGAGAATGACAAGTGGTTGAATATGAAATATGGGTGTGGTAAAATGTTAATGGTCATCATTGTGGTAATTAAAAGGAAGAACATTATGGGTTCTTAAGATGGTCCTTCAAATGTGAAGGTATTTTTTGTCCATCAAAGTGAGATGAAAGGTTTTTGGGCACATTGTTTCTTAAGATGGTCCTTCAAATGTGAAGATAATTTTTGTCCATCAAAGTGGTATGAAAAGTTATTGGGCAACTTGTTTTTGGTGCAACCCAATTTGAAAAGTTTTGTAAACCCTTCATCAAAATAAAGGAATACAAAGTGGTAGTTCACTTGACCTTTCAAGGTGATGTTGAGGTGGTTCATATAAATATGTTAAATATTAAAGTATGACAATGAGTTTCTAATCAAAACTTATGAAGCATGTATAAATGGTTATAGTCTATTTCTCAAAGAAAATGTGTCGTGTGTTCGTATGGATAAGGACATGTTATGTATGGTTGGATAAATGTCGCATCTCACCTCTACGGGAGGTTTGAGAGATTGAAAAGAAATATTTTAATATAAATGATCATTTGATCATGTACTTTGAAAACTACAAAAATATTGTGGTATGTTTTATTATGAACTATTAAAGGACAAAAGAAAGAAATAATTCTTTCTTTAAAGGTTGTGATCATGACATAAATTAAATATTATTGTGTGGTAACACAAATTTGTCATTGACCGTCAAGAAATAAGTCTTGCATGTAATAATTTTAACCATGACAATAATAATAATAATAATACCTTGAAGGAGATGGTCGTCATAAGAATGATGTTATGAAATTTGTGGCAGTACACAAAATTAACTGAGAGTTTCAGAAGGACTAATTTGTTACTATCCACAAAATGAAATAGTTCATAATATTGGGGTTGTAGTAAGTCTCAAAAGAAACTTTTTAAGCTTGGAGGAATTGAACAGAAAAAATAAATTATATTGAGACTGTAAATTATTGAAAGATTAAATATCTTCATATTACTACAATCAAAGCCGGTTATGAATATTTATGTAAAAGGTTGCCTGTCTTTCTCTTGTTTGTTGCATACAAATATGGGCATGATGAAGGAATAACATGCAAAAGTAAACCAAACGTTTACTAGAATAAATATCAGTTGGCATAACCAGTTGGTTATTCCAGTTCAAATGTGATGCAAAAGAAATTGAGAATTCACGTGACTATATGTATGAAGAAATAAAGATTCTTCAAGAATTCTCTTGTGTTGCTTGTTCTCATGATAAAATAATCATTGTACCA
Source organism: Solanum commersonii (assembly GCA_029007595.1). Lineage (NCBI taxonomy): Eukaryota > Viridiplantae > Streptophyta > Magnoliopsida > Solanales > Solanaceae > Solanum > Solanum commersonii. Next base: position 4,125,190 of record JAJTWQ010000002.1, on the reverse strand, counting down.
GCTAAGGTTGGGATTGTATCCCCTAAAATTATTTGAAACATATAAAAAGGTGAATATGGGCCCGTTCACCTGCCATGTGGAACACTTACTATTATGATTTACTAGGTGCATCAATGGTATGGTCACATGTACATTTGTATCAACTTACAAATTGATTTTTGTAAGGTTGTTTGCTCAAATTGTTAAATTAAGAGCACAGTTTCAAACTACAAAATTATGTTGATAATGTTGGTTGGTTTAACAAAAATTGTATGCCTCCAATTATAGCTAGACCATTCATTATGAGAACTCCCAAATGAAATTTGGTATGAGATGAGTTTATTTAACATGTACGCTCAAGCCAACAAAATTCTCCTATCACAATTGGTTCAGGGTCAGGAACCAAAAATTTTCCATCTAAAAATTTGATGTGTGCACATCTAATTTTATTGCTCCTCCACACACAGAGATGGATCCCCCAAGTGAGGTTGGGGGTAAATGTTAGATTTTCTAACATTAGGGGGAGATATGATTAGCAACTGAAAATTACGTGCGGGTGAATTATCTAGATCCTCGTTAAAAAAATATGAACTTGAAGTTCAAGAGATAATTCATTTGCAAATAATTTATCAAATGTATTTGTTGACCTAATATTTAATTAAGCTGCAAATGCTCCAATAAATGATCCGTGAAGGACATAGTCTATGGTACGTCAAAGCATGATAGACCAATCGGTTCCAAACGTAAACTTCCATTAGGAAAGAAAGGAGCAAATTATCAAAATGATCATGATAATGAGGCAAGTGCTTTAAAAGAGCACCATGTCATAACATTTCATAAAACCTTCGCAGAGGTTCAGGTACCTGAAAATGATAAAAAATGAAGAGATCTCAATAAGTTATGTTGTATTGGAATCAATATCAAAATGAACATCAACAGTATCTTTGATATGAAGTAGCACTGAATGCTATAAATGATTACGAGAATCTTGAATTCAAATCTGTTGTATAATATGGACAGATAAATGATTGGCCAAATAAAATTCACTATTCCATTATATTTTGTTTCACTTAGAAAAGTGATGTTTTTGAATTTATAGTTCATTGATCAAAATATATGTCAGTGGGGTTTGTGCCTCGGTGCTTAAAGGATTTTCACAAAAGTTTTGACATTATTAAATGGAGATATGTTCTCCGGTGGTGGATGCAATGAGACTTATTTCAGTCTGGCAATAGATGAAACACTTGAATATGTATAATGAATTATTATCATATCTAACCAGACTATGAAGGTTATATGAAAATTCTTGAAGAATTTAAAATGTCTTAAAACAATTCCATAGAGTACCCAATGGTTCTAAGATTGCTTAACACAAAGAATCTATTCGACCTCATGAAATGATTTAAAATGTCATGTATTAGTGCAATTGATGCACTTACATATTGTTGGTTATGCAAATACTAGAATATTATTTGATATACACAACGAAAGTTATGTGAAGGGATTGTCATATTATCATTCAAGTTATGCCAAGAAACAAACAAAACAAGTGACTCAACACATAGAAGATGTGTGATTTTATTTGAGAAGAAAAGACGAGCTTCAATAAAATTGAAATGATCAATCTCCGAGTCAAAAATAATTTAATTATGTAGATGCATAATATTTATTTGATCTGCATAAAGCTCGATCGCAAATGATCTATTTGCTTACATATGGAGGCACAACAATATTATGAAACATTAGTAAACATTTCTTCAAATCATACAAAAATAATATTGATCTATGAAGTAAGTCGAAAGTGTGTTTGGTTGGAATCATGATCTATTATATTCAGAAAATATGTGATTTTCCTTTGGAAAAGGATATTCCAGCCACCATATACGAAAATAATATATAGCTCAATTGAAGGGATGGTACAATCAAAGGAGATCGCACATAAAATATTTCACCAAAATTCTTTTTCACACGTGATCTTCAACAAAATGGTGAGATAGACGTTCAAATACTCATTCAAGTGATAATCTTGTAATCCCGATTTGGAGTTGAGTTAGTAGACTCTACCAAGAGTGGTGTTATAGTTCATAATGGTTCAGAATCGTCTTTTGTGGCGGATGTGAAAGCTAAGCAATGTATTGATCCGACCTTAGTCGAGTTGAAAGAAGCAGTGCTTAAAAAATAAGTTGAGGCTTTCTTCCAAGGGGGAGATGGTGTACTTAGATATCAAGGTTATTTGTGTGTTCCTAATGTTGATGACTTGAGGGAACATATCTTGTTAGAAGCCCATAGTTTTTGGTATTCCATTCACCTGGGAGCCACCAAGATGTACCGTGGTTTGCAGGAGATCTATTGGTGGCATGGGATGAAGAAGGATATTATGGAATTTGTGGCTAAGTATTCGAATTGCCAACAAGTGAAAGTTGAGCATCAGAAACCATGAGGTTTTTCCCAAGATATTAGTATTCCTACTTGGAAGTGGGAAGATTTGAATATGGACTTCATACTAGGGTTGCCACGCACTCGGTGACAACATGACTGGATTTGGGTTATAGTTGATCGGATGATGAATCGGTTCATTTTATTCCCATCAAGTTTACTATTCGGTAGAAGATTATGCTAAGTTGTACTTGAGAGAAATGGTAAGGTTGCATGGAGTGCCCTTGTCCATTATTTTCGATCGTGTTACTCAATTTACTTCTCAGTTTTGGAAG